>CM061241.1:128220278-129688185 GCA_030848705.1 Heracleum sosnowskyi
CCAAATAAATTCTGTTGACTGAATCCCATCCCGACTACATGCCGATGTGAATCGTCCTGTAAATATTTTCAGAGTGGATAAGGTCTCTTGCAACTTCAGAATCTGCATCTCAAGTCATGTCTACACGATCACTATGAGTTCCCATGTGGAGCCCAAAGTCTTAGCAAAGTCGCCAAACAGTTTTATGTTTGCAAGGGGGACCATCACAGGCAAACAGGCAGATTCACAAAATCTTCTATAGTCAACTCTTCTGGCCTCGACTGCATGAATAATTGTAGGGAGGAAGGCAAATGTGAATACCAATTAAGAAGCTAAATTTGTAATAAAAAATAATTTCTTACTGTTGCTGGTAGGTTAATGTTTCTTAGTGCTTCTTCAACCTCAGAAGATGAGCTTATGTGCTAGACTGATTTCCTCAACATGTTATGCTTCCCATTAAATGCAGAATTTACCTGAACCATAAGAATGCACTATCTGATCAGATACTAGAGGCCGCTTTCCAAAACCCTTCTTCATTTCATGTCAACATGTAGTGAATGGACTTACTGTGCAGCCAGTAAGGGCATTCCTTTATGTGTTATGTGTTAATGAACATGACATGAAAAGAAAAAGAAGATAAAGAAATGTGTTTTTATTTGTAAGTATGAAATAAGTTAAGACCCTAAGCTGTGAGTTGTGGATGGAAGGTCCCGATTTTGTCTATGTAAGTTGTCAATAATATTTGTAACATATTCGAATGTTGGAAAGAAATATGTAGAGCTGTAATTCGAGCCACCAAATCGTTTATTAGTGCTCAGCTCGGCTTGACTGGAACTCGTAAACGAGTCGAGTCAAGTAACTAAATCTGGCTCCAAACTTGTAAATCCGACCCGGCTCGAACTCGAACTCGTTTATAATTTCAAATGAAAAATTATTAAATTTATTTTTATTATTTAAATAATATAAATTAATTAAAATATGTTAATATCCGCTCGTTTGAATCGCGAGTAAATCCGACTCAACTCGTTCATTAAACTAGTCGAGTTTGATCATAGTTTTGGACTCGTTTACTTAAACGAGCGGCTCAGCTCAGCTCGTCTCGGTTCGGCTCATTTATTTGGGCTCAAACTAGGTTCATCGGGATTAGATTCACATCGTTGAAGAGAATTATATATTCAAATTTTAAGGTCTCAAACATTTCTAAGAAATGATGTATAATATATAGACGAATGAATGTTTGAATTGGATTGACAAAGATCTGAAAATTTTAATACACATTTGGCAAATTTAATGCAATAACCCGCCAACTTTAATAGCGATAATTAAATTCCAAATTCAATACTTATCTTAAATAAAAATCGGTTTAAATTAACAGATATCCATAAACTCCAGTTAGGTATTCTACTTTCAAAAAAAATTGTAGTATATTGATTTTCTATTTTAATTTTAAAAAAAATCGACAAGGAAATAAAGAATGCATTGGATGGATGCCCGGGTTAAAAATTCTTCATCCAATGTTCTATTTTATTGACAAGTCGCTTGCATTCGCTAGAGTATATTTCGTCTGAGTTTGAATCTCCTCCCTGCAGTGGCGATGGGTGTGAGTAAACGGTGCTAGATTGCCAAATTTTTAAAAGTATCCGTTCCAAATTAATCGTAGATTTTTCCGGTCAAATTAATTAGATTTTTATTAAATATTCAAAATTGTATTTCTAAAAATTTAGAAAATTAAAAAAAATACAATCTAATGAAGATTACATATTTTCTTTAATAATATATTACCTCCGTCCCATTCTACATGTTCTTTTTGTAAAAATCACATATATTAAGAAAAAGGATAGGTGTTGAGTCAAGTCAAAATTAATTAATTTGGTCGTAAACAGTCAAAATTAATTAATTTGATCGTAAACAGTTAAAAGCTGACCATTATTTTGAAATATAAGGAATATATAAATTTCATTGGTGATTACGGAAAAGAAAAAATGGATTTGTTTTTGTAACTGCAGCATTAAATGAATTGTATCAATTACAATATTAAAACTTGTATATAGAAACGGTAGTATTGATGGGAGTCTTAAATTTAATACGTACGTGTGTACACTTATTTTTACACTTCACACTCCCCAGCTCCACTCCATAGAAACCGCATTTCACTGCTACAAAGATTAAACTCAGACTGCATGCAAGATAAGGTAAAGTCCTCCTTATATCTTGTCTCTAAATCTATGTGTTACAATTTAATCACTAGCAAGGGGTGGCTGATAAGTTGCACGCTTCAACTTCAAGTAATCAAGAACACCTGGTATTATCAAACTTTGAATTCCGTTATGTTGTTTGGCTGGACTCAGGTTAGACGTATTTCTCGCACTTTTCTTTAAATTCTATGAGAGTTTAATATGCTGACTAAGTGCATCTGTGCATGAATTTGATACTACCTTATTAGTTATGAAGTGTTTGCATATGTATTTATATCCTAAAAGCTCCTACCCACTTATACGAGTAGTGAGTTTTGGTAGTGACGACAATAAAATGAGTGGAGAACGAAGTTTCAGAGATAAATATCAAAAGAGAAAAAGGTTTTAGTAATGAGAATAGTAAAAAGAATCTAACTGGGCAGCTAGATTACAACTATCACATAAATTATGATTTATGATCAACAATGAGATATTGTTTAACATTTCATGAGAAAATGTGCATGAGAAATTATTTAAAATGTTAATTAAAATAACAAGTGAAAATTTTGTTAAGTACTGTGAAAGTCTATTATTTACTACAATGTTGAAGCACTTACTAACTATACAAACAGTCACATATAAGTGGGATAACAGAAATTATAAGTAAAAAGAATGTTAATTTTTTAAAATTAAATCATAGTTTTAGTACATAATGATTGTTATCGGTACTAGATGTAAAAAGGATGTTACTTTCTTAATGTAATACACATCTAAATCAATCTTAGAAAAAACTGCAGATTCTTGTTTAGATTATTAGTTAATATGTGATGCATGTGTTTTAGAATTGATTGTTTTAATACTGTACTTCAGGTCTTCGGCTAGACTAGCCCGGAGCTCATTCTAGTGAACGCAAGGATAAGTAACAGTTAGAGAGAGAGAGACCCTGGAAAATCCACCCTCCAACTTGATGTAGGAGTATGAGTTTTCTAAAGAAAAAAGAAAAGCTTCTCCTGCAGACATGGTCCTCCTCAAATGCCTGACCATAAAGAAACAGTGAAAATATTATGACAGTCTAAAATAGAGTATAAAAGAAAAGAAAAGAAAAACTATAATGGTTTACCAAAGGAAAAGATATATCACATCTGCATGAACATATGATTCAGGTTCAAAAGAGGCCTTCACATGTTTTTCCATCAGATCATCATCATCTCTGTTCCTGCATGGACCGAAAACGGCATCCTCCAGTCTACGCATTCTATCATTAGTAATACAGTAACACATTAAGACCAATATAGTGGTACAAACCTTATGGATACCAAAAACATGTAATGAAAAACAACTAGGGAGCATGAAACACAACACGGGAGCATTAAATACAACTCCGGAGCATCAAACACAACTCGGGAGCATGAAACACAACCAGGGAGCATGAAAAACAACTAGGGAGCGTGAAATAATACTATGGAGCATGAAATAATACTATGAAGCTGAAATAATACTATGGAGCATGAAATAATACTAAGGAGCATTAAATAATACTATGGAGCATGAAATAATACTATGGAGCATGTAATATTACTAGGGAGCATGAAAAACAACTCGGGAGCATGAAAAACAACTCGGGAGCATGAAATAATACTATGGAGCATGAAATAATACTATGGAGCTGAAATAATACAATGGAGCATGAAATAATACTAAGGAGCATGAAATAATACTATGGAGCATGAAATAATACTATGGAGCATGTAATATTACTAGGGAGCATGAAAAACAACTCGGGAGCATGAAAAACAACTCGGGAGCATGAAACACAACTAGGGAGCATGAAATAATACTAGGGAGCATGAAATAATACTATGGAGCATGAGATAATACTAAGGAGCATGAGATAATACTATGGAGCATGAAATAATACTATGGAGCATGAAATATTACTAGGGAGCATGAAAAACAACTCGGGAGCATGAAAAACAACTCGGGAGCATGAAAAACAACTCGGGAGCATGAAAAACAACTGGGGAGCATGAAATATTACTAGGGAGCATGATAACAACTAGTTCATGCTCCTTAGTTGTGTTTCATGCTCCCTTGAGTTATTTCATGCTCCCTAGTATTATTTCATGCTCCCGAGTTGTGTTTCATTCTCCCTAGTTGTTTTTCATGCTCCCGAGTTGTTTTTCATGCTCCCTAGTAATATTACATGCTCCATAGTATTATTTCATGCTCCATAGTATTATTTAACGCTCCTTAGTATTATTTCATGCTCCATTGTATTATTTCAGCTCCATAGTATTATTTAATGCTCCATAGTATTATTTCATGGTCCCTAGTTGTTTTTCATACTCCCGAGTTGTGTTTCATGCTCCCGGGTTGTTTTTCATGCTCCCGAGTTGTTTTTCATGCTCCTTAGTAATATTACATGCTCCATAGTATTTTTTTCATGCTCCATAGTATTATTTCATGCTCCTTAGTATTATTTCATGCTCCATAGTATTATTTCAGCTCCATAGTATTATTTCATGCTCCATAGTATTATTTCATGCTCCATAGTATTATTTCATGCTCCCTAGTTGTTTTTCATGCTCCCTAGTATTATGTCATGCTCCCTGGTTGTGTTTCATGCTCCCGAGTTGTGTTTCATGTGTTTCATGCTCCCGTGTTGTATTCCATGCTCCCGTGTTGTGTTTCATGCTCCCCAGTTGTTTTTCATTACATGCTTTTAGTATCCATAAGGTTTTTACCACTATATTGGTCTTAATGTGTTACTGCATTACTAATGATAGAATGCGTAGACTGGAGGATGCCGTTTTCGGTCCATGCAGGAACAGAGATGATGATGATCTGATGGAAAAACATGTGAAGGCCTCTTTTGAACCTGAATCATATGTTCATGCAGATGTGATATATCTATACCTGAGGTAAACCATTATAGTTTTTCTTTTCTTTTCTTTTATACTCTATTTCAGACTGTCATAATATTTTCACTGTTTCTTTATGGTTAGGCATTTGAGGAGGACCATGTCTGCAGGAGAAGCTTTTATTTTTTCTTTAGAAAACTCATACTCCTACATCAAGTTGGAGGGTGAATTTTCCAGGGTCTCTCTCTCTCTTTCTCTCTCTCTCTCTCTAACTGTTACTTATCCTTGCGTTCACTAGAATGAGCTCCGGGCTAGTCTAGCCGAAGACCTGAAGTACAGAGAGAACTCATACATCCTTTTTGTAGTTCACAAGAAGTAAGTTTTCTCAACCTAATTCTTAAATCCGAACAAGGACTAAGTTTAATTCTCAACCTAATTCCTTTTTGTTTTTGTTAATATTATACAGAGAGCATTATAGCTTGGTTGTTCTTTGTTTACCGGAGGAGGATGAAAGCTCAAGTGCATTCGTGCTTCATATGGATTCATTTTCATATCACGAAAGTGAAACAATTTTTCAAACAATTGAATGGTAAGAAAAGTTTTATATATTATTGAAGTATTACTACGATTTGATATAATTTTCAAGTTTCAAACATAAGTAGGCTTTTCAAACAATTGTGGACAAGTTTTAAAGGAGAAAATTCAAAAATACCAAATGTCATCAAAAGAATTGTAAATGTAAAATCTTTTTTGGACAAATCGTTATGTGTTTCTTTCTTTTTTTTGATTAGTTTTCTCTATATAATTTAACTTTCATATTTGTTAGGTTCCTCAACAAAATAATGGTCACGATTGTGCTTTCTTCGTGTTGCATATGATTGACCTCTTTGTTAAACAAGCACCTCCAAAGTTCATGATGGAACATATAGAAATGGTACGTTTTTTCCTTCTTTCACTCTTTGTTAAACTCTCTCTCTCTCTCACGTCATCTGATTTCAGTTTTCCGAAAGATGGTTCAAGCCGGAAGTAGCCTCGGCTAGAAGGGAGGAAATTCAGCAACTAGTGGAAGAAGAATTAAAGAGTTCTGTTACTCTTTCAAATACATTTTGTTGTCATTATTATTTTGTTTTATACAAATGTCACTAACTTCTTTACTTTCTTCCTATCAGGAATTGCTACAGAGCCTCTCTCAAAGCGGCAGCGGAAGCGGAAGCCGAAGACTGCTTCAAATGAATCCTCCAGGCAGCCATCCGCTGAATTTGTTCCTTTAAGCACTCCTCGTTCAGCTGAAGATGCTTTGAATGATCATTCAGGAGTAGAGTTGGCACAATCACAACCATCCGCTGAAGTGGAGACTGAACCATCCGCTCAAGTGAAGACTGAAAGCACTCCTCCACTAGTACAGAAATGACTTTTAGCGTCGGTCAAAAAGGTCTTTAGCGTCGGTTTTTAGGCGTAGTATATGTAGGGGACGCTATAGGTATGTGTCTATAGCGTCGGTTAAATATACGACGCCTATCAGTTACAAATAGCGTCGGTTGTTTAAAGAACCGACGCATATGAGCTGGTAAAAGCGTCGGTTGCCTAAAAAACCGACACATATGGTCTTACTATTAGCGTCGGTTGCCTTAATAGCCGACACATTTGATCTTACTATTAGCGTCGGTTTCTTAAAGAGCTGACACATAAAGTAAGGTTATAAGTGTCGGTTCTTTCAATAACCGACGCTTAAAGTCAATTTTTTTAAAAAAAATTATAATTTCAAAAATTAAAATTTTAATAACCTTTACAAATACCACATTATAGAATATAACAATTGCAATTATTCCAATCCAACAAACATCAAATTTATTATCTAAAAATAATATTGTCAAACACCAGGTACAAATGTAATTGAGCACCATTAACAATCCTCATAACATGAATCTAATCTTAAATATACTTCCTGCCAAAGCTAATAATTATATAATCCTTTACAGTTCTCTTTATATTCTTGGCAATAGCAAAATCATGACATGCATCTCCAACAGCCTATCAACCCAGCTGAGTCCTTTTCATTTCTACCAGAAGTGCGAGAAAGAACGAGTGACTTCTGTCTGAGAGTGTTGAACCAATGATATCACTCTGAATCAATGAGGCAACAACATCAGTCTAGAATCTGCAGTTCTAAATAAATGATAATGATGATAACCAAACACTTTTTTAATTATCAAGTCAGGGATATTACACATTCATAGTTTACAGGAGCTTTTTGAAGCTTTGGATCTGAATCACTGATGTTCTCCATACTCCCGGAAATATCTTAAATCATTATACTGAGTTAGTAATATATACAGAAGCCTTATACACTCATTTAAGCATTACCATGTCCAGTAACATACCTTCCCATTTAAATCTGCATGATTATGATCAATCCTTATTCTAAGTTCAACAACCACATGTGTTTCTTCCGAACCATCCAGCAAATCTGTCAAACCTTGGCTGCCACCTCCTAGTCCTAAAGCTCTGGCTGATGCAAGTTTATTTAACAGTTTGACCTGCAAGTAGTGCCGAAGGAAAACAAATTATGTATATGGTCAAGTTTTAATTGAATTACACCCTCAAATCTCTGCTGCAAAATACAAGTAATACTTAATTTACATGAGGCCTATATTTTTATTTATCAAGATCAATAGGCAGAAGGTATAACTAGCAAAAAAACAAGCATAAATATAACTAGCAAAAAAACAAGCAGAAGGTATAACGAGAAAAAATGGAAAAACCGCTTAAATGAAATAGAAAACTCAATGACAATTGAGATTAATAAACACTTACTTACTCTAAAACAATATCAAACATTAAAGCAATCAGGCGATTGCGATTAAACTCATAATCAGTAAAATCCACAGTAGTAGATCTGGGAAGAACTTGTATCAATAAAAACCCAACAAAAATTTATGAACATTTAATTTATGTATATCACCTGTCAACGTCGAGTTTTTATGGAATGGAGGGAGTCTGTCTCAAAGAAGGAAAAAAGGCTGGCATATATGGTTGAAGTTATAAAAAATTTCAGAATAATTGGATGATGGATCCAATCAATTAAATTATGCTTGTACAAATTTCACAATTTACAAGAGTTGTTGTAGTAATTAAGAACTTATGATCAGCATGAGGATCTTAGAGTTTAAACAAAAAAAAAAGACTTGGAAAGGTTAAGAACTTATGGAAGAGTTTTAGTGCTATCTTCAAAAGGTTATTGAAGATAGCACTAAAGGAATACTTCTAATCTTCCAGACCCCACCCCCCTCCCCACCACCAAAAAAAAAAAAAAAAACCCCCGCTTTGACAGTGTTGTAACTTGTAACTGTGTTTGCCTGCTTCACAAACAATTATATGATAAATTCAAGACTTTCCAACTAAAACTACCTATGACACAAGACAGTGTCAACTAAGAAGACAACAGTTTTTGAGAATGATAAAATATTACAAGGATTATCTAAAAACAACTTATCAAAATAGTCTTTAAACACAATGTACCTGAATATTAGGAGCCAGCAAACTCGGCTGATCAGTAAAGAAAAGAACCATTCTTCCAGTTTCTTGCTTTAGCAACGTTCTCCTTTCCCGGTGGATGACATCACAGGATGACAGTGCTTGGTCATGGACCTCACTGCAGTTAAAGATCTTAACTACGTCAGCACTAACTGGGTATGGTACAACAGTAAGAAGAAAAATCTTGATCACAGCTAATGAAGGTGATAAATCCAAGGAGTGAACAACCATCCATATTCCCCAATCAAACATAAATAGCAACTATTTAGGAACTTTATCAACAGACCAGCATAAGCTGTTGCAACTTCCTCAAAATTATTAGTCAATATTTTACACAAATTATGACAAGTCTTTCACTTCCAATTGCGAAGTACAGAAATTAACTTGCAACTAGGAACAAGGAACAATTCAGCAAGGAAATAGACAAATAGTGACCAGGGAAAGAAATCAATATGAGATAGAATACGCTATAGTGAAGGTATCCCTGCTCCATATGTAAACAAATATAATTCAGTATAACTTGTTCACTTAAACCTTTTTCAGGGAAACCATCTGATAAATTTATATACATACCACCCACATTGTTAACACGTTAAAACTCTTCATGAAATTTTTCCCAAATCTGAATTACGACTTATCAGAAACCTCAACTCAGGAAAACTGGTCGGTTGAGGGAGTCCAGTGAATAATTTTTCTCAAACATACACAAATCTGGACAGAACTTCTGACAAATGTTTAAGAGTGTCACTCAATTATGCCAATTATGCATTTGCTAACCACAGATTACCAGATGCCCCAACAAATATTAAAATTGTATACAACTTCATGGACAAACGAGTTTTTGAACAGGTCTCTAATCACTTCCTTAACATTTAATGCAAACAGACCAACATTTTCAGCTAATCCAATTGGTGGTTAATTGGATTATTAATCAAATATATTTTATTTTATAAATATGATGAGTAATTTTAATTCAGTAAAATCAAGATTTCAAAATATTTAAAAAATTATTACATATCATTAGCTCATATTTATATTTAAATGATAAGATTTACTAGAAAAGACCCGCATATCACTAGTATATGTTTTTATATAAACGAAAAGATTAAGACAATTTGAGAGAATAATCGTATATTAAAGATTTAGTCAATAAATTAATTAATCATACACATATAATAGTCATTTTATTGTTTCATTATCCTTTTTTTTTAAATAACCTTTTTTTTTAAAAAATAATTTTTTAAAGTTTGACCGATTAATACCGATTTTTGACCCATTTCGATCGATTATTTCCGTATTGATAGACCGATTGATTAAAAAATTGTTTTTTGATGTGATTTCCCCTTAATCGAGCTAGGACTTATGCGCTTATCGATTAATCGGTTAGTCGACTGACTTTTGGAACACTACTAATAACAAATAAATAAATATATGAAATATAAAATTTTAAAAAGGATTTACACGTTTCTTTTAAAAACTTGGAGTTATTCTAATAAAAAAAAGTACTATAAATATGTTTTTTTATCTTTTGAAAACTTCAATATAATATAAATATAAAATTGGAAATATCTTTTACATTTGATACTAAAATATTTATAGTATGATATTTACTTTTAAAAGAGTAATGCTAGGGGACCATAAAAAATTTTCATAAAAATTACCAGAATGACCCGACAATTGTGAGGTGGCAAAATAAAATGTTTCGATCGGAAGGATTCATTTGGAATGCACGCAAGTCCCTTTTATTAATTATTATATCAACCAATTAAGAAGAAACACTTTGAATTATAATGATTTTTATGAATTTTTTTTATAATTCTCTAGCATTTCTCCTTTTAAAATATTTTAAATTTAGACTATATAACTTATGGCCGCCTTAAAAGAAACTTATGACCATTTTTTATTGAAAAAAGGAACACAAATATTTACATTTATCTATAAATATAAAAAGAATAAAATAACGTTTAATTTTATTTTTTCATAAATTATGCAATTATGCTCAATTTGATCATGTATTTTTTGAGATACAACTTATTTTTGGAAATGAAAGATGAAAACAAACGCAATGTCATCAACTGCTTGTGAGTATCAAGTGTTATCAGGAAGGACGCCACACTGACAAGATGAGACACGTAGCTTGAAAGCAGGAGCTCACATAAATGGCGTCGGGTTATTTTAACCCTTTTGCGTCGCAGTCATCTAACCGACGCTTATGTTTCATATTATGCGTCGGGCATTAAGTAACCGACGCTCAAACTATATTTTATGTGTCGGCTTTTACGTAACCGACGCTTAAGCTATTTCTATTGCGTCGGCTTTTAAGCAACCGACGCTTAAACTATATCTGATGTATATTGTTTGTCCTTTTATGTTGGTTCATGGAAATAACCGACGTATATTGTCAAAAAAAAAATATTGTATCTCTACACTCAAAAAGCTGTTGAACAACCAAAAACCAAAACTTGTACAACAAAAAATCAACGATAACTGAAATTCCTCAGCTTTCAAATACAATCAGAACACAATTATGGACTTAATAACATATGTATTATTACTTATAGAGGGAAAAACATCCACAATGTTTATGAATTCACCATCTAATGAGTGAGATTGTACAAGTAAAGATGAGATGATATGATGTATTGACAAAATTAAAAACTCTACTCTATACAAGTTCGACGAAATCTAATATGCTTATTTCCAAAAAACCTCAACCCGGTTTTGCCTCTTGTACACTTCCTCCACCATCTCTAATGTACCACTGAAAAATAAGATTTGGTCACCTACATAAAACAATAAAGAATTAATGATAAACATAAAACATTAAAGAATTAAAGATTCTTTATTTAGTTTTATAATAGCCATGTGCATCCAGAAGCTGAAATAATGATAAACGCATTACTAAAGCAAATAAAAATTGACAATGTTGATAAAATACATGATCAGATTTGTCAGACTTGTACACCAAAAATGATCTCTTTGCTTGAAAGAGATATTTTCTGCACATGACAAGAGGCGAAGAGATACAGAACCAATGTGCAAGGCAATATGTTCAATTTTTTTACTCAACAAGAAAATAGGTATTTAAGGCATTTAAATCATGTGTTCAATGTGGTACAATGATCCTAAAATTTGCAGAAATTGAAAAGTTCATATCATTTCTACATACATAATTGTCACATTTGAACCCTTAACCTTTTGCAACTTAGCAGACCTATAGATTGAAGGATTTGGGACAACTTTTGTTCTTTTGACTTGTCTAATTACACTCCTAATCCATCTAAAATATGTCTCTAAACAGGGAAGATTTTCTGAAAATCAGAATTTGCAGAAATCAAAATTAATAATGTGGCTATAGAACGGTTTGGTGTAATTCACTTATTCTTTCTCCTGAGTTATCTAGACACTATGGAGTATAACATATTCAAAATTTGTTGTATAATACAGAATTTACAATTTATGGCATAAGTTTAAAGTCAACCTTTAATTTATGCACTGCACAAAAACAGCATGGACGAGACTTAATCAATCAGCTCTATCTCGAACTCTATATATCTGGTGACCATGAAACTTTGCAGGAGTATTATACAGACATATACCTACAACTTGTATCTTTTGGAAGACAACTAATTATGCTCTTATGATTGTCAAAACGCCGATACAATCCTGAACGTAAATTTTGTAATCTGCAGAGTTTCATAACTACCCTACTTTACTTAGTCGGTAACTCTTGAAATGTTAGTCTAAAAATTCCCAAAACTTACAGGCTTCTAGATTAGAGTTAAAGGAACATATTTCTTTGTTTAACATTCATGTGATTAGTTCTTTAAGGCAGCCAAAATCCCAATTCAAAACAGCACAAGCTTGCTGAAAATTTAGTTGTCGCGACACTAACTAGATATTCACATCTATTCGCCACACTACTGGACACCAGGCTTACAACTTATGGTGACTGGTGCATTATTACAACTAAGTAACTTAATTTTATGTAACTTCAACAGACGGAGAAGTTGAATTTCAATGAATGACTAAAGCAAATATTGCATAAAATATTTTAGAGCGTGTATACTTAAAAAGGGATAGCAATGAACCTCGGATGCTCTCAAGTGCTTGTATATATCACAGGCCATAGTTGCACATAACTGCGGGTCCATAGAATTTTCATCAACATCAACAATCCTATCGCCTCTTTCCATTTCAGCAAGTATGTCTCTCTTGCATATGCTTCCTGCATGCATGTAGGCAAACCACTTAAATGTGCAAATTTAAACATTAAAACAGTAACAAGATATTTGGGGGGAAAAAGCATAATAAAGTCTGATTAAGAAAAAGTGTCGAATTAACCTGCTGTTTTCCCATCATCTGAGATACAAAGTTTGTTATATGTCTTCCTTTCAATCGAATCAATAGCTGCAACATCAGTGTTGTCTATGTATTCAACTTCTGGGCTTTTCAAGGACTCGCTACTAGACATGCTTCCATCCAGGGCAACAGATAAGCAATCTGATTTAATCGAAGAGGTGTCCATGTTAAATTGAGCACAAGGAGCTTTATTCCTAGAGAATGTTCCATCGCAGCTTGTGAAAGTCGTTGAGTTCTTATTTGAAACACTTGTGCATGGTTTCAAAAAGGTGGGTGCTGGCATCTTACTGGCTCTGTAGCCCACATTAGCATTTCTTGTAGAAGTTCCTTTCTTGCAATTTTCTCCTTTAGCTGGACCCAATAACTTCAGATGAAATTAAATCATATTAATAACATACAACTTGATTAGGAACTAAAAACTGAAACATGTGATAGCCTGAAAAATATTAAATTATATATCATATCGAGTTCATGATGGAAAACACGCGTTGAAACATTACTATTGTTTTATTAAATAATGTAAAAGTCACCACAAGGATGGATATTTCACATAACAAAAGTAGGTGATCAAATTTACAGTGCAGTAATACACAACGCTTTCCAAAAGATCAAATATATTCAATTTAGCAATCTGTCCTTTCTAAATTTAAAATCACAGATTTATTTCATCAGAAATTAAAGATTAATTGCATCTTGTTCAACCCAAAATTTCCAGTTCAATTCTTTATAAACTTGTTCATGTTTGGCAGTAATAATCAAAACAATGAATAAATCTACTTATGATGTCTCATAGAGCTTCATCTTATTAACCTTTCCTGATAAAATTTCATTGTAAAAACAATAAACATACACAATCACATACATGTACAGTGATTACTCGTATTCTTTTCTTTTGTAAATATAGTGCTCTTGTACAGTCCAGTAAGCATGAGCATGAACAAAAATTTCAGCAACAACCAACTCAAGATTATCAAAATCCAGAAAATCTATTTCTGCATAACTCATTTAGAAAAATCAAACTTTATACAACACACATACATTGATTTATTATACTCTCCCCAATAAAAACATCAGGTTCATACACAATCCACTAAGCAGGAGAATCAACAACAATTTGTTTTTGAAATTTCAATATCAAAGAACTCAAGAAAAAACACCAGAAATTCTATCTGTACACAACTCATAATGAAAATCAAACTTTTAACACATACAAATATATTGATTTCTTGTTTAGGCATTAGGCTCATACACAATAAATTAAGCAGGGATACCAAACAAAAGCTTTGATATCCAAGAACCTAAAAATATCAAAATCACGAAATTCAATTTGAACATAATTCAAGAAAAGCAATCTTTTAGCACTGTCAAACATCTACATATACACATTTTCCCATAATTAATTAACATCTTACAAACTCATCACACAAAGAGAGAGAGAGAGGAGAGAGAGAGAAGGGAGAGAGAGAGAGAGAGAGAGAGAGATATGTATAACTGTCAAAGAGAGAGGTAGGAGAGACCGTATATTTTGAAGGATGGAGACTCCTTATATCGAGTGCCATAGAGACTTCGCTCCCTTCTGCCGTCAATCCACTAATCCTACTAAATATTTCAATTAGAAAGGAACTCAATTAGAGTCTGGCTTACAGATTCAAACTCAATTAGCGTCTGGCTTTACAAATTGTCAGAGACGAGACACATTTTCTAGGGCTTGAATCAACAAAGACGGAGTTTACCTTGTGAGAGTTCAATTTGGGACTTTATTAGTCGAGAGTTATAACTTCTACCGAGTAAGTCTATATTAAAATGTAATATTTTTGAAATATAAAGATTATATACATCGGTTAATAAAATGACTGTCGTTTAAGTTAATATGATATATGACGGGTTCTAAAAGTATGACGTAAAAACAGGTTTTATATGTCGCCAATTTGTCAACTGATGTATATGTTAATTATATACATCGGTTAATAACTTAACCGACGTAATAGATATTTATAAATGTAAATATACGTCGGCTTTAGAATAATGCGACGTATAAAAGTAGTATATATGTCGGTTTTGTATAAGTGCGACGTAAAATAGGCGACGTAAAAGTCATTTTTGTACTAGTGAAATGAAGTGACAATAAATTCGTGCAACTTCATCTTTTATTTTATGAGTTATGACTCTGATAAAACCTTAATCAAATTACATATGCATAAGTGGATTTTGGGTTACGGAAACATTATGTTAATTTTCCTTGTAACGTCATCTTTTATATTATACTAGAACTTTGTTCATAGTATGAATATCGAAGGTTTGCAGAAAAATTATGAAAATGATAATTGAAATACAACAATGGTACTGTTTTTGGAATACATTCCGATAAAGAAATAATTTCAGTATCGAGATATTTTGACAAATTATTGTCTTATACCCGCTTTATTCTGGGTTGAGTTAAAGGCAGGATTATGCCATACTTTTATTACCTTGTTGAGCTATCGCTCACTCTTGCTATTGTTTTATATATATTATATAGCAGCGAAGCAGGATGCCAATGGGACGGCACATACCCCGCAAGGCGTTTCCATAAACAGTTTCTAGCAGTAATCCCGAAGAGTAGTACGAACCAATCGAATCAGGCTACAGCTTTTGGTATTCAACTTATGTATAGATATGAATGGTATGAGATGATTGTGAGCATCAGAAGGCTAAGTTGGTAATGTAACATTACTTAGAAATTGTATCAGTGACAGATTCAAAAGACATTTGGGTATTGTAATAAAAATTATTTATTCCGCAGTTGTTGTATCGTGTCGTTTCTGAGACTCTAACCCGTGTGTGTGTGTGTGCGAGACATATATTGTGGGGTCATGAGCAGGTGAATTATGAACGGTGTGAGTAATACAGGTAAGGCAAGGAGTAAATGGATCGTGACTACTCTAAATCCCTGACCCCGGATTTGGGGCTGTTACAAACTTGGTCAACTGTTCAGGATGAGTTTTCAACACAAAGCATTTGCACCCGAAAATATGAAAATATTTCAAGTTTGGTTTCTTTTTCTTCACCATCTCATATGGTGTTTTCCCATGCCTGTTGATCAGTGTATATTTTGAGTAAAACAAGCAGTTTGAACAGCTTCTGCCCAGAAATAGGTTGGCAATTTTGATTCATCAAGCATTGTTCTGGCAGCTTCGATTAAAGTTCAGTTCTTTCTTTCAACTACACCATTCTGCTGTGGAGTCCCTGGTGCAGAAAATTCTTGCTTCACTCCTCTTTCCTTGCAAAATTCGTCCATTGTTGCATTTCTGAATTCAGTACCATTATCACTCCTGATAATTTTCACTTTATACTGTGATCCTTTGTCCAGTTGCTTTACATGTTCCATCAGAATTAAGGCAGTTTCATCCTTCTTTGCTAGAAAGTACACCCAGGTGTATCTAGTGTACTCATCAACAATGACTAAAGCATATTTCTTTCTGCCAAGAGACATTACATTCACTGGACCAAATAGATCAACATGAAGAAGATGATAAGGATCCAAAACTGAAGATTCAGACTTATTCTTGAAAGATGACTTCCTTTGCTTGGCCTTTTGACAAGAATCACACAGACCATCTAAGCTGAGTATCGATTTTGGAAGTCCCCTTACAAGATCTTTTCGAATTAGTTCATTGATGTTGTTCAAATTTAGATGAGAGAGCTTCTTATGCCATTTCCAACTCTCTTCATTAGACATCTTTGCAGACAGACACACAGCTTTTCCTTTAGAGTTTGTTACCAAACTTGCTTCATAGATATTATTACGTCTGTGTCCAACTAGAACAACTTTCCCTGTAGATTTGCTAACAACCTCACAGTATTCAGGTTGAAAATCTACATGATAACCTCTGTCACAGATTTGACTCACAGATAACAAGTCATGCTTGAGTCCTGGAACATGAGCTACATTTGTGATGATGACACTTCCAAGATTGATATTGCCATATCCCAGAGTATGTCCTATGTTGCCATCTCCATAGGAAACTTTTGGGCCAGCCTTCTCCTCATAATCTGATAGCAGGGCTTTATTTCCAGTCATGTGTCCTGAACATCCACTGTCCAAGACTAGGGTGCTCTCCCTTATGCCCTGCAATCACAAACAATTACTGAGAGTTAGTTTTAAGGATCCAGACTTGCTTGGATCCTTTGGCTTTCTTAACATAGTTAGCTTTTGCAGCGGAATTCTTATCAACAGAGTTTAAGCTAACAGTATCAGAGTTTACACTTGCAGAATCAACTTTAACCCATTTCACATTGGGCTTTAACTCATAATAGTTATGATAAATAGCATGATAATTCTTGCAAGTATAAATAGAATGCCAAGTACTCCCACAATGAGTGCATAAAGTCTGTGGTCTAACCCTAACATAATCATTCTTTACTCCAGACTTGGAAGGTAAAGAATTAATGTCTTTGTTTTTCCTGCAGAAACTTGCAAGATGGTTAGTACTACCACAATTATGACATGTTTTTCTAGGAGCATCAGTAATAGGCAAATGATTATTACTCTTATTAATGCCTACTTTTCCATTTCTGTTCTTCCTGGACACTTTCTGTTTCTCAACAGACTTTACCTATTTGAGCTTATACTTAAATTGTTTCTCTGTCATTAAACCAACATTAACCTGTTTATCACAAGTTTTTACTGGTTCTTCCTTAACAGTTTCTTTTTCAAGTACAGAGTTTAGCTTACTGGATTCAGAGACAAATTTCATAGGTGGAAGATGTGTTTTAACTTTAACTTTATCTTTAAATCTAAGTTCATCTTCCACACAGTAACCTAACCCAACTGTATCTGTTTGAAACACTTGATGTGTATCTTTTCCAGAGTTTGTCCAGGTTTAATTATCTTTCTCTCTTTTTTCAATTCAGATTCTAATTGCCTAAATCTCTTATGCAACTCCTGTTCAACATAAACAGCATCATCTCTTTCCTTTTGAACTTGTTGCATGTTAACAAGTTCTTCTTCAAGAAATTTATTTCTCTCTCTAAGCTTTAGATTCTCAGATTTAATTCTTTCATTTTCTAAAGTCTGATCTCTATAACTAACATGTATGCTTTTAAGATAAATTCTTAATTCAGATATATTATTAGTATCATAAGCATAAGTTGTTAGGGGTACCTTGTTTTCAGATGATTCAGATTCATCTTTAACAGTTGCCATGAGAGCATAGTTGACATCCTCATCCGAGTCTGAAGTGTCTGCCCAGTCTCTTCCTTTAGTGATGAGTACTTTTTCATATTTTCCTTTCTTGCATTCTGGAGCATAGTGACCCATCTCTTTACACTTGTAGCACTGGATCTCAGACTTGTCTTTCTTCCCAGATTTGGTATCCCTTCCTTCAGACTTTCTGAAACTCTTCCTTTCAGAGTTTGAATCTCTCCTAGAGAATCTCTTTCATTTCTTGAAGTTCTTGAAACCCATCTTCTTGAAGGTCTTCACCATCAAAGCAGCCATTTGCATCATCTGTTCTTCATCATTCTCAGATTCAGATGATTCAACAGTGTTTGAGTCATCATCAGTGTTTGATGACTCAGTTTTAGAGTTTATGACCAAAGCCTTTCCCTTAGCTTTCTTCTTTGATGTCTCTTTCTTAAGAAGCTTTTCTTCAACTTTAAGAGCAACAAATTTTGTCTTCTTACCAGATCTTTTGTTTCTTTGTTCTATCTCAAGTTCATGAGTTTTAAGCAACCCATAGATTTCATCAAGTTCTGTATCTGCAAGCTCATAATTATCTCTTATTGTCGTTGTCTTTAAATCCCATCTTTCAGGTAGAGATAGAAGAAACTTGAGATTAGACTCTTTAGGATCATATTCTTTATCAACCAGAGATAAATCATTCAACAATTTATAGAATCTGTCATATGTCTCAGTCAAAGTTTCATCAGGTCTCGAGTCAAAGTGTTCATATTCCTGTGTTAGTATAGTCTTCCTGTTTTTCTTTATAGCACTTGTTCCTTGACATCTGACTTCTAAAGCATCCCAAATTTCTTTGGCAGTTTTGCAACCAATAACTCTGTTAGACATGACATTATCTAAGGCACTATGGAGAAGATGTCTAACTTTTGCATCCTTTGCAATTGATGAGATGTCTTCAGGAGTCAAATCTTTCTTTTCCTTAGGAACAGTCTTTTGTTCTTGACCAGCAACAACAGGAGACAATTTAGTTGGCTTATGAGGACCATCATTGATTCTATCAAGGTATTCTGGATCTGTGGCTTCCACAAACATGGTCATTGTTATTCCCAAATGACCTAACAGAATTGTAGAAGGGGGGGGTTGAATACAATTCTTGATATTTTCTTGAAACTAAACACTTTATAAAATAAAACTGAACTGAATAAATAAAAACACAAGATATAAATAATTCAGTTGGATTGTTTGATGATCCAACTGAAGTGTTTTTATTGCGGAAATAATCTGTGATACAAAAGTACACAGCTGCTCAGTTACAAGGTTGTAGAGAAGAATTGCTCTCAAAAATAGCTAATACAATCTATTTGTTTTTCTTCTCTTATTTCTAAAGTAACTGCTACACTTGGTTATATAATCCCAAGTTTACAATTCTACGTTTGGTTAAACTAAAGAATAATAGTAGTAACCATCAGTAGCTTGCTTTTCATTTCTTTTGTCCAATGGTCCTTGGATATCTTTGCTTTTGTCTTCATGCTCATTATAATCATTTCCAAGAGCCTTATTGGAAATTGGAATGTTTCCTTATTTCCAGTAACCACTTTGATGGCTTCCAATGCAAAGTACACTTCCATATCTCCTTTTAGATCTGTTCAGTAAACTGTCACTATCACTTTGTCAACTGTTCAAAAAGCAACATTGATTCGTTGATAGCAAGGAGATGTGTTTCGTTGATAGCTTCATTCTTCATTCCGTTGATGGTGTTTCCCTCGTTTCGTTGATGGGTAAACTCCATACCGTTGACAGAGTAATCTTCATACCGTTGACATGTCTTCACTTAGTCAAAATTACAAGGCATAACATATTTACAATTAACCAACCTATTTTGCCTATCTAGTACTTAGTCAACATGACTTAGAAAACCTATCTAAAACATATAACAGAATGCCTATCATACTGTGAAGTATTGTACAATGCAATTGCTATAACACTCATTTCGTTGATGAGCTTCTTGTCAACGGAATGCTGCAAAGCATGCCATTTCGTTGACAGTTACAAAAATGACTTTACACAAATTCTACTAAGTGTTTTATGTTTATCATCAAGAACAACATATTCCTAACAATCTCCCCCAATTTATGACTGATAGAATAACAGCCATAAATCAAGAGACTTGATGATAACAAAAACACTCAGATACATCATAAATTACAAAAGTAGAATATGTATTAAGCTTCAAAATTTTATAGACAAAATATAAGACTTACAAGACTAATGCCCACAAATGCTCCTCTAGTCTGAGCAAATGTTTCATCTGTGATTTCTTTGTGGCATAGTCTTCTTCCCTTTCTTGGAGTTGTTTTCCTCAATCTGGACCTGTAGCCTTCTGTAGAAGTTTTTCTCCTCTTCATCTTGATCAACAAGCTTGGATTGCATCAGCTTTAGAGTTTGATTAGATGCCTTCTCCAGCTGGTCTTCCATTCTGAAGAATCTTCTGCAATTGTCCTTGTCCTTAAACTCCATCATCCAATAAGGTTGAAGATGGATTTTCTTTCCTGTTGAGGGAACTCTAAGTATCCTGGGAAGAGCCTCAGGCTTGTTCCAGCTAGCCTTTACCTGACAGATTTTGGAGACCACCTCAGACTTGGCTGTTTTGGTGAAACCAAAGTCCTTTTTCAAGCATCTAAACACTGAGAGTAGTGTTTGATAGTCTTCTCCTAAAATTCTGTAGAGAGGCCACACTTGTTCTCTACCTCCCTTGAATATGAACACTAGTCTTTCAGGCAACTTTTGAGAAGCTGCAATTCCCCTTACTTCCACCAGGTTGTCTAAGTCAAGATGTAGACTGGATTCTTCCCTGATGTCAGCAATGTACATGCAGTCCTCTGGGTTTGCAGGGGGTTTTTGAGATTGTGGCTTTCTCACAAGAACAGGCTTTGCTTTGACAGACCTCTTCTTTGTCTTCATTGGTTGGTCCTTCTCTAACAGGAACTTTGGAAAGTAGGCTTCATCAAATTCAAAAGGTTCCTCTTTTGGCATGATTGGATGATCATGAAAGTTGACAGGATGTGCAGGATCACAAGCCAACTTTCCCTCAATAGGTAGATCACCAGGAATTTGATGTGCACTTGTTGTGGAAGAGTCTTGAGCAGTTTCTTGAGAATCATCTTCATCAAAGTTCAGATTCCTCTTAGCTCTAGCCTTTGGCTGACTTGTTCTCTTCTTCTTTCCAGCTTCCTTAGCTTTATCCTTGGCCTTTTCTTCCTGTAGGGCTTCTTCATCTTCAAGTGATTGAGCAACTGCAAGAGCTTGCATTGCTGCCCTTTCACTTTCTTCAGCTTTGGCCTTAGCAAAATTTGGGTGACCAACCCAAATGTAGATTTCCTTGCTATCCCTGTAGATGAGTGCCCTCTTGTTCCTTATGCTTGGATGATTGCTTTCTTTGCTCTCCTTGATCAGCTTCCCTAAGACTTTGAACTCATCTGGCCTTGGTGGAGGATAAGCTATCCTTTCTATGTTCTTGCCTTTGGGTTTTATGGGAGATAATGGAGATATCCCTCTTGCATCCACATTCCTCAAACATGAAGCTTGTCCTTTCTCATTCCTTGAATCTTGAAGGACTCCATGCTGAAGGGGTTCCATGACATAGGAACTCCTGAATTGTGGCTCCATTTGCACTGTCACCATTGCATTTGTTGATGGTGGTATTGAAGTAGCTTGTACAGATGATACCTTTTTAGTGTCAGCTAGCTTCTTGACCTTTGCTTCAATATTTGACCAATGATCCTTGATTTGTTCTGCAAGTTTCATCCTCAAAGAGGCTTCCTGGATCAGGTCAATACTGTCCTTTTTCTTCTTTGCAAACTCCCCCATTGCTAATGGCTCGTCTGGTAAGGAGATGGCTGGGACCATAACCTTTGTGATCTGAATGTGTAGCTCCTTAGATTTCTCCCCCTTTTTGTTAGCATCAAGTGAGATGATAGGGAGCCCTTGAGCTGCCAGAAGCTGGGTGAGTAGCTGAGTTTGCTTCTCCTGCTCCTTTTGCATGTGACTAAGTGTAGCCTCAACTTTGTCCACTCTAGAGGAAAGAGTTTTCAAAGATGAAGACACTTCAGGTTCCTTGGTGAAAAACCTTGACATCCTTGAGACAGTGTGAAGAGGAAGCTTTTCATCTAGCCTCCTGTCAGTAGCAGCCCTAAGGTTGCTAATTGAGTCCTTGATTTCTGTAGCCTCAATCCTTGTCTGCAACATTTGTAGCCTTTGAATTTCTAGAGAATCCATGATGGCTTTGTAGAATTTCTTGTCCCTTGCTCCTGCAGACTCATGAGCTAGATATGCTTCATTGTACTGCCTTGTGATAGCAGCATCCAAATTGCATCTACCATGCATATCTTGAGAAAGCCAGTTTGGTGTAGGAGGCACCACAGAAGTCCCAGTCTGTGCAGTAGTGACCACCTGTAGAATGTCACCAAAGCTATCCTCATTATCAGAAAAATCAAATTCTCCACTTACTTCAGCCCCTGGAGGTAGATTGGTCAAGGCATCCTTTGCTCTTTGCATTGATGCAGTTGTGTGAATTAGTTGTAGTGACCTCTCTGCCTCCACATTGCCATGTTGAGCCAAAACTTGATAGGCTGACACAGGATGAGTAAAGGTCTCAGGATCCAGGGAAATACTATCCAGAGTTTGTTGATAAACCTCTTGGAAAGTAAGTTCCCTTTCTCCCTCACTGACCTCCATTAACTCACTAGCAATGACTGCTTCCATCCTTATTACTCCTGTAGTCCCTTCTCTCTCTCCACTCTGTTCTTGCATCATGGGCTCCCCATGGCTCACACCTCTCACACCCTCACCTTCACCTTCTAAGGTGGAACTCTCAATCTCTCCTTTTGCCTGGCTGGAAGAAATAGCCAGCCTCTCACTCACATTCTCTCCTTTTGCCTGGCTGCAAGCCAGCCTCTCAGTTTCACTCCCTCTCAGTCCTAGAAGTGTCTCAACTACCACTAGATCATCTGCACTAGTTGTGGGAACAACTTGATTTTCAAGTAAAGGTGCAGAGTGAACTATCAACGGAATGGTAGTTTGAACTGTCAACGGTATGGATACCGTTGATGGAGAAACACTTGTCAACGAAATAGACTGTTTCGTTGATGAAGTCAAGAAAGCACTTTGAGAATGAGAAATTACAGTAGAGTCTGTGGTGATTGATTTTAAAGATTGGTCCACAGATCCCCTTGCAACTTCAGGAAAAATTGGTTGATGGCCCAACAAATCACTTAACAAGTGATGGCCACCAGCTTCAGAGTGGGGCTTCTCCAAGATTAGAGTTGGAGAATCAGGAATAGATGTATGGATCATGTCCACATCTAAAGATTGAGTTGGTGAATTTGATGGAGATAATTCAAGATTGATGTTTAGAGAATGGGACTGTAACCCCAGAGTAATGATAGGGGTTACATCAAGCTGAATTTGAGAAACTGGAAGTGTTGCTTCCACTGTGTGTGCACCCTGTGTACCCTTGGACTTTTGCTTCACTCTCCTTTGGTATTGGGAAAATGTAGACTGTGGGCTTGAAGTGTCCCTTACCCTTTTGGACTGTGCTCTAGGAGGAGAGCTTGTTTCAATAATCACATCCTTTTGGGAGGATGCAATTAGACTTGTGTTTAAATCCATGTTACTCATTGTGCCTTGTTGGGAAGACACAATGGGGCTTGGCTGGTACACACTAACCTGTCCTTCCTTATCCTTGGGGTTTCTTTGATGTTCACCCCTTCCCTCACCTCTCACAACTCCAGACTCACTCCCCTTAGGTTGTGTGGTAGTTTTTACAACAGGTGCCTTTTGAGAAGCACCTGAGGTTGGCTTGGAGGATTTCTTTGATTTTGGTTTTGTTGCTAGGGCAGGAGCCTGTTGGGTCACAGCTACAGACTCCATAGCAACATTGGAAGGTAAAACAGTAGAGGTGTTAGCTACACTAACAGGGATAGTAGTAGTTACCTCAATGATTGGCAGATACACCACTGGAACATCACCATTGTGGTTCAGCCTCAGTATGTCTGTCAATACTCTCTTTTCTTGCACAAAGCACTCAAACCTGGCATTAGGGTTAGAGATAACTAATGGTGCTGGACTAACATGGTTAGCCAACATCATCAGAAACCTAGCATAATAGATATTTTTCTTCCTATTTGCTTTGTCACCCAACTTAGCACCAATTTCATACATAAGTTGGGTGCTAAAGTTGTGATATCTATCATTTAGAAGCATGGTTAGGAGAATTAACATAGAGTTAGTTAATGCATCAAAATTACTAATCTTTCCAGAAAAGACCTTAATGAATGCATCAGCTAAATAACTGTATTCCCTAACCAAACCTCTCCTAATTATTCTACCCAGATTATCAGTAGGCAAAGAGTAGTTTATAGAATTTAGCATGGTAGTTATTTCAGTGTTAGTAGGCAAAACATCACAGTTATTATCAGGAATATGTAAACATGCTTGCAAAACATCAGAATTAACTATGTACTCATTACCTTGAAGAGTGAATTGTAGTGTGCAGTTTGTTCCACTATACTCACATGAGGTCCAAATTTCCTCGATTATCTCATTGTAGAGTGGTGTAGAGTGAAACATTGCATAGTTCAACTTGCAATTCTTCATGAAATCCATCATTTTGAAGAACAGTCTGTTCGGGTTTTCCTTGACAACAAAAGGGATGGAGTTGTTCTTCTCATAGATGAACCCTCCAGCAGACATAAGCTTGACTATAGGTGCCATTGTTGATTAAAGGAAAGCTTCGAACTGAATTGCTTGTTAGAGAGAAGAAGAGAGAAAAAATCTTTGGAATTTTTGAGAACAGGTAAAAAGAAATAATGAAAATAAAATTTCTTAAATACTCCCCCAAAAATTCTTAGAAAATGAATCCAATAATAAATGTAAATTACTGGATTGGCTTAAAAAAAATATAACCGTTACTTTTAAAGTATTACCATGATTTATACTTACAGGGGTGTATGCATAGATCGTGGTAAAAGACGTGTCAAAATTTCAACGGTTCAGATTAAAAGCGCTTTATATCAACGAATCAGAATTGGGCGTTTAAGGTCCCGTCTATTTCGTTGATAAAGCTGCGTTTCGTTGATACAAAAGAACTATCAACGAAACACCCAGAAAACGTGCTAAGACTGTCAACGAAATGGTGCATTCCGTTGGCATAGTAATCTTGACTTAGACAAAATTTTACCTTTTCCTGAGAAAATTAATTCACAGAAAAACATAGCAAATTTCTGGCTGCATTTTAACTTGCAAATATCTCAAAAATAATTAAGAGAAATTTAGCATACCTAGCTCACTTACTAATCTTGAGAATGTTGATTCATCAAGTGGCTTGGTAAAGATGTCTGCAAGTTGTTCACTTGGAACAAAATGTAACTCCACAGTACCATTCATAACATGTTCTCTAATGAAATGGTACTTGATGTCAATGTGCTTGGTCCTTGAATGCTGCACTGGATTTTCAGTAATGGCAATGGCACTAGTGTTGTCACAGAAAATAGGAATTTTCTCAACTCTTAATCCATAATCAAGAAGTTGATTTTTCATCCATAAAATCTGTGCACAACAACTTCCAGCTGCAATATACTCAGCCTCAGCTGTGGAGGTAGAAACTGAGTTTTGTTTCTTGCTGAACCATGACACAAGCTTGTTTCCTAGGAATTGACAGGTTCCAGTTGTACTTTTCCTGTCAATTTTACATCCTGCAAAATCTGCATCTGAATAACCAATTAGTTCAAAACCAGATTCTCTAGGATACCAAATGCCAAGGTTTGGTGTTCCTTTGAGATATCTGAAAATTCTTTTAATAGCAACTAAATGGGATTCTCTAGGATCAGCCTGAAATCTAGCACATAGACATGTAGCAAACATAATATCAGGTCTACTAGCTGTTAAATATAAAAGTGAGCCTACCATGCCTCTGTAACTTGAAATGTCCACAGATTTTTCCTTAGTATTCAATTCAAGTTTGGTGGCAGTAGGCATGGGAGTTTTGGCCGTAGAGCATTCCATTAGGTTAAATTTCTTTAATAAATCATGAATGTATTTTGTTTGACTAATGAAAATGCCTTCATTAACTTGCTTTACTTGAAGACCAAGAAAGTAAGTTAATTCTCCCATCATGCTCATTTCATATTTACTTTGCATAAGCTTGGCAAACTTTTGACAAAGTTTCACATCTGTAGACCCAAAGATTATATCATCTACATAAATTTGAACAAGTAAAGTAGAGCCATTTACAACCCTGTGAAAAAGAGTTTTATCTACAGTACCTCTAGTGAAATGATTCTCAAGGAGGAACTGTGAGAGAGTGTCATACCAGGCTCTAGGTGCTTGTTTCAAACCATAGAGTGCTTTGAGAAGGAAGTACACATAGTCTGGAAAATCATCATCTTCAAAACCAGGAGGTTGACTTACATACACCTCCTCTTCCAATTCCCCATTCAGAAAAGCACTCTTCACATCCATTTGATAGACTTTGAAATTGGCATGGGCTGCATAGGCTAGGAAGATCCTTATTGCTTCTAGTCTTGCAACAGGAGCAAAGGTTTCATCAAAATCAATTCCCTCTTCCTGTGAGTAGCCTTTTGCAACCAGTCTAGCTTTGTTCCTTGTGACTATGCCATTTTCATCCATCTTGTTTCTGAACACCCACTTTGTGCCTATAACACTCCTGTCATTAGGCCTGGGCACCAGCTTCCAAACATTGTTTCTCTCAAATTGGTTTAGCTCTTCTTGCATGGCTAAAACCCAATCTGGATCTAGAAGTGCATCCTCAACTTTCTTTGGCTCATCTTGAGACAGAAAGCTACTATATAGACATTCTTCTTGAGTTGCTCTTCTAGTTTGGACTTTTGAAGAAACATCACCTATAATAAGTTCAAAGGGATGATCTTTAGTCCATTTCCTTGAGGGAGGTAGATTTGCTCTTGAAGACGTAGCTTCATGATCATGATTGCCTTGATTGGATATTTGTCCTTGAGAAACTCCCCCTGAGTTTGTTGTCCCTAATTGATCACTTCTAGAAGCATTCCTATGACTATCAACGGTATGACCATTTTGGCTGTCAACGAAACGCTCATTCTGACTGTCAACGAATCCACCATCATGACTGTCAACGAAATGACCATTTGGTCTGCTAGCTGCTATCCTTTTTAACCTTAATGCAGCAATTTCATCTTCACTGCTGCTTTCATCTGTGCTAGATACAACAACTTTAGGCTGTTTCTCAGTAGCCTTATCATGATTCACTTGTTCTCCTTCCTCATTCTCAAAAGAGAGACTTTCATGGAAACCTTCATCACAGAGACCTTGTATTTTGAGATCATCAAAAACAACATGTACAGATTCCATAACAATGTTGATTCTGAGATTATAGACTCTGTAAGCTTTCCCTGCTGCATATCCCACAAATATTGCTTCATCTGCCTTTGCTTCAAATTTCCCCAAATGCTCAGCTTGATTTCTCAGAACAAAGCACTTGCATCCAAAGACATGAAGAAAATCTAATAGTGGCTTCTTTCTTTTGAGTAGATGATAAGGGGTCATTCCCTTGGCCTGATTAATCAAAGAAATATTTTGAGTAAAGCAAGCTGTGTTAACTGCCTCAGCCCAAAAATATGTAGGTAACTTTGATTCATCTAGCATTGTCCTTGCAGCTTCAATAAGTGTTCTGTTTTTCCTTTCAACTACACCATTTTGCTGTGGTGTTCTTGCTGCTGAAAACTCATGCAAAATACCATTTTCTTCACAGAACACCTTCATGCTCGAATTCTTGAATTCTGTCCCATTGTCACTCCTAATCCTTCTTACTTTGAAATCAGGATGATTGCTTACCATCTTGATGTGATTGATAATGATTTCACTTGCCTCATCTTTAGAGTGCAAAAAGAAAGTCCATGTAAATCTAGAAAAATCATCAACAATCACAAGACAGTATTTCTTCTTTGAGATGGACATAACATTTACAGGGCCAAATAGGTCCATATGAAGTAGTTCAAGCTGCTGGACAATTGATGACTCTGTCTTGCTTTTGAATGATGCCTTCTTCTGTTTCCCTTTTTGACAGGCATCACACAAACCATCCTTGGAAAATTCCACTTGTGGAATTCCTCTAGCAAGATCCTTTCTCACCAAATCATTCATAACTTTGAAATTCAGATGGGATAATTTCTTGTGCCATAACCAACTTTCATCTTTGCTTGCCTTGCTGAAAAGACAGGTGATGGTTTCTGAACTTGTGCTACTAAAGTCAGCAATGTACACATTCCCTCTTCTGAATCCAGTCATTACCACATTGTTGTTTCCTCCTTTAGAAACAACACAGGCTTCTTTCGAAAAAGTAACTAAAAATCCTTTGTCACAAAGTTGGCTGATACTAAGCAAGTTGTGCTTAAGACCATCCACCAATGCAACCTCATCTATGATGACATTCTCTTTTGAAATCAAGCCATATCCCTTTGTGTAGCCTTTGCTGTCATCTCCAAAAGCAATACAAGGGCCAGCTCTTTCCTGAAACTCTGTGAGCAGGGTAGAATCACCAGTCATGTGTCTTGAACAACCACTATCCAAGTACCAAAGATTCCTTTTGTCTCCCTGCACACAATAAAACCAAATCAAGTTGATTTTGGTACCCAAGTTTCCTTGGGTCCTGTCTTGTTAGCCTTTGCATTCCCTTTTGTACCATTTTTCACTTTGGGCTCAGATTGATTCAAATCAATCTTTACCCTTGGTGTTGATTTCTGAGGGTTGCTTATATTTTCATTCATAGCATGCATAGTTGGAGGAACAATCATGTTATTCATGTTCCATGGCATTTGTGGCATGTTAAACATATTCATGTAAGGATTAGGCACAAATGGCATGCTAGCATATGGATTCTGAAATTGTGCATATGGAGCAAACATGTTAGGCATAACAGGCATTTTAGGCATGGAACTGTTCATTGCAGGCTTGGGCATTTTCACATTAGCGGATTTCTTAACAGATTTGCAGTTAGTAGATAAATGATTAACACTTCCACAATTGACACATGTCTTTCTAGGTGCATATTTATCAGGTGTGTAATTGTTGTGTTTGTTAATCCCTACCTTGCCATTTCTGTTATTCTTTTTATTTCCCTTAGCCTCAACCTGAACTTTCTCTAACTTGTCTTTCAATTGCTTGTTAGACAAGTTACCTACATTAGCTCTCTCAACAGGCTTCTCAACTTTCTTTGATTTACTAGACTCATCTTGAACAAAGTTCTTGGTGACAGGACCATACTTGTTATTAAGTCTAGTGAGTTCATCCTTTCTTTTCTCTGTCAACGAAACAGCCTGATCGGTTGATGGTTCATCTGTCAACGAAACATTGCATTCCGTTGACATATCAACCTTCAACAAATGATCCTTGTTGTTTGTTGACTCAGTTTCTGATTCTAAGGTTTCACCAACATACCCTAGCTTCTCTTTGTTCCTTTTCCATGATTGCTCACAGAAGGATTCCACGCCTTGAACATTAATTATGTTGGCAGCAACATTCCTGGCATCCTTCCATTTTGCAATCACACCTTGTTCTATCTCAAGTTGTGTTTTAAGAATTTCTTCCCTTTGTAACACGTTCTCAAGTTCCTTCTTAGCATCCCTACTAACACATCTCATTTTCTCAAATTCAATGAGCTGTGCTTCTAACATTGCATTCCTATCACTTAAGAGCAGATTGGTCTCTTTTATTCTAGAATTCTCTTTAGTAAGTGATTTAAGAGTAACACGCAAATTATATAATACAGTAGACATTTCATTTACTGCACTGTCGCATTCCTCTTTAGAAAGCTCAGAAAGATTAGTAATTGTTACCTGGTTGCTTGAGGAACTTGCTTCCTGCTCATGATTGTCAGCCATAAGAGCCAAGTTGACATACTCAACATCATCATCAGAATCTTCACCATTACCAGCCCAATCATACTCCTGAGACATGAAAGCCTTTTCTTTTTGTTTGAGAAGTTCAAAGTATTTCTTTTTATAATCAACAGGCTCAAATTTCCTGTTGCCCTTCTCAACCTTGGGCTTTCTGCAGTCTCCAGCAAAGTGACCAAGCATTCCACAATTGAAACATTTTGACTTAGACTTTTCAATCCAGTTTGTTTTGCTAGGTTGAAAGTCTCTTCTTGGTGGCCTTGCTTCTGAGTTTCTTTTGAATTTGAACTTAGAGAATTTTCTAGACAGAAAAGCAATGTGTTCATCAATCTCATCTAAGTCATCCAAGTTGGCTGGTTCTGATTCTTCTTCTTCTGTCATCTTGTCTTTACCCTTGCTAACATCACTCCTACAACTAGATCGACTAGTTGTGGCCTTTGCAGCTTCTTTATTGTCATCTTCAAGTTGGTTCACAGATGCAATCAATGCAATAGATCCACCCTTCTTTTGTACCTTTTCAATTTCCTCATCTTGCTCCATTTCCAGCTCATAAGTCTTCAAGGTTCCATAAAGCCTTTCAAGAGTGTAGTCTTTGTACTCTTGAGTGTTTCTGAGAGAAACAGTCATAGGCTTCCATTCTTTTGGAAGAGCTCTAAGAAATTTAAGGTTTGAATCCTTGGTTTGATAGATCCTCCCATACAACTTTAATCCATTCAAAAGCTTTTGAAACCTACTAAACGTGTCATTTAGGGTTTCACCAGCTTTAAAATGAAAATGCTCATATTGTTGTATAAGGAGTTGCATTTTATTTTCCCTGACTTGCTCAGTTCCTTCACAGAGAGTTCTAACAGTATCCCATACTTCCTTAGAGGTTGTACAGTTGATAACATTGTCAAACATCTCTTGCTCCAAACCATTAAACAGAATGTTCATGGTCCTTTTGTCTTTATGGACTTCTGCAATATCTTCAACAGTCCATTCTGAGACAGTTTTTGGAATCTCTACATCAGGTGCATCATCTGGCAGTCCAACTCTAGAATCAAGCTTCATGGGAACGTGTGGACCTTTCTCAATGCAGTCTACATACCTCTCATCCATAGACATGAGATGTAAATGCATCTTTACTTTCCAGTGAAAGTAATTGTCTTTATCAAGAACTGGTATCTTCACACCTGCATCCTTCTTCACCATGGTTTCTGTTTTTGGTCTTGATCTTTAAACTTCTTGTATGTTAGAAGCTCGCTTTGATACCAATTGTTATTCCCAAATGACCTAACAGAATTGTAGAAGGGGGGGGGGGGTTGAATACAATTCTTGATATTTTCTTGAAACTAAACACTTTATAAAATAAAACTGAACTGAATAAATAAAAACACAAGATATAAATAATTCAGTTGGATTGTTTGATGATCCAACTGAAGTGTTTTTATTGCGGAAATAATCTGTGATACAAAAGTACACAGCTGCTCAGTTACAAGGTTGTAGAGAAGAATTGCTCTCAAAAATAGCTAATACAATCTATTTGTTTTTCTTCTCTTATTTCTAAAGTAACTGCTACACTTGGTTATATAATCCCAAGTTTACAATTCTACGTTTGGTTAAACTAAAGAATAATAGTAGTAACCATCAGTAGCTTGCTTTTCATTCCTTTTGTCCAATGGTCCTTGGAGATCTTTGCTTTTGTCTTCATGCTCATTATAATCATTTCCAAGAGCCTTATTGGAAATTGGAATGTTTCCTTATTTCCAGTAACCACTTTGATGGCTTCCAATGCAAAGTACACTTCCATATCTCCTTTTAGATCTGTTCAGTAAACTGTCACTATCACTTTGTCAACTGTTCAAAAAGCAACATTGATTCGTTGATAGCAAGGAGATGTGTTTCGTTGATAGCTTCATTCTTCATTCCGTTGATGGTGTTTCCCTCGTTTCGTTGATGGGTAAACTCCATACCGTTGACAGAGTAATCTTCATACCGTTGACATGTCTTCACTTAGTCAAAATTACAAGGCATAACATATTTACAATTAACCAACCTATTTTGCCTATCTAGTACTTAGTCAACATGACTTAGAAAACCTATCTAAAACATATAACAGAATGCCTATCATACTGTGAAGTATTGTACAATGCAATTGCTACAACACTCATTTCGTTGATGAGCTTCCTGTCAACGGAATGCTGCAAAGCATGCCATTTCGTTGACAGTTACAAAAATGACTTTACACAAATTCTACTAAGTGTTTTATGTTTATCATCAAGAACAACATATTCCTAACAGTCATCTTTACCTTCCATATTGGATATTCCGCTGGTCTGAGAATTGGAACCCTAATCGTCTCGTATCGACTCACAGAAGTCGGTTGAACCTTTTCGGGATTTGAACCTGCTTGGATATTTTCAGCCATGATTATACTTGTGTTTGGATCAAGATAAACTGTATATATTCAACAGCCTAGGCTCTGATACCAATTGTTAGGCCGAATACAAAATATATAATCAAGTATACATATGAGAATAACAATAAGATGTTAAATATAATTGCTGACGTTTGCTCATCAGTGTTTAAGTACCAGGTGTTAATCAGAGTTTATCAGAAGCCAGTCAGAGTTTGTTAAAGTCTGACGGGGGAAAGAGTTTATTAACTATCGGTGCTGACTTGAAGATTCTAGAAGCAATATATCTTGAAGATGGAAAGAAGCAAGATATATTGAGACAGTTAGGGAAACAGAACAGAAGACAGAAGCAATCCTAAATTGATATAAATTGTATAGCTGATTTATAGGATATCAATTAGAGATTGATTATGTAACTGTGTATTATATAAACACAGATAGGTTAACCCTAAAAGGGATGCGAATACTGAATACATTATTCTTGTAACCTAGCAGCTCTCTGTGATTCTTTAACATCACAAAGAGAAGAGTTATTTATATATAATTCAGTTTATTGATCATAAACAGTGTTCTTAATTGTTCTTCTCATACATATATTGATTATATATTGTGTAATCGGCCTAACAATTGGTATCAGAGCCAAGGTTGTTTAATATATACAGTTTATCGATCTAAAAACAAGTATAATCATGACTGACAACTCTCAGGAAGGTTCTAATGCAGGTTCTAATGCTCAGAAGGTTCAACCCACTTCTGTGAGTCGATATGAGACTATAAGGGTTCCAATTCTCAGACCAGTTGAATATCCAATATGGAAGGTGAAGATGACCATGTTTCTGGAAGCCACAGATCCAGAATACCTTGATAGAATCAATGATGGTCCTCATATGCCAACTAAGTTGTCCCCTGTTATTACTGGGCAAGAACAAAAGACTGTTCCAAAAGAGAAGAAAGATTTGACTCCTGAAAACATCTCATCAATTGCAAAGGATGCAAAGGTTAGACATCTACTACACAGTGCCTTAGACAATGTCATGTCTAACAGAGTTATTGGTTGCAAAACTGCCAAAGAAATTTGGGATGCTTTGGAAGTCAGGTGTCAAGGAACAAGTGCTATAAAGAAGAACAGGAAGACTATTCTAACACAGGAGTATGAACACTTTGACTCTAGATCTGATGAAAGTTTGACAGATACTTATGACAGATTTTGCAAATTGTTCAATGATTTGTCCCTGGTTGATAAAGAATATGAACTTGAAGAGTCAAATCTCAAGTTTCTTCTATCCCTACCAGAAAGATGGGATTTAAAGGCAACAACAATCAGAGACAATTATGATCTTGCAGAAACAGATCTTGATGAAATCTATGGGTTGCTCAAAACTCATGAACTGGAAATAGAACAAAGAAACAAAAGATCTGGAAAGAAGACAAAATCTGTTGCTCTTAAAGTTGAAGAAAAGCCTGTCAAGAAGGAATCATCAAGAAAGAAAGCCAAAGGAAAGGCTTTAGTCATTGAATCTGACAGTGAGTCATCAAACTCTGATGATGGCTCAAACACTGATGATGAAGCTTCTGATTCTGAGGATGATGAAGAAGAGATGATGAAAATGGCTGCTTTAATGGTGAAGACCTTCAAGAAGATGGGATTCAGGAACTTCAAGAAAGGAAAAAGATTCTCAAGGGAAGATTCAAATTCTTATAAAAGAAAATTCAGAAAGTCTGATGAAAGAGATACAAAGTCTGAAAAGAAAGACAAGTCTAAGATCCAGTGCTACAAGTGTAAAGAAATGGGTCATTATGCTCCAGAGTGCAAGAAAGGAAAATCTGAGAAAGCACTCATCACTAAAGGCAAGGACTGGGCAGATACTTCAGACTCAGATGAGGGAGTCAATTATGCTCTCATGGCAACTGTTAAAGATGAAGCTGAGTCATCTGAAAACAAGGGCATAAAAGAGAGCACACTTATCTTGGATAGTGGATGCTCAGGACATATGACTGGAAATAAAGCCCTGCTATCAGACTATGAGGAGAAGGCTGGTCCAAAAGTTTCCTATGGAGATGGCAACATAGGATGTACTTTGGGATATGGCAATATCAATCTTGGAAGTGTCATCATAAAAAATGTAGCTCTAGTCTCAGGACTCAAGCATAATCTGCTTTCTGTGAGTCAAATCTGTGACAGAGGATACCATGTAGATTTTCATAATGAACATTGTGAAGTTATCAGCAAATCTACAGGGAAAGTTGTTCTAGTTGGACACAGGCACAATAATATCTATGAAGCAAGTTTGGTAACAAACTCTGAAGGAAAAACTGTGTGTCTATCTGCAAGAATGTCAAATGAAGAGAGTTGGAAATGGCATAAGAAGCTCTCGCATCTAAACTTGAACAACATAAATGAGCTGATTAGAAAAGATCTTGTAAGGGGACTTCCTAAGTCAATACTCAGCTTAGATGGCCTGTGTGATTCTTGTCAAAAGGCCAAGCAAAGGAAGTCATCTTTCAAGAGTAAATCTGAATCTTCAGTTGTGGAACCTTATCATCTTCTACATGTTGATCTTTTTGGTCCAGTAAATATAATGTCATTGGGCAGAAAGAAATATGCTCTAGTCATTGTTGATGAGCATACTAGGTACACTTGGGTGTACTTCTTAGCAAAGAAGGATGAAACTGCCTCAATACTAATGGATCATGTAAAATTACTGGACAAAGGATCACAGTACAAAGTGAAAATTCTAAGAAGTGATAATGGTACTGAATTCAGAAATTCAGAAATGGAAGCTTTCTGCAAGGAAAGAGGAGTGAAGCAAGAATTTTCTGCACCTGGAACTCCACAGCAAAATGGTGTAGTTGAAAGAAAGAACAGAACTCTAATCCAAGCTGCCAGAACAATGCTTGATGAAGCAAAATTGCCAACTTATTTCTGGGCAGAAGCTGTTCAAACTACTTGTTTTACTCAAAATGCAACACTGATCAACAAGCATGGGAAAACACCATATGAGATGGTGAAGAATAAGAAGCCAAATTTGAAGTATTTTCATATATTTGGATGCAAGTGTTTTGTGTTGAAAACTCATCCTGAACAATTGACCAAGTTTGACTTAAAAGCCGATGAAGGAATTTTTGTCGGATACCCATTATCAACAAAGGCATTCAGAGTCTATAATCTAAGAACTAAAGTGATCATGGAATCTATACATGTGTCATTTGATGACAAGAAAATAACTGGAATAGAAGATGAAGAATATCATGATCAACTTCGCTTTGAAAATGAAGATCTAAACTCTGATGATGTAAACTCTGACAAAGCAAATCCAGCAAACTCTGTCGAAGCATACTCTGATCCTCTACTGGTAAATACTGAAGAATTTTCTCTGACAAAACAAAATAGAGAACCAGTTGAGGGGGAGCGTGAAGAAACTTCAGAAACTTCTCAAAATGAAGACTCAAATACTGAAAGAGAGTCAAATGAAGAATCAAACAGAAACTCTGAGTCAAACTCTGAAAGTTCAAACACTGAACAGTCCAATTCAGGGGGAGCCTCAGAGAATGCAAATGGTCAAGAAAATCAGGAAAGCATGGATCAAGGGGGAGGATCTAATAATGCTAGTAGTAGAAGCCAATTACCAACAACAAGAAGGTGGACACAATCCCATACACCTGACTTGATAATTGGAGATCCAGAAGCTAGTGTAAGAACTAGAAGTGCTACAAATAATGAATGTCTGTATCATGCATTCTTATCTCAAACAGAACCCAAGAAAGTAGAAGAAGCTCTTCAAGATGCTAACTGGATCACAGCAATGCAAGAGGAGTTAAATGAATTTGAGAGGAATGAAGTCTGGACACTTGTACCAAGACCAAAGAACAGATCTATTGTTGGTACAAAGTGGGTTTTCAGAAACAAAACAGACAGTGATGGAGTGATTACTAGGAATAAGGCTAGACTTGTGGCAAAAGGCTATTCTCAACAGGAAGGAATTGACTATGATGAAACCTTTGCTCCAGTTGCAAGATTGGAGGCAATAAGGATTTTTCTGGCCTATGTTGCACACAAAAAGTTTAAAGTCTTTCAGATGGATGTGAAAAGTGCTTTTCTCAATGGGAAACTTGAAGAAGAAGTGTTTGTTGAACAACCACCAGGGTTTGTAGATCCCAAACATCCAGATTATGTCTACAGGCTTGATAAGGCATTGTATGGACGAAAGCAGGCACCTAGAGCATGGTATGAAACTCTGGCTCAATTTCTATTAGAAAGTGGGTTCACTAGAGGCACAATTGACAAAACCTTGTTCTATCTTAATCATGGTGATGATTTGCTGTTAGTTCAAATCTATGTGGATGACATAATTTTTGGGTCTACTAATGACAAACTCTGTAAGAAATTTGCCAAGCTTATGCAGTCAAGGTATCAAATGAGTATGATGGGAGAGCTTAGTTATTTTCTAGGCTTACAGGTCAAGCAAACAGATGATGGGATATTCAATAATCAGGCAAAATATACCAGAAATCTTCTCAAGAAATTTGGTATGCTTGATAGCTCATCTGCTACAACTCCCATGGCTACTGCAACAAAGCTAGACAAAGACACAGGAGCCTCATTAGATATGACAAACTATAGAGGGATGATAGGGTCTCTTCTTTATCTCACTGCAAGTAGACCTGACATTATGTATGCAACATGTCTTTGTGCAAGATTTCAAGCAGACCCCAGAGAGCCACATCTAACAGCTGTGAAGAGAATTTTCAAATATCTCAAAGGAACCATAACTCTTGGTTTGTGGTACCCTAGAGAATCAGAGTTTAAATTAATTGGTTACTCTGATGCAGATTTTGCAGGCTGTAAGATAGACAGAAAAAGCACAAGTGGAAGCTGTCAATTTTTAGGTGACAGATTAGTTTCTTGGTACAGCAAGAAACAGAAATCAATTTCCACATCCACAGCAGAAGAAGAGTATATAGCTGCTGGTAGCTGTTGTGCACAAATTTTATGGATGAAGAATCAATTGCTGGACTATGGATTAAGGTACTCTAAAATACCTATTTACTGTGATAATCAAAGTGCTATTGCTATGACAGGTAATCCATTACAGCACTCCATGACCAAGCACATCAGCATAAGATATCATTTTATCAGGGAACATGTGGAAGAAGGAGATATTGAGCTTCATTTTGTGTCTACAGATCAACAGCTTGCAGATATCTTCACCAAACCTTTGAGTGAAGCAACCTTTACAAGACTGGTAAATGAACTTGGAATGGTCTCTGGTTTTGACTAGAGATACTGGTTAGACTCCAAATCTATACATGTTTAATTTTATTCTCATGATTCTTTGCATGTGTTAACTGTTATTTGAACCAGCATGTTAAACTCTGATAGTAAACTCTGTTAGTTATACTCTGTCAGTCATACTCTGTCGGTTAAACTCTGATGTTATACTCTGATTGTGATATTGTCTGAAACATAATGACCGATGAAGAAAGATGTATGAAGCATGATTTTCAGTAAGTAATCATGAATCCTTCTAAGTATTATAGATTCTAATTACAAAATGTGCAGAAATTTTACACAGCATGATACTGTCTTTGTATTTATAGCATCTCTTAGTTTATTGATCCTATACACTGATTCTGTATTAGCTGTTTACATTTTCTCTCATAAATTAATTGTCTTATCTGATGAAAAGTCTAAACTCTGATTATTAATTGCAAATAATTCACCCTCAAATCAAAAGATGCCAAAAAGAGCACAAATTCCTTTGAGATCATGTTGTGCCTAGGAAGATCCAGGAACTTATTGTATGAAATAAGGGCTAAAATCTTTGATTTTTGGTGACTAGTGCTAACCACTGATTACTGGAAAAATAATATTAAAAAAAAAAAAAAAAAAATTTAAGGGGGTGAAAATAAAAGATATATCCAAATGAAAGGATATCAGTATACAGAGTTTAGATATAAAATCAGATTTTATTTTATACATGAGAGTTTAGGCAACCAGTTTTTACTTTAGTTTGTGGATTTTATGCACTTTTAGATGGTCTAAATATTCATATTCAGTAAACTCTGCTAATTCACACACAAATGCTCACACCTGTACAGTTTGTGAAAAGAGTTTATTTATAAAGGAGGAGGATTGGTAAACACTGATGATTTGTGTACTCTACGATGAGGTAATTTAATTTTAATCTTTGATGATTAAAATAAATTTTGTTTGTTTCAGACATATTATGATGTGGAGAAAAGACATTTGTTTTCAAAAGTTAAAAAGCGTCTGATTGGACAGTTGTTCAAGGAAGTTTTAAACAGAGGAGAGAGATTAATTGCCTAGAAAAGTGTAATAGGCGGTAATAATTGCTGTTTTTACTGCGCATGCGCATTGAAAACTGTCAATTATTGGCTGTCAGTCATTGCATGTGTGCCACGTGTCCCACTCACACAGTTAACGGAGTAAGACAGTTGTGTATTAATGATTAAAAATTGTTCGTTTTTAATTTTGAATTTCATATTTATACAATACATACACATACATCCAAACTTTTCACATCTTACTTCAATTTACACACACACATATTCACAAACACTTTCCTACTTACAAACTCTTTTGAAGCTTTTGCATCAGTTTCTTTGATTTCTTTCAAATCTACTAATGGCGACTACAGCTTTTGTTTCGTCTGGATTAGACTTTGTTCCTAACAACTATTCTGCTCCTTTGAGTCATGAGAACGCACCGGAGGCGTTTCATTTGTTACAAAGTTTTCTCGCTCAATCTCCTATTGGGCGTGCTCTTGTTGAACCAGGGAAGCTGTCTGCAGTTCAAATCAAAAGCTTCTGGGAAACTGGTCTTTATGATAATGGTGGAGATTCTGGTACTCCATCGATTGTTTTTGAGTTTGACGAAGCAGAGTATGTTATTACTCCGAGTACAGTTCGTACAACTATGGGATTTCCTGACCTAAATGCTTACACTATTGATGTTGGTTAGGCTGAATTGATACGGATGATGAGGGAAATTGGCTATGGTGGATCGTTGGCAAAGATTGGTCAACTGAAGCGACCGTTCTTGAGGAAAGAGTGGAGTTTTTTCTTCGACTGCATCACTAGAACGTTCGGAAAGAAGTGCACAAACTGGGATGCCATTCCTACTGAAAGTCTTCAAATTGGTACAACAGTTTTTGGATGCTTCAATCCAAGCAAGAACAACAGCCAGAGCCAGTAAATACTGATGCCTCTCCAATTCATCCTATTCGTACTGGTGGCAGAATTAAACATAGGGCTTCTAAGCCTGCAAGGATTATTAAGCCAGCTACTGAAGTTGGAATTTCAAAATCTTCTGTGCCACACTCTGTTGGTACATCTACAAAGCACAGGGCAAAGAGACCAAGGTCTACTGATGAAGATGACTCTGAAATTCTACAACACAGAAGAAGGAGGCTAGTAGCTAACTATCTTTTTGAAGAGTTAGAGCCTGAAGTTGTCCAGCATGAAGCTCCTGAAATTGTTGCTGAGGAGTTTGTTGTAAATGCTGATGCTGAGGACAGGGTTTTTATGGAAACTGAAGCTCCTGAGATTGTTGTTCAGGAGGCTAATGAAAATGTTGAAGCAGCCTCTATGCCTAACTTAGCAAATGCTGATAGAGAGGCTGACATTTTTGAGCAACAAGATTTTAATGTTGAAGCACATCCTAGTATCAACTTTGTGATACTGAGGATGTGGCAGCTGATCAACCCACCCAGATAATAGGTGAGTCCATTGCTACTCACACAGAAATTCTTTCTGTAAATAATTCAATTCCAGAAAAGGGTGAGGAGGTTGATCAGGTAGTGGAACATGCTCAGACAATTCCTGAAGCTGCTGAAGAGAAAGTTGATGAAGCTATGGCAGAGATTTTGACAGAGTCTGCTGTTCAAACAGAAGAGGTTTTTATAAACTCTGAGATTCCTAAAGCTGCACAGCTAAATGCTGAGGTTACTGTAGACAATGCTAATGAAGAAGCTGCAGAGCAGTTAGAGGAAAATGCTAATGAAGCTAGGGTTATTTCTGATAATGCTGATCATGCAAACTCTGGAATCAATGCTGATAATGCTGAGCTTTCAGACTCTGATGAGTCAATCCCTTTTCTAAGAGATCCTACAGCAGAGTCTATAAAAGCAAATCAAAATGCAACTGAAGAACATTTCAGGGAAATGCATTATGCTAACTGGTCAGGAGCAGACTGCATTTTCTCTACTCAACGGGCTGCTGATTTTGTACATAGGACTGCTACAGAGATTGCAAATCCTGAGTTATTATCTCATTTTAAGGCTACTATTGTTCAAGTCAAGTCACTGCACAACCGCTTTGATGAGACTCACAAGGTTGTTCTTGGATTGAGTAATGATATTGCTATTAAGGAGTTGGCATTGAGGAAGGATAGAGCTCAGTTTTCTTCTATGCAAAAGGATCAGGAGGAGATCAAGAAGAGGCTTACAACTGTTGAAAGCAATCAGACTGTTATGTCTTCACAACTAACTTCTATTGCTGCATCACTAGAGTTGCTGACATCAGTACTTATTCCTGATGATGTCAAAAAGGGGAGAGAGTTCCTAAAGACAAATGCAAAAGGACTCCAACTTTGAGATTGAGGGATGATGCAAATGATGGTGGAAGCAAGGAAGCAGAGAGAAGGTCAAAGACTAGTCAAGAGCAAGGGAGACTTAAGACAAACTCTGAGAGGTTAAACTCTGGTAGTCAATCTTCTTCAAGACTTAAAAGTCTAGTGATTTCATCAAATCCATTTACTGATGAAGAGATTGCTGCTAAGATTTTCATGGAAGAACATGGAAATGAAGCTACAATGGAAGATATAGATGCTGAGATGAAGCTTCTTGCTGAAGAACACCAGAAAAAGATTAAAGCTGGTACTTATAAGAAGAAATCAGTAAAGGCTCCTAGAAAGAAGGAAGTTGGAATTTCTATCAAAGAAAATACTCAACAGAGTATACAATATACAAGGAGGCCTGTGATTGCAAATACTGATAAGGGAAAGGGTAAACTGGTAGAAGAAGGACAGTTACCAAAGAAGATTTATTCAACCTCTGACGTTGCTCAAGTTGAATCAAGGATAAACAAATCAACCTCTGACGTTGCTCATGTTGATATTTCTACTAAAAGTGTGACAACCTCTGACAAGGCTCAAGTTGTACAAACTCAGCTAGCTCCACAACTCAAAGGTTTCTTAAGACCTGTACTTTCTGAAACTCTGACGCTAGAACCTGTGAATTTTTCTCAAACCAGGACAGTACTTGGAAAAGAATCTTATGACAAGTCTGGTTTAGGTTCACACAGGGAAAAGAGAATAAATAACAAACCTTTAGATCAAACATCACTGGCAGAAGCTGGTATTGGGGTATCTCAAGAGAGCCTTGATAAACTAGAATCTGTTCAGATGGTCTATCATAAAGGATTAAAGAAAGAGTTTCTGTTATATTTTATGTCTGATGGAAGAGTTTACAGAGTAGGAGAAGCTGATGTTCAGTTGAAGCTATGGGAAGAGCTTGAGTATGTTTTATACCTTCTCAAAATCAAAAACAAAAGTACTCATGATGCTGCTCTTGTTCTAAGAGATAGGATGATGAAATCCAAAGTGCTTCTTGGAGGTGGTGTTTCTAGTGCATATATTCCTAAGTACAGAGATGCTTATGGAAAGATTGTTGAGATGAAGAGAAACAGTGCTAAGTTCAAAACAGCACTGGGTATTAAAGTCTTGGAATTCAATTTGGAGTTAGACAAATCATACTATATTCGGCTAGGGAATGAAATGAGGAAGAACAGCATTTATTCTCTGAGAGCTGCTATCTACCAGACCGGAGAAAGTGATCCAGAGTATAAAGAATTGAAGGAAATTATGGTGGAAGAGCTTGAAAAGGCTGAAAGGAGACTTCTCATCGATTATCTCAGGACAGTGCCTGATATTGAAGAAATCAAGTAAAGTCTGACTGTAAGTTTTTAAAGTTTTCTGTTCTAAGTTAAAGTTAAACTCTGTTATATTTTAAACACTGCATTTGTTATAAGTTTTGACATCATCAATTATCTTTTTAACTTGTACATTTTAGTATGAACAAGTTGGGGGAGATTGTTAAATATAATTCCTGACGTTTGCTCATCAGTGTTTTAGTACCAGGTGTTAATCAGAGTTTATCAGAAGCCAGTCAGAGTTTGTTAAAGTCTGACGGGGTAAAGAGTTTATTAACTGTCGGTGCTGACTTGAAGATTCTAGAAGCAATATATCTTAAAGATGGAAAGAAGCAAGATATATTGAGACAGTTAAGGAAACAGAACAGAAGAAAGAAGCAATCCTAAATTGATATAAATTGTATAGCTGATTTATAGGATATCAATTAGAGATTGATTATGTAACTGTGTATTATATAAACACAGATAGGTTAACCCTAAAAGGGATGCGAATACTGAATACATTATTCTTGTAACCTAGCAGCTCTCTGTGATTCTTTAACATCACAAAGAGAAGAGTTATTTATATATAATTCAGTTTATTGATCATAAACAGTGTTCTTAATTGTTCTTCTCATACATATATTGATTATATATTGTGTAATCGGCCTAACATAAGAACACTGTTTATGAATAATAAACTGTATGGAATTAATAACTCCTCTCTCTGTGATGTAAAATATCACAGAGAGCTGCTAGGTTACAAGAATAATGTTTTCACGTATTCGCATCCCTTTTAGGGTTAACCTATCTGTGTTTATATAGTACACAGCTACATACAATATTCTAATTGATATTCCTATAAATCAGCTATACAATTAATATCAATCTAGAATTGTTTCTGTCTTCTGTTCCGTTTCCTTAGCCATCTCGATATCTCTTTGCTTCTTTCCATCTTCAAAGAATATCGCTTCTAGAATCTTCATTGAATAACACCGACAGCTTAAGTAAACTCTGACTGTCAGACTTTAACAAACTCTGACCAGTCTTTCAACTAAACTCTGATAGTTTCCTGGTACTTTAAACACTGATAAACAAACATCAGCAATTATATCTAACAAATACTATGAAGACGTTGTTTGTATTCATGTTCAGCCTTTTGAATTTTCAGCTTCTGAGAAATGATGTCGGAGACCTTTGCATTCTCATCCTCCTTTCTTCTTAGTTCTGCCTGTTGCTTCTTCAACTCCTTCTGAAACAAGGGGTCTGGTGTATATAGATCAGTTTCATCTTCCCAATCCTCAAAGTTGGCTGCCTCTTCAACCTCCTCCTCACCAAAAGCTTCTTCAGGTATGGTCTTCCCCAGATCACCAGATGTGTCAAATTGGAAGTCATCCTGTTCACCGTGGTAGTAGTAGGCATCATCAAAGACAGTCTCCTCCAATGATTGTTTCCCTTTCCCCTTATCTTTTCCAACTCCAGAAGCTCCTGTAGCTTCTCTTTCTTCTCCTTTCTTCTCCTTCTCCCCCTTAGTTGAGGAATCCTCTACAGATTTAGCTTTGGAAGCCCTAGGATTCACCTCAGAAGTTCTCCTTATTTCTCCTCTTTCTCCATCTCCTCCTTCATCAGCATCATCATCCTCATCTTCATCATCTCCCTCAAAGAATATTCTTTGTTGTGATGTAGGTTGATGTGAGTTCTTGATGATATTGTACAAGTGCTTCATACCTTCATTAAGATGCTCCATACCTCCTTCTATCCTCGACATCCTTTCTTCATTAAACGTTTGATTTTCATCAGCTATTTGCAGAATAAAGTCCACCTTGGTAGAAATAGAAGCAATCTCCTTGACACTCTCCGATATCTGAGCATTTGACGTTGTAAGATCAGAGATGTCTGAAGCCACCAGTACTTGAGATTGTTGGATTGAATTCAGCCTCGGGAGAAGATTATTCTTTAGTCCTTGCAAGTCATCTTTAACAGTACCCAGCTGATTAGATACAGAGGTGGAAGATTGTGCAACCACTTGTGCTTTCAGAAGATTATTCTCAGCCTGGGTTTCTTGTAACTTCCTTTGTAGATCAGCTAGCTGGTTCAACAAAGCAGTGTTTGTGTCAGTGTGTGTACTCACTTCAATTTCTCTCAGTGGTGTTCCACTCAACTCACGTGCTTGTGTATCACTCTGTGTTTGACTCATATCTCTCACAACTAACTGTCTGTCTATATTTTCAGAAGATGCACCTGCATGAAAAATCACCCTAGCCCCTTCAAGAGAGGTCAGTGGTGGTGCAATGGGAGTTCGCAATTCCCGATCCCTGATTGAGTCTGTCAAAATATTTGACATTGTATACTGAATTGCTTCAGGGACAGACTCACCAGGTTGCCTTTCACTTTCTCCAGTAAAAACTGCGAGTGAAAAATCCCTTAGAGGAGCCAGAGATGTTCCCTCTGGGAGGGGAGAAAATGATTCTATTATTGGTGGCGAAGAATCAGATTTTCCCTCTGATGCCTGTGAAGGCACTTCTACCGTAACTATGGTAGGCACTGTTTCAAAGTCAAAAGTAAAGTGCTCTCCTAACATAGTGTCCTGAGTATCATCTATTTGGATATCTTCTCCCATTGTGAGTAATGGGAGAGTGCTTGACTCAGTACAAGATGTCATGGCCCGATGGCGAATTTCAATAGATTCACCCTGTTGAGAGGATGTCTCCAGAGACTGTTTAGCGGCCATATCAATGTCCATATCCTTTTGAGAGGATACAGATGGGCTTACAGTTGCCTCCCTATAAGTTCTTCTTTTCTTTAAGGGTGGAGACAGAGCTGTGGGAACACTCATTGCAGCTATATTACTAACTCTTCTTGAACTGGTTTGAACATTAGGCTCAGGTTGTGTATCAGGAGTGTTTGACTCTCTGTTTGGCTCTATGATCTGGGTCAGAGATTGTGGTTCTACAACCTCTGGGTCAGCCCTAACAACCACTTGGGTTTCAATTATTGTACCAGACGAAGATCCAGAGTTAGGAATAACTACCTGTAGTGGAACTGGATGTGGTTGAGGAACTTGTTCACCAAAGATAGGAAGATGAATGAATTGACTCATCAGTGGTGAAATAAGAACAGGTGTGTTGGGGAATTTGGATGAGACATCAAGTCTGGTGTAGAATTTGGTGTCTGTGGTTGGAGAGGTTTCAAATCTGGTTTCACGAAACAGTTCTACCTGCTCAGCAGTGAGAAGATGATTAATGATAAGAGTTAGAAAGCGAGGGTACCAACACTTTACTTTCCCATTATTATCAGAATTTCTCCAAGAGTGAGCAAGTCTGTTAAGCATTAGGTTCCACAGAATCTCAACAAAATTTAATCTACGACCAAATACTATAGCATAAGCAATATACTGATTAAGACTGGTAATGCAATGAAAATTTGTTTTTGTGCAATTACCAAATACTCTTGGTATAGTATCAAAGAACAGATCCCATTCCCTTACAACAAAGCTTTTAGATAAGTTGACCATTTGGAAGGGACCCTGATAATGAATATTCACAAAGAACTGTGATAACTCATCATCAGTGGGTAAGGGATCAAACCTATCCTTTGGAAAATGTAAAACATCACAGAATAACTCAAAAGTGACTGTGTATTGCTGGTTTAGAATATTGAAAGTAAAAGATTTTGAATCTTCAGCAATAACAGCACTTGAACACAACATCCTTAATGGATCAATTTTAAGAAGTGCATTGGCACAAATAGCATGACTGACACAAGTCTCGCTATTTAAAAATTGAATCCACGGTCTAAAACGTTCCACTTTACACTTAGACGGATCAAAATACCCAACATAATTATTTAAAACGAGTTCAAAATTAGGATCCATTTAGATAAAACAAGAAATTGTAATCAATTTAAAATAAAATTAAAATTTTAGGGATTTTTAGAATTAATAAAAATTAAATAAAATCCATAAAATTAAAATTTTACTTAAATTAACCAATTTTTTAAATTTTGATCCTAAATATTCGAACTAAAACTTTTGAATGCAAATTGAAATGGGTAAATGATCTTACATGAACACACAGTCTAACACACTACAGTACTTCTATCACAGAAACATAAAGATCAGTAAGACACAAGAAAAATACTAAGCAAATCAAGAACACTTAAGTCGAATGGGTTTTTTAAAAAAATGAAAATTTTAACAGCACTTCGACTTAAAGGGATTGATTTTGAAAGAACAAAGAGTCTTGCTAAGTAATAACTTGAGCAAGTAAGGATCAAAGATCACAGTTTCTTCAAAAGAAATGAGAATTCGAAGGCGGTAATGACAAAAACTGATAAACTGCAAAGAAATATGATAAGGCAAATAAGAAATGAATTGCAGTGTGTGTACGTGTAAGTATATATATGTATATAAGAATAAAAATAAACTGATAAACAAAAGAAAAGATACTGAACTGTTTGGTTTTTTTTTTTTTTTAAATGGTACTAGGAAGACAGTCGGGAAGACTTAGGATAGTCTTCCCGGTAGTCTTCCTAATACAATTTAGAAAGTTTTCCGGAAATTAAATAAAACAAAAACAGAAAATAATATAAGTATTTCTAAGTCTTCCCGATAGTCTTCCTAGTTCAAAAACTGGGAAGACTTAGGAAAAGACTTAAAAATAAAAGGAAAAAACAAAAATCAAAAAGAAAAAATTCTTAGTTTACCCGGTAGTCTTCCTAGTATTAAACTGGGAAGACTTAGAATAAACTTAGAATTTAATTAGAATAATTACAGAAAAATGCATAAAATTTATAAAAATGCATGAAATATTTATAAAAAACTAGAAAAATTCACAGAAAAATCCATAAATCCTAGAAAAATATGCAGAATAATATAGAATTGTATAAAAATAATATAAACTTGCAGAATTATTTAAACAACAATATTTACAATCTGAAAAACACCTAAATAATTCTAAATAAATATATTTTCAATAAAAATACATTTCTCCACTTAAAAATATGAGAAAAATATTTTTAAAGAAAATAAAATATTCAGAACTATTTCAATTTACAAGCATGTAATATTAAATGAGAATTGGCAGTAAATATCATTTAAATGACAAGAGAAAATGAATTTTTGAAAGAACAAACATTACAGAGATATTGTTAATCACTAAGACTGTTTAACATACCCAATTTACCAACTAACTTGATAAATGTGGATTCGTCAACAGATTTAATGAATATATCTGCAGTCTGTTCTTCTGTGGGTACAAAGTGTAACTCCACAGTTCCATTCATGACATGCTCTCTGATAAAATGATACCTGATATCAATGTGTTTCGTTCTCGAGTGGTGCACAGGGTTGTTGGAGATTTCTATGGCACTTGTATTATCACACAAAATGGGAATTTTGTCTAATGCAAAGCCATAGTCCTTTAATTGATTCCTAATCCATAAGATCTGAGCACAACAGCTTCCAGCAGCAATATATTCAGCTTCTGCTGTTGAATTGGAAACTGTTTGTTGTTTCTTGCTATACCAGGAAATCAATCTACCTCCTAGGAATTGACAACTCCCAGAGGTACTCTTTCTATCCACAACACTACCTGCATAATCAGAATCTGTATATCCAACAAGATTAAAACCAGAATCTTTAGGGTACCAGATACCTAAGTTAGGTGTACCTTTAAGATATCTCAAGATTCTTTTAACAGCAACGAGATGTAAATCTCTAGGGTCCGCTTGGAACCTTGCACACAAGCATGTAGCATACATAATATCTGGTCTACTAGCAGTAAGATAGAGTAAGGAGCCAATCATACCTCTGTAGCTTGTAATATCTACCTTGATAGAGTTATCACAAGCTCCCAGTTTGACTGCTGTTGAAGATGGAGTCCTTGCTGATGCTGAATCCTCCATGTGATACTTCTTGAGGAGTTCTTTGAGATACTTGGATTGACAAATAAATATACCATTTGACCTTTGACTTACTTGCAATCCAAGAAAGAACTTCAGCTCACCCATCATACTCATTTCAAACTTACTCTGCATTAGCTTAGCAAATCTCTTACAGAGATCATCATTAGTAGACCCAAATATGATGTCATCCACATAGACTTGGACTAATATCATATCACTTTTGTGTTTCTTTGAAAAAAGAGTTTTGTCTATGATACCTCTAACAAAACCATTTTCTAAAAGAAAACCAGAGAGAGTGTCATACCATTTTCTTGGGGCTTGTTTGAGACCATAGATAGCCTTGAAGAGAAAGTACACAAAGTCCAGCAGCTCCTGATTTTCAAAGCCAGGGGGTTGTTCCACATAAACTTCTTCATCAAGCTCACCATTCAGGAATGCACTCTTAACATCCATTTGATAGACTTTAAAATTGGAATAAGCAGCAAATGCTAAGAACATCCTGATGGCCTCAAGTCTAGCCACTGGTGCATAAATTTCATCATAATCAATGCCTTCAGCTTATGAATACCCTTGTGCAACCAGTCTTGCCTTGTTCCTTGTAACAATGCCATCCTCATCTAGCTTGTTCCTGTATACCCATCTAGTACCAACTACTTTCTTGTTCTTTGGCCTGGGTAACAGCTTCCAGACTTGCTGTTGTTCAAACTGATTGAGTTCATCTTGCATAGCAATCACCCAATCTGGATCAGTCAGTGCTTCCTGAGTTTTCTTTGGCTCCATTTCAGATAGAAATGCTGAATAATGACATTCATTCTGAGTTGCACTTCTAGTTTTAACTCCAACACCTGGATCACCAATGATCAGCTCAAAAGGATGAGCTATATTCCATACAGTCTGTCTTGGAAGATTTGATCTTGATGATTCGCCTTGAAATTCACTTTGATGCTGTGAGTGACTAGATGATCCTTCATTTGCTCTCCCTGAGTTGTTGCTTGATTGCCTTGATGATTCTTCTCCAGTGTTGGTGGTATCTCCATTGTTACCAGTGTTTCCACCACCACCACCATGATCATTATCATCATTGTTATTATCATTACCAGCAATAACTTCAGGTGGGGCTGCATCATCTGATTCTGAGTCTGGCAAGTTATCAAACTTCAGCTTTTCAGATGAGTCTTCTTTTTGGATATTAGGGAGCTTAGTGTCATCAAAAGTAACATTGACACTTTCCTTTACTGTGTGACTGCCAACCAAGTAGACCCTGTAAGATCTTCTGGAATAACCAACAAAAATAGCTTCTTGTGCCTTGGCCTCAAACTTGCCACGTTTCACATTGTCATCTATAAGCACAAAGCATTTTGCTCCAAATACATGAAAGTACTTGACAGTTGGTTTCTTGTTGTTCATGATCTCATAAGGAGTCTTCATTAAGTCCTTGTTGATTAAAGTTCGATTCTGAGTATAACAAGCTGTATTTGCTTCTTCAGCCCAAAAGTACGTTGGAAGTTTAGACTCACTTAACATAGTCCTAGCAGCTTAAATCAATGTACGATTCTTTCTTTCCACTACTCCATTTTTTTTAGGAGTTCTAGGGGCAGAATACTGGCTTGTTATTCCTTTATCAGCACAAAAGTAATTTAGGATTGCATTCTTGAATTCAGTACCATTATCTGACCTTATGGCTCTAACAGGGAATCTAGAATCCAGCTCAATCAACTTTATATGGTCAATCACCAGGTGTGGGGTCTCATCCTTGGAATGTAGGAATAAAACCCATGTATATTTTGAAAAGTCATCAACAATCACAAGTGCATATTGTTTCTTTGACATGGACATTACATTCACTGGACCAAACAAATCCATGTGCAGTAGTTGAAGTGGTTCAGTTATTGATGATGTGTCAGTGCCCTTGTGAGAAGCTTTCTTTGACTTTCCTTTCTGACATGCCTCACACAGTCCTTCCTGTGTAAATTCCATCAGAGGCAAACCTCTAACCAATTCCCTCTTGACTAAAGAGTTCATGGTTTTGAAGTTAAGGTGAGACATCTTCTTGTGTCATTGCCAACTTTCATCTGATGAAGCTTTAGCATAAAAACAATTAACTTTATCTTTGGATCCAGAGTGCAGATCAGCTATGAACAAGTCACCTTTCCTTACTCCTTGAAGAGCAGGCTTTCCATTCTTCTTGTGAAGGATCTGACACTTCTCTCTTTCAAAGGAAACAGCATATCCTCTGTCACAGAAATGACTGATGCTGAGAAGATTGAACTTCAGACCTTCCAAAAATGATACATCTTCAATGATAACATTTCCATACTTCAAACAGCCATATCCTTTCGTAATACCCTTGTTGTTATCTCCAAAGGTAACTATTGGGCCAGCTTTCTCAACCAAATCTGATAGCAGGGCTCTATCTTCGGTCATATGCCTTGAACATCCACCACTACGCCATATGTGGGCAATAGCTACGCTTTTTTCAGAGTAAAAAGCAAAAGTGTAACCATATATGGCTTAAAACGGATCTACGCCTACACTTTTTTTCTATGTTAGCATTTCTATAAATTAGTGTTACGGTAGACGTGATTCAGTATCTATGCTAACGCCAAAGTCGGTGTAGTCGTTGGTCTTTAATAAAAGTGTAACCATTGATCTTTAAAAATCAAAAACAGAATTAGGCGGCTCAGTATTTCATTTAAGTGGGTGAAATTTTTGTCCAAATTAGACAATAAAAAATAGGCGGGCCAAAATTTTGTCCGAATTTTCATTTAAGCGGCACAATATTTCACACACTCAACTCACCAAACACACAACTCTCTCTCTCAACTCTCCGTCGTCTCTCTCTCACACTCTCTCTCAGCTCTCTCTACAAAAACAATTAGGGTTCATATAAACAATTAGGGTTTGTAATTAGGGGTTCTTCACGGGTTCTCTCTGTACGGTTCTCTGCAATTAGGGCTTGTAATTAGCGACTGAATTAGAGCTTCATTTCGGGTTAGATTTTAATTGGGGTTTATTTGTTCGATTACATTCTCTACTTGATAAGGTATTCATCTTGTTCTTCTTATTTCTATTCAATTACATGCTTATTTCGAATCGGGTTCATTTCGGGTTTCTAAAGTTTAGGGATTTCTTTCGGGTTGATATTTGTTTGTGTATAACATGCTTACAACATGTTTCAGTTGCTTGTTCTATCAAGTTATGCCTTTGATGCAGGCATATCATTGATGTTGTATCAGGTACTTTCCTCTTATCCTATTTTCCCTTTAGGATAACAACGGACTACTGTCTTTTAGAAAATTTGCAATCTTAATGTATTATAGCTTTTGTTTTCGAAGTGGAGTTGTATTCTTTAAATAATCACCGAAATTTTGTCATTTCTTGTTCAATCAAAACTGACCACGTGGTTTTAACTTCTTACCATATGTCGTGCAGAATCTCATTAATTGTATACTAGTTGCTCTTTTGAGTTTGTTTGGAGCAGTCACAGTAGAGAAGCTGAATTGGAAACTGATTAGGGTGTGGCTTCCAGTCAATGTCATATTTGTGGGTATGCTTGTATCAGGCATGTACAGGTATGTACTAAAGCCCCGGTACAGATATCATCTTGTAACCTTTTCTACTCTAATTATATAGTGAATAGATGAACTAAATTCAGTCTTAACCACACTCAAGTTGTTAATCAATTATAAAGACTGACAAATATTTTGTTATGATGCATCCTAATGTGTTCTGTTTAATATTTTCAGTTTGAAATTCATAAATATTGCAATGGTGACTATCTTGAAGAACATGACAAATATTTTAACAACAATCGGTGAATTATATATTTTCCGAAAGCGTCAGAATCAGCAAGTGTGGGCTGCCATGTTTCTTATGGTACATAATCTTTTTGTAATTTGTTTTCGTTGTTTGTTTCATTTACTAACTAATACACAATCTGGCTGGGGGACAAAGGTTATAGGCACATTTGGTTGTCCTGTTATATAATGTGGTGTGGTTGTATTTCCGTGCTTACAACTAATTTATCTGTCTCATACTCTCATTGCATACAATTTTAACTAGATTTAGTCCTTAATTCATCAAGTTGCTTATATATATTTAAAATCTGTCATTTTTAGGTTCTTGGATTTCGATTTAGCATTCTGTATGTTAAGTTATATCGCCTTTTGTTTTAGTATGATTGCAAATATTGGAATGTAAATTCAGAATTGATAGATAGATACACCCACAGAGTCTACTTGTCTCTATTCTGCCATAAACATGAAATTTAAAATTTCTACAGTGAATTACTTCATCTATGTACATTAACGTGAAAAAGGGCTAGAACGACAAAGACAAGTGTACCTTCACCTTTCGACAAAGGGCTAGAACATAGAGACGAAGTTTGGTTGTAGGGCGCTATTCAGTCAATAGTTGCATTCTCATTTTCATTCTAGTCCTATGTATGTCATCTTTTTGGTACACTTTCATCAAGTTATTACATTTTATTACTGTACAGGTATATGTGCAGTCTTGGCAATAAGAAAGTTGAACTTTTTGATTCTGGAGTAGGTCCTAGTGAACCTACAGCTGAAGACAATGTTCAAATGGCATCAAGTAAGATTGCTTTTTGAAGAAACCTATATCATGTCTATGTCTATATGGCAAATTGAAAGCAATATACCCAAAAAATAAAATTAAAAAATCCTCAATGCAGTAATGATTGGTTAGGCTGTTAAACCAATTCTAATCGATAATAGTTATCCCGATTCCGGTTCTTAAATTTTGTTCAGCTATTTTGTTCAGCTATTTTCATCGAGACATTGATAATCTGAAGATACAATAGTCTAGTTAGGTCTTTAAAAATGTCAATAACCCAGCCAACCCGAACCATTCCTACTAGCTGCCTTGAATTGTAAGCAATGCCTGTTTATTCCTTGTTATATGTGTTGAATATTCTGAACCTTGCTGTTAAATTTGTTGCATATTTGGTTACAGTAGCTAACATGCATCAGCTGCTTTGTAGCAATGTCGAACCAGGAGCTTATTACTGCTGGGAATAAGACGATGGATGAGACTGATCAGGCCATAGAACGTTCGAAACAGGTAAATTTGTTAGCTTATGATGTCCTGAATAGTTACTTGGTGTCAAATCATCATCTAAGCTTTTAAGTTCCACAGGTGGTTCATCAAACTGTTGAAGTAGGAACACAGACTGCTTCTACCTTAAAGGGACAGGTGAGTAGGCATAACTAGTCCTCTCCAATCTCCAAAGCTATGTCTTCTCCTTATTTTATTATGGACTTTGTGTAATTCCTATTTTCAAATATTTTTAGACTGACCAAATGGGGCGTATAGTTAATGAACTGGATACAATCCAGTTCTCTATCAAGAAGGCATCACAGCTTGTAAAGGAGATCGGTAGGCAGGTAGCTATTTTTTTTCCGAGCAGATCACATCACCCTGATGCATTTTATTTGCTACAGACCAACATTTAAATTTTTTCAGGTGGCCACTGACAAATGCATTATGCTTTTTCTATTTCTGATCGTCTGTGGTGTGGTCGCTGTAATCGTCGTGAAGGTAAATTCTTTTTAAAATCTATTTATTAACTGTGTAGGTCCTTTATTGTTGTTTGTCAGCATAGTATTGCAAGGCCTTCAACTGTGGTGTGTGCATGTGTTCATTTCTTTATTTGACGTGTTGATCAGTTAGTAATCTAGTCTGTATATTATTGCCGCTTTTTAAGCATGAACCGACACTAACTCCCTTCTTGTCTTTGTCCACCTGCACTTGCAAACTCCATCTATACGCAAGACTTGGCCAAATGGTTCTTCGCGTACACGATGGTTTCATTATGAGAGACTGCTGGGTAAGCTCTTGGACCTTTCTCTTTTGGTTAATTTTGATTTAATTCCATATATATGTACCTAGTTTGTTGGGTGGAAAATAATTATAAAAATATGAATTTCAATATTAACACTCTGTGCAGGTACGAGGCTATTAACTGTCTTAGAGAAGCTGCTTTCAGCTATTGTGCAGGTACGAGGCTATTAAAAGTTCAAGTAGAACAACACCATAGCTGTAAACATCTCCTTTCACAATTGCTCTTCCGGTGTCAAAACTTTAATTGGTGAAATTTAGGTATTCAGAACTTTAATTGAGAAAGTAGAACTAGTCAATGCCCTAAGGAGACTGAAGATAAATTTACAAATTATTTAAATGCATATAATTCGTGCTACTTTTGTTGTATTGCAGGTGGGTAATGTTTATGTCCAGTTTAGAGAAGGTAGTGAAGAGAGGAGAGCTAAAATTGAGCAATGGAACAGGGAAAGAGATCAGGCAGAACAAGTGAATCCTACAGATTTGCTGTTACTTAGCTTCTAAGCGCTACTTAATTATGTTAGCTTTTGATGGTATTTAAGTTAGCTTTTGGATGGTTGGCATTTGGATGGTTGTTGGTTTTTGTAGTAAATTTGGATGGTTGGCTGTATTGGAATGATTTTGTTAATAGCCTTGTGTAATTTGGATGGTTGTTTTTGTTTTTGGGATGTTTGATAATATTTTTAATGGGAAGCTTTATATTTCAATATCATATGTTCCATTTTTGTATTAAAAGTGTTGGCAAAAGTATAATAAAGTGTAGGCAAATTATTAAACTGTTAAAGATAAAAGTGTAGCCATAGTGATAAAGTTGTTGCCAAAAATATCAAAATGTTTCACAATATTATGTTACAGTTGTATTAAACAGGTGTAGGCATAGGTCTACGGCTATACTTTTAATGGTGTTACCATATTGATAATTGTGTTGGCATAGGTCTACAGCGACAAGTTTCAAGATGTAGCCACAGAAAAGAAAAGTGTAAGCATAGGGGTCTACAGCTACACAATATACTCGTGTCACCAGAAACCAAAAAAGTGTCAGCATAGGGGTCTATGGTTGCGGCCGTTTTTGTAACACCCTCAAATTTGGTCAAAGTGTAACCGTAGCCTGTTTTTTTTGTTTTAGCCACACTTTTTGGGCTATAAGCACACTTTTTTAGGCGTAGCTATTGCCCATATATGGTGTAGTGCACTGTCAAGAATCCACATAACACGGTTTACCTGTTTAACTCCCTGCAATATCAAATTGATTAGTCCTTCCTCGGAACCCAAACTTGATTGGGTCCGGCATACTTAAAGAACTGGCCTTTGTCAGGCAAAACAACCTTTTTAGCTACAACTACTTCAACCTCTTTCACAAAAGAGCATTTCTATTTATAGCCAGCCTTAACACATTTCTGAGTAGGCTTAGGGATAAATGAATCCACTCTAGTCTTAGGAGGACTAGTAGTCTTAGCTTTAACATGCTTCTTATTATTAACATGTTGACGTGGAGCAGTCTTATCACTAGATACATGCTTACTATTAAAATAAGCATACATAACATTGAAAGCACAAGACATGCAATTAATCACACCACATGCTTTATGAGAAGAATTAACAGCAGGCATGTTAGTACTACAGTTGTTTTGATCCAACTTATGGATATCTGATTTAGTCTTTCTAGTTGTAACAACTTTGACTGGTATATCAGATACACACTTGTTGGACTGTTCAACTTCAAAAGCAAGATCTTCTTCAAGTATCTCCTCTGCAATGATGATAGAGTATTCATTCAGAGGATCTGCTTGGGACTCTCTAAAGAAAGGTTTATCAATACCTTTAAGCACATCAGGAATACCCCTTTCTTCAGGACTGACTCTATTAGGGGTATTTATGCTTAATTTACCAATAGACTCATTATAGTCATACCCTATTCCTACGGTCTGACCAATACTTTGTTTATTGATAATTTCTTTAGCCGTCTTACAAGAGTTGAAGTAAGCATTAGCTTTAGTCTTCAGCTCTCTATTCTTTTCCTTGAGAATGGTTTCCAGTTGAATATAACATTTAACCCTATTCTCAAGAAAAGCTATTTTCTCAGTAAGTTCATTCTGATTAACATGCACAAGTTTTAATTCTTTTATCTCCTTTTCAAGAGTTGTGTTCAAAAGAATTATTCTATCATTTTCAGTGCGTGCACAAGAAATAGTACCACTAAGATGACGAATCATTTCAGTGTTAGTGAACTTTACCTCTGACATGTATGCAGATGAAGTGCTTGCCTCTTTAGCCACTAAAGCAAGGTTCCCAATCTCACCTGCTTCTTCATCACTGTCAGTGTCATCCCAACTCTTTCCTTCAGCAACATAGGCTTTCCCAATCTTGTTCTTCTTGCTAGAATCAAATGTGTTTCTTGTCACTTGCTTTGGCTTTCTGCATTCAGTAGCAAAGTGACCCAACTCATTGCAATTGTAGCATCTGATTGTGCTCATTTCCACAGTTCCAGTTTTGTAGCCACCCCTTGTGCTACTTGAAGAGGAAGATCCACCTCTCTGAAATCTGGGCCTGAACTTAAGATTGGGATTCCTTTTGAATCTGAACTTCCCAAACTTCCTGACTATCAAAGCCAAATCACCATCCTCCAGCTGATCAAGTTCCTCTAAAGAATAGAAGTCACCACCAGATTGATCAATGGATGTTAATCCATATTCAGCATCAATAACATTCATGTTAGAACTGGAAGGTTGAACAGCCTTCACTTCCAGTTTCTGTGGGACTTCAGCAGCCAATGCAGTAGAACTAGTAACTATCTTCCCAGTTCCATACAGCTCATTCTGTTGAATCTGCTCCAGCTCATAGGTCTTCAGAACACCATACAGTCTTTCCAAAGCAATCTCTCCCAGATCTATTGCTTCTCTAATGACAGATATTTTGTGCTCCAAATGACGTGGAAGTGTAAGTAGGAACTTCTTATTAATTTCCTTGATAGTGTAGCGCTTCCCATTGAGATTCAGATCATTGATTAATTTGTTGTATCTCTCAAAAACCTCAGAGATACCTTCACCAGGGTTTGATCTGAAATGCTCATATTGAGAGGTGAGAATTTCCAGCTTATTCTCTCTAACTGTGTTTGGCAGTATCACAGTTTAGGACATGATTATGCATGACAGGATCAAGACAATCAACCAGTATCAACTGTAGACAGGCATCCAAGGTAACATCCTCTTTTTCATCAAGAGTGTAGTCCTTGGGATCCTTAGGGTACATCCTAGCAGCCCTAGTAACAACGTCATTCTCTATTAGCTCTCCCTCAATAATCATAGGGAGTCTTGGTCCATTCTTCAGCACATCAAAATATTTAACATTAGCAACTTTAAGAAATAGGAGCATTTTCTTCTTCCACATAGGATAATGCTCCTTGCTGAACATGGGGATTTTGACTGTACCCACTTTCTGTGTAGTAGACATCTTTTGAGATTTTTAGGAATAATAAAAATTTCAGAGTTCAAGAAAAAAATCTCAAAACAATTGGATCTTTGATTTGTATATTAATCAAAAGGCTCTGATGCCAATTGTTAGGTCCTGATATGTTTGTAGAAGGGGGGTTGAATACAAACGATATCGTTTAATCGAATTTGTCCTTTTAAGATTTAACAATTTAGAACAAATTATTGCGGAATAAAACTGAAACAATATTCAAGTTAAAAAAAACTCTATTAAACTTGAAGGGTGTTACAATTCTAATCACTGATTACAAATAACTTGATAAAACAAACCTAGAATAAATTCGACATGAATTTATCTATTTTTGTAATAAAAAGGATCGAATACTATAAAGTAGTTCGATATAAAATCTAGGGATTATGATCCGCTAGAAAGGTAAAGCAGTACAAGAGAATCGGTTCTTATAAATTAAATGTTATGAACTAATCAAGAATAAATTCTCTGATGAAATTAATGTCTTTGCTGTTGAGGAAGTAATAAAGACAGTTGAGAGAAATATGATGTTGAATGTTTCTGTCTTTACTTTTGTGTGTTAATACTTCTTCAAGTCTTCTGCATTTCCCACTAGGAAGACAAGCAGAAAAACAATCATTTTTGCCTTGGAAGACAATCGGGAAAACAAGGAATATATTAGGAAGACAATCGGGAAAACAAGGATTTACACTAGGAAGACAATCGGGAAGACTCACTTGTGAGTCTTCCTAGTTCAAAACACAGAATCTTCCTAGTTTAAATCTAAGTCTTCCTAGTTCATTTTCATTCTAATTTAAATAATTAACTAAATAAATTATGTATTAAATTAATTCATTACAGAATTAATTTAATAAATAATTTACTTAATAATATTAATTATTTATAAGAGAATAAATAGAATTAGTTGACTTCTCAATTAATTCCAGAATCACTTAAAACTTAGATAAAGAATAAACATAATAGTACGTTGACACTCAATGCATCATGAGTGACTAACGACAATGTCTGTTGTTTGACTTTAAGCAGTGATTCACTTCCTTCTCATTCAAGAACTCCGTAATCAGTATCTTTTGCTGTCACCACTTGAAATCTCCGTCACTTTAATAAATCCACTGAGCTTGAGCTTGAATACTTCATTGAGGCTTGATCAATAAATTGAGCTTGTTTCAATGTAGAATCACTTCAAGTCTGTAGATGACTTTAATCTTCATTCTTTGACATCTTTGACAGATATAATCTTCTGAGATTCCTGTGACATTTGATATTTATTATTTACTTATTACATTGAGTAGAATCCTCGGTGTTTACAAATAGGCCTAGACATATGCCTTTCAATAACTAAAGATTTGTCCGTGATATTTTTGGAAAATGAGGGGTTTTAGTAAGGAAAAATAGAAAAAATAACATGTTTTAGTTAAAAAAGGTAATTGCCCATGATATATTTGAAAAAGTAAGGAAATTTGTTAGAAAAAATAAATAAAATAATGTATTTTAGGTGAAAAAGGTAATTGGTTATAAATAGATAATATTATTATTTAATAATATATTTCTATAAATAAGTAAGGTTAATTAAGTAAAAACACGAATTTAAGAAAGGACAATTAAGTAAAATCACAACGTACCGACCCACCAAACTTTTAATGTTTCGTCTATTATATAATAGTATTGATATTGAAAAATGAGAATAGTGTTAAGTTAAAAAAAAATCAAATCTTAAAGATAATTAATGTAAGGATATTGAAAGAAGAGAGGAATATCTAATATGCGATAAATTCATTTTTCAAAAAGGACATGTATAATGGGACGGAGGGAGTAATTTTTAATTATGATAGGTGTTGTTGAGTCAAGTCGAAATTAATTAATTTGATCGTAAACAGTTAAAAGCTGACCATTATTTTGAAATATAAGGAATATATAAATTTCATCGATTAAAGTTTTAAAAAATATATTTTAATAATTTAAAGATGTTTGGTGATTATAGAAAAAGAAAAAATGGATTTGTTTTTGTAACTGCAACATTAAATGAATTGACTGCACCAATTACAATATTAAAACTTGTATATAGAAACGGTAGTATTGATGGGAGTCTTAAATTTAATACGTACCTGTATATATATACTTTACCTAAGAACTTCACACACAACACATATTTTTACACTTCACACTCTCTAGCTCCACTCCATAGAAACCGCATTTCACTGCTACAAAGATTAAACTCAGACTGCATGCAAGATAAAGGTAAGGTCCTCCTTATATCTTGTATCTAAATCTATGTGTTACAGTTTAATCACTAGCAAGGGGTGGCTGATAAGTTGCACGCTTCAACTTCAAGTAATCAAGAACACCTGGTATTATCAAACTTTGAATTCCCTTATGTTGTTTGGCTGGACTCAGGTTAGACGTATTTCTCGCGCTTTTCTTTAAATTCTATGAGAGTTTAATATGCTGACTAAGTGCATCTGTGCATGAAACTTTTGATACTACCTTATAAGTTATGAAGTCATGTTTGCATATGTATTTATATCCTAAATGCTCCTACTCACTTATACGAGCAGTGATTTTTAGTAGTTCTTTATAAACATCTTTATTCTTTCAGTCTGATTCATTCCCATTGTCCATTTATTTTTCTATCTTCTCCATCTTCACATGGTTTCTCATGCACACCCAGCTCCTAAGAAGTGTTTACACACTGTCTTGTAATTGATCACGACATTTCATGATCAGTATGACTTGTTTTACACTTCAAGTGAGAATTTGAGTGAAAAATTATGTGTAGATGGAAATAATATAAAAAATAGCAATACCTCTGCGTAAACAAGTTCAAGTAATAACCACCAACTATACTAATACCTTGATAGGGGACAGTGACGATAATCAAATGAGTGGAGAATTAATGAGATAGCATAGCTATTTTTAACTAATGACTTGGCACATATCAATAATAAGTCAATATTACCTTTTAGTCAAACAGAAAGTTACAGTTTGATGACTTGGCAGATATCAACAATAAGTCAATATTACCTTTTAGTCAAACAGAAAGTTACAGTTTGTAACTAATTTTGTTGTAGGAATGACAGCTCTAGCTTACTGTCACTAAAATGTATAAATAAACAAACTCTGTACACTTTAGTTTTTTCAACAAAGTATTTTCATCATTTCTCAGATATGAGAGTCATTATCTTCTTCTACAGCATATGCTTATATCTATACTTACAGATTAGTTAGTTCATCATCTTTGTGCATACTTCATCAATCAAGAGAGTTGCTGAAGTCTTTAACAATGAAGTTTCAAAGATAAATATCAAAAGAGAAAAGGGTTTTAGTAATGAGAATAGTAAAAAGAATATTCTAACTGGGCAGCTAGATTACAACTATCACATTATGATCAACAATGAGATATTGCTTAACATTTCATGAGAAAATGTGCATGAGAAATTATTTAAAAATATGTAAATGTTAATTAAAATAACCGCGGTGCTAGGCCAAGTGAAGAATTTTGTTAGGTACTGAATGAGCACTTATACTAACTATGGGCCCGTTTGACAAACAATTTATAAGCTAGCTTATAGCTTATAAACTCTTAATATGAAGAGTGTTTGTCTTATAACAGTTGAATGTTAATAACAAGATACATTTGCTAATTTATAGCTTATAGCTTGATTTTTTTATCTTTTAATACTTCATATTTTTACATTTGCATTTTTAAATATTTTTTTAATTTAAAATGTATGTATTTAACTCATTGTATTTAATAATTATTTTTAAAATATAAATTAGCAAATTTGTAACTAACTTATAAGTAAATTTATTCAAATACCTAAAAATTTATCCACCAGTCACATATAAGTGAGATAACAGAAATTATAAGTAAAAAGAATGTTAATTTTTTAAAATTAAATCATAGTTTTAGTACATAATGATTATTATCGGTACTAGATGTAAAAAGGATATTACTTTCTTAATGTAATACACATCTAAATCAAATTTAGAAAAAACTTCAGAGATTCTTGTTTAGATTATTAGTTAATATGTGATGCATGTGTTTTAGAATTGATTGTTTTAATAAAGACTTAAATTTTAGTTACATAAAACAAAAAAAAACAATGACATGATAGAAGAGACAATCAATTGCATATTTGCATTGATTTTATTCTTTTTTTGTCATAAGATGGTGGTGTCTCAAGCAAGGCCTGGCTTACAAGTTAGTTCAGGGTTCTAGGACACCAAGTACAAGAGACAAATATGATGACAAATAGGATAGAAAATATTAAGTTGCTCCTGTACATCGGAAGAACTAATTAAAAGAGTTTTAATTCTTATATTTGTAAAAGAGCGTTTACAATGGACTTGAAAAGGGTTACAGAGAAAGAAAAATTTATTTAACTTTATTATCTTATTTGGCTGCTAGGAAATAGCCTAACCATTGATAATATTTTCGTGTTTTGCTTATAATTTTTATTATTCCACTCTATATATATAGGACTGTTGGCATAGTTCCTCGACCTTAATAGATAGACATTTTTCACTTGGCCTCGTCATTGTCGTCATTTGATTTTACATATATTTCATCATTAGATAGTTTCTCGTGCATATTTCCTCCTGAAATGTTAACTAATATCTCACAGTTGATCACAATATGACAGTTGTAACCTAAATGTCCGATTACCTTCTTCTTACTATTTTTATTATTGAATCCCTTTATCGTTTGACATTTATCCTTGAAACTTCGATCTTCATTGATTTCGTTTTCGTCAGTTTCCGGCCAAGGTATCAGTATTGTTGATGGTTGCTTGAACGTTTTTGCGTAGAGGTACCAAATAATTACAAATAAAATCTTCACGTAACCAAAAGAATTGATGAAATGGTTGAACTTTTCCATTCCTGCACAATCAGAAAAAAACATAAATACATATACAAGATTAACGATATTTTAATTAATATTATAATATATTTTCCTTCAAAGTTTTCGGTTAGTTTTCCCAAATTGTCCGACAATTTTCCCCCTCCACTTCTATTGACCTTTTTTTCGCATTCTATATATATGCCACTTTTTTGGTATTAATTGGCTTAGACTGAAACTTTATGTTAGACTTCAATGGATTTAAATGATATGCACTGGGCCATGGTTTTGCCATCAGAGTTGTCGTGAAACTAAAAGCAGCTTGGGAAACTATCATACTGATATAAAATAAAATAAAAAAATTAGTAGCTTGATAGTGCCATTCCAGGAGATGATAAATGGGCATTTCTAACAATTATGCAAGCACAGCAGCTGGAAAATTTAGTAAACAATGTTCAGAAACAATCAAATTTTCGTTTTGCTTTTCAAGTAATAAGGCTTGAGTTCATTAGCATGCTAAAATATTTATATGTAAAAATGTGACTAATTAATTCCTCTTACCATTTTATAAACACTTGAATTATTTTCTTATATCACTTTCAGAACAAATAAATTTAGATAAAAATGAGATTACACTTTACCTATCAAGTAACAGACTTACAGTTGCTCCAAATATTATTAATGATAACTCGATATGAACATGAAATGCAAATCAATAAAATTCTTATAGTTCTTAACTATTGTATCCCTAAATAAAAAAATACTCCGTCGATTATATTATTCATTAATCAAAAAACATGTATTTAGCAATTAGGTAAAAATTGTCAAACTTAATCTCAATTATTTAAATATTTAGAAAAAAATAACATATTTAACAATTATTTTGTGATACTTTTGGGATATGCAAAAAAGAAATTGTGACCCGTATAAACCCAATGGACGGAGTAACGTAGATTTGTAATCAACTCATTCATCTAACTCAGTTTTCACTATTTTTTTTCTTTTTTTTCTAAAAGTCTTCACTATTGTTTAAAGCACTAAATTAAATTAAAATTTTCGGATTTTAGACAGTTTTACTGAAATTACTAGTAATATCGTCCCGACAAGTGCTGTCGTCGCAAAACTAGCCGGTTTGTTACTGAATAAGACACCTGATAACTGATATGTAATGCTACCGACATTTCAACTTTGATTAGCTTAAAAATGACATTTAAGAAATGTAGAGTAAAGATTGTAAAATGCTAATAGTTGGCGTGGAGTTTTCCTATGTACATTACTTTTTTGTTTGCAAATGAGTAGTGCTAGAGGCACAAAATTTGGTACAAAAATTTGTTATCAAATGACATGGCATAGGTGATGTGACAATTTGAAATGTTTTGATTGGTATTATTTGTGTGAATGCAGGTGGTCCACTTATTATTACACCGAATCAAGAATTGCCATGTGTATTTGGGAAGAATTTTGGGAACAAATTTTGTGCCTCTAGCATTTTTCTTTGCAAATACTCATGTTGAGGGATATTATTAAGTTGATCAAATGTGAAAGTTCGGGTTTCTTTTTTTTTTTTTTCTTTTTCTCTTTTTGTTCATGGTAAAAAGAAATAATCATATCACTGCCATAACTTATCTTTACATTTTCTTGTAGGACCCTTACATGGCTGACTTGTGACAGAAAGGTTTGCGAGTGTCGAGAATGCCAAGGCATAAAACCCCTCCCTTTCCCATCAAATTTTAATAACTCTACTCTGTCTTGCAATTTTAAAATTGTCTTGAAATGAAGGATATGGGTGAAGCATCAAACTTTAATCACAAAACAACAAAAAATCTCGAACCAAAATTCAAAATCGACAAATGCACACAAAATACACAGAAACTACATACCAGAAACACCAGTACCAGCCACCACAACCTGCATATACCTCTCAGGCACCTCACTAGCAGCACCAATAATAGACCCTTGAACCAAAGCATCTCCAATCCCACAAACAGCAATAGCCCCAACAACAACTTAAAATCCACCAAACATCCCAACTCTACCCTTAACATATCCAACATCCATCAAAGGCACAACCACAAGTGCCAAAACAAACAACACAAACCCCACATTAATTCTAACAAAGCTACTACTTTTATGAGCATAAGCAAGTATAAACAACAAAGAAATCAAACCAACAAGCGAATACACAATAGCAAATGTACGGTCAACAGAAGTGTTGGGATACAAGTAAGTGAAGTAATCAATGGTTGTGATGAAAGCATTCCATGGTAAATAGCAGTAGCCACACTAGTTTTTTGCCTTCTTTTTTGGTCGTTTTTTGTCACACTTTTTGTTCAACTCATCCATCAGGGTGGTTCATTTATTTCGATCCCGAGATGGATATCGTCTGGCAGGCTCCTCTGGAATTTGATGATGAGCAGGCTTCTCCTGAATTTGAGGATCAACAGTCCCCAGAGGTAGTCCAGACTCCACTATATTCTTGGTGTGCTCCGCAGTCTCTTGAATTTGTTCATTGATAGGGTGCTCCACAGTCTCCGGATTTTGTTCAGTCTTCTCCAGATTTTGAGAATCAACATTAATAGTGTTCGGAGCTATATGAGTTTGCTGCTCTTTGTATCTGAATCTGAAGGCATCCTTCATTGAAAGAGCTTCAATTAACGCCCACTCACTTCCATCATCCGTTCCTTGTTGATGTTACAAGGAACAAACATAAAATAGATTAATATTTTCTAAAGGACAATAGATTGCTACTTATATAATATGAAATTTACCAAATATTCAATCTTTAAATCTTCAACAAGATCAAAATTGTTGATTTCTGAGAGGTAATCTCCCTCAAGGGATCCCTCTAGTATGTGTCATGCTTGCCCGATTACATGTGCAAGAATGACACCTGCATAGTATAAAAAATTAGTCAAGTAGGAATATTACACACACATAGTAGGGCTTTAATTTGCATAAACTCACCCTCACAAGCTTTCTGAAAAAGTGGCGCGTGGAGGCCATGGTCGTGGAGGCCATGGTGTCAAGAACAAAGATCACAATTTTTGATCTACAAAACATATAAAAAACCTTAAAGATCACATTTATTGATCTACTAAACATATAAAAAAACCTTAGGCATATTAGGAAAGGCTTACTTATCACAAAAAACAAGAGAGAAAAGCTGTTACTTACGTCTTTGGAGTTCAGTTTATCAAGCTCCAATTTCCAAGATTCTTTCTTCTTCCTAACTACCGGGTATTTATCTGCCGCAACTAGAGTTGACTTAGGTTTCATGTCCTTAGGAACCAAGCTCGGAATTTTATCATAGATCAGTGCCTAACACAGTTAAACACAATCAAACTTGATAAATAAAAAAACATTGAAGGTTGTACATAAGGGTACGCACAAAAAAGAATACCTGAAAAACGGTACCACACGCACTAAATGTCCGAGTGTTCTTCGTAAAAGCAACATATATTCTGTCAAGTATTGCTTGAGCCCAATTAATAGATTCAAAGGTGGATCCGTCACTGCAATACTTGTAGTTCCCGCTGCGAATGTATGCATTTTCAGTCGATGGCAGAAAGATCTGGTCAATGACAAACAAACGAACAAGCTGCTTGTATTGTTCTTTTTGTTCATCTGTTTCCACTGACCTTCGCCTCAGAATCTCTATCAGTGAGTTTGCACTCAACTCCCTCTTAATCCTATTGTTGTGTTTATCCTTGTCATTTCGATCTTTTCTTTCATTTTTCTCATTTTTAGTCACAAATAAGTGTTTTAAATTATCCACAAAAAGTGGAAGTCGAGTCACTTTTTCCTTCCCCTTCCCCTTCTCAAATTCCTCGAGTTCCTTACATAATAAATCAGTAACCCGGTGCGCACAAAAACTGATCTCTATTCTATCATTTACCTTAAAGATTCCTCTTTCTTTATCAAAACGTTCACAAAATAATTGAATGAGAGCAGCAGAGCAGCCACTGCCCTCCTCGACTCCCAACAAGTTGTAAATTTGGGAATCTTTAAACAACTCTGTTTTAAAAGAAATTGGCTCCTCGTGTTCAGCATCAGGTAATGTAGCTTCTGGTTAGGGCTGTCAAAAAAATTCGAAAAATCCGATATCCGTTCGAAATATCTGTATTCGTATACGGAATAAAGCGGATTTTATCCGTATCCGAAATAAAGCGGATATTATCCGTATTCGAATTCGGTAGTTGCGGATACGGATATGGATATAGGCGCATCCGTATTCGGTAATATCCGAATCCGAAATTAAATAAATATGATAAATAAATAATATATATTATATATATAGAGAGTTACATATTATTTAGAAATTATTTTTTAAGTTTGAAAAATATATATAATTTAATCATTAAACAATATATTTATATAAGTTGTAGATAATTGTAAACATATATATATATATATACTACAAATTTAATATTTTAAAATAAACAAAATTATACTAAAAAGTAAATTTTTGAAAAAAATAAAATAGATTTTAATAAATTTAAGTTTTCGTTTAGTTTACATTTTTTTAAAAAAAATTAAAATTTTTATAATTTTTTTCAATTTTATTAAATTAAAATTTAATATAAAAATTAAAAAATTCTGACTGAAATTCGGATTCGGATATTATCCGGATAATATCCGGCGGATTCAGATTCAGATATTTTTATTTAAATATTTTCTGATTCGGATATGAATTCAGATTTTCGGATTCGGATTCGGATATAGGCAGATCCGTATCCGAATTATCCGTTTGACAGCCCTACTTCTGACATTGGGTTTCTGAAATATTTTTTTAACACTTAGTAGCCGTCTTCTAATGTACAAGATGCACAATCGAATATGACCTTAGTAGGACAGCTACTAAGTGTTAAAAAAATATTTCAGAAACCCAATGTTTGTGATGAGTATGATGAGCAACCAGAAGCTACATTACCTGATGCTGAACACGAGGAACCAATTTCTCTTAAAAGAGAGTTGTTTAAAGATTCCCAGATTTAAAACTTGTTGGGAGTGGAGGAGGGCAGTGGCTGCTCTGCTGCTCTCATTCAATTATTCTGTGAACGTTTTGATAAAGAAAGAGGAATCTTTAAGGTAAATGATGGAATATAGATCAGTTTTTGTGCGCACCGGGTTGCCGATTTATTATCTATCAAGCATACCGGTAAGGCACTCGAGGAATTTGAGAAGGGGAAGGAAAAAGTGACTCGACTTCCACTTTTTGTGGATAATTTAAAACACTTGTTTGTGACTAAAAATGAGAAAAAGGAAAGAAAAGATCGAAATGACAAGGATAAGCACAACAATAGGATTAAGAGGGAGTTGAGTGCAAACTCACTGATAGAGATTCTGAGGTGAATGTCAGTGGAAACAGATGAACAAAAAGAACAATACAAGCAGCTTGTTCGTTTGTTTGTCATTGACCAGATATTTCTGCCATCGACTGAAAATGCATACATTCGTAACGGGAACTACAAGTATTGCAGTGACGGATCCACCTTTGAATCTATTAATTGGGCTCAAGCAAAACTTGACAGAATATATGTTGCTGTTACGAAGAACACTCGGACATTTAGTGTGTGCAGTACCGTTTTTCAGGTATTCTTTTTTGTGCGTACCCTTATGTACAACCTTAATGTTTTTTTATTTATCAAGTTTGATTGTTTTTAACTGTGTTAGGCACTGATCTATGATAAAATTCCGAGCTTGGTTCCTAAGGACATGAAACCTAAGTCAACTCTAGTTGCGGCAGATAAATACCCGGTAATTAGAAAGAAGAAAGAATCTTGGAAATTGGAGCTTGATAAACTGAACTCCAAAGACGTAAGTATCAGATTTTCTCTCGTGTTTTTTGTGATAAGTAAGCCTTTCCTAATATGCCTAAGGTTTTTTTTATATGTTTTGTAGATCAATAAATGTGATCTTTAAGGTTTTTTTATATGTTTTCTAGATCAAAAATTGTGATCTTTGTTCTCGACACCATGGCCTCCACGACCATGGCCTCCACGCGCCACTTTTTCAGAAAGCTTGTGAGGGTGAGTTTATGCAAATTAAAGCCCTATGTGTGTGTAATATTCCTACTTGACTAATTTTTTAAACTATGCAGGTGTCATTCTTGCACATGTAATCGGGCAAGCACGACACATACTAGAGGGATCCCTTGAGGGAGATTACCTCTCAGAAATCATCAATTTTGATCTTGTTGAAGATTTAAAGATTGAATATTTGGTAAATTTCATATTATATAAGTAGCAATCTATTGTCCTTTAGAAAATATTAATCTATTTTCTGTTTGTTCCTTGTAACATCAACAGGGAACGGATGATGGAAGTGAGTGGGCGTTAATTGAAGCTCTTTCAATGAAGGATGCCTTCAGATTCAGATACAAAGAGCAGCAAACTCATATAGCTCCGAACACTATTAATGTTGATTCTCAAAATCTGGAGAAGACTGAACAAAATCCGGAGACTGTGGAGCACCCTATCAATGAACAAATTCAAGAGACTGCGGAGCACACCAAGAATATAGTGGAGTCTGGACTACCTCTGGGGACTGTTGATCCTCAAATTCAGGAGAAGCCTGCTCATCATCAAATTCCAGAGGAGCCTGCCAGACGATATCCATCTCGGGATCGAAATAAATGAACCACCCTGATGGATGAGTTGAACAAAAAGTGTGACAAAAAACCACCAAAAAAGAAGGCAAAAAACTAGTGTGGCTACTGCTATTTACCATGGAATGCTTTCATCACAACCATTGATTACTTCACTTACTTGTATCCCAACACTTCTGTTGACCGTACATTTGCTATTGTGTATTCGCTTGTTGGTTTGATTTCTTTGCTGTTTATACTTGCTTATGCTCATAAAAGTAGTAGCTTTGTTAGAATTAATGTGGGGTTTGTGTTGTTTGTTTTGGCACTTGTGGTTGTGCCTTTGATGGATGTTGGATATGTTAAGGGTAGATTTGGGATGTTTGGTGGATTTTAAGTTGTTGTTGGGGCTATTGCTGTTTGTGGGATTGGAGATGCTTTGGTTCAAGGGTCTTTTATTGGTGCTGCTAGTGAGGTGCCTGAGAGGTATATGCAGGTTGTGGTGGCTGGTACTGGTGTTTATGGTATGTAGTTTCTGTGTATTTTGTGTGCATTTGTCGATTTTGAATTTTGGTTCGAGATTTTTTGTTGTTTTGTGATTAAAGTTTGATGCTTCACCCATATCCTTCATTTCAAAGTGCCTTTTCAAGAAACTTTTTGTCTCGTTAATAATCTCAATATTAGTTCCAAACAATAAAATATCATCCACATATAGGCACACGATAATACATTCATTTCCTTTAACCATATAGTAGACACACTTGTCACTTTCATTAACTACAAATTCTGATTCTAAAACAGTATCATCAAACTTTTTATGCCAGTCTCTAGGAGCTTGTTTTAAGCCATATATAGACTTGATCAACTTACATACTTTCCTCTCATTACCAGAAGCAACAAATCCCTCAGGTTGATCCATATAAATCTCTTCTTCAAGATCACCATGAAGAAAAGCTGTCTTTACATCCATTTGATGGATGATAAGACCATGTACGGAAGCCAATGCTATAAGCATTCGGATTGTTGTTATCCTTGCAACAGGAGAGTATGTGTCAAAGTAATCAATGCCTTCCTTTTGCCTAAAACCCTTAGCTACCTGCCTAGCCTTATACTTATCTATTGAGCCATCAGGGTTCATCTTCCTTTTGAATATCCACTTACATCCTATAATAGTACACCCAGGAGGAAGATCAACCAACTCCCATGTTCCATTAGAAACAATAGAGTCAATCTCACTTTTTACAACACCTTTCTAGTGCCTTGACTCCGAAGAATCCACGGCCTGTCGGAAAGTCAAAGGTTCATCCTCGACATTGTAAGTGACAAAATCACTTCCAAAGTCCTTGACTACCTTTGCACGCTTACTCCTTCTAGGTTCATCTACTTCGTCAGGAGCAGAACTACTATCAGGATCTGCACCCACATTTGTCATCTATTCCACATGATCAGGAATAGAACTCGATGTGTGAGTAGGATCATCATTAGAAATATCTTGAGGTATGCCAATCTTCAAAGGGAACACATCCTCAAAGAATGTTGCATCACGAAACTCAACTATAGTGTTAGCCACTATACCGTCTATGTCAGATTTTAACACTAAAAATCTCATAGCCGTAGTGGTTTCAATATAGCCCAGAAAGATGCAATCAACAGTTTTCGGACCTAGTTTCTTTCTCTTGTTTTCAGGGACAAGCACCTTAGCAAGGCAGCCCCACACACGAAGATACTTTAAACTTGTCTTTCTACTTTTCCATAATTCATAAGGTGTCTTGTCCATATGTTTCAGAGGGACTCTATTCAGAATATGGCAAGCTGTATTCAAAGCCTCTCCCCATATGTACTTAGGCAACCCAGAATTAATAAGCATGTTGTTAATCATATCTTTAAAAGTTCTGTTCTTTCGTTCAGCCACCCCATTAGACTCAGGTGTGTATGGTGGAGTTACCTCATGAACTATACCATTGCTTGCGCAAAATTCATCAAACGAGGTACTAGTATACTCACCACCTCTATCAGATCTCAAACGTTTAAGTTGTTAGATATAATTTCTGACGTTTGTTCATCAGTGTTTAAGTACCAGGTACTCATCAGAGTTTACTGGAAGCCAGTCAGAGTTTATTAAAGTCTGACGGGGAGAAAGTTTACCTTAGCTGTCGGTGCTAATATCAAGATTCTAGAAGCAATATATCTTAAAGATGGAAAGAAGCAAGATATATTGAGATAGGTAAGGAAACAGAACAGAAGACAGAAGCAATCCTAATTTGATATAATTTGTATAGCTAATTTATAGGATATCAATTAGAGATTGATTATGTAGCTGTGTACTATATAAACACAGATAGGTTAACCCTAAAAGGGATGCGAATATTGAATATATTATTCTTGTAACCTAGCAGCTCTCTGTGATATTTTTACATCACTGAGAGAAGAGTTATTTATATAATTCAGTTGTTGATTCATAAACAGTGTTCTCAATTGTTATTATCATACTTATGTTGATTATATATTGTGTAATTCGGCCTAACAATTGGTATCAGAGCCTAGGCTGTTTAATATATACAGTTTATCGATCCAAACACAAGTATAATCATGACTGATCACAACTCTCAGGAAGGTTCAAATGCAGGTTCTAATGCTCAGAAGGTTCAACCTACTTCTGTGAGTCGATATGAGACTATCAGGGTTCTAATTCTGAGACCATTTGAATATCCAATATGGAAGGTGAAGATGACTATGTTTCTGGAAGCCACAGATCCAGAATACCTTGATAGAATCAATGATGGTCCTCATATGCCAACTAAATTGTCTCCTGTTATAACTGGTCAAGAACAAAAGACTGTTCCAAAAGAGAAGAAAGATTTGACTCCTGAAGATATCTCGTCAATTGCAAAGGATGCAAAGGTTAGACATCTACTCCACAGTGCCTTAGATAATGTCATGTCTAACAGAGTTATTGGCTGCAAAACTGCCAAAGAAATTTGGGATGCTTTAGAAGTCAGGTGTCAAGGAACAAGTGCTATAAAGAAGAACAAGAAGACTATTCTAACACAGGAGTATGAACACTTTGACTCTAGATCTGATGAAAGTTTGACAAATACATATGGCAGATTTTGTAAATTGTTGAATGATTTGTCCCTGGTTAATAAATAATATGAACTTGAAGAGTCAAATCTCAAGTTTCTTCTATCCCTACCTGAAAGATGGGATTTAAAGGCGACAACAATCAGAGACAATTATGATCTTGCAGATACAGATCTTGATGAAATCTATGGGTTGCTTAAAACTCATGAACTTGAAATAGAACAAAGAAACAAAAGATCTGGAAAGAAGACAAAATCTGTTGCTCTTAAAGTTGAAGAAAAGCCTGTCAAGAAGGAATCATCAAGAAAGAAAGCTAGAAGAAAGGCTTTAGTCATTAAATCTGACAATGAGTCATCAAACTCTGATGATGGCTCAAACACTGATGATGAAGCTTCTGATTCTGAGGATGATGAAGAAGAGATGATGAGAATGGCTGCTTTAATGGTAAAGTCCTTCAAGAAGATGGGATTCAAGAACTTCAAGAAAGGAAAAAGATTCTCAAGGAAAGATTCAAATTCTGATAAGAGAAATTTCAGAAAGTCTGATGGAAAATATACCAAGTCTGGAAAGAAAGACAAGTCTGAGATCCAGTGCTACAAGTGTAAAGAGATGGGTCATTATGCTCCAGAATGCAAGAAAGGAAAATCTGAGAAAGCACTCATTACTAAAGGCAAGGACTGGGCAGACACTTCAGACTCAGATGAGGGAGTCAATTATGCTCTCATGGCAACTGTTAAAGATGAAGCCGAGTCATCTGAAAATAAGGTACCCCTAACAACTTATGCTTATGATACTGATAATATATATGAATTAAGAATTTATCTTAAAAGCATACATGTTAGTTATAGGGATCAGACTTTAGAGAATGAAAAAATCAAATCTGAGAATCTAGGTCTTAAAGAGAGGAATAAATTTCTTGAAGAAAGACTTGTTAACATGCAACAAGTTCAAAAGGAGAGAGATGATGCTGTTTATGTTGAACAGGAGTTGCTTAAAAGATATAGGCAAATAGAATCTGAGTTGGAAAAAGAGAGGAAAGTAATTAAAACTTGGACCAATTCTGGAAAAGACACACATCAGGTTTTTCAGACAGATACTGTAGGTTTAGGTTACTGTGAGGAAGATGAACTTAGGTTTAAAGATAAAGTTAAAGTGAAACCACAACTTAAACCTGTGAAATTTGTTCATGAATCCAGTAAGCTAAAGTCTGTAGTTGTGAAAGAAGCTGTTATGGAGCAAATTGAAACTTGTGAAAAACAGGTTAATATTGGTTCAATAACAGAGAATAAGATTGAGATAGAAGCTGTTAAAGAACCAGTAAAAATCTGTGATAAACAGGTTAATGTTGGTTTAATGACAGAGAAACAATTCAAACATAAGCTTAAAGAAGTAAAGTCTGTCAACAAACAGAAAATCTCTAAGAAAAATAGGAATGGAAAAGTAGGCATTAATAAAAGAAATGATTATCTGCCTAATTTTGTTGCTCCTAGAAAAACATGTCATAGTTGTGGTAGTTCTAACCATCTTGCCAGGTTTTGCAAGAAGAACAAAGATATTAACTCTTTACCCTCCACATCTGGAGTAAAGAATGATTATGTTAGGGTTAGACCACAGACTTTATGCACACACTGTGGGAGCACTTGGCATTCCATTTATACTTGCAAGAGTTATCATGCTATTTATCACAACTATTATGAGCTAGAACCCAACTTGAAATCGGTTAGAGCAAACTCTGCAAGTGTAAAGTCTGACAATGTTAGTTTAAACTCTGTTGATAGTGATTCCGCTGCAAAAGCTAACAATGTTAAGAAAGCCAAAGGATCCAAGCAAGTCTGGATCCTTAAATCTAACACTTAGTGATTGTTTGTGATTCCAGGGCATAAAAGAGAGCACTCTTATCTTGGACAGTGGATGCTCAGGACATATGACTGGAAATAAAGCCCTGTTATCAGACTATGAGGAAAAAGCTGGCCCAAAAGTTTCCTATGGAGATGGCAACATAGGACATACTCTGGGATATGGCAATATCAATCTTGGAAGTGTCATCATTACAAATTTAGCTCTAGTCTCAGGACTCAAGCATAATCTGCTTTCTGTGAGTCAAATCTGTGACAGAGGATACCATGTAGATCTTCATACTGAACATTGTGAAGTTATTAGCAAATCTACAGGGAAAGTTGGTCTAGTTGGACACAGGCACAATAACATCTATGAAGCAAGTTTGGTAACAAACTATGAAGGAAAAACTGTGTGTCTATCTGCAAGAATGTCTAGTGAAGAGAGTTGGAAATGGCATAAGAAGCTCTCTCACCTAAACTTAAACAACATCAATGAGCTGATTCGAAAAGATCTTGTAAGGGGACTTCCAAAGTCAATACTCAGCTTAGATGGTCTGTGTGATTCTTGTCAAAAGGCCAAGCAAAGGAAGTCATCTTTCAAGAGTAAATCTGAATCTTCAGTTGTGGAACCTTACTATCTTCTACATGTTGATCTTTTTGGTCCAGTAAATATAATGTCATTGGGCAGAAAGAAATATGCTCTAGTCATTGTTGATGAGTACACTAGGTACACATGGGTGTACTTCTTAGCAAAGAAGGATGAAACTGCCTCAATACTAATGGATCATGTAAAACTACTGGACAAAGGATCACAGTACAAAGTGAAAATTCTAAGGAGTGATAATGGTACTGAATTCAGAAATTCTGTAATGGAAGCTTTCTGCAAGGAAAGAGGAGTGAAGCAAGAATTTTCTGCACCTGGAACTCCACAGCAAAATGGTGTAGTTGAAAGGAAGAACAGAACCCTAATCGAAGCTGCCAGAACAATGCTTGTTGAAGCAAAATTGTCAACTTATTTCTGGGCAGAAGCTGTTCAAACTGCTTGTTTTACTCAAAATGCAACACTAATCAACAAGCATGAGAAAACACCATATGAGATGGTGAAGAATAAGAAGCCAAATTTGAAGTATTTTCATATTTTTGGATGCAAGTGCTTTGTGTTGAAAACTCATCCTGAACTGTTGACCAAGTTTGATTTAAAAGTTGATGAAGGAATTTTTGTTGGATACCCATTGTCAACTAAAGCATTCAGAGTCTACAATCTGAGAACTAAAGTGATCATGGAATCTATACATGTGTCATTTGATGACAAGAAAATAACTGGAATAGAAGATGAAGAATATCATGATCAACTTCGCTTTGAAAATGAAGATCTATACTCTGATGATGTAAACTCTGATGCAGCAAATCCAACAAAATCTGACGAAGCATACTCTGATCCTCTACTGGTAAACATTGACGAATTTTCTCTGACAGAACAAAATAGAGAACCAGTTGAGGGGGAGCGTGAAGAAACTTCAGAAACTTCTCAAAGTGATGACTCAAATTCTGAAAGAGAGTCAAATATAGAATCAAACAGAAACTCTGAGTCAAACTCTGAAAGTTCAAATACTGAACAGTCCAATTCAGGGGGAGCCTCAGAGAATGCAAATAGTCAAGAAGAAAATCAGGAGAGCATGGATCAAGGGGGAGGATCTAATAATGAAATTAGAAGCCAATTACCAACAGCAAGAAGGTGGACACAAGCCCATACACCTGACTTGATAATTGGAGATCCAGAAGCTAGTGTAAGAACTAGAAGTGCTACAAATAATGAATGTCTGTTTTATGCATTCTTATCTCAAACAGAGCCCAAGAAAGTGGAAGAAGCTCTTCAAGATGCTAACTGGATAACAGCAATGCAAGAGGAGTTAAATGAATTTGAGAGGAATGAAGTCTGGACACTTGTACCAAGACCAAAGAACAGATCCATTGTTGGTACAAAGTGGGTTTTTAGAAACAAAACAGACAGTGATGGAGTGATTACAAGGAATAAGGATAGACTTGTGGCAAAAGGCTATTCACAGCAGGAAGGAATTGACTATGATGAAACCTTTGCTCCAGTTGCAAGATTGGAGGCAATAAGGATTTTTCTGGCCTATGCTGCTCACAAAAAGTTTAAAGTCTTTCAGATGGATGTAAAAAGTGTTTTTCTCAATGGGAAACTTGAAGAAGAAGTGTTTGTTGAACAACCACCAGGGTTTGTAGATCCCAAACATCCAGATTATGTCTACAGGCTTGATAAGGCATTATATGGACTAAAGCAGGCACCTAGAGCATGGTATGAAACTCTAGCTCAATTTCTTTTAGAAAGTGGGTTCACTAGAGGTACAATTGACAAAACCTTGTTCTACTTTAATTCTGGTGATGATTTGCTGTTAGTTCAAATCTATGTGGATGACATAATTTTTGGGTCTACTAATGACAAACTCTGTAAGAAATTTGCCAAGCTTATGCAGTCAAGGTATCAAATGAGCATGATGGGAGAGCTTAGTTATTTTCTAGGCTTACAGGTCAAACAAACAGATGATGGGATTTTTATCAATCAAGCAAAATATACCAGAAATCTTCTCAAGAAATTTGGTATGCTTGATAGTTCATCTACTACAACTCCCATGGCTACTGCAACAAAGCTGGACAAAGACACAGGAGCCTCAGTAGATGTGACAAACTATAGAGGAATGATAGGGTCTCTTCTTTATCTCACTGCAAGTAGACCAGATATCATGTATGCAACATGTCTTTGTGCAAGATTTCAAGCAGACCCCAGAGAGCCACATCTAACAGCTCTGAAGAGAATTTTCAAATATCTCAAAGGAACAATAACTCTTGGTTTGTGGTACCCTAGAGAATCAGAGTTTAAATTAATTGGTTACTCTGATACAGATTTTGCAGGCTGTAAGATAGACAGAAAAAGCACAAGTGGAAGCTGTCAATTTTTAGGTGACAGATTAGTTTCTTGGTACAGCAAGAAACAGAAATCAATTTCCACATCCACAGCAGAAGCAGAGTATATTGTTGCTGGTAGCTGTTGTGCACAGATTTTATGGATGAAGAATCAACTGCTGGACTATGGATTAAGGTACTCTAAAATACCTATTTACTGTGATAATCAAAGTGCTATTGCTATGACAGGTAATCCGGTACAGCATTCTATGACCAAGCACATCAGCATAAGGTATCATTTTATCAGGGAACATGTGGAAGAAGGAGATATTGAGCTTCATTTTGTGTCTACAGACCAACAGCTTGCAGATATCTTCACCAAACCTTTGAGTGAAGCTACCTTTACAAGACTGGTAAATGAACTTGGAATGATTTCTGGTTTTGACTAGAAATACTGGTTAGATTCAAAATCTATACATGATTGATTTTATACATGGTTCTTTGCATGTGTTAACTGTTATTTGTACCAGTATGTTAATCTCTGATAGTAAACTCTGTTAGTCATACTCTGTCGGTTAAACTCTGATGTTAAACTCTGACTGTGATATTGTCTGAAACATATGGACCGATGAAGAAATCTGTATGAAGCATGCTTTTCAGTAAGTAATCATGAATCCTTCTAAGTATTATAAATTCTGATTACAAAATGTGCAGAAATTTTACACAGCATGATACTGTCTCTATATTTATAGCATCTCTTAGTTTATTGATCCTATACACTGAGTCTGTATTAGCTGTTTGCACTTTCTCTCATAAATTAATTGTATTAACTGATGAAAAGTCTAAACTCTGATAATTAATTGCAAATATTTCACCCTCAAATCAAAAGATGCCAAAAAGTGCACAAATTCCTTTGAGATCATGTTGTGCCTAGGAAGATCCAGGAACTTATTGTATGAAATAAGGGCTAAAATCTTTGATTTTTGGTGACTAGTGCCTACCACTGATTACTGGAAAAATAATAAAAAATAAAAATAAAAATAATAATAATAATAATATTGAAGGGGGTGAAAATAATAGAAATATCCAAATGAAAGGATATAAGAAGACAGAGTTTAGCTAAATATCAGATTTATTTTATACATGAGAGTTTGGGCAACCAGTTTTTACTGATTTATTTTGTGGATTTTATGCACTTTGAGATGATCTAAATATTCATATTCAGTAAATTCTGCTAATTCACACACAAATACTCACACCTGTACAGTTTGTGAAATGAGTTTATTTATAAAGGAGGAGGATTGGTAAACACTGATGAGTTGTGCACTCTACGCTGAGGTAATTTTCTTTTAATCTCTGATGATTAAAATTAATTATTTGTTTCAGACAGTTAACAATTTTGAGAAAACATTCTTGAAAATAAAAGAGTATGATTGGTAACGGTTCTAATTTGTATTAAACAGAGGAGAGAGGTTGAGTGTCTAGAAAAGTGTAAAAAGCGGTAATTATTGCTATTTTTACTGCGCATGCGCATTGGAAACTGTCAATTACTGCTGTCAGTCATTGCATGTGTGCCACGTGTCCCACTCACACAATTAACGGAGTAAGACAGTTGTGTATTAATGATTAAAAACTGTTCAGTTTTTAATTTTAAATTACATATTTAAACAATACACACACATTCGTTTAAACCTTTCACATCTTACTCTAATTCACTTCTATTGTCACACACACATATTCACAAACACTTTTCTGCTTTCAAACTCTTTCGTGCTTTTGCATCTGTTTCTTTGTTATTCTTTCAAATCTTGCTAATGGCAACTACAGCGTTTGTTTCTTCTGGGTTAGAGTTTGTTCCTAACAACTATTCTGCTCCTTTGAGTCATGAGAACGCACCGGCGGCGTTTCATTTGTTACAAAGTTTTCTCGCTCAATCTCCTATTGGGCGTGCTCTTGTCGAACCAGGGAAGCTGTCTGCAGTTCAAATCAAAAGCTTCTGGGAAACTGGTCTTTATGATAATGGTGGAGATTCTGGTACTCCATCAATTGTTTTTGAGTTTGAAGAAGCCGAGTATGTTATTACTCCTGGTACAGTTCGTGCAGCTATGGGATTTCCTGACCTCAATGCTTACACTATTGATGTTGGTGAGGCTGAATTATTGAGGATGATGAGGGAAATTGGTTATGGTGGATCTTTAGCAAAGATTGGTCAACTGAAGCGACCGTTCTTGAGGAAAGAGTGTAGCTTTTTCTTCGACTGCATCACTAGAACGTTCGGAAAGAAGTGCACAAACTGGGATGCCATTCCTACTGAAAGTCTTCAAATTGGGTATTCTCTGATCTGTGGTACTTCTTTTGATTATGGTAGATTAGTTCTTAGCAATTTGGGTGATAAGATGACAGAAAATAGGGGAGTTGTTTACTTTTCAAGATTTTGTCAACTTTTATTTACTGCTTGTGTTGCTGGGGTGGAAATTTCTGATGAAGATGTGATTCCTTGTTTTAAATTGCACAAACGTATATTCTCTGATCTTATAAATAAGGATGTGAAGAAAGGAAATGTAGGTGATTTGTTGTTACCTGCTTTAGTACAACAGTTTTTGGATGCTTCAATCCAAGTAGAACAACAGCCAGAACCAGTAAATACTGATGCCTCTCAAATTCATCCTATTCGTACTGGTGGCAGAATTAAACATAGGGCTTCTAAGTCTGTAAGGATTATTAAGCCAGCTACTGAAGTTGGAATTTCAAAATCTTCTGTGCCACACTCTGTTGGTACATCTACAAAGCGCAGGGCAAAGAGACCAAGGTCTACTGATGAAGATGACTCTGAAACTCTACAACACAGAAGAAGGAGGCTAGTAGCTAACTATCTTTTTGATGAGTTAGAGACTGAAGCTGTCCAGGATGAAGCTCCTGCAGTTGTTGTTGAGGAGTCTACTGCAAATGCTGATATTGAGGACAGGGTTTTTCTAAACACTGAAGCTCCTGAAGTTATTGTTCAGGAGGCTACTGAAGATGATGCAGCAGCTACTGAGCCTGAGATGGCACAAGTTGATAAAGAGGCTGAAGTTTTTAAGCAAGATAATTTATTTGCTGATTTTGAAATTGAAGCACATCCTAGTATCAGTGTTTGTGATACTGAGGATGTGGCAGCTGATCAACCCACCCAAATTCTAGATGAGTCTCTTGCAACTCATACAGAGATTCTCTCTGTCAATAATACAATTCCTGAACAGGGTGAGGAGGTTGATCAGGCAATTGAAGCTGCTGTCAATAACTTGGATGAAGCTACAGCAGAGAACTTGAATGACATTGTTGCAGAGTCTATTCCTGTCGAAACAGAGGTTCTTGTAAACTCTGACATTCCTGAAATTGCAAAGATAAATGCAAACAATGTAGATGAAGAATTTGTTGAAGTTGTTGCAGAAAATGTTGAAGAAGCTGCACAGTTAAATACTGAAGCTACTGCAGAAGCTGCAAACTCTGAACATTCTCTTCATGCCAACTCTAACATTAATCTTGAATTTTCAAACTCTGATGAATCCATACCTTTTCTAAGGGATCCTAGAGCTGAGCATATCAAGGAAAATGTCAATGCCACTGAAGCACATTATAGAGATATGTACTATGCCAACTGGTCAGGGGCAAATTGTATTTTCTCCAAGAAAAGGACTGCTGATTTTATCGCTCAATCTGCCAAGGAGATCACAAATTCTGAGCTTTTATCACATTTTAAGGCTACCATTGTTCAAGTCAAATCATTGCACAATCGCTTTGATGAGACTCACAAGGTAGTTCTTGGATTAAGTAATGATATAGCTCTTAAAGAATTAGCTTTGAAGAAAGACAGAGCTCAGTTTTCATCTTTGATCAAGGATCAAGAAACCATCAAGCAGAGGCTAACAAATGTTGAGAGCAATCAGGCTGAACTATCTAATAAGATAGATTCTATTGCTGCCTCACTGGAGTTGCTGACATCAGTGCTTATTCCTGATTCTAATGATGGTGGAAGCAAGGAAGCAGAGAAAAGGTCAAAATCTTCTCAAGAGCAAGGGAGACTTAGGTCAAACTCTGCTAGACAGACAAACTCTGATATGATAAACTCTGGTGCTACTGGTTCTGGTACTCATGCTCAATCTTCTTCAAGACTTAAGAGTCTAGTGATTTCATCAAATCCAACTACTGATGAAGAGATTGCTGCTAAGCTTTTCATGGAAGAACATGGTGGTGAAGCTACAATGGAAGATATAGATGCTGAGATGAAGCTTCTTGCTGAAGAACACCAGAAAAAGATTGAAGCTGGTACTTATAAGAAGAAATCTGTAAAGGCTCCTAGGTTAAAAGAAAAAAGGAATTATTATCAAGGAAAATACTCAACAGAGTATACAATACACAAGGAGGCCTACAGTAAATGTTTCTGGAAAAGGAAAAGGTATACTGGTAGAAGAAGGGCAGTTACCAAAGAAGAATTATTCAACCTCTGACGTTGCTCAAGTTGAATCAAGGCCAAATAAATCAACCTCTGACGTTGCTCATGTTGATGTTTCTACTAAAGTTGTGACAACCTCTGACGTTGCTCAAGTTGTGCAAACTCAATTATCTACACAACTCCAAGGATTCAAAAGACCTATACTGCCTGAAACTCTGAAGCCAGAATCTGTGAATTTTCTTCAAACCAGAACAGTACTTGGAAAAGAATCTTATGATAAGTCTGGTTTGGGTTCACATAGAGAGAAAAGGATAAATAACAGACCTCTAGATCAAACATCACTGGCAGAACCTAGTGTTGGGGTTACTCAAGAAAATCTTGACAAACTAGTGTCTGTTCAGATGATTCACCACAAAGGGTTAAAGAAAGAGTTTCTGTTATACTTTATGTCTGATGGAAGAGTATAAAGAATAGGAGAAGCTGATGTTCAAATGAAGCTATGGGAAGAGCTTGAGTATGTTCTATATCTTCTCAAAATCAAAAATAGAAGTACTCACAATGTTGCTCTAGTTCTAAGAGAAAGGATGCTGAAAACAAAAGCTATGCTTGGAGGAGGTGTTTCTAGTGCATATATTCCTAAGTACAGAGATGCTTATGGAAAGATTGTTGAGATGAAGAGAAACAGTGCTAAGTTCAATACTGCACTGGGTATAAAAGTTTTGGAGTTCAACTTAGAGTCTGACAAATCTTACTATATTCGGCTAGGGAATGAAATGAGGAAGAACAGCATTTATTCTCTGAGAGCTGCTATCTACCAGACTGGAGAAAGTGATCCAGAACTCAAGGAATTAAAAGGGATCATGGTAGATGAGCTGGAAAAAGCTGAAAGGAGGCTACTTATTGACTATCTCAGGACAGTGCCTGATATTGAAGAGATTAAGTAAAGTCTGACTGTAAGTTTTTAAAGTTTTATGTTCTAAGTTAAAGTTAAACTCTGATTATATTTAAACACTGCATTTGTTATATGTTTTGACATCATCAATTATCTATTAACTTGTACATCTTTATTATGCACAAGTTGGGGGAGATTGTTAGATATAATTGCTGACGTTTGTTCATCAGTGTTTAAGTACCAGGTACTCATCAGAGTTTACTGGAAGCCAGTCAGAGTTTATTAAAGTCTAACGGGGAGAAAGTTTACCTTAGCTGTCGGTGCTAATATCAAGATTCTAGAAGCAATATATCTTGAAGATGGAAAGAAGCAAGATATATTGAGACAGATAAGGAAACGGAACAGAAGACAGAAGCAATCCTAATTTGATATAATTTGTATAGCTAATTTATAGGATATCAATTAGAGATTGATTATGTAGTTGTGTACTATATAAACACAGATAGGTTAACCCTAAAAGGGATGCGAATATTGAATATATTATTCTTGTAACCTAGCAGCTCTCTGTGATATTTTTACATCACTGAGAGAAGAGTTATTTATATAATTCAGTTGTTGATTCATAAACAGTGTTCTCAATTGTTATTATCATACTTATATTGATTATATATTGTGTAATTCGGCCTAACATAAGTACTTTACCAGTTTGTGTTTCAGCTTCAGTTTTGAACATAATGAATTTTTCTAGTGCTTCATCTTTATGTCTAAGTAAATAAACATAACAGTATCTACTACAATCATCTATAAAGGTAATAAAATATCGTTTATTATCCTTAGTCAACATGCCACCAAATTCACATATGTCTGTGTGTACTAAATCTAATACTCCTGAATCCCTAACAACATTATGAAAGGGTTTCCTAGTTTGTTTAGCAGTCACACATACTTGACATTTAGATTTCTTATTAATGACATATTTTGGAATCAACTCTAAATTCATCATATTCTTTAGAGCACCAAAATTTAAATGACCAAGTCTAGAATGCCACAAATCGGATGATTCAACACAATTAACAGAAGGTGCAACACTATCATTAATAAAACTGCCCAAAACAGGCTCAACATTTATCAAAAATAAACCATCAGACAAGTAACCTTTACCAAAAAATGTACCAGTATGTGTAATAACTACTTTATTACATTTCAAAGAAAGTTCAAAACCATTTTTAACTAAACAATTTCCACTTATTATAATTCTACGAATATCAGGAACAAGATGCACTCTAGTGAGGGATAGAACATGCCCAGAAGCAAACTTCAGGTCCATGTTTCCTATTCCAAGAACTTGAGCAGCACTAGCATTCCCCATCGTCACTGTCAATCCATGAGTTTGTTGATAAGGTACAAAAAGAGTAATATCAGTACAAATATGTACATTAGCTCCAGTATCAATCAACCATTCATGTGACAGATAAGTGGAAAGAAGTACAGGGTTGTAGGTAACATACCCGTCATTGGTTCCAGAGGCAACAACCTCACCAACAACCATGTTAACCTTAGGCCCATCAGTGGTTCGAAGCACAATATTAGCTTGTGCTCCCACAACAGATTTCTTAGCTTTCTTTGCAGGACAGTCCTTGCTCCAATGACCAACTTGTCCACAAGACCAACAAGGTTTGTTTGTCTTTGGTTTCTTAGCCTTGTTCTTGTCAGTTTTAGGTTTAGTGTTATCCTTCTTAGTGACAGCCTTTCTTTTCTGTCCAACAGTCACTACATTAACCTTTGAACTCCCATGTTCAGCAGGCATCACATGTCCCTGTTTGGACTTGTGTTGTTCCTGCACAGAGATGTCCAACATCAGGTTTGTCCAAGTGATCTCTCCTTTCTGTCTTTTCAGGGAGAGAGCAAACTCTTCCCAAGACTTAGGGAGCTTTTCAATCACAGCCATAACCTGAAACTTCTCAGGAAGGTCCATTCCGGACTCCTTCAAAGCATGCACCAACATCTCAAACTCATGTGCCTGCTCAGTCATGGATTTTGTATCCACCAGTTTAAAATCAAGAAACCTAGCCACGGAATACTTTTCCAACCCTTGCGAGTCAGTATTGTGTGTCTGGTCCAGCTTCTCCCATAAGAGCTTAGCAGTGAAGGAGTTAGATGAATAAACATCAAATAGAGTGTTGTATAGCAGCCCTAGCCACCCCATCTTTTTCCTCCCACATAGCATAAGCCCTAACAGAATCAGCCTTTTCCTGATCAACAACCGGTTTCTCATACTGCACCACCGGCCATAGACCCTTTACCGTAAGCCACAGTTTCATCTTTTTCTGCCAACGAGAAAAACCAACACCCCCACCAAATTTATCAGGCATTCCTGACAAATCGATAGGCTGTGGGAAACGGTATGTGGTCCAATCAATGGTAGGTACAGTAACATCAGACCCAGTAGCAATAACACCAACATGAGTTTCAGTTCTGTTAACCATCTTGCTAATTAACAATATATAACACAGAATAATCTCTTCAAGATTGTTGGGTATAATTAACTAAACTACACAGCAACAATAAGACAGTTATATATATATTTGTATTAACAAGAACATGCAAAAATACCAATAACAAAACAAACACGAAGGTCGAAACAATAATATAATTAGAGACTGAAAATAACAAGACAAGAAAGAACACTTATCTCTCTGTAGCTTTTAACAAGTACTGATAGATAATAAACAGCTGAGTCGCCAAGCCTTAGAGAAGTCTTGACTGTTCTTGAAGAGATTATTGCCCCACTTACGCTGTGTTGGGTTGCAGCAATATCACTCCCAGGATAAAATAGCACAGATCAATCCACTCACAGAAATGGCAATGATCAACAGCGACCTGCACCTCAGTTCGCCCAAAAACCTATCTATATTCTGTATGTGTTGTGAGAGAGAGAGAGAGAGAGTAGAATATCTTTTCTAGGGTTTTTTACAGTTATGTATCTACTCTACTTGTCAAATGTTATATTTTGTATATATATAATACAAAATAAAACGTAACATATCAAATATTGTAACTGAAGATATGACATTTAATACTAAATATTCTGATTTAATTATCATAATAGTTGTCATCATGATTTAATAACAGTTACAGCTCAGACAAGATTTCCTGGTCCATCAGGATTTGATCATCATCAGTACTTACTCAAGCCATCAGGACTTGCTGTCCGTCAGGAGTGGCATCAGTACTTGACCAACAATTCGTCAGGATTTAACTCCATCAGGATCCAAGTACTGACCCAGACCATCAGGATCAGTAGTCGAACTGGTCCATCAGGATTTAATATAAATCCTGACCCAGTTCGTTTAACTGTTACAAATAAAAACTGATACTATTAAATTAAATCAATAAATAATATTAAATAAACAGGTAATAAAATTCCTCGCCCAGGTCGCCTCGCGTACGCGAGACGCCGAGACATTCGCCCAAATCGCCCTTCGAGTCGAGTCGAGTCGTGACGTGGCGGGGCGAGGCGGGCGGCGGCGGCGCGTGTGTGCGCGCGTGAGGCACATAAAAACACCATGCACACCGACATGCCTTAGTAGTTGTACACTACTCTTGCACATGTTTCTATATAAACCCACCAACCTCTCATTACCATTTCTATGTAGGATACAAGTTATTTCAATATAACCAACCCACATAACCCATTTCAAGCAACCTATTTCAACTCAATTTATTTATGGATTTCACTAAGAAAATGTCTTAGATCCAAACATGAAAGTTTAAGTCCTCATAACAAGGAATAACCTCCAATTGTTAGTTTCCGGAAATTCCATCAAGAACATATTTAAAATATGCCTTAAACTCTCCATTTTCTAACAATAAATTCTTTCTCAAAGAGAACACTGGCACTTCTCTAGACAACAATATTCTCTGGAATTATTGGCCTCGAAGATACTTGAGAATTTTGAAATGGAGCAGATTTTCACCAACAACCAAACAGTGACTTCTCTACCTCCAACAACTTCACCATGGAACACGAGTGTGATCATGGCCTCCAATCCACTCATCGACCAGGAAGATTCTCTCCCATCATTACCATCTGAGGCACCTTGGAATTTGGACCAACATAATTCATTACCGCCTTTCCCATTAGAGTCAGAGTGGAATGTGAATCCGGAAGCATCCACTATGGCGCCAGTTAGTAACAATATTATGGACCAAGAACATCTTCTTACATGTTCACCATCCGAAATTCCTTGGAATCTAGATGCGGATCTGGTCCCTGAAACTTATACCGGCAATTTCTTTGATGATCAGAATTCACTATCTGATCAAATACTAGAGGCCGCTTTCCAAAACCCTTCTTCATTTCATGTCAACATGTAGTGAATGGACTTACTGTGCAGCCAGTAAGGGCATTCCTTTATGTGTTATGTGTTAATGAACATGACATAAAAAGAAAAAGAAAATAAAGAAATGTGTTTTTATTTGTAAGTATGAAATAAGTTAAGACCAAGCTGTGAGTTGTGGATGGAAGGTCCCGATTTTGTCTATGTAAGTTGTCAATAATATTTGTAACATATTCGAATGTTGGAAAGAAATATGTAGAGCTGTAATTCGAGCCGCCAACTCATATATCGGCTCGGCTCGTGTGCCAAACCCGACTAAACTCGGCTCAAAACTTGAAAACCAGACCCGGCTCGAACTCGAACTCGAACTCGTTTATAATTTCAAATAAAAATTGTTAAAATTTATTTTTATTATTTAAATAATGGAAATTAGTTAAAATATGTTAATATTTTTAATTGTTGAGCTCGCGAGTATATCTAGCTCCGCTCGTTTGGATCGCGAGTAAATCCGACTAAATTCGTTCATTAAACTAGTCGAGTTTGATCATAGTTTTGGACTCGTTTACTTAAACGAGCGGCTTGGTTCGGCTCATTTATTTGCGGGCTCAAACTCGTTTCATCGGGTATCATTGATTCACATCATTGAAGAGAAATATATATTCAAATTTTAAGTTCTCAAACATTTTTAAGAAATGATGTATAATATATAGACGAATGAATGTTTGAATTCGATTGACAAAGATCTGGAAATTTTAATACACATTTGGCAAATTTAATATTGCAATAACACGCCAACTTTAATAGCGATAATTAAATTCCAAATTCAATACTTATCTTAAATAAAAATCGGTCTAAATTAACAGATATCCATAAACTCCAGTTAGGTATTATACTTTCAAAAAAAAAATGTAGTATATTGATTTTCTATTTTAATTTTCAAAAAAAATCGACAAGGAAACACTGTATTTCAAATTAAAAATTCTTCATCCAATGTTCTATTTTATTGGCAAGTCTCTTGCATTCGCTTGAGTATATTTCGTCTGAGTTTGAATCTCCTCCCTGCAGTGGGGATGGGTGAGTAAACGGTGCTAGATTGCCAAACTTTAATAAGTATTCGTTCCAAATTAATCGTAAATTTTTCCCAGTCAAATTAATTAGTTTTTTATTAAATATTCAAAATTGTATTTCTAAAAATTTAGAAAATTAAAAATCAATCTAATGAAGATTACATATTTTCTTTAATAATATAATTTTTAATTATGATAGGTGTTGAGTCAAGTCAAAATTAATTAATTTGATCGTAAACCGTTAAAAGCTGACCATTATTTTGAAATATAAGGAATATATAAATTTCATTGATTAAAGTTTTAAAAAATATATTTTAATAATTTAAAGATTTTCGGTGAATTTGGAAAAGAAAAAATGAATTTGTTTTTGTAACTGGAGCATTAATTATATTGACTGCATCAATTACAATATTAAAACTTGTATATAGAAACGGTAGTATTGATGGTAGTCTTTGCAATATTAAAACTTGTATATATTTAGAAATGGTAGTATTGATGGGAGTCTTAAATTTAATACCTACGTGTGTATATATACTTTACCTAAGAACTTCGTACACAACACATATATTTACACTTCACACTCCCTACCTCCACTCCATAGAAACAGCATTTCACTGCTACAAAGATTAAACTCAGACTGCATGCATGATAAGGGTGGCTGATAAGTTGCACGCTTCAAGTAATCAAGAACACCTGGTATTATCAAACTTTGAATTCCGTTATGTTTGGCTGGACTCAGGTTAGACGTATTTCTGGCGCTTTTCTTTAAATTCTACGAGAGTTTAATATGCTGACTAAGTGCATCTGTGCATGAAACTTTTGATACTACCTTATTAGAGCATCTCCAACCACCCAAAGCCTTTAGCTAAAAGTGTATAGAAAATATCATAATTAAATATTTTAGATATTAATATGTAAAATATCATAATTAAATATCATAATTAAATATCATAATTAGATATGTATTTATATCCTAAATGCTCCTACTTGTTGGTTTTTTAATCTAAATAAATTAGTTTGTCATGTTTTGTTTTATTTATTGTTTAGTAGTTGGTTATTTAGTTTGAATGGGTCTATCCCGGTTTAGCTGGTCTGTAGGAGTGGTGGAAATAAACGTTAGGAGTGGAGTGTTTTTAGGAAGTCAGGTGCTAATTTTTAGCCATTACCTTGTATGTTCTCTTCTATTTCTTTGTAATGCTTTCAGTTGAATAAAACACAACGTTCAGATACATTTTTTGTTTTACTAGTTTCATAAACAAACACTTATAGATATAAGTATTGTGATCAGATACTGGGAGATTTTCAACATCTTGGTATCAGAGCAGGTGTTCACAGTGAATGCCAAAATATATGCCAAAACCTGGTGCGATGGAAAACAGCAAAACAAAGGAGGGAACGTTGGGTTTATCTTATCCCATGCTGAGTAAAGGAAACTATACAACATGGGCACTTAAGATGAAAGTTTATATGCAAGCGCATGGTGTATGGGGCGCGGTAGAGAATGATGACCCAAAGGTGGTGATTGAAGAAAGAACGGACAAGATAGCTTTGGCTGCTATTTACCAGGGGATTCCAGAAGAAATCTTGCTGTCCGTGGCTGAGAAGAAAACCGCTAAAGAGACTTGGGAAGCCGTGAAGACCATGTGTTTGGGTGCCGATCGTGTGAAGACGGCAAGAATTCAGACTCTTAAGGCAGAGTTTGAAGCATTGAGCATGAAAGAAGCGGAACCCCTTGATGAGTTTTGTTTAAAACTAAATGGTTTAGTGACAAACATGAGGGCTCTTGGTGGAGAGATTAAGGAGGCATACGTCGTGAAAAAACTGCTACGGGCAGTCCCTAGTAAGTTCTTACAGATTGCTTCTACGATAGAACAATTTGGGGATTTGGAGAACATGTCCATTGAAGAAACAATTGGGTCATTAAAGGCACATGAGGAACGACTACGTGGTAAAGTTGAACCCAGTGGTGGTCAGTTGTTATTGACTGAGGAGGAATGGTCAAAGAGGGAGAAAGATGAAGGCAAGCTCTTATTAACAAGAGAGGAATGGTTGAAACGCACGAGTAAAGGGAGTAATGATGCAGCGAAGCCTCGAAATAGCAGAGACACTGGGCGTGGATGGCGTGACAAGTATGATAAAAGCAAGGTAAAGTGTTTTGGTTGCCAGGGATATGGTCACTACGCTGCGGAATGTAAGAAGTCAAAACGTGAAAAGGAGCATAAGGAGGAAGTCAATATAGCTCAAATGCAAGATGATGAACCGGCTCTATTGTTGACAGAAAAATCAGAGGAGGGCAGTACAGTCATGCTGATAAATGAGGAGAAAGTGCTGCCCAAACTGAGCCAAAATAGTGGAGGTGACCAAGTTAGTTCAAACTTGTGGTATCTGGATAACGGTGCGAGCAACCACATGACGGGGCAATTGTCAAAATTTAGAGATCTTGATAGAAGCGTAAATGGACAGGTTCGTTTTGGTGACGGTTCTACGGTACTCATTAAAGGCAAAGGGTCTATAGTGTTGAAGTGCAAGAATGGCGATGAAAGGCTGTTAAAGGATGTTTATTATATTCCCACGTTGTGTAACAACATAATCAGCCTTGGACAGCTCTCTGAAGACGGGAACAAGGTCATCCTGAATGGTGCTCATTTGTGGGTCTACGGCAAAGATGGACAGCTAATCATGAAGGTAACAAGAACTATGAACCGTTTGTACAAAATTATTATTGAAAGTGGTAGCTCAGAATGTTTATTATCAAAATGTGATGAAAATGCCTGGTTGTGGCATACTAGACTTGGACATGTCAATTTCAATGCCATGAATTTGATGAGCACTAAACAGATGGTGTATGGGCTGCCTGAGATCAAAGTGCAGAGTGAGGTTTGTAACGGCTGTCTGATGTCAAAACAGACACGAAAGGGATTTCCAAGTCAGGCTACTTACAGTGCTAACCGAGTATTAGAGATTGTCCATGGCGACTTATGTGGGCCGATTTCACCCGCAACCACTGCTGGGAATAAATATCTTTTCTTGCTCGTGGACGACTACAGTCGTGTGATGTGGGGCTATTTATTAAAAACTAAAGATGAAGCATTTGAGGCATTTAAACGTTTTCGAGCACAAGTTGAAAATGGCAAAGATAGAAAGGTGGAAATTTTTCGAACCGACAGAGGAGGCGAATTCACTTCGAAGCAATTTACCTCATACTGTGAGGAAGCTGGTATTACAAGGCAATTTACAGCACCATACTCACCCCAACAAAATGGGGTAGTGGAAAGAAGAAACAGAACCGTGATCGAGATGGCGAGGAGTTTTTTGAAGGAGAAACAATTGCCTTTAACACTGTGGGGAGAGGCTGTGCGTCACTCACTTTATGTGTTAAATCGTCTACCCACTAGAGCTGTGTCTGGGGTGACTCCTTATGAAGCCTGGTCTAAATGCAAGCCGAATATTGGACATATCAGAGTTTTTGGGTGCTTAGCCCATATGAAGCTGCCCATTGTGCACACGACAAAGCTTAGTGATCGAAGTAAATTGGTGATAAATTTGGGCAAGGAACCAGGAACAAAAGCCTACAGGCTGTATGATCCGAGAAATAAATCAGTTCATGTTAGTCGCGATGTGGTGTTCGAGGAAGACAAGTCATGGGCGTGGGAGTCTGATAAAGAAACAGAAGGGGAGCATTGTGGGACGTTCACAGTCCTTGATACAATTACAGGTGAAACTGGTGGTGAAAATGTGGACACGGATGAGTCGTATAACTCTGGGAATGAAGAATTACAAACCGATGACTCAAATGCAGAAGGAGATACCTCAGTGACTCCTCATACCCCTCAGTCTCAGTCATCAAATCCTGTTCACACTCCTCAGTCGTCACATTCTTCACATGATATCTCAACTGCTACAGAGACAGAGACAGATAGTGAGTCTAGACATTTTCGATCCTTGGAAGATATCTACAATGAAACTCAAGGAATAACTCTTGAAGATGATGAATTATTGTTTGCTGGTGCAGAAGAGCCTACCAGGTACGAGCAAGCTGCAACGGAGCATAACTGGAGGCAAGCTATGAAGGCTGAGATTGATGCTGTTGAAAGGAATAACACATGGGTGTTAACAGAGCTTCCTCCCGGGCAGAAAACTATTGGTTTAAAGTGGGTATTCAAGTTGAAAAAAGACACGAATGGGAAGATCATAAAACACAAGGCGAGAATTGTTGCGAAAGGCTATGTTCAGAGGCAAGGTAAAGATTTTGAGGAGATTTTCGCCCCGGTTGCACGCTTGGAGACTGTCCGAATTTTACTTGCTCTAGCTGCTAAACACGGCTGGGAGGTGCATCATTTAGACGTTAAATCAGCGTTTTTAAATGGTGAGATTCAAGAGGAGGTATATGTCACCCAGCCTGAAGGTTTTGTTAAAGAGGGTAAAGAACATCTCGTTTATAAGCTTGTTAAAGCGTTGTATGGGTTGAGACAAGCACCCCGTGCTTGGTACACAAAACTGAGCAAATATCTCGAGAAGCTTGGTTTTGTAAGATGTCCTTACGAACACGCCGTATACACAAAGAAGGTGGGGGGAGAAATTTTGATAATCGGGGTTTATGTGGACGATCTTTTGGTGACAGGCACAAAGTCCGCGATTATAGAAGAGTTCAAGGTCCAAATGAGTGAGAAATTTGAAATGAGCAACTTGGGTATTCTGTCATACTATTTGGGGTTGGAGGTCAAACAAGAAACGGGAAAAATCGAACTGAGTCAAGCTGCTTACGCTAAGAAATTATTGGAGAAGGCTGGTATGTGGGATTGCAATCCTACGAAATTTCCTATGGACCCAAAAGAATGCATTGGAAAAAACGAGGGGGGAAAACTTGTAGATGTCACTAAGTTCAAAAGCATGGTTGGAGGGCTACGTTATCTAGTTCATACCAGACCCGATATAGCTTATGCTGTTGGAATTGTTAGTCGGTTTATGGAGAAGCCCACGATGATGCACCAGTTAGCTGCAAAGCGCATTCTACGGTACATTAAAGGAACTCTGAGTTTCGGACTGATTTACACGAAAGGCAGTGGTAGTGATCTGTTAACAGGATATTCGGATAGTGACTTAGCAGGACACGTTGATGATCGCAGGAGCACTGGAGGGATGGTGTTTTATTTGAATGAAGGGTTAGTAACCTGGTCGTCACAGAAACAGAGGTGTGTGGCTCTTTCTTCTTGCGAGGCGGAGTTTATGGCAGCAACTGCAGCTGCGTGTCAAGCTATTTGGTTGAGGAAAATGGTTGGTCAGATAACAGGTAATTACATTGAACCAGTGGTGCTCTATATAGATAATCGATCTGCTATCGACTTGGCCAAGAACCCGGTATTTCATGGGAGAAGTAAACACATAGACATCCGCTATCATTTTATAAGGGAGTGCGTGGAGAATGGAGAAATTGTGGTGAAACACATTAGCACAGATCTTCAACGAGCAGATGTGTTGACAAAAGCTTTGCCAGCTGCTAGGTTCGAAAAAATGAGGACTCTGTTGGGTGTAAAGAATCTTCAGACATGGGTTTAGATTAAAGGGGAGAGTGTTGGTTTTTTAATCTAAATAAATTAGTTTGTCATGTTTTGTTTTATTTATTGTTTAGTAGTTGGTTATTTAGTTTGAATGGGTCTATCCCGGTTTAGCTGGTCTGTAGGAGTGGTGGAAATAAACGTTAGGAGTGGAGTGTTTTTAGGAAGTCAGGTGCTAATTTTTAGCCATTACCTTGTATGTTCTCTTCTATTTCTTTGTAATGCTTTCAGTTGAATAAAACACAACGTTCAGATACATTTTTTGTTTTACTAGTTTCATAAACAAACACTTATAGATATAAGTATTGTGATCAGATACTGGGAGATTTTCAACACTACTCACTTATACGAGTAGTGATTTTTAGTAGTTCTTTATAAACATCTTTCAGTCTGACTCATTCCTATTGTTTTTTATTTTTGTATCTTCATCTTCACATGGTTTCTCATGCACACCCTCCTAAGAAGTGTTTACACACAGTCTTGTAATTGATCACCACATTTCACGATAAATTGACACATGAGATGACATATCTGGTTGTTTAACTGCCTCCTCTTTACCCTTACGATTATCGTCACACCCCTCTACCCTCTGGTATCTGCCCTCGAATCTTTGATCATCGTTGACTAAACTGTCCTCTACCATTCAACCAAGGCATGAGTATCATGGGGTGATGGTAACACTTGTTCTTGTAGACAATACTCATTAACTAAGTTAGATGATAAAGACAATAAAATTAGTGATAGACTTAGTTTGGAGGGAAAATATCAGAATATATACTTTGACGGTCTTGATGATAATGAGAAGGGTTAAAATTAGTCAACTACACAAGCGAAAATTTATCAACTTTGACAAGTTAAATTGACATACAATGATCAGTATGACTTGTTTTACACTTCAAGTGAGAATTTGAGTGAAAAATTATGTGTAGATGGAAATAATATAAAAAATAGCAATACCTCTGCGTAAACAAGTTCAAGTAACCACCAACTATACTAATATCTTGATTAATGGGGACAGTGACGACAATAAAATGAGTGAAGAACGAAGTTTCAGAGATAAATATCAAAAGAGAAAAGGGTTTTCGTAATGAGAATAGTAAAAAGAATCTAACTGGGCAGCTAGATTACAACCATCACATTATGATCAACAATGAGATATTGCTTAACATTTCATGAGAAAATGTGCATGAGAAATTATTTAAAAATATGTAAATGTTAATTAAAATAACCGCGGTGCTAGGCCAAGTGAAGAATTTTGTTAAGTACTGTGAAATTCTATCATTTACTATAGTGTTGAAGCACTTACTAACTATACAGTCACATGTAAGTGGGATAACAGAAATTATAAGTAAAATGAATGTTAATTTTTTAAAATTAAATCATAGTTTTAGTACATAATGATTATTATCGGTACTAGATGTAAAAAGGATGTTACTTTCTTAATGTAATACACATCTAAATCAATTTTAGAAAAAATTGCAGATTCTTGTTTAGATTATTAGTTAATATGTGATGCATGTGTTTTAGAATTGATTGTTTTAATAAAAGAGACAAATAGTATATAAAATATTAAGTTGCTTACATCGGAAGAACTTAAAAGAGTTTTAATTCTTATATTTGTAAAAGAGCGTTTACAACGGACTTGGAAAGGGTTACGTACATAGAAAGAAAAATTTATTTAACTTTGTTATCTTATTTGGCTGCTAGGAAATGATAAAACAATCTCAATACACACGCACACTCTCGTATGTATATTCAGGTGAAAAACAAAATATGACTTCACTATTTATTTCATCTGGAATCACAGAATACAAATACAGGGAACAAAACGAATACTTGCTAGAAAGTAGGAACCACTAGTGCAACTAAGTCCTACTTCCACTCCAACACCTATACTACAGATCCTACAACTACGTTATTGTTAAAGACCATGTCTACGACAAACTTTATTTAAACATGTTTAGATTAAGGCCCATTAGAAACTAAGCCCAACACATTCCCCCTAATCTAAGCATGTTTATTTAACACAGCTGCAGCTACACCCACGACATCTTGGACTCCGATCATGCTTCTCATTTCTTCAAACTTGATCCTGCCCAATGCCTTAGTTAAAATATCTGCCCTTTGCTCGTGTGTTGCTACGTACTCGATTACCAGCTTACCCCGTTCAATACATTCGCGAATAAAGTGAAAACGAACGTCTATATGTTTGCTTCTCCCATGTTGAACAGGATTCTTCATAAGCTCCATTGCTGATTTGTTATCCACACGCAGCACAACAGGACCGACTTTATGTCCCGAGATTTCTTCTAACAAGCCCTGGAGCCAAATGCTTTGGCATGCTGCAAGAGTTGCTGCCATATACTCCGCTTCGCAGGACGATAAAGAAACTACCCTCTGCTTTTGGGAAGTCCACGAAATCAGATTATTGTTCAAATAGAAACACATACCACCTGTACACTTTCTGTCTATGACATCTCCGGCTAAGTCGATGTCCGAATAACCCAGCAGAATCTTTCCATTCTTTTCAGCCCTGTTAACCAAACCATAACCAATTGTTCCTTTTATGTACCTCAATATGTGCTTAACCGCTTGCTAATGCTTGATTGTTGGCACTTCCATGAATCTACTCACCATTCCTACGGCATAAGAGATGTCGGGTCTGGTATGAGTTAGATACCGCAAGCTCCCAACAATTCATCTGTACTCTGTGGCATCAATCTGTTCACCTCCTTCATCCCTATCCAACTGCAACTTGTACTCCATTGGATACCAGCATGAGTTACAGTTCAGCATACCTGATCTTTCGAGCAACTTCCTCGCATAAGCGGACTGTTTTAGGGTGGTCATGTGACCTGTTTGAGAGACTTCCAAACCCAAATAAAATGATAACAAGCCAAGATTGCTCATTTCGAATTGGGTGTTCATCTGTAACTTGAACTGTTCAATTTCATGCGTGCTCGAACCTGTTACTAGTAGGTCTTCAATGTACACGGCAACCACCAGTATATTTCCTTGAGCCTGCCTAGTATAGACTGCATGTTCATGTAAACACCTCTTAAACCCAAACTCTCTCAAACATTTATCAAACCTTGCGTTCCAAGCCCGTGGTGCTTGACGCAACCCATACAAAGCCTTTCTTAACTTATATACTTTACGTTCCTGTCCGTTCTTCACAAACCCTTCGGGTTGGGCCACATAAACTTCTTCCTCGAGCTCTCCGTTTAAGAAGGCCGATTTGACATCGAGGTGGTGAACCTCCCATCCCTCTTTTGTTGATTCTGAGACAGATGAATATAAGGAAAAATCATATAGTTTACTAAAAGATGGAAAATTCAAGGTAAAAAGATCTGTGACACCCTAAAGTGACCATTTTATCCGGGTAAGAAAAAACAAGTCTACTACAAGTACCAAGATTTTTTCAACATGCACGTGAAGTAGGTACCTCCTCTCATAGCCATAATGTAATTCAATAGATCATTGTTAAAAAACTCATGCCTTCATTCATGGAATTAGTGATTTATTAGCAAGTGTTGTCCTTCAGTTTTAAGTACAAATGCTACATAGTAAAGTAAATCATGAATGAATAAAAAAGTCCACAAGTTTTTATGAAGCCTAACTTTCGACGACCACTTCAAAACTGAATCAAAACTTTCAATATCATAGTATATGGTTCATATATAAGGCTCATATATATGTTGTCTTCTGATGGTGTTTCGTCACGGAATGTTGTGTTGCCTTCTAGTGATGTTTCATGAAGAAACATAAATTTCATAACAGAATAACCTGAAACATCATAGTACAGAGCACAAATTCAGAAATTGTTTTCATGAGACATTTGTTCGCGCCAAACACGATGTTCAAAATAATTTTATTCAACTACTACTATGAATAAGAATTATTCAAAATATTCAAACAAAATACTTTAAAAAAAAATTTGCTTCAAAGTTCTTCATTATGTTTAATATGAAATTACATAATATGAAAGACAATATTAACTTAAGTGAAGATTAAAAAATAAATATCATACTTAGTCCAATTTCTACCTCTTCATATCTTCATTTTCCTCATTTGAGTAAGCTGCTAATGCAAGAAAATTGGCCTTGTTTTAGCTTTTCTTTTATACGAAGATGAGTTACATATTTCACGTGCATGTTGAAGAAGATCTTGGCACTTGTAGACTTGTTTATTCATACCCGAACAAAGTGGACATTTAACGCTGTCGTCAGATATTTTTTTTCCTTCAATTTCCCATCTTTTAGTAAACTATATGACTTTTTCTTATATTCATCTATCTCCGAATCAGTTATATTAGATTAAAAGTTCGAATCCATGTTGAGTACAAATTTATATAGCTAGTTGGGAATAAGTAAATTAAGTATATGATGCAAAGCAAATATGAATATATATAAATGCAAGTACAAAATTATATTATTACAGATTAAGGCTGGTACTCCGTCGCAGCTTAGATTTATAACTACAATTATAAAGACAAACTACTACAAGCACAGAACCGAAATTAAAGGACTGAACTACTGTATTCCCGAATCACCTCATTTGACTAGTGACTATCAATCACCTCATTTTTAAATCTTAACTCAAACAGTCTTTTTTTTTTACCTTCCCTCTTATCGTACTTTTTACTCCTATATAACAGTAAAAACTTATGTTACTAATGTGTTTGTTAAAAATTAGCAGGAAAGTAATTGCACTTGTGTACCCCTATCATTGCAGAAGAGTAGGCATAGCTCTAATGTGTACCCCTATCATTTATTTAACAATAGGCAATCAACTTATGTTTCCTAACTAAACGTTGTTATATGTAAGTAGGCTGTTAATCCCTTTGAAATGTAAAATGTGTCGGGAAGCCTTTTAAAAACTAGTTATAACCTGCTAGTGCAAGTTATCCCCTGCTAGTGCTACACTATTCCCTGCTAGTACTACCATATTCTCAGCTAGTGCTACCCTATTCCCTGCTAGTTGTAGTTATAACTTGCTAGTACTACCCTATTCCCTGCTAGTGCTAGTTGTAACCTGCTAGTGACACCCTATTCCTTGCTAGTGCTAGTTGTAACCTGCTAGTGACACCCTTTTCCGTGCTAGTGACACCCTTTTCCTTGCTAGTGACATCGTATTCCCTGCTAGTGCTAGTTATAACCTACTAGTAGCACCTTATTCCGTGCTAGTGCTAGTTAAAACCTGCTAGTTTTACTTAGAGCTATGGTAATTAAGTCTCACCCCTTGGCCTCTAAATGAAATCCCAGTTCTCATTTTCCAGATGAAGGATTTAACCTAACAATGATAACAAAAAAAGTGTTGGGTACAGTTTACTAGTCCTGTGCATATTTAAAAACTTATGAAAAGACAGCTCAGGCTACCTGGTGTTGCTTGGTAAGAGTATTGAACGAAACAATGACACCGTTGTAATACCTACAAATAGAACATGTTAGACAATTTAAAAATGTACAAATAACCGATCTTTTAAACTAAACACTTACTTCTTATCTTCTTCCCACCAAAATTTGAACCTGGAATGAACAAGATTATCTTTAAAACCTGTTCTAGATTGATTAAAATGCACATCCTTCCTTTTCCTGAGGTGGTGACCCACTATTCTAACATTGCTTCGGAGCTTCATATTCCTCTCAGGAACAGAAACGATAAAATGTTAGTGTTTTCGTCAAAAAAAATGTTATTGTTTGACATCTGTAAAATCTAATTCTTTAAGAAAGATATACCACCTTCAAACACAGGTCTCTTCATTATATTCCATCCATATCCATCCACCTTCAGCTCTTCTGCAATGATAGGATTTATTTTCGCCCTCAATGCACATGCATCGAGTGGGTCAAACCAATTCCGTCCAAACTGAAAAACAGAAATAAAGCACATGTTATAAACTTGTGTTTATATGGGAGGAAGAGAGGGAGGGAGAGGGAGGGAGAGGGAGGGGGAGAGAGAGGAGGGAATGGTAACAATTCCTTCCCTCCTCTCTCTCCCCCTCCCTCTCCCTCCCTCTCTTCCTTCCATATAAACACAAGTTTATAACATGTGCTTTATTTCTGTTTTTCAGTTTGGACGGAATTGGTTTGACCCACTCGATGCATGTGCATTGAGGGCAAAAATAAATCCTATCATTGCAGAAGAGCTGAAGGTGGATGGATATGGATGGAATATAATGAAGAGACCTGTGTTTGAAGGTGGTATATCTTTCTTAAAGAATTAGATTTTAAAGATGTCAAACACTAACATTTTTTTGGACGAAAACACTAACATTTTATTGTTTCTGTCCCAGAGAACATCAAGGGGGATGTTAATGTTCCTGAGAGGAATGTTAATGTTCCTGAGAGGAATATGAAGCTCCGAAGAAATGTAAGAACAGTGGGTCGCCACCTCAGGAAAAGGAAAGATGTGCATTTTAATCAATCTAGAACAGGTTTTAAAGATAATCTTTTTCATTTCAGGATCAAAGTTTTGTGGGAAGAAGATAAGAAGTAAGTGTTTAGTTTAAAAGATCGGTTATTTGTACATTTTTAAATTGTCTAACATGTTCTATTTGTAGGTATTACAACAGTGTCATTGTTTCGTTCAATACTCTTACCAAGCAACACCAGGTAACCTGAGTTGTCTTTTCAAAAGTTTTTAAATATGCAGAGGACTAGTAAACTGTACCCAACACTTTTTTTGTTATCATTGTTAGGTTAAATCCTTCATCTGGAAAATGAGAACTGGGATTTCATTTAGAGGCCAAGGGGTGAGACTTAATTACCATAGCTCTAAGTAAAACTAGAACGTTATAACTAGCACAAGCACGGAATAAGGTGCCACTAGCAGGTTATAACTAGCATTAGCAGGGAATACGGTGTCACTAGCAGGGAAAATGGTGTCACTAGCAGGTTACAACTAGCACTAGCAGGGAATAGGGTGTCACTAGCAGGTTACAACTAGCACTAGCAGGGAATAGGGTAGTACTAACAGGGAATAGTGTAGCACTAGCAGGGGATAACTTGCACTAGCAGGTTATAACTAGTTTTTAAAAGGCTTCCCGACACATTTCACATTTCAAAGGGATTAACAGCCTACTTACATAAAACAACGTTTAGTTAGGAAACATAAGTTGATTGCCTAATGTTGAATTTTGAGATTACTCTTACACATAAAATTCTCTAATCGAATTTAGAGACGATGCCGGCACGATTGGCATCACCATCTAGCCCGATAGCAAAATATTACACATAATGCAGTAAGTATGACAATCTTTCTGCTCCTATTTTGTCCGATGACGTGATTGAGAAAATCATCGAGTACAATCTGTTGCCCGTTTTTATGCAGAACTCTGTCTTAAAATCAAATGCATGGTTACGTAATATAATCCAATTACTTAGAAAGTAAAACTAGCAGGTTATAACTAGCACTAGCACGGAATGAGGTGCCACTAGGAGGTTATAACTAGCACTAGCAAGGAATACGGTGTCACTAGGAGGGAATAGGGTGTCACTAGCAGGTTACAACTAGCACTAGGAGGGAAAAGGGTGTCACTAGCAGGTTACAACTAGCACTAGCAGGGAATAGGGTAGTACTAGCAGGTTATAACTACAACCAGCAGGGAATAGGGTAGCACTAGCAGGGAATAGGGTAGTACTAGCAGGGAATAGTGTAACACTAGCAGGGGATAACTTGCACTAGCAGATTATAACTAGTTTTTAAAAGGCTTCCCGACACATTTCACATTTCAAAGGGATTAACAGCCTACTTATATAAAACAACGTTTAGTTAGGAAACATAAGTTGATTGCCTAATGTTGAATTTTGAGATTACTGTGACACAAAAAATTCTCTAATCGAATTTAGAGACGATGCTGGCACGATTGGCATCACCATCTAGCCCGATAGCCAAATATAACACATAATGCAGTAAGTATGACAATCTTCCCGCTCCTATTTTGTTGCCCGTTTTTATGTAGAACTATGTCTTAAAATCAAATGCATGGTTACGTAATATAATCCAATTACTTAGAAAGTAAAACTAGCAGGTTATACCTAGCACTAGCACGGAATAAGGTGCCACTAGCAGGTTATAACTAGCACTAGCAGGGAATACGGTGTCACTAGCAGGGAATACGGTGCCACTAGCAGGTTACAACTAGCACTATCAGGGAAAATGGTGTCACTAGCAGGTTCCAACTAGCACTAGCAGGGAATAGGGTGTCACTAGCAGGTTACAACTAGCACTAGCAGGGAATAGGGTAGTACTAGCAGGTTATAACTACAACTAGCAGGGAATAGGGTAGCACTAGCACGTTACAACTAGCACTAGCAGGGAATAGGGTAGTACTAGCAGGGAATAGGGTAGCACTAGCAGGGAATATGGTAGTACTAGAAGGGAATAGTATGGCACTAGCAGGGGATAACTTGCACTAGCATGTTATAACTAGTTTTTAAAAGGCTTCCCGACACATTTCACATTTCAAAGGTATTAACAGCCTACTTACATAAAACAACATTTAGTTAGGAAACATAAGTTGATTGCCTAATGTTGAATTTTGAGATTACTGTGACACATAAAATTCTCAAAATAACTTGAACGTTATCTCAAATGAAGCTATGGGAAGAGCTTGAGTATGTTCTATATCTTCTCAAAATCAAAAATAGAAGTACTCACAATGTTGCTCTAGTTCTAAGAGAAAGGATGCTGAAAACAAAAGCTATGCTTGGAGGAGGTGTTTCTAGTGCATATATTCCTAAGTACAGAGATGCTTATGGAAAGATTGTTGAGATGAAGAGAAACAGTGCTAAGTTCAATACTGCACTGGGTATAAAAGTTTTGGAGTTCAACTTAGAGTCTGACAAATCTTACTATATTCGGCTAGGGAATGAAATGAGGAAGAACAGCATTTATTCTCTGAGAGCTGCTATCTACCAGACTGGAGAAAGTGATCCAGAACTCAAGGAATTAAAAGGGATCATGGTAGATGAGCTGGAAAAAGCTGAAAGGAGGCTACTTATTGACTATCTCAGGACAGTGCCTGATATTGAAGAGATTAAGTAAAGTCTGACTGTAAGTTTTTAAAGTTTTCTGTTCTAAGTTAAAGTTAAACTCTGATTATATTTAAACACTGCATTTGTTATATGTTTTGACATCATCAATTATCTATTAACTTGTACATCTTTATTATGCACAAGTTGGGGGAGATTGTTAGATATAATTGCTGACGTTTGTTCATCAGTGTTTAAGTACCAGGTACTCATCAGAGTTTACTGGAAGCCAGTCAGAGTTTATTAAAGTCTAACGGGGAGAAAGTTTACCTTAGCTGTCGGTGCTAATATCAAGATTCTAGAAGCAATATATCTTGAAGATGGAAAGAAGCAAGATATATTGAGACAGATAAGGAAACGGAACAGAAGACAGAAGCAATCCTAATTTGATATAATTTGTATAGCTAATTTATAGGATATCAATTAGAGATTGATTATGTAGCTGTGTACTATATAAACACAGATAGGTTAACCCTAAAAGGGATGCGAATATTGAATATATTATTCTTGTAACCTAGCAGCTCTCTGTGATATTTTTACATCACTGAGAGAAGAGTTATTTATATAATTCAGTTGTTGATTCATAAACAGTGTTCTCAATTGTTATTATCATACTTATATTGATTATATATTGTGTAATTCGGCCTAACATAAGTACTTTACCAGTTTGTGTTTCAGCTTCAGTTTTGAACATAATGAATTTTTCTAGTGCTTCATCTTTATGTCTAAGTAAATAAACATAACAGTATCTACTACAATCATCTATAAAGGTAATAAAATATCGTTTATTATCCTTAGTCAACATGCCACCAAATTCACATATGTCTGTGTGTACTAAATCTAATACTCCTGAATCCCTAACAACATTATGAAAGGGTTTCCTAGTTTGTTTAGCAGTCACACATACTTGACATTTAGATTTCTTATTAATGACATATTTTGGAATCAACTCTAAATTCATCATATTCTTTAGAGCACCAAAATTTAAATGACCAAGTCTAGAATGCCACAAATCGGATGATTCAACACAATTAACAGAAGGTGCAACACTATCATTAATAAAACTGCCCAAAACAGGCTCAACATTTATCAAAAATAAACCATCAGACAAGTAACCTTTACCAAAAAATGTACCAGTATGTGTAATAACTACTTTATTACATTTCAAAGAAAGTTCAAAACCATTTTTAACTAAACAATTTCCACTTATTATAATTCTACGAATATCAGGAACAAGATGCACTCTAGTGAGGGATAGAACATGCCCAGAAGCAAACTTCAGGTCCATGTTTCCTATTCCAAGAACTTGAGCAGCACTAGCATTCCCCATCGTCACTGTCAATCCATGAGTTTGTTGATAAGGTACAAAAAGAGTAATATCAGTACAAATATGTACATTAGCTCCAGTATCAATCAACCATTCATGTGACAGATAAGTGGAAAGAAGTACAGGGTTGTAGGTAACATACCCGTCATTGGTTCCAGAGGCAACAACCTCACCAACAACCATGTTAACCTTAGGCCCATCAGTGGTTCGAAGCACAATATTAGCTTGTGCTCCCACAACAGATTTCTTAGCTTTCTTTGCAGGACAGTCCTTGCTCCAATGACCAACTTGTCCACAAGACCAACAAGGTTTGTTTGTCTTTGGTTTCTTAGCCTTGTTCTTGTCAGTTTTAGGTTTAGTGTTATCCTTCTTAGTGACAGCCTTTCTTTTCTGTCCAACAGTCACTACATTAACCTTTGAACTCCCATGTTCAGCAGGCATCACATGTCCCTGTTTGGACTTGTGTTGTTCCTGCACAGAGATGTCCAACATCAGGTTTGTCCAAGTGATCTCTCCTTTCTGTCTTTTCAGGGAGAGAGCAAACTCTTCCCAAGACTTAGGGAGCTTTTCAATCACAGCCATAACCTGAAACTTCTCAGGAAGGTCCATTCCGGACTCCTTCAAAGCATGCACCAACATCTCAAACTCATGTGCCTGCTCAGTCATGGATTTTGTATCCACCAGTTTAAAATCAAGAAACCTAGCCACGGAATACTTTTCCAACCCTTGCGAGTCAGTATTGTGTGTCTGGTCCAGCTTCTCCCATAAGAGCTTAGCAGTGAAGGAGTTAGATGAATAAACATCAAATAGAGTGTTGTATAGCAGCCCTAGCCACCCCATCTTTTTCCTCCCACATAGCATAAGCCCTAACAGAATCAGCCTTTTCCTGATCAACAACCGGTTTCTCATACTGCACCACCGGCCATAGACCCTTTACCGTAAGCCACAGTTTCATCTTTTTCTGCCAACGAGAAAAACCAACACCCCCACCAAATTTATCAGGCATTCCTGACAAATCGATAGGCTGTGGGAAACGGTATGTGGTCCAATCAATGGTAGGTACAGTAACATCAGACCCAGTAGCAATAACACCAACATGAGTTTCAGTTCTGTTAACCATCTTGCTAATTAACAATATATAACACAGAATAATCTCTTCAAGATTGTTGGGTATAATTAACTAAACTACACAGCAACAATAAGACAGTTATATATATATTTGTATTAACAAGAACATGCAAAAATACCAATAACAAAACAAACACGAAGGTCGAAACAATAATATAATTAGAGACTGAAAATAACAAGACAAGAAAGAACACTTATCTCTCTGTAGCTTTTAACAAGTACTGATAGATAATAAACAGCTGAGTCGCCAAGCCTTAGAGAAGTCTTGACTGTTCTTGAAGAGATTATTGCCCCACTTACGCTGTGTTGGGTTGCAGCAATATCACTCCCAGGATAAAATAGCACAGATCAATCCACTCACAGAAATGGCAATGATCAACAGCGACCTGCACCTCAGTTCGCCCAAAAACCTATCTATATTCTGTATGTGTTGTGAGAGAGAGAGAGAGAGAGTAGAATATCTTTTCTAGGGTTTTTTACAGTTATGTATCTACTCTACTTGTCAAATGTTATATTTTGTATATATATAATACAAAATAAAACGTAACATATCAAATATTGTAACTGAAGATATGACATTTAATACTAAATATTCTGATTTAATTATCATAATAGTTGTCATCATGATTTAATAACAGTTACAGCTCAGACAAGATTTCCTGGTCCATCAGGATTTGATCATCATCAGTACTTACTCAAGCCATCAGGACTTGCTGTCCGTCAGGAGTGGCATCAGTACTTGACCAACAATTCGTCAGGATTTAACTCCATCAGGATCCAAGTACTGACCCAGACCATCAGGATCAGTAGTCGAACTGGTCCATCAGGATTTAATATAAATCCTGACCCAGTTCGTTTAACTGTTACAAATAAAAACTGATACTATTAAATTAAATCAATAAATAATATTAAATAAACAGGTAATAAAATTCCTCGCCCAGGTCGCCTCGCGTACGCGAGACGCCGAGACATTCGCCCAAATCGCCCTTCGAGTCGAGTCGAGTCGTGACGTGGCGGGGCGAGGCGGGCGGCGGCGGCGCGTGTGTGCGCGCGTGAGGCACATAAAAACACCATGCACACCGACATGCCTTAGTAGTTGTACACTACTCTTGCACATGTTTCTATATAAACCCACCAACCTCTCATTACCATTTCTATGTAGGATACAAGTTATTTCAATATAACCAACCCACATAACCCATTTCAAGCAACCTATTTCAACTCAATTTATTTATGGATTTCACTAAGAAAATGTCTTAGATCCAAACATGAAAGTTTAAGTCCTCATAACAAGGAACAACCTCCAATTGTTAGTTTCCGGAAATTCCATCAAGAACATATTTAAAATATGCCTTAAACTCTCCATTTTCTAACAATAAATTCTTTCTCAAAGAGAACACTGGCACTTCTCTAGACAACAATATTCTCTGGAATTATTGGCCTCGAAGATACTTGAGAATTTTGAAATGGAGCAGATTTTCACCAACAACCAAACAGTGACTTCTCTACCTCCAACAACTTCACCATGGAACACGAGTGTGATCATGGCCTCCAATCCACAACATCGACCAGGAAGATTCTCTCCCATCATTACCATCTGAGGCACCTTGGAATTTGGACCAACATAATTCATTACCGCCTTTCCCATTAGAGTCAGAGTGGAATGTGAATCCGGAAGCATCCACTATGGCGCCAGTTAGTAACAATATTATGGACCAAGAACATCTTCTTACATGTTCACCATCCGAAATTCCTTGGAATCTAGATGCGGATCTGGTCCCTGAAACTTATACCGGCAATTTCTTTGATGATCAGAATTCACTATCTGATCAAATACTAGAGGCCGCTTTCCAAAACCCTTCTTCATTTCATGTCAACATGTAGTGAATGGACTTACTGTGCAGCCAGTAAGGGCATTCCTTTATGTGTTATGTGTTAATGAACATGACATGAAAAGAAAAAGAAAATAAAGAAATGTGTTTTTATTTGTAAGTATGAAATAAGTTAAGACCAAGCTGTGAGTTGTGGATGGAAGGTCCCGATTTTGTCTATGTAAGTTGTCAATAATATTTGTAACATATTCGAATGTTGGAAAGAAATATGTAGAGCTGTAATTCGAGCCGCCAACTCATATATCGGCTCGGCTCGTGTGCCAAACCCGACTAAACTCGGCTCAAAACTTGAAAACCAAACCCGGCTCGAACTCGAACTCGAACTCGTTTATAATTTCAAATAAAAATTGTTAAAATTTATTTTTATTATTTAAATAATGGAAATTAGTTAAAATATGTTAATATTTTTAATTGTTGAGCTCGCGAGTATATCTAGCTCCGCTCGTTTGGATCGCGAGTAAATCCGACTAAATTCGTTCATTAAACTAGTCGAGTTTGATCATAGTTTTGGACTCGTTTACTTAAACGAGCGGCTTGGTTCGGCTCATTTATTTGCGGGCTCAAACTCGTTTCATCGGGTATCATTGATTCACATCATTGAAGAGAAATATATATTCAAATTTTAAGTTCTCAAACATTTTTAAGAAATGATGTATAATATATAGACGAATGAATGTTTGAATTCGATTGACAAAGATCTGGAAATTTTAATACACATTTGGCAAATTTAATATTGCAATAACACGCCAACTTTAATAGCGATAATTAAATTCCAAATTCAATACTTATCTTAAATAAAAATCGGTCTAAATTAACAGATATCCATAAACTCCAGTTAGGTATTATACTTTCAAAAAAAAAATGTAGTATATTGATTTTCTATTTTAATTTTCAAAAAAAATCGACAAGGAAACACTGTATTTCAAATTAAAAATTCTTCATCCAATGTTCTATTTTATTGGCAAGTCTCTTGCATTCGCTTGAGTATATTTCGTCTGAGTTTGAATCTCCTCCCTGCAGTGGGGATGGGTGAGTAAACGGTGCTAGATTGCCAAACTTTAATAAGTATTCGTTCCAAATTAATCGTAAATTTTTCCCAGTCAAATTAATTAGTTTTTTATTAAATATTCAAAATTGTATTTCTAAAAATTTAGAAAATTAAAAATCAATCTAATGAAGATTACATATTTTCTTTAATAATATAATTTTTAATTATGATAGGTGTTGAGTCAAGTCAAAATTAATTAATTTGATCGTAAACCGTTAAAAGCTGACCATTATTTTGAAATATAAGGAATATATAAATTTCATTGATTAAAGTTTTAAAAAATATATTTTAATAATTTAAAGATTTTCGGTGAATTTGGAAAAGAAAAAATGAATTTGTTTTTGTAACTGGAGCATTAATTATATTGACTGCATCAATTACAATATTAAAACTTGTATATAGAAACGGTAGTATTGATGGTAGTCTTTGCAATATTAAAACTTGTATATATTTAGAAATGGTAGTATTGATGGGAGTCTTAAATTTAATACCTACGTGTGTATATATACTTTACCTAAGAACTTCGTACACAACACATATATTTACACTTCACACTCCCTACCTCCACTCCATAGAAACAGCATTTCACTGCTACAAAGATTAAACTCAGACTGCATGCATGATAAGGGTGGCTGATAAGTTGCACGCTTCAAGTAATCAAGAACACCTGGTATTATCAAACTTTGAATTCCGTTATGTTTGGCTGGACTCAGGTTAGACGTATTTCTGGCGCTTTTCTTTAAATTCTACGAGAGTTTAATATGCTGACTAAGTGCATCTGTGCATGAAACTTTTGATACTACCTTATTAGAGCATCTCCAACCACCCAAAGCCTTTAGCTAAAAGTGTATAGAAAATATCATAATTAAATATTTTAGATATTAATATGTAAAATATCATAATTAAATATCATAATTAAATATCATAATTAGATATGTATTTATATCCTAAATGCTCCTACTCACTTATACGAGTAGTGATTTTTAGTAGTTCTTTATAAACATCTTTCAGTCTGACTCATTCCTATTGTTTTTTATTTTTGTATCTTCATCTTCACATGGTTTCTCATGCACACCCTCCTAAGAAGTGTTTACACACAGTCTTGTAATTGATCACCACATTTCACGATAAATTGACACATGAGATGACATATCTGGTTGTTTAACTGCCTCCTCTTTACCCTTACGATTATCGTCACACCCCTCTACCCTCTGGTATCTGCCCTCGAATCTTTGATCATCGTTGACTAAACTGTCCTCTACCATTCAACCAAGGCATGAGTATCATGGGGTGATGGTAACACTTGTTCTTGTAGACAATACTCATTAACTAAGTTAGATGATAAAGACAATAAAATTAGTGATAGACTTAGTTTGGAGGGAAAATATCAGAATATATACTTTGACGGTCTTGATGATAATGAGAAGGGTTAAAATTAGTCAACTACACAAGCGAAAATTTATCAACTTTGACAAGTTAAATTGACATACAATGATCAGTATGACTTGTTTTACACTTCAAGTGAGAATTTGAGTGAAAAATTATGTGTAGATGGAAATAATATAAAAAATAGCAATACCTCTGCGTAAACAAGTTCAAGTAACCACCAACTATACTAATATCTTGATTAATGGGGACAGTGACGACAATAAAATGAGTGAAGAACGAAGTTTCAGAGATAAATATCAAAAGAGAAAAGGGTTTTAGTAATGAGAATAGTAAAAAGAATCTAACTGGGCAGCTAGATTACAACCATCACATTATGATCAACAATGAGATATTGCTTAACATTTCATGAGAAAATGTGCATGAGAAATTATTTAAAAATATGTAAATGTTAATTAAAATAACCGCGGTGCTAGGCCAAGTGAAGAATTTTGTTAAGTACTGTGAAATTCTATCATTTACTATAGTGTTGAAGCACTTACTAACTATACAGTCACATGTAAGTGGGATAACAGAAATTATAAGTAAAATGAATGTTAATTTTTTAAAATTAAATCATAGTTTTAGTACATAATGATTATTATCGGTACTAGATGTAAAAAGGATGTTACTTTCTTAATGTAATACACATCTAAATCAATTTTAGAAAAAATTGCAGATTCTTGTTTAGATTATTAGTTAATATGTGATGCATGTGTTTTAGAATTGATTGTTTTAATAAAAGAGACAAATAGTATATAAAATATTAAGTTGCTTACATCGGAAGAACTTAAAAGAGTTTTAATTCTTATATTTGTAAAAGAGCGTTTACAACGGACTTGGAAAGGGTTACGTACATAGAAAGAAAAATTTATTTAACTTTGTTATCTTATTTGGCTGCTAGGAAATGATAAAACAATCTCAATACACACGCACACTCTCGTATGTATATTCAGGTGAAAAACAAAATATGACTTCACTATTTATTTCATCTGGAATCACAGAATACAAATACAGGGAACAAAACGAATACTTGCTAGAAAGTAGGAACCACTAGTGCAACTAAGTCCTACTTCCACTCCAACACCTATACTACAGATCCTACAACTACGTTATTGTTAAAGACCATGTCTACGACAAACTTTATTTAAACATGTTTAGATTAAGGCCCATTAGAAACTAAGCCCAACACATTCCCCCTAATCTAAGCATGTTTATTTAACACAGCTGCAGCTACACCCACGACATCTTGGACTCCGATCATGCTTCTCATTTCTTCAAACTTGATCCTGCCCAATGCCTTAGTTAAAATATCTGCCCTTTGCTCGTGTGTTGCTACGTACTCGATTACCAGCTTACCCCGTTCAATACATTCGCGAATAAAGTGAAAACGAACGTCTATATGTTTGCTTCTCCCATGTTGAACAGGATTCTTCATAAGCTCCATTGCTGATTTGTTATCCACACGCAGCACAACAGGACCGACTTTATGTCCCGAGATTTCTTCTAACAAGCCCTGGAGCCAAATGCTTTGGCATGCTGCAAGAGTTGCTGCCATATACTCCGCTTCGCAGGACGATAAAGAAACTACCCTCTGCTTTTGGGAAGTCCACGAAATCAGATTATTGTTCAAATAGAAACACATACCACCTGTACACTTTCTGTCTATGACATCTCCGGCTAAGTCGATGTCCGAATAACCCAGCAGAATCTTTCCATTCTTTTCAGCCCTGTTAACCAAACCATAACCAATTGTTCCTTTTATGTACCTCAATATGTGCTTAACCGCTTGCTAATGCTTGATTGTTGGCACTTCCATGAATCTACTCACCATTCCTACGGCATAAGAGATGTCGGGTCTGGTATGAGTTAGATACCGCAAGCTCCCAACAATTCATCTGTACTCTGTGGCATCAATCTGTTCACCTCCTTCATCCCTATCCAACTGCAACTTGTACTCCATTGGATACCAGCATGAGTTACAGTTCAGCATACCTGATCTTTCGAGCAACTTCCTCGCATAAGCGGACTGTTTTAGGGTGGTCATGTGACCTGTTTGAGAGACTTCCAAACCCAAATAAAATGATAACAAGCCAAGATTGCTCATTTCGAATTGGGTGTTCATCTGTAACTTGAACTGTTCAATTTCATGCGTGCTCGAACCTGTTACTAGTAGGTCTTCAATGTACACGGCAACCACCAGTATATTTCCTTGAGCCTGCCTAGTATAGACTGCATGTTCATGTAAACACCTCTTAAACCCAAACTCTCTCAAACATTTATCAAACCTTGCGTTCCAAGCCCGTGGTGCTTGACGCAACCCATACAAAGCCTTTCTTAACTTATATACTTTACGTTCCTGTCCGTTCTTCACAAACCCTTCGGGTTGGGCCACATAAACTTCTTCCTCGAGCTCTCCGTTTAAGAAGGCCGATTTGACATCGAGGTGGTGAACCTCCCATCCCTCTTTTGTTGATTCTGAGACAGATGAATATAAGGAAAAATCATATAGTTTACTAAAAGATGGAAAATTCAAGGTAAAAAGATCTGTGACACCCTAAAGTGACCATTTTATCCGGGTAAGAAAAAACAAGTCTACTACAAGTACCAAGATTTTTTCAACATGCACGTGAAGTAGGTACCTCCTCTCATAGCCATAATGTAATTCAATAGATCATTGTTAAAAAACTCATGCCTTCATTCATGGAATTAGTGATTTATTAGCAAGTGTTGTCCTTCAGTTTTAAGTACAAATGCTACATAGTAAAGTAAATCATGAATGAATAAAAAAGTCCACAAGTTTTTATGAAGCCTAACTTTCCACGACCACTTCAAAACTGAATCAAAACTTTCAATATCATAGTATATGGTTCATATATAAGGCTCATATATATGTTGTCTTCTGATGGTGTTTCGTCACGGAATGTTGTGTTGCCTTCTAGTGATGTTTCATGAAGAAACATAAATTTCATAACAGAATAACCTGAAACATCATAGTACAGAGCACAAATTCAGAAATTGTTTTCATGAGACATTTGTTCGCGCCAAACACGATGTTCAAAATAATTTTATTCAACTACTACTATGAATAAGAATTATTCAAAATATTCAAACAAAATACTTTAAAAAAAAATTTGCTTCAAAGTTCTTCATTATGTTTAATATGAAATTACATAATATGAAAGACAATATTAACTTAAGTGAAGATTAAAAAATAAATATCATACTTAGTCCAATTTCTACCTCTTCATATCTTCATTTTCCTCATTTGAGTAAGCTGCTAATGCAAGAAAATTGGCCTTGTTTTAGCTTTTCTTTTATACGAAGATGAGTTACATATTTCACGTGCATGTTGAAGAAGATCTTGGCACTTGTAGACTTGTTTATTCATACCCGAACAAAGTGGACATTTAACGCTGTCGTCAGATATTTTTTTTCCTTCAATTTCCCATCTTTTAGTAAACTATATGACTTTTTCTTATATTCATCTATCTCCGAATCAGTTATATTAGATTCAAAGTTCGAATCCATGTTGAGTACAAATTTATATAGCTAGTTGGGAATAAGTAAATTAAGTATATGATGCAAAGCAAATATGAATATATATAAATGCAAGTACAAAATTATATTATTACAGATTAAGGCTGGTACTCCGTCGCAGCTTAGATTTATAACTACAATTATAAAGACAAACTACTACAAGCACAGAACCGAAATTAAAGGACTGAACTACTGTATTCCCGAATCACCTCATTTGACTAGTGACTATCAATCACCTCATTTTTAAATCTTAACTCAAACAGTCTTTTTTTTTTACCTTCCCTCTTATCGTACTTTTTACTCCTATATAACAGTAAAAACTTATGTTACTAATGTGTTTGTTAAAAATTAGCAGGAAAGTAATTGCACTTGTGTACTCCTATCATTGCAGAAGAGTAGGCATAGCTCTAATGTGTACCCCTATCATTTATTTAACAATAGGCAATCAACTTATGTTTCCTAACTAAACGTTGTTATATGTAAGTAGGCTGTTAATCCCTTTGAAATGTAAAATGTGTCGGGAAGCCTTTTAAAAACTAGTTATAACCTGCTAGTGCAAGTTATCCCCTGCTAGTGCTACACTATTCCCTGCTAGTACTACCATATTCTCAGCTAGTGCTACCCTATTCCCTGCTAGTTGTAGTTATAACTTGCTAGTACTACCCTATTCCCTGCTAGTGCTAGTTGTAACCTGCTAGTGACACCCTATTCCTTGCTAGTGCTAGTTGTAACCTGCTAGTGACACCCTTTTCCGTGCTAGTGACACCCTTTTCCTTGCTAGTGACATCGTATTCCCTGCTAGTGCTAGTTATAACCTACTAGTAGCACCTTATTCCGTGCTAGTGCTAGTTAAAACCTGCTAGTTTTACTTAGAGCTATGGTAATTAAGTCTCACCCCTTGGCCTCTAAATGAAATCCCAGTTCTCATTTTCCAGATGAAGGATTTAACCTAACAATGATAACAAAAAAAGTGTTGGGTACAGTTTACTAGTCCTGTGCATATTTAAAAACTTATGAAAAGACAGCTCAGGCTACCTGGTGTTGCTTGGTAAGAGTATTGAACGAAACAATGACACCGTTGTAATACCTACAAATAGAACATGTTAGACAATTTAAAAATGTACAAATAACCGATCTTTTAAACTAAACACTTACTTCTTATCTTCTTCCCACCAAAATTTGAACCTGGAATGAACAAGATTATCTTTAAAACCTGTTCTAGATTGATTAAAATGCACATCCTTCCTTTTCCTGAGGTGGTGACCCACTATTCTAACATTGCTTCGGAGCTTCATATTCCTCTCAGGAACAGAAACGATAAAATGTTAGTGTTTTCGTCAAAAAAAATGTTATTGTTTGACATCTGTAAAATCTAATTCTTTAAGAAAGATATACCACCTTCAAACACAGGTCTCTTCATTATATTCCATCCATATCCATCCACCTTCAGCTCTTCTGCAATGATAGGATTTATTTTCGCCCTCAATGCACATGCATCGAGTGGGTCAAACCAATTCCGTCCAAACTGAAAAACAGAAATAAAGCACATGTTATAAACTTGTGTTTATATGGGAGGAAGAGAGGGAGGGAGAGGGAGGGAGAGGGAGGGGGAGAGAGAGGAGGGAATGGTAACAATTCCTTCCCTCCTCTCTCTCCCCCTCCCTCTCCCTCCCTCTCTTCCTTCCATATAAACACAAGTTTATAACATGTGCTTTATTTCTGTTTTTCAGTTTGGACGGAATTGGTTTGACCCACTCGATGCATGTGCATTGAGGGCAAAAATAAATCCTATCATTGCAGAAGAGCTGAAGGTGGATGGATATGGATGGAATATAATGAAGAGACCTGTGTTTGAAGGTGGTATATCTTTCTTAAAGAATTAGATTTTAAAGATGTCAAACACTAACATTTTTTTGGACGAAAACACTAACATTTTATTGTTTCTGTCCCAGAGAACATCAAGGGGGATGTTAATGTTCCTGAGAGGAATGTTAATGTTCCTGAGAGGAATATGAAGCTCCGAAGAAATGTAAGAACAGTGGGTCGCCACCTCAGGAAAAGGAAAGATGTGCATTTTAATCAATCTAGAACAGGTTTTAAAGATAATCTTTTTCATTTCAGGATCAAAGTTTTGTGGGAAGAAGATAAGAAGTAAGTGTTTAGTTTAAAAGATCGGTTATTTGTACATTTTTAAATTGTCTAACATGTTCTATTTGTAGGTATTACAACAGTGTCATTGTTTCGTTCAATACTCTTACCAAGCAACACCAGGTAACCTGAGTTGTCTTTTCAAAAGTTTTTAAATATGCAGAGGACTAGTAAACTGTACCCAACACTTTTTTTGTTATCATTGTTAGGTTAAATCCTTCATCTGGAAAATGAGAACTGGGATTTCATTTAGAGGCCAAGGGGTGAGACTTAATTACCATAGCTCTAAGTAAAACTACAAGGTTATAACTAGCACAAGCACGGAATAAGGTGCCACTAGCAGGTTATAACTAGCATTAGCAGGGAATACGGTGTCACTAGCAGGGAAAATGGTGTCACTAGCAGGTTACAACTAGCACTAGCAGGGAATAGGGTGTCACTAGCAGGTTACAACTAGCACTAGCAGGGAATAGGGTAGTACTAACAGGGAATAGTGTAGCACTAGCAGGGGATAACTTGCACTAGCAGGTTATAACTAGTTTTTAAAAGGCTTCCCGACACATTTCACATTTCAAAGGGATTAACAGCCTACTTACATAAAACAACGTTTAGTTAGGAAACATAAGTTGATTGCCTAATGTTGAATTTTGAGATTACTCTGACACATAAAATTCTCTAATCGAATTTAGAGACAATGCCGGCACGATTGGCATCACCATCTAGCCCGATAGCCAAATATTACACATAATGCAGTAAGTATGACAATCTTTCTGCTCCTATTTTGTCCGATGACGTGATTGAGAAAATCATCGAGTACAATCTGTTGCCCGTTTTTATGCAGAACTCTGTCTTAAAATCAAATGCATGGTTACGTAATATAATCCAATTACTTAGAAAGTAAAACTAGCAGGTTATAACTAGCACTAGCACGGAATGAGGTGCCACTAGGAGGTTATAACTAGCACTAGCAAGGAATACGGTGTCACTAGGAGGGAATAGGGTGTCACTAGCAGGTTACAACTAGCACTAGGAGGGAAAAGGGTGTCACTAGCAGGTTACAACTAGCACTAGCAGGGAATAGGGTAGTACTAGCAGGTTATAACTACAACCAGCAGGGAATAGGGTAGCACTAGCAGGGAATAGGGTAGTACTAGCAGGGAATAGTGTAACACTAGCAGGGGATAACTTGCACTAGCAGATTATAACTAGTTTTTAAAAGGCTTCCCGACACATTTCACATTTCAAAGGGATTAACAGCCTACTTATATAAAACAACGTTTAGTTAGGAAACATAAGTTGATTGCCTAATGTTGAATTTTGAGATTACTGTGACACAAAAAATTCTCTAATCGAATTTAGAGACGATGCTGGCACGATTGGCATCACCATCTAGCCCGATAGCCAAATATAACACATAATGCAGTAAGTATGACAATCTTCCCGCTCCTATTTTGTTGCCCGTTTTTATGTAGAACTATGTCTTAAAATCAAATGCATGGTTACGTAATATAATCCAATTACTTAGAAAGTAAAACTAGCAGGTTATACCTAGCACTAGCACGGAATAAGGTGCCACTAGCAGGTTATAACTAGCACTAGCAGGGAATACGGTGTCACTAGCAGGGAATACGGTGCCACTAGCAGGTTACAACTAGCACTATCAGGGAAAATGGTGTCACTAGCAGGTTCCAACTAGCACTAGCAGGGAATAGGGTGTCACTAGCAGGTTACAACTAGCACTAGCAGGGAATAGGGTAGTACTAGCAGGTTATAACTACAACTAGCAGGGAATAGGGTAGCACTAGCACGTTACAACTAGCACTAGCAGGGAATAGGGTAGTACTAGCAGGGAATAGGGTAGCACTAGCAGGGAATATGGTAGTACTAGAAGGGAATAGTATGGCACTAGCAGGGGATAACTTGCACTAGCATGTTATAACTAGTTTTTAAAAGGCTTCCCGACACATTTCACATTTCAAAGGTATTAACAGCCTACTTACATAAAACAACATTTAGTTAGGAAACATAAGTTGATTGCCTAATGTTGAATTTTGAGATTACTGTGACACATAAAATTCTCTAATCGAATTTAGAGACGATGCTAGTACTACCCTATTTAATTTAATACTTTTATTTAATATTACACAAAACACAACACAAAAAATACATGAATATGAAAATACACAAGTCCTAAATTGATATTGTTTGAGTTTGGAGTTTGGATTTATCAATTTAGTACATGAAACATGAAATTACAACACGAACGAAAGTACCCGACACGAACAAATCGACGGTTGGGTAAAATATTACTCCTTGAGTATCAATTTAGAAGTTTTGTTTGACTTTTTGGGGTCAAATTAACTAAACTTTGACTATAAATTACATATATCATATAATCGGAAAATATTATAAAAATATATCATTGGAAAGTAGATATAATCTATTCTAAAATGTATTTTTCAGTTTTTTAAAATTTCGAATGAATATTTTTTAATGAATGGTCAAAATTTGGTCAATTTGACCACAAAATATAAAATAAGAGTAAATCGAAAGGGCAAAAACATGCACATGAAATTATTAAAATTAAGAAACAGTTAAATATCACATATATACATATATATATAAGTGCGAAAAAGCAAGTGATAACACATATATACATGTTCAAAAACAAAAACCCCCTGAACTACATGTGGGTAAATTCGTATAGAAGCGAGTAATTTTGAGTACAGAGGGATGAAACACACACCAATTCATTAGGTTTTATACACATATATGTTACACCGCAAGTTTTATAGAAACACCCCCATATTTATTACACCCTAGTTTTATAGAAAGTTAGAAACACCCCAATATTTATACGACCCCAATTTTTATATAAACACCCCAGTTTTAGAGAAACACCCAAATATTTATTACACCCCCAATTGTAAAAACACACCCCAATATTTATTACACCCCAAGTTTCAGAGAAACACCCAAATATTTGTTACGCCCTCAGTTAGTTTTGTAGAAACACCCCCATATTCTCCACAGATCAACGCTACAAAATTTAATGGGTCGAATAAAAATATATAAATCAAACGTCTCTTGTATGGGTGCACGGTTCGGCTCGGTTTTTAGTAAAAACCGTAACCAAACCGTATATATCGGTTCGGTTCGGTTTCTACTTATTAATCGTAACCGAACTGTTCAACACGGTTATTTTCGGTTCGGTTAACCGTTAATCGGTTTCGGTTTTTTTTGGTTTAGAATTAAAGTGCCATTCTACATTGATTTTCTCCAAGTGGGCAACTTCAAAGTGTCTGGCAGATGAACCATTGAAATCCAGACTATTACAGTACAACACTAGAACTTGTCTAGAGCACCTGGAAAGTTGTACATAGTAAGCTAAAGGCCCCCTGGACCTTATTGTCCTGTTCTTGACTTTTTAAGGTTTTAACATTCAAATTATCTCACCTAGTACATATTCTTATACATAACATCTGATTTAGTGGCTGCTCATCCGATTCAAATATTTATAAAGTACTACCGTAGATAACAACCACAATGATATAAAAGCATGCTCGATTTCAAAACTAGCAATACAGTTTACCAAAATGGGAAGAATATAAAAGCATGCTCTAGAGTGTGACAAAGAACATGAAGGTGTTTATCTATCTACATGAATTTTAACAAACACATTAGTACCATAGCTCTAATGTGTACTAGCAGGGACTGCGCAGAAGTATTAACTCAGCTGTATTTTTTACCTTCTCAAAGAATTAATTATCACTTATGGTACCAATTGCTAGCAAAGTGATAATTAATTCTTTGAGAATTAGCTTTATGTTGGTTAAAATACTAAAACTTATGTTATGTGTGCATCCTTGTTACTTTCTCATCTGAGTTGAATTACTATGTCTTGACAGCATAAAATTATTACTCTTTTGCTACTAGGATAAATGGACAAGATATTACTACAAAAAAGCTAGCCTTCTTTGTAATCAGGAAATTCTAATTTTGTGTGTTTTTTGTGTTCAAGGCCCTGCTGCGAATGGGTATTCGAAGTGTCACTGTTTCTGATGTTAAATGCTTTGGCGATCAATGTATCTGTAGTCCCGGTAAGTACTATTCTGGAATTACATTAATACCCTCACTCTGCTAATATTAACCCTTTATTAGTACTGCATTCCTGACATAATGTCAAGCTTTTTAATCTCTGCAACATGCAGGTTCTTCATTTTCTGCAGACATGTTGGTTTCCAAAATTAAGATGGAAATGGTAGTAAGCAAGAATCAGGTATGTATATAATTGAACTTAAATAATAACCCTCAAGTTCTTGCAACTCAAATGATCTTAGTGCATGGCCTCCGTCATTATCTTATGCTCGAACAAATCTCCAAAATTTCCAGCTTCGGCAAAAATCATCAACTCATTATATATTTTTGCCGTCTTAGGTTGAAGAAGTGATACAGAATATCATTGTACAAGCAAGGGTATGTGGGGATGGTGGTCTTTTTTACTTTTGCAGTGATATATACCTGTTGCTGATGTAATTCGAATTAGCACCGGTAAGTGTCTTTAATTTTAGAAACTCATCTCCTTTGCTGTTCTTAGTAAAAGAATGCTTATGAAAATTTGTATTCTTGTTAAATTTCAGGTGAGCGGGGTGAAAAGGCTGAGCCGAGTGGATAACCTCTTATCCAAGGATCACAATTTTTGTCTCTGCCGCATTTATTATTTTTGTTAATTTTAAAATTTAGCTTACGTTATTCTAGAGCAATCTCTAAATTTTATTTACTTCTTTCAGGTGCAACCAGGTCCTCAACTCCTTACAGAGTAACAACAGTCACATTAGAGGGAGTTTGCTGGAACCAAGTTGCTGACTTGCTGCTAATCTTGTTCTCAGATTGAATGTACTCAGCACTATCTATTTTGTACTCGGATTTTATTATGATTTTGTACTCAGCACTATGTACTTTCTATCAGAAACAATTGTGGATTCATGCAAATTTTCAATTTAATATTTTTTATAATCATAACCAATGAAGTAGCTGTTAGAAATCAGTCTTGGTATGCAAAACGGAACAGTTGCACAGTAATAACCCACCCAAAACGGAACAGTAGCACAGTAACCCCCTTTTGCACAGCAGCGATGGTCTGACGGTCTGTATGAACTGTGTAGCGATGGTCAAAAGTAATAAGATATTTTTGACGGTGTTAAATTTTTTATAAGTAGAAACCTCTCGTTAAAGGTATGTGTATACTAATCTATCTATTCTTTTGTAATTTGTAAATTCGAGTTCGATTCAATATTAATTCATTAAAATTAATTAATTATATGTATTTAATCATATACATTGACAAATATTAAAATAATTGAGATTTTAAAATTAAATATAAAAAATACAATAAAATAAAAAATAACTTAAAAAAATTCATAATTGTCCTTAGTTTTCAACTAGAAAATAATAATAAATATTAAAATATTTATTTTAAGAATGAAAATGATTAAAATATTTGTAAATAGGAAGTTGAAATAAACGAAGTGAAGGAATAATTAGTCGAATTTCTAATTTTCAATATTATGTTATGATTGTTTTACTGTATGTTAGAATCGTGAATTTTTGGAAAATTGTAACGAGGAGGTAATATGTCATAAGATTTTTTATTTTTCGAATCTAAATTTAGATTCAATATAATTGTATGCTATATTAGATACTTCCTCAGTCCCTAATTACTTGTTCAGTTTGACTTTTTATATACACTCATTTGACTAGTGAGAGTGACTATCAATCACCTCATTTTTAAATCTTAACTCAAATAGTCATTTTTTTTTTACCTTCCCTCTTATCGTACTTTTTACTCCTATATAACAGTAAAAATCTATTATATTTCATACATTGTCTCCTAATATATCATCTTTTTCAAACATTGTGAAACTAAAAGCTCGAAATCTTGATGGTCATCCATGGAGCTCAGCCCTCTTCTAAGGTACACTACTCATTAAATATATTTGCATGTTTTTGTGCAAGTAAACAGCTTAACTGAGATTATGGTCCTTATTGGTTCTTAACTGAGATAATTATGAGAAAACACAGCGTTGTTACTAGCAGTGATATTTAATGTAAAAGTTTGCGCACTTTTTTAATAAAAAACTTCAATGGCCTTCTTCCTGTTAAATTGCTATTACGATTTCAGTCTTTAGATTGACTATGACTTTCTTCTGATGAACAGACTTAAGTACTGTTTTAGTTATCAAAATTATTATTTCATGATAATTAACTTCATTGAGATTCTACAAAAAAAGTCCTTAAATACAAAAATATTGATTAACTCAATCGAAATTCTAAAAAAAAGAGATAACTATGAATTATTCTTATTATTTGTTTAATTCTTTTAATTTTCAGAAATTGTTTTATTAGTTTTAAAATGATTTAAAAATAGGATTAATTCCTAAAAATTCATTTTTCATCCGTTTCTTTTCAAACGAAAGCCTAAAATTTTCTAAAATATTTTCTATCTTCTAGAATCATAAGATTAACTATGAATGTAACTATGAATGAACGGTAGGAGTTCGATTTTGGTATACATCGTCACCGTGATGTTTTTGTAATTGTAATGTTTGGTTGAATGGATGAATGTTGTGTTTAGTATAATCATTTTTGGCAACTCCTCCCGAGAAAAAGGTGAAGTTTCAAATGATGTGTTTTCTCTTGCTTTTGATTATTCTCAAAATAATTTCTTTGATTCAAAATAGTTTCTCAAAATACTTTCCTTTAAATGTTCTATGTACATGTTTTGAGAACTATATAGGTAAGCAGTAATATCATAGCAGTGTTTTCATATATACGTGACAAATAAAAATCAGTAACTAAGCTAATGGATTTTACATAAGTATTGTCGTATCATCTAGCTAGAGTGAGATTATTCAGGACATGGTATTTATTGCATATTGCCCCCATCCCTCTGGCCGATTTCTAAGAAATTATAAGATTTCTTACTAGCAGGGCATATTGCCCCCATCGTCTCCGGAGTGTGCCGCCGGAGAGAGAGCGAGAGTGCCACCAAAGGTTTTAAATTATTTTTGTACCGACGACTACCACCAAAACCCCCCCTTACACTTATTATATAGAGAGAGGGGGAGAGAGAGAGAGAGAGAGCGAGCTTTTTTATGACTTTTTGAACCGGGTTTTTAAACCCGAATCTTTATAATTTTTTGATTTCGGATTGGATTCGGATGATTAAAATATTATTATATTAAATTATTTTATTTAATATTATTTTTAATCAAGGTTAATTCCTTTCAATCAACTCCTTTCTCCTTTCAATCAATCAAGTTTAATTGAGATGATAAATTGATCGAATATATATGAAACTGACTATTTTACAAAAAATGACGTCTAGGTCAAAAAAATGATAATTCTTTTCTTGTGTGTCGATACTTGTCGCTGGAACTTGTCTTCGGAAGTTTTCATATATATATATATTCAGTCAGTTTATCGTAACAGAAAATCAACTCCTTTCAATCAATCAAGTTTAATTGAAACGATAAATTGATCGAATATATATGAAACCGGCTATTTTACAAAAAACGACGTCTAGTTCAAAAAAATGATAATTCTTTTCTTGTGTGTCGATACTTGTCGCTGGAACTTGTCTCCAGAAGTTTTCATATATATATATATATATATGTTCAGTCAGTTTATCGTAACAGAAAATCAACTCCTTTCAATCAATCAAGTTTAATTGACACGATAAATTGATTGAATATATATGAAACCGACTATTTTACAAAAAACGACGTCTAGGTCAAAAATTTTTTAATTCTTTTCTTGTGTGTCGATACTTGTCGCTGGAACTTGTCTTCAGAAGTTTTCATATATTTTATTATTGCCAAAATGATTTTCCATTTGTCTTCTTTTGATATGTCATAGAGATACTCCCTCCATCAATTTTTAGTTGTTCATTTTGAAAAAAAACACACATATTAGTTGTTCATTTTGAAAAAAACACACATATTAAGAACCTAAAATTATTTTGAATTTTTTAATGAATTTTAGCCGATTTGTTAGAAATTTTATATGTAAAAAAAACCTAAAATTACTTGAACTCTTTATTTAATAGGTAATGAGATGGATGTCCTAGTGATTTAGGTAACCACTAGGACATTGTTGGAGCATCATTTTTTGCTAGATTACTTATATTTGAGCTTAGGACATGATATAAGTAAGCTCTTGGACTTGCTCTAACTGCATTAAATGAAAATGAGTTGTGAATATATTTTCATTAGTCAAACATTGGAAATAAGAGTTCAAAGGTATTTTAAATTGGAGATGAACATTGTTACACTGCCTTTACTCTCCTCCTCGGCGCCCGAGACTCTTCTCTCACTCTCAGTTGTATCATTTTTCTGATTTGACAAATATCTACCCTTATAAATTGTTAATTATGGCTGAACAACTTTCTCCTCTTAACTGTCCTAATGAATTTCTACTCTTTATGAAGAGGAAGCTAGCAGCCGAACAAAGGTAATTTCTACTTTGTGATTACCTTCTTTATGTGTACTTGTTGGAATTTCTTGTTTCATAGGTAGAATTTCTTGTTGGAATAAGTAATTTCTTGTTGGAATAAGTAATTGGATAATTCATTAGATATACGTAAATTGCTCTCGGTTGGTCAATCATTTGATAGCCAGAGAACATTCTACCTGGTGAGTTTTCTTGTTTCAAGTATTTTAATAAATAGGATTGGTTGAGTGATAGAGACTGTAAAAATTCTTTGGTTAGAAATGTGACTATGTTATTGTATATGAATCTGTGGGTGTGGGTGTGGAACTGTGGATGAGTTAACTCGTTCAGCTCAGTAAACTTGGGCTTTGTTTGACCATCGTTACATTGACTTATAGGCTTTGACATAAATTGGAATTCGCATTGGGTCAATATATGAGGTATAATTTAAGCCCAAAAAGATAATTTGAACAACCTGGTTTAATATTTAGGCTTTATTGGTATGTAATTTTTGTGTTTTTTGTTTGATGTTTGTATTATGTCGTTAAATTGTTTATCTCAATCCTTAGTCATTAGTGTGCATATATGTCACCTCTCCTTAGTCGAAGACTGAAAAAGAGGTTAGAAGAGCTCGAAAGCACAGCTGAATCCCATCCTCCAATGGTAAAGCATTGCATATTCTGAATTATCTACTGATTTACATAATTTGTTTTGAAATTTAACTAGGTTTGTGTGTTTTTTGTAGTCAACGTCAAAACGAGCAAGAACTGACAAGCAGATCACGCAGATCACGCAGTTGGGGCCTACAAAGTTTCATAAAGAGGTATTACATAGACTTTTTTTGGAATTGAATAAAGCAAGGAGTTACGTGGCGCCTTATGGTGATCTTAATCTTCAATGGGAAGATGATGCCTTATGGGAGACAATTATGTCTATTGTGGAGCTGCCGGTAAGGTTATAGTTTCTTAACCTCTAATTTCTCGCAAACGATCAATCATATTGTTTGAATGTGCTCATTTATTCTTGCAGGTAGTCCTTTCGGTACATGAATTCAAGTTGAACTTGATTGGCTACTATGAAGCCTTTGAAAGTAATAACTCTGTCGAGCTTCACTAGTTGTGAGGAGACATTGTCTATGATCAGAAATCTCTTCCTGAGGCGAAGGGAGGGTTTAGTTGATCATCTCGCTTCCTTATTTCGTCCTCCCCCCAAATCTGCACTGGAACAATATCGTCAGGAATCAGTCACAATGGTTTCAAACAACTCTGGCATGTTGCAACCATTCCGGTCGATCCCATCACACGATGGCATACAACCACTCCAGTCGTTTCTATCAAGCTCATCAGCAAATAGCATCTACACTGGTTTTGCTCAAGGCTTAAAGGAGATAAAAGACGAGTTGTCGTTTCTAAAGTTCTCGTGGGCGCAATTTCATATGACAAAAAACAAAGGATTGATGGCATTGTTTTGTGGGTATGACCGTGACGACAGGATTAAGTTAGTTCAAGACGGTTATGGTGATTTTAGGTATCTTAGTTTTTTGTCTCTCACTCTCACTCGTATCCTCTGTTTTTGTTATTAATTGTAACAATTTTTTGTTTTATAGTGTGATGAGTGTACCATGTTCACCTCAGTAGGCATGATGCGAGGAGTGCAGAGGCAGAGGCCAGATGATTGTAGCAGCAGTGCAGTGCAACATGGTTTATGTGACTTTGTATTATTACAGAGGGGCTGTATTTTTTTAGACGCGAGTTTATTTTTCTTGAAAAGGCTCCATGTCCACTGGTTAAAACTTTGTAATGTGATTTCAAATACAGTTCGAATGCTTGTATTAAACTGTTAGCAGTGTTTGCTTTTTTACTGATTAACGGAAGTGGTTGTATGCTTGTACTAGGTCTTGCAAGATGTTGTTTCACTTAGCATAAGAATATTCGTAAGGATCATGGCTGGACACTTTATGATTTACTGTAACTGAATCATGGCAACTACTTCATACAACAGCTTCTAGTTTCTGTCCTACCAGGAAACTAAAGTTCTGTTACTACATGTTCTTTAGCAAAATTGTCCATCTCTTTTTGCTGAGACAATATCAATGTAGCCAAAGAACTGACAATATCAATGTAGCCGAAGAAATCCCTGTTCGATGACGTGCAGTAACTATACAGCTGCGCAGTCCCCGATCATTCAAGTTCTCACCCCTTGGCCTCTAAATGAAATCCCAGTTTTCATTTTCCAGATGAAGGATTTCTTCATCTCCATCATCTTATTTAACCTAACAATTATAACAAAAAAAGTGTTAGGTACAGTTTACTAGTCCTGTGCATATTTAAAAACTTATGAAAAGACAGCTCAGGCTACCTGGTGTTGCTTGGTAAGAATATTGAACGAAACAATGACACCGTTGTAATACCTACAAATAGAACATGTTAGACAATTTAAAAATGTACAAATAACCGATCTTTTAAACTAAACACTTACTTCTTATCTTCTTCCCACCAAACTTTGATCCTGGAATGAATAAGATTATCTTTAAAACCTGTTCTACATTGATTAAAATGTACATCTTTCCTTTTCTTGAGGTGGCGACCCACTGTTCTTACATTGCTTCGGAGCTTCATATTCCTCTCACGAACATTAACATTCCTCTCACGAACATTAACATCCCGCTTGACATTCTCTGGAACAGAAACAATAAAATGTTAGTGTTTTCGTCAAAAAAAATGTTAGTGTTTGACATATGTAAAATCTAATTCCTTAAGAAAGATATACCACCTTCAAACACAGGTCTCTTCATTATATTCCATCCATATCCATCCACCTTCAGCTCTTCTGCAATGATAATATTTATTTTCGCCCTCAATGCACATGCATCGAGTGGGTCAAACCAATTCCGTCCAAACTGAAAAACAGAAATAAAGCACATGTTATAAACTTGTGTTTATATGGGAGGAAGAGAGAGAGGAGGGAAGGAATTTTTACCATTTCTAAATTGTCATTTTCAAATCATGGGGGAGCTTGTTGGATGAAAAGCTCCATCATATCCATCCACCTTCAGCTCTTCTGCAATGATAGGATTTATTTTCGCCAACAATTCACGGGGTACACATTAGAGCTATGTTGATTTCAAGAGCTATGCCTACTCTTCTGCAATGATAGGGGTACACAAGTGCAATTACTTTGCTGCTAATTTTATCAAACACATTAGTACCATAAGTTTTTACTGTATTTAAAACCATTATATATAGGCCAATGTTCCAGAGAGAACCATCTTATATAGAGAATCGAGGAGAACCGTATATTCTAATATCGAATCTCATAAATAATTTTAATTTTTTTTACATAAAATATATAATTGATTCTAACGTAGAATATTAGCATATACAAACTTTATAAAAAATTTAACATTTAAAATTTGAATAAAAACATTGATTTTAAATTTGATTCTGCTGCAGAATGATTTTGGAAAGATTTGATTCTGCTGTAGAATCACTTTGGACTATTTGACTAATTTTCAATTATTTTTTTAAAAAAAAGAGTTTAATTTCGTTTTTTTATTTAATAATTGAAATTTATAATCATATCTAATAAAAAATGTGATAAAAATATGTATTATGAATATTTATGTAATGGTTCTCTCCCGACTCTATATAAGAAGTTCTCTATGGAATGCCACCCTATATATATATATACGCTAAATACGTATTCCATGTATAATAGTTTTTAAAACATATTTAATTTATAATAGTTATGATTTGACTCTTAATTTTAAAAGTTTTATTTTAACTAACATTTTATAACATTTCGAATGGGTTGCGGTGGGCTAAGATGGTAAGCTTAAATAATATATTATAAATATTGGCTAAAATTGCTGAATAATTATAATGGTTGGGTAAATTTTGAAATAATACATTATAATTTTTTTCAATAAAAATTAAATTATTGTAATAAATTATAATCAATGATAAATGATCTTAAATTGTGGTAATATAATAATACTAAAACTTATTGATTTAAAAAAGGATCAATTATTTTTAAAATTGTAAATTAAATTTTTGATAAATTATCTTGCATGAAAAGATAATAAAAGTAACAACTCAACTTCACAGCTTTATTTTGAAATTAATATAATCATTTATCTGTACTCTTTTACAAAATTTTGTAATGTGAACAGTTTTGTAAAAACACACTTGCAACATTCAGTTTTGCAAATGGGCAATGCATGAACATATTTTAAATATGAATAATTTGTTACTTTATATAGTGTAGAGAAAAATGCCCTCTGCGGCAATTTAAAAGAGAGAAAAATGCCCATAAGTACATACGTAAGAGAGTTATTTGAGTACGTAGTGTATTTTAATGGCAAAGTTGTAAATATTTGATCAAGTTTTAAAACAATAATGTAATTACAATAATATTCTCATGCATTCACATTACAAATCTGTTTGTATTCACCTAAGTTACATGAGTACGTAATCAAGTCTTGTCTTTTGACATGGTGAGTATGTTCGCTTAATCATTGTTAAGTTGTCTTAGTCTTGTTCTTCTTTCATCATTCAGTTTCGTTTTTTATTGGATATGGCGGAGAGACGTAATCCAATCCAAGAAATGGAGGAGAGTTTTGCGAGAATCCGTTTTGAAGAGGAGGAGGAGGGAGGCCTGTCATATGAAGGTGAGGGAGAGGAGATTTCAGAGATAGATGTACGTTGGTGTCTAGTAGGGCGTTTTCTTACTGAATCACCCATAGATTTTCGAGCGATGCAACATAAGATGGCATCTCTGTGGAAACCTGGGAGGGGTTTATACGTGAAGGAGTTAGAGCCGAACAGATATATCTTCCAATTTTATCATGAGGTGGATATCAAAAGAGTCATTGAAGGGAGTCCTTGGACTTTTGGCAGATTTCAGTTAGTGTTTGTTCGATTGAAAGAAGGTGAAAATCCGAGAACGGTGGTCATTAACAATCTGGACTTATGGGTGCAATTACATGGAATGCAGGCTGGTTTTATGTCACAGAGAGTGGTTCAGGACGTTGGAAACTACTTGGGCAAATTCATAGAGTCTGATCAGAATAACTTCGTGGGTGTATGGCGTGACTATCTGCGTGTTAGAGTCTCTATAAAGCTGGATGTACCGCTCAAGCGTCGAATGAAATTAAAGAGGAGTGTGGAGCAATGGTGCTGGGTGAATTTTAAATATGAAGCAATTCCAACTTTTTGTTTCATTTGTGGGATTATTGGCCATAGTGAAAAATTCTGTGAGCGAATCTTCGAAACACCACTTGAGTTGATAGAGAAACCTTATGGAATGTGGATGAGAGCTGAGCCTCGTAGGAAAGCATACACGATGGGGTCCAAATGGTTGAGGCATGGTGGTTTAGCTCAGTCACACGAAGCAGGAGACGAAGGTGAGCGCAAAACAGGAAATAGCGAGATTGGTGCTGAGGCTGTTTCACATCCCAACAAAGTAGGGATAATGAAAATTCAAAATGAGAGGGAAATAAGGAAGGATGGGATATTATTGTTGGGCGGAATTAAAGGGAATACAGCTGGTATGGGTAGTGTATCTGTTAGCCCTGTAATCGTGCAAAATTCAAATGCAGAGCGGGAGAATAATGTTGAGGAGATAGAATCTAATGGGCTTTCGTTTTTGGACCCAAAGCGTCGTAGAACGGATGACCCAATATTAGACAGGCCCGCAGTGTTTGAGGCTAATGAGGATGATCTAATGCTGGATACAGAATCTCAAAATAACAACAACCAAAAAAACGAATTATTGGCGGGTGCTGCAAGGCAGGCCCGCCATGCATTATGAGTGTGTTCAGCTGGAACTGCCGAGGGGTTGGGCTCCCTTGGAATGTTCGGTTCCTTAAAGACATAGTATGTCGTGAAAAGCCTGTTTTTATATTTTTGTGTGAAACAATTGGTCGAAAGGATAAAATGGAAGGTATAAGAAGACAGTTAGGTTATGAGGGGATGATAGTTGTTGAACCACAGGGGAGAAGTGGAGGTATCTCTCTGCTTTGGAAAGAAGAGAATCAAGGAAACCTACTTAGTTTTTCTCAACATCATATTGACATTGAGGTGAAAGTGGAAGGTATGAGGCCTTGGCGTTTAACTGGGCTCTATGGTGAACCTGACAGAGCACAGCGAAGAAAGACCTGGGATTTATTGAGACATTTAGCTCGAGACTCGAACTTACCATGGTGTGTTATTGGGGATTTAAATAATGTTTGCTCGCAGTTAGACAAGAAAGGTGGCCTGGCATATCCTTCTTGGTTGGTTGATGGTTTTAATGAGTCTTTAGCTGATACGGGGTTGCTGGATATGGACCTGGTAGGACATCAGTACACCTGGGAAAGAGGTCGAGGCACAGACGATTGGCAGGAAGTTCGTCTTGATAGAGCTTTGACAACGGAGAATTGGCTGGATTTGTTTCCTCTAGCAAAATTGTACAACCTGGAGGGCTCAGAGTCTGACCACAGTCCTTTACTGCTATTGCCTAAAAAATCTGAGGCTAAGCAGAATAACACCAAGTTTCGCTTTGAGAATGCATGGTTACTTGAACCCATGTGTGCTCAGCTAGTTAAAGACACCTGGGAAGGCTGTTTGAGGAATGATATTCAAGATAAGGTGGCTGCTTGTGGTGAAAAGCTTTTGAGTTGGGGTAAGGAGATAACAGGAGACTTTGCCGCTCGTATAAAGAATTGTAAGCTCGAACTTCATCACTTGAGGGGACTAAGAGATGCTCAGTCGGTGGAGAAATATAAAGAAGAAAAAAAGAAACTTTCGTTGATTCTCGAGCAACGTGAAATCTTTTGGCGCCAACGTTCAAAGCAGTTATGGCTTCAGGCAGGGGACCAAAATAGTAAGTTCTTCCACGCTTCAGCGAATGCTCGTCGTAGAACAAATCGGATTCATAAACTTCAAAATGAAGCAGGGGAATGGAAAGAGTGGGATAATGGTTTGGCTGATCTTATAACAGAGTTTTATAAGAACTTGTTTAATTCGAACCAGGTCGACTGGGAGGAGGTTGTGGATTGCATCCAAACATCAATCACAGGGGAACAAAACGATGTTTTGTTAAAAGATATAACCGATGCTGAAGTAAAACATGCTCTATTTCAGATGCACCCGGACAAGTCTCCGGGTCCGGATGGTATGACACCTGCGTTTTTTCAGAAACATTGGCAAATAGTGGGTAAGGATGTTGTTAGTCTGGTTAGAGAGTTTTTTCAGACGGGGCATTCAGGGGTGGCTTGAATGAGACTAATGTGGTATTAATTCCGAAGAAAAAGTGTCCAACAAAAATCTCAGAGTTGAGACCCATCTCTCTCTGTAATGTCTTAGCAAAAATTATCACAAAAGTTCTTGCCAACCGCATGAAAGAGCTGCTTGAGAATGTTATCTCAGAAAACCAAAGTGCGTTCATCCCTGGTCGGCTTATTTTTGATAACATGATGGTTTCGTACGAAGCTATGCACTATTTAGAAAGGAAACGTCGAGGTAAAGGTGGATTCATGGCACTAAAGTTAGACATGAGCAAGGCCTACGACAGAGTGGAGTGGACTTTTCTTCGAGCCATTCTGAGGAAGATGGGATTTCACGATAGATGGGTGAATCTGATTATGCAAAGTGTTGCCTCAGTTTCTTATAAAATTGTTCATGGTCAGAAAGAGATGGGTCCAATAGTTCCAACTAGAGGGGTACGTCAAGGGGACCCTTTGTCCCCATATCTGTTCATCATATGTGCAGAAGGCCTATCTGCGTTGATTAGAAAGTACGAGGCTCAAAAGCAATTGACTGGCATCAAGGTTTGCAATCAAGCTCCGAGTATAACCCATATGTTTTTTGCCGATGACAGTTATTTGTACTGTAGGGCAGAAGTGGAAGAAGCAAACAGGATAAAGAATATGTTGCAAGTTTTTGAAAGTGCCTCGGGACAGAAGGTAAACACAGCAAAATCCTCAGTTTTTTTCAGTACGAATATGATTGCCTCTAATAGAGAGGAGATATGCAATGTGCTGGGGATGGAGGAAGCAGATGAGGGAAGTAAATATCTGGGTCTGCCAAATACCCTGGGTCGCAACAAATCCACAATTCTGGGTTTTCTGAAAGACAAGGTGATCAAAAAAGTGGAGGCTTGGATGGTAGACTTATTTCAAAACCAGGTGGAGAGATTTTAATTAAATCGGTTGCTCAGTCAATTCCTAGCTACGCTATGAGTGTTTTCCTCCTACCACTAGAGATTACCAAAGACATAGAAAGAACCCTCTGTAAGTACTGGTGGAGGTCAAAGTCTAATGCAACTAAGGGGATACACTGGATGAGTTGGGACCGTTTAAGCAGACATAAATCTACTGGTGGAATGGGCTTTAGAAATTTTCGGGATTTCAACCTAGCACTGCTAGGAAAGCAAGGATGGCGGTTCCTCACAAAGCCGGATAGTCTAGTGAGTCGTCTATACAAAGCACGATATTTTCCTTCAGGTAATTTTCTGAACTCAAGTTTGGGTCATAACCCTAGCTTCGTGTGGAGAAGCGTTTGGGAGGCAAAAAGTCTTATCCAGTCGGGGGCGAGATGGATGGTTGGCTCAGGGGATAAGATTGACATTATTGGGCAGCCTTGGTTGAATGAGACGCAGAATCCCTACATTACAAGCATTTCTGAAGCTTTCAAAAATAATAAAGTATCATCTCTGTTGACGATGGATCGTAGTAACTGGGATACTGAAATTTTAAGTGATTTGTTTAATGTAAGAGATCAGGAATGTATCAAACGGGTTCCTTATCATGGTAGTTCGGGAGATGACAGTCTGTATTGGAGTAAAGAAGCATCTGGTATGTACACTGTTAAGAGTGCGTATCGTTTTTTACAATCTCAGAAGGGTCTCTGGAATTCGTCTGATAACGTTAGTCTTTGGAAGAAAATGTGGAGACTAAAAGCTCCTCCCAAGGTACTTAACCTGCTTTGGAGAGCTATGTCAGGTTGTCTTCCAACTAACACTTTGCTTCAACAAAAGCATGTTCCAATTCTAGGAACCTGTCCAGTTTGTGAGAGTGGAGATGAAACGATTTTTCATGCTTTAGTTCAATGCCCTTTGGCTCAGCAATGTTGGCAGTTATATTGCCCAGGGATGCTGCCTATTCCGGGAGATAACTTTAATGGTTGGCTGGAGCAATCATTGGGAGGATGTAGTGCTAGCAAAGGTGCAGAAATTGCCACGATCTGTTGGGCAATTTGGCGAGCGCGTAATGACAGAGTGTGGAGAAACATAAAAGCTCGAGTGAATAATGTTGTTTCATCAGCTATGCAGTATCTTTTACAGTGGAAGAATGCCCAGAGTAAGGATTTCTTGCCTGTCACTCATGCATTCCAGGAGGGTGATGGTGCTGTTCTTTGGGTAAAGCCTCAGGGAGATAAAATAAAGATATCGGTTGATGCAGCATGTTTTGATGAGCATTCAGCGTTTGGAATTGGTGTGGTGGCTCGGAATTCAGAGGGTGAGTTAATACAGGCCTCCTCAAAACTTTTCCAGGGGGATGTAGCTCCTGAATTGGCAGAGGTGATTGCCATCAGGGAGGCTCTAAGCTGGCTGAAGAACAAGGAATGGAGTGAGACGGTAGTAGAATCAGACTGCTTGGTGGCTATTCAAGCAATCAGGAGTCGAGTATCTATGGTGTCTCCGTTTGGTAAGGAGGTTGCAGCTTGTCGTAGTATTCTTAAGGATCTTAGAACAACATCGTTGTATTTTGTTAAACGATCTGCTAATGAGGCTGCTCACTACATTGCGAGGGAGTCTTATTCTTTTCCAGATCGAGTTCTTGATAGGAGGAATGTCCCTATTGAGTTTATGCATATTTTGCAAGCTGATTTAGCTGTTGAATAAAATAACCCTTTTACGTCAAAAAAAAAAAAAAAAAAAAAAGTTACATGAGTACGTACTTAGGAGCATTATATATGTATCAAAGGTTTGTGCAATAATTATTATTTGGGAAAACTTTGGTGTAAAATTAATCATTCTCTGATTTGTTAAAACACTTTCATACATAATAATAATTTAGTAATTTAATTAGAATAAAATTACATTTATAATTCAGGGTACATTGAAGTGGGGGCGCCTGGCGTCTTTTTAGATACATACAGAGGGCGGTCTACAACAATTGCCCTGGACCATCCACCGTACATATATAGAGTACTGGGGGTGTACGCGGGTGGATATGATTCGGTTGAAGGGTAAAATTTGAACCAAATCGTAACTTGTGGTTATTGAAAATTTTCATCCGCAACTAAACCATTAATATAAAAAAAATTGACCATATCCATCCACGTAATTGTGGTTTTTGCGGTTGAAATTTGCAGTTGAACCGCGAAAGTAGTTGCACAAAAAATTTAACTTTAATACTTAATATACGAACTCACAAAAATGAATAAATTATGTAATTATATGAGCGCGGGTAGAAAGAAGGACTACGTCGACTATATGAAGGTTTTAAACTATATGAAGGTTTTAATTCATTTTGTCTAGTTGAGTAAAATATTGTCTTAGCTATCCCTTTTGATCTAAGATAAGAAGATTTACTTAAGTTAGTTTAGGTGCCTACACATGACAGCCAAATAGTAAACTATATAGACTTTCAGAAGCAAAACTTCAATTTAATAAGCACTCATTGTAGACCTCTTCTTTCACAACTACAAACGTTTACTTCACAAAGTAATAAGATTATTTAACCCTTACAATAAACATAACAAGACATAAATAGTAAGAACTCAGAAAAAAGACCGGTCCACATATATAGTCAAAACACACACACACAGAGATATAGAGAGAGATAGATGCACACCCAAGAATGGACGAAGAGGACAGTTTCCTTTCAAATTCAAAACATTCAAATTCAAATTCTCTAATCGAATTTAGAGACGATGCTGGCACGATTGGCATCACCATCTAGCCCGATAGCCAAATATAACACATAATGCAGTAAGTATGACAATCTTCCCGCTCCTATTTTGTTGCCCGTTTTTATGTAGAACTATGTCTTAAAATCAAATGCATGGTTACGTAATATAATCCAATTACTTAGAAAGTAAAACTAGCAGGTTATACCTAGCACTAGCACGGAATAAGGTGCCACTAGCAGGTTATAACTAGCACTAGCAGGGAATACGGTGTCACTAGCAGGGAATACGGTGCCACTAGCAGGTTACAACTAGCACTATCAGGGAAAATGGTGTCACTAGCAGGTTCCAACTAGCACTAGCAGGGAATAGGGTGTCACTAGCAGGTTACAACTAGCACTAGCAGGGAATAGGGTAGTACTAGCAGGTTATAACTACAACTAGCAGGGAATAGGGTAGCACTAGCACGTTACAACTAGCACTAGCAGGGAATAGGGTAGTACTAGCAGGGAATAGGGTAGCACTAGCAGGGAATATGGTAGTACTAGAAGGGAATAGTATGGCACTAGCAGGGGATAACTTGCACTAGCATGTTATAACTAGTTTTTAAAAGGCTTCCCGACACATTTCACATTTCAAAGGTATTAACAGCCTACTTACATAAAACAACATTTAGTTAGGAAACATAAGTTGATTGCCTAATGTTGAATTTTGAGATTACTGTGACACATAAAATTCTCAAAATAACTTGAACGTTATCTCAAATGAAGCTATGGGAAGAGCTTGAGTATGTTCTATATCTTCTCAAAATCAAAAATAGAAGTACTCACAATGTTGCTCTAGTTCTAAGAGAAAGGATGCTGAAAACAAAAGCTATGCTTGGAGGAGGTGTTTCTAGTGCATATATTCCTAAGTACAGAGATGCTTATGGAAAGATTGTTGAGATGAAGAGAAACAGTGCTAAGTTCAATACTGCACTGGGTATAAAAGTTTTGGAGTTCAACTTAGAGTCTGACAAATCTTACTATATTCGGCTAGGGAATGAAATGAGGAAGAACAGCATTTATTCTCTGAGAGCTGCTATCTACCAGACTGGAGAAAGTGATCCAGAACTCAAGGAATTAAAAGGGATCATGGTAGATGAGCTGGAAAAAGCTGAAAGGAGGCTACTTATTGACTATCTCAGGACAGTGCCTGATATTGAAGAGATTAAGTAAAGTCTGACTGTAAGTTTTTAAAGTTTTCTGTTCTAAGTTAAAGTTAAACTCTGATTATATTTAAACACTGCATTTGTTATATGTTTTGACATCATCAATTATCTATTAACTTGTACATCTTTATTATGCACAAGTTGGGGGAGATTGTTAGATATAATTGCTGACGTTTGTTCATCAGTGTTTAAGTACCAGGTACTCATCAGAGTTTACTGGAAGCCAGTCAGAGTTTATTAAAGTCTAACGGGGAGAAAGTTTACCTTAGCTGTCGGTGCTAATATCAAGATTCTAGAAGCAATATATCTTGAAGATGGAAAGAAGCAAGATATATTGAGACAGATAAGGAAACGGAACAGAAGACAGAAGCAATCCTAATTTGATATAATTTGTATAGCTAATTTATAGGATATCAATTAGAGATTGATTATGTAGCTGTGTACTATATAAACACAGATAGGTTAACCCTAAAAGGGATGCGAATATTGAATATATTATTCTTGTAACCTAGCAGCTCTCTGTGATATTTTTACATCACTGAGAGAAGAGTTATTTATATAATTCAGTTGTTGATTCATAAACAGTGTTCTCAATTGTTATTATCATACTTATATTGATTATATATTGTGTAATTCGGCCTAACATAAGTACTTTACCAGTTTGTGTTTCAGCTTCAGTTTTGAACATAATGAATTTTTCTAGTGCTTCATCTTTATGTCTAAGTAAATAAACATAACAGTATCTACTACAATCATCTATAAAGGTAATAAAATATCGTTTATTATCCTTAGTCAACATGCCACCAAATTCACATATGTCTGTGTGTACTAAATCTAATACTCCTGAATCCCTAACAACATTATGAAAGGGTTTCCTAGTTTGTTTAGCAGTCACACATACTTGACATTTAGATTTCTTATTAATGACATATTTTGGAATCAACTCTAAATTCATCATATTCTTTAGAGCACCAAAATTTAAATGACCAAGTCTAGAATGCCACAAATCGGATGATTCAACACAATTAACAGAAGGTGCAACACTATCATTAATAAAACTGCCCAAAACAGGCTCAACATTTATCAAAAATAAACCATCAGACAAGTAACCTTTACCAAAAAATGTACCAGTATGTGTAATAACTACTTTATTACATTTCAAAGAAAGTTCAAAACCATTTTTAACTAAACAATTTCCACTTATTATAATTCTACGAATATCAGGAACAAGATGCACTCTAGTGAGGGATAGAACATGCCCAGAAGCAAACTTCAGGTCCATGTTTCCTATTCCAAGAACTTGAGCAGCACTAGCATTCCCCATCGTCACTGTCAATCCATGAGTTTGTTGATAAGGTACAAAAAGAGTAATATCAGTACAAATATGTACATTAGCTCCAGTATCAATCAACCATTCATGTGACAGATAAGTGGAAAGAAGTACAGGGTTGTAGGTAACATACCCGTCATTGGTTCCAGAGGCAACAACCTCACCAACAACCATGTTAACCTTAGGCCCATCAGTGGTTCGAAGCACAATATTAGCTTGTGCTCCCACAACAGATTTCTTAGCTTTCTTTGCAGGACAGTCCTTGCTCCAATGACCAACTTGTCCACAAGACCAACAAGGTTTGTTTGTCTTTGGTTTCTTAGCCTTGTTCTTGTCAGTTTTAGGTTTAGTGTTATCCTTCTTAGTGACAGCCTTTCTTTTCTGTCCAACAGTCACTACATTAACCTTTGAACTCCCATGTTCAGCAGGCATCACATGTCCCTGTTTGGACTTGTGTTGTTCCTGCACAGAGATGTCCAACATCAGGTTTGTCCAAGTGATCTCTCCTTTCTGTCTTTTCAGGGAGAGAGCAAACTCTTCCCAAGACTTAGGGAGCTTTTCAATCACAGCCATAACCTGAAACTTCTCAGGAAGGTCCATTCCGGACTCCTTCAAAGCATGCACCAACATCTCAAACTCATGTGCCTGCTCAGTCATGGATTTTGTATCCACCAGTTTAAAATCAAGAAACCTAGCCACGGAATACTTTTCCAACCCTTGCGAGTCAGTATTGTGTGTCTGGTCCAGCTTCTCCCATAAGAGCTTAGCAGTGAAGGAGTTAGATGAATAAACATCAAATAGAGTGTTGTATAGCAGCCCTAGCCACCCCATCTTTTTCCTCCCACATAGCATAAGCCCTAACAGAATCAGCCTTTTCCTGATCAACAACCGGTTTCTCATACTGCACCACCGGCCATAGACCCTTTACCGTAAGCCACAGTTTCATCTTTTTCTGCCAACGAGAAAAACCAACACCCCCACCAAATTTATCAGGCATTCCTGACAAATCGATAGGCTGTGGGAAACGGTATGTGGTCCAATCAATGGTAGGTACAGTAACATCAGACCCAGTAGCAATAACACCAACATGAGTTTCAGTTCTGTTAACCATCTTGCTAATTAACAATATATAACACAGAATAATCTCTTCAAGATTGTTGGGTATAATTAACTAAACTACACAGCAACAATAAGACAGTTATATATATATTTGTATTAACAAGAACATGCAAAAATACCAATAACAAAACAAACACGAAGGTCGAAACAATAATATAATTAGAGACTGAAAATAACAAGACAAGAAAGAACACTTATCTCTCTGTAGCTTTTAACAAGTACTGATAGATAATAAACAGCTGAGTCGCCAAGCCTTAGAGAAGTCTTGACTGTTCTTGAAGAGATTATTGCCCCACTTACGCTGTGTTGGGTTGCAGCAATATCACTCCCAGGATAAAATAGCACAGATCAATCCACTCACAGAAATGGCAATGATCAACAGCGACCTGCACCTCAGTTCGCCCAAAAACCTATCTATATTCTGTATGTGTTGTGAGAGAGAGAGAGAGAGTAGAATATCTTTTCTAGGGTTTTTTACAGTTATGTATCTACTCTACTTGTCAAATGTTATATTTTGTATATATATAATACAAAATAAAACGTAACATATCAAATATTGTAACTGAAGATATGACATTTAATACTAAATATTCTGATTTAATTATCATAATAGTTGTCATCATGATTTAATAACAGTTACAGCTCAGACAAGATTTCCTGGTCCATCAGGATTTGATCATCATCAGTACTTACTCAAGCCATCAGGACTTGCTGTCCGTCAGGAGTGGCATCAGTACTTGACCAACAATTCGTCAGGATTTAACTCCATCAGGATCCAAGTACTGACCCAGACCATCAGGATCAGTAGTCGAACTGGTCCATCAGGATTTAATATAAATCCTGACCCAGTTCGTTTAACTGTTACAAATAAAAACTGATACTATTAAATTAAATCAATAAATAATATTAAATAAACAGGTAATAAAATTCCTCGCCCAGGTCGCCTCGCGTACGCGAGACGCCGAGACATTCGCCCAAATCGCCCTTCGAGTCGAGTCGAGTCGTGACGTGGCGGGGCGAGGCGGGCGGCGGCGGCGCGTGTGTGCGCGCGTGAGGCACATAAAAACACCATGCACACCGACATGCCTTAGTAGTTGTACACTACTCTTGCACATGTTTCTATATAAACCCACCAACCTCTCATTACCATTTCTATATAGGATACAAGTTATTTCAATATAACCAACCCACATAACCCATTTCAAGCAACCTATTTCAACTCAATTTATTTATGGATTTCACTAAGAAAATGTCTTAGATCCAAACATGAAAGTTTAAGTCCTCATAACAAGGAACAACCTCCAATTGTTAGTTTCCGGAAATTCCATCAAGAACATATTTAAAATATGCCTTAAACTCTCCATTTTCTAACAATAAATTCTTTCTCAAAGAGAACACTGGCACTTCTCTAGACAACAATATTCTCTGGAATTATTGGCCTCGAAGATACTTGAGAATTTTGAAATGGAGCAGATTTTCACCAACAACCAAACAGTGACTTCTCTACCTCCAACAACTTCACCATGGAACACGAGTGTGATCATGGCCTCCAATCCACTCATCGACCAGGAAGATTCTCTCCCATCATTACCATCTGAGGCACCTTGGAATTTGGACCAACATAATTCATTACCGCCTTTCCCATTAGAGTCAGAGTGGAATGTGAATCCGGAAGCATCCACTATGGCGCCAGTTAGTAACAATATTATGGACCAAGAACATCTTCTTACATGTTCACCATCCGAAATTCCTTGGAATCTAGATGCGGATCTGGTCCCTGAAACTTATACCGGCAATTTCTTTGATGATCAGAATTCACTATCTGATCAAATACTAGAGGCCGCTTTCCAAAACCCTTCTTCATTTCATGTCAACATGTAGTGAATGGACTTACTGTGCAGCCAGTAAGGGCATTCCTTTATGTGTTATGTGTTAATGAACATGACATGAAAAGAAAAAGAAAATAAAGAAATGTGTTTTTATTTGTAAGTATGAAATAAGTTAAGACCAAGCTGTGAGTTGTGGATGGAAGGTCCCGATTTTGTCTATGTAAGTTGTCAATAATATTTGTAACATATTCGAATGTTGGAAAGAAATATGTAGAGCTGTAATTCGAGCCGCCAACTCATATATCGGCTCGGCTCGTGTGCCAAACCCGACTAAACTCGGCTCAAAACTTGAAAACCAAACCCGGCTCGAACTCGAACTCGAACTCGTTTATAATTTCAAATAAAAATTGTTAAAATTTATTTTTATTATTTAAATAATGGAAATTAGTTAAAATATGTTAATATTTTTAATTGTTGAGCTCGCGAGTATATCTAGCTCCGCTCGTTTGGATCGCGAGTAAATCCGACTAAATTCGTTCATTAAACTAGTCGAGTTTGATCATAGTTTTGGACTCGTTTACTTAAACGAGCGGCTTGGTTCGGCTCATTTATTTGCGGGCTCAAACTCGTTTCATCGGGTATCATTGATTCACATCATTGAAGAGAAATATATATTCAAATTTTAAGTTCTCAAACATTTTTAAGAAATGATGTATAATATATAGACGAATGAATGTTTGAATTCGATTGACAAAGATCTGGAAATTTTAATACACATTTGGCAAATTTAATATTGCAATAACACGCCAACTTTAATAGCGATAATTAAATTCCAAATTCAATACTTATCTTAAATAAAAATCGGTCTAAATTAACAGATATCCATAAACTCCAGTTAGGTATTATACTTTCAAAAAAAAATGTAGTATATTGATTTTCTATTTTAATTTTCAAAAAAAATCGACAAGGAAACACTGTATTTCAAATTAAAAATTCTTCATCCAATGTTCTATTTTATTGGCAAGTCTCTTGCATTCGCTTGAGTATATTTCGTCTGAGTTTGAATCTCCTCCCTGCAGTGGGGATGGGTGAGTAAACGGTGCTAGATTGCCAAACTTTAATAAGTATTCGTTCCAAATTAATCGTAAATTTTTCCCAGTCAAATTAATTAGTTTTTTATTAAATATTCAAAATTGTATTTCTAAAAATTTAGAAAATTAAAAATCAATCTAATGAAGATTACATATTTTCTTTAATAATATAATTTTTAATTATGATAGGTGTTGAGTCAAGTCAAAATTAATTAATTTGATCGTAAACCGTTAAAAGCTGACCATTATTTTGAAATATAAGGAATATATAAATTTCATTGATTAAAGTTTTAAAAAATATATTTTAATAATTTAAAGATTTTCGGTGAATTTGGAAAAGAAAAAATGAATTTGTTTTTGTAACTGGAGCATTAATTATATTGACTGCATCAATTACAATATTAAAACTTGTATATAGAAACGGTAGTATTGATGGTAGTCTTTGCAATATTAAAACTTGTATATATTTAGAAATGGTAGTATTGATGGGAGTCTTAAATTTAATACCTACGTGTGTATATATACTTTACCTAAGAACTTCGTACACAACACATATATTTACACTTCACACTCCCTACCTCCACTCCATAGAAACAGCATTTCACTGCTACAAAGATTAAACTCAGACTGCATGCATGATAAGGGTGGCTGATAAGTTGCACGCTTCAAGTAATCAAGAACACCTGGTATTATCAAACTTTGAATTCCGTTATGTTTGGCTGGACTCAGGTTAGACGTATTTCTGGCGCTTTTCTTTAAATTCTACGAGAGTTTAATATGCTGACTAAGTGCATCTGTGCATGAAACTTTTGATACTACCTTATTAGAGCATCTCCAACCACCCAAAGCCTTTAGCTAAAAGTGTATAGAAAATATCATAATTAAATATTTTAGATATTAATATGTAAAATATCATAATTAAATATCATAATTAAATATCATAATTAGATATGTATTTATATCCTAAATGCTCCTACTCACTTATACGAGTAGTGATTTTTAGTAGTTCTTTATAAACATCTTTCAGTCTGACTCATTCCTATTGTTTTTTATTTTTGTATCTTCATCTTCACATGGTTTCTCATGCACACCCTCCTAAGAAGTGTTTACACACAGTCTTGTAATTGATCACCACATTTCACGATAAATTGACACATGAGATGACATATCTGGTTGTTTAACTGCCTCCTCTTTACCCTTACGATTATCGTCACACCCCTCTACCCTCTGGTATCTGCCCTCGAATCTTTGATCATCGTTGACTAAACTGTCCTCTACCATTCAACCAAGGCATGAGTATCATGGGGTGATGGTAACACTTGTTCTTGTAGACAATACTCATTAACTAAGTTAGATGATAAAGACAATAAAATTAGTGATAGACTTAGTTTGGAGGGAAAATATCAGAATATATACTTTGACGGTCTTGATGATAATGAGAAGGGTTAAAATTAGTCAACTACACAAGCGAAAATTTATCAACTTTGACAAGTTAAATTGACATACAATGATCAGTATGACTTGTTTTACACTTCAAGTGAGAATTTGAGTGAAAAATTATGTGTAGATGGAAATAATATAAAAAATAGCAATACCTCTGCGTAAACAAGTTCAAGTAACCACCAACTATACTAATATCTTGATTAATGGGGACAGTGACGACAATAAAATGAGTGAAGAACGAAGTTTCAGAGATAAATATCAAAAGAGAAAAGGGTTTTAGTAATGAGAATAGTAAAAAGAATCTAACTGGGCAGCTAGATTACAACCATCACATTATGATCAACAATGAGATATTGCTTAACATTTCATGAGAAAATGTGCATGAGAAATTATTTAAAAATATGTAAATGTTAATTAAAATAACCGCGGTGCTAGGCCAAGTGAAGAATTTTGTTAAGTACTGTGAAATTCTATCATTTACTATAGTGTTGAAGCACTTACTAACTATACAGTCACATGTAAGTGGGATAACAGAAATTATAAGTAAAATGAATGTTAATTTTTTAAAATTAAATCATAGTTTTAGTACATAATGATTATTATCGGTACTAGATGTAAAAAGGATGTTACTTTCTTAATGTAATACACATCTAAATCAATTTTAGAAAAAATTGCAGATTCTTGTTTAGATTATTAGTTAATATGTGATGCATGTGTTTTAGAATTGATTGTTTTAATAAAAGAGACAAATAGTATATAAAATATTAAGTTGCTTACATCGGAAGAACTTAAAAGAGTTTTAATTCTTATATTTGTAAAAGAGCGTTTACAACGGACTTGGAAAGGGTTACGTACATAGAAAGAAAAATTTATTTAACTTTGTTATCTTATTTGGCTGCTAGGAAATGATAAAACAATCTCAATACACACGCACACTCTCGTATGTATATTCAGGTGAAAAACAAAATATGACTTCACTATTTATTTCATCTGGAATCACAGAATACAAATACAGGGAACAAAACGAATACTTGCTAGAAAGTAGGAACCACTAGTGCAACTAAGTCCTACTTCCACTCCAACACCTATACTACAGATCCTACAACTACGTTATTGTTAAAGACCATGTCTACGACAAACTTTATTTAAACATGTTTAGATTAAGGCCCATTAGAAACTAAGCCCAACACATTCCCCCTAATCTAAGCATGTTTATTTAACACAGCTGCAGCTACACCCACGACATCTTGGACTCCGATCATGCTTCTCATTTCTTCAAACTTGATCCTGCCCAATGCCTTAGTTAAAATATCTGCCCTTTGCTCGTGTGTTGCTACGTACTCGATTACCAGCTTACCCCGTTCAATACATTCGCGAATAAAGTGAAAACGAACGTCTATATGTTTGCTTCTCCCATGTTGAACAGGATTCTTCATAAGCTCCATTGCTGATTTGTTATCCACACGCAGCACAACAGGACCGACTTTATGTCCCGAGATTTCTTCTAACAAGCCCTGGAGCCAAATGCTTTGGCATGCTGCAAGAGTTGCTGCCATATACTCCGCTTCGCAGGACGATAAAGAAACTACCCTCTGCTTTTGGGAAGTCCACGAAATCAGATTATTGTTCAAATAGAAACACATACCACCTGTACACTTTCTGTCTATGACATCTCCGGCTAAGTCGATGTCCGAATAACCCAGCAGAATCTTTCCATTCTTTTCAGCCCTGTTAACCAAACCATAACCAATTGTTCCTTTTATGTACCTCAATATGTGCTTAACCGCTTGCTAATGCTTGATTGTTGGCACTTCCATGAATCTACTCACCATTCCTACGGCATAAGAGATGTCGGGTCTGGTATGAGTTAGATACCGCAAGCTCCCAACAATTCATCTGTACTCTGTGGCATCAATCTGTTCACCTCCTTCATCCCTATCCAACTGCAACTTGTACTCCATTGGATACCAGCTTGAGTTACAGTTCAGCATACCTGATCTTTCGAGCAACTTCCTCGCATAAGCGGACTGTTTTAGGGTGGTCATGTGACCTGTTTGAGAGACTTCCAAACCCAAATAAAATGATAACAAGCCAAGATTGCTCATTTCGAATTGGGTGTTCATCTGTAACTTGAACTGTTCAATTTCATGCGTGCTCGAACCTGTTACTAGTAGGTCTTCAATGTACACGGCAACCACCAGTATATTTCCTTGAGCCTGCCTAGTATAGACTGCATGTTCATGTAAACACCTCTTAAACCCAAACTCTCTCAAACATTTATCAAACCTTGCGTTCCAAGCCCGTGGTGCTTGACGCAACCCATACAAAGCCTTTCTTAACTTATATACTTTACGTTCCTGTCCGTTCTTCACAAACCCTTCGGGTTGGGCCACATAAACTTCTTCCTCGAGCTCTCCGTTTAAGAAGGCCGATTTGACATCGAGGTGGTGAACCTCCCATCCCTCTTTTGTTGATTCTGAGACAGATGAATATAAGGAAAAATCATATAGTTTACTAAAAGATGGAAAATTCAAGGTAAAAAGATCTGTGACACCCTAAAGTGACCATTTTATCCGGGTAAGAAAAAACAAGTCTACTACAAGTACCAAGATTTTTTCAACATGCACGTGAAGTAGGTACCTCCTCTCATAGCCATAATGTAATTCAATAGATCATTGTTAAAAAACTCATGCCTTCATTCATGGAATTAGTGATTTATTAGCAAGTGTTGTCCTTCAGTTTTAAGTACAAATGCTACATAGTAAAGTAAATCATGAATGAATAAAAAAGTCCACAAGTTTTTATGAAGCCTAACTTTCCACGACCACTTCAAAACTGAATCAAAACTTTCAATATCATAGTATATGGTTCATATATAAGGCTCATATATATGTTGTCTTCTGATGGTGTTTCGTCACGGAATGTTGTGTTGCCTTCTAGTGATGTTTCATGAAGAAACATAAATTTCATAACAGAATAACCTGAAACATCATAGTACAGAGCACAAATTCAGAAATTGTTTTCATGAGACATTTGTTCGCGCCAAACACGATGTTCAAAATAATTTTATTCAACTACTACTATGAATAAGAATTATTCAAAATATTCAAACAAAATACTTTAAAAAAAAATTTGCTTCAAAGTTCTTCATTATGTTTAATATGAAATTACATAATATGAAAGACAATATTAACTTAAGTGAAGATTAAAAAATAAATATCATACTTAGTCCAATTTCTACCTCTTCATATCTTCATTTTCCTCATTTGAGTAAGCTGCTAATGCAAGAAAATTGGCCTTGTTTTAGCTTTTCTTTTATACGAAGATGAGTTACATATTTCACGTGCATGTTGAAGAAGATCTTGGCACTTGTAGACTTGTTTATTCATACCCGAACAAAGTGGACATTTAACGCTGTCGTCAGATATTTTTTTTCCTTCAATTTCCCATCTTTTAGTAAACTATATGACTTTTTCTTATATTCATCTATCTCCGAATCAGTTATATTAGATTCAAAGTTCGAATCCATGTTGAGTACAAATTTATATAGCTAGTTGGGAATAAGTAAATTAAGTATATGATGCAAAGCAAATATGAATATATATAAATGCAAGTACAAAATTATATTATTACAGATTAAGGCTGGTACTCCGTCGCAGCTTAGATTTATAACTACAATTATAAAGACAAACTACTACAAGCACAGAACCGAAATTAAAGGACTGAACTACTGTATTCCCGAATCACCTCATTTGACTAGTGACTATCAATCACCTCATTTTTAAATCTTAACTCAAACAGTCTTTTTTTTTTACCTTCCCTCTTATCGTACTTTTTACTCCTATATAACAGTAAAAACTTATGTTACTAATGTGTTTGTTAAAAATTAGCAGGAAAGTAATTGCACTTGTGTACTCCTATCATTGCAGAAGAGTAGGCATAGCTCTAATGTGTACCCCTATCATTTATTTAACAATAGGCAATCAACTTATGTTTCCTAACTAAACGTTGTTATATGTAAGTAGGCTGTTAATCCCTTTGAAATGTAAAATGTGTCGGGAAGCCTTTTAAAAACTAGTTATAACCTGCTAGTGCAAGTTATCCCCTGCTAGTGCTACACTATTCCCTGCTAGTACTACCATATTCTCAGCTAGTGCTACCCTATTCCCTGCTAGTTGTAGTTATAACTTGCTAGTACTACCCTATTCCCTGCTAGTGCTAGTTGTAACCTGCTAGTGACACCCTATTCCTTGCTAGTGCTAGTTGTAACCTGCTAGTGACACCCTTTTCCGTGCTAGTGACACCCTTTTCCTTGCTAGTGACATCGTATTCCCTGCTAGTGCTAGTTATAACCTACTAGTAGCACCTTATTCCGTGCTAGTGCTAGTTAAAACCTGCTAGTTTTACTTAGAGCTATGGTAATTAAGTCTCACCCCTTGGCCTCTAAATGAAATCCCAGTTCTCATTTTCCAGATGAAGGATTTAACCTAACAATGATAACAAAAAAAGTGTTGGGTACAGTTTACTAGTCCTGTGCATATTTAAAAACTTATGAAAAGACAGCTCAGGCTACCTGGTGTTGCTTGGTAAGAGTATTGAACGAAACAATGACACCGTTGTAATACCTACAAATAGAACATGTTAGACAATTTAAAAATGTACAAATAACCGATCTTTTAAACTAAACACTTACTTCTTATCTTCTTCCCACCAAAATTTGAACCTGGAATGAACAAGATTATCTTTAAAACCTGTTCTAGATTGATTAAAATGCACATCCTTCCTTTTCCTGAGGTGGTGACCCACTATTCTAACATTGCTTCGGAGCTTCATATTCCTCTCAGGAACAGAAACGATAAAATGTTAGTGTTTTCGTCAAAAAAAATGTTATTGTTTGACATCTGTAAAATCTAATTCTTTAAGAAAGATATACCACCTTCAAACACAGGTCTCTTCATTATATTCCATCCATATCCATCCACCTTCAGCTCTTCTGCAATGATAGGATTTATTTTCGCCCTCAATGCACATGCATCGAGTGGGTCAAACCAATTCCGTCCAAACTGAAAAACAGAAATAAAGCACATGTTATAAACTTGTGTTTATATGGGAGGAAGAGAGGGAGGGAGAGGGAGGGGGAGAGAGAGGAGGGAATGGTAACAATTCCTTCCCTCCTCTCTCTCCCCCTCCCTCTCCCTCCCTCTCTTCCTTCCATATAAACACAAGTTTATAACATGTGCTTTATTTCTGTTTTTCAGTTTGGACGGAATTGGTTTGACCCACTCGATGCATGTGCATTGAGGGCAAAAATAAATCCTATCATTGCAGAAGAGCTGAAGGTGGATGGATATGGATGGAATATAATGAAGAGACCTGTGTTTGAAGGTGGTATATCTTTCTTAAAGAATTAGATTTTAAAGATGTCAAACACTAACATTTTTTTGGACGAAAACACTAACATTTTATTGTTTCTGTCCCAGAGAACATCAAGGGGGATGTTAATGTTCCTGAGAGGAATGTTAATGTTCCTGAGAGGAATATGAAGCTCCGAAGAAATGTAAGAACAGTGGGTCGCCACCTCAGGAAAAGGAAAGATGTGCATTTTAATCAATCTAGAACAGGTTTTAAAGATAATCTTTTTCATTTCAGGATCAAAGTTTTGTGGGAAGAAGATAAGAAGTAAGTGTTTAGTTTAAAAGATCGGTTATTTGTACATTTTTAAATTGTCTAACATGTTCTATTTGTAGGTATTACAACAGTGTCATTGTTTCGTTCAATACTCTTACCAAGCAACACCAGGTAACCTGAGTTGTCTTTTCAAAAGTTTTTAAATATGCAGAGGACTAGTAAACTGTACCCAACACTTTTTTTGTTATCATTGTTAGGTTAAATCCTTCATCTGGAAAATGAGAACTGGGATTTCATTTAGAGGCCAAGGGGTGAGACTTAATTACCATAGCTCTAAGTAAAACTAGAAGGTTATAACTAGCACAAGCACGGAATAAGGTGCCACTAGCAGGTTATAACTAGCATTAGCAGGGAATACGGTGTCACTAGCAGGGAAAATGGTGTCACTAGCAGGTTACAACTAGCACTAGCAGGGAATAGGGTGTCACTAGCAGGTTACAACTAGCACTAGCAGGGAATAGGGTAGTACTAACAGGGAATAGTGTAGCACTAGCAGGGGATAACTTGCACTAGCAGGTTATAACTAGTTTTTAAAAGGCTTCCCGACACATTTCACATTTCAAAGGGATTAACAGCCTACTTACATAAAACAACGTTTAGTTAGGAAACATAAGTTGATTGCCTAATGTTGAATTTTGAGATTACTCTGACACATAAAATTCTCTAATCGAATTTAGAGACGATGCCGGCACGATTGGCATCACCATCTAGCCCGATAGCCAAATATTACACATAATGCAGTAAGTATGACAATCTTTCTGCTCCTATTTTGTCCGATGACGTGATTGAGAAAATCATCGAGTACAATCTGTTGCCCGTTTTTATGCAGAACTCTGTCTTAAAATCAAATGCATGGTTACGTAATATAATCCAATTACTTAGAAAGTAAAACTAGCAGGTTATAACTAGCACTAGCACGGAATGAGGTGCCACTAGGAGGTTATAACTAGCACTAGCAAGGAATACGGTGTCACTAGGAGGGAATAGGGTGTCACTAGCAGGTTACAACTAGCACTAGGAGGGAAAAGGGTGTCACTAGCAGGTTACAACTAGCACTAGCAGGGAATAGGGTAGTACTAGCAGGTTATAACTACAACCAGCAGGGAATAGGGTAGCACTAGCAGGGAATAGGGTAGTACTAGCAGGGAATAGTGTAACACTAGCAGGGGATAACTTGCACTAGCAGATTATAACTAGTTTTTAAAAGGCTTCCCGACACATTTCACATTTCAAAGGGATTAACAGCCTACTTATATAAAACAACGTTTAGTTAGGAAACATAAGTTGATTGCCTAATGTTGAATTTTGAGATTACTGTGACACAAAAAATTCTCTAATCGAATTTAGAGACGATGCTGGCACGATTGGCATCACCATCTAGCCCGATAGCCAAATATAACACATAATGCAGTAAGTATGACAATCTTCCCGCTCCTATTTTGTTGCCCGTTTTTATGTAGAACTATGTCTTAAAATCAAATGCATGGTTACGTAATATAATCCAATTACTTAGAAAGTAAAACTAGCAGGTTATACCTAGCACTAGCACGGAATAAGGTGCCACTAGCAGGTTATAACTAGCACTAGCAGGGAATACGGTGTCACTAGCAGGGAATACGGTGCCACTAGCAGGTTACAACTAGCACTATCAGGGAAAATGGTGTCACTAGCAGGTTCCAACTAGCACTAGCAGGGAATAGGGTGTCACTAGCAGGTTACAACTAGCACTAGCAGGGAATAGGGTAGTACTAGCAGGTTATAACTACAACTAGCAGGGAATAGGGTAGCACTAGCACGTTACAACTAGCACTAGCAGGGAATAGGGTAGTACTAGCAGGGAATAGGGTAGCACTAGCAGGGAATATGGTAGTACTAGAAGGGAATAGTATGGCACTAGCAGGGGATAACTTGCACTAGCATGTTATAACTAGTTTTTAAAAGGCTTCCCGACACATTTCACATTTCAAAGGTATTAACAGCCTACTTACATAAAACAACATTTAGTTAGGAAACATAAGTTGATTGCCTAATGTTGAATTTTGAGATTACTGTGACACATAAAATTCTCTAATCGAATTTAGAGACGATGCTAGTACTACCCTATTTAATTTAATACTTTTATTTAATATTACACAAAACACAACACAAAAAATACATGAATATGAAAATACACAAGTCCTAAATTGATATTGTTTGAGTTTGGAGTTTGGATTTATCAATTTAGTACATGAAACATGAAATTACAACACGAACGAAAGTACCCGACACGAACAAATCGACGGTTGGGTAAAATATTACTCCTTGAGTATCAATTTAGAAGTTTTGTTTGACTTTTTGGGGTCAAATTAACTAAACTTTGACTATAAATTACATATATCATATAATCGGAAAATATTATAAAAATATATCATTGGAAAGTAGATATAATCTATTCTAAAATGTATTTTTCAGTTTTTTAAAATTTCGAATGAATATTTTTTAATGAATGGTCAAAATTTGGTCAATTTGACCACAAAATATAAAATAAGAGTAAATCGAAAGGGCAAAAACATGCACATGAAATTATTAAAATTAAGAAACAGTTAAATATCACATATATACATATATATATAAGTGCGAAAAAGCAAGTGATAACACATATATACATGTTCAAAAACAAAAACCCCCTGAACTACATGTGGGTAAATTCGTATAGAAGCCAGTAATTTTGAGTACAGAGGGATGAAACACACACCAATTCATTAGGTTTTATACACATATATGTTACACCGCAAGTTTTATAGAAACACCCCCATATTTATTACACCCTAGTTTTATAGAAAGTTAGAAACACCCCAATATTTATACGACCCCAATTTTTATATAAACACCCCAGTTTTAGAGAAACACCCAAATATTTATTACACCCCCAATTGTAAAAACACACCCCAATATTTATTACACCCCAAGTTTCAGAGAAACACCCAAATATTTGTTACGCCCTCAGTTAGTTTTGTAGAAACACCCCCATATTCTCCACAGATCAACCCTACAAAATTTAATGGGTCGAATAAAAATATATAAATCAAACGTCTCTTGTATGGGTGCACGGTTCGGCTCGGTTTTTAGTAAAAACCGTAACCAAACCGTATATATCGGTTCGGTTCGGTTTCTACTTATTAATCGTAACCGAACTGTTCAACACGGTTATTTTCGGTTCGGTTAACCGTTAATCGGTTTCGGTTTTTTTCGGTTTAGAATTAAAGTGCCATTCTACATTGATTTTCTCCAAGTGGGCAACTTCAAAGTGTCTGGCAGATGAACCATTGAAATCCAGACTATTACAGTACAACACTAGAACTTGTCTAGAGCACCTGGAAAGTTGTACATAGTAAGCTAAAGGCCCCCTGGACCTTATTGTCCTGTTCTTGACTTTTTAAGGTTTTAACATTCAAATTATCTCACCTAGTACATATTCTTATACATAACATCTGATTTAGTGGCTGCTCATCCGATTCAAATATTTATAAAGTACTACCGTAGATAACAACCACAATGATATAAAAGCATGCTCGATTTCAAAACTAGCAATACAGTTTACCAAAATGGGAAGAATATAAAAGCATGCTCTAGAGTGTGACAAAGAACATGAAGGTGTTTATCTATCTACATGAATTTTAACAAACACATTAGTACCATAGCTCTAATGTGTACTAGCAGGGACTGCGCAGAAGTATTAACTCAGCTGTATTTTTTACCTTCTCAAAGAATTAATTATCACTTATGGTACCAATTGCTAGCAAAGTGATAATTAATTCTTTGAGAATTAGCTTTATGTTGGTTAAAATACTAAAACTTATGTTATGTGTGCATCCTTGTTACTTTCTCATCTGAGTTGAATTACTATGTCTTGACAGCATAAAATTATTACTCTTTTGCTACTAGGATAAATGGACAAGATATTACTACAAAAAAGCTAGCCTTCTTTGTAATCAGGAAATTCTAATTTTGTGTGTTTTTTGTGTTCAAGGCCCTGCTGCGAATGGGTATTCGAAGTGTCACTGTTTCTGATGTTAAATGCTTTGGCGATCAATGTATCTGTAGTCCCGGTAAGTACTATTCTGGAATTACATTAATACCCTCACTCTGCTAATATTAACCCTTTATTAGTACTGCATTCCTGACATAATGTCAAGCTTTTTAATCTCTGCAACATGCAGGTTCTTCATTTTCTGCAGACATGTTGGTTTCCAAAATTAAGATGGAAATGGTAGTAAGCAAGAATCAGGTATGTATATAATTGAACTTAAATAATAACCCTCAAGTTCTTGCAACTCAAATGATCTTAGTGCATGGCCTCCGTCATTATCTTATGCTCGAACAAATCTCCAAAATTTCCAGCTTCGGCAAAAATCATCAACTCATTATATATTTTTGCCGTCTTAGGTTGAAGAAGTGATACAGAATATCATTGTACAAGCAAGGGTATGTGGGGATGGTGGTCTTTTTTACTTTTGCAGTGATATATACCTGTTGCTGATGTAATTCGAATTAGCACCGGTAAGTGTCTTTAATTTTAGAAACTCATCTCCTTTGCTGTTCTTAGTAAAAGAATGCTTATGAAAATTTGTATTCTTGTTAAATTTCAGGTGAGCGGGGTGAAAAGGCTGAGCCGAGTGGATAACCTCTTATCCAAGGATCACAATTTTTGTCTCTGCCGCATTTATTATTTTTGTTAATTTTAAAATTTAGCTTACGTTATTCTAGAGCAATCTCTAAATTTTATTTACTTCTTTCAGGTGCAACCAGGTCCTCAACTCCTTACAGAGTAACAACAGTCACATTAGAGGGAGTTTGCTGGAACCAAGTTGCTGACTTGCTGCTAATCTTGTTCTCAGATTGAATGTACTCAGCACTATCTATTTTGTACTCGGATTTTATTATGATTTTGTACTCAGCACTATGTACTTTCTATCAGAAACAATTGTGGATTCATGCAAATTTTCAATTTAATATTTTTTATAATCATAACCAATGAAGTAGCTGTTAGAAATCAGTCTTGGTATGCAAAACGGAACAGTTGCACAGTAATAACCCACCCAAAACGGAACAGTAGCACAGTAACCCCCTTTTGCACAGCAGCGATGGTCTGACGGTCTGTATGAACTGTGTAGCGATGGTCAAAAGTAATAAGATATTTTTGACGGTGTTAAATTTTTTATAAGTAGAAACCTCTCGTTAAAGGTATGTGTATACTAATCTATCTATTCTTTTGTAATTTGTAAATTCGAGTTCGATTCAATATTAATTCATTAAAATTAATTAATTATATGTATTTAATCATATACATTGACAAATATTAAAATAATTGAGATTTTAAAATTAAATATAAAAAATACAATAAAATAAAAAATAACTTAAAAAAATTCATAATTGTCCTTAGTTTTCAACTAGAAAATAATAATAAATATTAAAATATTTATTTTAAGAATGAAAATGATTAAAATATTTGTAAATAGGAAGTTGAAATAAACGAAGTGAAGGAATAATTAGTCGAATTTCTAATTTTCAATATTATGTTATGATTGTTTTACTGTATGTTAGAATCGTGAATTTTTGGAAAATTGTAACGAGGAGGTAATATGTCATAAGATTTTTTATTTTTCGAATCTAAATTTAGATTCAATATAATTGTATGCTATATTAGATACTTCCTCAGTCCCTAATTACTTGTTCAGTTTGACTTTTTATATACACTCATTTGACTAGTGAGAGTGACTATCAATCACCTCATTTTTAAATCTTAACTCAAATAGTCATTTTTTTTTTACCTTCCCTCTTATCGTACTTTTTACTCCTATATAACAGTAAAAATCTATTATATTTCATACATTGTCTCCTAATATATCATCTTTTTCAAACATTGTGAAACTAAAAGCTCGAAATCTTGATGGTCATCCATGGAGCTCAGCCCTCTTCTAAGGTACACTACTCATTAAATATATTTGCATGTTTTTGTGCAAGTAAACAGCTTAACTGAGATTATGGTCCTTATTGGTTCTTAACTGAGATAATTATGAGAAAACACAGCGTTGTTACTAGCAGTGATATTTAATGTAAAAGTTTGCGCACTTTTTTAATAAAAAACTTCAATGGCCTTCTTCCTGTTAAATTGCTATTACGATTTCAGTCTTTAGATTGACTATGACTTTCTTCTGATGAACAGACTTAAGTACTGTTTTAGTTATCAAAATTATTATTTCATGATAATTAACTTCATTGAGATTCTACAAAAAAAGTCCTTAAATACAAAAATATTGATTAACTCAATCGAAATTCTAAAAAAAAGAGATAACTATGAATTATTCTTATTATTTGTTTAATTCTTTTAATTTTCAGAAATTGTTTTATTAGTTTTAAAATGATTTAAAAATAGGATTAATTCCTAAAAATTCATTTTTCATCCGTTTCTTTTCAAACGAAAGCCTAAAATTTTCTAAAATATTTTCTATCTTCTAGAATCATAAGATTAACTATGAATGTAACTATGAATGAACGGTAGGAGTTCGATTTTGGTATACATCGTCACCGTGATGTTTTTGTAATTGTAATGTTTGGTTGAATGGATGAATGTTGTGTTTAGTATAATCATTTTTGGCAACTCCTCCCGAGAAAAAGGTGAAGTTTCAAATGATGTGTTTTCTCTTGCTTTTGATTATTCTCAAAATAATTTCTTTGATTCAAAATAGTTTCTCAAAATACTTTCCTTTAAATGTTCTATGTACATGTTTTGAGAACTATATAGGTAAGCAGTAATATCATAGCAGTGTTTTCATATATACGTGACAAATAAAAATCAGTAACTAAGCTAATGGATTTTACATAAGTATTGTCGTATCATCTAGCTAGAGTGAGATTATTCAGGACATGGTATTTATTGCATATTGCCCCCATCCCTCTGGCCGATTTCTAAGAAATTATAAGATTTCTTACTAGCAGGGCATATTGCCCCCATCGTCTCCGGAGTGTGCCGCCGGAGAGAGAGCGAGAGTGCCACCAAAGGTTTTAAATTATTTTTGTACCGACGACTACCACCAAAACCCCCCCTTACACTTATTATATAGAGAGAGGGGGAGAGAGAGAGAGAGAGCGAGCTTTTTTATGACTTTTTGAACCGGGTTTTTAAACCCGAATCTTTATAATTTTTTGATTTCGGATTGGATTCGGATGATTAAAATATTATTATATTAAATTATTTTATTTAATATTATTTTTAATCAAGGTTAATTCCTTTCAATCAACTCCTTTCTCCTTTCAATCAATCAAGTTTAATTGAGATGATAAATTGATCGAATATATATGAAACTGACTATTTTACAAAAAATGACGTCTAGGTCAAAAAAATGATAATTCTTTTCTTGTGTGTCGATACTTGTCGCTGGAACTTGTCTTCGGAAGTTTTCATATATATATATATATTCAGTCAGTTTATCGTAACAGAAAATCAACTCCTTTCAATCAATCAAGTTTAATTGAAACGATAAATTGATCGAATATATATGAAACCGGCTATTTTACAAAAAACGACGTCTAGTTCAAAAAAATGATAATTCTTTTCTTGTGTGTCGATACTTGTCGCTGGAACTTGTCTCCAGAAGTTTTCATATATATATATATATATATGTTCAGTCAGTTTATCGTAACAGAAAATCAACTCCTTTCAATCAATCAAGTTTAATTGACACGATAAATTGATTGAATATATATGAAACCGACTATTTTACAAAAAGCGACGTCTAGGTCAAAAAATTGTTAATTCTTTTCTTGTGTGTCGATACTTGTCGCTGGAACTTGTCTTCAGAAGTTTTCATATATTTTATTATTGCCAAAATGATTTTCCATTTGTCTTCTTTTGATATGTCATAGAGATACTCCCTCCATCAATTTTTAGTTGTTCATTTTGAAAAAAAACACACATATTAGTTGTTCATTTTGAAAAAAACACACATATTAAGAACCTAAAATTATTTTGAATTTTTTAATGAATTTTAGCCGATTTGTTAGAAATTTTATATGTAAAAAAAACCTAAAATTACTTGAACTCTTTATTTAATAGGTAATGAGATGGATGTCCTAGTGATTTAGGTAACCACTAGGACATTGTTGGAGCATCATTTTTTGCTAGATTACTTATATTTGAGCTTAGGACATGATATAAGTAAGCTCTTGGACTTGCTCTAACTGCATTAAATGAAAATGAATTGTGAATATATTTTCATTAGTCAAACATTGGAAATAAGAGTTCAAAGGTATTTTAAATTGGAGATGAACATTGTTACACTGCCTTTACTCTCCTCCTCGGCGCCCGAGACTCTTCTCACTCTCAGTTGTATCATTTTTCTGATTTGACAAATATCTACCCTTATAAATTGTTAATTATGGCTGAACAACTTTCTCCTCTTAACTGTCCTAATGAATTTCTACTCTTTATGAAGAGGAAGCTAGCAGCCGAACAAAGGTAATTTCTACTTTGTGATTACCTTCTTTATGTGTACTTGTTGGAATTTCTTGTTTCATAGGTAGAATTTCTTGTTGGAATAAGTAATTTCTTGTTGGAATAAGTAATTGGATAATTCATTAGATATACGTAAATTGCTCTCGGTTGGTCAATCATTTGATAGCCAGAGAACATTCTACCTGGTGAGTTTTCTTGTTTCAAGTATTTTAATAAATAGGATTGGTTGAGTGATAGAGACTGTAAAAATTCTTTGGTTAGAAATGTGACTATGTTATTGTATATGAATCTGTGGGTGTGGGTGTGGAACTGTGGATGAGTTAACTCGTTCAGCTCAGTAAACTTGGGCTTTGTTTGACCATCGTTACATTGACTTATAGGCTTTGACATAAATTGGAATTCGCATTGGGTCAATATATGAGGTATAATTTAAGCCCAAAAAGATAATTTGAACAACCTGGTTTAATATTTAGGCTTTATTGGTATGTAATTTTTGTGTTTTTTGTTTGATGTTTGTATTATGTCGTTAAATTGTTTATCTCAATCCTTAGTCATTAGTGTGCATATATGTCACCTCTCCTTAGTCGAAGACTGAAAAAGAGGTTAGAAGAGCTCGAAAGCACAGCTGAATCCCATCCTCCAATGGTAAAGCATTGCATATTCTGAATTATCTACTGATTTACATAATTTGTTTTGAAATTTAACTAGGTTTGTGTGTTTTTTGTAGTCAACGTCAAAACGAGCAAGAACTGACAAGCAGATCACGCAGATCACGCAGTTGGGGCCTACAAAGTTTCATAAAGAGGTATTACATAGACTTTTTTTGGAATTGAATAAAGCAAGGAGTTACGTGGCGCCTTATGGTGATCTTAATCTTCAATGGGAAGATGATGCCTTATGGGAGACAATTATGTCTATTGTGGAGCTGCCGGTAAGGTTATAGTTTCTTAACCTCTAATTTCTCGCAAACGATCAATCATATTGTTTGAATGTGCTCATTTATTCTTGCAGGTAGTCCTTTCGGTACATGAATTCAAGTTGAACTTGATTGGCTACTATGAAGCCTTTGAAAGTAATAACTCTGTCGAGCTTCACTAGTTGTGAGGAGACATTGTCTATGATCAGAAATCTCTTCCTGAGGCGAAGGGAGGGTTTAGTTGATCATCTCGCTTCCTTATTTCGTCCTCCCCCCAAATCTGCACTGGAACAATATCGTCAGGAATCAGTCACAATGGTTTCAAACAACTCTGGCATGTTGCAACCATTCCGGTCGATCCCATCACACGATGGCATACAACCACTCCAGTCGTTTCTATCAAGCTCATCAGCAAATAGCATCTACACTGGTTTTGCTCAAGGCTTAAAGGAGATAAAAGACGAGTTGTCGTTTCTAAAGTTCTCGTGGGCGCAATTTCATATGACAAAAAACAAAGGATTGATGGCATTGTTTTGTGGGTATGACCGTGACGACAGGATTAAGTTAGTTCAAGACGGTTATGGTGATTTTAGGTATCTTAGTTTTTTGTCTCTCACTCTCACTCGTATCCTCTGTTTTTGTTATTAATTGTAACAATTTTTTGTTTTATAGTGTGATGAGTGTACCATGTTCACCTCAGTAGGCATGATGCGAGGAGTGCAGAGGCAGAGGCCAGATGATTGTAGCAGCAGTGCAGTGCAACATGGTTTATGTGACTTTGTATTATTACAGAGGGGCTGTATTTTTTTAGACGCGAGTTTATTTTTCTTGAAAAGGCTCCATGTCCACTGGTTAAAACTTTGTAATGTGATTTCAAATACAGTTCGAATGCTTGTATTAAACTGTTAGCAGTGTTTGCTTTTTTACTGATTAACGGAAGTGGTTGTATGCTTGTACTAGGTCTTGCAAGATGTTGTTTCACTTAGCATAAGAATATTCGTAAGGATCATGGCTGGACACTTTATGATTTACTGTAACTGAATCATGGCAACTACTTCATACAACAGCTTCTAGTTTCTGTCCTACCAGGAAACTAAAGTTCTGTTACTACATGTTCTTTAGCAAAATTGTCCATCTCTTTTTGCTGAGACAATATCAATGTAGCCAAAGAACTGACAATATCAATGTAGCCGAAGAAATCCCTGTTCGATGACGTGCAGTAACTATACAGCTGCGCAGTCCCCGATCATTCAAGTTCTCACCCCTTGGCCTCTAAATGAAATCCCAGTTTTCATTTTCCAGATGAAGGATTTCTTCATCTCCATCATCTTATTTAACCTAACAATTATAACAAAAAAAGTGTTAGGTACAGTTTACTAGTCCTGTGCATATTTAAAAACTTATGAAAAGACAGCTCAGGCTACCTGGTGTTGCTTGGTAAGAATATTGAACGAAACAATGACACCGTTGTAATACCTACAAATAGAACATGTTAGACAATTTAAAAATGTACAAATAACCGATCTTTTAAACTAAACACTTACTTCTTATCTTCTTCCCACCAAACTTTGATCCTGGAATGAATAAGATTATCTTTAAAACCTGTTCTACATTGATTAAAATGTACATCTTTCCTTTTCTTGAGGTGGCGACCCACTGTTCTTACATTGCTTCGGAGCTTCATATTCCTCTCACGAACATTAACATTCCTCTCACGAACATTAACATCCCCCTTGACATTCTCTGGAACAGAAACAATAAAATGTTAGTGTTTTCGTCAAAAAAAATGTTAGTGTTTGACATATGTAAAATCTAATTCTTTAAGAAAGATATACCACCTTCAAACACAGGTCTCTTCATTATATTCCATCCATATCCATCCACCTTCAGCTCTTCTGCAATGATAATATTTATTTTCGCCCTCAATGCACATGCATCGAGTGGGTCAAACCAATTCCGTCCAAACTGAAAAACAGAAATAAAGCACATGTTATAAACTTGTGTTTATATGGGAGGAAGAGAGAGAGGAGGGAAGGAATTTTTACCATTTCTAAATTGTCATTTTCAAATCATGGGGGAGCTTGTTGGATGAAAAGCTCCATCATATCCATCCACCTTCAGCTCTTCTGCAATGATAGGATTTATTTTCGCCAACAATTCACGGGGTACACATTACAGCTATGTTGATTTCAAGAGCTATGCCTACTCTTCTGCAATGATAGGGGTACACAAGTGCAATTACTTTGCTGCTAATTTTATCAAACACATTAGTACCATAAGTTTTTACTGTATTTAAAACCATTATATATAGGCCAATGTTCCAGAGAGAACCATCTTATATAGAGAATCGAGGAGAACCGTATATTCTAATATCGAATCTCATAAATAATTTTAATTTTTTTTACATAAAATATATAATTGATTCTAACGTAGAATATTAGCATATACAAACTTTATAAAAAATTTAACATTTAAAATTTGAATAAAAACATTGATTTTAAATTTGATTCTGCTGCAGAATCATTTTGGAAAGATTTGATTCTGCTGTAGAATCACTTTGGACTATTTGACTAATTTTCAATTATTTTTTTAAAAAAAAGAGTTTAATTTCGTTTTTTTATTTAATAATTGAAATTTATAATCATATCTAATAAAAAATGTGATAAAAATATGTATTATGAATATTTATGTAATGGTTCTCTCCCGACTCTATATAAGAAGTTCTCTATGGAATGCCACCCTATATATATATATACGCTAAATACGTATTCCATGTATAATAGTTTTTAAAACATATTTAATTTATAATAGTTATGATTTGACTCTTAATTTTAAAAGTTTTATTTTAACTAACATTTTATAACATTTCGAATGGGTTGCGGTGGGCTAAGATGGTAAGCTTAAATAATATATTATAAATATTGGCTAAAATTGCTGAATAATTATAATGGTTGGGTAAATTTTGAAATAATACATTATAATTTTTTTCAATAAAAATTAAATTATTGTAATAAATTATAATCAATGATAAATGATCTTAAATTGTGGTAATATAATAATACTAAAACTTATTGATTTAAAAAAGGATCAATTATTTTTAAAATTGTAAATTAAATTTTTGATAAATTATCTTGCATGAAAAGATAATAAAAGTAACAACTCAACTTCACAGCTTTATTTTGAAATTAATATAATCATTTATCTGTACTCTTTTACAAAATTTTGTAATGTGAACAGTTTTGTAAAAACACACTTGCAACATTCAGTTTTGCAAATGGGCAATGCATGAACATATTTTAAATATGAATAATTTGTTACTTTATATAGTGTAGAGAAAAATGCCCTCTGCGGCAATTTAAAAGAGAGAAAAATGCCCATAAGTACATACGTAAGAGAGTTATTTGAGTACGTAGTGTATTTTAATGGCAAAGTTGTAAATATTTGATCAAGTTTTAAAACAATAATGTAATTACAATAATATTCTCATGCATTCACATTACAAATCTGTTTGTATTCACCTAAGTTACATGAGTACGTAATCAAGTCTTGTCTTTTGACATGGTGAGTATGTTCGCTTAATCATTGTTAAGTTGTCTTAGTCTTGTTCTTCTTTCATCATTCAGTTTCGTTTTTTATTGGATATGGCGGAGAGACGTAATCCAATCCAAGAAATGGAGGAGAGTTTTGCGAGAATCCGTTTTGAAGAGGAGGAGGAGGGAGGCCTGTCATATGAAGGTGAGGGAGAGGAGATTTCAGAGATAGATGTACGTTGGTGTCTAGTAGGGCGTTTTCTTACTGAATCACCCATAGATTTTCGAGCGATGCAACATAAGATGGCATCTCTGTGGAAACCTGGGAGGGGTTTATACGTGAAGGAGTTAGAGCCGAACAGATATATCTTCCAATTTTATCATGAGGTGGATATCAAAAGAGTCATTGAAGGGAGTCCTTGGACTTTTGGCAGATTTCAGTTAGTGTTTGTTCGATTGAAAGAAGGTGAAAATCCGAGAACGGTGGTCATTAACAATCTGGACTTATGGGTGCAATTACATGGAATGCAGGCTGGTTTTATGTCACAGAGAGTGGTTCAGGACGTTGGAAACTACTTGGGCAAATTCATAGAGTCTGATCAGAATAACTTCGTGGGTGTATGGCGTGACTATCTGCGTGTTAGAGTCTCTATAAAGCTGGATGTACCGCTCAAGCGTCGAATGAAATTAAAGAGGAGTGTGGAGCAATGGTGCTGGGTGAATTTTAAATATGAAGCAATTCCAACTTTTTGTTTCATTTGTGGGATTATTGGCCATAGTGAAAAATTCTGTGAGCGAATCTTCGAAACACCACTTGAGTTGATAGAGAAACCTTATGGAATGTGGATGAGAGCTGAGCCTCGTAGGAAAGCATACACGATGGGGTCCAAATGGTTGAGGCATGGTGGTTTAGCTCAGTCACACGAAGCAGGAGACGAAGGTGAGCGCAAAACAGGAAATAGCGAGATTGGTGCTGAGGCTGTTTCACATCCCAACAAAGCAGGGATAATGAAAATTCAAAATGAGAGGGAAATAAGGAAGGATGGGATATTATTGTTGGGCGGAATTAAAGGGAATACAGCTGGTATGGGTAGTGTATCTGTTAGCCCTGTAATCGTGCAAAATTCAAATGCAGAGCGGGAGAATAATGTTGAGGAGATAGAATCTAATGGGCTTTCGTTTTTGGACCCAAAGCGTCGTAGAACGGATGACCCAATATTAGACAAGCCCGCAGTGTTTGAGGCTAATGAGGATGATCTAATGCTGGATACAGAATCTCAAAATAACAACAACCAAAAAAACGAATTATTGGCGGGTGCTGCAAGGCAGGCCCGCCATGCATTATGAGTGTGTTCAGCTGGAACTGCCGAGGGGTTGGGCTCCCTTGGAATGTTCGGTTCCTTAAAGACATAGTATGTCGTGAAAAGCCTGTTTTTATATTTTTGTGTGAAACAATTGGTCGAAAGGATAAAATGGAAGGTATAAGAAGACAGTTAGGTTATGAGGGGATGATAGTTGTTGAACCACAGGGGAGAAGTGGAGGTATCTCTCTGCTTTGGAAAGAAGAGAATCAAGGAAACCTACTTAGTTTTTCTCAACATCATATTGACATTGAGGTGAAAGTGGAAGGTATGAGGCCTTGGCGTTTAACTGGGCTCTATGGTGAACCTGACAGAGCACAGCGAAGAAAGACCTGGGATTTATTGAGACATTTAGCTCGAGACTCGAACTTACCATGGTGTGTTATTGGGGATTTAAATAATGTTTGCTCGCAGTTAGACAAGAAAGGTGGCCTGGCATATCCTTCTTGGTTGGTTGATGGTTTTAATGAGTCTTTAGCTGATACGGGGTTGCTGGATATGGACCTGGTAGGACATCAGTACACCTGGGAAAGAGGTCGAGGCACAGACGATTGGCAGGAAGTTCGTCTTGATAGAGCTTTGACAACGGAGAATTGGCTGGATTTGTTTCCTCTAGCAAAATTGTACAACCTGGAGGGCTCAGAGTCTGACCACAGTCCTTTACTGCTATTGCCTAAAAAATCTGAGGCTAAGCAGAATAACACCAAGTTTCGCTTTGAGAATGCATGGTTACTTGAACCCATGTGTGCTCAGCTAGTTAAAGACACCTGGGAAGGCTGTTTGAGGAATGATATTCAAGATAAGGTGGCTGCTTGTGGTGAAAAGCTTTTGAGTTGGGGTAAGGAGATAACAGGAGACTTTGCCGCTCGTATAAAGAATTGTAAGCTCGAACTTCATCACTTGAGGGGACTAAGAGATGCTCAGTCGGTGGAGAAATATAAAGAAGAAAAAAAGAAACTTTCGTTGATTCTCGAGCAACGTGAAATCTTTTGGCGCCAACGTTCAAAGCAGTTATGGCTTCAGGCAGGGGACCAAAATAGTAAGTTCTTCCACGCTTCAGCGAATGCTCGTCGTAGAACAAATCGGATTCATAAACTTCAAAATGAAGCAGGGGAATGGAAAGAGTGGGATAATGGTTTGGCTGATCTTATAACAGAGTTTTATAAGAACTTGTTTAATTCGAACCAGGTCGACTGGGAGGAGGTTGTGGATTGCATCCAAACATCAATCACAGGGGAACAAAACGATGTTTTGTTAAAAGATATAACCGATGCTGAAGTAAAACATGCTCTATTTCAGATGCACCCGGACAAGTATCCGGGTCCGGATGGTATGACACCTGCGTTTTTTCAGAAACATTGGCAAATAGTGGGTAAGGATGTTGTTAGTCTGGTTAGAGAGTTTTTTCAGACGGGGCATTCAGGGGTGGCTTGAATGAGACTAATGTGGTATTAATTCCGAAGAAAAAGTGTCCAACAAAAATCTCAGAGTTGAGACCCATCTCTCTCTGTAATGTCTTAGCAAAAATTATCACAAAAGTTCTTGCCAACCGCATGAAAGAGCTGCTTGAGAACGTTATCTCAGAAAACCAAAGTGCGTTCATCCCTGGTCGGCTTATTTTTGATAACATGATGGTTTCGTACGAAGCTATGCACTATTTAGAAAGGAAACGTCGAGGTAAAGGTGGATTCATGGCACTAAAGTTAGACATGAGCAAGGCCTACGACAGAGTGGAGTGGACTTTTCTTCGAGCCATTCTGAGGAAGATGGGATTTCACGATAGATGGGTGAATCTGATTATGCAAAGTGTTGCCTCAGTTTCTTATAAAATTGTTCATGGTCAGAAAGAGATGGGTCCAATAGTTCCAACTAGAGGGGTACGTCAAGGGGACCCTTTGTCCCCATATCTGTTCATCATATGTGCAGAAGGCCTATCTGCGTTGATTAGAAAGTACGAGGCTCAAAAGCAATTGACTGGCATCAAGGTTTGCAATCAAGCTCCGAGTATAACCCATATGTTTTTTGCCGATGACAGTTATTTGTACTGTAGGGCAGAAGTGGAAGAAGCAAACAGGATAAAGAATATGTTGCAAGTTTTTGAAAGTGCCTCGGGACAGAAGGTAAACACAGCAAAATCCTCAGTTTTTTTCAGTACGAATATGATTGCCTCTAATAGAGAGGAGATATGCAATGTGCTGGGGATGGAGGAAGCAGATGAGGGAAGTAAATATCTGGGTCTGCCAAATACCCTGGGTCGCAACAAATCCACAATTCTGGGTTTTCTGAAAGACAAGGTGATCAAAAAAGTGGAGGCTTGGATGGTAGACTTATTTCAAAACCAGGTGGAGAGATTTTAATTAAATCGGTTGCTCAGTCAATTCCTAGCTACGCTATGAGTGTTTTCCTCCTACCACTAGAGATTACCAAAGACATAGAAAGAACCCTCTGTAAGTACTGGTGGAGGTCAAAGTCTAATGCAACTAAGGGGATACACTGGATGAGTTGGGACCGTTTAAGCAGACATAAATCTACTGGTGGAATGGGCTTTAGAAATTTTCGGGATTTCAACCTAGCACTGCTAGGAAAGCAAGGATGGCGGTTCCTCACAAAGCCGGATAGTCTAGTGAGTCGTCTATACAAAGCACGATATTTTCCTTCAGGTAATTTTCTGAACTCAAGTTTGGGTCATAACCCTAGCTTCGTGTGGAGAAGCGTTTGGGAGGCAAAAAGTCTTATCCAGTCGGGGGCGAGATGGATGGTTGGCTCAGGGGATAAGATTGACATTATTGGGCAGCCTTGGTTGAATGAGACGCAGAATCCCTACATTACAAGCATTTCTGAAGCTTTCAAAAATAATAAAGTATCATCTCTGTTGACGATGGATCGTAGTAACTGGGATACTGAAATTTTAAGTGATTTGTTTAATGTAAGAGATCAGGAATGTATCAAACGGGTTCCTTATCATGGTAGTTCGGGAGATGACAGTCTGTATTGGAGTAAAGAAGCATCTGGTATGTACACTGTTAAGAGTGCGTATCGTTTTTTACAATCTCAGAAGGGTCTCTGGAATTCGTCTGATAACGTTAGTCTTTGGAAGAAAATGTGGAGACTAAAAGCTCCTCCCAAGGTACTTAACCTGCTTTGGAGAGCTATGTCAGGTTGTCTTCCAACTAACACTTTGCTTCAACAAAAGCATGTTCCAATTCTAGGAACCTGTCCAGTTTGTGAGAGTGGAGATGAAACGATTTTTCATGCTTTAGTTCAATGCCCTTTGGCTCAGCAATGTTGGCAGTTATATTGCCCAGGGATGCTGCCTATTCCGGGAGATAACTTTAATGGTTGGCTGGAGCAATCATTGGGAGGATGTAGTGCTAGCAAAGGTGCAGAAATTGCCACGATCTGTTGGGCAATTTGGCGAGCGCGTAATGACAGAGTGTGGAGAAACATAAAAGCTCGAGTGAATAATGTTGTTTCATCAGCTATGCAGTATCTTTTACAGTGGAAGAATGCCCAGAGTAAGGATTTCTTGCCTGTCACTCATGCATTCCAGGAGGGTGATGGTGCTGTTCTTTGGGTAAAGCCTCAGGGAGATAAAATAAAGATATCGGTTGATGCAGCATGTTTTGATGAGCATTCAGCGTTTGGAATTGGTGTGGTGGCTCGGAATTCAGAGGGTGAGTTAATACAGGCCTCCTCAAAACTTTTCCAGGGGGATGTAGCTCCTGAATTGGCAGAGGTGATTGCCATCAGGGAGGCTCTAAGCTGGCTGAAGAACAAGGAATGGAGTGAGACGGTAGTAGAATCAGACTGCTTGGTGGCTATTCAAGCAATCAGGAGTCGAGTATCTATGGTGTCTCCGTTTGGTAAGGAGGTTGCAGCTTGTCGTAGTATTCTTAAGGATCTTAGAACAACATCGTTGTATTTTGTTAAACGATCTGCTAATGAGGCTGCTCACTACATTGCGAGGGAGTCTTATTCTTTTCCAGATCGAGTTCTTGATAGGAGGAATGTCCCTATTGAGTTTATGCATATTTTGCAAGCTGATTTAGCTGTTGAATAAAATAACCCTTTTACGTCAAAAAAAAAAAAAAAAAAAAAAGTTACATGAGTACGTACTTAGGAGCATTATATATGTATCAAAGGTTTGTGCAATAATTATTATTTGGGAAAACTTTGGTGTAAAATTAATCATTCTCTGATTTGTTAAAACACTTTCATACATAATAATAATTTAGTAATTTAATTAGAATAAAATTACATTTATAATTCAGGGTACATTGAAGTGGGGGCGCCTGGCGTCTTTTTAGATACATACAGAGGGCGGTCTACAACAATTGCCCTGGACCATCCACCGTACATATATAGAGTACTGGGGGTGTACGCGGGTGGATATGATTCGGTTGAAGGGTAAAATTTGAACCAAATCGTAACTTGTGGTTATTGAAAATTTTCATCCGCAACTAAACCATTAATATAAAAAAAATTGACCATATCCATCCACGTAATTGTGGTTTTTGCGGTTGAAATTTGCAGTTCAACCGCGAAAGTAGTTGCACAAAAAATTTAACTTTAATACTTAATATACGAACTCACAAAAATGAATAAATTATGTAATTATATGAGCGCGGGTAGAAAGAAGGACTACGTCGACTATATGAAGGTTTTAAACTATATGAAGGTTTTAATTCATTTTGTCTAGTTGAGTAAAATATTGTCTTAGCTATCCCTTTTGATCTAAGATAAGAAGATTTACTTAAGTTAGTTTAGGTGCCTACACATGACAGCCAAATAGTAAACTATATAGACTTTCAGAAGCAAAACTTCAATTTAATAAGCACTCATTGTAGACCTCTTCTTTCACAACTACAAACGTTTACTTCACAAAGTAATAAGATTATTTAACCCTTACAATAAACATAACAAGACATAAATAGTAAGAACTCAGAAAAAAGACCGGTCCACATATATAGTCAAAACACACACACACAGAGATATAGAGAGAGATAGATGCACACCCAAGAATGGACGAAGAGGACAGTTTCCTTTCAAATTCAAAACATTCAAATTCAAATTCTCTAATCGAATTTAGAGACGATGCTGGCACGATTGGCATCACCATCTAGCCCGATAGCCAAATATAACACATAATGCAGTAAGTATGACAATCTTCCCGCTCCTATTTTGTTGCCCGTTTTTATGTAGAACTATGTCTTAAAATCAAATGCATGGTTACGTAATATAATCCAATTACTTAGAAAGTAAAACTAGCAGGTTATACCTAGCACTAGCACGGAATAAGGTGCCACTAGCAGGTTATAACTAGCACTAGCAGGGAATACGGTGTCACTAGCAGGGAATACGGTGCCACTAGCAGGTTACAACTAGCACTATCAGGGAAAATGGTGTCACTAGCAGGTTCCAACTAGCACTAGCAGGGAATAGGGTGTCACTAGCAGGTTACAACTAGCACTAGCAGGGAATAGGGTAGTACTAGCAGGTTATAACTACAACTAGCAGGGAATAGGGTAGCACTAGCACGTTACAACTAGCACTAGCAGGGAATAGGGTAGTACTAGCAGGGAATAGGGTAGCACTAGCAGGGAATATGGTAGTACTAGAAGGGAATAGTATGGCACTAGCAGGGGATAACTTGCACTAGCATGTTATAACTAGTTTTTAAAAGGCTTCCCGACACATTTCACATTTCAAAGGTATTAACAGCCTACTTACATAAAACAACATTTAGTTAGGAAACATAAGTTGATTGCCTAATGTTGAATTTTGAGATTACTGTGACACATAAAATTCTCAAAATAACTTGAACGTTATCTCAAATGAAGCTATGGGAAGAGCTTGAGTATGTTCTATATCTTCTCAAAATCAAAAATAGAAGTACTCACAATGTTGCTCTAGTTCTAAGAGAAAGGATGCTGAAAACAAAAGCTATGCTTGGAGGAGGTGTTTCTAGTGCATATATTCCTAAGTACAGAGATGCTTATGGAAAGATTGTTGAGATGAAGAGAAACAGTGCTAAGTTCAATACTGCACTGGGTATAAAAGTTTTGGAGTTCAACTTAGAGTCTGACAAATCTTACTATATTCGGCTAGGGAATGAAATGAGGAAGAACAGCATTTATTCTCTGAGAGCTGCTATCTACCAGACTGGAGAAAGTGATCCAGAACTCAAGGAATTAAAAGGGATCATGGTAGATGAGCTGGAAAAAGCTGAAAGGAGGCTACTTATTGACTATCTCAGGACAGTGCCTGATATTGAAGAGATTAAGTAAAGTCTGACTGTAAGTTTTTAAAGTTTTCTGTTCTAAGTTAAAGTTAAACTCTGATTATATTTAAACACTGCATTTGTTATATGTTTTGACATCATCAATTATCTATTAACTTGTACATCTTTATTATGCACAAGTTGGGGGAGATTGTTAGATATAATTGCTGACGTTTGTTCATCAGTGTTTAAGTACCAGGTACTCATCAGAGTTTACTGGAAGCCAGTCAGAGTTTATTAAAGTCTAACGGGGAGAAAGTTTACCTTAGCTGTCGGTGCTAATATCAAGATTCTAGAAGCAATATATCTTGAAGATGGAAAGAAGCAAGATATATTGAGACAGATAAGGAAACGGAACAGAAGACAGAAGCAATCCTAATTTGATATAATTTGTATAGCTAATTTATAGGATATCAATTAGAGATTGATTATGTAGCTGTGTACTATATAAACACAGATAGGTTAACCCTAAAAGGGATGCGAATATTGAATATATTATTCTTGTAACCTAGCAGCTCTCTGTGATATTTTTACATCACTGAGAGAAGAGTTATTTATATAATTCAGTTGTTGATTCATAAACAGTGTTCTCAATTGTTATTATCATACTTATATTGATTATATATTGTGTAATTCGGCCTAACATAAGTACTTTACCAGTTTGTGTTTCAGCTTCAGTTTTGAACATAATGAATTTTTCTAGTGCTTCATCTTTATGTCTAAGTAAATAAACATAACAGTATCTACTACAATCATCTATAAAGGTAATAAAATATCGTTTATTATCCTTAGTCAACATGCCACCAAATTCACATATGTCTGTGTGTACTAAATCTAATACTCCTGAATCCCTAACAACATTATGAAAGGGTTTCCTAGTTTGTTTAGCAGTCACACATACTTGACATTTAGATTTCTTATTAATGACATATTTTGGAATCAACTCTAAATTCATCATATTCTTTAGAGCACCAAAATTTAAATGACCAAGTCTAGAATGCCACAAATCGGATGATTCAACACAATTAACAGAAGGTGCAACACTATCATTAATAAAACTGCCCAAAACAGGCTCAACATTTATCAAAAATAAACCATCAGACAAGTAACCTTTACCAAAAAATGTACCAGTATGTGTAATAACTACTTTATTACATTTCAAAGAAAGTTCAAAACCATTTTTAACTAAACAATTTCCACTTATTATAATTCTACGAATATCAGGAACAAGATGCACTCTAGTGAGGGATAGAACATGCCCAGAAGCAAACTTCAGGTCCATGTTTCCTATTCCAAGAACTTGAGCAGCACTAGCATTCCCCATCGTCACTGTCAATCCATGAGTTTGTTGATAAGGTACAAAAAGAGTAATATCAGTACAAATATGTACATTAGCTCCAGTATCAATCAACCATTCATGTGACAGATAAGTGGAAAGAAGTACAGGGTTGTAGGTAACATACCCGTCATTGGTTCCAGAGGCAACAACCTCACCAACAACCATGTTAACCTTAGGCCCATCAGTGGTTCGAAGCACAATATTAGCTTGTGCTCCCACAACAGATTTCTTAGCTTTCTTTGCAGGACAGTCCTTGCTCCAATGACCAACTTGTCCACAAGACCAACAAGGTTTGTTTGTCTTTGGTTTCTTAGCCTTGTTCTTGTCAGTTTTAGGTTTAGTGTTATCCTTCTTAGTGACAGCCTTTCTTTTCTGTCCAACAGTCACTACATTAACCTTTGAACTCCCATGTTCAGCAGGCATCACATGTCCCTGTTTGGACTTGTGTTGTTCCTGCACAGAGATGTCCAACATCAGGTTTGTCCAAGTGATCTCTCCTTTCTGTCTTTTCAGGGAGAGAGCAAACTCTTCCCAAGACTTAGGGAGCTTTTCAATCACAGCCATAACCTGAAACTTCTCAGGAAGGTCCATTCCGGACTCCTTCAAAGCATGCACCAACATCTCAAACTCATGTGCCTGCTCAGTCATGGATTTTGTATCCACCAGTTTAAAATCAAGAAACCTAGCCACGGAATACTTTTCCAACCCTTGCGAGTCAGTATTGTGTGTCTGGTCCAGCTTCTCCCATAAGAGCTTAGCAGTGAAGGAGTTAGATGAATAAACATCAAATAGAGTGTTGTATAGCAGCCCTAGCCACCCCATCTTTTTCCTCCCACATAGCATAAGCCCTAACAGAATCAGCCTTTTCCTGATCAACAACCGGTTTCTCATACTGCACCACCGGCCATAGACCCTTTACCGTAAGCCACAGTTTCATCTTTTTCTGCCAACGAGAAAAACCAACACCCCCACCAAATTTATCAGGCATTCCTGACAAATCGATAGGCTGTGGGAAACGGTATGTGGTCCAATCAATGGTAGGTACAGTAACATCAGACCCAGTAGCAATAACACCAACATGAGTTTCAGTTCTGTTAACCATCTTGCTAATTAACAATATATAACACAGAATAATCTCTTCAAGATTGTTGGGTATAATTAACTAAACTACACAGCAACAATAAGACAGTTATATATATATTTGTATTAACAAGAACATGCAAAAATACCAATAACAAAACAAACACGAAGGTCGAAACAATAATATAATTAGAGACTGAAAATAACAAGACAAGAAAGAACACTTATCTCTCTGTAGCTTTTAACAAGTACTGATAGATAATAAACAGCTGAGTCGCCAAGCCTTAGAGAAGTCTTGACTGTTCTTGAAGAGATTATTGCCCCACTTACGCTGTGTTGGGTTGCAGCAATATCACTCCCAGGATAAAATAGCACAGATCAATCCACTCACAGAAATGGCAATGATCAACAGCGACCTGCACCTCAGTTCGCCCAAAAACCTATCTATATTCTGTATGTGTTGTGAGAGAGAGAGAGAGAGAGTAGAATATCTTTTCTAGAGTTTTTTACAGTTATGTATCTACTCTACTTGTCAAATGTTATATTTTGTATATATATAATACAAAATAAAACGTAACATATCAAATATTGTAACTGAAGATATGACATTTAATACTAAATATTCTGATTTAATTATCATAATAGTTGTCATCATGATTTAATAACAGTTACAGCTCAGACAAGATTTCCTGGTCCATCAGGATTTGATCATCATCAGTACTTACTCAAGCCATCAGGACTTGCTGTCCGTCAGGAGTGGCATCAGTACTTGACCAACAATTCGTCAGGATTTAACTCCATCAGGATCCAAGTACTGACCCAGACCATCAGGATCAGTAGTCGAACTGGTCCATCAGGATTTAATATAAATCCTGACCCAGTTCGTTTAACTGTTACAAATAAAAACTGATACTATTAAATTAAATCAATAAATAATATTAAATAAACAGGTAATAAAATTCCTCGCCCAGGTCGCCTCGCGTACGCGAGACGCCGAGACATTCGCCCAAATCGCCCTTCGAGTCGAGTCGAGTCGTGACGTGGCGGGGCGAGGCGGGCGGCGGCGGCGCGTGTGTGCGCGCGTGAGGCACATAAAAACACCATGCACACCGACATGCCTTAGTAGTTGTACACTACTCTTGCACATGTTTCTATATAAACCCACCAACCTCTCATTACCATTTCTATGTAGGATACAAGTTATTTCAATATAACCAACCCACATAACCCATTTCAAGCAACCTATTTCAACTCAATTTATTTATGGATTTCACTAAGAAAATGTCTTAGATCCAAACATGAAAGTTTAAGTCCTCATAACAAGGAACAACCTCCAATTGTTAGTTTCCGGAAATTCCATCAAGAACATATTTAAAATATGCCTTAAACTCTCCATTTTCTAACAATAAATTCTTTCTCAAAGAGAACACTGGCACTTCTCTAGACAACAATATTCTCTGGAATTATTGGCCTCGAAGATACTTGAGAATTTTGAAATGGAGCAGATTTTCACCAACAACCAAACAGTGACTTCTCTACCTCCAACAACTTCACCATGGAACACGAGTGTGATCATGGCCTCCAATCCACTCATCGACCAGGAAGATTCTCTCCCATCATTACCATCTGAGGCACCTTGGAATTTGGACCAACATAATTCATTACCGCCTTTCCCATTAGAGTCAGAGTGGAATGTGAATCCGGAAGCATCCACTATGGCGCCAGTTAGTAACAATATTATGGACCAAGAACATCTTCTTACATGTTCACCATCCGAAATTCCTTGGAATCTAGATGCGGATCTGGTCCCTGAAACTTATACCGGCAATTTCTTTGATGATCAGAATTCACTATCTGATCAAATACTAGAGGCCGCTTTCCAAAACCCTTCTTCATTTCATGTCAACATGTAGTGAATGGACTTACTGTGCAGCCAGTAAGGGCATTCCTTTATGTGTTATGTGTTAATGAACATGACATGAAAAGAAAAAGAAAATAAAGAAATGTGTTTTTATTTGTAAGTATGAAATAAGTTAAGACCAAGCTGTGAGTTGTGGATGGAAGGTCCCGATTTTGTCTATGTAAGTTGTCAATAATATTTGTAACATATTCGAATGTTGGAAAGAAATATGTAGAGCTGTAATTCGAGCCGCCAACTCATATATCGGCTCGGCTCGTGTGCCAAACCCGACTAAACTCGGCTCAAAACTTGAAAACCAAACCCGGCTCGAACTCGAACTCGAACTCGTTTATAATTTCAAATAAAAATTGTTAAAATTTATTTTTATTATTTAAATAATGGAAATTAGTTAAAATATGTTAATATTTTTAATTGTTGAGCTCGCGAGTATATCTAGCTCCGCTCGTTTGGATCGCGAGTAAATCCGACTAAATTCGTTCATTAAACTAGTCGAGTTTGATCATAGTTTTGGACTCGTTTACTTAAACGAGCGGCTTGGTTCGGCTCATTTATTTGCGGGCTCAAACTCGTTTCATCGGGTATCATTGATTCACATCATTGAAGAGAAATATATATTCAAATTTTAAGTTCTCAAACATTTTTAAGAAATGATGTATAATATATAGACGAATGAATGTTTGAATTCGATTGACAAAGATCTGGAAATTTTAATACACATTTGGCAAATTTAATATTGCAATAACACGCCAACTTTAATAGCGATAATTAAATTCCAAATTCAATACTTATCTTAAATAAAAATCGGTCTAAATTAACAGATATCCATAAACTCCAGTTAGGTATTATACTTTCAAAAAAAAAATGTAGTATATTGATTTTCTATTTTAATTTTCAAAAAAAATCGACAAGGAAACACTGTATTTCAAATTAAAAATTCTTCATCCAATGTTCTATTTTATTGGAAAGTCTCTTGCATTCGCTTGAGTATATTTCGTCTGAGTTTGAATCTCCTCCCTGCAGTGGGGATGGGTGAGTAAACGGTGCTAGATTGCCAAACTTTAATAAGTATTCGTTCCAAATTAATCGTAAATTTTTCCCAGTCAAATTAATTAGTTTTTTATTAAATATTCAAAATTGTATTTCTAAAAATTTAGAAAATTAAAAATCAATCTAATGAAGATTACATATTTTCTTTAATAATATAATTTTTAATTATGATAGGTGTTGAGTCAAGTCAAAATTAATTAATTTGATCGTAAACCGTTAAAAGCTGACCATTATTTTGAAATATAAGGAATATATAAATTTCATTGATTAAAGTTTTAAAAAATATATTTTAATAATTTAAAGATTTTCGGTGAATTTGGAAAAGAAAAAATGAATTTGTTTTTGTAACTGGAGCATTAATTATATTGACTGCATCAATTACAATATTAAAACTTGTATATAGAAACGGTAGTATTGATGGTAGTCTTTGCAATATTAAAACTTGTATATATTTAGAAATGGTAGTATTGATGGGAGTCTTAAATTTAATACCTACGTGTGTATATATACTTTACCTAAGAACTTCGTACACAACACATATATTTACACTTCACACTCCCTACCTCCACTCCATAGAAACAGCATTTCACTGCTACAAAGATTAAACTCAGACTGCATGCATGATAAGGGTGGCTGATAAGTTGCACGCTTCAAGTAATCAAGAACACCTGGTATTATCAAACTTTGAATTCCGTTATGTTTGGCTGGACTCAGGTTAGACGTATTTCTGGCGCTTTTCTTTAAATTCTACGAGAGTTTAATATGCTGACTAAGTGCATCTGTGCATGAAACTTTTGATACTACCTTATTAGAGCATCTTCAACCACCCAAAGCCTTTAGCTAAAAGTGTATAGAAAATATCATAATTAAATATTTTAGATATTAATATGTAAAATATCATAATTAAATATCATAATTAAATATCATAATTAGATATGTATTTATATCCTAAATGCTCCTACTCACTTATACGAGTAGTGATTTTTAGTAGTTCTTTATAAACATCTTTCAGTCTGACTCATTCCTATTGTTTTTTATTTTTGTATCTTCATCTTCACATGGTTTCTCATGCACACCCTCCTAAGAAGTGTTTACACACAGTCTTGTAATTGATCACCACATTTCACGATAAATTGACACATGAGATGACATATCTGGTTGTTTAACTGCCTCCTCTTTACCCTTACGATTATCGTCACACCCCTCTACCCTCTGGTATCTGCCCTCGAATCTTTGATCATCGTTGACTAAACTGTCCTCTACCATTCAACCAAGGCATGAGTATCATGGGGTGATGGTAACACTTGTTCTTGTAGACAATACTCATTAACTAAGTTAGATGATAAAGACAATAAAATTAGTGATAGACTTAGTTTGGAGGGAAAATATCAGAATATATACTTTGACGGTCTTGATGATAATGAGAAGGGTTAAAATTAGTCAACTACACAAGCGAAAATTTATCAACTTTGACAAGTTAAATTGACATACAATGATCAGTATGACTTGTTTTACACTTCAAGTGAGAATTTGAGTGAAAAATTATGTGTAGATGGAAATAATATAAAAAATAGCAATACCTCTGCGTAAACAAGTTCAAGTAACCACCAACTATACTAATATCTTGATTAATGGGGACAGTGACGACAATAAAATGAGTGAAGAACGAAGTTTCAGAGATAAATATCAAAAGAGAAAAGGGTTTTAGTAATGAGAATAGTAAAAAGAATCTAACTGGGCAGCTAGATTACAACCATCACATTATGATCAACAATGAGATATTGCTTAACATTTCATGAGAAAATGTGCATGAGAAATTATTTAAAAATATGTAAATGTTAATTAAAATAACCGCGGTGCTAGGCCAAGTGAAGAATTTTGTTAAGTACTGTGAAATTCTATCATTTACTATAGTGTTGAAGCACTTACTAACTATCACTACAAGAAAAACGGCCATTTCCTACCATTCAATTGGTTGGAAATGGCCACATTTTGGTCGGAAATGGAATCAATTCCAACCAAACCCGTTGGTTGGAATTGCTCAAGTCGGAAATGCTTAATGGTAGGAATTGCTAGGTTATTTCTAAAAGGCCCCACATGCCAAGTGGCTGCCCATGTGGCTTGCCACGTCAAGAGCCACGTCACTTGACACGTCAAGAGCCACGTCAGCTTAAAGGGGTCCCCCAATGTTGACATGTCATCCACATGTCAAGTGGGACCAGTCCAAGTCATTTTTGCCACATCACATTTGACTTCAGTCAAGATCTATTTCCTACCAATTTCTAATATGTCAATTGGTTGGTTTTATATCAGAAACCATGTAAATTAGCATTTCCTACCAAGCATTTCCTACCATTCTGGGTTTCGAATGGTAAGCTTGGTAGGAAATGTGCAGATTTGGTAGGAAATGGTGGCTTTTCTTTTTGAAAAATTCTTTTTGTTTTGGTCATTTCCTGTACAAACAATTGTACAATCCACAATCCACATTCATCAACATCAATACACTATAATTATACAATGACTAGTAACTAAAATTACTTGCAATTAGATTAAAACATCCAACAAGTTTCCAACAACTTCATTCTACATCCAACTAAAACATCAAATACCCAACAAAAGTAGTACTAGTTCTCCGACAAGTTCAACATTATCTAACAAACACCAAAAAGATGACCAACGCATCATTTCCACCAAACTATATACATCTAGACTTGTGTATTGTTCTCAATACACAACCAAAAGAAAGTTTCAACATCAAACCATGATTAATGTACTTAAATATAAAAGCATTCACAAAGTAATAGCAAGGACTATTCGTTCTCACTACCGGAGCCTGCCTCATTACCAGAGCCTTCCTCATTACCGGAGCCTTCATGACTGCCTTCACCATCTGATTCAACTTCTTCCTCAACAGCATCAGCCTCAATATCGCCTTCATCATCAGATATGTCTGTCACATCATCCTCATCATCGGAACTGTAATCCATGACCTACAATTGTTTTAACAAAAAAAACACACAAAGTTCATAATTTAGATCAAGGTAAAACAATGAACAATGAAACAATAATTACAATGCAAAAACACTTGGAATATATTTACCTCTTTTGCCTTGGCCCGATAACGCTTGAACATATCTTTCACAAGGCCAGCCACAAGATGCAACACTTCTTTCGTAATGAAAGAAGAGAATTTGTTACAATTGGCTGGATCACTAAGGTTCATTGCAGCTCGAGCAAGACTTTCAACTTCATCTTGATTAATTCGCCGCTGATAGGTTTCTGGATGAGTTTTGAGTATCTCAATGACACCGCCGACTACCTCCGCGAATATATGGCCTGGGAGTTTATATTTACCACGAGCGGCACCTGCTGTTGAAGTCTCAGCCATGTTCTCTTCTTCTTTATCATACTGGATGGACAAGTCTTTGATTAGTTGGCGGGCTGGAATCCTTGGATAGCCAAGAAGCCGATTATTCTTCGGCTTGTTTGAGTTAGGTTCTGTGGCCATCAACCACCACTCAAAAGGCTCCACGAGTTTATCATTTTGAGTAATATCAAAATTGTTGTCCTGCAATATCTTCGCATACCTCAACTGCAATAAATTATATTCATCAATTAGTAAACATTAATAAATTAGCAAAAGTTGATTGCAAAATATATAGAGATAAATGTAAATAGATATCACAAAGTAAATAAATTAATACCGCAATTTCCTTTGCTTTCGCAGTTGTGTACAATGGTCGACCATCTTCATCCACTTCGCTGCCTGCCCTAGTGTGCGTTTTATCCCACACTTCGAGGCGAGTTGGCGGAACACCGTTCTTCTCCTCAATTAATTTCTAACAAGTAATTATAATTAGATCACAATTGCATTTACAAACAAGAACATAAAAGTAAGTAATATTTTAATAAATGATCAGTCATTTACCATCTCCACTTCTTGGAAAGATCTTGCTCCAGAGCTGTGTAAAGAGGTTACCAACTTCCGATTCTCTGCACCTGCTTCAGCTCTTTTCATGTGATCTTCTGTGTTCCAGAATGCAACCATCCCTGCCCAAATGGGATCTTTGAAGTAGCCAGGTTTCACCTCCAACAACGGCTTTTTCAACTGCTTGGACTTCTGAAATGCCCTTTTTTTCTCTTCACTCACTGTTCGCTTAATCAAGGCCTTGACATGCCCGACTATAGTCCTCTCAGATTCCCTACGGCTCTGACCCTTTTTATGGCGATAAAATTTCTAAAATTCACAAAGAATACAAGGTCAAAACAAAAATTGTAGAATCATCAAGTGGAAAATACAACATATCTATATTAATGCATATTAATACATACGTAGAATTCTTCAATTACGGTTTTCTGAAGCCAATTAGGATACTTATCATTAATATCGGTCCATGTGTAAGCTCCCACTGGCCAGAACCCACGAACGAGGCCCAGAATAGTCTTTTTTGCTTTGTTGTGCATGATGCTACAATACATATAAAATTATTGTTACTAAATGATCTTACACAAATGTCACGTAAAGGAAAAAATGCAAAAATCTACATTTTTATTTATACGAGTACTATAAACTTACACTCCGTGTGAAATGTCGATACGTGTCGGAACTGTCGGGGGAGTGGAACCAAAAAGTCCAGTCGAGTTTGAACGCTTCTTTGGCCCCATCCATTCAACCAGCTCAGCCCTTGTCTTTCCTCGGGGATAAGATTGCTTTATCGCCAACACTTTGTCCTTAGCACGAGACGTTGTTGTTTTTTCTTTGCCTTTGCGAGATTGGACTTTCTTTGTTTTACTAATCTTTCCATTGTTTTTCACCGGAATTGTCTTGCTTTGCCTGCCTCTCTTTGCAAGTTCAGTTTCAACAACTTTACCTTTACCCTTATCGTTTCTAACTTTCGCCATTAAGAAGAACCTACAAGAAAATCAATCAATAAACAAATTAAAACGTAAACACAATACATTCATTAATTAATACTATAAGTTAATCAAGTATATGTGAATGTATACAATTAAACTTGATATGATATGTAAGAAGTGACATAAAAACAGAGCGTAAAAAGGACTAATATCATACTATATAATCATCGAATCATCCTATATGTTCAAAACTGATGAAACGAATATAATCAAATTAATTTTCCAACTTAAACACGATAAGAAACATATTTTATAAGAATCTAGAGTTATAGCACGGTTAAGCATAGTTAAAACATGAAAATCAATCAATCGATCAATCCATATATTACTAACAAGTTTTCGACTTGAACACGGACAAACCATTGTTTTACAAGAATTTGAGCATGAACGACAACAAACAAAATCAAAAGTATGAAAACCCCCTTAATAAAACTTATAAATGCATATATTTTACACAATCTATGCATATAACAACATTAAAGTGATTACCCTCTGAATTTTAATTGACCGTAGACTGCAAATACATACGTGTATCGTATACGCACTTACGTAAACCTATAAACACTTACATATGCTCAAAAACAGATCAAAATGGTTAAAAAAACACATCTAAACGATTAAAAACATGGACTATAAACTCTTACATATCCAATACTCGAACTTTTTGAACTTAAAATGATGGAAACAACAAATTAATCAAAGCCCATAAATAAAACATGCATATCAATCAAAACCCCTACTGTTATAACATGCAAATCAAGCAAAAATGAATTAAAACAGGGTTTTAACACCCAATACACGCATATACACAACATATAACCTAAAATCGGTACATAAACATTAAATTGATGCTACCCATACACCAAATATACACGCATATGAAGATATAAACACATATTAATACTAAAACGAACAAAACAAGGGGTTTAAAACACATTTTTATAAAAACAAAGAGTTTAATTGAAGAGAGTAAGCCGAAGACTTACAAAAACTAAGAGAGAAATCGAAGATGAGACGGATGTTGGTAGGGTATGAAGATCTTGGTAGGGTATGAAGAGGAGAGGAGAGGAGAGGAGAGGAGAGGAGAGGAGAGGGGAGTGGGGAAAAAGAAAGTGTAAAGTGTAAAAGGGTATGAATTTTGTTTTTTTATTATTTTTTCAACTAATCAAAACCTACCAATATTGGTAGGTTTTGATGTGAGCGGTAAATTCAACTTTTTCACGAAATTTTTGGCGGAAACTGACCAAAATTTTGGGGCTGTACGGATTCGACCCCCTCACCTCTCCGAGGTTGAACAAACACCAAACCACTTTGCCAACTGATGACTTTGTTTCATAAGTCACAAAATAATTATAGATTACATACAAAACAATTATATATTATACAATTATACAAAATAATTATATATCACAACCTCATTTTATATAATTTTAACAAAACAATAAATATAAAAAGAAAAATTGGACTTTTTTCCTAATACATATTGAAAAAATGTGAAAAAATAAATATCAGTGTTTTTTAAATGAAATAATTATTATAATTTTTTTATTTTGAAAAATGAGAAAATTATAATTTTTTCTGTTCGGCCTTTTTCCTACCATGTATGTGCCTATTTACCACCAAAATTGGTTGGAAATAACCCTCTAGGAAAACGACAAACAACTTTTTTTCCAATTTCCTACCAATATCAGTAGGAAAAAAGAATTTGATGGATAGATCTATTATAAAAAAATAGGACCTTAAATTAAAAAAATGTAATATTTGACGTAGACGTTTAAAATCAAACTATTTAATCATCCGTACGGTTGGATTGTTGAAAATATTTTTTTTTAAATTCAAATTGTCTAACCCTAAACTATCCCTAAATCTCAAGTAAAAACCCTAACTTAAACTTTGGTCACTGACGCTCTTTCGTTTTCTAAACGATTTTGATTTTTTACAAATTATTTTTTGTCCAAATTTTTTTACGTGCTTCCACACACTAAAAAAACAATATTTCATGAGAAAGTTATAATTTATTCATAAATATTGATATTATTCTTTTTTTTTTGTTATAATTATATTCTCCCGAATAACATAAAAACATAAGAATGTAAGTCCAAATCAACTAATTTTTGCTCTATACTTCTAATATGAATAGATGGTTACGCCCGTAGAGTTTGATCAACAAAAACATGATAATAGATCAACACCAACCTATTTAATATTCATACCCTAATTTTGTTTTTTTTTTAATTTTTTCAACTAATCAAAACCTACCAATATTGGTAGGTTTTGATGTGAGCGGTAAATTCAACTTTTTCACGAAATTTTTGGCGGAAACTGACCAAAATTTTGGGGCTATACGGATTCGACCCCCTCACCTCTCCGAAATTGAACAACCACCAAACCACTTTGCCAACTATTGACTTTGTTTCATAACTCACAAAATAATTATATATTACATACAACCTCATTTTATATAATTTTAATAAAATTATAAATATAAAAAGAAATATTGGACTTTTTTCTCAGGAGCATAATATACTTGAATCGCTTGACTAGCCAAAATGAATACTTCATTCGACCTTAATCTTGACTTTACATCAATAGTTACAACACGATTCTTATCAATCCGAACACCGTTTCCAACACTATCAAACCAATGACATTTAAACAAATAAACAAAATTTCCTCCTCCATAGATAAGCTTAACAATTTGTTCTAATCGACCATAGTAATTAACAAGAACATCATTGTGAAAGGTTCCTCTAACAAAAACTCCATCATTAACATGAAACTTATATCCATTAACCTTACAACCTTCAAATGTGAAAATGTTGCATACCGGTCCATTAATCAAGTGTTTGAATAGCTCATATTTGACAACATCATTCTCAACCTTTTGTCTAAACCAAGACTTGAATTCGGACTTTTGGAGCAACTCTAGTGTTTCATTTGATATTTGTGGATCATTAGCACGCATGTGAGCATCAAATTCCCGAATAAATGGTTGAACTTCCGGCATGTTTAGTAGCACATAGTATTCGGCAATCTTCATATCACTATCACTTAAATACCGAGTAACATGCACTCCAATAGTTTCAAGAGGATATCTAAAAACTTCTAAAACATTTTCATTTTGGGCTCCAACCACAACTTCATTACGACGTACGATATTATGAACCGTCTTGGTGGAAGAGCGAAAGTAAAATGAAGAAAAGTTGACCATTTCCTCTTCGACATATCTCTCCGCTATTGAACCTTCCACTCGTGCTCTATTTCCTACTTTATCTTTCATATGCTTCAACAATCGCTCAAAAGGATACATCCAACGATAGTAAACCGGTCCGCCGAGTCTACATTCTTCAAATGGTCTTTTCATACACATAGAAGGAGGAAGGTTATAGACGACCACTACAACCGGCCACAATGTGTATACATTGTTTCCGGAGTTTCCAAATGGATTGAAACCATCACTTGACAATCCAAGTCGAACATTACGACACTCATTAGCAAAAGACGGGTATCGCTTATCAAAATTTTTCCATTCATCTCCGTCCGCCGGATGACTTAATTCTCCATCTTTTGTTTCTCTATTCTTGTGATAAGTCATATGTTTAGCCGTATACTCCGACATGTATAATCGTTGTAAACGTGGAATAAGCGGAAAATGTCTTAAGACCTTCTTAGGTATTAGCTTTCCATTTTTCCCCAAGACATCCTTGTAACGACTCTTATTGCAAATGTCACAAACAACTTTTTTTTCGGCATTACCATAAAACAACATACAATTATTCTCACACACATCAATCTTATCATATCCCAAATTCAATTTCTTAACCATCTTCTTCACCGCATAGTAAGTACTCGGTAGTTTATGATCTTTTGGTAACACATCACCAATAATATCAAGCAACAAATTAAATGCTTTCTCACTACAACGAGATACGTTTTTGAAATGTAACAAACTCGTACTAAAAGAAAGTTTTGTGTAGTCTTTGTTACCTGGATATATGGGAGCTCCCGAGTCATTGGCATCGGTGTAAAATTGAGAAGCATAATGATTTGGAGCTTCTTCATCATCATTTGTGCTACTACCCACCGTATCATTGAAGCTATAGTAATCTTGCCCGACACCATCTCGAAACAACCTATACATATCAATCGGTGGTTCCTCTATCGGTGGTGCATGACGTTTATTTCGACGTGGTTGTCGAGACTCCGTTCTTGGTAATTTCTCACCATGCAAAGTCCACACCGTATAGGATTCAAAAAATCCAAAAGCACACAAGTGAAACTTTATGGTATCTAGAGTTTCCCACCGATTATTTCTACAATTCTTACAAGGACACATTGACTTATCATTGCTCAACCCAAATTTTTTAGCCACATCTAAAAACTCTTCTACGCCTCTTCTATACTCATTCGTTAATGAAATGCGATCACTTTGCATCCGGCGTGACATCCAATCACGATTAACATTTGACATCTACAATATTGACAAATTACAATTCAATATCACTCACTTTTTTTTTGCTATTCATGAACAAATATCATGGATTAACAACAAAAAAATTAAGACATAACTTATATGTAAATGAACTTACAAATACATAAATTATTATGTTACAATTATTGAACTTACAATGAATTTTGATGATTAAATCTTCTTTTTCTTCTTCTTCTTCTTCTTTCTCTTCTTCCCCTTCTCAAAACTTTATCTTATCCTCATAAACAAAACACCACACATTACAAAAGCAAAAAGGTGGTGGGGGCCGAAATTTGCATCCTGCTTCTTTTTCCTACCAATTTTGGTAGGAAATGTACTTAATTATTGGACCAATAATAAACAGCCACGGCCGACGACATGGAAGCGGGGACCCAGAAAAAGTTAAAATTTTGCATTCGGGTCTTTTCCTACCAATATTGGTAGGAAACACACCTGGAAAAATAATAATATTTATATTTTAAGAAATTGTTTATTAATCAAAAAATGTGAGGGACTGTGACGTGGAAGGTGGGGTCTCATCACATTCATTTCCTACCAGTTTTGGTAGGTTTTGATTTACCTTCAAAACCTACCAAAATCTAGTAGGAAATGACCCTGACAAAATTTCGTTATTTTTTTCCCCAGAAATTGTTTATTAATTTAAAATACGTGAGGGATAATGATGTGGAATGTGGGGTCGTTGAAAAGTCAAATTGTGACCAAAACCAACTAAATCTGGTAGGAATTGATTTCCGACCAAAAATTGGTAGGAATTGATGCTTGCGTGTACAAAACTTGGGACCCACAGACACCATTTCCAACCAATTTCTTTGTTGGTTGGAAATGCTCAGTCATTTCCAACCAATTTTTTTTGGTATGTTTTAAATGGTAGGAAATGGCCGTTTTTCTTGTAGTGTATACAGTCACATGTAAGTGGGATAACAGAAATTATAAGTAAAATGAATGTTAATTTTTTAAAATTAAATCATAGTTTTAGTACATAATGATTATTATCGGTACTAGATGTAAAAAGGATGTTACTTTCTTAATGTAATACACATCTAAATCAATTTTAGAAAAAATTGCAGATTCTTGTTTAGATTATTAGTTAATATGTGATGCATGTGTTTTAGAATTGATTGTTTTAATAAAAGAGACAAATAGTATATAAAATATTAAGTTGCTTACATCGGAAGAACTTAAAAGAGTTTTAATTCTTATATTTGTAAAAGAGCGTTTACAACGGACTTGGAAAGGGTTACGTACATAGAAAGAAAAATTTATTTAACTTTGTTATCTTATTTGGCTGCTAGGAAATGATAAAACAATCTCAATACACACGCACACTCGTATGTATATTCAGGTGAAAAACAAAATATGACTTCACTATTTATTTCATCTGGAATCACAGAATACAAATACAGGGAACAAAACGAATACTTGCTAGAAAGTAGGAACCACTAGTGCAACTAAGTCCTACTTCCACTCCAACACCTATACTACAGATCCTACAACTACGTTATTGTTAAAGACCATGTCTACGACAAACTTTATTTAAACATGTTTAGATTAAGGCCCATTAGAAACTAAGCCCAACACATTCCCCCTAATCTAAGCATGTTTATTTAACACAGCTGCAGCTACACCCACGACATCTTGGACTCCGATCATGCTTCTCATTTCTTCAAACTTGATCCTGCCCAATGCCTTAGTTAAAATATCTGCCCTTTGCTCGTGTGTTGCTACGTACTCGATTACCAGCTTACCCCGTTCAATACATTCGCGAATAAAGTGAAAACGAACGTCTATATGTTTGCTTCTCCCATGTTGAACAGGATTCTTCATAAGCTCCATTGCTGATTTGTTATCCACACGCAGCACAACAGGACCGACTTTATGTCCCGAGATTTCTTCTAACAAGCCCTGGAGCCAAATGCTTTGGCATGCTGCAAGAGTTGCTGCCATATACTCCGCTTCGCAGGACGATAAAGAAACTACCCTCTGCTTTTGGGAAGTCCACGAAATCAGATTATTGTTCAAATAGAAACACATACCACCTGTACACTTTCTGTCTATGACATCTCCGGCTAAGTCGATGTCCGAATAACCCAGCAGAATCTTTCCATTCTTTTCAGCCCTGTTAACCAAACCATAACCAATTGTTCCTTTTATGTACCTCAATATGTGCTTAACCGCTTGCTAATGCTTGATTGTTGGCACTTCCATGAATCTACTCACCATTCCTACGGCATAAGAGATGTCGGGTCTGGTATGAGTTAGATACCGCAAGCTCCCAACAATTCATCTGTACTCTGTGGCATCAATCTGTTCACCTCCTTCATCCCTATCCAACTGCAACTTGTACTCCATTGGATACCAGCATGAGTTACAGTTCAGCATACCTGATCTTTCGAGCAACTTCCTCGCATAAGCGGACTGTTTTAGGGTGGTCATGTGACCTGTTTGAGAGACTTACAAACCCAAATAAAATGATAACAAGCCAAGATTGCTCATTTCGAATTGGGTGTTCATCTGTAACTTGAACTGTTCAATTTCATGCGTGCTCGAACCTGTTACTAGTAGGTCTTCAATGTACACGGCAACCACCAGTATATTTCCTTGAGCCTGCCTAGTATAGACTGCATGTTCATGTAAACACCTCTTAAACCCAAACTCTCTCAAACATTTATCAAACCTTGCGTTCCAAGCCCGTGGTGCTTGACGCAACCCATACAAAGCCTTTCTTAACTTATATACTTTACGTTCCTGTCCGTTCTTCACAAACCCTTCGGGTTGGGCCACATAAACTTCTTCCTCGAGCTCTCCGTTTAAGAAGGCCGATTTGACATCGAGGTGGTGAACCTCCCATCCCTCTTTTGTTGATTCTGAGACAGATGAATATAAGGAAAAATCATATAGTTTACTAAAAGATGGAAAATTCAAGGTAAAAAGATCTGTGACACCCTAAAGTGACCATTTTATCCGGGTAAGAAAAAACAAGTCTACTACAAGTACCAAGATTTTTTCAACATGCACGTGAAGTAGGTACCTCCTCTCATAGCCATAATGTAATTCAATAGATCATTGTTAAAAAACTCATGCCTTCATTCATGGAATTAGTGATTTATTAGCAAGTGTTGTCCTTCAGTTTTAAGTACAAATGCTACATAGTAAAGTAAATCATGAATGAATAAAAAAGTCCACAAGTTTTTATGAAGCCTAACTTTCCACGACCACTTCAAAACTGAATCAAAACTTTCAATATCATAGTATATGGTTCATATATAAGGCTCATATATATGTTGTCTTCTGATGGTGTTTCGTCACGGAATGTTGTGTTGCCTTCTAGTGATGTTTCATGAAGAAACATAAATTTCATAACAGAATAACCTGAAACATCATAGTACAGAGCACAAATTCAGAAATTGTTTTCATGAGACATTTGTTCGCGCCAAACACGATGTTCAAAATAATTTTATTCAACTACTACTATGAATAAGAATTATTCAAAATATTCAAACAAAATACTTTAAAAAAAAATTTGCTTCAAAGTTCTTCATTATGTTTAATATGAAATTACATAATATGAAAGACAATATTAACTTAAGTGAAGATTAAAAAATAAATATCATACTTAGTCCAATTTCTACCTCTTCATATCTTCATTTTCCTCATTTGAGTAAGCTGCTAATGCAAGAAAATTGGCCTTGTTTTAGCTTTTCTTTTATACGAAGATGAGTTACATATTTCACGTGCATGTTGAAGAAGATCTTGGCACTTGTAGACTTGTTTATTCATACCCGAACAAAGTGGACATTTAACGCTGTCGTCAGATATTTTTTTTCCTTCAATTTCCCATCTTTTAGTAAACTATATGACTTTTTCTTATATTCATCTATCTCCGAATCAGTTATATTAGATTCAAAGTTCGAATCCATGTTGAGTACAAATTTATATAGCTAGTTGGGAATAAGTAAATTAAGTATATGATGCAAAGCAAATATGAATATATATAAATGCAAGTACAAAATTATATTATTACAGATTAAGGCTGGTACTCCGTCGCAGCTTAGATTTATAACTACAATTATAAAGACAAACTACTACAAGCACAGAACCGAAATTAAAGGACTGAACTACTGTATTCCCGAATCACCTCATTTGACTAGTGACTATCAATCACCTCATTTTTAAATCTTAACTCAAACAGTCTTTTTTTTTTACCTTCCCTCTTATCGTACTTTTTACTCCTATATAACAGTAAAAACTTATGTTACTAATGTGTTTGTTAAAAATTAGCAGGAAAGTAATTGCACTTGTGTACTCCTATCATTGCAGAAGAGTAGGCATAGCTCTAATGTGTACCCCTATCATTTATTTAACAATAGGCAATCAACTTATGTTTCCTAACTAAACGTTGTTATATGTAAGTAGGCTGTTAATCCCTTTGAAATGTAAAATGTGTCGGGAAGCCTTTTAAAAACTAGTTATAACCTGCTAGTGCAAGTTATCCCCTGCTAGTGCTACACTATTCCCTGCTAGTACTACCATATTCTCAGCTAGTGCTACCCTATTCCCTGCTAGTTGTAGTTATAACTTGCTAGTACTACCCTATTCCCTGCTAGTGCTAGTTGTAACCTGCTAGTGACACCCTATTCCTTGCTAGTGCTAGTTGTAACCTGCTAGTGACACCCTTTTCCGTGCTAGTGACACCCTTTTCCTTGCTAGTGACATCGTATTCCCTGCTAGTGCTAGTTATAACCTACTAGTAGCACCTTATTCCGTGCTAGTGCTAGTTAAAACCTGCTAGTTTTACTTAGAGCTATGGTAATTAAGTCTCACCCCTTGGCCTCTAAATGAAATCCCAGTTCTCATTTTCCAGATGAAGGATTTAACCTAACAATGATAACAAAAAAAGTGTTGGGTACAGTTTACTAGTCCTGTGCATATTTAAAAACTTATGAAAAGACAGCTCAGGCTACCTGGTGTTGCTTGGTAAGAGTATTGAACGAAACAATGACACCGTTGTAATACCTACAAATAGAACATGTTAGACAATTTAAAAATGTACAAATAACCGATCTTTTAAACTAAACACTTACTTCTTATCTTCTTCCCACCAAAATTTGAACCTGGAATGAACAAGATTATCTTTAAAACCTGTTCTAGATTGATTAAAATGCACATCCTTCCTTTTCCTGAGGTGGTGACCCACTATTCTAACATTGCTTCGGAGCTTCATATTCCTCTCAGGAACAGAAACGATAAAATGTTAGTGTTTTCGTCAAAAAAAATGTTATTGTTTGACATCTGTAAAATCTAATTCTTTAAGAAAGATATACCACCTTCAAACACAGGTCTCTTCATTATATTCCATCCATATCCATCCACCTTCAGCTCTTCTGCAATGATAGGATTTATTTTCGCCCTCAATGCACATGCATCGAGTGGGTCAAACCAATTCCGTCCAAACTGAAAAACAGAAATAAAGCACATGTTATAAACTTGTGTTTATATGGGAGGAAGAGAGGGAGGGAGAGGGAGGGGGAGAGAGAGGAGGGAATGGTAACCTTCCCTCCTCTCTCTCCCCCTCCCTCTCCCTCCCTCTCTTCCTTCCATATAAACACAAGTTTATAACATGTGCTTTATTTCTGTTTTTCAGTTTGGACGGAATTGGTTTGACCCACTCGATGCATGTGCATTGAGGGCAAAAATAAATCCTATCATTGCAGAAGAGCTGAAGGTGGATGGATATGGATGGAATATAATGAAGAGACCTGTGTTTGAAGGTGGTATATCTTTCTTAAAGAATTAGATTTTAAAGATGTCAAACACTAACATTTTTTTGGACGAAAACACTAACATTTTATTGTTTCTGTCCCAGAGAACATCAAGGGGGATGTTAATGTTCCTGAGAGGAATGTTAATGTTCCTGAGAGGAATATGAAGCTCCGAAGAAATGTAAGAACAGTGGGTCGCCACCTCAGGAAAAGGAAAGATGTGCATTTTAATCAATCTAGAACAGGTTTTAAAGATAATCTTTTTCATTTCAGGATCAAAGTTTTGTGGGAAGAAGATAAGAAGTAAGTGTTTAGTTTAAAAGATCGGTTATTTGTACATTTTTAAATTGTCTAACATGTTCTATTTGTAGGTATTACAACAGTGTCATTGTTTCGTTCAATACTCTTACCAAGCAACACCAGGTAACCTGAGTTGTCTTTTCAAAAGTTTTTAAATATGCAGAGGACTAGTAAACTGTACCGAACACTTTTTTTGTTATCATTGTTAGGTTAAATCCTTCATCTGGAAAATGAGAACTGGGATTTCATTTAGAGGCCAAGGGGTGAGACTTAATTACCATAGCTCTAAGTAAAACTAGAAGGTTATAACTAGCACAAGCACGGAATAAGGTGCCACTAGCAGGTTATAACTAGCATTAGCAGGGAATACGGTGTCACTAGCAGGGAAAATGGTGTCACTAGCAGGTTACAACTAGCACTAGCAGGGAATAGGGTGTCACTAGCAGGTTACAACTAGCACTAGCAGGGAATAGGGTAGTACTAACAGGGAATAGTGTAGCACTAGCAGGGGATAACTTGCACTAGCAGGTTATAACTAGTTTTTAAAAGGCTTCCCGACACATTTCACATTTCAAAGGGATTAACAGCCTACTTACATAAAACAACGTTTAGTTAGGAAACATAAGTTGATTGCCTAATGTTGAATTTTGAGATTACTCTGACACATAAAATTCTCTAATCGAATTTAGAGACGATGCCGGCACGATTGGCATCACCATCTAGCCCGATAGCCAAATATTACACATAATGCAGTAAGTATGACAATCTTTCTGCTCCTATTTTGTCCGATGACGTGATTGAGAAAATCATCGAGTACAATCTGTTGCCCGTTTTTATGCAGAACTCTGTCTTAAAATCAAATGCATGGTTACGTAATATAATCCAATTACTTAGAAAGTAAAACTAGCAGGTTATAACTAGCACTAGCACGGAATGAGGTGCCACTAGGAGGTTATAACTAGCACTAGCAAGGAATACGGTGTCACTAGGAGGGAATAGGGTGTCACTAGCAGGTTACAACTAGCACTAGGAGGGAAAAGGGTGTCACTAGCAGGTTACAACTAGCACTAGCAGGGAATAGGGTAGTACTAGCAGGTTATAACTACAACCAGCAGGGAATAGGGTAGCACTAGCAGGGAATAGGGTAGTACTAGCAGGGAATAGTGTAACACTAGCAGGGGATAACTTGCACTAGCAGATTATAACTAGTTTTTAAAAGGCTTCCCGACACATTTCACATTTCAAAGGGATTAACAGCCTACTTATATAAAACAACGTTTAGTTAGGAAACATAAGTTGATTGCCTAATGTTGAATTTTGAGATTACTGTGACACAAAAAATTCTCTAATCGAATTTAGAGACGATGCTGGCACGATTGGCATCACCATCTAGCCCGATAGCCAAATATAACACATAATGCAGTAAGTATGACAATCTTCCCGCTCCTATTTTGTTGCCCGTTTTTATGTAGAACTATGTCTTAAAATCAAATGCATGGTTACGTAATATAATCCAATTACTTAGAAAGTAAAACTAGCAGGTTATACCTAGCACTAGCACGGAATAAGGTGCCACTAGCAGGTTATAACTAGCACTAGCAGGGAATACGGTGTCACTAGCAGGGAATACGGTGCCACTAGCAGGTTACAACTAGCACTATCAGGGAAAATGGTGTCACTAGCAGGTTCCAACTAGCACTAGCAGGGAATAGGGTGTCACTAGCAGGTTACAACTAGCACTAGCAGGGAATAGGGTAGTACTAGCAGGTTATAACTACAACTAGCAGGGAATAGGGTAGCACTAGCACGTTACAACTAGCACTAGCAGGGAATAGGGTAGTACTAGCAGGGAATAGGGTAGCACTAGCAGGGAATATGGTAGTACTAGAAGGGAATAGTATGGCACTAGCAGGGGATAACTTGCACTAGCATGTTATAACTAGTTTTTAAAAGGCTTCCCGACACATTTCACATTTCAAAGGTATTAACAGCCTACTTACATAAAACAACATTTAGTTAGGAAACATAAGTTGATTGCCTAATGTTGAATTTTGAGATTACTGTGACACATAAAATTCTCTAATCGAATTTAGAGACGATGCTAGTACTACCCTATTTAATTTAATACTTTTATTTAATATTACACAAAACACAACACAAAAAATACATGAATATGAAAATACACAAGTCCTAAATTGATATTGTTTGAGTTTGGAGTTTGGATTTATCAATTTAGTACATGAAACATGAAATTACAACACGAACGAAAGTACCCGACACGAACAAATCGACGGTTGGGTAAAATATTACTCCTTGAGTATCAATTTAGAAGTTTTGTTTGACTTTTTGGGGTCAAATTAACTAAACTTTGACTATAAATTACATATATCATATAATCGGAAAATATTATAAAAATATATCATTGGAAAGTAGATATAATCTATTCTAAAATGTATTTTTCAGTTTTTTAAAATTTCGAATGAATATTTTTTAATGAATGGTCAAAATTTGGTCAATTTGACCACAAAATATAAAATAAGAGTAAATCGAAAGGGCAAAAACATGCACATGAAATTATTAAAATTAAGAAACACTTAAATATCACATATATACATATATATATAAGTGCGAAAAAGCAAGTGATAACACATATATACATGTTCAAAAACAAAAACCCCCTGAACTACATGTGGGTAAATTCGTATAGAAGCGAGTAATTTTGAGTACAGAGGGATGAAACACACACCAATTCATTAGGTTTTATACACATATATGTTACACCGCAAGTTTTATAGAAACACCCCCATATTTATTACACCCTAGTTTTATAGAAAGTTAGAAACACCCCAATATTTATACGACCCCAATTTTTATATAAACACCCCAGTTTTAGAGAAACACCCAAATATTTATTACACCCCCAATTGTAAAAACACACCCCAATATTTATTACACCCCAAGTTTCAGAGAAACACCCAAATATTTGTTACGCCCTCAGTTAGTTTTGTAGAAACACCCCCATATTCTCCACAGATCAACGCTACAAAATATAATGGGTCGAATAAAAATATATAAATCAAACGTCTCTTGTATGGGTGCACGGTTCGGCTCGGTTTTTAGTAAAAACCGTAACCAAACCGTATATATCGGTTCGGTTCGGTTTCTACTTATTAATCGTAACCGAACTGTTCAACACGGTTATTTTCGGTTCGGTTAACCGTTAATCGGTTTCGGTTTTTTTCGGTTTAGAATTAAAGTGCCATTCTACATTGATTTTCTCCAAGTGGGCAACTTCAAAGTGTCTGGCAGATGAACCATTGAAATCCAGACTATTACAGTACAACACTAGAACTTGTCTAGAGCACCTGGAAAGTTGTACATAGTAAGCTAAAGGCCCCCTGGACCTTATTGTCCTGTTCTTGACTTTTTAAGGTTTTAACATTCAAATTATCTCACCTAGTACATATTCTTATACATAACATCTGATTTAGTGGCTGCTCATCCGATTCAAATATTTATAAAGTACTACCGTAGATAACAACCACAATGATATAAAAGCATGCTCGATTTCAAAACTAGCAATACAGTTTACCAAAATGGGAAGAATATAAAAGCATGCTCTAGAGTGTGACAAAGAACATGAAGGTGTTTATCTATCTACATGAATTTTAACAAACACATTAGTACCATAGCTCTAATGTGTACTAGCAGGGACTGCGCAGAAGTATTAACTCAGCTGTATTTTTTACCTTCTCAAAGAATTAATTATCACTTATGGTACCAATTGCTAGCAAAGTGATAATTAATTCTTTGAGAATTAGCTTTATGTTGGTTAAAATACTAAAACTTATGTTATGTGTGCATCCTTGTTACTTTCTCATCTGAGTTGAATTACTATGTCTTGACAGCATAAAATTATTACTCTTTTGCTACTAGGATAAATGGACAAGATATTACTACAAAAAAGCTAGCCTTCTTTGTAATCAGGAAATTCTAATTTTGTGTGTTTTTTGTGTTCAAGGCCCTGCTGCGAATGGGTATTCGAAGTGTCACTGTTTCTGATGTTAAATGCTTTGGCGATCAATGTATCTGTAGTCCCGGTAAGTACTATTCTGGAATTACATTAATACCCTCACTCTGCTAATATTAACCCTTTATTAGTACTGCATTCCTGACATAATGTCAAGCTTTTTAATCTCTGCAACATGCAGGTTCTTCATTTTCTGCAGACATGTTGGTTTCCAAAATTAAGATGGAAATGGTAGTAAGCAAGAATCAGGTATGTATATAATTGAACTTAAATAATAACCCTCAAGTTCTTGCAACTCAAATGATCTTAGTGCATGGCCTCCGTCATTATCTTATGCTCGAACAAATCTCCAAAATTTCCAGCTTCGGCAAAAATCATCAACTCATTATATATTTTTGCCGTCTTAGGTTGAAGAAGTGATACAGAATATCATTGTACAAGCAAGGGTATGTGGGGATGGTGGTCTTTTTTACTTTTGCAGTGATATATACCTGTTGCTGATGTAATTCGAATTAGCACCGGTAAGTGTCTTTAATTTTAGAAACTCATCTCCTTTGCTGTTCTTAGTAAAAGAATGCTTATGAAAATTTGTATTCTTGTTAAATTTCAGGTGAGCGGGGTGAAAAGGCTGAGCCGAGTGGATAACCTCTTATCCAAGGATCACAATTTTTGTCTCTGCCGCATTTATTATTTTTGTTAATTTTAAAATTTAGCTTACGTTATTCTAGAGCAATCTCTAAATTTTATTTACTTCTTTCAGGTGCAACCAGGTCCTCAACTCCTTACAGAGTAACAACAGTCACATTAGAGGGAGTTTGCTGGAACCAAGTTGCTGACTTGCTGCTAATCTTGTTCTCAGATTGAATGTACTCAGCACTATCTATTTTGTACTCGGATTTTATTATGATTTTGTACTCAGCACTATGTACTTTCTATCAGAAACAATTGTGGATTCATGCAAATTTTCAATTTAATATTTTTTATAATCATAACCAATGAAGTAGCTGTTAGAAATCAGTCTTGGTATGCAAAACGGAACAGTTGCACAGTAATAACCCACCCAAAACGGAACAGTAGCACAGTAACCCCCTTTTGCACAGCAGCGATGGTCTGACGGTCTGTATGAACTGTGTAGCGATGGTCAAAAGTAATAAGATATTTTTGACGGTGTTAAATTTTTTATAAGTAGAAACCTCTCGTTAAAGGTATGTGTATACTAATCTATCTATTCTTTTGTAATTTGTAAATTCGAGTTCGATTCAATATTAATTCATTAAAATTAATTAATTATATGTATTTAATCATATACATTGACAAATATTAAAATAATTGAGATTTTAAAATTAAATATAAAAAATACAATAAAATAAAAAATAACTTAAAAAAATTCATAATTGTCCTTAGTTTTCAACTAGAAAATAATAATAAATATTAAAATATTTATTTTAAGAATGAAAATGATTAAAATATTTGTAAATAGGAAGTTGAAATAAACGAAGTGAAGGAATAATTAGTCGAATTTCTAATTTTCAATATTATGTTATGATTGTTTTACTGTATGTTAGAATCGTGAATTTTTGGAAAATTGTAACGAGGAGGTAATATGTCATAAGATTTTTTATTTTTCGAATCTAAATTTAGATTCAATATAATTGTATGCTATATTAGATACTTCCTCAGTCCCTAATTACTTGTTCAGTTTGACTTTTTATATACACTCATTTGACTAGTGAGAGTGACTATCAATCACCTCATTTTTAAATCTTAACTCAAATAGTCATTTTTTTTTTACCTTCCCTCTTATCGTACTTTTTACTCCTATATAACAGTAAAAATCTATTATATTTCATACATTGTCTCCTAATATATCATCTTTTTCAAACATTGTGAAACTAAAAGCTCGAAATCTTGATGGTCATCCATGGAGCTCAGCCCTCTTCTAAGGTACACTACTCATTAAATATATTTGCATGTTTTTGTGCAAGTAAACAGCTTAACTGAGATTATGGTCCTTATTGGTTCTTAACTGAGATAATTATGAGAAAACACAGCGTTGTTACTAGCAGTGATATTTAATGTAAAAGTTTGCGCACTTTTTTAATAAAAAACTTCAATGGCCTTCTTCCTGTTAAATTGCTATTACGATTTCAGTCTTTAGATTGACTATGACTTTCTTCTGATGAACAGACTTAAGTACTGTTTTAGTTATCAAAATTATTATTTCATGATAATTAACTTCATTGAGATTCTACAAAAAAAGTCCTTAAATACAAAAATATTGATTAACTCAATCGAAATTCTAAAAAAAAGAGATAACTATGAATTATTCTTATTATTTGTTTAATTCTTTTAATTTTCAGAAATTGTTTTATTAGTTTTAAAATGATTTAAAAATAGGATTAATTCCTAAAAATTCATTTTTCATCCGTTTCTTTTCAAACGAAAGCCTAAAATTTTCTAAAATATTTTCTATCTTCTAGAATCATAAGATTAACTATGAATGTAACTATGAATGAACGGTAGGAGTTCGATTTTGGTATACATCGTCACCGTGATGTTTTTGTAATTGTAATGTTTGGTTGAATGGATGAATGTTGTGTTTAGTATAATCATTTTTGGCAACTCCTCCCGAGAAAAAGGTGAAGTTTCAAATGATGTGTTTTCTCTTGCTTTTGATTATTCTCAAAATAATTTCTTTGATTCAAAATAGTTTCTCAAAATACTTTCCTTTAAATGTTCTATGTACATGTTTTGAGAACTATATAGGTAAGCAGTAATATCATAGCAGTGTTTTCATATATACGTGACAAATAAAAATCAGTAACTAAGCTAATGGATTTTACATAAGTATTGTCGTATCATCTAGCTAGAGTGAGATTATTCAGGACATGGTATTTATTGCATATTGCCCCCATCCCTCTGGCCGATTTCTAAGAAATTATAAGATTTCTTACTAGCAGGGCATATTGCCCCCATCGTCTCCGGAGTGTGCCGCCGGAGAGAGAGCGAGAGTGCCACCAAAGGTTTTAAATTATTTTTGTACCGACGACTACCACCAAAACCCCCCCTTACACTTATTATATAGAGAGAGGGGGAGAGAGAGAGAGAGAGGGAGCTTTTTTATGACTTTTTGAACCGGGTTTTTAAACCCGAATCTTTATAATTTTTTGATTTCGGATTGGATTCGGATGATTAAAATATTATTATATTAAATTATTTTATTTAATATTATTTTTAATCAAGGTTAATTCCTTTCAATCAACTCCTTTCTCCTTTCAATCAATCAAGTTTAATTGAGATGATAAATTGATCGAATATATATGAAACTGACTATTTTACAAAAAATGACGTCTAGGTCAAAAAAATGATAATTCTTTTCTTGTGTGTCGATACTTGTCGCTGGAACTTGTCTTCGGAAGTTTTCATATATATATATATTCAGTCAGTTTATCGTAACAGAAAATCAACTCCTTTCAATCAATCAAGTTTAATTGAAACGATAAATTGATCGAATATATATGAAACCGGCTATTTTACAAAAAACGACGTCTAGTTCAAAAAAATGATAATTCTTTTCTTGTGTGTCGATACTTGTCGCTGGAACTTGTCTCCAGAAGTTTTCATATATATATATATATATATGTTCAGTCAGTTTATCGTAACAGAAAATCAACTCCTTTCAATCAATCAAGTTTAATTGACACGATAAATTGATTGAATATATATGAAACCGACTATTTTACAAAAAACGACGTCTAGGTCAAAAAATTGTTAATTCTTTTCTTGTGTGTCGATACTTGTCGCTGGAACTTGTCTTCAGAAGTTTTCATATATTTTATTATTGCCAAAATGATTTTCCATTTGTCTTCTTTTGATATGTCATAGAGATACTCCCTCCATCAATTTTTAGTTGTTCATTTTGAAAAAAAACACACATATTAGTTGTTCATTTTGAAAAAAACACACATATTAAGAACCTAAAATTATTTTGAATTTTTTAATGAATTTTAGCCGATTTGTTAGAAATTTTATATGTAAAAAAAACCTAAAATTACTTGAACTCTTTATTTAATAGGTAATGAGATGGATGTCCTAGTGATTTAGGTAACCACTAGGACATTGTTGGAGCATCATTTTTTGCTAGATTACTTATATTTGAGCTTAGGACATGATATAAGTAAGCTCTTGGACTTGCTCTAACTGCATTAAATGAAAATGAGTTGTGAATATATTTTCATTAGTCAAACATTGGAAATAAGAGTTCAAAGGTATTTTAAATTGGAGATGAACATTGTTACACTGCCTTTACTCTCCTCCTCGGCGCCCGAGACTCTTCTCTCACTCTCAGTTGTATCATTTTTCTGATTTGACAAATATCTACCCTTATAAATTGTTAATTATGGCTGAACAACTTTCTCCTCTTAACTGTCCTAATGAATTTCTACTCTTTATGAAGAGGAAGCTAGCAGCCGAACAAAGGTAATTTCTACTTTGTGATTACCTTCTTTATGTGTACTTGTTGGAATTTCTTGTTTCATAGGTAGAATTTCTTGTTGGAATAAGTAATTTCTTGTTGGAATAAGTAATTGGATAATTCATTAGATATACGTAAATTGCTCTCGGTTGGTCAATCATTTGATAGCCAGAGAACATTCTACCTGGTGAGTTTTCTTGTTTCAAGTATTTTAATAAATAGGATTGGTTGAGTGATAGAGACTGTAAAAATTCTTTGGTTAGAAATGTGACTATGTTATTGTATATGAATCTGTGGGTGTGGGTGTGGAACTGTGGATGAGTTAACTCGTTCAGCTCAGTAAACTTGGGCTTTGTTTGACCATCGTTACATTGACTTATAGGCTTTGACATAAATTGGAATTCGCATTGGGTCAATATATGAGGTATAATTTAAGCCCAAAAAGATAATTTGAACAACCTGGTTTAATATTTAGGCTTTATTGGTATGTAATTTTTGTGTTTTTTGTTTGATGTTTGTATTATGTCGTTAAATTGTTTATCTCAATCCTTAGTCATTAGTGTGCATATATGTCACCTCTCCTTAGTCGAAGACTGAAAAAGAGGTTAGAAGAGCTCGAAAGCACAGCTGAATCCCATCCTCCAATGGTAAAGCATTGCATATTCTGAATTATCTACTGATTTACATAATTTGTTTTGAAATTTAACTAGGTTTGTGTGTTTTTTGTAGTCAACGTCAAAACGAGCAAGAACTGACAAGCAGATCACGCAGATCACGCAGTTGGGGCCTACAAAGTTTCATAAAGAGGTATTACATAGACTTTTTTTGGAATTGAATAAAGCAAGGAGTTACGTGGCGCCTTATGGTGATCTTAATCTTCAATGGGAAGATGATGCCTTATGGGAGACAATTATGTTTATTGTGGAGCTGCCGGTAAGGTTATAGTTTCTTAACCTCTAATTTCTCGCAAACGATCAATCATATTGTTTGAATGTGCTCATTTATTCTTGCAGGTAGTCCTTTCGGTACATGAATTCAAGTTGAACTTGATTGGCTACTATGAAGCCTTTGAAAGTAATAACTCTGTCGAGCTTCACTAGTTGTGAGGAGACATTGTCTATGATCAGAAATCTCTTCCTGAGGCGAAGGGAGGGTTTAGTTGATCATCTCGCTTCCTTATTTCGTCCTCCCCCCAAATCTGCACTGGAACAATATCGTCAGGAATCAGTCACAATGGTTTCAAACAACTCTGGCATGTTGCAACCATTCCGGTCGATCCCATCACACGATGGCATACAACCACTCCAGTCGTTTCTATCAAGCTCATCAGCAAATAGCATCTACACTGGTTTTGCTCAAGGCTTAAAGGAGATAAAAGACGAGTTGTCGTTTCTAAAGTTCTCGTGGGCGCAATTTCATATGACAAAAAACAAAGGATTGATGGCATTGTTTTGTGGGTATGACCGTGACGACAGGATTAAGTTAGTTCAAGACGGTTATGGTGATTTTAGGTATCTTAGTTTTTTGTCTCTCACTCTCACTCGTATCCTCTGTTTTTGTTATTAATTGTAACAATTTTTTGTTTTATAGTGTGATGAGTGTACCATGTTCACCTCAGTAGGCATGATGCGAGGAGTGCAGAGGCAGAGGCCAGATGATTGTAGCAGCAGTGCAGTGCAACATGGTTTATGTGACTTTGTATTATTACAGAGGGGCTGTATTTTTTTAGACGCGAGTTTATTTTTCTTGAAAAGGCTCCATGTCCACTGGTTAAAACTTTGTAATGTGATTTCAAATACAGTTCGAATGCTTGTATTAAACTGTTAGCAGTGTTTGCTTTTTTACTGATTAACGGAAGTGGTTGTATGCTTGTACTAGGTCTTGCAAGATGTTGTTTCACTTAGCATAAGAATATTCGTAAGGATCATGGCTGGACACTTTATGATTTACTGTAACTGAATCATGGCAACTACTTCATACAACAGCTTCTAGTTTCTGTCCTACCAGGAAACTAAAGTTCTGTTACTACATGTTCTTTAGCAAAATTGTCCATCTCTTTTTGCTGAGACAATATCAATGTAGCCAAAGAACTGACAATATCAATGTAGCCGAAGAAATCCCTGTTCGATGACGTGCAGTAACTATACAGCTGCGCAGTCCCCGATCATTCAAGTTCTCACCCCTTGGCCTCTAAATGAAATCCCAGTTTTCATTTTCCAGATGAAGGATTTCTTCATCTCCATCATCTTATTTAACCTAACAATTATAACAAAAAAAGTGTTAGGTACAGTTTACTAGTCCTGTGCATATTTAAAAACTTATGAAAAGACAGCTCAGGCTACCTGGTGTTGCTTGGTAAGAATATTGAACGAAACAATGACACCGTTGTAATACCTACAAATAGAACATGTTAGACAATTTAAAAATGTACAAATAACCGATCTTTTAAACTAAACACTTACTTCTTATCTTCTTCCCACCAAACTTTGATCCTGGAATGAATAAGATTATCTTTAAAACCTGTTCTACATTGATTAAAATGTACATCTTTCCTTTTCTTGAGGTGGCGACCCACTGTTCTTACATTGCTTCGGAGCTTCATATTCCTCTCACGAACATTAACATTCCTCTCACGAACATTAACATCCCCCTTGACATTCTCTGGAACAGAAACAATAAAATGTTAGTGTTTTCGTCAAAAAAAATGTTAGTGTTTGACATATGTAAAATCTAATTCTTTAAGAAAGATATACCACCTTCAAACACAGGTCTCTTCATTATATTCCATCCATATCCATCCACCTTCAGCTCTTCTGCAATGATAATATTTATTTTCGCCCTCAATGCACATGCATCGAGTGGGTCAAACCAATTCCGTCCAAACTGAAAAACAGAAATAAAGCACATGTTATAAACTTGTGTTTATATGGGAGGAAGAGAGAGAGGAGGGAAGGAATTTTTACCATTTCTAAATTGTCATTTTCAAATCATGGGGGAGCTTGTTGGATGAAAAGCTCCATCATATCCATCCACCTTCAGCTCTTCTGCAATGATAGGATTTATTTTCGCCAACAATTCACGGGGTACACATTAGAGCTATGTTGATTTCAAGAGCTATGCCTACTCTTCTGCAATGATAGGGGTACACAAGTGCAATTACTTTGCTGCTAATTTTATCAAACACATTAGTACCATAAGTTTTTACTGTATTTAAAACCATTATATATAGGCCAATGTTCCAGAGAGAACCATCTTATATAGAGAATCGAGGAGAACCGTATATTCTAATATCGAATCTCATAAATAATTTTAATTTTTTTTACATAAAATATATAATTGATTTGATTCTGCTGCAGAATCATTTTGGAAAGATTTGATTCTGCTGTAGAATCACTTTGGACTATTTGACTAATTTTCAATTATTTTTTTAAAAAAAAGAGTTTAATTTCGTTTTTTTATTTAATAATTGAAATTTATAATCATATCTAATAAAAAATGTGATAAAAATATGTATTATGAATATTTATGTAATGGTTCTCTCCCGACTCTATATAAGAAGTTCTCTATGGAATGCCACCCTATATATATATATACCCTAAATACGTATTCCATGTATAATAGTTTTTAAAACATATTTAATTTATAATAGTTATGATTTGACTCTTAATTTTAAAAGTTTTATTTTAACTAACATTTTATAACATTTCGAATGGGTTGCGGTGGGCTAAGATGGTAAGCTTAAATAATATATTATAAATATTGGCTAAAATTGCTGAATAATTATAATGGTTGGGTAAATTTTGAAATAATACATTATAATTTTTTTCAATAAAAATTAAATTATTGTAATAAATTATAATCAATGATAAATGATCTTAAATTGTGGTAATATAATAATACTAAAACTTATTGATTTAAAAAAGGATCAATTATTTTTAAAATTGTAAATTAAATTTTTGATAAATTATCTTGCATGAAAAGATAATAAAAGTAACAACTCAACTTCACAGCTTTATTTTGAAATTAATATAATCATTTATCTGTACTCTTTTACAAAATTTTGTAATGTGAACAGTTTTGTAAAAACACACTTGCAACATTCAGTTTTGCAAATGGGCAATGCATGAACATATTTTAAATATGAATAATTTGTTACTTTATATAGTGTAGAGAAAAATGCCCTCTGCGGCAATTTAAAAGAGAGAAAAATGCCCATAAGTACATACGTAAGAGAGTTATTTGAGTACGTAGTGTATTTTAATGGCAAAGTTGTAAATATTTGATCAAGTTTTAAAACAATAATGTAATTACAATAATATTCTCATGCATTCACATTACAAATCTGTTTGTATTCACCTAAGTTACATGAGTACGTAATCAAGTCTTGTCTTTTGACATGGTGAGTATGTTCGCTTAATCATTGTTAAGTTGTCTTAGTCTTGTTCTTCTTTCATCATTCAGTTTCGTTTTTTATTGGATATGGCGGAGAGACGTAATCCAATCCAAGAAATGGAGGAGAGTTTTGCGAGAATCCGTTTTGAAGAGGAGGAGGAGGGAGGCCTGTCATATGAAGGTGAGGGAGAGGAGATTTCAGAGATAGATGTACGTTGGTGTCTAGTAGGGCGTTTTCTTACTGAATCACCCATAGATTTTCGAGCGATGCAACATAAGATGGCATCTCTGTGGAAACCTGGGAGGGGTTTATACGTGAAGGAGTTAGAGCCGAACAGATATATCTTCCAATTTTATCATGAGGTGGATATCAAAAGAGTCATTGAAGGGAGTCCTTGGACTTTTGGCAGATTTCAGTTAGTGTTTGTTCGATTGAAAGAAGGTGAAAATCCGAGAACGGTGGTCATTAACAATCTGGACTTATGGGTGCAATTACATGGAATGCAGGCTGGTTTTATGTCACAGAGAGTGGTTCAGGACGTTGGAAACTACTTGGGCAAATTCATAGAGTCTGATCAGAATAACTTCGTGGGTGTATGGCGTGACTATCTGCGTGTTAGAGTCTCTATAAAGCTGGATGTACCGCTCAAGCGTCGAATGAAATTAAAGAGGAGTGTGGAGCAATGGTGCTGGGTGAATTTTAAATATGAAGCAATTCCAACTTTTTGTTTCATTTGTGGGATTATTGGCCATAGTGAAAAATTCTGTGAGCGAATCTTCGAAACACCACTTGAGTTGATAGAGAAACCTTATGGAATGTGGATGAGAGCTGAGCCTCGTAGGAAAGCATACACGATGGGGTCCAAATGGTTGAGGCATGGTGGTTTAGCTCAGTCACACGAAGCAGGAGACGAAGGTGAGCGCAAAACAGGAAATAGCGAGATTGGTGCTGAGGCTGTTTCACATCCCAACAAAGCAGGGATAATGAAAATTCAAAATGAGAGGGAAATAAGGAAGGATGGGATATTATTGTTGGGCGGAATTAAAGGGAATACAGCTGGTATGGGTAGTGTATCTGTTAGCCCTGTAATCGTGCAAAATTCAAATGCAGAGCGGGAGAATAATGTTGAGGAGATAGAATCTAATGGGCTTTCGTTTTTGGACCCAAAGCGTCGTAGAACGGATGACCCAATATTAGACAAGCCCGCAGTGTTTGAGGCTAATGAGGATGATCTAATGCTGGATACAGAATCTCAAAATAACAACAACCAAAAAAACGAATTATTGGCGGGTGCTGCAAGGCAGGCCCGCCATGCATTATGAGTGTGTTCAGCTGGAACTGCCGAGGGGTTGGGCTCCCTTGGAATGTTCGGTTCCTTAAAGACATAGTATGTCGTGAAAAGCCTGTTTTTATATTTTTGTGTGAAACAATTGGTCGAAAGGATAAAATGGAAGGTATAAGAAGACAGTTAGGTTATGAGGGGATGATAGTTGTTGAACCACAGGGGAGAAGTGGAGGTATCTCTCTGCTTTGGAAAGAAGAGAATCAAGGAAACCTACTTAGTTTTTCTCAACATCATATTGACATTGAGGTGAAAGTGGAAGGTATGAGGCCTTGGCGTTTAACTGGGCTCTATGGTGAACCTGACAGAGCACAGCGAAGAAAGACCTGGGATTTATTGAGACATTTAGCTCGAGACTCGAACTTACCATGGTGTGTTATTGGGGATTTAAATAATGTTTGCTCGCAGTTAGACAAGAAAGGTGGCCTGGCATATCCTTCTTGGTTGGTTGATGGTTTTAATGAGTCTTTAGCTGATACGGGGTTGCTGGATATGGACCTGGTAGGACATCAGTACACCTGGGAAAGAGGTCGAGGCACAGACGATTGGCAGGAAGTTCGTCTTGATAGAGCTTTGACAACGGAGAATTGGCTGGATTTGTTTCCTCTAGCAAAATTGTACAACCTGGAGGGCTCAGAGTCTGACCACAGTCCTTTACTGCTATTGCCTAAAAAATCTGAGGCTAAGCAGAATAACACCAAGTTTCGCTTTGAGAATGCATGGTTACTTGAACCCATGTGTGCTCAGCTAGTTAAAGACACCTGGGAAGGCTGTTTGAGGAATGATATTCAAGATAAGGTGGCTGCTTGTGGTGAAAAGCTTTTGAGTTGGGGTAAGGAGATAACAGGAGACTTTGTCGCTCGTATAAAGAATTGTAAGCTCGAACTTCATCACTTGAGGGGACTAAGAGATGCTCAGTCGGTGGAGAAATATAAAGAAGAAAAAAAGAAACTTTCGTTGATTCTCGAGCAACGTGAAATCTTTTGGCGCCAACGTTCAAAGCAGTTATGGCTTCAGGCAGGGGACCAAAATAGTAAGTTCTTCCACGCTTCAGCGAATGCTCGTCGTAGAACAAATCGGATTCATAAACTTCAAAATGAAGCAGGGGAATGGAAAGAGTGGGATAATGGTTTGGCTGATCTTATAACAGAGTTTTATAAGAACTTGTTTAATTCGAACCAGGTCGACTGGGAGGAGGTTGTGGATTGCATCCAAACATCAATCACAGGGGAACAAAACGATGTTTTGTTAAAAGATATAACCGATGCTGAAGTAAAACATGCTCTATTTCAGATGCACCCGGACAAGTCTCCGGGTCCGGATGGTATGACACCTGCGTTTTTTCAGAAACATTGGCAAATAGTGGGTAAGGATGTTGTTAGTCTGGTTAGAGAGTTTTTTCAGACGGGGCATTCAGGGGTGGCTTGAATGAGACTAATGTGGAATTATTTATGGATTTCACTAAGAAAATGTCTTAGATCCAAACATGAAAGTTTAAGTCCTCATAACAAGGAACAACCTCCAATTGTTAGTTTCCGGAAATTCCATCAAGAACATATTTAAAATATGCCTTAAACTCTCCATTTTCTAACAATAAATTCTTTCTCAAAGAGAACACTGGCACTTCTCTAGACAACAATATTCTCTGGAATTATTGGCCTCGAAGATACTTGAGAATTTTGAAATGGAGCAGATTTTCACCAACAACCAAACAGTGACTTCTCTACCTCCAACAACTTCACCATGGAACACGAGTGTGATCATGGCCTCCAATCCACTCATCGACCAGGAAGATTCTCTCCCATCATTACCATCTGAGGCACCTTGGAATTTGGACCAACATAATTCATTACCGCCTTTCCCATTAGAGTCAGAGTGGAATGTGAATCCGGAAGCATCCACTATGGCGCCAGTTAGTAACAATATTATGGACCAAGAACATCTTCTTACATGTTCACCATCCGAAATTCCTTGGAATCTAGATGCGGATCTGGTCCCTGAAACTTATACCGGCAATTTCTTTGATGATCAGAATTCACTATCTGATCAAATACTAGAGGCCGCTTTCCAAAACCCTTCTTCATTTCATGTCAACATGTAGTGAATGGACTTACTGTGCAGCCAGTAAGGGCATTCCTTTATGTGTTATGTGTTAATGAACATGACATGAAAAGAAAAAGAAAATAAAGAAATGTGTTTTTATTTGTAAGTATGAAATAAGTTAAGACCAAGCTGTGAGTTGTGGATGGAAGGTCCCGATTTTGTCTATGTAAGTTGTCAATAATATTTGTAACATATTCGAATGTTGGAAAGAAATATGTAGAGCTGTAATTCGAGCCGCCAACTCATATATCGGCTCGACTCGTGTGCCAAACCCGACTAAACTCGGCTCAAAACTTGAAAACCAAACCCGGCTCGAACTCGAACTCGAACTCGTTTATAATTTCAAATAAAAATTGTTAAAATTTATTTTTATTATTTAAATAATGGAAATTAGTTAAAATATGTTAATATTTTTAATTGTTGAGCTCGCGAGTATATCTAGCTCCGCTCGTTTGGATCGCGAGTAAATCCGACTAAATTCGTTCATTAAACTAGTCGAGTTTGATCATAGTTTTGGACTCGTTTACTTAAACGAGCGGCTTGGTTCGGCTCATTTATTTGCGGGCTCAAACTCGTTTCATCGGGTATCATTGATTCACATCATTGAAGAGAAATATATATTCAAATTTTAAGTTCTCAAACATTTTTAAGAAATGATGTATAATATATAGACGAATGAATGTTTGAATTCGATTGACAAAGATCTGGAAATTTTAATACACATTTGGCAAATTTAATATTGCAATAACACGCCAACTTTAATAGCGATAATTAAATTCCAAATTCAATACTTATCTTAAATAAAAATCGGTCTAAATTAACAGATATCCATAAACTCCAGTTAGGTATTATACTTTCAAAAAAAAAATGTAGTATATTGATTTTCTATTTTAATTTTCAAAAAAAATCGACAAGGAAACACTGTATTTCAAATTAAAAATTCTTCATCCAATGTTCTATTTTATTGGCAAGTCTCTTGCATTCGCTTGAGTATATTTCGTCTGAGTTTGAATCTCCTCCCTGCAGTGGGGATGGGTGAGTAAACGGTGCTAGATTGCCAAACTTTAATAAGTATTCGTTCCAAATTAATCGTAAATTTTTCCCAGTCAAATTAATTAGTTTTTTATTAAATATTCAAAATTGTATTTCTAAAAATTTAGAAAATTAAAAATCAATCTAATGAAGATTACATATTTTCTTTAATAATATAATTTTTAATTATGATAGGTGTTGAGTCAAGTCAAAATTAATTAATTTGATCGTAAACCGTTAAAAGCTGACCATTATTTTGAAATATAAGGAATATATAAATTTCATTGATTAAAGTTTTAAAAAATATATTTTAATAATTTAAAGATTTTCGGTGAATTTGGAAAAGAAAAAATGAATTTGTTTTTGTAACTGGAGCATTAATTATATTGACTGCATCAATTACAATATTAAAACTTGTATATAGAAACGGTAGTATTGATGGTAGTCTTTGCAATATTAAAACTTGTATATATTTAGAAATGGTAGTATTGATGGGAGTCTTAAATTTAATACCTACGTGTGTATATATACTTTACCTAAGAACTTCGTACACAACACATATATTTACACTTCACACTCCCTACCTCCACTCCATAGAAACAGCATTTCACTGCTACAAAGATTAAACTCAGACTGCATGCATGATAAGGGTGGCTGATAAGTTGCACGCTTCAAGTAATCAAGAACACCTGGTATTATCAAACTTTGAATTCCGTTATGTTTGGCTGGACTCAGGTTAGACGTATTTCTGGCGCTTTTCTTTAAATTCTACGAGAGTTTAATATGCTGACTAAGTGCATCTGTGCATGAAACTTTTGATACTACCTTATTAGAGCATCTCCAACCACCCAAAGCCTTTAGCTAAAAGTGTATAGAAAATATCATAATTAAATATTTTAGATATTAATATGTAAAATATCATAATTAAATATCATAATTAAATATCATAATTAGATATGTATTTATATCCTAAATGCTCCTACTCACTTATACGAGTAGTGATTTTTAGTAGTTCTTTATAAACATCTTTCAGTCTGACTCATTCCTATTGTTTTTTATTTTTGTATCTTCATCTTCACATGGTTTCTCATGCACACCCTCCTAAGAAGTGTTTACACACAGTCTTGTAATTGATCACCACATTTCACGATAAATTGACACATGAGATGACATATCTGGTTGTTTAACTGCCTCCTCTTTACCCTTACGATTATCGTCACACCCCTCTACCCTCTGGTATCTGCCCTCGAATCTTTGATCATCGTTGACTAAACTGTCCTCTACCATTCAACCAAGGCATGAGTATCATGGGGTGATGGTAACACTTGTTCTTGTAGACAATACTCATTAACTAAGTTAGATGATAAAGACAATAAAATTAGTGATAGACTTAGTTTGGAGGGAAAATATCAGAATATATACTTTGACGGTCTTGATGATAATGAGAAGGGTTAAAATTAGTCAACTACACAAGCGAAAATTTATCAACTTTGACAAGTTAAATTGACATACAATGATCAGTATGACTTGTTTTACACTTCAAGTGAGAATTTGAGTGAAAAATTATGTGTAGATGGAAATAATATAAAAAATAGCAATACCTCTGCGTAAACAAGTTCAAGTAACCACCAACTATACTAATATCTTGATTAATGGGGACAGTGACGACAATAAAATGAGTGAAGAACGAAGTTTCAGAGATAAATATCAAAAGAGAAAAGGGTTTTAGTAATGAGAATAGTAAAAAGAATCTAACTGGGCAGCTAGATTACAACCATCACATTATGATCAACAATGAGATATTGCTTAACATTTCATGAGAAAATGTGCATGAGAAATTATTTAAAAATATGTAAATGTTAATTAAAATAACCGCGGTGCTAGGCCAAGTGAAGAATTTTGTTAAGTACTGTGAAATTCTATCATTTACTATAGTGTTGAAGCACTTACTAACTATACAGTCACATGTAAGTGGGATAACAGAAATTATAAGTAAAATGAATGTTAATTTTTTAAAATTAAATCATAGTTTTAGTACATAATGATTATTATCGGTACTAGATGTAAAAAGGATGTTACTTTCTTAATGTAATACACATCTAAATCAATTTTAGAAAAAATTGCAGATTCTTGTTTAGATTATTAGTTAATATGTGATGCATGTGTTTTAGAATTGATTGTTTTAATAAAAGAGACAAATAGTATATAAAATATTAAGTTGCTTACATCGGAAGAACTTAAAAGAGTTTTAATTCTTATATTTGTAAAAGAGCGTTTACAACGGACTTGGAAAGGGTTACGTACATAGAAAGAAAAATTTATTTAACTTTGTTATCTTATTTGGCTGCTAGGAAATGATAAAACAATCTCAATACACACGCACACTCTCGTATGTATATTCAGGTGAAAAACAAAATATGACTTCACTATTTATTTCATCTGGAATCACAGAATACAAATACAGGGAACAAAACGAATACTTGCTAGAAAGTAGGAACCACTAGTGCAACTAAGTCCTACTTCCACTCCAACACCTATACTACAGATCCTACAACTACGTTATTGTTAAAGACCATGTCTACGACAAACTTTATTTAAACATGTTTAGATTAAGGCCCATTAGAAACTAAGCCCAACACATTCCCCCTAATCTAAGCATGTTTATTTAACACAGCTGCAGCTACACCCACGACATCTTGGACTCCGATCATGCTTCTCATTTCTTCAAACTTGATCCTGCCCAATGCCTTAGTTAAAATATCTGCCCTTTGCTCGTGTGTTGCTACGTACTCGATTACCAGCTTACCCCGTTCAATACATTCGCGAATAAAGTGAAAACGAACGTCTATATGTTTGCTTCTCCCATGTTGAACAGGATTCTTCATAAGCTCCATTGCTGATTTGTTATCCACACGCAGCACAACAGGACCGACTTTATGTCCCGAGATTTCTTCTAACAAGCCCTGGAGCCAAATGCTTTGGCATGCTGCAAGAGTTGCTGCCATATACTCCGCTTCGCAGGACGATAAAGAAACTATCCTCTGCTTTTGGGAAGTCCACGAAATCAGATTATTGTTCAAATAGAAACACATACCACCTGTACACTTTCTGTCTATGACATCTCCGGCTAAGTCGATGTCCGAATAACCCAGCAGAATCTTTCCATTCTTTTCAGCCCTGTTAACCAAACCATAACCAATTGTTCCTTTTATGTACCTCAATATGTGCTTAACCGCTTGCTAATGCTTGATTGTTGGCACTTCCATGAATCTACTCACCATTCCTACGGCATAAGAGATGTCGGGTCTGGTATGAGTTAGATACCGCAAGCTCCCAACAATTCATCTGTACTCTGTGGCATCAATCTGTTCACCTCCTTCATCCCTATCCAACTGCAACTTGTACTCCATTGGATACCAGCATGAGTTACAGTTCAGCATACCTGATCTTTCGAGCAACTTCCTCGCATAAGCGGACTGTTTTAGGGTGGTCATGTGACCTGTTTGAGAGACTTCCAAACCCAAATAAAATGATAACAAGCCAAGATTGCTCATTTCGAATTGGGTGTTCATCTGTAACTTGAACTGTTCAATTTCATGCGTGCTTGAACCTGTTACTAGTAGGTCTTCAATGTACACGGCAACCACCAGTATATTTCCTTGAGCCTGCCTAGTATAGACTGCATGTTCATGTAAACACCTCTTAAACCCAAACTCTCTCAAACATTTATCAAACCTTGCGTTCCAAGCCCGTGGTGCTTGACGCAACCCATACAAAGCCTTTCTTAACTTATATACTTTACGTTCCTGTCCGTTCTTCACAAACCCTTCGGGTTGGGCCACATAAACTTCTTCCTCGAGCTCTCCGTTTAAGAAGGCCGATTTGACATCGAGGTGGTGAACCTCCCATCCCTCTTTTGTTGATTCTGAGACAGATGAATATAAGGAAAAATCATATAGTTTACTAAAAGATGGAAAATTCAAGGTAAAAAGATCTGTGACACCCTAAAGTGACCATTTTATCCGGGTAAGAAAAAACAAGTCTACTACAAGTACCAAGATTTTTTCAACATGCACGTGAAGTAGGTACCTCCTCTCATAGCCATAATGTAATTCAATAGATCATTGTTAAAAAACTCATGCCTTCATTCATGGAATTAGTGATTTATTAGCAAGTGTTGTCCTTCAGTTTTAAGTACAAATGCTACATAGTAAAGTAAATCATGAATGAATAAAAAAGTCCACAAGTTTTTATGAAGCCTAACTTTCCACGACCACTTCAAAACTGAATCAAAACTTTCAATATCATAGTATATGGTTCATATATAAGGCTCATATATATGTTGTCTTCTGATGGTGTTTCGTCACGGAATGTTGTGTTGCCTTCTAGTGATGTTTCATGAAGAAACATAAATTTCATAACAGAATAACCTGAAACATCATAGTACAGAGCACAAATTCAGAAATTGTTTTCATGAGACATTTGTTCGCGCCAAACACGATGTTCAAAATAATTTTATTCAACTACTACTATGAATAAGAATTATTCAAAATATTCAAACAAAATACTTTAAAAAAAAATTTGCTTCAAAGTTCTTCATTATGTTTAATATGAAATTACATAATATGAAAGACAATATTAACTTAAGTGAAGATTAAAAAATAAATATCATACTTAGTCCAATTTCTACCTCTTCATATCTTCATTTTCCTCATTTGAGTAAGCTGCTAATGCAAGAAAATTGGCCTTGTTTTAGCTTTTCTTTTATACGAAGATGAGTTACATATTTCACGTGCATGTTGAAGAAGATCTTGGCACTTGTAGACTTGTTTATTCATACCCGAACAAAGTGGACATTTAACGCTGTCGTCAGATATTTTTTTTCCTTCAATTTCCCATCTTTTAGTAAACTATATGACTTTTTCTTATATTCATCTATCTCCGAATCAGTTATATTAGATTCAAAGTTCGAATCCATGTTGAGTACAAATTTATATAGCTAGTTGGGAATAAGTAAATTAAGTATATGATGCAAAGCAAATATGAATATATATAAATGCAAGTACAAAATTATATTATTACAGATTAAGGCTGGTACTCCGTCGCAGCTTAGATTTATAACTACAATTATAAAGACAAACTACTACAAGCACAGAACCGAAATTAAAGGACTGAACTACTGTATTCCCGAATCACCTCATTTGACTAGTGACTATCAATCACCTCATTTTTAAATCTTAACTCAAACAGTCTTTTTTTTTTACCTTCCCTCTTATCGTACTTTTTACTCCTATATAACAGTAAAAACTTATGTTACTAATGTGTTTGTTAAAAATTAGCAGGAAAGTAATTGCACTTGTGTACCCCTATCATTGCAGAAGAGTAGGCATAGCTCTAATGTGTACCCCTATCATTTATTTAACAATAGGCAATCAACTTAAGTTTCCTAACTAAACGTTGTTATATGTAAGTAGGCTGTTAATCCCTTTGAAATGTAAAATGTGTCGGGAAGCCTTTTAAAAACTAGTTATAACCTGCTAGTGCAAGTTATCCCCTGCTAGTGCTACACTATTCCCTGCTAGTACTACCATATTCTCAGCTAGTGCTACCCTATTCCCTGCTAGTTGTAGTTATAACTTGCTAGTACTACCCTATTCCCTGCTAGTACTAGTTGTAACCTGCTAGTGACACCCTATTCCTTGCTAGTGCTAGTTGTAACCTGCTAGTGACACCCTTTTCCGTGCTAGTGACACCCTTTTCCTTGCTAGTGACATCGTATTCCCTGCTAGTGCTAGTTATAACCTACTAGTAGCACCTTATTCCGTGCTAGTGCTAGTTAAAACCTGCTAGTTTTACTTAGAGCTATGGTAATTAAGTCTCACCCCTTGGCCTCTAAATGAAATCCCAGTTCTCATTTTCCAGATGAAGGATTTAACCTAACAATGATAACAAAAAAAGTGTTGGGTACAGTTTACTAGTCCTGTGCATATTTAAAAACTTATGAAAAGACAGCTCAGGCTACCTGGTGTTGCTTGGTAAGAGTATTGAACGAAACAATGACACCGTTGTAATACCTACAAATAGAACATGTTAGACAATTTAAAAATGTACAAATAACCGATCTTTTAAACTAAACACTTACTTCTTATCTTCTTCCCACCAAAATTTGAACCTGGAATGAACAAGATTATCTTTAAAACCTGTTCTAGATTGATTAAAATGCACATCCTTCCTTTTCCTGAGGTGGTGACCCACTATTCTAACATTGCTTCGGAGCTTCATATTCCTCTCAGGAACAGAAACGATAAAATGTTAGTGTTTTCGTCAAAAAAAATGTTATTGTTTGACATCTGTAAAATCTAATTCTTTAAGAAAGATATACCACCTTCAAACACAGGTCTCTTCATTATATTCCATCCATATCCATCCACCTTCAGCTCTTCTGCAATGATAGGATTTATTTTCGCCCTCAATGCACATGCATCGAGTGGGTCAAACCAATTCCGTCCAAACTGAAAAACAGAAATAAAGCACATGTTATAAACTTGTGTTTATATGGGAGGAAGAGAGGGAGGGAGAGGGAGGGGGAGAGAGAGGAGGGAATGGTAACAATTCCTTCCCTCCTCTCTCTCCCCCTCCCTCTCCCTCCCTCTCTTCCTTCCATATAAACACAAGTTTATAACATGTGCTTTATTTCTGTTTTTCAGTTTGGACGGAATTGGTTTGACCCACTCGATGCATGTGCATTGAGGGCAAAAATAAATCCTATCATTGCAGAAGAGCTGAAGGTGGATGGATATGGATGGAATATAATGAAGAGACCTGTGTTTGAAGGTGGTATATCTTTCTTAAAGAATTAGATTTTAAAGATGTCAAACACTAACATTTTTTTGGACGAAAACACTAACATTTTATTGTTTCTGTCCCAGAGAACATCAAGGGGGATGTTAATGTTCCTGAGAGGAATGTTAATGTTCCTGAGAGGAATATGAAGCTCCGAAGAAATGTAAGAACAGTGGGTCGCCACCTCAGGAAAAGGAAAGATGTGCATTTTAATCAATCTAGAACAGGTTTTAAAGATAATCTTTTTCATTTCAGGATCAAAGTTTTGTGGGAAGAAGATAAGAAGTAAGTGTTTAGTTTAAAAGATCGGTTATTTGTACATTTTTAAATTGTCTAACATGTTCTATTTTTAGGTATTACAACAGTGTCATTGTTTCGTTCAATACTCTTACCAAGCAACACCAGGTAACCTGAGTTGTCTTTTCAAAAGTTTTTAAATATGCAGAGGACTAGTAAACTGTACCCAACACTTTTTTTGTTATCATTGTTAGGTTAAATCCTTCATCTGGAAAATGAGAACTGGGATTTCATTTAGAGGCCAAGGGGTGAGACTTAATTACCATAGCTCTAAGTAAAACTAGAAGGTTATAACTAGCACAAGCACGGAATAAGGTGCCACTAGCAGGTTATAACTAGCATTAGCAGGGAATACGGTGTCACTAGCAGGGAAAATGGTGTCACTAGCAGGTTACAACTAGCACTAGCAGGGAATAGGGTGTCACTAGCAGGTTACAACTAGCACTAGCAGGGAATAGGGTAGTACTAACAGGGAATAGTGTAGCACTAGCAGGGGATAACTTGCACTAGCAGGTTATAACTAGTTTTTAAAAGGCTTCCCGACACATTTCACATTTCAAAGGGATTAACAGCCTACTTACATAAAACAACGTTTAGTTAGGAAACATAAGTTGATTGCCTAATGTTGAATTTTGAGATTACTCTTACACATAAAATTCTCTAATCGAATTTAGAGACGATGCCGGCACGATTGGCATCACCATCTAGCCCGATAGCCAAATATTACACATAATGCAGTAAGTATGACAATCTTTCTGCTCCTATTTTGTCCGATGACGTGATTGAGAAAATCATCGAGTACAATCTGTTGCCCGTTTTTATGCAGAACTCTGTCTTAAAATCAAATGCATGGTTACGTAATATAATCCAATTACTTAGAAAGTAAAACTAGCAGGTTATAACTAGCACTAGCACGGAATGAGGTGCCACTAGGAGGTTATAACTAGCACTAGCAAGGAATACGGTGTCACTAGGAGGGAATAGGGTGTCACTAGCAGGTTACAACTAGCACTAGGAGGGAAAAGGGTGTCACTAGCAGGTTACAACTAGCACTAGCAGGGAATAGGGTAGTACTAGCAGGTTATAACTACAACCAGCAGGGAATAGGGTAGCACTAGCAGGGAATAGGGTAGTACTAGCAGGGAATAGTGTAACACTAGCAGGGGATAACTTGCACTAGCAGATTATAACTAGTTTTTAAAAGGCTTCCCGACACATTTCACATTTCAAAGGGATTAACAGCCTACTTATATAAAACAACGTTTAGTTAGGAAACATAAGTTGATTGCCTAATGTTGAATTTTGAGATTACTGTGACACAAAAAATTCTCTAATCGAATTTAGAGACGATGCTGGCACGATTGGCATCACCATCTAGCCCGATAGCCAAATATAACACATAATGCAGTAAGTATGACAATCTTCCCGCTCCTATTTTGTTGCCCGTTTTTATGTAGAACTATGTCTTAAAATCAAATGCATGGTTACGTAATATAATCCAATTACTTAGAAAGTAAAACTAGCAGGTTATACCTAGCACTAGCACGGAATAAGGTGCCACTAGCAGGTTATAACTAGCACTAGCAGGGAATACGGTGTCACTAGCAGGGAATACGGTGCCACTAGCAGGTTACAACTAGCACTATCAGGGAAAATGGTGTCACTAGCAGGTTCCAACTAGCACTAGCAGGGAATAGGGTGTCACTAGCAGGTTACAACTAGCACTAGCAGGGAATAGGGTAGTACTAGCAGGTTATAACTACAACTAGCAGGGAATAGGGTAGCACTAGCACGTTACAACTAGCACTAGCAGGGAATAGGGTAGTACTAGCAGGGAATAGGGTAGCACTAGCAGGGAATATGGTAGTACTAGAAGGGAATAGTATGGCACTAGCAGGGGATAACTTGCACTAGCATGTTATAACTAGTTTTTAAAAGGCTTCCCGACACATTTCACATTTCAAAGGTATTAACAGCCTACTTACATAAAACAACATTTAGTTAGGAAACATAAGTTGATTGCCTAATGTTGAATTTTGAGATTACTGTGACACATAAAATTCTCAAAATAACTTGAACGTTATCTCAAATGAAGCTATGAGAAGAGCTTGAGTATGTTCTATATCTTCTCAAAATCAAAAATAGAAGTACTCACAATGTTGCTCTAGTTCTAAGAGAAAGGATGCTGAAAACAAAAGCTATGCTTGGAGGAGGTGTTTCTAGTGCATATATTCCTAAGTACAGAGATGCTTATGGAAAGATTGTTGAGATGAAGAGAAACAGTGCTAAGTTCAATACTGCACTGGGTATAAAAGTTTTGGAGTTCAACTTAGAGTCTGACAAATCTTACTATATTCGGCTAGGGAATGAAATGAGGAAGAACAGCATTTATTCTCTGAGAGCTGCTATCTACCAGACTGGAGAAAGTGATCCAGAACTCAAGGAATTAAAAGGGATCATGGTAGATGAGCTGGAAAAAGCTGAAAGGAGGCTACTTATTGACTATCTCAGGACAGTGCCTGATATTGAAGAGATTAAGTAAAGTCTGACTGTAAGTTTTTAAAGTTTTCTGTTCTAAGTTAAAGTTAAACTCTGATTATATTTAAACACTGCATTTGTTATATGTTTTGACATCATCAATTATCTATTAACTTGTACATCTTTATTATGCACAAGTTGGGGGAGATTGTTAGATATAATTGCTGACGTTTGTTCATCAGTGTTTAAGTACCAGGTACTCATCAGAGTTTACTGGAAGCCAGTCAGAGTTTATTAAAGTCTAACGGGGAGAAAGTTTACCTTAGCTGTCGGTGCTAATATCAAGATTCTAGAAGCAATATATCTTGAAGATGGAAAGAAGCAAGATATATTGAGACAGATAAGGAAACGGAACAGAAGACAGAAGCAATCATAATTTGATATAATTTGTATAGCTAATTTATAGGATATCAATTAGAGATTGATTATGTAGCTGTGTACTATATAAACACAGATAGGTTAACCCTAAAAGGGATGCGAATATTGAATATATTATTCTTGTAACCTAGCAGCTCTCTGTGATATTTTTACATCACTGAGAGAAGAGTTATTTATATAATTCAGTTGTTGATTCATAAACAGTGTTCTCAATTGTTATTATCATACTTATATTGATTATATATTGTGTAATTCGGCCTAACATAAGTACTTTACCAGTTTGTGTTTCAGCTTCAGTTTTGAACATAATGAATTTTTCTAGTGCTTCATCTTTATGTCTAAGTAAATAAACATAACAGTATCTACTACAATCATCTATAAAGGTAATAAAATATCGTTTATTATCCTTAGTCAACATGCCACCAAATTCACATATGTCTGTGTGTACTAAATCTAATACTCCTGAATCCCTAACAACATTATGAAAGGGTTTCCTAGTTTGTTTAGCAGTCACACATACTTGACATTTAGATTTCTTATTAATGACATATTTTGGAATCAACTCTAAATTCATCATATTCTTTAGAGCACCAAAATTTAAATGACCAAGTCTAGAATGCCACAAATCGGATGATTCAACACAATTAACAGAAGGTGCAACACTATCATTAATAAAACTGCCCAAAACAGGCTCAACATTTATCAAAAATAAACCATCAGACAAGTAACCTTTACCAAAAAATGTACCAGTATGTGTAATAACTACTTTATTACATTTCAAAGAAAGTTCAAAACCATTTTTAACTAAACAATTTCCACTTATTATAATTCTACGAATATCAGGAACAAGATGCACTCTAGTGAGGGATAGAACATGCCCAGAAGCAAACTTCAGGTCCATGTTTCCTATTCCAAGAACTTGAGCAGCACTAGCATTCCCCATCGTCACTGTCAATCCATGAGTTTGTTGATAAGGTACAAAAAGAGTAATATCAGTACAAATATGTACATTAGCTCCAGTATCAATCAACCATTCATGTGACAGATAAGTGGAAAGAAGTACAGGGTTGTAGGTAACATACCCGTCATTGGTTCCAGAGGCAACAACCTCACCAACAACCATGTTAACCTTAGGCCCATCAGTGGTTCGAAGCACAATATTAGCTTGTGCTCCCACAACAGATTTCTTAGCTTTCTTTGCAGGACAGTCCTTGCTCCAATGACCAACTTGTCCACAAGACCAACAAGGTTTGTTTGTCTTTGGTTTCTTAGCCTTGTTCTTGTCAGTTTTAGGTTTAGTGTTATCCTTCTTAGTGACAGCCTTTCTTTTCTGTCCAACAGTCACTACATTAACCTTTGAACTCCCATGTTCAGCAGGCATCACATGTCCCTGTTTGGACTTGTGTTGTTCCTGCACAGAGATGTCCAACATCAGGTTTGTCCAAGTGATCTCTCCTTTCTGTCTTTTCAGGGAGAGAGCAAACTCTTCCCAAGACTTAGGGAGCTTTTCAATCACAGCCATAACCTGAAACTTCTCAGGAAGGTCCATTCCGGACTCCTTCAAAGCATGCACCAACATCTCAAACTCATGTGCCTGCTCAGTCATGGATTTTGTATCCACCAGTTTAAAATCAAGAAACCTAGCCACGGAATACTTTTCCAACCCTTGCGAGTCAGTATTGTGTGTCTGGTCCAGCTTCTCCCATAAGAGCTTAGCAGTGAAGGAGTTAGATGAATAAACATCAAATAGAGTGTTGTATAGCAGCCCTAGCCACCCCATCTTTTTCCTCCCACATAGCATAAGCCCTAACAGAATCAGCCTTTTCCTGATCAACAACCGGTTTCTCATACTGCACCACCGGCCATAGACCCTTTACCGTAAGCCACAGTTTCATCTTTTTCTGCCAACGAGAAAAACCAACACCCCCACCAAATTTATCAGGCATTCCTGACAAATCGATAGGCTGTGGGAAACGGTATGTGGTCCAATCAATGGTAGGTACAGTAACATCAGACCCAGTAGCAATAACACCAACATGAGTTTCAGTTCTGTTAACCATCTTGCTAATTAACAATATATAACACAGAATAATCTCTTCAAGATTGTTGGGTATAATTAACTAAACTACACAGCAACAATAAGACAGTTATATATATATTTGTATTAACAAGAACATGCAAAAATACCAATAACAAAACAAACACGAAGGTCGAAACAATAATATAATTAGAGACTGAAAATAACAAGACAAGAAAGAACACTTATCTCTCTGTAGCTTTTAACAAGTACTGATAGATAATAAACAGCTGAGTCGCCAAGCCTTAGAGAAGTCTTGACTGTTCTTGAAGAGATTATTGCCCCACTTACGCTGTGTTGGGTTGCAGCAATATCACTCCCAGGATAAAATAGCACAGATCAATCCACTCACAGAAATGGCAATGATCAACAGCGACCTGCACCTCAGTTCGCCCAAAAACCTATCTATATTCTGTATGTGTTGTGAGAGAGAGAGAGAGAGAGTAGAATATCTTTTCTAGGGTTTTTTACAGTTATGTATCTACTCTACTTGTCAAATGTTATATTTTGTATATATATAATACAAAATAAAACGTAACATATCAAATATTGTAACTGAAGATATGACATTTAATACTAAATATTCTGATTTAATTATCATAATAGTTGTCATCATGATTTAATAACAGTTACAGCTCAGACAAGATTTCCTGGTCCATCAGGATTTGATCATCATCAGTACTTACTCAAGCCATCAGGACTTGCTGTCCGTCAGGAGTGGCATCAGTACTTGACCAACAATTCGTCAGGATTTAACTCCATCAGGATCCAAGTACTGACCCAGACCATCAGGATCAGTAGTCGAACTGGTCCATCAGGATTTAATATAAATCCTGACCCAGTTCGTTTAACTGTTACAAATAAAAACTGATACTATTAAATTAAATCAATAAATAATATTAAATAAACAGGTAATAAAATTCCTCGCCCAGGTCGCCTCGCGTACGCGAGACGCCGAGACATTCGCCCAAATCGCCCTTCGAGTCGAGTCGAGTCGTGACGTGGCGGGGCGAGGCGGGCGGCGGCGGCGCGTGTGTGCGCGCGTGAGGCACATAAAAACACCATGCACACCGACATGCCTTAGTAGTTGTACACTACTCTTGCACATGTTTCTATATAAACCCACCAACCTCTCATTACCATTTCTATGTAGGATACAAGTTATTTCAATATAACCAACCCACATAACCCATTTCAAGCAACCTATTTCAACTCAATTTATTTATGGATTTCACTAAGAAAATGTCTTAGATCCAAACATGAAAGTTTAAGTCCTCATAACAAGGAACAACCTCCAATTGTTAGTTTCCGGAAATTCCATCAAGAACATATTTAAAATATGCCTTAAACTCTCCATTTTCTAACAATAAATTCTTTCTCAAAGAGAACACTGGCACTTCTCTAGACAACAATATTCTCTGGAATTATTGGCCTCGAAGATACTTGAGAATTTTGAAATGGAGCATATTTTCACCAACAACCAAACAGTGACTTCTCTACCTCCAACAACTTCACCATGGAACACGAGTGTGATCATGGCCTCCAATCCACTCATCGACCAGGAAGATTCTCTCCCATCATTACCATCTGAGGCACCTTGGAATTTGGACCAACATAATTCATTACCGCCTTTCCCATTAGAGTCAGAGTGGAATGTGAATCCGGAAGCATCCACTATGGCGCCAGTTAGTAACAATATTATGGACCAAGAACATCTTCTTACATGTTCACCATCCGAAATTCCTTGGAATCTAGATGCGGATCTGGTCCCTGAAACTTATACCGGCAATTTCTTTGATGATCAGAATTCACTATCTGATCAAATACTAGAGGCCGCTTTCCAAAACCCTTCTTCATTTCATGTCAACATGTAGTGAATGGACTTACTGTGCAGCCAGTAAGGGCATTCCTTTATGTGTTATGTGTTAATGAACATGACATGAAAAGAAAAAGAAAATAAAGAAATGTGTTTTTATTTGTAAGTATGAAATAAGTTAAGACCAAGCTGTGAGTTGTGGATGGAAGGTCCCGATTTTGTCTATGTAAGTTGTCAATAATATTTGTAACATATTCGAATGTTGGAAAGAAATATGTAGAGCTGTAATTCGAGCCGCCAACTCATATATCGGCTCGGCTCGTGTGCCAAACCCGACTAAACTCGGCTCAAAACTTGAAAACCAAACCCGGCTCGAACTCGAACTCGAACTCGTTTATAATTTCAAATAAAAATTGTTAAAATTTATTTTTATTATTTAAATAATGGAAATTAGTTTAAATGTGTTAATATTTTTAATTGTTGAGCTCGCGAGTATATCTAGCTCCGCTCGTTTGGATCGCGAGTAAATCCGACTAAATTCGTTCATTAAACTAGTCGAGTTTGATCATAGTTTTGGACTCGTTTACTTAAACGAGCGGCTTGGTTCGGCTCATTTATTTGCGGGCTCAAACTCGTTTCATCGGGTATCATTGATTCACATCATTGAAGAGAAATATATATTCAAATTTTAAGTTCTCAAACATTTTTAAGAAATGATGTATAATATATAGACGAATGAATGTTTGAATTCGATTGACAAAGATCTGGAAATTTTAATACACATTTGGCAAATTTAATATTGCAATAACACGCCAACTTTAATAGCGATAATTAAATTCCAAATTCAATACTTATCTTAAATAAAAATCGGTCTAAATTAACAGATATCCATAAACTCCAGTTAGGTATTATACTTTCAAAAAAAAAATGTAGTATATTGATTTTCTATTTTAATTTTCAAAAAAAATCGACAAGGAAACACTGTATTTCAAATTAAAAATTCTTCATCCAATGTTCTATTTTATTGGCAAGTCTCTTGCATTCGCTTGAGTATATTTCGTCTGAGTTTGAATCTCCTCCCTGCAGTGGGGATGGGTGAGTAAACGGTGCTAGATTGCCAAACTTTAATAAGTATTCGTTCCAAATTAATCGTAAATTTTTCCCAGTCAAATTAATTAGTTTTTTATTAAATATTCAAAATTGTATTTCTAAAAATTTAGAAAATTAAAAATCAATCTAATGAAGATTACATATTTTCTTTAATAATATAATTTTTAATTATGATAGGTGTTGAGTCAAGTCAAAATTAATTAATTTGATCGTAAACCGTTAAAAGCTGACCATTATTTTGAAATATAAGGAATATATAAATTTCATTGATTAAAGTTTTAAAAAATATATTTTAATAATTTAAAGATTTTCGGTGAATTTGGAAAAGAAAAAATGAATTTGTTTTTGTAACTGGAGCATTAATTATATTGACTGCATCAATTACAATATTAAAACTTGTATATAGAAACGGTAGTATTGATGGTAGTCTTTGCAATATTAAAACTTGTATATATTTAGAAATGGTAGTATTGATGGGAGTCTTAAATTTAATACCTACGTGTGTATATATACTTTACCTAAGAACTTCGTACACAACACATATATTTACACTTCACACTCCCTACCTCCACTCCATAGAAACAGCATTTCACTGCTACAAAGATTAAACTCAGACTGCATGCATGATAAGGGTGGCTGATAAGTTGCACGCTTCAAGTAATCAAGAACACCTGGTATTATCAAACTTTGAATTCCGTTATGTTTGGCTGGACTCAGGTTAGACGTATTTCTGGCGCTTTTCTTTAAATTCTACGAGAGTTTAATATGCTGACTAAGTGCATCTGTGCATGAAACTTTTGATACTACCTTATTAGAGCATCTCCAACCACCCAAAGCCTTTAGCTAAAAGTGTATAGAAAATATCATAATTAAATATTTTAGATATTAATATGTAAAATATCATAATTAAATATCATAATTAAATATCATAATTAGATATGTATTTATATCCTAAATGCTCCTACTCACTTATACGAGTAGTGATTTTTAGTAGTTCTTTATAAACATCTTTCAGTCTGACTCATTCCTATTGTTTTTTATTTTTGTATCTTCATCTTCACATGGTTTCTCATGCACACCCTCCTAAGAAGTGTTTACACACAGTCTTGTAATTGATCACCACATTTCACGATAAATTGACACATGAGATGACATATCTGGTTGTTTAACTGCCTCCTCTTTACCCTTACGATTATCGTCACACCCCTCTACCCTCTGGTATCTGCCCTCGAATCTTTGATCATCGTTGACTAAACTGTCCTCTACCATTCAACCAAGGCATGAGTATCATGGGGTGATGGTAACACTTGTTCTTGTAGACAATACTCATTAACTAAGTTAGATGATAAAGACAATAAAATTAGTGATAGACTTAGTTTGGAGGGAAAATATCAGAATATATACTTTGACGGTCTTGATGATAATGAGAAGGGTTAAAATTAGTCAACTACACAAGCGAAAATTTATCAACTTTGACAAGTTAAATTGACATACAATGATCAGTATGACTTGTTTTACACTTCAAGTGAGAATTTGAGTGAAAAATTATGTGTAGATGGAAATAATATAAAAAATAGCAATACCTCTGCGTAAACAAGTTCAAGTAACCACCAACTATACTAATATCTTGATTAATGGGGACAGTGACGACAATAAAATGAGTGAAGAACGAAGTTTCAGAGATAAATATCAAAAGAGAAAAGGGTTTTAGTAATGAGAATAGTAAAAAGAATCTAACTGGGCAGCTAGATTACAACCATCACATTATGATCAACAATGAGATATTGCTTAACATTTCATGAGAAAATGTGCATGAGAAATTATTTAAAAATATGTAAATGTTAATTAAAATAACCGCGGTGCTAGGCCAAGTGAAGAATTTTGTTAAGTACTGTGAAATTCTATCATTTACTATAGTGTTGAAGCACTTACTAACTATACAGTCACATGTAAGTGGGTGTTATTTTCTGTAAATGTAGCCTAATCAATGGTAGAACTCAAGAAGAACAATGTAACTTCATTGAAGAAGAAGATGCAGAGAAAAAAACTTTGTATATTCAGGAAGAGGAAAATTTGTAACTAACTTGTAACTGACTATCTACTAGTTTATGATGTAGCTATATATATACAACTTTGACAGCTGGATTACAGCTGGATTACAGCTGGATGTTACCTTCTAAAAACCACTTATAACTAACTACTTATTTTCATAAATAGTAGACTGTTTTGGTGACCATGTATTGTGCTTTGTAGTAGCAGCAGCGTTTCTTGCATTTGGTGTGCTAGTATGTGTGCTAGTATTGTCAATACCCCCCCTCAAGTTGGGAAGGGTAGAAATCATGCCCAACTTGGAAAGTAGATGGTGAAACTGAGGCGAAGGCAAGATCTTGGTGAACGCATCAGCAAGTTGATTCTGTGTAGGCAAGTAAGTGAGTTGGAGAAGTCCGTCAAGAACCTTGTCACGGGTAAAATGACAATCGATGTCAATGTGTTTCGTTCGTTCATGGAATACCGGATTCTTGGCGATGTGAATAGCTGATTGATTGTCACAATGAAGGGTGACAGGCTTCAGTTTAGAAACACCAAGTTCTTCTAATAACCGCACAGTCCACGTAACTTCTGCGGCTGCAGAAGCCATAGCTCGATATTCGGACTCAGAAGAAGAACGAGAAATGGTAGCCTGTTTCTTAGACTTCCAGGCAATTGGGGAGTTGCCAAACAGCAAAATATAACCAGTCACAGATCGACGTGTCATAGGACAAGCGGCCCAGTCGCTGTCAGAATATGCCTGAAGCGTTAGTTTGTCGGAGGCTTGAAGAAGAATTCCTTGGTTAGGAGAAGTGGAGATATATTTGAGAGTGTGTTGTAAGGCATTTAAATGAGAAGAACGAGGACTTTGCATAAATTGACTAAGTATTTGAACTGTATAATTCAAGTCCGGTCGGGTATTGGTAAGGTAATTAAGTTTACCAACTAATGAACGATATAGCTCTGGGTTTGTGAGCAAAGGTCCATCATCAGCTGAGAGCTTGAGATGAAGTGGTAATGGAGTAGAAGCTTTGTTAGGTAAATCAAAAGGAAGGTCATGTAAAAGCTCCTTAGTAAATTTATGTTGACTCAAAGTGATGCCATTGTCATAATATCCCACTTCGATTCCCAAGAAATAATGCAATAATCCCAAGTCCTTGATGCTAAACACCTTATGCAAATGTGCTTTGATATGTAAAATAGAAGCTGGATCATTACCTGTAACAACAATATCATCAACGTAGACGGCCATAATAGTGATGAGATCAGCATTTCGTTTAATGAACAAGCTGTAGTCGTTTTTGGATTGGATAAAATTCTGAGTAGTGAGCTCGGAAACGAGCTTGGAAAACCATTCGCGAGAGGCTTGTTTAAGGCCATACAAAGACTTTACAAGGCGACACACAAAGTTAGGAGGAACATCAAGGCCTGGTGGAGGTCGCATATAAACCTCTTCTTTTAAATCCCCGTGTAAAAACGCATTGTTAACGTCAAGTTGAAACAAATCCCACTTTCGACTAGCAGCAAGAGCAACAAGGCAGCGAATAGTAACCATTTTAACCACGGGGGAAAAGGTCTCCTCATAGTCGATTCCCAGTTTTTGATTAAATCCCTTGGCGACTAAACGAGCTTTGCAGCGTTCCAAAGATCCATCAGACTTAAGCTTTACTTTGTAAACCCATTTACAGCCGATTGGTTTTTTTCCAGTGGGAAGAGGTACCAAATCCCACGTATTGTTTGACTTAAGAGCTTGTAGTTCTTTCTGCATTGCGTCGACCCAGACAGGATCTAAAGATGCCTCTTTATAAGAGGTAGGCTCAACAATGGTACATAACTGAGATATGTGAGCTTGGTGAGCAGGTGCGAAATCAGTAGAAGAAACAAAGTTACAAGAATGCGTGGGTGTGGTCAAAGTGGCAATGTTACAGTGAAAGTCTTTCAAATATGTTGGGGGTACCCTGGTTCGAGTGGAAACCCGTACAGGAGGTGGATGTGGCGATGAAGTGAGTATAGAAGTAGGAGAATTAGTGTGTTCTGGTGAAGGATTATGTTCTGGTGAAGGAGTATGTTCTGGTGAGAGAATATGATGTGAATAGGAGGGGGACTGTGTAGGTGATGTGGAAGCATTTGGTGTGAAATTTTGGTAAGATGTAGAAGGAATGTCAAAAAATTGATCAGTGGTAACAGTTGGAAGAAATATAGAATCCACATAGGACTGATGATTTGGTGAATCAGAAATAAGACGAAAAGGAAAATGAAACTCGTGAAAAATGACATCTCGAGAAACTTGAACCTGATTATTTGTGAGATTAAGGATTTTGTAACCCTTTTGTGAGGGAGGATACCCTAGGAAAACACCAGGGGCAGCCCGAGGATGGAATTTAGATCTGTGTATGTGGGAAGTGGACAAATAGCATAGACATCCAAAGTTTCGAAGATGATCAAGAGAAGGAGTAGAGTTGTATAATATGAAATAGGGCGAGACATTACCAAGTGAAGGCAACGGCATTCGATTCACAAGATATGTGGCACATAAGACACTATCTCCCCAGTATTGTGCTGGTAATCGAGATTGTAAAAACAATGCCCGAGCAGTTTCCAATAGATGACGATGCTTTCGTTCGACTACCCCATTTTGTTGTGGGGTATGTACACAACTGGTTTGGTTAATGATACCCTTACGTAGATAGAATTGCTTCAAATCGCCTGCTGTAAGCTCAAGAGCATTATCAGAACGGATGCATAAAACTTTACTGTGGAATTGTCTCTCAGCATAAGTAACAAAGTTTGTAAGAATAACAGCTACCTCTGACTTAGAATGGAACAGATGAACCCACGTATAACGGCTAAAATCATCCACAATAGTCAAGAAGAACTTACAATTGGTATAAGTCTTTGTCCTATACGGACCCCAAACATCAATATGTATCATTTCAAGAACTTTAGAAGTCTTAATAGAACTATGAGGAAAGGATTTTCTGCACTGTCTAGCTGCTGGACAGACCTGGCAAATTACAGAATTCAAAGTAGAACTATTACATTGAGGTTTAACGATCTTCAGTTGAGAAAATGGCAAATGTCCAAGTCTCATATGCCACAATTTTATTTCATCTGAGCTGTGTGAAAGTAGAGCATTGCATTTAGTATTTGATCTTGAAGAGACAGATGTAGAAACGGTGTATAGCTCATCAACCAGGCTACCAAGAAGCATCAGATGTTCGTTCAGAGAAGGGACCTGTAGAACACACTGTTTATCAGAAAAGATGACTTTACATGATAAATCCTTGCAGAGTTTGCTAACAGAGATTAAATGAAATTGAAAGTCTGGCACATGAAGAACTTCTCTCAATATGATTTTGTCATTCAAAACTACTGTCCCTTTGTGCATAACAGGAATCTTACTACCATCTGGAATAGTAATATGCATATCAGAATCAGTAACTGGCGTGTAGTCCATAAAATAGCTCAAATTTGGACAAATATGGTCAGTGGCACCACTGTCCACAATCCAGTTCGACTTGGACATACTTAGAAGACAAAGGTTACCTGCTAATAGAGCATGACTAGAAGAAGAATTCTCTGCAGTTGCATCATTTGAAGAAGGAAATTGCTTATTAAGCAATTCTAAGAGCTGTGAGTATTGTTCAGCATTAAGAGAACCAGTGAATTGTTCAGTACCATTGGTAGTATCCGTAACCTGTGCAGACTGAGGAGAAGACTGAAAATCAGTGTGATCTCCAAGTGAATGATTTGACAAGACTGTGGCTGCAGTAGGAACTATCTTTCTATCCTTAAATCCTTTAAAGCCCGAAGGAAAACCATGCACTTGAAAGCACCTATCAATACTGTGACCCTGCACTTTACAGTGAGTACAAAAGTAATTTGCTCCTGGCTTAGATGGCCTTCTTGGCCCAGAATTCTGAGACAGAGTTGGTCTGGAGTTGTAATTTCCAATCATTGACCTCTGAGAAAACTGTGAGTTAACTGATCCAAAATTCCTTTGAGCATTATATGTACCAGAATTTCTCTTTTCTGCAATAAACGCCATATTTTCAGTATTCACGGAGATGTTAGATATGTCCCTGTGATTTTCCTCTTGTGCCACCAAACGATATGCCTGAGAAACAGTAGGCAAAGGCTGCATCATCATTATGTGACCTCTAACAGCACTGAATTTGTCATTTAATTTCAATAGAAACTGCAGCAACCTTTGTTCTTGCTGTTTCTTTAGAAATTTCTGACCTAATTCACATGTACAATGCTGACAAGTACAACTGGGAATTGGATTAATATCATCTATACTATCCCACACAGTTTTGAGCTTTGTATAATACTCAGAAACATTTTGACTATTCTGAGAAATATCAAGCAATTCTTGTTCCAAAGAATACAATTCAGTGATTGATGAACAGCCAAATCTCTCTTCCAGATCTTTCCAAATAGATCGTGCAGTTTTCAGAAATAACACGCTTCGCGCAATTGTTTCATCAAGATTAAACAGAATCCATGAAATTACCAGCGAATTACATCGCTCCCAAGCACTAAACTCTGGTGATGTCGCAACAGGTGCAGTAAGCATTCCATTAACAAAGCCTAATTTATTCTTAGCAGACAAAATTAACATCATCGACCGCTTCCAATTGGTGAAATTATTTCCATTAAATTTGACAGAAACAAGCTGTGTCGTATTTGCATCAGACGGATGAATATAATACACGCTTGAAGGATCAAGATTAGGTTGAACAAAGGTCGATTGGGCGTTTGTCGATGTCATTTTAACAATTCAGTAGTAGTAAACAGAATGGATCTTCTCAGTTTAGTGTGAACAATGCAACAACAGATTAACAAACAGGTTGATTTCAGCAAGAATTGACAGATTGTGATATCTAACAAGATCGAGCAGCAGCTAGTATTACTCTTCAATAAAACTGTAATGAAGAAAAGTTGTAAACGAAGAAACCAGATTAGAAAACACCTTGATTTCTGCAAATTTTGACAAAAGAGATAAGCTCATTAACCGTTGACGGAGAACGTGATCGTCGTTAGCTCTGATACCATGTTATTTTCTGTAAATGTAGCCTAATCAATGGTAGAACTCAAGAAGAACAATGTAACTTCATTGAAGAAGAAGATGCAGAGAAAAAAACTTTGTATATTCAGGAAGAGGAAAATTTGTAACTAACTTGTAACTGACTATCTACTAGTTTATGATGTAGCTATATATATACAACTTTGACAGCTGGATTACAGCTGGATTACAGCTGGATGTTACCTTCTAAAAACCACTTATAACTAACTACTTATTTTCATAAATAGTAGACTGTTTTGGTGACCATGTATTGTGCTTTGTAGTAGCAGCAGCGTTTCTTGCATTTGGTGTGCTAGTATGTGTGCTAGTATTGTCAATAGTGGGATAACAGAAATTATAAGTAAAATGAATGTTAATTTTTTAAAATTAAATCATAGTTTTAGTACATAATGATTATTATCGGTACTAGATGTAAAAAGGATGTTACTTTCTTAATGTAATACACATCTAAATCAATTTTAGAAAAAATTGCAGATTCTTGTTTAGATTATTAGTTAATATGTGATGCATGTGTTTTAGAATTGATTGTTTTAATAAAAGAGACAAATAGTATATAAAATATTAAGTTGCTTACATCGGAAGAACTTAAAAGAGTTTTAATTCTTATATTTGTAAAAGAGCGTTTACAACGGACTTGGAAAGGGTTACGTACATAGAAAGAAAAATTTATTTAACTTTGTTATCTTATTTGGCTGCTAGGAAATGATAAAACAATCTCAATACACACGCACACTCTCGTATGTATATTCAGGTGAAAAACAAAATATGACTTCACTATTTATTTCATCTGGAATCACAGAATACAAATACAGGGAACAAAACGAATACTTGCTAGAAAGTAGGAACCACTAGTGCAACTAAGTCCTACTTCCACTCCAACACCTATACTACAGATCCTACAACTACGTTATTGTTAAAGACCATGTCTACGACAAACTTTATTTAAACATGTTTAGATTAAGGCCCATTTACACCCACGACATCTTGGACTCCGATCATGCTTCTCATTTCTTCAAACTTGATCCTGCCCAATGCCTTAGTTAAAATATCTGCCCTTTGCTCGTGTGTTGCTACGTACTCGATTACCAGCTTACCCCGTTCAATACATTCGCGAATAAAGTGAAAACGAACGTCTATATGTTTGCTTCTCCCATGTTGAACAGGATTCTTCATAAGCTCCATTGCTGATTTGTTATCCACACGCAGCACAACAGGACCGACTTTATGTCCCGAGATTTCTTCTAACAAGCCCTGGAGCCAAATGCTTTGGCATGCTGCAAGAGTTGCTGCCATATACTCCGCTTCGCAGGACGATAAAGAAACTACCCTCTGCTTTTGGGAAGTCCACGAAATCAGATTATTGTTCAAATAGAAATACATACCACCTGTACACTTTCTGTCTATGACATCTCCGGCTAAGTCGATGTCCGAATAACCCAGCAGAATCTTTCCATTCTTTTCAGCCCTGTTAACCAAACCATAACCAATTGTTCCTTTTATGTACCTCAATATGTGCTTAACCGCTTGCTAATGCTTGATTGTTGGCACTTCCATGAATCTACTCACCATTCCTACGGCATAAGAGATGTCGGGTCTGGTATGAGTTAGATACCGCAAGCTCCCAACAATTCATCTGTACTCTGTGGCATCAATCTGTTCACCTCCTTCATCCCTATCCAACTGCAACTTGTACTCCATTGGATACCAGCATGAGTTACAGTTCAGCATACCTGATCTTTCGAGCAACTTCCTCGCATAAGCGGACTGTTTTAGGGTGGTCATGTGACCTGTTTGAGAGACTTCCAAACCCAAATAAAATGATAACAAGCCAAGATTGCTCATTTCGAATTGGGTGTTCATCTGTAACTTGAACTGTTCAATTTCATGCGTGCTCGAACCTGTTACTAGTAGGTCTTCAATGTACACGGCAACCACCAGTATATTTCCTTGAGCCTGCCTAGTATAGACTGCATGTTCATGTAAACACCTCTTAAACCCAAACTCTCTCAAACATTTATCAAACCTTGCGTTCCAAGCCCGTGGTGCTTGACGCAACCCATACAAAGCCTTTCTTAACTTATATACTTTACGTTCCTATCCGTTCTTCACAAACCCTTCGGGTTGGGCCACATAAACTTCTTCCTCGAGCTCTCCGTTTAAGAAGGCCGATTTGACATCGAGGTGGTGAACCTCCCATCCCTCTTTTGTTGATTCTGAGACAGATGAATATAAGGAAAAATCATATAGTTTACTAAAAGATGGAAAATTCAAGGTAAAAAGATCTGTGACACCCTAAAGTGACCATTTTATCCGGGTAAGAAAAAACAAGTCTACTACAAGTACCAAGATTTTTTCAACATGCACGTGAAGTAGGTACCTCCTCTCATAGCCATAATGTAATTCAATAGATCATTGTTAAAAAACTCATGCCTTCATTCATGGAATTAGTGATTTATTAGCAAGTGTTGTCCTTCAGTTTTAAGTACAAATGCTACATAGTAAAGTAAATCATGAATGAATAAAAAAGTCCACAAGTTTTTATGAAGCCTAACTTTCCACGACCACTTCAAAACTGAATCAAAACTTTCAATATCATAGTATATGGTTCATATATAAGGCTCATATATATGTTGTCTTCTGATGGTGTTTCGTCACGGAATGTTGTGTTGCCTTCTAGTGATGTTTCATGAAGAAACATAAATTTCATAACAGAATAACCTGAAACATCATAGTACAGAGCACAAATTCAGAAATTGTTTTCATGAGACATTTGTTCGCGCCAAACACGATGTTCAAAATAATTTTATTCAACTACTACTATGAATAAGAATTATTCAAAATATTCAAACAAAATACTTTAAAAAAAAATTTGCTTCAAAGTTCTTCATTATGTTTAATATGAAATTACATAATATGAAAGACAATATTAACTTAAGTGAAGATTAAAAAATAAATATCATACTTAGTCCAATTTCTACCTCTTCATATCTTCATTTTCCTCATTTGAGTAAGCTGCTAATGCAAGAAAATTGGCCTTGTTTTAGCTTTTCTTTTATACGAAGATGAGTTACATATTTCACGTGCATGTTGAAGAAGATCTTGGCACTTGTAGACTTGTTTATTCATACCCGAACAAAGTGGACATTTAACGCTGTCGTCAGATATTTTTTTTCCTTCAATTTCCCATCTTTTAGTAAACTATATGACTTTTTCTTATATTCATCTATCTCCGAATCAGTTATATTAGATTCAAAGTTCGAATCCATGTTGAGTACAAATTTATATAGCTAGTTGGGAATAAGTAAATTAAGTATATGATGCAAAGCAAATATGAATATATATAAATGCAAGTACAAAATTATATTATTACAGATTAAGGCTGGTACTCCGTCGCAGCTTAGATTTATAACTACAATTATAAAGACAAACTACTACAAGCACAGAACCGAAATTAAAGGACTGAACTACTGTATTCCCGAATCACCTCATTTGACTAGTGACTATCAATCACCTCATTTTTAAATCTTAACTCAAACAGTCTTTTTTTTTTACCTTCCCTCTTATCGTACTTTTTACTCCTATATAACAGTAAAAACTTATGTTACTAATGTGTTTGTTAAAAATTAGCAGGAAAGTAATTGCACTTGTGTACTCCTATCATTGCAGAAGAGTAGGCATAGCTCTAATGTGTACCCCTATCATTTATTTAACAATAGGCAATCAACTTATGTTTCCTAACTAAACGTTGTTATATGTAAGTAGGCTGTTAATCCCTTTGAAATGTAAAATGTGTCGGGAAGCCTTTTAAAAACTAGTTATAACCTGCTAGTGCAAGTTATCCCCTGCTAGTGCTACACTATTCCCTGCTAGTACTACCATATTCTCAGCTAGTGCTACCCTATTCCCTGCTAGTTGTAGTTATAACTTGCTAGTACTACCCTATTCCCTGCTAGTGCTAGTTGTAACCTGCTAGTGACACCCTATTCCTTGCTAGTGCTAGTTGTAACCTGCTAGTGACACCCTTTTCCGTGCTAGTGACACCCTTTTCCTTGCTAGTGACATCGTATTCCCTGCTAGTGCTAGTTATAACCTACTAGTAGCACCTTATTCCGTGCTAGTGCTAGTTAAAACCTGCTAGTTTTACTTAGAGCTATGGTAATTAAGTCTCACCCCTTGGCCTCTAAATGAAATCCCAGTTCTCATTTTCCAGATGAAGGATTTAACCTAACAATGATAACAAAAAAAGTGTTGGGTACAGTTTACTAGTCCTGTGCATATTTAAAAACTTATGAAAAGACAGCTCAGGCTACCTGGTGTTGCTTGGTAAGAGTATTGAACGAAACAATGACACCGTTGTAATACCTACAAATAGAACATGTTAGACAATTTAAAAATGTACAAATAACCGATCTTTTAAACTAAACACTTACTTCTTATCTTCTTCCCACCAAAATTTGAACCTGGAATGAACAAGATTATCTTTAAAACCTGTTCTAGATTGATTAAAATGCACATCCTTCCTTTTCCTGAGGTGGTGACCCACTATTCTAACATTGCTTCGGAGCTTCATATTCCTCTCAGGAACAGAAACGATAAAATGTTAGTGTTTTCGTCAAAAAAAATGTTATTGTTTGACATCTGTAAAATCTAATTCTTTAAGAAAGATATACCACCTTCAAACACAGGTCTCTTCATTATATTCCATCCATATCCATCCACCTTCAGCTCTTCTGCAATGATAGGATTTATTTTCGCCCTCAATGCACATGCATCGAGTGGGTCAAACCAATTCCGTCCAAACTGAAAAACAGAAATAAAGCACATGTTATAAACTTGTGTTTATATGGGAGGAAGAGAGGGAGGGAGAGGGAGGGGGAGAGAGAGGAGGGAATGGTAACAATTCCTTCCCTCCTCTCTCTCCCCCTCCCTCTCCCTCCCTCTCTTCCTTCCATATAAACACAAGTTTATAACATGTGCTTTATTTCTGTTTTTCAGTTTGGACGGAATTGGTTTGACCCACTCGATGCATGTGCATTGAGGGCAAAAATAAATCCTATCATTGCAGAAGAGCTGAAGGTGGATGGATATGGATGGAATATAATGAAGAGACCTGTGTTTGAAGGTGGTATATCTTTCTTAAAGAATTAGATTTTAAAGATGTCAAACACTAACATTTTTTTGGACGAAAACACTAACATTTTATTGTTTCTGTCCCAGAGAACATCAAGGGGGATGTTAATGTTCCTGAGAGGAATGTTAATGTTCCTGAGAGGAATATGAAGCTCCGAAGAAATGTAAGAACAGTGGGTCGCCACCTCAGGAAAAGGAAAGATGTGCATTTTAATCAATCTAGAACAGGTTTTAAAGATAATCTTTTTCATTTCAGGATCAAAGTTTTGTGGGAAGAAGATAAGAAGTAAGTGTTTAGTTTAAAAGATCGGTTATTTGTACATTTTTAAATTGTCTAACATGTTCTATTTGTAGGTATTACAACAGTGTCATTGTTTCGTTCAATACTCTTACCAAGCAACACCAGGTAACCTGAGTTGTCTTTTCAAAAGTTTTTAAATATGCAGAGGACTAGTAAACTGTACCCAACACTTTTTTTGTTATCATTGTTAGGTTAAATCCTTCATCTGGAAAATGAGAACTGGGATTTCATTTAGAGGCCAAGGGGTGAGACTTAATTACCATAGCTCTAAGTAAAACTAGAAGGTTATAACTAGCACAAGCACGGAATAAGGTGCCACTAGCAGGTTATAACTAGCATTAGCAGGGAATACGGTGTCACTAGCAGGGAAAATGGTGTCACTAGCAGGTTACAACTAGCACTAGCAGGGAATAGGGTGTCACTAGCAGGTTACAACTAGCACTAGCAGGGAATAGGGTAGTACTAACCGGGAATAGTGTAGCACTAGCAGGGGATAACTTGCACTAGCAAGTTATAACTAGTTTTTAAAAGGCTTCCCGACACATTTCACATTTCAAAGGGATTAACAGCCTACTTACATAAAACAACGTTTAGTTAGGAAACATAAGTTGATTGCCTAATGTTGAATTTTGAGATTACTCTGACACATAAAATTCTCTAATCGAATTTAGAGACGATGCCGGCACGATTGGCATCACCATCTAGCCCGATAGCCAAATATTACACATAATGCAGTAAGTATGACAATCTTTCTGCTCCTATTTTGTCCGATGACGTGATTGAGAAAATCATCGAGTACAATCTGTTGCCCGTTTTTATGCAGAACTCTGTCTTAAAATCAAATGCATGGTTACGTAATATAATCCAATTACTTAGAAAGTAAAACTAGCAGGTTATAACTAGCACTAGCACGGAATGAGGTGCCACTAGGAGGTTATAACTAGCACTAGCAAGGAATACGGTGTCACTAGGAGGGAATAGGGTGTCACTAGCAGGTTACAACTAGCACTAGGAGGGAAAAGGGTGTCACTAGCAGGTTACAACTAGCACTAGCAGGGAATAGGGTAGTACTAGCAGGTTATAACTACAACCAGCAGGGAATAGGGTAACACTAGCAGGGAATAGGGTAGTACTAGCAGGGAATAGTGTAACACTAGCAGGGGATAACTTGCACTAGCAGATTATAACTAGTTTTTAAAAGGCTTCCCGACACATTTCACATTTCAAAGGGATTAACAGCCTACTTATATAAAACAACGTTTAGTTAGGAAACATAAGTTGATTGCCTAATGTTGAATTTTGAGATTACTGTGACACAAAAAATTCTCTAATCGAATTTAGAGACGATGCTGGCACGATTGGCATCACCATCTAGCCCGATAGCCAAATATAACACATAATGCAGTAAGTATGACAATCTTCCCGCTCCTATTTTGTTGCCCGTTTTTATGTAGAACTATGTCTTAAAATCAAATGCATGGTTACGTAATATAATCCAATTACTTAGAAAGTAAAACTAGCAGGTTATACCTAGCACTAGCACGGAATAAGGTGCCACTAGCAGGTTATAACTAGCACTAGCAGGGAATACGGTGTCACTAGCAGGGAATACGGTGCCACTAGCAGGTTACAACTAGCACTATCAGGGAAAATGGTGTCACTAGCAGGTTCCAACTAGCACTAGCAGGGAATAGGGTGTCACTAGCAGGTTACAACTAGCACTAGCAGGGAATAGGGTAGTACTAGCAGGTTATAACTACAACTAGCAGGGAATAGGGTAGCACTAGCACGTTACAACTAGCACTAGCAGGGAATAGGGTAGTACTAGCAGGGAATAGGGTAGCACTAGCAGGGAATATGGTAGTACTAGAAGGGAATAGTATGGCACTAGCAGGGGATAACTTGCACTAGCATGTTATAACTAGTTTTTAAAAGGCTTCCCGACACATTTCACATTTCAAAGGTATTAACAGCCTACTTACATAAAACAACATTTAGTTAGGAAACATAAGTTGATTGCCTAATGTTGAATTTTGAGATTACTGTGACACATAAAATTCTCTAATCGAATTTAGAGACGATGCTAGTACTACCCTATTTAATTTAATACTTTTATTTAATATTACACAAAACACAACACAAAAAATACATGAATATGAAAATACACAAGTCCTAAATTGATATTGTTTGAGTTTGGAGTTTGGATTTATCAATTTAGTACATGAAACATGAAATTACAACACGAACGAAAGTACCCGACACGAACAAATCGACGGTTGGGTAAAATATTACTCCTTGAGTATCAATTTAGAAGTTTTGTTTGACTTTTTGGGGTCAAATTAACTAAACTTTGACTATAAATTACATATATCATATAATCGGAAAATATTATAAAAATATATCATTGGAAAGTAGATATAATCTATTCTAAAATGTATTTTTCAGTTTTTTAAAATTTCGAATGAATATTTTTTAATGAATGGTCAAAATTTGGTCAATTTGACCACAAAATATAAAATAAGAGTAAATCGAAAGGGCAAAAACATGCACATGAAATTATTAAAATTAAGAAACAGTTAAATATCACATATATACATATATATATAAGTGCGAAAAAGCAAGTGATAACACATATATACATGTTCAAAAACAAAAACCCCCTGAACTACATGTGGGTAAATTCGTATAGAAGCGAGTAATTTTGAGTACAGAGGGATGAAACACACACCAATTCATTAGGTTTTATACACATATATGTTACACCGCAAGTTTTATAGAAACACCCCCATATTTATTACACCCTAGTTTTATAGAAAGTTAGAAACACCCCAATATTTATACGACCCCAATTTTTATATAAACACCCCAGTTTTAGAGAAACACCCAAATATTTATTACACCCCCAATTGTAAAAACACACCCCAATATTTATTACACCCCAAGTTTCAGAGAAACACCCAAATATTTGTTACGCCCTCAGTTAGTTTTGTAGAAACACCCCCATATTCTCCACAGATCAACGCTACAAAATTTAATGGGTCGAATAAAAATATATAAATCAAACGTCTCTTGTATGGGTGCACGGTTCGGCTCGGTTTTTAGTAAAAACCGTAACCAAACCGTATATATCGGTTCGGTTCGGTTTCTACTTATTAATCGTAACCGAACTGTTCAACACGGTTATTTTCGGTTCGGTTAACCGTTAATCGGTTTCGGTTTTTTTCGGTTTAGAATTAAAGTGCCATTCTACATTGATTTTCTCCAAGTGGGCAACTTCAAAGTGTCTGGCAGATGAACCATTGAAATCCAGACTATTACAGTACAACACTAGAACTTGTCTAGAGCACCTGGAAAGTTGTACATAGTAAGCTAAAGGCCCCCTGGACCTTATTGTCCTGTTCTTGACTTTTTAAGGTTTTAACATTCAAATTATCTCACCTAGTACATATTCTTATACATAACATCTGATTTAGTGGCTGCTCATCCGATTCAAATATTTATAAAGTACTACCGTAGATAACAACCACAATGATATAAAAGCATGCTCGATTTCAAAACTAGCAATACAGTTTACCAAAATGGGAAGAATATAAAAGCATGCTCTAGAGTGTGACAAAGAACATGAAGGTGTTTATCTATCTACATGAATTTTAACAAACACATTAGTACCATAGCTCTAATGTGTACTAGCAGGGACTGCGCAGAAGTATTAACTCAGCTGTATTTTTTACCTTCTCAAAGAATTAATTATCACTTATGGTACCAATTGCTAGCAAAGTGATAATTAATTCTTTGAGAATTAGCTTTATGTTGGTTAAAATACTAAAACTTATGTTATGTGTGCATCCTTGTTACTTTCTCATCTGAGTTGAATTACTATGTCTTGACAGCATAAAATTATTACTCTTTTGCTACTAGGATAAATGGACAAGATATTACTACAAAAAAGCTAGCCTTCTTTGTAATCAGGAAATTCTAATTTTGTGTGTTTTTTGTGTTCAAGGCCCTGCTGCGAATGGGTATTCGAAGTGTCACTGTTTCTGATGTTAAATGCTTTGGCGATCAATGTATCTGTAGTCCCGGTAAGTACTATTCTGGAATTACATTAATACCCTCACTCTGCTAATATTAACCCTTTATTAGTACTGCATTCCTGACATAATGTCAAGCTTTTTAATCTCTGCAACATGCAGGTTCTTCATTTTCTGCAGACATGTTGGTTTCCAAAATTAAGATGGAAATGGTAGTAAGCAAGAATCAGGTATGTATATAATTGAACTTAAATAATAACCCTCAAGTTCTTGCAACTCAAATGATCTTAGTGCATGGCCTCCGTCATTATCTTATGCTCGAACAAATCTCCAAAATTTCCAGCTTCGGCAAAAATCATCAACTCATTATATATTTTTGCCGTCTTAGGTTGAAGAAGTGATACAGAATATCATTGTACAAGCAAGGGTATGTGGGGATGGTGGTCTTTTTTACTTTTGCAGTGATATATACCTGTTGCTGATGTAATTCGAATTAGCACCGGTAAGTGTCTTTAATTTTAGAAACTCATCTCCTTTGCTGTTCTTAGTAAAAGAATGCTTATGAAAATTTGTATTCTTGTTAAATTTCAGGTGAGCGGGGTGAAAAGGCTGAGCCGAGTGGATAACCTCTTATCCAAGGATCACAATTTTTGTCTCTGCCGCATTTATTATTTTTGTTAATTTTAAAATTTAGCTTACGTTATTCTAGAGCAATCTCTAAATTTTATTTACTTCTTTCAGGTGCAACCAGGTCCTCAACTCCTTACAGAGTAACAACAGTCACATTAGAGGGAGTTTGCTGGAACCAAGTTGCTGACTTGCTGCTAATCTTGTTCTCAGATTGAATGTACTCAGCACTATCTATTTTGTACTCGGATTTTATTATGATTTTGTACTCAGCACTATGTACTTTCTATCAGAAACAATTGTGGATTCATGCAAATTTTCAATTTAATATTTTTTATAATCATAACCAATGAAGTAGCTGTTAGAAATCAGTCTTGGTATGCAAAACGGAACAGTTGCACAGTAATAACCCACCCAAAACGGAACAGTAGCACAGTAACCCCCTTTTGCACAGCAGCGATGGTCTGACGGTCTGTATGAACTGTGTAGCGATGGTCAAAAGTAATAAGATATTTTTGACGGTGTTAAATTTTTTATAAGTAGAAACCTCTCGTTAAAGGTATGTGTATACTAATCTATCTATTCTTTTGTAATTTGTAAATTCGAGTTCGATTCAATATTAATTCATTAAAATTAATTAATTATATGTATTTAATCATATACATTGACAAATATTAAAATAATTGAGATTTTAAAATTAAATATAAAAAATACAATAAAATAAAAAATAACTTAAAAAAATTCATAATTGTCCTTAGTTTTCAACTAGAAAATAATAATAAATATTAAAATATTTATTTTAAGGTGGGTGGTGGTTCGGGTAGGAAAGGTGCAGACATGGACGTAGATGGTAGCGGGGAATTAGGAAAGAATAATCATGATCCTAAATCTAAGGGGAGTGAGTTGGCGAAGAAAGGGGAGAGTGCTGAAAATCAGGAACAAGCAGATATGGTGGAGGAAAGATTGGAGGAAGATTTGAATTCAAATAATAGGAGGGAATCGACTGGGGAAGAGGAAGATACGGAGTATATATTCAACGACCCAAAACGTAGAAGGCCCAATGTAACTGATAAGCCCATTATGAAGAGTGATAGCAACAACGGACTTCCAAAAAACGTGTATGTGGCAGGCCTCGATGGAGGGGTCTGCCAAGAATTATGAGTACTTTGTCTTGGAACTGCCGTGGGCTTGGGAACCCACGGGTCGTTCAGTTCCTAATGGACACCATAGTCCAAAAGAAACCTCGGATCATATTTCTTTGTGAAACTCTTTGTTTGAAAGACAGAGTAGAGAGAGTTCGAAATTTAATTGGCTTTGAAGGCTTTTTTGCAGTTGATGTTGAGGGGAGGAGTGGAGGCTTAGCTCTATTGTGGAAATCGGAAGGGGAGGTAAAGATTATGAGTTATTCGAAGAACCACATTGATACGATAGTTAGTATTGAGGGTGAGGAGGAATGGCGATTAACGGGCTTCTATGGAGAACCTAATCGAAGTCTTCGGCGAAACACGTGGAATTTGTTGCGTTTACTGGATCAGCAGGCAAACTTGCCATGGTGCGTCATTGGAGATATGAACAATATTATCTCTCAGGAAGAGAAAAGGGGAGGTAGACGGTACCCGGAATGGCTGATACAGGGTTTTTGTGGAGCAATATCGGATTGTAATTTATTTGATCTTGAGTTAAGGGGTCATCCTTTCACATGGGAAAAGTCTAGAGGTACTAGTGCTTGGGTGGAACTACGACTAGATAGAGCTCTAGTTACGCAAAGATGGATGGATATGCACAATGAGGCCACTTTGCTCAATGTTGATGTCACAACGTCAGATCATACCCCTATATTTCTTGAGGTGAACAGGAGCATAACGAATACAAGAGGTAGAGCTTTTCGGTTTGAAAATGCGTGGCTTCGAGAACCTATGTGTAGAGATATAGTGTTGGATTGTTGGGAGGGGAATAGGGAGCTGGGATACACTCAAAAAATTTTGGAGTGTCAATCAAAATTAAGTGTGTGGGGAAAAGAAATAACAGGGAACTTCACGCAGAGAATTAGAGATTGTAAGCATCGGTTGAAACATTTGAAGCAGCGTAGAGACGATACATCTATTCGTCTGTATGCAGAAGAGCAGAGTAAGTTGAATGAGGTCTTAACGCAGAAGGAAATATTTTGGAGGCAGCGTTCAAAACAATTATGGCTACAATATGGGGATCAAAACAGTAAGTTTTTTCATGCCTCTGCTAGTGTGCGAAAGAGAAATAATCAGATCAAACGCTTACGGAATGATAATGGAGACTGGGTTGATTGGTCTAATGGTATGGATAACTTGATAATGGAGTATTTTCAGCGGATTTTTACAGCTTCAAATAATCAGTGGGAAGGCATATTATCTAATATTCAGCCGTCTATCACAGACCAATTAAATCTGGAGTTACTCAGTCCAATTCAAGCGGAAGAGGTTAAAGCTGCATTGTTTCAGATGAACCCAGATAAGGCTCCAGGGCCTGATGGAATGACTCCGGGATTCTTTCAAAAATACTGGAGTATAGTTGGGGAGGATTTGATAAAGATAGTTCGTGATTTCTTTGTTACGGAGCAGTTGGCTAGCGAGTTGAATGAAACGAATATTGTATTAATTCCAAAGAAGAAGACGCCGATTAATATGGGTGACTTGAGACCGATTGCTCTCTGCAATATTTCGTATAAAGTGGTTTCAAAAGTACTTGCCAATAGAATGAAGCCGTTGTTGGATAAAATTATTTCTCCTAATCAGAGTGCTTTTATCCCGGGTCGCCTTATATCGGACAACATCATGGTTTCGTTTGAGGTTTTACATTATCTTAAACGAAAACGAGTTGGTAAGGAAGGGTATATGGCAGTAAAACTTGATATGAGTAAGGCTTACGACCGCATAGAATGGAATTTTGTGGAAGCTATTATGGGAAGAATGGGATTTGATGCAAAATGGACGAGGTTAATCTCACATTGCCTATCCACGGTTCGTTATACTGTGGTTCATGGTGGGCAGAAAATGGGCCCTATTATCCCAACTAGAGGTATCCGGCAAGGAGATCCCATCTCGCCGTATTTATTTATAATTTGCCATGAGGGCTTCACTGCTCTTATAAATCGGTATATTCAAAATGGGTGGTTACATGGTTGTAAGGTTGCTAATGGAGCTCCCCCTATCTCTCATATGTTGTTTGCGGACGATTCTTACTTGTATTGTAAAGCAACGCCAACTGAAGCTGATAAAGTTTGCCTCTTGCTCAAAACGTTTGAAGATGCATCAGGGCAGCAAGTTAATCGACAAAAATCTGATATATTCTTTAGTAAAAATGTGAGTGAGGTGTCCCGTAGGGATGTTTGTAGGCGATTGCAAATGAACGAAGCAGCAGAGAATGCTATGTATTTGGGGTTGCCTAATACCATGGGTCGTAACAAGAACGCCATCCTTGGCTTTCTCAAAGAGAGGATTCGCAAGAGAGTTATGAATTGGGATGGTCAAATGTTCTCTAAACCTGGAAAAGAAATTCTGTTGAAGACGGTTGTCCAAGCCTTGCCAACATTCGCGATGAGTGTATTTCTTTTGCCATCAGAGATGTGTAAGGAGATTGAGCAGATGATGTGTAAGTTTTGGTGGCGGAAGGATAAAAATGCAGAGAAAGGAATTCATTGGGCTAGTTGGGACAAGCTGTGCAGGCCAAAAGGTAATGGAGGAATGGGGTTTCGGAAGTTACATGATTTTAATCTTGCCTTACTGGGCAAACAGGTGTGGAGGCTTCTAAATAACGAGAATTCGCTTGTGTTTAAAGTTTTTAAAGCTCGCTATTTTCCCAGGTGTAATGTTTTGGAAGCTGGGATAGGAAACAGTCCTAGTTTCATTTGGAGAAGTCTGTGGGCTGCTCAAGATCTAGTAAGGACGGGTACAAGGTGGAGAATAGGGTCTGGTGATTCAGTTAAAGTTCTGGAGGAGGCTTGGTTACAAGATAGAGTTCATCCTTTCGTTGTTAGCCGTCACCCAGCTTTAGAGAATCAAACAGTAGCTAGTTTAATGAAAACGGGTGAAAGAGTCTGGGATACTGAGGTGATTCAAGATTTATTTGTAGCAAGAGATCAGATGCTCATCCTTGGAATTCCGCTCAGCCATAGTCACGAGGAGGATTCAAGGTACTGGAGTGGGGAAGATAATGGATTTTATACAGTGAAAAGTGCCTATAATCTGATTCAAACTTTGAATGGGAGATGGGATCCTAATGCAAATTCTGGGTTCTGGAGGAAATTGTGGAATTTGAAAATCCCCCCCAAGGTTAAGGACTTTTTATGGAGGGCGTGCTCTGGCTATTTGCCAACAAGAATGGCTCTGCAACAGAAACATGTGCCTATTTTAACGCATTGCCCAATGTGTAACAACAATGAGGAGACCACGATGCACTGCTTAGTCCGTTGTAATTTTGCTCAGGCATGTATTTGTGAAGCAGGCTTTGGGAATACTTTGGATAGTTCTGAGGACTTTGAAGGGTGGTTGAATGTAACTCTAAGTAGTTATAGTAGATTAGAGGCAGCTGTATTGGTTATGAGTTTGTGGTCTATATGGAAAGCTCGTAACATGGTAGTTTGGCATGGTACTTATCTTCATATTGATGAGGTTGTGAGAACTGCTACTATTACCCTTGATCAATGGAGGGATGCTCAAGCAAAAAACTTTGTTCCGTCTAGCGTAATTATGCAGTCGTTGGATGGTAAGGAGCATTGGATGAAACCGGAACGGAATACAATCAAGGTAAATGTGGATGCAGCCATCTTCAAGGAAGAGAATAGCTATGGATTTGGTTACGTTGCTCGTGATCACACAGGAAGGGTGTTGGGGGCCAGGGCGGCGAGCTATCCTGGAGTAATATCAGCAGAGTTAGTAGAAGCCATTGGTTGCAAAGAAGCTCTCAGCTGGATTAAATCAAAGCAGTGGGGGAAGACTTATCTGGAGACTGACTGCAGTAAGGTTGTGCAGGCTATTCATAGCTCGGTCAATATAGCTTCTCCGTTTGGTTTGATAGTTTCGGATTGTAAACAGCTTATGCTTCAAATTGCAGATGCTGAAATTTGTTTCGTTAAACGATCAGCAAATAAGGTAGCCCATTGTTTGGCAAGGCAATCTTATTTTCATTCTGATCGTACATTTACAGAGTCTGATGTCCCGATTGCGGTGTTGGACCTTTGTATGAATGATTTAAATGAATAAAAGTACTCTTCTTTCGTCAAAAAAAAAAAAAAAAAATATTTATTTTAAGAATGAAAATGATTAAAATATTTGTAAATAGGAAGTTGAAATAAACGAAGTGAAGGAATAATTAGTCGAATTTCTAATTTTCAATATTATGTTATGATTGTTTTACTGTATGTTAGAATCGTGAATTTTTGGAAAATTGTAACGAGGAGGTAATATGTCATAAGATTTTTTATTTTTCGAATCTAAATTTAGATTCAATATAATTGTATGCTATATTAGATACTTCCTCAGTCCCTAATTACTTGTTCAGTTTGACTTTTTATATACACTCATTTGACTAGTGAGAGTGACTATCAATCACCTCATTTTTAAATCTTAACTCAAATAGTCATTTTTTTTTTACCTTCCCTCTTATCGTACTTTTTACTCCTATATAACAGTAAAAATCTATTATATTTCATACATTGTCTCCTAATATATCATCTTTTTCAAACATTGTGAAACTAAAAGCTCGAAATCTTGATGGTCATCCATGGAGCTCAGCCCTCTTCTAAGGTACACTACTCATTAAATATATTTGCATGTTTTTGTGCAAGTAAACAGCTTAACTGAGATTATGGTCCTTATTGGTTCTTAACTGAGATAATTATGAGAAAACACAGCGTTGTTACTAGCAGTGATATTTAATGTAAAAGTTTGCGCACTTTTTTAATAAAAAACTTCAATGGCCTTCTTCCTGTTAAATTGCTATTACGATTTCAGTCTTTAGATTGACTATGACTTTCTTCTGATGAACAGACTTAAGTACTGTTTTAGTTATCAAAATTATTATTTCATGATAATTAACTTCATTGAGATTCTACAAAAAAAGTCCTTAAATACAAAAATATTGATTAACTCAATCGAAATTCTAAAAAAAAGAGATAACTATGAATTATTCTTATTATTTGTTTAATTCTTTTAATTTTCAGAAATTGTTTTATTAGTTTTAAAATGATTTAAAAATAGGATTAATTCCTAAAAATTCATTTTTCATCCGTTTCTTTTCAAACGAAAGCCTAAAATTTTCTAAAATATTTTCTATCTTCTAGAATCATAAGATTAACTATGAATGTAACTATGAATGAACGGTAGGAGTTCGATTTTGGTATACATCGTCACCGTGATGTTTTTGTAATTGTAATGTTTGGTTGAATGGATGAATGTTGTGTTTAGTATAATCATTTTTGGCAACTCCTCCCGAGAAAAAGGTGAAGTTTCAAATGATGTGTTTTCTCTTGCTTTTGATTATTCTCAAAATAATTTCTTTGATTCAAAATAGTTTCTCAAAATACTTTCCTTTAAATGTTCTATGTACATGTTTTGAGAACTATATAGGTAAGCAGTAATATCATAGCAGTGTTTTCATATATACGTGACAAATAAAAATCAGTAACTAAGCTAATGGATTTTACATAAGTATTGTCGTATCATCTAGCTAGAGTGAGATTATTCAGGACATGGTATTTATTGCATATTGCCCCCATCCCTCTGGCCGATTTCTAAGAAATTATAAGATTTCTTACTAGCAGGGCATATTGCCCCCATCGTCTCCGGAGTGTGCCGCCGGAGAGAGAGCGAGAGTGCCACCAAAGGTTTTAAATTATTTTTGTACCGACGACTACCACCAAAACCCCCCCTTACACTTATTATATAGAGAGAGGGGGAGAGAGAGAGAGAGAGCGAGCTTTTTTATGACTTTTTGAACCGGGTTTTTAAACCCGAATCTTTATAATTTTTTGATTTCGGATTGGATTCGGATGATTAAAATATTATTATATTAAATTATTTTATTTAATATTATTTTTAATCAAGGTTAATTCCTTTCAATCAACTCCTTTCTCCTTTCAATCAATCAAGTTTAATTGAGATGATAAATTGATCGAATATATATGAAACTGACTATTTTACAAAAAATGACGTCTAGGTCAAAAAAATGATAATTCTTTTCTTGTGTGTCGATACTTGTCGCTGGAACTTGTCTTCGGAAGTTTTCATATATATATATATTCAGTCAGTTTATCGTAACAGAAAATCAACTCCTTTCAATCAATCAAGTTTAATTGAAACGATAAATTGATCGAATATATATGAAACCGGCTATTTTACAAAAAACGACGTCTAGTTCAAAAAAATGATAATTCTTTTCTTGTGTGTCGATACTTGTCGCTGGAACTTGTCTCCAGAAGTTTTCATATATATATATATATATATGTTCAGTCAGTTTATCGTAACAGAAAATCAACTCCTTTCAATCAATCAAGTTTAATTGACACGATAAATTGATTGAATATATATGAAACCGACTATTTTACAAAAAACGACGTCTAGGTCAAAAAATTGTTAATTCTTTTCTTGTGTGTCGATACTTGTCGCTGGAACTTGTCTTCAGAAGTTTTCATATATTTTATTATTGCCAAAATGATTTTCCATTTGTCTTCTTTTGATATGTCATAGAGATACTCCCTCCATCAATTTTTAGTTGTTCATTTTGAAAAAAAACACACATATTAGTTGTTCATTTTGAAAAAAACACACATATTAAGAACCTAAAATTATTTTGAATTTTTTAATGAATTTTAGCCGATTTGTTAGAAATTTTATATGTAAAAAAAACCTAAAATTACTTGAACTCTTTATTTAATAGGTAATGAGATGGATGTCCTAGTGATTTAGGTAACCACTAGGACATTGTTGGAGCATCATTTTTTGCTAGATTACTTATATTTGAGCTTAGGACATGATATAAGTAAGCTCTTGGACTTGCTCTAACTGCATTAAATGAAAATGAGTTGTGAATATATTTTCATTAGTCAAACATTGGAAATAAGAGTTCAAAGGTATTTTAAATTGGAGATGAACATTGTTACACTGCCTTTACTCTCCTCCTCGGCGCCCGAGACTCTTCTCTCACTCTCAGTTGTATCATTTTTCTGATTTGACAAATATCTACCCTTATAAATTGTTAATTATGGCTGAACAACTTTCTCCTCTTAACTGTCCTAATGAATTTCTACTCTTTATGAAGAGGAAGCTAGCAGCCGAACAAAGGTAATTTCTACTTTGTGATTACCTTCTTTATGTGTACTTGTTGGAATTTCTTGTTTCATAGGTAGAATTTCTTGTTGGAATAAGTAATTTCTTGTTGGAATAAGTAATTGGATAATTCATTAGATATACGTAAATTGCTCTCGGTTGGTCAATCATTTGATAGCCAGAGAACATTCTACCTGGTGAGTTTTCTTGTTTCAAGTATTTTAATAAATAGGATTGGTTGAGTGATAGAGACTGTAAAAATTCTTTGGTTAGAAATGTGACTATGTTATTGTATATGAATCTGTGGGTGTGGGTGTGGAACTGTGGATGAGTTAACTCGTTCAGCTCAGTAAACTTGGGCTTTGTTTGACCATCGTTACATTGACTTATAGGCTTTGACATAAATTGGAATTCGCATTGGGTCAATATATGAGGTATAATTTAAGCCCAAAAAGATAATTTGAACAACCTGGTTTAATATTTAGGCTTTATTGGTATGTAATTTTTGTGTTTTTTGTTTGATGTTTGTATTATGTCGTTAAATTGTTTATCTCAATCCTTAGTCATTAGTGTGCATATATGTCACCTCTCCTTAGTCGAAGACTGAAAAAGAGGTTAGAAGAGCTCGAAAGCACAGCTGAATCCCATCCTCCAATGGTAAAGCATTGCATATTCTGAATTATCTACTGATTTACATAATTTGTTTTGAAATTTAACTAGGTTTGTGTGTTTTTTGTAGTCAACGTCAAAACGAGCAAGAACTGACAAGCAGATCACGCAGATCACGCAGTTGGGGCCTACAAAGTTTCATAAAGAGGTATTACATAGACTTTTTTTGGAATTGAATAAAGCAAGGAGTTACGTGGCGCCTTATGGTGATCTTAATCTTCAATGGGAAGATGATGCCTTATGGGAGACAATTATGTCTATTGTGGAGCTGCCGGTAAGGTTATAGTTTCTTAACCTCTAATTTCTCGCAAACGATCAATCATATTGTTTGAATGTGCTCATTTATTCTTGCAGGTAGTCCTTTCGGTACATGAATTCAAGTTGAACTTGATTGGCTACTATGAAGCCTTTGAAAGTAATAACTCTGTCGAGCTTCACTAGTTGTGAGGAGACATTGTCTATGATCAGAAATCTCTTCCTGAGGCGAAGGGAGGGTTTAGTTGATCATCTCGCTTCCTTATTTCGTCCTCCCCCCAAATCTGCACTGGAACAATATCGTCAGGAATCAGTCACAATGGTTTCAAACAACTCTGGCATGTTGCAACCATTCCGGTCGATCCCATCACACGATGGCATACAACCACTCCAGTCGTTTCTATCAAGCTCATCAGCAAATAGCATCTACACTGGTTTTGCTCAAGGCTTAAAGGAGATAAAAGACGAGTTGTCGTTTCTAAAGTTCTCGTGGGCGCAATTTCATATGACAAAAAACAAAGGATTGATGGCATTGTTTTGTGGGTATGACCGTGACGACAGGATTAAGTTAGTTCAAGACGGTTATGGTGATTTTAGGTATCTTAGTTTTTTGTCTCTCACTCTCACTCGTATCCTCTGTTTTTGTTATTAATTGTAACAATTTTTTGTTTTATAGTGTGATGAGTGTACCATGTTCACCTCAGTAGGCATGATGCGAGGAGTGCAGAGGCAGAGGCCAGATGATTGTAGCAGCAGTGCAGTGCAACATGGTTTATGTGACTTTGTATTATTACAGAGGGGCTGTATTTTTTTAGACGCGAGTTTATTTTTCTTGAAAAGGCTCCATGTCCACTGGTTAAAACTTTGTAATGTGATTTCAAATACAGTTCGAATGCTTGTATTAAACTGTTAGCAGTGTTTGCTTTTTTACTGATTAACGGAAGTGGTTGTATGCTTGTACTAGGTCTTGCAAGATGTTGTTTCACTTAGCATAAGAATATTCGTAAGGATCATGGCTGGACACTTTATGATTTACTGTAACTGAATCATGGCAACTACTTCATACAACAGCTTCTAGTTTCTGTCCTACCAGGAAACTAAAGTTCTGTTACTACATGTTCTTTAGCAAAATTGTCCATCTCTTTTTGCTGAGACAATATCAATGTAGCCAAAGAACTGACAATATCAATGTAGCCGAAGAAATCCCTGTTCGATGACGTGCAGTAACTATACAGCTGCGCAGTCCCCGATCATTCAAGTTCTCACCCCTTGGCCTCTAAATGAAATCCCAGTTTTCATTTTCCAGATGAAGGATTTCTTCATCTCCATCATCTTATTTAACCTAACAATTATAACAAAAAAAGTGTTAGGTACAGTTTACTAGTCCTGTGCATATTTAAAAACTTATGAAAAGACAGCTCAGGCTACCTGGTGTTGCTTGGTAAGAATATTGAACGAAACAATGACACCGTTGTAATACCTACAAATAGAACATGTTAGACAATTTAAAAATGTACAAATAACCGATCTTTTAAACTAAACACTTACTTCTTATCTTCTTCCCACCAAACTTTGATCCTGGAATGAATAAGATTATCTTTAAAACCTGTTCTACATTGATTAAAATGTACATCTTTCCTTTTCTTGAGGTGGCGACCCACTGTTCTTACATTGCTTCGGAGCTTCATATTCCTCTCACGAACATTAACATTCCTCTCACGAACATTAACATCCCCCTTGACATTCTCTGGAACAGAAACAATAAAATGTTAGTGTTTTCGTCAAAAAAAATGTTAGTGTTTGACATATGTAAAATCTAATTCTTTAAGAAAGATATACCACCTTCAAACACAGGTCTCTTCATTATATTCCATCCATATCCATCCACCTTCAGCTCTTCTGCAATGATAATATTTATTTTCGCCCTCAATGCACATGCATCGAGTGGGTCAAACCAATTCCGTCCAAACTGAAAAACAGAAATAAAGCACATGTTATAAACTTGTGTTTATATGGGAGGAAGAGAGAGAGGAGGGAAGGAATTTTTACCATTTCTAAATTGTCATTTTCAAATCATGGGGGAGCTTGTTGGATGAAAAGCTCCATCATATCCATCCACCTTCAGCTCTTCTGCAATGATAGGATTTATTTTCGCCAACAATTCACGGGGTACACATTAGAGCTATGTTGATTTCAAGAGCTATGCCTACTCTTCTGCAATGATAGGGGTACACAAGTGCAATTACTTTGCTGCTAATTTTATCAAACACATTAGTACCATAAGTTTTTACTGTATTTAAAACCATTATATATAGGCCAATGTTCCAGAGAGAACCATCTTATATAGAGAATCGAGGAGAACCGTATATTCTAATATCGAATCTCATAAATAATTTTAATTTTTTTTACATAAAATATATAATTGATTCTAACGTAGAATATTAGCATATACAAACTTTATAAAAAATTTAACATTTAAAATTTGAATAAAAACATTGATTTTAAATTTGATTCTGCTGCAGAATGATTTTGGAAAGATTTGATTCTGCTGTAGAATCACTTTGGACTATTTGACTAATTTTCAATTATTTTTTTAAAAAAAAGAGTTTAATTTCGTTTTTTTATTTAATAATTGAAATTTATAATCATATCTAATAAAAAATGTGATAAAAATATGTATTATGAATATTTATGTAATGGTTCTCTCCCGACTCTATATAAGAAGTTCTCTATGGAATGCCACCCTATATATATATATACGCTAAATACGTATTCCATGTATAATAGTTTTTAAAACATATTTAATTTATAATAGTTATGATTTGACTCTTAATTTTAAAAGTTTTATTTTAACTAACATTTTATAACATTTCGAATGGGTTGCGGTGGGCTAAGATGGTAAGCTTAAATAATATATTATAAATATTGGCTAAAATTGCTGAATAATTATAATGGTTGGGTAAATTTTGAAATAATACATTATAATTTTTTTCAATAAAAATTAAATTATTGTAATAAATTATAATCAATGATAAATGATCTTAAATTGTGGTAATATAATAATACTAAAACTTATTGATTTAAAAAAGGATCAATTATTTTTAAAATTGTAAATTAAATTTTTGATAAATTATCTTGCATGAAAAGATAATAAAAGTAACAACTCAACTTCACAGCTTTATTTTGAAATTAATATAATCATTTATCTGTACTCTTTTACAAAATTTTGTAATGTGAACAGTTTTGTAAAAACACACTTGCAACATTCAGTTTTGCAAATGGGCAATGCATGAACATATTTTAAATATGAATAATTTGTTACTTTATATAGTGTAGAGAAAAATGCCCTCTGCGGCAATTTAAAAGAGAGAAAAATGCCCATAAGTACATACGTAAGAGAGTTATTTGAGTACGTAGTGTATTTTAATGGCAAAGTTGTAAATATTTGATCAAGTTTTAAAACAATAATGTAATTACAATAATATTCTCATGCATTCACATTACAAATCTGTTTGTATTCACCTAAGTTACATGAGTACGTAATCAAGTCTTGTCTTTTGACATGGTGAGTATGTTCGCTTAATCATTGTTAAGTTGTCTTAGTCTTGTTCTTCTTTCATCATTCAGTTTCGTTTTTTATTGGATATGGCGGAGAGACGTAATCCAATCCAAGAAATGGAGGAGAGTTTTGCGAGAATCCGTTTTGAAGAGGAGGAGGAGGGAGGCCTGTCATATGAAGGTGAGGGAGAGGAGATTTCAGAGATAGATGTACGTTGGTGTCTAGTAGGGCGTTTTCTTACTGAATCACCCATAGATTTTCGAGCGATGCAACATAAGATGGCATCTCTGTGGAAACCTGGGAGGGGTTTATACGTGAAGGAGTTAGAGCCGAACAGATATATCTTCCAATTTTATCATGAGGTGGATATCAAAAGAGTCATTGAAGGGAGTCCTTGGACTTTTGGCAGATTTCAGTTAGTGTTTGTTCGATTGAAAGAAGGTGAAAATCCGAGAACGGTGGTCATTAACAATCTGGACTTATGGGTGCAATTACATGGAATGCAGGCTGGTTTTATGTCACAGAGAGTGGTTCAGGACGTTGGAAACTACTTGGGCAAATTCATAGAGTCTGATCAGAATAACTTCGTGGGTGTATGGCGTGACTATCTGCGTGTTAGAGTCTCTATAAAGCTGGATGTACCGCTCAAGCGTCGAATGAAATTAAAGAGGAGTGTGGAGCAATGGTGCTGGGTGAATTTTAAATATGAAGCAATTCCAACTTTTTGTTTCATTTGTGGGATTATTGGCCATAGTGAAAAATTCTGTGAGCGAATCTTCGAAACACCACTTGAGTTGATAGAGAAACCTTATGGAATGTGGATGAGAGCTGAGCCTCGTAGGAAAGCATACACGATGGGGTCCAAATGGTTGAGGCATGGTGGTTTAGCTCAGTCACACGAAGCAGGAGACGAAGGTGAGCGCAAAACAGGAAATAGCGAAATTGGTGCTGAGGCTGTTTCACATCCCAACAAAGCAGGGATAATGAAAATTCAAAATGAGAGGGAAATAAGGAAGGATGGGATATTATTGTTGGGCGGAATTAAAGGGAATACAGCTGGTATGGGTAGTGTATCTGTTAGCCCTGTAATCGTGCAAAATTCAAATGCAGAGCGGGAGAATAATGTTGAGGAGATAGAATCTAATGGGCTTTCGTTTTTGGACCCAAAGCGTCGTAGAACGGATGACCCAATATTAGACAAGCCCGCAGTGTTTGAGGCTAATGAGGATGATCTAATGCTGGATACAGAATCTCAAAATAACAACAACCAAAAAAACGAATTATTGGCGGGTGCTGCAAGGCAGGCCCGCCATGCATTATGAGTGTGTTCAGCTGGAACTGCCGAGGGGTTGGGCTCCCTTGGAATGTTCGGTTCCTTAAAGACATAGTATGTCGTGAAAAGCCTGTTTTTATATTTTTGTGTGAAACAATTGGTCGAAAGGATAAAATGGAAGGTATAAGAAGACAGTTAGGTTATGAGGGGATGATAGTTGTTGAACCACAGGGGAGAAGTGGAGGTATCTCTCTGCTTTGGAAAGAAGAGAATCAAGGAAACCTACTTAGTTTTTCTCAACATCATATTGACATTGAGGTGAAAGTGGAAGGTATGAGGCCTTGGCGTTTAACTGGGCTCTATGGTGAACCTGACAGAGCACAGCGAAGAAAGACCTGGGATTTATTGAGACATTTAGCTCGAGACTCGAACTTACCATGGTGTGTTATTGGGGATTTAAATAATGTTTGCTCGCAGTTAGACAAGAAAGGTGGCCTGGCATATCCTTCTTGGTTGGTTGATGGTTTTAATGAGTCTTTAGCTGATACGGGGTTGCTGGATATGGACCTGGTAGGACATCAGTACACCTGGGAAAGAGGTCGAGGCACAGACGATTGGCAGGAAGTTCGTCTTGATAGAGCTTTGACAACGGAGAATTGGCTGGATTTGTTTCCTCTAGCAAAATTGTACAACCTGGAGGGCTCAGAGTCTGACCACAGTCCTTTACTGCTATTGCCTAAAAAATCTGAGGCTAAGCAGAATAACACCAAGTTTCGCTTTGAGAATGCATGGTTACTTGAACCCATGTGTGCTCAGCTAGTTAAAGACACCTGGGAAGGCTGTTTGAGGAATGATATTCAAGATAAGGTGGCTGCTTGTGGTGAAAAGCTTTTGAGTTGGGGTAAGGAGATAACAGGAGACTTTGCCGCTCGTATAAAGAATTGTAAGCTCGAACTTCATCACTTGAGGGGACTAAGAGATGCTCAGTCGGTGGAGAAATATAAAGAAGAAAAAAAGAAACTTTCGTTGATTCTCGAGCAACGTGAAATCTTTTGGCGCCAACGTTCAAAGCAGTTATGGCTTCAGGCAGGGGACCAAAATAGTAAGTTCTTCCACGCTTCAGCGAATGCTCGTCGTAGAACAAATCGGATTCATAAACTTCAAAATGAAGCAGGGGAATGGAAAGAGTGGGATAATGGTTTGGCTGATCTTATAACAGAGTTTTATAAGAACTTGTTTAATTCGAACCAGGTCGACTGGGAGGAGGTTGTGGATTGCATCCAAACATCAATCACAGGGGAACAAAACGATGTTTTGTTAAAAGATATAACCGATGCTGAAGTAAAACATGCTCTATTTCAGATGCACCCGGACAAGTCTCCGGGTCCGGATGGTATGACACCTGCGTTTTTTCAGAAACATTGGCAAATAGTGGGTAAGGATGTTGTTAGTCTGGTTAGAGAGTTTTTTCAGACGGGGCATTCAGGGGTGGCTTGAATGAGACTAATGTGGTATTAATTCCGAAGAAAAAGTGTCCAACAAAAATCTCAGAGTTGAGACCCATCTCTCTCTGTAATGTCTTAGCAAAAATTATCACAAAAGTTCTTGCCAACCGCATGAAAGAGCTGCTTGAGAACGTTATCTCAGAAAACCAAAGTGCGTTCATCCCTGGTCGGCTTATTTTTGATAACATGATGGTTTCGTACGAAGCTATGCACTATTTAGAAAGGAAACGTCGAGGTAAAGGTGGATTCATGGCACTAAAGTTAGACATGAGCAAGGCCTACGACAGAGTGGAGTGGACTTTTCTTCGAGCCATTCTGAGGAAGATGGGATTTCACGATAGATGGGTGAATCTGATTATGCAAAGTGTTGCCTCAGTTTCTTATAAAATTGTTCATGGTCAGAAAGAGATGGGTCCAATAGTTCCAACTAGAGGGGTACGTCAAGGGGACCCTTTGTCCCCATATCTGTTCATCATATGTGCAGAAGGCCTATCTGCGTTGATTAGAAAGTACGAGGCTCAAAAGCAATTGACTGGCATCAAGGTTTGCAATCAAGCTCCGAGTATAACCCATATGTTTTTTGCCGATGACAGTTATTTGTACTGTAGGGCAGAAGTGGAAGAAGCAAACAGGATAAAGAATATGTTGCAAGTTTTTGAAAGTGCCTCGGGACAGAAGGTAAACACAGCAAAATCCTCAGTTTTTTTCAGTACGAATATGATTGCCTCTAATAGAGAGGAGATATGCAATGTGCTGGGGATGGAGGAAGCAGATGAGGGAAGTAAATATCTGGGTCTGCCAAATACCCTGGGTCGCAACAAATCCACAATTCTGGGTTTTCTGAAAGACAAGGTGATCAAAAAAGTGGAGGCTTGGATGGTAGACTTATTTCAAAACCAGGTGGAGAGATTTTAATTAAATCGGTTGCTCAGTCAATTCCTAGCTACGCTATGAGTGTTTTCCTCCTACCACTAGAGATTACCAAAGACATAGAAAGAACCCTCTGTAAGTACTGGTGGAGGTCAAAGTCTAATGCAACTAAGGGGATACACTGGATGAGTTGGGACCGTTTAAGCAGACATAAATCTACTGGTGGAATGGGCTTTAGAAATTTTCGGGATTTCAACCTAGCACTGCTAGGAAAGCAAGGATGGCGGTTCCTCACAAAGCCGGATAGTCTAGTGAGTCGTCTATACAAAGCACGATATTTTCCTTCAGGTAATTTTCTGAACTCAAGTTTGGGTCATAACCCTAGCTTCGTGTGGAGAAGCGTTTGGGAGGCAAAAAGTCTTATCCAGTCGGGGGCGAGATGGATGGTTGGCTCAGGGGATAAGATTGACATTATTGGGCAGCCTTGGTTGAATGAGACGCAGAATCCCTACATTACAAGCATTTCTGAAGCTTTCAAAAATAATAAAGTATCATCTCTGTTGACGATGGATCGTAGTAACTGGGATACTGAAATTTTAAGTGATTTGTTTAATGTAAGAGATCAGGAATGTATCAAACGGTTTCCTTATCATGGTAGTTCGGGAGATGACAGTCTGTATTGGAGTAAAGAAGCATCTGGTATGTACACTGTTAAGAGTGCGTATCGTTTTTTACAATCTCAGAAGGGTCTCTGGAATTCGTCTGATAACGTTAGTCTTTGGAAGAAAATGTGGAGACTAAAAGCTCCTCCCAAGGTACTTAACCTGCTTTGGAGAGCTATGTCAGGTTGTCTTCCAACTAACACTTTGCTTCAACAAAAGCATGTTCCAATTCTAGGAACCTGTCCAGTTTGTGAGAGTGGAGATGAAACGATTTTTCATGCTTTAGTTCAATGCCCTTTGGCTCAGCAATGTTGGCAGTTATATTGCCCAGGGATGCTGCCTATTCCGGGAGATAACTTTAATGGTTGGCTGGAGCAATCATTGGGAGGATGTAGTGCTAGCAAAGGTGCAGAAATTGCCACGATCTGTTGGGCAATTTGGCGAGCGCGTAATGACAGAGTGTGGAGAAACATAAAAGCTCGAGTGAATAATGTTGTTTCATCAGCTATGCAGTATCTTTTACAGTGGAAGAATGCCCAGAGTAAGGATTTCTTGCCTGTCACTCATGCATTCCAGGAGGGTGATGGTGCTGTTCTTTGGGTAAAGCCTCAGGGAGATAAAATAAAGATATCGGTTGATGCAGCATGTTTTGATGAGCATTCAGCGTTTGGAATTGGTGTGGTGGCTCGGAATTCAGAGGGTGAGTTAATACAGGCCTCCTCAAAACTTTTCCAGGGGGATGTAGCTCCTGAATTGGCAGAGGTGATTGCCATCAGGGAGGCTCTAAGCTGGCTGAAGAACAAGGAATGGAGTGAGACGGTAGTAGAATCAGACTGCTTGGTGGCTATTCAAGCAATCAGGAGTCGAGTATCTATGGTGTCTCCGTTTGGTAAGGAGGTTGCAGCTTGTCGTAGTATTCTTAAGGATCTTAGAACAACATCGTTGTATTTTGTTAAACGATCTGCTAATGAGGCTGCTCACTACATTGCGAGGGAGTCTTATTCTTTTCCAGATCGAGTTCTTGATAGGAGGAATGTCCCTATTGAGTTTATGCATATTTTGCAAGCTGATTTAGCTGTTGAATAAAATAACCCTTTTACGTCAAAAAAAAAAAAAAAAAAAAAAGTTACATGAGTACGTACTTAGGAGCATTATATATGTATCAAAGGCTTGTGCAATAATTATTATTTGGGAAAACTTTGGTGTAAAATTAATCATTCTCTGATTTGTTAAAACACTTTCATACATAATAATAATTTAGTAATTTAATTAGAATAAAATTACATTTATAATTCAGGGTACATTGAAGTGGGGGCGCCTGGCGTCTTTTTAGATACATACAGAGGGCGGTCTACAACAATTGCCCTGGACCATCCACCGTACATATATAGAGTACTGGGGGTGTACGCGGGTGGATATGATTCGGTTGAAGGGTAAAATTTGAACCAAATCGTAACTTGTGGTTATTGAAAATTTTCATCCGCAACTAAACCATTAATATAAAAAAAATTGACCATATCCATCCACGTAATTGTGGTTTTTGCGGTTGAAATTTGCAGTTCAACCGCGAAAGTAGTTGCACAAAAAATTTAACTTTAATACTTAATATACGAACTCACAAAAATGAATAAATTATGTAATTATATGAGCGCGGGTAGAAAGAAGGACTACGTCGACTATATGAAGGTTTTAAACTATATGAAGGTTTTAATTCATTTTGTCTAGTTGAGTAAAATATTGTCTTAGCTATCCCTTTTGATCTAAGATAAGAAGATTTACTTAAGTTAGTTTAGGTGCCTACACATGACAGCCAAATAGTAAACTATATAGACTTTCAGAAGCAAAACTTCAATTTAATAAGCACTCATTGTAGACCTCTTCTTTCACAACTACAAACGTTTACTTCACAAAGTAATAAGATTATTTAACCCTTACAATAAACATAACAAGACATAAATAGTAAGAACTCAGAAAAAAGACCGGTCCACATATATAGTCAAAACACACACACACAGAGATATAGAGAGAGATAGATGCACACCCAAGAATGGACGAAGAGGACAGTTTCCTTTCAAATTCAAAACATTCAAATTCAAATTCTCTAATCGAATTTAGAGACGATGCTGGCACGATTGGCATCACCATCTAGCCCGATAGCCAAATATAACACATAATGCAGTAAGTATGACAATCTTCCCGCTCCTATTTTGTTGCCCGTTTTTATGTAGAACTATGTCTTAAAATCAAATGCATGGTTACGTAATATAATCCAATTACTTAGAAAGTAAAACTAGCAGGTTATACCTAGCACTAGCACGGAATAAGGTGCCACTAGCAGGTTATAACTAGCACTAGCAGGGAATACGGTGTCACTAGCAGGGAATACGGTGCCACTAGCAGGTTACAACTAGCACTATCAGGGAAAATGGTGTCACTAGCAGGTTCCAACTAGCACTAGCAGGGAATAGGGTGTCACTAGCAGGTTACAACTAGCACTAGCAGGGAATAGGGTAGTACTAGCAGGTTATAACTACAACTAGCAGGGAATAGGGTAGCACTAGCACGTTACAACTAGCACTAGCAGGGAATAGGGTAGTACTAGCAGGGAATAGGGTAGCACTAGCAGGGAATATGGTAGTACTAGAAGGGAATAGTATGGCACTAGCAGGGGATAACTTGCACTAGCATGTTATAACTAGTTTTTAAAAGGCTTCCCGACACATTTCACATTTCAAAGGTATTAACAGCCTACTTACATAAAACAACATTTAGTTAGGAAACATAAGTTGATTGCCTAATGTTGAATTTTGAGATTACTGTGACACATAAAATTCTCAAAATAACTTGAACGTTATCTCAAATGAAGCTATGGGAAGAGCTTGAGTATGTTCTATATCTTCTCAAAATCAAAAATAGAAGTACTCACAATGTTGCTCTAGTTCTAAGAGAAAGGATGCTGAAAACAAAAGCTATGCTTGGAGGAGGTGTTTCTAGTGCATATATTCCTAAGTACAGAGATGCTTATGGAAAGATTGTTGAGATGAAGAGAAACAGTGCTAAGTTCAATACTGCACTGGGTATAAAAGTTTTGGAGTTCAACTTAGAGTCTGACAAATCTTACTATATTCGGCTAGGGAATGAAATGAGGAAGAACAGCATTTATTCTCTGAGAGCTGCTATCTACCAGACTGGAGAAAGTGATCCAGAACTCAAGGAATTAAAAGGGATCATGGTAGATGAGCTGGAAAAAGCTGAAAGGAGGCTACTTATTGACTATCTCAGGACAGTGCCTGATATTGAAGAGATTAAGTAAAGTCTGACTGTAAGTTTTTAAAGTTTTCTGTTCTAAGTTAAAGTTAAACTCTGATTATATTTAAACACTGCATTTGTTATATGTTTTGACATCATCAATTATCTATTAACTTGTACATCTTTATTATGCACAAGTTGGGGGAGATTGTTAGATATAATTGCTGACGTTTGTTCATCAGTGTTTAAGTACCAGGTACTCATCAGAGTTTACTGGAAGCCAGTCAGAGTTTATTAAAGTCTAACGGGGAGAAAGTTTACCTTAGCTGTCGGTGCTAATATCAAGATTCTAGAAGCAATATATCTTGAAGATGGAAAGAAGCAAGATATATTGAGACAGATAAGGAAACGGAACAGAAGACAGAAGCAATCCTAATTTGATATAATTTGTATAGCTAATTTATAGGATATCAATTAGAGATTGATTATGTAGCTGTGTACTATATAAACACAGATAGGTTAACCCTAAAAGGGATGCGAATATTGAATATATTATTCTTGTAACCTAGCAGCTCTCTGTGATATTTTTACATCACTGAGAGAAGAGTTATTTATATAATTCAGTTGTTGATTCATAAACAGTGTTCTCAATTGTTATTATCATACTTATATTGATTATATATTGTGTAATTCGGCCTAACATAAGTACTTTACCAGTTTGTGTTTCAGCTTCAGTTTTGAACATAATGAATTTTTCTAGTGCTTCATCTTTATGTCTAAGTAAATAAACATAACAGTATCTACTACAATCATCTATAAAGGTAATAAAATATCGTTTATTATCCTTAGTCAACATGCCACCAAATTCACATATGTCTGTGTGTACTAAATCTAATACTCCTGAATCCCTAACAACATTATGAAAGGGTTTCCTAGTTTGTTTAGCAGTCACACATACTTGACATTTAGATTTCTTATTAATGACATATTTTGGAATCAACTCTAAATTCATCATATTCTTTAGAGCACCAAAATTTAAATGACCAAGTCTAGAATGCCACAAATCGGATGATTCAACACAATTAACAGAAGGTGCAACACTATCATTAATAAAACTGCCCAAAACAGGCTCAACATTTATCAAAAATAAACCATCAGACAAGTAACCTTTACCAAAAAATGTACCAGTATGTGTAATAACTACTTTATTACATTTCAAAGAAAGTTCAAAACCATTTTTAACTAAACAATTTCCACTTATTATAATTCTACGAATATCAGGAACAAGATGCACTCTAGTGAGGGATAGAACATGCCCAGAAGCAAACTTCAGGTCCATGTTTCCTATTCCAAGAACTTGAGCAGCACTAGCATTCCCCATCGTCACTGTCAATCCATGAGTTTGTTGATAAGGTACAAAAAGAGTAATATCAGTACAAATATGTACATTAGCTCCAGTATCAATCAACCATTCATGTGACAGATAAGTGGAAAGAAGTACAGGGTTGTAGGTAACATACCCGTCATTGGTTCCAGAGGCAACAACCTCACCAACAACCATGTTAACCTTAGGCCCATCAGTGGTTCGAAGCACAATATTAGCTTGTGCTCCCACAACAGATTTCTTAGCTTTCTTTGCAGGACAGTCCTTGCTCCAATGACCAACTTGTCCACAAGACCAACAAGGTTTGTTTGTCTTTGGTTTCTTAGCCTTGTTCTTGTCAGTTTTAGGTTTAGTGTTATCCTTCTTAGTGACAGCCTTTCTTTTCTGTCCAACAGTCACTACATTAACCTTTGAACTCCCATGTTCAGCAGGCATCACATGTCCCTGTTTGGACTTGTGTTGTTCCTGCACAGAGATGTCCAACATCAGGTTTGTCCAAGTGATCTCTCCTTTCTGTCTTTTCAGGGAGAGAGCAAACTCTTCCCAAGACTTAGGGAGCTTTTCAATCACAGCCATAACCTGAAACTTCTCAGGAAGGTCCATTCCGGACTCCTTCAAAGCATGCACCAACATCTCAAACTCATGTGCCTGCTCAGTCATGGATTTTGTATCCACCAGTTTAAAATCAAGAAACCTAGCCACGGAATACTTTTCCAACCCTTGCGAGTCAGTATTGTGTGTCTGGTCCAGCTTCTCCCATAAGAGCTTAGCAGTGAAGGAGTTAGATGAATAAACATCAAATAGAGTGTTGTATAGCAGCCCTAGCCACCCCATCTTTTTCCTCCCACATAGCATAAGCCCTAACAGAATCAGCCTTTTCCTGATCAACAACCGGTTTCTCATACTGCACCACCGGCCATAGACCCTTTACCGTAAGCCACAGTTTCATCTTTTTCTGCCAACGAGAAAAACCAACACCCCCACCAAATTTATCAGGCATTCCTGACAAATCGATAGGCTGTGGGAAACGGTATGTGGTCCAATCAATGGTAGGTACAGTAACATCAGACCCAGTAGCAATAACACCAACATGAGTTTCAGTTCTGTTAACCATCTTGCTAATTAACAATATATAACACAGAATAATCTCTTCAAGATTGTTGGGTATAATTAACTAAACTACACAGCAACAATAAGACAGTTATATATATATTTGTATTAACAAGAACATGCAAAAATACCAATAACAAAACAAACACGAAGGTCGAAACAATAATATAATTAGAGACTGAAAATAACAAGACAAGAAAGAACACTTATCTCTCTGTAGCTTTTAACAAGTACTGATAGATAATAAACAGCTGAGTCGCCAAGCCTTAGAGAAGTCTTGACTGTTCTTGAAGAGATTATTGCCCCACTTACGCTGTGTTGGGTTGCAGCAATATCACTCCCAGGATAAAATAGCACAGATCAATCCACTCACAGAAATGGCAATGATCAACAGCGACCTGCACCTCAGTTCGCCCAAAAACCTATCTATATTCTGTATGTGTTGTGAGAGAGAGAGAGAGAGAGTAGAATATCTTTTCTAGGGTTTTTTACAGTTATGTATCTACTCTACTTGTCAAATGTTATATTTTGTATATATATAATACAAAATAAAACGTAACATATCAAATATTGTAACTGAAGATATGACATTTAATACTAAATATTCTGATTTAATTATCATAATAGTTGTCATCATGATTTAATAACAGTTACAGCTCAGACAAGATTTCCTGGTCCATCAGGATTTGATCATCATCAGTACTTACTCAAGCCATCAGGACTTGCTGTCCGTCAGGAGTGGCATCAGTACTTGACCAACAATTCGTCAGGATTTAACTCCATCAGGATCCAAGTACTGACCCAGACCATCAGGATCAGTAGTCGAACTGGTCCATCAGGATTTAATATAAATCCTGACCCAGTTCGTTTAACTGTTACAAATAAAAACTGATACTATTAAATTAAATCAATAAATAATATTAAATAAACAGGTAATAAAATTCCTCGCCCAGGTCGCCTCGCGTACGCGAGACGCCGAGACATTCGCCCAAATCGCCCTTCGAGTCGAGTCGAGTCGTGACGTGGCGGGGCGAGGCGGGCGGCGGCGGCGCGTGTGTGCGCGCGTGAGGCACATAAAAACACCATGCACACCGACATGCCTTAGTAGTTGTACACTACTCTTGCACATGTTTCTATATAAACCCACCAACCTCTCATTACCATTTCTATGTAGGATACAAGTTATTTCAATATAACCAACCCACATAACCCATTTCAAGCAACCTATTTCAACTCAATTTATTTATGGATTTCACTAAGAAAATGTCTTAGATCCAAACATGAAAGTTTAAGTCCTCATAACAAGGAACAACCTCCAATTGTTAGTTTCCGGAAATTCCATCAAGAACATATTTAAAATATGCCTTAAACTCTCCATTTTCTAACAATAAATTCTTTCTCAAAGAGAACACTGGCACTTCTCTAGACAACAATATTCTCTGGAATTATTGGCCTCGAAGATACTTGAGAATTTTGAAATGGAGCAGATTTTCACCAACAACCAAACAGTGACTTCTCTACCTCCAACAACTTCACCATGGAACACGAGTGTGATCATGGCCTCCAATCCACTCATCGACCAGGAAGATTCTCTCCCATCATTACCATCTGAGGCACCTTGGAATTTGGACCAACATAATTCATTACCGCCTTTCCCATTAGAGTCAGAGTGGAATGTGAATCCGGAAGCATCCACTATGGCGCCAGTTAGTAACAATATTATGGACCAAGAACATCTTCTTACATGTTCACCATCCGAAATTCCTTGGAATCTAGATGCGGATCTGGTCCCTGAAACTTATACCGGCAATTTCTTTGATGATCAGAATTCACTATCTGATCAAATACTAGAGGCCGCTTTCCAAAACCCTTCTTCATTTCATGTCAACATGTAGTGAATGGACTTACTGTGCAGCCAGTAAGGGCATTCCTTTATGTGTTATGTGTTAATGAACATGACATGAAAAGAAAAAGAAAATAAAGAAATGTGTTTTTATTTGTAAGTATGAAATAAGTTAAGACCAAGCTGTGAGTTGTGGATGGAAGGTCCCGATTTTGTCTATGTAAGTTGTCAATAATATTTGTAACATATTCGAATGTTGGAAAGAAATATGTAGAGCTGTAATTCGAGCCGCCAACTCATATATCGGCTCGGCTCGTGTGCCAAACCCGACTAAACTCGGCTCAAAACTTGAAAACCAAACCCGGCTCGAACTCGAACTCGAACTCGTTTATAATTTCAAATAAAAATTGTTAAAATTTATTTTTATTATTTAAATAATGGAAATTAGTTAAAATATGTTAATATTTTTAATTGTTGAGCTTGCGAGTATATCTAGCTCCGCTCGTTTGGATCGCGAGTAAATCCGACTAAATTCGTTCATTAAACTAGTCGAGTTTGATCATAGTTTTGGACTCGTTTACTTAAACGAGCGGCTTGGTTCGGCTCATTTATTTGCGGGCTCAAACTCGTTTCATCGGGTATCATTGATTCACATCATTGAAGAGAAATATATATTCAAATTTTAAGTTCTCAAACATTTTTAAGAAATGATGTATAATATATAGACGAATGAATGTTTGAATTCGATTGACAAAGATCTGGAAATTTTAATACACATTTGGCAAATTTAATATTGCAATAACACGCCAACTTTAATAGCGATAATTAAATTCCAAATTCAATACTTATCTTAAATAAAAATTGGTCTAAATTAACAGATATCCATAAACTCCAGTTAGGTATTATACTTTCAAAAAAAAAATGTAGTATATTGATTTTCTATTTTAATTTTCAAAAAAAATCGACAAGGAAACACTGTATTTCAAATTAAAAATTCTTCATCCAATGTTCTATTTTATTGGCAAGTCTCTTGCATTCGCTTGAGTATATTTCGTCTGAGTTTGAATCTCCTCCCTGCAGTGGGGATGGGTGAGTAAACGGTGCTAGATTGCCAAACTTTAATAAGTATTCGTTCCAAATTAATCGTAAATTTTTCCCAGTCAAATTAATTAGTTTTTTATTAAATATTCAAAATTGTATTTCTAAAAATTTAGAAAATTAAAAATCAATCTAATGAAGATTACATATTTTCTTTAATAATATAATTTTTAATTATGATAGGTGTTGAGTCAAGTCAAAATTAATTAATTTGATCGTAAACCGTTAAAAGCTGACCATTATTTTGAAATATAAGGAATATATAAATTTCATTGATTAAAGTTTTAAAAAATATATTTTAATAATTTAAAGATTTTCGGTGAATTTGGAAAAGAAAAAATGAATTTGTTTTTGTAACTGGAGCATTAATTATATTGACTGCATCAATTACAATATTAAAACTTGTATATAGAAACGGTAGTATTGATGGTAGTCTTTGCAATATTAAAACTTGTATATATTTAGAAATGGTAGTATTGATGGGAGTCTTAAATTTAATACCTACGTGTGTATATATACTTTACCTAAGAACTTCGTACACAACACATATATTTACACTTCACACTCCCTACCTCCACTCCATAGAAACAGCATTTCACTGCTACAAAGATTAAACTCAGACTGCATGCATGATAAGGGTGGCTGATAAGTTGCACGCTTCAAGTAATCAAGAACACCTGGTATTATCAAACTTTGAATTCCGTTATGTTTGGCTGGACTCAGGTTAGACGTATTTCTGGCGCTTTTCTTTAAATTCTACGAGAGTTTAATATGCTGACTAAGTGCATCTGTGCATGAAACTTTTGATACTACCTTATTAGAGCATCTCCAACCACCCAAAGCCTTTAGCTAAAAGTGTATAGAAAATATCATAATTAAATATTTTAGATATTAATATGTAAAATATCATAATTAAATATCATAATTAAATATCATAATTAGATATGTATTTATATCCTAAATGCTCCTACTCACTTATACGAGTAGTGATTTTTAGTAGTTCTTTATAAACATCTTTCAGTCTGACTCATTCCTATTGTTTTTTATTTTTGTATCTTCATCTTCACATGGTTTCTCATGCACACCCTCCTAAGAAGTGTTTACACACAGTCTTGTAATTGATCACCACATTTCACGATAAATTGACACATGAGATGACATATCTGGTTGTTTAACTGCCTCCTCTTTACCCTTACGATTATCGTCACACCCCTCTACCCTCTGGTATCTGCCCTCGAATCTTTGATCATCGTTGACTAAACTGTCCTCTACCATTCAACCAAGGCATGAGTATCATGGGGTGATGGTAACACTTGTTCTTGTAGACAATACTCATTAACTAAGTTAGATGATAAAGACAATAAAATTAGTGATAGACTTAGTTTGGAGGGAAAATATCAGAATATATACTTTGACGGTCTTGATGATAATGAGAAGGGTTAAAATTAGTCAACTACACAAGCGAAAATTTATCAACTTTGACAAGTTAAATTGACATACAATGATCAGTATGACTTGTTTTACACTTCAAGTGAGAATTTGAGTGAAAAATTATGTGTAGATGGAAATAATATAAAAAATAGCAATACCTCTGCGTAAACAAGTTCAAGTAACCACCAACTATACTAATATCTTGATTAATGGGGACAGTGACGACAATAAAATGAGTGAAGAACGAAGTTTCAGAGATAAATATCAAAAGAGAAAAGGGTTTTAGTAATGAGAATAGTAAAAAGAATCTAACTGGGCAGCTAGATTACAACCATCACATTATGATCAACAATGAGATATTGCTTAACATTTCATGAGAAAATGTGCATGAGAAATTATTTAAAAATATGTAAATGTTAATTAAAATAACCGCGGTGCTAGGCCAAGTGAAGAATTTTGTTAAGTACTGTGAAATTCTATCATTTACTATAGTGTTGAAGCACTTACTAACTATACAGTCACATGTAAGTGGGATAACAGAAATTATAAGTAAAATGAATGTTAATTTTTTAAAATTAAATCATAGTTTTAGTACATAATGATTATTATCGGTACTAGATGTAAAAAGGATGTTACTTTCTTAATGTAATACACATCTAAATCAATTTTAGAAAAAATTGCAGATTCTTGTTTAGATTATTAGTTAATATGTGATGCATGTGTTTTAGAATTGATTGTTTTAATAAAAGAGACAAATAGTATATAAAATATTAAGTTGCTTACATCGGAAGAACTTAAAAGAGTTTTAATTCTTATATTTGTAAAAGAGCGTTTACAACGGACTTGGAAAGGGTTACGTACATAGAAAGAAAAATTTATTTAACTTTGTTATCTTATTTGGCTGCTAGGAAATGATAAAACAATCTCAATACACACGCACACTCTCGTATGTATATTCAGGTGAAAAACAAAATATGACTTCACTATTTATTTCATCTGGAATCACAGAATACAAATACAGGGAACAAAACGAATACTTGCTAGAAAGTAGGAACCACTAGTGCAACTAAGTCCTACTTCCACTCCAACACCTATACTACAGATCCTACAACTACGTTATTGTTAAAGACCATGTCTACGACAAACTTTATTTAAACATGTTTAGATTAAGGCCCATTAGAAACTAAGCCCAACACATTCCCCCTAATCTAAGCATGTTTATTTAACACAGCTGCAGCTACACCCACGACATCTTGGACTCCGATCATGCTTCTCATTTCTTCAAACTTGATCCTGCCCAATGCCTTAGTTAAAATATCTGCCCTTTGCTCGTGTGTTGCTACGTACTCGATTACCAGCTTACCCCGTTCAATACATTCGCGAATAAAGTGAAAACGAACGTCTATATGTTTGCTTCTCCCATGTTGAACAGGATTCTTCATAAGCTCCATTGCTGATTTGTTATCCACACGCAGCACAACAGGACCGACTTTATGTCCCGAGATTTCTTCTAACAAGCCCTGGAGCCAAATGCTTTGGCATGCTGCAAGAGTTGCTGCCATATACTCCGCTTCGCAGGACGATAAAGAAACTACCCTCTGCTTTTGGGAAGTCCACGAAATCAGATTATTGTTCAAATAGAAACACATACCACCTGTACACTTTCTGTCTATGACATCTCCGGCTAAGTCGATGTCCGAATAACCCAGCAGAATCTTTCCATTCTTTTCAGCCCTGTTAACCAAACCATAACCAATTGTTCCTTTTATGTACCTCAATATGTGCTTAACCGCTTGCTAATGCTTGATTGTTGGCACTTCCATGAATCTACTCACCATTCCTACGGCATAAGAGATGTCGGGTCTGGTATGAGTTAGATACCGCAAGCTCCCAACAATTCATCTGTACTCTGTGGCATCAATCTGTTCACCTCCTTCATCCCTATCCAACTGCAACTTGTACTCCATTGGATACCAGCATGAGTTACAGTTCAGCATACCTGATCTTTCGAGCAACTTCCTCGCATAAGCGGACTGTTTTAGGGTGGTCATGTGACCTGTTTGAGAGACTTCCAAACCCAAATAAAATGATAACAAGCCAAGATTGCTCATTTCGAATTGGGTGTTCATCTGTAACTTGAACTGTTCAATTTCATGCGTGCTCGAACCTGTTACTAGTAGGTCTTCAATGTACACGGCAACCACCAGTATATTTCCTTGAGCCTGCCTAGTATAGACTGCATGTTCATGTAAACACCTCTTAAACCCAAACTCTCTCAAACATTTATCAAACCTTGCGTTCCAAGCCCGTGGTGCTTGACGCAACCCATACAAAGCCTTTCTTAACTTATATACTTTACGTTCCTGTCCGTTCTTCACAAACCCTTCGGGTTGGGCCACATAAACTTCTTCCTCGAGCTCTCCGTTTAAGAAGGCCGATTTGACATCGAGGTGGTGAACCTCCCATCCCTCTTTTGTTGATTCTGAGACAGATGAATATAAGGAAAAATCATATAGTTTACTAAAAGATGGAAAATTCAAGGTAAAAAGATCTGTGACACCCTAAAGTGACCATTTTATCCGGGTAAGAAAAAACAAGTCTACTACAAGTACCAAGATTTTTTCAACATGCACGTGAAGTAGGTACCTCCTCTCATAGCCATAATGTAATTCAATAGATCATTGTTAAAAAACTCATGCCTTCATTCATGGAATTAGTGATTTATTAGCAAGTGTTGTCCTTCAGTTTTAAGTACAAATGCTACATAGTAAAGTAAATCATGAATGAATAAAAAAGTCCACAAGTTTTTATGAAGCCTAACTTTCCACGACCACTTCAAAACTGAATCAAAACTTTCAATATCATAGTATATGGTTCATATATAAGGCTCATATATATGTTGTCTTCTGATGGTGTTTCGTCACGGAATGTTGTGTTGCCTTCTAGTGATGTTTCATGAAGAAACATAAATTTCATAACAGAATAACCTGAAACATCATAGTACAGAGCACAAATTCAGAAATTGTTTTCATGAGACATTTGTTCGCGCCAAACACGATGTTCAAAATAATTTTATTCAACTACTACTATGAATAAGAATTATTCAAAATATTCAAACAAAATACTTTAAAAAAAAATTTGCTTCAAAGTTCTTCATTATGTTTAATATGAAATTACATAATATGAAAGACAATATTAACTTAAGTGAAGATTAAAAAATAAATATCATACTTAGTCCAATTTCTACCTCTTCATATCTTCATTTTCCTCATTTGAGTAAGCTGCTAATGCAAGAAAATTGGCCTTGTTTTAGCTTTTCTTTTATACGAAGATGAGTTACATATTTCACGTGCATGTTGAAGAAGATCTTGGCACTTGTAGACTTGTTTATTCATACCCGAACAAAGTGGACATTTAACGCTGTCGTCAGATATTTTTTTTCCTTCAATTTCCCATCTTTTAGTAAACTATATGACTTTTTCTTATATTCATCTATCTCCGAATCAGTTATATTAGATTCAAAGTTCGAATCCATGTTGAGTACAAATTTATATAGCTAGTTGGGAATAAGTAAATTAAGTATATGATGCAAAGCAAATATGAATATATATAAATGCAAGTACAAAATTATATTATTACAGATTAAGGCTGGTACTCCGTCGCAGCTTAGATTTATAACTACAATTATAAAGACAAACTACTACAAGCACAGAACCGAAATTAAAGGACTGAACTACTGTATTCCCGAATCACCTCATTTGACTAGTGACTATCAATCACCTCATTTTTAAATCTTAACTCAAACAGTCTTTTTTTTTTACCTTCCCTCTTATCGTACTTTTTACTCCTATATAACAGTAAAAACTTATGTTACTAATGTGTTTGTTAAAAATTAGCAGGAAAGTAATTGCACTTGTGTACTCCTATCATTGCAGAAGAGTAGGCATAGCTCTAATGTGTACCCCTATCATTTATTTAACAATAGGCAATCAACTTATGTTTCCTAACTAAACGTTGTTATATGTAAGTAGGCTGTTAATCCCTTTGAAATGTAAAATGTGTCGGGAAGCCTTTTAAAAACTAGTTATAACCTGCTAGTGCAAGTTATCCCCTGCTAGTGCTACACTATTCCCTGCTAGTACTACCATATTCTCAGCTAGTGCTACCCTATTCCCTGCTAGTTGTAGTTATAACTTGCTAGTACTACCCTATTCCCTGCTAGTGCTAGTTGTAACCTGCTAGTGACACCCTATTCCTTGCTAGTGCTAGTTGTAACCTGCTAGTGACACCCTTTTCCGTGCTAGTGACACCCTTTTCCTTGCTAGTGACATCGTATTCCCTGCTAGTGCTAGTTATAACCTACTAGTAGCACCTTATTCCGTGCTAGTGCTAGTTAAAACCTGCTAGTTTTACTTAGAGCTATGGTAATTAAGTCTCACCCCTTGGCCTCTAAATGAAATCCCAGTTCTCATTTTCCAGATGAAGGATTTAACCTAACAATGATAACAAAAAAAGTGTTGGGTACAGTTTACTAGTCCTGTGCATATTTAAAAACTTATGAAAAGACAGCTCAGGCTACCTGGTGTTGCTTGGTAAGAGTATTGAACGAAACAATGACACCGTTGTAATACCTACAAATAGAACATGTTAGACAATTTAAAAATGTACAAATAACCGATCTTTTAAACTAAACACTTACTTCTTATCTTCTTCCCACCAAAATTTGAACCTGGAATGAACAAGATTATCTTTAAAACCTGTTCTAGATTGATTAAAATGCACATCCTTCCTTTTCCTGAGGTGGTGACCCACTATTCTAACATTGCTTCGGAGCTTCATATTCCTCTCAGGAACAGAAACGATAAAATGTTAGTGTTTTCGTCAAAAAAAATGTTATTGTTTGACATCTGTAAAATCTAATTCTTTAAGAAAGATATACCACCTTCAAACACAGGTCTCTTCATTATATTCCATCCATATCCATCCACCTTCAGCTCTTCTGCAATGATAGGATTTATTTTCGCCCTCAATGCACATGCATCGAGTGGGTCAAACCAATTCCGTCCAAACTGAAAAACAGAAATAAAGCACATGTTATAAACTTGTGTTTATATGGGAGGAAGAGAGGGAGGGAGAGGGAGGGGGAGAGAGAGGAGGGAATGGTAACAATTCCTTCCCTCCTCTCTCTCCCCCTCCCTCTCCCTCCCTCTCTTCCTTCCATATAAACACAAGTTTATAACATATGCTTTATTTCTGTTTTTCAGTTTGGACGGAATTGGTTTGACCCACTCGATGCATGTGCATTGAGGGCAAAAATAAATCCTATCATTGCAGAAGAGCTGAAGGTGGATGGATATGGATGGAATATAATGAAGAGACCTGTGTTTGAAGGTGGTATATCTTTCTTAAAGAATTAGATTTTAAAGATGTCAAACACTAACATTTTTTTGGACGAAAACACTAACATTTTATTGTTTCTGTCCCAGAGAACATCAAGGGGGATGTTAATGTTCCTGAGAGGAATGTTAATGTTCCTGAGAGGAATATGAAGCTCCGAAGAAATGTAAGAACAGTGGGTCGCCACCTCAGGAAAAGGAAAGATGTGCATTTTAATCAATCTAGAACAGGTTTTAAAGATAATCTTTTTCATTTCAGGATCAAAGTTTTGTGGGAAGAAGATAAGAAGTAAGTGTTTAGTTTAAAAGATCGGTTATTTGTACATTTTTAAATTGTCTAACATGTTCTATTTGTAGGTATTACAACAGTGTCATTGTTTCGTTCAATACTCTTACCAAGCAACACCAGGTAACCTGAGTTGTCTTTTCAAAAGTTTTTAAATATGCAGAGGACTAGTAAACTGTACCCAACACTTTTTTTGTTATCATTGTTAGGTTAAATCCTTCATCTGGAAAATGAGAACTGGGATTTCATTTAGAGGCCAAGGGGTGAGACTTAATTACCATAGCTCTAAGTAAAACTAGAAGGTTATAACTAGCACAAGCACGGAATAAGGTGCCACTAGCAGGTTATAACTAGCATTAGCAGGGAATACGGTGTCACTAGCAGGGAAAATGGTGTCACTAGCAGGTTACAACTAGCACTAGCAGGGAATAGGGTGTCACTAGCAGGTTACAACTAGCACTAGCAGGGAATAGGGTAGTACTAACAGGGAATAGTGTAGCACTAGCAGGGGATAACTTTCACTAGCAGGTTATAACTAGTTTTTAAAAGGCTTCCCGACACATTTCACATTTCAAAGGGATTAACAGCCTACTTACATAAAACAACGTTTAGTTAGGAAACATAAGTTGATTGCCTAATGTTGAATTTTGAGATTACTCTGACACATAAAATTCTCTAATCGAATTTAGAGACGATGCCGGCACGATTGGCATCACCATCTAGCCCGATAGCCAAATATTACACATAATGCAGTAAGTATGACAATCTTTCTGCTCCTATTTTGTCCGATGACGTGATTGAGAAAATCATCGAGTACAATCTGTTGCCCGTTTTTATGCAGAACTCTGTCTTAAAATCAAATGCATGGTTACGTAATATAATCCAATTACTTAGAAAGTAAAACTAGCAGGTTATAACTAGCACTAGCACGGAATGAGGTGCCACTAGGAGGTTATAACTAGCACTAGCAAGGAATACGGTGTCACTAGGAGGGAATAGGGTGTCACTAGCAGGTTACAACTAGCACTAGGAGGGAAAAGGGTGTCACTAGCAGGTTACAACTAGCACTAGCAGGGAATAGGGTAGTACTAGCAGGTTATAACTACAACCAGCAGGGAATAGGGTAGCACTAGCAGGGAATAGGGTAGTACTAGCAGGGAATAGTGTAACACTAGCAGGGGATAACTTGCACTAGCAGATTATAACTAGTTTTTAAAAGGCTTCCCGACACATTTCACATTTCAAAGGGATTAACAGCCTACTTATATAAAACAACGTTTAGTTAGGAAACATAAGTTGATTGCCTAATGTTGAATTTTGAGATTACTGTGACACAAAAAATTCTCTAATCGAATTTAGAGACGATGCTGGCACGATTGGCATCACCATCTAGCCCGATAGCCAAATATAACACATAATGCAGTAAGTATGACAATCTTCCCGCTCCTATTTTGTTGCCCGTTTTTATGTAGAACTATGTCTTAAAATCAAATGCATGGTTACGTAATATAATCCAATTACTTAGAAAGTAAAACTAGCAGGTTATACCTAGCACTAGCACGGAATAAGGTGCCACTAGCAGGTTATAACTAGCACTAGCAGGGAATACGGTGTCACTAGCAGGGAATACGGTGCCACTAGCAGGTTACAACTAGCACTATCAGGGAAAATGGTGTCACTAGCAGGTTCCAACTAGCACTAGCAGGGAATAGGGTGTCACTAGCAGGTTACAACTAGCACTAGCAGGGAATAGGGTAGTACTAGCAGGTTATAACTACAACTAGCAGGGAATAGGGTAGCACTAGCACGTTACAACTAGCACTAGCAGGGAATAGGGTAGTACTAGCAGGGAATAGGGTAGCACTAGCAGGGAATATGGTAGTACTAGAAGGGAATAGTATGGCACTAGCAGGGGATAACTTGCACTAGCATGTTATAACTAGTTTTTAAAAGGCTTCCCGACACATTTCACATTTCAAAGGTATTAACAGCCTACTTACATAAAACAACATTTAGTTAGGAAACATAAGTTGATTGCCTAATGTTGAATTTTGAGATTACTGTGACACATAAAATTCTCTAATCGAATTTAGAGACGATGCTAGTACTACCCTATTTAATTTAATACTTTTATTTAATATTACACAAAACACAACACAAAAAATACATGAATATGAAAATACACAAGTCCTAAATTGATATTGTTTGAGTTTGGAGTTTGGATTTATCAATTTAGTACATGAAACATGAAATTACAACACGAACGAAAGTACCCGACACGAACAAATCGACGGTTGGGTAAAATATTACTCCTTGAGTATCAATTTAGAAGTTTTGTTTGACTTTTTGGGGTCAAATTAACTAAACTTTGACTATAAATTACATATATCATATAATCGGAAAATATTATAAAAATATATCATTGGAAAGTAGATATAATCTATTCTAAAATGTATTTTTCAGTTTTTTAAAATTTCGAATGAATATTTTTTAATGAATGGTCAAAATTTGGTCAATTTGACCACAAAATATAAAATAAGAGTAAATCGAAAGGGCAAAAACATGCACATGAAATTATTAAAATTAAGAAACAGTTAAATATCACATATATACATATATATATAAGTGCGAAAAAGCAAGTGATAACACATATATACATGTTCAAAAACAAAAACCCCCTGAACTACATGTGGGTAAATTCGTATAGAAGCGAGTAATTTTGAGTACAGAGGGATGAAACACACACCAATTCATTAGGTTTTATACACATATATGTTACACCGCAAGTTTTATAGAAACACCCCCATATTTATTACACCCTAGTTTTATAGAAAGTTAGAAACACCCCAATATTTATACGACCCCAATTTTTATATAAACACCCCAGTTTTAGAGAAACACCCAAATATTTATTACACCCCCAATTGTAAAAACACACCCCAATATTTATTACACCCCAAGTTTCAGAGAAACACCCAAATATTTGTTACGCCCTCAGTTAGTTTTGTAGAAACACCCCCATATTCTCCACAGATCAACGCTACAAAATTTAATGGGTCGAATAAAAATATATAAATCAAACGTCTCTTGTATGGGTGCACGGTTCGGCTCGGTTTTTAGTAAAAACCGTAACCAAACCGTATATATCGGTTCGGTTCGGTTTCTACTTATTAATCGTAACCGAACTGTTCAACACGGTTATTTTCGGTTCGGTTAACCGTTAATCGGTTTCGGTTTTTTTCGGTTTAGAATTAAAGTGCCATTCTACATTGATTTTCTCCAAGTGGGCAACTTCAAAGTGTCTGGCAGATGAACCATTGAAATCCAGACTATTACAGTACAACACTAGAACTTGTCTAGAGCACCTGGAAAGTTGTACATAGTAAGCTAAAGGCCCCCTGGACCTTATTGTCCTGTTCTTGACTTTTTAAGGTTTTAACATTCAAATTATCTCACCTAGTACATATTCTTATACATAACATCTGATTTAGTGGCTGCTCATCCGATTCAAATATTTATAAAGTACTACCGTAGATAACAACCACAATGATATAAAAGCATGCTCGATTTCAAAACTAGCAATACAGTTTACCAAAATGGGAAGAATATAAAAGCATGCTCTAGAGTGTGACAAAGAACATGAAGGTGTTTATCTATCTACATGAATTTTAACAAACACATTAGTACCATAGCTCTAATGTGTACTAGCAGGGACTGCGCAGAAGTATTAACTCAGCTGTATTTTTTACCTTCTCAAAGAATTAATTATCACTTATGGTACCAATTGCTAGCAAAGTGATAATTAATTCTTTGAGAATTAGCTTTATGTTGGTTAAAATACTAAAACTTATGTTATGTGTGCATCCTTGTTACTTTCTCATCTGAGTTGAATTACTATGTCTTGACAGCATAAAATTATTACTCTTTTGCTACTAGGATAAATGGACAAGATATTACTACAAAAAAGCTAGCCTTCTTTGTAATCAGGAAATTCTAATTTTGTGTGTTTTTTGTGTTCAAGGCCCTGCTGCGAATGGGTATTCGAAGTGTCACTGTTTCTGATGTTAAATGCTTTGGCGATCAATGTATCTGTAGTCCCGGTAAGTACTATTCTGGAATTACATTAATACCCTCACTCTGCTAATATTAACCCTTTATTAGTACTGCATTCCTGACATAATGTCAAGCTTTTTAATCTCTGCAACATGCAGGTTCTTCATTTTCTGCAGACATGTTGATTTCCAAAATTAAGATGGAAATGGTAGTAAGCAAGAATCAGGTATGTATATAATTGAACTTAAATAATAACCCTCAAGTTCTTGCAACTCAAATGATCTTAGTGCATGGCCTCCGTCATTATCTTATGCTCGAACAAATCTCCAAAATTTCCAGCTTCGGCAAAAATCATCAACTCATTATATATTTTTGCCGTCTTAGGTTGAAGAAGTGATACAGAATATCATTGTACAAGCAAGGGTATGTGGGGATGGTGGTCTTTTTTACTTTTGCAGTGATATATACCTGTTGCTGATGTAATTCGAATTAGCACCGGTAAGTGTCTTTAATTTTAGAAACTCATCTCCTTTGCTGTTCTTAGTAAAAGAATGCTTATGAAAATTTGTATTCTTGTTAAATTTCAGGTGAGCGGGGTGAAAAGGCTGAGCCGAGTGGATAACCTCTTATCCAAGGATCACAATTTTTGTCTCTGCCGCATTTATTATTTTTGTTAATTTTAAAATTTAGCTTACGTTATTCTAGAGCAATCTCTAAATTTTATTTACTTCTTTCAGGTGCAACCAGGTCCTCAACTCCTTACAGAGTAACAACAGTCACATTAGAGGGAGTTTGCTGGAACCAAGTTGCTGACTTGCTGCTAATCTTGTTCTCAGATTGAATGTACTCAGCACTATCTATTTTGTACTCGGATTTTATTATGATTTTGTACTCAGCACTATGTACTTTCTATCAGAAACAATTGTGGATTCATGCAAATTTTCAATTTAATATTTTTTATAATCATAACCAATGAAGTAGCTGTTAGAAATCAGTCTTGGTATGCAAAACGGAACAGTTGCACAGTAATAACCCACCCAAAACGGAACAGTAGCACAGTAACCCCCTTTTGCACAGCAGCGATGGTCTGACGGTCTGTATGAACTGTGTAGCGATGGTCAAAAGTAATAAGATATTTTTGACGGTGTTAAATTTTTTATAAGTAGAAACCTCTCGTTAAAGGTATGTGTATACTAATCTATCTATTCTTTTGTAATTTGTAAATTCGAGTTCGATTCAATATTAATTCATTAAAATTAATTAATTATATGTATTTAATCATATACATTGACAAATATTAAAATAATTGAGATTTTAAAATTAAATATAAAAAATACAATAAAATAAAAAATAACTTAAAAAAATTCATAATTGTCCTTAGTTTTCAACTAGAAAATAATAATAAATATTAAAATATTTATTTTAAGAATGAAAATGATTAAAATATTTGTAAATAGGAAGTTGAAATAAACGAAGTGAAGGAATAATTAGTCGAATTTCTAATTTTCAATATTATGTTATGATTGTTTTACTGTATGTTAGAATCGTGAATTTTTGGAAAATTGTAACGAGGAGGTAATATGTCATAAGATTTTTTATTTTTCGAATCTAAATTTAGATTCAATATAATTGTATGCTATATTAGATACTTCCTCAGTCCCTAATTACTTGTTCAGTTTGACTTTTTATATACACTCATTTGACTAGTGAGAGTGACTATCAATCACCTCATTTTTAAATCTTAACTCAAATAGTCATTTTTTTTTTACCTTCCCTCTTATCGTACTTTTTACTCCTATATAACAGTAAAAATCTATTATATTTCATACATTGTCTCCTAATATATCATCTTTTTCAAACATTGTGAAACTAAAAGCTCGAAATCTTGATGGTCATCCATGGAGCTCAGCCCTCTTCTAAGGTACACTACTCATTAAATATATTTGCATGTTTTTGTGCAAGTAAACAGCTTAACTGAGATTATGGTCCTTATTGGTTCTTAACTGAGATAATTATGAGAAAACACAGCGTTGTTACTAGCAGTGATATTTAATGTAAAAGTTTGCGCACTTTTTTAATAAAAAACTTCAATGGCCTTCTTCCTGTTAAATTGCTATTACGATTTCAGTCTTTAGATTGACTATGACTTTCTTCTGATGAACAGACTTAAGTACTGTTTTAGTTATCAAAATTATTATTTCATGATAATTAACTTCATTGAGATTCTACAAAAAAAGTCCTTAAATACAAAAATATTGATTAACTCAATCGAAATTCTAAAAAAAAGAGATAACTATGAATTATTCTTATTATTTGTTTAATTCTTTTAATTTTCAGAAATTGTTTTATTAGTTTTAAAATGATTTAAAAATAGGATTAATTCCTAAAAATTCATTTTTCATCCGTTTCTTTTCAAACGAAAGCCTAAAATTTTCTAAAATATTTTCTATCTTCTAGAATCATAAGATTAACTATGAATGTAACTATGAATGAACGGTAGGAGTTCGATTTTGGTATACATCGTCACCGTGATGTTTTTGTAATTGTAATGTTTGGTTGAATGGATGAATGTTGTGTTTAGTATAATCATTTTTGGCAACTCCTCCCGAGAAAAAGGTGAAGTTTCAAATGATGTGTTTTCTCTTGCTTTTGATTATTCTCAAAATAATTTCTTTGATTCAAAATAGTTTCTCAAAATACTTTCCTTTAAATGTTCTATGTACATGTTTTGAGAACTATATAGGTAAGCAGTAATATCATAGCAGTGTTTTCATATATACGTGACAAATAAAAATCAGTAACTAAGCTAATGGATTTTACATAAGTATTGTCGTATCATCTAGCTAGAGTGAGATTATTCAGGACATGGTATTTATTGCATATTGCCCCCATCCCTCTGGCCGATTTCTAAGAAATTATAAGATTTCTTACTAGCAGGGCATATTGCCCCCATCGTCTCCGGAGTGTGCCGCCGGAGAGAGAGCGAGAGTGCCACCAAAGGTTTTAAATTATTTTTGTACCGACGACTACCACCAAAACCCCCCCTTACACTTATTATATAGAGAGAGGGGGAGAGAGAGAGAGAGCGAGCTTTTTTATGACTTTTTGAACCGGGTTTTTAAACCCGAATCTTTATAATTTTTTGATTTCGGATTGGATTCGGATGATTAAAATATTATTATATTAAATTATTTTATTTAATATTATTTTTAATCAAGGTTAATTCCTTTCAATCAACTCCTTTCTCCTTTCAATCAATCAAGTTTAATTGAGATGATAAATTGATCGAATATATATGAAACTGACTATTTTACAAAAAATGACGTCTAGGTCAAAAAAATGATAATTCTTTTCTTGTGTGTCGATACTTGTCGCTGGAACTTGTCTTCGGAAGTTTTCATATATATATATATTCAGTCAGTTTATCGTAACAGAAAATCAACTCCTTTCAATCAATCAAGTTTAATTGAAACGATAAATTGATCGAATATATATGAAACCGGCTATTTTACAAAAAACGACGTCTAGTTCAAAAAAATGATAATTCTTTTCTTGTGTGTCGATACTTGTCGCTGGAACTTGTCTCCAGAAGTTTTCATATATATATATATATATATGTTCAGTCAGTTTATCGTAACAGAAAATCAACTCCTTTCAATCAATCAAGTTTAATTGACACGATAAATTGATTGAATATATATGAAACCGACTATTTTACAAAAAACGACGTCTACGTCAAAAAATTGTTAATTCTTTTCTTGTGTGTCGATACTTGTCGCTGGAACTTGTCTTCAGAAGTTTTCATATATTTTATTATTGCCAAAATGATTTTCCATTTGTCTTCTTTTGATATGTCATAGAGATACTCCCTCCATCAATTTTTAGTTGTTCATTTTGAAAAAAAACACACATATTAGTTGTTCATTTTGAAAAAAACACACATATTAAGAACCTAAAATTATTTTGAATTTTTTAATGAATTTTAGCCGATTTGTTAGAAATTTTATATGTAAAAAAAACCTAAAATTACTTGAACTCTTTATTTAATAGGTAATGAGATGGATGTCCTAGTGATTTAGGTAACCACTAGGACATTGTTGGAGCATCATTTTTTGCTAGATTACTTATATTTGAGCTTAGGACATGATATAAGTAAGCTCTTGGACTTGCTCTAACTGCATTAAATGAAAATGAATTGTGAATATATTTTCATTAGTCAAACATTGGAAATAAGAGTTCAAAGGTATTTTAAATTGGAGATGAACATTGTTACACTGCCTTTACTCTCCTCCTCGGCGCCCGAGACTCTTCTCTCACTCTCAGTTGTATCATTTTTCTGATTTGACAAATATCTACCCTTATAAATTGTTAATTATGGCTGAACAACTTTCTCCTCTTAACTGTCCTAATGAATTTCTACTCTTTATGAAGAGGAAGCTAGCAGCCGAACAAAGGTAATTTCTACTTTGTGATTACCTTCTTTATGTGTACTTGTTGGAATTTCTTGTTTCATAGGTAGAATTTCTTGTTGGAATAAGTAATTTCTTGTTGGAATAAGTAATTGGATAATTCATTAGATATACGTAAATTGCTCTCGGTTGGTCAATCATTTGATAGCCAGAGAACATTCTACCTGGTGAGTTTTCTTGTTTCAAGTATTTTAATAAATAGGATTGGTTGAGTGATAGAGACTGTAAAAATTCTTTGGTTAGAAATGTGACTATGTTATTGTATATGAATCTGTGGGTGTGGGTGTGGAACTGTGGATGAGTTAACTCGTTCAGCTCAGTAAACTTGGGCTTTGTTTGACCATCGTTACATTGACTTATAGGCTTTGACATAAATTGGAATTCGCATTGGGTCAATATATGAGGTATAATTTAAGCCCAAAAAGATAATTTGAACAACCTGGTTTAATATTTAGGCTTTATTGGTATGTAATTTTTGTGTTTTTTGTTTGATGTTTGTATTATGTCGTTAAATTGTTTATCTCAATCCTTAGTCATTAGTGTGCATATATGTCACCTCTCCTTAGTCGAAGACTGAAAAAGAGGTTAGAAGAGCTCGAAAGCACAGCTGAATCCCATCCTCCAATGGTAAAGCATTGCATATTCTGAATTATCTACTGATTTACATAATTTGTTTTGAAATTTAACTAGGTTTGTGTGTTTTTTGTAGTCAACGTCAAAACGAGCAAGAACTGACAAGCAGATCACGCAGATCACGCAGTTGGGGCCTACAAAGTTTCATAAAGAGGTATTACATAGACTTTTTTTGGAATTGAATAAAGCAAGGAGTTACGTGGCGCCTTATGGTGATCTTAATCTTCAATGGGAAGATGATGCCTTATGGGAGACAATTATGTCTATTGTGGAGCTGCCGGTAAGGTTATAGTTTCTTAACCTCTAATTTCTCGCAAACGATCAATCATATTGTTTGAATGTGCTCATTTATTCTTGCAGGTAGTCCTTTCGGTACATGAATTCAAGTTGAACTTGATTGGCTACTATGAAGCCTTTGAAAGTAATAACTCTGTCGAGCTTCACTAGTTGTGAGGAGACATTGTCTATGATCAGAAATCTCTTCCTGAGGCGAAGGGAGGGTTTAGTTGATCATCTCGCTTCCTTATTTCGTCCTCCCCCCAAATCTGCACTGGAACAATATCGTCAGGAATCAGTCACAATGGTTTCAAACAACTCTGGCATGTTGCAACCATTCCGGTCGATCCCATCACACGATGGCATACAACCACTCCAGTCGTTTCTATCAAGCTCATCAGCAAATAGCATCTACACTGGTTTTGCTCAAGGCTTAAAGGAGATAAAAGACGAGTTGTCGTTTCTAAAGTTCTCGTGGGCGCAATTTCATATGACAAAAAACAAAGGATTGATGGCATTGTTTTGTGGGTATGACCGTGACGACAGGATTAAGTTAGTTCAAGACGGTTATGGTGATTTTAGGTATCTTAGTTTTTTGTCTCTCACTCTCACTCGTATCCTCTGTTTTTGTTATTAATTGTAACAATTTTTTGTTTTATAGTGTGATGAGTGTACCATGTTCACCTCAGTAGGCATGATGCGAGGAGTGCAGAGGCAGAGGCCAGATGATTGTAGCAGCAGTGCAGTGCAACATGGTTTATGTGACTTTGTATTATTACAGAGGGGCTGTATTTTTTTAGACGCGAGTTTATTTTTCTTGAAAAGGCTCCATGTCCACTGGTTAAAACTTTGTAATGTGATTTCAAATACAGTTCGAATGCTTGTATTAAACTGTTAGCAGTGTTTGCTTTTTTACTGATTAACGGAAGTGGTTGTATGCTTGTACTAGGTCTTGCAAGATGTTGTTTCACTTAGCATAAGAATATTCGTAAGGATCATGGCTGGACACTTTATGATTTACTGTAACTGAATCATGGCAACTACTTCATACAACAGCTTCTAGTTTCTGTCCTACCAGGAAACTAAAGTTCTGTTACTACATGTTCTTTAGCAAAATTGTCCATCTCTTTTTGCTGAGACAATATCAATGTAGCCAAAGAACTGACAATATCAATGTAGCCGAAGAAATCCCTGTTCGATGACGTGCAGTAACTATACAGCTGCGCAGTCCCCGATCATTCAAGTTCTCACCCCTTGGCCTCTAAATGAAATCCCAGTTTTCATTTTCCAGATGAAGGATTTCTTCATCTCCATCATCTTATTTAACCTAACAATTATAACAAAAAAAGTGTTAGGTACAGTTTACTAGTCCTGTGCATATTTAAAAACTTATGAAAAGACAGCTCAGGCTACCTGGTGTTGCTTGGTAAGAATATTGAACGAAACAATGACACCGTTGTAATACCTACAAATAGAACATGTTAGACAATTTAAAAATGTACAAATAACCGATCTTTTAAACTAAACACTTACTTCTTATCTTCTTCCCACCAAACTTTGATCCTGGAATGAATAAGATTATCTTTAAAACCTGTTCTACATTGATTAAAATGTACATCTTTCCTTTTCTTGAGGTGGCGACCCACTGTTCTTACATTGCTTCGGAGCTTCATATTCCTCTCACGAACATTAACATTCCTCTCACGAACATTAACATCCCCCTTGACATTCTCTGGAAGAGAAACAATAAAATGTTAGTGTTTTCGTCAAAAAAAATGTTAGTGTTTGACATATGTAAAATCTAATTCTTTAAGAAAGATATACCACCTTCAAACACAGGTCTCTTCATTATATTCCATCCATATCCATCCACCTTCAGCTCTTCTGCAATGATAATATTTATTTTCGCCCTCAATGCACATGCATCGAGTGGGTCAAACCAATTCCGTCCAAACTGAAAAACAGAAATAAAGCACATGTTATAAACTTGTGTTTATATGGGAGGAAGAGAGAGAGCAGGGAAGGAATTTTTACCATTTCTAAATTGTCATTTTCAAATCATGGGGGAGCTTGTTGGATGAAAAGCTCCATCATATCCATCCACCTTCAGCTCTTCTGCAATGATAGGATTTATTTTCGCCAACAATTCACGGGGTACACATTAGAGCTATGTTGATTTCAAGAGCTATGCCTACTCTTCTGCAATGATAGGGGTACACAAGTGCAATTACTTTGCTGCTAATTTTATCAAACACATTAGTACCATAAGTTTTTACTGTATTTAAAACCATTATATATAAGCCAATGTTCCAGAGAGAACCATCTTATATAGAGAATCGAGGAGAACCGTATATTCTAATATCGAATCTCATAAATAATTTTAATTTTTTTTACATAAAATATATAATTGATTCTAACGTAGAATATTAGCATATACAAACTTTATAAAAAATTTAACATTTAAAATTTGAATAAAAACATTGATTTTAAATTTGATTCTGCTGCAGAATCATTTTGGAAAGATTTGATTCTGCTGTAGAATCACTTTGGACTATTTGACTAATTTTCAATTATTTTTTTAAAAAAAAGAGTTTAATTTCGTTTTTTTATTTAATAATTGAAATTTATAATCATATCTAATAAAAAATGTGATAAAAATATGTATTATGAATATTTATGTAATGGTTCTCTCCCGACTCTATATAAGAAGTTCTCTATGGAATGCCACCCTATATATATATATACGCTAAATACGTATTCCATGTATAATAGTTTTTAAAACATATTTAATTTATAATAGTTATGATTTGACTCTTAATTTTAAAAGTTTTATTTTAACTAACATTTTATAACATTTCGAATGGGTTGCGGTGGGCTAAGATGGTAAGCTTAAATAATATATTATAAATATTGGCTAAAATTGCTGAATAATTATAATGGTTGGGTAAATTTTGAAATAATACATTATAATTTTTTTCAATAAAAATTAAATTATTGTAATAAATTATAATCAATGATAAATGATCTTAAATTGTGGTAATATAATAATACTAAAACTTATTGATTTAAAAAAGGATCAATTATTTTTAAAATTGTAAATTAAATTTTTGATAAATTATCTTGCATGAAAAGATAATAAAAGTAACAACTCAACTTCACAGCTTTATTTTGAAATTAATATAATCATTTATCTGTACTCTTTTACAAAATTTTGTAATGTGAACAGTTTTGTAAAAACACACTTGCAACATTCAGTTTTGCAAATGGGCAATGCATGAACATATTTTAAATATGAATAATTTGTTACTTTATATAGTGTAGAGAAAAATGCCCTCTGCGGCAATTTAAAAGAGAGAAAAATGCCCATAAGTACATACGTAAGAGAGTTATTTGAGTACGTAGTGTATTTTAATGGCAAAGTTGTAAATATTTGATCAAGTTTTAAAACAATAATGTAATTACAATAATATTCTCATGCATTCACATTACAAATCTGTTTGTATTCACCTAAGTTACATGAGTACGTAATCAAGTCTTGTCTTTTGACATGGTGAGTATGTTCGCTTAATCATTGTTAAGTTGTCTTAGTCTTGTTCTTCTTTCATCATTCAGTTTCGTTTTTTATTGGATATGGCGGAGAGACGTAATCCAATCCAAGAAATGGAGGAGAGTTTTGCGAGAATCCGTTTTGAAGAGGAGGAGGAGGGAGGCCTGTCATATGAAGGTGAGGGAGAGGAGATTTCAGAGATAGATGTACGTTGGTGTCTAGTAGGGCGTTTTCTTACTGAATCACCCATAGATTTTCGAGCGATGCAACATAAGATGGCATCTCTGTGGAAACCTGGGAGGGGTTTATACGTGAAGGAGTTAGAGCCGAACAGATATATCTTCCAATTTTATCATGAGGTGGATATCAAAAGAGTCATTGAAGGGAGTCCTTGGACTTTTGGCAGATTTCAGTTAGTGTTTGTTCGATTGAAAGAAGGTGAAAATCCGAGAACGGTGGTCATTAACAATCTGGACTTATGGGTGCAATTACATGGAATGCAGGCTGGTTTTATGTCACAGAGAGTGGTTCAGGACGTTGGAAACTACTTGGGCAAATTCATAGAGTCTGATCAGAATAACTTCGTGGGTGTATGGCGTGACTATCTGCGTGTTAGAGTCTCTATAAAGCTGGATGTACCGCTCAAGCGTCGAATGAAATTAAAGAGGAGTGTGGAGCAATGGTGCTGGGTGAATTTTAAATATGAAGCAATTCCAACTTTTTGTTTCATTTGTGGGATTATTGGCCATAGTGAAAAATTCTGTGAGCGAATCTTCGAAACACCACTTGAGTTGATAGAGAAACCTTATGGAATGTGGATGAGAGCTGAGCCTCGTAGGAAAGCATACACGATGGGGTCCAAATGGTTGAGGCATGGTGGTTTAGCTCAGTCACACGAAGCAGGAGACGAAGGTGAGCGCAAAACAGGAAATAGCGAGATTGGTGCTGAGGCTGTTTCACATCCCAACAAAGCAGGGATAATGAAAATTCAAAATGAGAGGGAAATAAGGAAGGATGGGATATTATTGTTGGGCGGAATTAAAGGGAATACAGCTGGTATGGGTAGTGTATCTGTTAGCCCTGTAATCGTGCAAAATTCAAATGCAGAGCGGGAGAATAATGTTGAGGAGATAGAATCTAATGGGCTTTCGTTTTTGGACCCAAAGCGTCGTAGAACGGATGACCCAATATTAGACAAGCCCGCAGTGTTTGAGGCTAATGAGGATGATCTAATGCTGGATACAGAATCTCAAAATAACAACAACCAAAAAAACGAATTATTGGCGGGTGCTGCAAGGCAGGCCCGCCATGCATTATGAGTGTGTTCAGCTGGAACTGCCGAGGGGTTGGGCTCCCTTGGAATGTTCGGTTCCTTAAAGACATAGTATGTCGTGAAAAGCCTGTTTTTATATTTTTGTGTGAAACAATTGGTCGAAAGGATAAAATGGAAGGTATAAGAAGACAGTTAGGTTATGAGGGGATGATAGTTGTTGAACCACAGGGGAGAAGTGGAGGTATCTCTCTGCTTTGGAAAGAAGAGAATCAAGGAAACCTACTTAGTTTTTCTCAACATCATATTGACATTGAGGTGAAAGTGGAAGGTATGAGGCCTTGGCGTTTAACTGGGCTCTATGGTGAACCTGACAGAGCACAGCGAAGAAAGACCTGGGATTTATTGAGACATTTAGCTCGAGACTCGAACTTACCATGGTGTGTTATTGGGGATTTAAATAATGTTTGCTCGCAGTTAGACAAGAAAGGTGGCCTGGCATATCCTTCTTGGTTGGTTGATGGTTTTAATGAGTCTTTAGCTGATACGGGGTTGCTGGATATGGACCTGGTAGGACATCAGTACACCTGGGAAAGAGGTCGAGGCACAGACGATTGGCAGGAAGTTCGTCTTGATAGAGCTTTGACAACGGAGAATTGGCTGGATTTGTTTCCTCTAGCAAAATTGTACAACCTGGAGGGCTCAGAGTCTGACCACAGTCCTTTACTGCTATTGCCTAAAAAATCTGAGGCTAAGCAGAATAACACCAAGTTTCGCTTTGAGAATGCATGGTTACTTGAACCCATGTGTGCTCAGCTAGTTAAAGACACCTGGGAAGGCTGTTTGAGGAATGATATTCAAGATAAGGTGGCTGCTTGTGGTGAAAAGCTTTTGAGTTGGGGTAAGGAGATAACAGGAGACTTTGCCGCTCGTATAAAGAATTGTAAGCTCGAACTTCATCACTTGAGGGGACTAAGAGATGCTCAGTCGGTGGAGAAATATAAAGAAGAAAAAAAGAAACTTTCGTTGATTCTCGAGCAACGTGAAATCTTTTGGCGCCAACGTTCAAAGCAGTTATGGCTTCAGGCAGGGGACCAAAATAGTAAGTTCTTCCACGCTTCAGCGAATGCTCGTCGTAGAACAAATCGGATTCATAAACTTCAAAATGAAGCAGGGGAATGGAAAGAGTGGGATAATGGTTTGGCTGATCTTATAACAGAGTTTTATAAGAACTTGTTTAATTCGAACCAGGTCGACTGGGAGGAGGTTGTGGATTGCATCCAAACATCAATCACAGGGGAACAAAACGATGTTTTGTTAAAAGATATAACCGATGCTGAAGTAAAACATGCTCTATTTCAGATGCACCCGGACAAGTCTCCGGGTCCGGATGGTATGACACCTGCGTTTTTTCAGAAACATTGGCAAATAGTGGGTAAGGATGTTGTTAGTCTGGTTAGAGAGTTTTTTCAGACGGGGCATTCAGGGGTGGCTTGAATGAGACTAATGTGGTATTAATTCCGAAGAAAAAGTGTCCAACAAAAATCTCAGAGTTGAGACCCATCTCTCTCTGTAATGTCTTAGCAAAAATTATCACAAAAGTTCTTGCCAACCGCATGAAAGAGCTGCTTGAGAACGTTATCTCAGAAAACCAAAGTGCGTTCATCCCTGGTCGGCTTATTTTTGATAACATGATGGTTTCGTACGAAGCTATGCACTATTTAGAAAGGAAACGTCGAGGTAAAGGTGGATTCATGGCACTAAAGTTAGACATGAGCAAGGCCTACGACAGAGTGGAGTGGACTTTTCTTCGAGCCATTCTGAGGAAGATGGGATTTCACGATAGATGGGTGAATCTGATTATGCAAAGTGTTGCCTCAGTTTCTTATAAAATTGTTCATGGTCAGAAAGAGATGGGTCCAATAGTTCCAACTAGAGGGGTACGTCAAGGGGACCCTTTGTCCCCATATCTGTTCATCATATGTGCAGAAGGCCTATCTGCGTTGATTAGAAAGTACGAGGCTCAAAAGCAATTGACTGGCATCAAGGTTTGCAATCAAGCTCCGAGTATAACCCATATGTTTTTTGCCGATGACAGTTATTTGTACTGTAGGGCAGAAGTGGAAGAAGCAAACAGGATAAAGAATATGTTGCAAGTTTTTGAAAGTGCCTCGGGACAGAAGGTAAACACAGCAAAATCCTCAGTTTTTTTCAGTACGAATATGATTGCCTCTAATAGAGAGGAGATATGCAATGTGCTGGGGATGGAGGAAGCAGATGAGGGAAGTAAATATCTGGGTCTGCCAAATACCCTGGGTCGCAACAAATCCACAATTCTGGGTTTTCTGAAAGACAAGGTGATCAAAAAAGTGGAGGCTTGGATGGTAGACTTATTTCAAAACCAGGTGGAGAGATTTTAATTAAATCGGTTGCTCAGTCAATTCCTAGCTACGCTATGAGTGTTTTCCTCCTACCACTAGAGATTACCAAAGACATAGAAAGAACCCTCTGTAAGTACTGGTGGAGGTCAAAGTCTAATGCAACTAAGGGGATACACTGGATGAGTTGGGACCGTTTAAGCAGACATAAATCTACTGGTGGAATGGGCTTTAGAAATTTTCGGGATTTCAACCTAGCACTGCTAGGAAAGCAAGGATGGCGGTTCCTCACAAAGCCGGATAGTCTAGTGAGTCGTCTATACAAAGCACGATATTTTCCTTCAGGTAATTTTCTGAACTCAAGTTTGGGTCATAACCCTAGCTTCGTGTGGAGAAGCGTTTGGGAGGCAAAAAGTCTTATCCAGTCGGGGGCGAGATGGATGGTTGGCTCAGGGGATAAGATTGACATTATTGGGCAGCCTTGGTTGAATGAGACGCAGAATCCCTACATTACAAGCATTTCTGAAGCTTTCAAAAATAATAAAGTATCATCTCTGTTGACGATGGATCGTAGTAACTGGGATACTGAAATTTTAAGTGATTTGTTTAATGTAAGAGATCAGGAATGTATCAAACGGGTTCCTTATCATGGTAGTTCGGGAGATGACAGTCTGTATTGGAGTAAAGAAGCATCTGGTATGTACACTGTTAAGAGTGCGTATCGTTTTTTACAATCTCAGAAGGGTCTCTGGAATTCGTCTGATAACGTTAGTCTTTGGAAGAAAATGTGGAGACTAAAAGCTCCTCCCAAGGTACTTAACCTGCTTTGGAGAGCTATGTCAGGTTGTCTTCCAACTAACACTTTGCTTCAACAAAAGCATGTTCCAATTCTAGGAACCTGTCCAGTTTGTGAGAGTGGAGATGAAACGATTTTTCATGCTTTAGTTCAATGCCCTTTGGCTCAGCAATGTTGGCAGTTATATTGCCCAGGGATGCTGCCTATTCCGGGAGATAACTTTAATGGTTGGCTGGAGCAATCATTGGGAGGATGTAGTGCTAGCAAAGGTGCAGAAATTGCCACGATCTGTTGGGCAATTTGGCGAGCGCGTAATGACAGAGTGTGGAGAAACATAAAAGCTCGAGTGAATAATGTTGTTTCATCAGCTATGCAGTATCTTTTACAGTGGAAGAATGCCCAGAGTAAGGATTTCTTGCCTGTCACTCATGCATTCCAGGAGGGTGATGGTGCTGTTCTTTGGGTAAAGCCTCAGGGAGATAAAATAAAGATATCGGTTGATGCAGCATGTTTTGATGAGCATTCAGCGTTTGGAATTGGTGTGGTGGCTCGGAATTCAGAGGGTGAGTTAATACAGGCCTCCTCAAAACTTTTCCAGGGGGATGTAGCTCCTGAATTGGCAGAGGTGATTGCCATCAGGGAGGCTCTAAGCTGGCTGAAGAACAAGGAATGGAGTGAGACGGTAGTAGAATCAGACTGCTTGGTGGCTATTCAAGCAATCAGGAGTCGAGTATCTATGGTGTCTCCGTTTGGTAAGGAGGTTGCAGCTTGTCGTAGTATTCTTAAGGATCTTAGAACAACATCGTTGTATTTTGTTAAACGATCTGCTAATGAGGCTGCTCACTACATTGCGAGGGAGTCTTATTCTTTTCCAGATCGAGTTCTTGATAGGAGGAATGTCCCTATTGAGTTTATGCATATTTTGCAAGCTGATTTAGCTGTTGAATAAAATAACCCTTTTACGTCAAAAAAAAAAAAAAAAAAAAAAAGTTACATGAGTACGTACTTAGGAGCATTATATATGTATCAAAGGCTTGTGCAATAATTATTATTTGGGAAAACTTTGGTGTAAAATTAATCATTCTCTGATTTGTTAAAACACTTTCATACATAATAATAATTTAGTAATTTAATTAGAATAAAATTACATTTATAATTCAGGGTACATTGAAGTGGGGGCGCCTGGCGTCTTTTTAGATACATACAGAGGGCGGTCTACAACAATTGCCCTGGACCATCCACCGTACATATATAGAGTACTGGGGGTGTACGCGGGTGGATATGATTCGGTTGAAGGGTAAAATTTGAACCAAATCGTAACTTGTGGTTATTGAAAATTTTCATCCGCAACTAAACCATTAATATAAAAAAAATTGACCATATCCATCCACGTAATTGTGGTTTTTGCGGTTGAAATTTGCAGTTCAACCGCGAAAGTAGTTGCACAAAAAATTTAACTTTAATACTTAATATACGAACTCACAAAAATGAATAAATTATGTAATTATATGAGCGCGGGTAGAAAGAAGGACTACGTCGACTATATGAAGGTTTTAAACTATATGAAGGTTTTAATTCATTTTGTCTAGTTGAGTAAAATATTGTCTTAGCTATCCCTTTTGATCTAAGATAAGAAGATTTACTTAAGTTAGTTTAGGTGCCTACACATGACAGCCAAATAGTAAACTATATAGACTTTCAGAAGCAAAACTTCAATTTAATAAGCACTCATTGTAGACCTCTTCTTTCACAACTACAAACGTTTACTTCACAAAGTAATAAGATTATTTAACCCTTACAATAAACATAACAAGACATAAATAGTAAGAACTCAGAAAAAAGACCGGTCCACATATATAGTCAAAACACACACACACAGAGATATAGAGAGAGATAGATGCACACCCAAGAATGGACGAAGAGGACAGTTTCCTTTCAAATTCAAAACATTCAAATTCAAATTCTCTAATCGAATTTAGAGACGATGCTGGCACGATTGGCATCACCATCTAGCCCGATAGCCAAATATAACACATAATGCAGTAAGTATGACAATCTTCCCGCTCCTATTTTGTTGCCCGTTTTTATGTAGAACTATGTCTTAAAATCAAATGCATGGTTACGTAATATAATCCAATTACTTAGAAAGTAAAACTAGCAGGTTATACCTAGCACTAGCACGGAATAAGGTGCCACTAGCAGGTTATAACTAGCACTAGCAGGGAATACGGTGTCACTAGCAGGGAATACGGTGCCACTAGCAGGTTACAACTAGCACTATCAGGGAAAATGGTGTCACTAGCAGGTTCCAACTAGCACTAGCAGGGAATAGGGTGTCACTAGCAGGTTACAACTAGCACTAGCAGGGAATAGGGTAGTACTAGCAGGTTATAACTACAACTAGCAGGGAATAGGGTAGCACTAGCACGTTACAACTAGCACTAGCAGGGAATAGGGTAGTACTAGCAGGGAATAGGGTAGCACTAGCAGGGAATATGGTAGTACTAGAAGGGAATAGTATGGCACTAGCAGGGGATAACTTGCACTAGCATGTTATAACTAGTTTTTAAAAGGCTTCCCGACACATTTCACATTTCAAAGGTATTAACAGCCTACTTACATAAAACAACATTTAGTTAGGAAACATAAGTTGATTGCCTAATGTTGAATTTTGAGATTACTGTGACACATAAAATTCTCAAAATAACTTGAACGTTATCTCAAATGAAGCTATGGGAAGAGCTTGAGTATGTTCTATATCTTCTCAAAATCAAAAATAGAAGTACTCACAATGTTGCTCTAGTTCTAAGAGAAAGGATGCTGAAAACAAAAGCTATGCTTGGAGGAGGTGTTTCTAGTGCATATATTCCTAAGTACAGAGATGCTTATGGAAAGATTGTTGAGATGAAGAGAAACAGTGCTAAGTTCAATACTGCACTGGGTATAAAAGTTTTGGAGTTCAACTTAGAGTCTGACAAATCTTACTATATTCGGCTAGGGAATGAAATGAGGAAGAACAGCATTTATTCTCTGAGAGCTGCTATCTACCAGACTGGAGAAAGTGATCCAGAACTCAAGGAATTAAAAGGGATCATGGTAGATGAGCTGGAAAAAGCTGAAAGGAGGCTACTTATTGACTATCTCAGGACAGTGCCTGATATTGAAGAGATTAAGTAAAGTCTGACTGTAAGTTTTTAAAGTTTTCTGTTCTAAGTTAAAGTTAAACTCTGATTATATTTAAACACTGCATTTGTTATATGTTTTGACATCATCAATTATCTATTAACTTGTACATCTTTATTATGCACAAGTTGGGGGAGATTGTTAGATATAATTGCTGACGTTTGTTCATCAGTGTTTAAGTACCAGGTACTCATCAGAGTTTACTGGAAGCCAGTCAGAGTTTATTAAAGTCTAACGGGGAGAAAGTTTACCTTAGCTGTCGGTGCTAATATCAAGATTCTAGAAGCAATATATCTTGAAGATGGAAAGAAGCAAGATATATTGAGACAGATAAGGAAACGGAACAGAAGACAGAAGCAATCCTAATTTGATATAATTTGTATAGCTAATTTATAGGATATCAATTAGAGATTGATTATGTAGCTGTGTACTATATAAACACAGATAGGTTAACCCTAAAAGGGATGCGAATATTGAATATATTATTCTTGTAACCTAGCAGCTCTCTGTGATATTTTTACATCACTGAGAGAAGAGTTATTTATATAATTCAGTTGTTGATTCATAAACAGTGTTCTCAATTGTTATTATCATACTTATATTGATTATATATTGTGTAATTCGGCCTAACATAAGTACTTTACCAGTTTGTGTTTCAGCTTCAGTTTTGAACATAATGAATTTTTCTAGTGCTTCATCTTTATGTCTAAGTAAATAAACATAACAGTATCTACTACAATCATCTATAAAGGTAATAAAATATCGTTTATTATCCTTAGTCAACATGCCACCAAATTCACATATGTCTGTGTGTACTAAATCTAATACTCCTGAATCCCTAACAACATTATGAAAGGGTTTCCTAGTTTGTTTAGCAGTCACACATACTTGACATTTAGATTTCTTATTAATGACATATTTTGGAATCAACTCTAAATTCATCATATTCTTTAGAGCACCAAAATTTAAATGACCAAGTCTAGAATGCCACAAATCGGATGATTCAACACAATTAACAGAAGGTGCAACACTATCATTAATAAAACTGCCCAAAACAGGCTCAACATTTATCAAAAATAAACCATCAGACAAGTAACCTTTACCAAAAAATGTACCAGTATGTGTAATAACTACTTTATTACATTTCAAAGAAAGTTCAAAACCATTTTTAACTAAACAATTTCCACTTATTATAATTCTACGAATATCAGGAACAAGATGCACTCTAGTGAGGGATAGAACATGCCCAGAAGCAAACTTCAGGTCCATGTTTCCTATTCCAAGAACTTGAGCAGCACTAGCATTCCCCATCGTCACTGTCAATCCATGAGTTTGTTGATAAGGTACAAAAAGAGTAATATCAGTACAAATATGTACATTAGCTCCAGTATCAATCAACCATTCATGTGACAGATAAGTGGAAAGAAGTACAGGGTTGTAGGTAACATACCCGTCATTGGTTCCAGAGGCAACAACCTCACCAACAACCATGTTAACCTTAGGCCCATCAGTGGTTCGAAGCACAATATTAGCTTGTGCTCCCACAACAGATTTCTTAGCTTTCTTTGCAGGACAGTCCTTGCTCCAATGACCAACTTGTCCACAAGACCAACAAGGTTTGTTTGTCTTTGGTTTCTTAGCCTTGTTCTTGTCAGTTTTAGGTTTAGTGTTATCCTTCTTAGTGACAGCCTTTCTTTTCTGTCCAACAGTCACTACATTAACCTTTGAACTCCCATGTTCAGCAGGCATCACATGTCCCTGTTTGGACTTGTGTTGTTCCTGCACAGAGATGTCCAACATCAGGTTTGTCCAAGTGATCTCTCCTTTCTGTCTTTTCAGGGAGAGAGCAAACTCTTCCCAAGACTTAGGGAGCTTTTCAATCACAGCCATAACCTGAAACTTCTCAGGAAGGTCCATTCCGGACTCCTTCAAAGCATGCACCAACATCTCAAACTCATGTGCCTGCTCAGTCATGGATTTTGTATCCACCAGTTTAAAATCAAGAAACCTAGCCACGGAATACTTTTCCAACCCTTGCGAGTCAGTATTGTGTGTCTGGTCCAGCTTCTCCCATAAGAGCTTAGCAGTGAAGGAGTTAGATGAATAAACATCAAATAGAGTGTTGTATAGCAGCCCTAGCCACCCCATCTTTTTCCTCCCACATAGCATAAGCCCTAACAGAATCAGCCTTTTCCTGATCAACAACCGGTTTCTCATACTGCACCACCGGCCATAGACCCTTTACCGTAAGCCACAGTTTCATCTTTTTCTGCCAACGAGAAAAACCAACACCCCCACCAAATTTATCAGGCATTCCTGACAAATCGATAGGCTGTGGGAAACGGTATGTGGTCTAATCAATGGTAGGTACAGTAACATCAGACCCAGTAGCAATAACACCAACATGAGTTTCAGTTCTGTTAACCATCTTGCTAATTAACAATATATAACACAGAATAATCTCTTCAAGATTGTTGGGTATAATTAACTAAACTACACAGCAACAATAAGACAGTTATATATATATTTGTATTAACAAGAACATGCAAAAATACCAATAACAAAACAAACACGAAGGTCGAAACAATAATATAATTAGAGACTGAAAATAACAAGACAAGAAAGAACACTTATCTCTCTGTAGCTTTTAACAAGTACTGATAGATAATAAACAGCTGAGTCGCCAAGCCTTAGAGAAGTCTTGACTGTTCTTGAAGAGATTATTGCCCCACTTACGCTGTGTTGGGTTGCAGCAATATCACTCCCAGGATAAAATAGCACAGATCAATCCACTCACAGAAATGGCAATGATCAACAGCGACCTGCACCTCAGTTCGCCCAAAAACCTATCTATATTCTGTATGTGTTGTGAGAGAGAGAGAGAGAGAGTAGAATATCTTTTCTAGGGTTTTTTACAGTTATGTATCTACTCTACTTGTCAAATGTTATATTTTGTATATATATAATACAAAATAAAACGTAACATATCAAATATTGTAACTGAAGATATGACATTTAATACTAAATATTCTGATTTAATTATCATAATAGTTGTCATCATGATTTAATAACAGTTACAGCTCAGACAAGATTTCCTGGTCCATCAGGATTTGATCATCATCAGTACTTACTCAAGCCATCAGGACTTGCTGTCCGTCAGGAGTGGCATCAGTACTTGACCAACAATTCGTCAGGATTTAACTCCATCAGGATCCAAGTACTGACCCAGACCATCAGGATCAGTAGTCGAACTGGTCCATCAGGATTTAATATAAATCCTGACCCAGTTCGTTTAACTGTTACAAATAAAAACTGATACTATTAAATTAAATCAATAAATAATATTAAATAAACAGGTAATAAAATTCCTCGCCCAGGTCGCCTCGCGTACGCGAGACGCCGAGACATTCGCCCAAATCGCCCTTCGAGTCGAGTCGAGTCGTGACGTGGCGGGGCGAGGCGGGCGGCGGCGGCGCGTGTGTGCGCGCGTGAGGCACATAAAAACACCATGCACACCGACATGCCTTAGTAGTTGTACACTACTCTTGCACATGTTTCTATATAAACCCACCAACCTCTCATTACCATTTCTATGTAGGATACAAGTTATTTCAATATAACCAACCCACATAACCCATTTCAAGCAACCTATTTCAACTCAATTTATTTATGGATTTCACTAAGAAAATGTCTTAGATCCAAACATGAAAGTTTAAGTCCTCATAACAAGGAACAACCTCCAATTGTTAGTTTCCGGAAATTCCATCAAGAACATATTTAAAATATGCCTTAAACTCTCCATTTTCTAACAATAAATTCTTTCTCAAAGAGAACACTGGCACTTCTCTAGACAACAATATTCTCTGGAATTATTGGCCTCGAAGATACTTGAGAATTTTGAAATGGAGCAGATTTTCACCAACAACCAAACAGTGACTTCTCTACCTCCAACAACTTCACCATGGAACACGAGTGTGATCATGGCCTCCAATCCACTCATCGACCAGGAAGATTCTCTCCCATCATTACCATCTGAGGCACCTTGGAATTTGGACCAACATAATTCATTACCGCCTTTCCCATTAGAGTCAGAGTGGAATGTGAATCCGGAAGCATCCACTATGGCGCCAGTTAGTAACAATATTATGGACCAAGAACATCTTCTTACATGTTCACCATCCGAAATTCCTTGGAATCTAGATGCGGATCTGGTCCCTGAAACTTATACCGGCAATTTCTTTGATGATCAGAATTCACTATCTGATCAAATACTAGAGGCCGCTTTCCAAAACCCTTCTTCATTTCATGTCAACATGTAGTGAATGGACTTACTGTGCAGCCAGTAAGGGCATTCCTTTATGTGTTATGTGTTAATGAACATGACATGAAAAGAAAAAGAAAATAAAGAAATGTGTTTTTATTTGTAAGTATGAAATAAGTTAAGACCAAGCTGTGAGTTGTGGATGGAAGGTCCCGATTTTGTCTATGTAAGTTGTCAATAATATTTGTAACATATTCGAATGTTGGAAAGAAATATGTAGAGCTGTAATTCGAGCCGCCAACTCATATATCGGCTCGGCTCGTGTGCCAAACCCGACTAAACTCGGCTCAAAACTTGAAAACCAAACCCGGCTCGAACTCGAACTCGAACTCGTTTATAATTTCAAATAAAAATTGTTAAAATTTATTTTTATTATTTAAATAATGGAAATTAGTTAAAATATGTTAATATTTTTAATTGTTGAGCTCGCGAGTATATCTAGCTCCGCTCGTTTGGATCGCGAGTAAATCCGACTAAATTCGTTCATTAAACTAGTCGAGTTTGATCATAGTTTTGGACTCGTTTACTTAAACGAGCGGCTTGGTTCGGCTCATTTATTTGCGGGCTCAAACTCGTTTCATCGGGTATCATTGATTCACATCATTGAAGAGAAATATATATTCAAATTTTAAGTTCTCAAACATTTTTAAGAAATGATGTATAATATATAGACGAATGAATGTTTGAATTCGATTGACAAAGATCTGGAAATTTTAATACACATTTGGCAAATTTAATATTGCAATAACACGCCAACTTTAATAGCGATAATTAAATTCCAAATTCAATACTTATCTTAAATAAAAATCGGTCTAAATTAACAGATATCCATAAACTCCAGTTAGGTATTATACTTTCAAAAAAAAATGTAGTATATTGATTTTCTATTTTAATTTTCAAAAAAAATCGACAAGGAAACACTGTATTTCAAATTAAAAATTCTTCATCCAATGTTCTATTTTATTGGCAAGTCTCTTGCATTCGCTTGAGTATATTTCGTCTGAGTTTGAATCTCCTCCCTGCAGTGGGGATGGGTGAGTAAACGGTGCTAGATTGCCAAACTTTAATAAGTATTCGTTCCAAATTAATCGTAAATTTTTCCCAGTCAAATTAATTAGTTTTTTATTAAATATTCAAAATTGTATTTCTAAAAATTTAGAAAATTAAAAATCAATCTAATGAAGATTACATATTTTCTTTAATAATATAATTTTTAATTATGATAGGTGTTGAGTCAAGTCAAAATTAATTAATTTGATCGTAAACCGTTAAAAGCTGACCATTATTTTGAAATATAAGGAATATATAAATTTCATTGATTAAAGTTTTAAAAAATATATTTTAATAATTTAAAGATTTTCGGTGAATTTGGAAAAGAAAAAATGAATTTGTTTTTGTAACTGGAGCATTAATTATATTGACTGCATCAATTACAATATTAAAACTTGTATATAGAAACGGTAGTATTGATGGTAGTCTTTGCAATATTAAAACTTGTATATATTTAGAAATGGTAGTATTGATGGGAGTCTTAAATTTAATACCTACGTGTGTATATATACTTTACCTAAGAACTTCGTACACAACACATATATTTACACTTCACACTCCCTACCTCCACTCCATAGAAACAGCATTTCACTGCTACAAAGATTAAACTCAGACTGCATGCATGATAAGGGTGGCTGATAAGTTGCACGCTTCAAGTAATCAAGAACACCTGGTATTATCAAACTTTGAATTCCGTTATGTTTGGCTGGACTCAGGTTAGACGTATTTCTGGCGCTTTTCTTTAAATTCTACGAGAGTTTAATATGCTGACTAAGTGCATCTGTGCATGAAACTTTTGATACTACCTTATTAGAGCATCTCCAACCACCCAAAGCCTTTAGCTAAAAGTGTATAGAAAATATCATAATTAAATATTTTAGATATTAATATGTAAAATATCATAATTAAATATCATAATTAAATATCATAATTAGATATGTATTTATATCCTAAATGCTCCTACTCACTTATACGAGTAGTGATTTTTAGTAGTTCTTTATAAACATCTTTCAGTCTGACTCATTCCTATTGTTTTTTATTTTTGTATCTTCATCTTCACATGGTTTCTCATGCACACCCTCCTAAGAAGTGTTTACACACAGTCTTGTAATTGATCACCACATTTCACGATAAATTGACACATGAGATGACATATCTGGTTGTTTAACTGCCTCCTCTTTACCCTTACGATTATCGTCACACCCCTCTACCCTCTGGTATCTGCCCTCGAATCTTTGATCATCGTTGACTAAACTGTCCTCTACCATTCAACCAAGGCATGAGTATCATGGGGTGATGGTAACACTTGTTCTTGTAGACAATACTCATTAACTAAGTTAGATGATAAAGACAATAAAATTAGTGATAGACTTAGTTTGGAGGGAAAATATCAGAATATATACTTTGACGGTCTTGATGATAATGAGAAGGGTTAAAATTAGTCAACTACACAAGCGAAAATTTATCAACTTTGACAAGTTAAATTGACATACAATGATCAGTATGACTTGTTTTACACTTCAAGTGAGAATTTGAGTGAAAAATTATGTGTAGATGGAAATAATATAAAAAATAGCAATACCTCTGCGTAAACAAGTTCAAGTAACCACCAACTATACTAATATCTTGATTAATGGGGACAGTGACGACAATAAAATGAGTGAAGAACGAAGTTTCAGAGATAAATATCAAAAGAGAAAAGGGTTTTAGTAATGAGAATAGTAAAAAGAATCTAACTGGGCAGCTAGATTACAACCATCACATTATGATCAACAATGAGATATTGCTTAACATTTCATGAGAAAATGTGCATGAGAAATTATTTAAAAATATGTAAATGTTAATTAAAATAACCGCGGTGCTAGGCCAAGTGAAGAATTTTGTTAAGTACTGTGAAATTCTATCATTTACTATAGTGTTGAAGCACTTACTAACTATACAGTCACATGTAAGTGGGATAACAGAAATTATAAGTAAAATGAATGTTAATTTTTTAAAATTAAATCATAGTTTTAGTACATAATGATTATTATCGGTACTAGATGTAAAAAGGATGTTACTTTCTTAATGTAATACACATCTAAATCAATTTTAGAAAAAATTGCAGATTCTTGTTTAGATTATTAGTTAATATGTGATGCATGTGTTTTAGAATTGATTGTTTTAATAAAAGAGACAAATAGTATATAAAATATTAAGTTGCTTACATCGGAAGAACTTAAAAGAGTTTTAATTCTTATATTTGTAAAAGAGCGTTTACAACGGACTTGGAAAGGGTTACGTACATAGAAAGAAAAATTTATTTAACTTTGTTATCTTATTTGGCTGCTAGGAAATGATAAAACAATCTCAATACACACGCACACTCTCGTATGTATATTCAGGTGAAAAACAAAATATGACTTCACTATTTATTTCATCTGGAATCACAGAATACAAATACAGGGAACAAAACGAATACTTGCTAGAAAGTAGGAACCACTAGTGCAACTAAGTCCTACTTCCACTCCAACACCTATACTACAGATCCTACAACTACGTTATTGTTAAAGACCATGTCTACGACAAACTTTATTTAAACATGTTTAGATTAAGGCCCATTAGAAACTAAGCCCAACACATTCCCCCTAATCTAAGCATGTTTATTTAACACAGCTGCAGCTACACCCACGACATCTTGGACTCCGATCATGCTTCTCATTTCTTCAAACTTGATCCTGCCCAATGCCTTAGTTAAAATATCTGCCCTTTGCTCGTGTGTTGCTACGTACTCGATTACCAGCTTACCCCGTTCAATACATTCGCGAATAAAGTGAAAACGAACGTCTATATGTTTGCTTCTCCCATGTTGAACAGGATTCTTCATAAGCTCCATTGCTGATTTGTTATCCACACGCAGCACAACAGGACCGACTTTATGTCCCGAGATTTCTTCTAACAAGCCCTGGAGCCAAATGCTTTGGCATGCTGCAAGAGTTGCTGCCATATACTCCGCTTCGCAGGACGATAAAGAAACTACCCTCTGCTTTTGGGAAGTCCACGAAATCAGATTATTGTTCAAATAGAAACACATACCACCTGTACACTTTCTGTCTATGACATCTCCGGCTAAGTCGATGTCCGAATAACCCAGCAGAATCTTTCCATTCTTTTCAGCCCTGTTAACCAAACCATAACCAATTGTTCCTTTTATGTACCTCAATATGTGCTTAACCGCTTGCTAATGCTTGATTGTTGGCACTTCCATGAATCTACTCACCATTCCTACGGCATAAGAGATGTCGGGTCTGGTATGAGTTAGATACCGCAAGCTCCCAACAATTCATCTGTACTCTGTGGCATCAATCTGTTCACCTCCTTCATCCCTATCCAACTGCAACTTGTACTCCATTGGATACCAGCATGAGTTACAGTTCAGCATACCTGATCTTTCGAGCAACTTCCTCGCATAAGCGGACTGTTTTAGGGTGGTCATGTGACCTGTTTGAGAGACTTCCAAACCCAAATAAAATGATAACAAGCCAAGATTGCTCATTTCGAATTGGGTGTTCATCTGTAACTTGAACTGTTCAATTTCATGCGTGCTCGAACCTGTTACTAGTAGGTCTTCAATGTACACGGCAACCACCAGTATATTTCCTTGAGCCTGCCTAGTATAGACTGCATGTTCATGTAAACACCTCTTAAACCCAAACTCTCTCAAACATTTATCAAACCTTGCGTTCCAAGCCCGTGGTGCTTGACGCAACCCATACAAAGCCTTTCTTAACTTATATACTTTACGTTCCTGTCCGTTCTTCACAAACCCTTCGGGTTGGGCCACATAAACTTCTTCCTCGAGCTCTCCGTTTAAGAAGGCCGATTTGACATCGAGGTGGTGAACCTCCCATCCCTCTTTTGTTGATTCTGAGACAGATGAATATAAGGAAAAATCATATAGTTTACTAAAAGATGGAAAATTCAAGGTAAAAAGATCTGTGACACCCTAAAGTGACCATTTTATCCGGGTAAGAAAAAACAAGTCTACTACAAGTACCAAGATTTTTTCAACATGCACGTGAAGTAGGTACCTCCTCTCATAGCCATAATGTAATTCAATAGATCATTGTTAAAAAACTCATGCCTTCATTCATGGAATTAGTGATTTATTAGCAAGTGTTGTCCTTCAGTTTTAAGTACAAATGCTACATAGTAAAGTAAATCATGAATGAATAAAAAAGTCCACAAGTTTTTATGAAGCCTAACTTTCCACGACCACTTCAAAACTGAATCAAAACTTTCAATATCATAGTATATGGTTCATATATAAGGCTCATATATATGTTGTCTTCTGATGGTGTTTCGTCACGGAATGTTGTGTTGCCTTCTAGTGATGTTTCATGAAGAAACATAAATTTCATAACAGAATAACCTGAAACATCATATATAGTACAGAGCACAAATTCAGAAATTGTTTTCATGAGACATTTGTTCGCGCCAAACACGATGTTCAAAATAATTTTATTCAACTACTACTATGAATAAGAATTATTCAAAATATTCAAACAAAATACTTTAAAAAAAAATTTGCTTCAAAGTTCTTCATTATGTTTAATATGAAATTACATAATATGAAAGACAATATTAACTTAAGTGAAGATTAAAAAATAAATATCATACTTAGTCCAATTTCTACCTCTTCATATCTTCATTTTCCTCATTTGAGTAAGCTGCTAATGCAAGAAAATTGGCCTTGTTTTAGCTTTTCTTTTATACGAAGATGAGTTACATATTTCACGTGCATGTTGAAGAAGATCTTGGCACTTGTAGACTTGTTTATTCATACCCGAACAAAGTGGACATTTAACGCTGTCGTCAGATATTTTTTTTCCTTCAATTTCCCATCTTTTAGTAAACTATATGACTTTTTCTTATATTCATCTATCTCCGAATCAGTTATATTAGATTCAAAGTTCGAATCCATGTTGAGTACAAATTTATATAGCTAGTTGGAAATAAGTAAATTAAGTATATGATGCAAAGCAAATATGAATATATATAAATGCAAGTACAAAATTATATTATTACAGATTAAGGCTGGTACTCCGTCGCAGCTTAGATTTATAACTACAATTATAAAGACAAACTACTACAAGCACAGAACCGAAATTAAAGGACTGAACTACTGTATTCCCGAATCACCTCATTTGACTAGTGACTATCAATCACCTCATTTTTAAATCTTAACTCAAACAGTCTTTTTTTTTTACCTTCCCTCTTATCGTACTTTTTACTCCTATATAACAGTAAAAACTTATGTTACTAATGTGTTTGTTAAAAATTAGCAGGAAAGTAATTGCACTTGTGTACTCCTATCATTGCAGAAGAGTAGGCATAGCTCTAATGTGTACCCCTATCATTTATTTAACAATAGGCAATCAACTTATGTTTCCTAACTAAACGTTGTTATATGTAAGTAGGCTGTTAATCCCTTTGAAATGTAAAATGTGTCGGGAAGCCTTTTAAAAACTAGTTATAACCTGCTAGTGCAAGTTATCCCCTGCTAGTGCTACACTATTCCCTGCTAGTACTACCATATTCTCAGCTAGTGCTACCCTATTCCCTGCTAGTTGTAGTTATAACTTGCTAGTACTACCCTATTCCCTGCTAGTGCTAGTTGTAACCTGCTAGTGACACCCTATTCCTTGCTAGTGCTAGTTGTAACCTGCTAGTGACACCCTTTTCCGTGCTAGTGACACCCTTTTCCTTGCTAGTGACATCGTATTCCCTGCTAGTGCTAGTTATAACCTACTAGTAGCACCTTATTCCGTGCTAGTGCTAGTTAAAACCTGTTAGTTTTACTTAGAGCTATGGTAATTAAGTCTCACCCCTTGGCCTCTAAATGAAATCCCAGTTCTCATTTTCCAGATGAAGGATTTAACCTAACAATGATAACAAAAAAAGTTTTGGGTACAGTTTACTAGTCCTGTGCATATTTAAAAACTTATGAAAAGACAGCTCAGGCTACCTGGTGTTGCTTGGTAAGAGTATTGAACGAAACAATGACACCGTTGTAATACCTACAAATAGAACATGTTAGACAATTTAAAAATGTACAAATAACCGATCTTATAAACTAAACACTTACTTCTTATCTTCTTCCCACCAAAATTTGAACCTGGAATGAACAAGATTATCTTTAAAACCTGTTCTAGATTGATTAAAATGCACATCCTTCCTTTTCCTGAGGTGGTGACCCACTATTCTAACATTGCTTCGGAGCTTCATATTCCTCTCAGGAACAGAAACGATAAAATGTTAGTGTTTTCGTCAAAAAAAATGTTATTGTTTGACATCTGTAAAATCTAATTCTTTAAGAAAGATATACCACCTTCAAACACAGGTCTCTTCATTATATTCCATCCATATCCATCCACCTTCAGCTCTTCTGCAATGATAGGATTTATTTTCGCCCTCAATGCACATGCATCGAGTGGGTCAAACCAATTCCGTCCAAACTGAAAAACAGAAATAAAGCACATGTTATAAACTTGTGTTTATATGGGAGGAAGAGAGGGAGGGAGAGGGAGGGGGAGAGAGAGGAGGGAATGGTAACAATTCCTTCCCTCCTCTCTCTCCCCCTCCCTCTCCCTCCCTCTCTTCCTTCCATATAAACACAAGTTTATAACATGTGCTTTATTTCTGTTTTTCAGTTTGGACGGAATTGGTTTGACCCACTCGATGCATGTGCATTGAGGGCAAAAATAAATCCTATCATTGCAGAAGAGCTGAAGGTGGATGGATATGGATGGAATATAATGAAGAGACCTGTGTTTGAAGGTGGTATATCTTTCTTAAAGAATTAGATTTTAAAGATGTCAAACACTAACATTTTTTTGGACGAAAACACTAACATTTTATTGTTTCTGTCCCAGAGAACATCAAGGGGGATGTTAATGTTCCTGAGAGGAATGTTAATGTTCCTGAGAGGAATATGAAGCTCCGAAGAAATGTAAGAACAGTGGGTCGCCACCTCAGGAAAAGGAAAGATGTGCATTTTAATCAATCTAGAACAGGTTTTAAAGATAATCTTTTTCATTTCAGGATCAAAGTTTTGTGGGAAGAAGATAAGAAGTAAGTGTTTAGTTTAAAAGATCGGTTATTTGTACATTTTTAAATTGTCTAACATGTTCTATTTGTAGGTATTACAACAGTGTCATTGTTTCGTTCAATACTCTTACCAAGCAACACCAGGTAACCTGAGTTGTCTTTTCAAAAGTTTTTAAATATGCAGAGGACTAGTAAACTGTACCCAACACTTTTTTTGTTATCATTGTTAGGTTAAATCCTTCATCTGGAAAATGAGAACTGGGATTTCATTTAGAGGCCAAGGGGTGAGACTTAATTACCATAGCTCTAAGTAAAACTAGAAGGTTATAACTAGCACAAGCACGGAATAAGGTGCCACTAGCAGGTTATAACTAGCATTAGCAGGGAATACGGTGTCACTAGCAGGGAAAATGGTGTCACTAGCAGGTTACAACTAGCACTAGCAGGGAATAGGGTGTCACTAGCAGGTTACAACTAGCACTAGCAGGGAATAGGGTAGTACTAACAGGGAATAGTGTAGCACTAGCAGGGGATAACTTGCACTAGCAGGTTATAACTAGTTTTTAAAAGGTTTCCCGACACATTTCACATTTCAAAGGGATTAACAGCCTACTTACATAAAACAACGTTTAGTTAGGAAACATAAGTTGATTGCCTAATGTTGAATTTTGAGATTACTCTGACACATAAAATTCTCTAATCGAATTTAGAGACGATGCCGGCACGATTGGCATCACCATCTAGCCCGATAGCCAAATATTACACATAATGCAGTAAGTATGACAATCTTTCTGCTCCTATTTTGTCCGATGACGTGATTGAGAAAATCATCGAGTACAATCTGTTGCCCGTTTTTATGCAGAACTCTGTCTTAAAATCAAATGCATGGTTACGTAATATAATCCAATTACTTAGAAAGTAAAACTAGCAGGTTATAACTAGCACTAGCACGGAATGAGGTGCCACTAGGAGGTTATAACTAGCACTAGCAAGGAATACGGTGTCACTAGGAGGGAATAGGGTGTCACTAGCAGGTTACAACTAGCACTAGGAGGGAAAAGGGTGTCACTAGCAGGTTACAACTAGCACTAGCAGGGAATAGGGTAGTACTAGCAGGTTATAACTACAACCAGCAGGGAATAGGGTAGCACTAGCAGGGAATAGGGTAGTACTAGCAGGGAATAGTGTAACACTAGCAGGGGATAACTTGCACTAGCAGATTATAACTAGTTTTTAAAAGGCTTCCCGACACATTTCACATTTCAAAGGGATTAACAGCCTACTTATATAAAACAACGTTTAGTTAGGAAACATAAGTTGATTGCCTAATGTTGAATTTTGAGATTACTGTGACACAAAAAATTCTCTAATCGAATTTAGAGACGATGCTGGCACGATTGGCATCACCATCTAGCCCGATAGCCAAATATAACACATAATGCAGTAAGTATGACAATCTTCCCGCTCCTATTTTGTTGCCCGTTTTTATGTAGAACTATGTCTTAAAATCAAATGCATGGTTACGTAATATAATCCAATTACTTAGAAAGTAAAACTAGCAGGTTATACCTAGCACTAGCACGGAATAAGGTGCCACTAGCAGGTTATAACTAGCACTAGTAGGGAATACGGTGTCACTAGCAGGGAATACGGTGCCACTAGCAGGTTACAACTAGCACTATCAGGGAAAATGGTGTCACTAGCAGGTTCCAACTAGCACTAGCAGGGAATAGGGTGTCACTAGCAGGTTACAACTAGCACTAGCAGGGAATAGGGTAGTACTAGCAGGTTATAACTACAACTAGCAGGGAATAGGGTAGCACTAGCACGTTACAACTAGCACTAGCAGGGAATAGGGTAGTACTAGCAGGGAATAGGGTAGCACTAGCAGGGAATATGGTAGTACTAGAAGGGAATAGTATGGCACTAGCAGGGGATAACTTGCACTAGCATGTTATAACTAGTTTTTAAAAGGCTTCCCGACACATTTCACATTTCAAAGGTATTAACAGCCTACTTACATAAAACAACATTTAGTTAGGAAACATAAGTTGATTGCCTAATGTTGAATTTTGAGATTACTGTGACACATAAAATTCTCTAATCGAATTTAGAGACGATGCTAGTACTACCCTATTTAATTTAATACTTTTATTTAATATTACACAAAACACAACACAAAAAATACATGAATATGAAAATACACAAGTCCTAAATTGATATTGTTTGAGTTTGGAGTTTGGATTTATCAATTTAGTACATGAAACATGAAATTACAACACGAACGAAAGTACCCGACACGAACAAATCGACGGTTGGGTAAAATATTACTCCTTGAGTATCAATTTAGAAGTTTTGTTTGACTTTTTGGGGTCAAATTAACTAAACTTTGACTATAAATTACATATATCATATAATCGGAAAATATTATAAAAATATATCATTGGAAAGTAGATATAATCTATTCTAAAATGTATTTTTCAGTTTTTTAAAATTTCGAATGAATATTTTTTAATGAATGGTCAAAATTTGGTCAATTTGACCACAAAATATAAAATAAGAGTAAATCGAAAGGGCAAAAACATGCACATGAAATTATTAAAATTAAGAAACAGTTAAATATCACATATATACATATATATATAAGTGCGAAAAAGCAAGTGATAACACATATATACATGTTCAAAAACAAAAACCCCCTGAACTACATGTGGGTAAATTCGTATAGAAGCGAGTAATTTTGAGTACAGAGGGATGAAACACACACCAATTCATTAGGTTTTATACACATATATGTTACACCGCAAGTTTTATAGAAACACCCCCATATTTATTACACCCTAGTTTTATAGAAAGTTAGAAACACCCCAATATTTATACGACCCCAATTTTTATATAAACACCCCAGTTTTAGAGAAACACCCAAATATTTATTACACCCCCAATTGTAAAAACACACCCCAATATTTATTACACCCCAAGTTTCAGAGAAACACCCAAATATTTGTTACGCCCTCAGTTAGTTTTGTAGAAACACCCCCATATTCTCCACAGATCAACGCTACAAAATTTAATGGGTCGAATAAAAATATATAAATCAAACGTCTCTTGTATGGGTGCACGGTTCGGCTCGGTTTTTAGTAAAAACCGTAACCAAACCGTATATATCGGTTCGGTTCGGTTTCTACTTATTAATCGTAACCGAACTGTTCAACACGGTTATTTTCGGTTCGGTTAACCGTTAATCGGTTTCGGTTTTTTTCGGTTTAGAATTAAAGTGCCATTCTACATTGATTTTCTCCAAGTGGGCAACTTCAAAGTGTCTGGCAGATGAACCATTGAAATCCAGACTATTACAGTACAACACTAGAACTTGTCTAGAGCACCTGGAAAGTTGTACATAGTAAGCTAAAGGCCCCCTGGACCTTATTGTCCTGTTCTTGACTTTTTAAGGTTTTAACATTCAAATTATCTCACCTAGTACATATTCTTATACATAACATCTGATTTAGTGGCTGCTCATCCGATTCAAATATTTATAAAGTACTACCGTAGATAACAACCACAATGATATAAAAGCATGCTCGATTTCAAAACTAGCAATACAGTTTACCAAAATGGGAAGAATATAAAAGCATGCTCTAGAGTGTGACAAAGAACATGAAGGTGTTTATCTATCTACATGAATTTTAACAAACACATTAGTACCATAGCTCTAATGTGTACTAGCAGGGACTGCGCAGAAGTATTAACTCAGCTGTATTTTTTACCTTCTCAAAGAATTAATTATCACTTATGGTACCAATTGCTAGCAAAGTGATAATTAATTCTTTGAGAATTAGCTTTATGTTGGTTAAAATACTAAAACTTATGTTATGTGTGCATCCTTGTTACTTTCTCATCTGAGTTGAATTACTATGTCTTGACAGCATAAAATTATTACTCTTTTGCTACTAGGATAAATGGACAAGATATTACTACAAAAAAGCTAGCCTTCTTTGTAATCAGGAAATTCTAATTTTGTGTGTTTTTTGTGTTCAAGGCCCTGCTGCGAATGGGTATTCGAAGTGTCACTGTTTCTGATGTTAAATGCTTTGGCGATCAATGTATCTGTAGTCCCGGTAAGTACTATTCTGGAATTACATTAATACCCTCACTCTGCTAATATTAACCCTTTATTAGTACTGCATTCCTGACATAATGTCAAGCTTTTTAATCTCTGCAACATGCAGGTTCTTCATTTTCTGCAGACATGTTGGTTTCCAAAATTAAGATGGAAATGGTAGTAAGCAAGAATCAGGTATGTATATAATTGAACTTAAATAATAACCCTCAAGTTCTTGCAACTCAAATGATCTTAGTGCATGGCCTCCGTCATTATCTTATGCTCGAACAAATCTCCAAAATTTCCAGCTTCGGCAAAAATCATCAACTCATTATATATTTTTGCCGTCTTAGGTTGAAGAAGTGATACAGAATATCATTGTACAAGCAAGGGTATGTGGGGATGGTGGTCTTTTTTACTTTTGCAGTGATATATACCTGTTGCTGATGTAATTCGAATTAGCACCGGTAAGTGTCTTTAATTTTAGAAACTCATCTCCTTTGCTGTTCTTAGTAAAAGAATGCTTATGAAAATTTGTATTCTTGTTAAATTTCAGGTGAGCGGGGTGAAAAGGCTGAGCCGAGTGGATAACCTCTTATCCAAGGATCACAATTTTTGTCTCTGCCGCATTTATTATTTTTGTTAATTTTAAAATTTAGCTTACGTTATTCTAGAGCAATCTCTAAATTTTATTTACTTCTTTCAGGTGCAACCAGGTCCTCAACTCCTTACAGAGTAACAACAGTCACATTAGAGGGAGTTTGCTGGAACCAAGTTGCTGACTTGCTGCTAATCTTGTTCTCAGATTGAATGTACTCAGCACTATCTATTTTGTACTCGGATTTTATTATGATTTTGTACTCAGCACTATGTACTTTCTATCAGAAACAATTGTGGATTCATGCAAATTTTCAATTTAATATTTTTTATAATCATAACCAATGAAGTAGCTGTTAGAAATCAGTCTTGGTATGCAAAACGGAACAGTTGCACAGTAATAACCCACCCAAAACGGAACAGTAGCACAGTAACCCCCTTTTGCACAGCAGCGATGGTCTGACGGTCTGTATGAACTGTGTAGCGATGGTCAAAAGTAATAAGATATTTTTGACGGTGTTAAATTTTTTATAAGTAGAAACCTCTCGTTAAAGGTATGTGTATACTAATCTATCTATTCTTTTGTAATTTGTAAATTCGAGTTCGATTCAATATTAATTCATTAAAATTAATTAATTATATGTATTTAATCATATACATTGACAAATATTAAAATAATTGAGATTTTAAAATTAAATATAAAAAATACAATAAAATAAAAAATAACTTAAAAAAATTCATAATTGTCCTTAGTTTTCAACTAGAAAATAATAATAAATATTAAAATATTTATTTTAAGAATGAAAATGATTAAAATATTTGTAAATAGGAAGTTGAAATAAACGAAGTGAAGGAATAATTAGTCGAATTTCTAATTTTCAGTATTATGTTATGATTGTTTTACTGTATGTTAGAATCGTGAATTTTTGGAAAATTGTAACGAGGAGGTAATATGTCATAAGATTTTTTATTTTTCGAATCTAAATTTAGATTCAATATAATTGTATGCTATATTAGATACTTCCTCAGTCCCTAATTACTTGTTCAGTTTGACTTTTTATATACACTCATTTGACTAGTGAGAGTGACTATCAATCACCTCATTTTTAAATCTTAACTCAAATAGTCATTTTTTTTTTACCTTCCCTCTTATCGTACTTTTTACTCCTATATAACAGTAAAAATCTATTATATTTCATACATTGTCTCCTAATATATCATCTTTTTCAAACATTGTGAAACTAAAAGCTCGAAATCTTGATGGTCATCCATGGAGCTCAGCCCTCTTCTAAGGTACACTACTCATTAAATATATTTGCATGTTTTTGTGCAAGTAAACAGCTTAACTGAGATTATGGTCCTTATTGGTTCTTAACTGAGATAATTATGAGAAAACACAGCGTTGTTACTAGCAGTGATATTTAATGTAAAAGTTTGCGCACTTTTTTAATAAAAAACTTCAATGGCCTTCTTCCTGTTAAATTGCTATTACGATTTCAGTCTTTAGATTGACTATGACTTTCTTCTGATGAACAGACTTAAGTACTGTTTTAGTTATCAAAATTATTATTTCATGATAATTAACTTCATTGAGATTCTACAAAAAAAGTCCTTAAATACAAAAATATTGATTAACTCAATCGAAATTCTAAAAAAAAGAGATAACTATGAATTATTCTTATTATTTGTTTAATTCTTTTAATTTTCAGAAATTGTTTTATTAGTTTTAAAATGATTTAAAAATAGGATTAATTCCTAAAAATTCATTTTTCATCCGTTTCTTTTCAAACGAAAGCCTAAAATTTTCTAAAATATTTTCTATCTTCTAGAATCATAAGATTAACTATGAATGTAACTATGAATGAACGGTAGGAGTTCGATTTTGGTATACATCGTCACCGTGATGTTTTTGTAATTGTAATGTTTGGTTGAATGGATGAATGTTGTGTTTAGTATAATCATTTTTGGCAACTCCTCCCGAGAAAAAGGTGAAGTTTCAAATGATGTGTTTTCTCTTGCTTTTGATTATTCTCAAAATAATTTCTTTGATTCAAAATAGTTTCTCAAAATACTTTCCTTTAAATGTTCTATGTACATGTTTTGAGAACTATATAGGTAAGCAGTAATATCATAGCAGTGTTTTCATATATACGTGACAAATAAAAATCAGTAACTAAGCTAATGGATTTTACATAAGTATTGTCGTATCATCTAGCTAGAGTGAGATTATTCAGGACATGGTATTTATTGCATATTGCCCCCATCCCTCTGGCCGATTTCTAAGAAATTATAAGATTTCTTACTAGCAGGGCATATTGCCCCCATCGTCTCCGGAGTGTGCCGCCGGAGAGAGAGCGAGAGTGCCACCAAAGGTTTTAAATTATTTTTGTACCGACGACTACCACCAAAACCCCCCCTTACACTTATTATATAGAGAGAGGGGGAGAGAGAGAGAGAGAGCGAGCTTTTTTATGACTTTTTGAACCGGGTTTTTAAACCCGAATCTTTATAATTTTTTGATTTCGGATTGGATTCGGATGATTAAAATATTATTATATTAAATTATTTTATTTAATATTATTTTTAATCAAGGTTAATTCCTTTCAATCAACTCCTTTCTCCTTTCAATCAATCAAGTTTAATTGAGATGATAAATTGATCGAATATATATGAAACTGACTATTTTACAAAAAATGACGTCTAGGTCAAAAAAATGATAATTCTTTTCTTGTGTGTCGATACTTGTCGCTGGAACTTGTCTTCGGAAGTTTTCATATATATATATATATTCAGTCAGTTTATCGTAACAGAAAATCAACTCCTTTCAATCAATCAAGTTTAATTGAAACGATAAATTGATCGAATATATATGAAACCGGCTATTTTACAAAAAACGACGTCTAGTTCAAAAAAATGATAATTCTTTTCTTGTGTGTCGATACTTGTCGCTGGAACTTGTCTCCAGAAGTTTTCATATATATATATATATATATATGTTCAGTCAGTTTATCGTAACAGAAAATCAACTCCTTTCAATCAATCAAGTTTAATTGACACGATAAATTGATTGAATATATATGAAACCGACTATTTTACAAAAAACGACGTCTAGGTCAAAAAATTGTTAATTCTTTTCTTGTGTGTCGATACTTGTCGCTGGAACTTGTCTTCAGAAGTTTTCATATATTTTATTATTGCCAAAATGATTTTCCATTTGTCTTCTTTTGATATGTCATAGAGATACTCCCTCCATCAATTTTTAGTTGTTCATTTTGAAAAAAAACACACATATTAGTTGTTCATTTTGAAAAAAACACACATATTAAGAACCTAAAATTATTTTGAATTTTTTAATGAATTTTAGCCGATTTGTTAGAAATTTTATATGTAAAAAAAACCTAAAATTACTTGAACTCTTTATTTAATAGGTAATGAGATGGATGTCCTAGTGATTTAGGTAACCACTAGGACATTGTTGGAGCATCATTTTTTGCTAGATTACTTATATTTGAGCTTAGGACATGATATAAGTAAGCTCTTGGACTTGCTCTAACTGCATTAAATGAAAATGAGTTGTGAATATATTTTCATTAGTCAAACATTGGAAATAAGAGTTCAAAGGTATTTTAAATTGGAGATGAACATTGTTACACTGCCTTTACTCTCCTCCTCGGCGCCCGAGACTCTTCTCTCACTCTCAGTTGTATCATTTTTCTGATTTGACAAATATCTACCCTTATAAATTGTTAATTATGGCTGAACAACTTTCTCCTCTTAACTGTCCTAATGAATTTCTACTCTTTATGAAGAGGAAGCTAGCAGCCGAACAAAGGTAATTTCTACTTTGTGATTACCTTCTTTATGTGTACTTGTTGGAATTTCTTGTTTCATAGGTAGAATTTCTTGTTGGAATAAGTAATTTCTTGTTGGAATAAGTAATTGGATAATTCATTAGATATACGTAAATTGCTCTCGGTTGGTCAATCATTTGATAGCCAGAGAACATTCTACCTGGTGAGTTTTCTTGTTTCAAGTATTTTAATAAATAGGATTGGTTGAGTGATAGAGACTGTAAAAATTCTTTGGTTAGAAATGTGACTATGTTATTGTATATGAATCTGTGGGTGTGGGTGTGGAACTGTGGATGAGTTAACTCGTTCAGCTCAGTAAACTTGGGCTTTGTTTGACCATCGTTACATTGACTTATAGGCTTTGACATAAATTGGAATTCGCATTGGGTCAATATATGAGGTATAATTTAAGCCCAAAAAGATAATTTGAACAACCTGGTTTAATATTTAGGCTTTATTGGTATGTAATTTTTGTGTTTTTTGTTTGATGTTTGTATTATGTCGTTAAATTGTTTATCTCAATCCTTAGTCATTAGTGTGCATATATGTCACCTCTCCTTAGTCGAAGACTGAAAAAGAGGTTAGAAGAGCTCGAAAGCACAGCTGAATCCCATCCTCCAATGGTAAAGCATTGCATATTCTGAATTATCTACTGATTTACATAATTTGTTTTGAAATTTAACTAGGTTTGTGTGTTTTTTGTAGTCAACGTCAAAACGAGCAAGAACTGACAAGCAGATCACGCAGATCACGCAGTTGGGGCCTACAAAGTTTCATAAAGAGGTATTACATAGACTTTTTTTGGAATTGAATAAAGCAAGGAGTTACGTGGCGCCTTATGGTGATCTTAATCTTCAATGGGAAGATGATGCCTTATGGGAGACAATTATGTCTATTGTGGAGCTGCCGGTAAGGTTATAGTTTCTTAACCTCTAATTTCTCGCAAACGATCAATCATATTGTTTGAATGTGCTCATTTATTCTTGCAGGTAGTCCTTTCGGTACATGAATTCAAGTTGAACTTGATTGGCTACTATGAAGCCTTTGAAAGTAATAACTCTGTCGAGCTTCACTAGTTGTGAGGAGACATTGTCTATGATCAGAAATCTCTTCCTGAGGCGAAGGGAGGGTTTAGTTGATCATCTCGCTTCCTTATTTCGTCCTCCCCCCAAATCTGCACTGGAACAATATCGTCAGGAATCAGTCACAATGGTTTCAAACAACTCTGGCATGTTGCAACCATTCCGGTCGATCCCATCACACGATGGCATACAACCACTCCAGTCGTTTCTATCAAGCTCATCAGCAAATAGCATCTACACTGGTTTTGCTCAAGGCTTAAAGGAGATAAAAGACGAGTTGTCGTTTCTAAAGTTCTCGTGGGCGCAATTTCATATGACAAAAAACAAAGGATTGATGGCATTGTTTTGTGGGTATGACCGTGACGACAGGATTAAGTTAGTTCAAGACGGTTATGGTGATTTTAGGTATCTTAGTTTTTTGTCTCTCACTCTCACTCGTATCCTCTGGTTTTGTTATTAATTGTAACAATTTTTTGTTTTATAGTGTGATGAGTGTACCATGTTCACCTCAGTAGGCATGATGCGAGGAGTGCAGAGGCAGAGGCCAGATGATTGTAGCAGCAGTGCAGTGCAACATGGTTTATGTGACTTTGTATTATTACAGAGGGGCTGTATTTTTTTAGACGCGAGTTTATTTTTCTTGAAAAGGCTCCATGTCCACTGGTTAAAACTTTGTAATGTGATTTCAAATACAGTTCGAATGCTTGTATTAAACTGTTAGCAGTGTTTGCTTTTTTACTGATTAACGGAAGTGGTTGTATGCTTGTACTAGGTCTTGCAAGATGTTGTTTCACTTAGCATAAGAATATTCGTAAGGATCATGGCTGGACACTTTATGATTTACTGTAACTGAATCATGGCAACTACTTCATACAACAGCTTCTAGTTTCTGTCCTACCAGGAAACTAAAGTTCTGTTACTACATGTTCTTTAGCAAAATTGTCCATCTCTTTTTGCTGAGACAATATCAATGTAGCCAAAGAACTGACAATATCAATGTAGCCGAAGAAATCCCTGTTCGATGACGTGCAGTAACTATACAGCTGCGCAGTCCCCGATCATTCAAGTTCTCACCCCTTGGCCTCTAAATGAAATCCCAGTTTTCATTTTCCAGATGAAGGATTTCTTCATCTCCATCATCTTATTTAACCTAACAATTATAACAAAAAAAGTGTTAGGTACAGTTTACTAGTCCTGTGCATATTTAAAAACTTATGAAAAGACAGCTCAGGCTACCTGGTGTTGCTTGGTAAGAATATTGAACGAAACAATGACACCGTTGTAATACCTACAAATAGAACATGTTAGACAATTTAAAAATGTACAAATAACCGATCTTTTAAACTAAACACTTACTTCTTATCTTCTTCCCACCAAACTTTGATCCTGGAATGAATAAGATTATCTTTAAAACCTGTTCTACATTGATTAAAATGTACATCTTTCCTTTTCTTGAGGTGGCGACCCACTGTTCTTACATTGCTTCGGAGCTTCATATTCCTCTCACGAACATTAACATTCCTCTCACGAACATTAACATCCCCCTTGACATTCTCTGGAACAGAAACAATAAAATGTTAGTGTTTTCGTCAAAAAAAATGTTAGTGTTTGACATATGTAAAATCTAATTCTTTAAGAAAGATATACCACCTTCAAACACAGGTCTCTTCATTATATTCCATCCATATCCATCCACCTTCAGCTCTTCTGCAATGATAATATTTATTTTCGCCCTCAATGCACATGCATCGAGTGGGTCAAACCAATTTCGTCCAAACTGAAAAACAGAAATAAAGCACATGTTATAAACTTGTGTTTATATGGGAGGAAGAGAGAGAGGAGGGAAGGAATTTTTACCATTTCTAAATTGTCATTTTCAAATCATGGGGGAGCTTGTTGGATGAAAAGCTCCATCATATCCATCCACCTTCAGCTCTTCTGCAATGATAGGATTTATTTTCGCCAACAATTCACGGGGTACACATTAGAGCTATGTTGATTTCAAGAGCTATGCCTACTCTTCTGCAATGATAGGGGTACACAAGTGCAATTACTTTGCTGCTAATTTTATCAAACACATTAGTACCATAAGTTTTTACTGTATTTAAAACCATTATATATAGGCCAATGTTCCAGAGAGAACCATCTTATATAGAGAATCGAGGAGAACCGTATATTCTAATATCGAATCTCATAAATAATTTTAATTTTTTTTACATAAAATATATAATTGATTCTAACGTAGAATATTAGCATATACAAACTTTATAAAAAATTTAACATTTAAAATTTGAATAAAAACATTGATTTTAAATTTGATTCTGCTGCAGAATCATTTTGGAAAGATTTGATTCTGCTGTAGAATCACTTTGGACTATTTGACTAATTTTCAATTATTTTTTTAAAAAAAAGAGTTTAATTTCGTTTTTTTATTTAATAATTGAAATTTATAATCATATCTAATAAAAAATGTGATAAAAATATGTATTATGAATATTTATGTAATGGTTCTCTCCCGACTCTATATAAGAAGTTCTCTATGGAATGCCACCCTATATATATATATACGCTAAATACGTATTCCATGTATAATAGTTTTTAAAACATATTTAATTTATAATAGTTATGATTTGACTCTTAATTTTAAAAGTTTTATTTTAACTAACATTTTATAACATTTCGAATGGGTTGCGGTGGGCTAAGATGGTAAGCTTAAATAATATATTATAAATATTGGCTAAAATTGCTGAATAATTATAATGGTTGGGTAAATTTTGAAATAATACATTATAATTTTTTTCAATAAAAATTAAATTATTGTAATAAATTATAATCAATGATAAATGATCTTAAATTGTGGTAATATAATAATACTAAAACTTATTGATTTAAAAAAGGATCAATTATTTTTAAAATTGTAAATTAAATTTTTGATAAATTATCTTGCATGAAAAGATAATAAAAGTAACAACTCAACTTCACAGCTTTATTTTGAAATTAATATAATCATTTATCTGTACTCTTTTACAAAATTTTGTAATGTGAACAGTTTTGTAAAAACACACTTGCAACATTCAGTTTTGCAAATGGGCAATGCATGAACATATTTTAAATATGAATAATTTGTTACTTTATATAGTGTAGAGAAAAATGCCCTCTGCGGCAATTTAAAAGAGAGAAAAATGCCCATAAGTACATACGTAAGAGAGTTATTTGAGTACGTAGTGTATTTTAATGGCAAAGTTGTAAATATTTGATCAAGTTTTAAAACAATAATGTAATTACAATAATATTCTCATGCATTCACATTACAAATCTGTTTGTATTCACCTAAGTTACATGAGTACGTAATCAAGTCTTGTCTTTTGACATGGTGAGTATGTTCGCTTAATCATTGTTAAGTTGTCTTAGTCTTGTTCTTCTTTCATCATTCAGTTTCGTTTTTTATTGGATATGGCGGAGAGACGTAATCCAATCCAAGAAATGGAGGAGAGTTTTGCGAGAATCCGTTTTGAAGAGGAGGAGGAGGGAGGCCTGTCATATGAAGGTGAGGGAGAGGAGATTTCAGAGATAGATGTACGTTGGTGTCTAGTAGGGCGTTTTCTTACTGAATCACCCATAGATTTTCGAGCGATGCAACATAAGATGGCATCTCTGTGGAAACCTGGGAGGGGTTTATACGTGAAGGAGTTAGAGCCGAACAGATATATCTTCCAATTTTATCATGAGGTGGATATCAAAAGAGTCATTGAAGGGAGTCCTTGGACTTTTGGCAGATTTCAGTTAGTGTTTGTTCGATTGAAAGAAGGTGAAAATCCGAGAACGGTGGTCATTAACAATCTGGACTTATGGGTGCAATTACATGGAATGCAGGCTGGTTTTATGTCACAGAGAGTGGTTCAGGACGTTGGAAACTACTTGGGCAAATTCATAGAGTCTGATCAGAATAACTTCGTGGGTGTATGGCGTGACTATCTGCGTGTTAGAGTCTCTATAAAGCTGGATGTACCGCTCAAGCGTCGAATGAAATTAAAGAGGAGTGTGGAGCAATGGTGCTGGGTGAATTTTAAATATGAAGCAATTCCAACTTTTTGTTTCATTTGTGGGATTATTGGCCATAGTGAAAAATTCTGTGAGCGAATCTTCGAAACACCACTTGAGTTGATAGAGAAACCTTATGGAATGTGGATGAGAGCTGAGCCTCGTAGGAAAGCATACACGATGGGGTCCAAATGGTTGAGGCATGGTGGTTTAGCTCAGTCACACGAAGTAGGAGACGAAGGTGAGCGCAAAACAGGAAATAGCGAGATTGGTGCTGAGGCTGTTTCACATCCCAACAAAGCAGGGATAATGAAAATTCAAAATGAGAGGGAAATAAGGAAGGATGGGATATTATTGTTGGGCGGAATTAAAGGGAATACAGCTGGTATGGGTAGTGTATCTGTTAGCCCTGTAATCGTGCAAAATTCAAATACAGAGCGGGAGAATAATGTTGAGGAGATAGAATCTAATGGGCTTTCGTTTTTGGACCCAAAGCGTCGTAGAACGGATGACCCAATATTAGACAAGCCCGCAGTGTTTGAGGCTAATGAGGATGATCTAATGCTGGATACAGAATCTCAAAATAACAACAACCAAAAAAACGAATTATTGGCGGGTGCTGCAAGGCAGGCCCGCCATGCATTATGAGTGTGTTCAGCTGGAACTGCCGAGGGGTTGGGCTCCCTTGGAATGTTCGGTTCCTTAAAGACATAGTATGTCGTGAAAAGCCTGTTTTTATATTTTTGTGTGAAACAATTGGTCGAAAGGATAAAATGGAAGGTATAAGAAGACAGTTAGGTTATGAGGGGATGATAGTTGTTGAACCACAGGGGAGAAGTGGAGGTATCTCTCTGCTTTGGAAAGAAGAGAATCAAGGAAACCTACTTAGTTTTTCTCAACATCATATTGACATTGAGGTGAAAGTGGAAGGTATGAGGCCTTGGCGTTTAACTGGGCTCTATGGTGAACCTGACAGAGCACAGCGAAGAAAGACCTGGGATTTATTGAGACATTTAGCTCGAGACTCGAACTTACCATGGTGTGTTATTGGGGATTTAAATAATGTTTGCTCGCAGTTAGACAAGAAAGGTGGCCTGGCATATCCTTCTTGGTTGGTTGATGGTTTTAATGAGTCTTTAGCTGATACGGGGTTGCTGGATATGGACCTGGTAGGACATCAGTACACCTGGGAAAGAGGTCGAGGCACAGACGATTGGCAGGAAGTTCGTCTTGATAGAGCTTTGACAACGGAGAATTGGCTGGATTTGTTTCCTCTAGCAAAATTGTACAACCTGGAGGGCTCAGAGTCTGACCACAGTCCTTTACTGCTATTGCCTAAAAAATCTGAGGCTAAGCAGAATAACACCAAGTTTCGCTTTGAGAATGCATGGTTACTTGAACCCATGTGTGCTCAGCTAGTTAAAGACACCTGGGAAGGCTGTTTGAGGAATGATATTCAAGATAAGGTGGCTGCTTGTGGTGAAAAGCTTTTGAGTTGGGGTAAGGAGATAACAGGAGACTTTGCCGCTCGTATAAAGAATTGTAAGCTCGAACTTCATCACTTGAGGGGACTAAGAGATGCTCAGTCGGTGGAGAAATATAAAGAAGAAAAAAAGAAACTTTCGTTGATTCTCGAGCAACGTGAAATCTTTTGGCGCCAACGTTCAAAGCAGTTATGGCTTCAGGCAGGGGACCAAAATAGTAAGTTCTTCCACGCTTCAGCGAATGCTCGTCGTAGAACAAATCGGATTCATAAACTTCAAAATGAAGCAGGGGAATGGAAAGAGTGGGATAATGGTTTGGCTGATCTTATAACAGAGTTTTATAAGAACTTGTTTAATTCGAACCAGGTCGACTGGGAGGAGGTTGTGGATTGCATCCAAACATCAATCACAGGGGAACAAAACGATGTTTTGTTAAAAGATATAACCGATGCTGAAGTAAAACATGCTCTATTTCAGATGCACCCGGACAAGTCTCCGGGTCCGGATGGTATGACACCTGCGTTTTTTCAGAAACATTGGCAAATAGTGGGTAAGGATGTTGTTAGTCTGGTTAGAGAGTTTTTTCAGACGGGGCATTCAGGGGTGGCTTGAATGAGACTAATGTGGTATTAATTCCGAAGAAAAAGTGTCCAACAAAAATCTCAGAGTTGAGACCCATCTCTCTCTGTAATGTCTTAGCAAAAATTATCACAAAAGTTCTTGCCAACCGCATGAAAGAGCTGCTTGAGAACGTTATCTCAGAAAACCAAAGTGCGTTCATCCCTGGTCGGCTTATTTTTGATAACATGATGGTTTCGTACGAAGCTATGCACTATTTAGAAAGGAAACGTCGAGGTAAAGGTGGATTCATGGCACTAAAGTTAGACATGAGCAAGGCCTACGACAGAGTGGAGTGGACTTTTCTTCGAGCCATTCTGAGGAAGATGGGATTTCACGATAGATGGGTGAATCTGATTATGCAAAGTGTTGCCTCAGTTTCTTATAAAATTGTTCATGGTCAGAAAGAGATGGGTCCAATAGTTCCAACTAGAGGGGTACGTCAAGGGGACCCTTTGTCCCCATATCTGTTCATCATATGTGCAGAAGGCCTATCTGCGTTGATTAGAAAGTACGAGGCTCAAAAGCAATTGACTGGCATCAAGGTTTGCAATCAAGCTCCGAGTATAACCCATATGTTTTTTGCCGATGACAGTTATTTGTACTGTAGGGCAGAAGTGGAAGAAGCAAACAGGATAAAGAATATGTTGCAAGTTTTTGAAAGTGCCTCGGGACAGAAGGTAAACACAGCAAAATCCTCAGTTTTTTTCAGTACGAATATGATTGCCTCTAATAGAGAGGAGATATGCAATGTGCTGGGGATGGAGGAAGCAGATGAGGGAAGTAAATATCTGGGTCTGCCAAATACCCTGGGTCGCAACAAATCCACAATTCTGGGTTTTCTGAAAGACAAGGTGATCAAAAAAGTGGAGGCTTGGATGGTAGACTTATTTCAAAACCAGGTGGAGAGATTTTAATTAAATCGGTTGCTCAGTCAATTCCTAGCTACGCTATGAGTGTTTTCCTCCTACCACTAGAGATTACCAAAGACATAGAAAGAACCCTCTGTAAGTACTGGTGGAGGTCAAAGTCTAATGCAACTAAGGGGATACACTGGATGAGTTGGGACCGTTTAAGCAGACATAAATCTACTGGTGGAATGGGCTTTAGAAATTTTCGGGATTTCAACCTAGCACTGCTAGGAAAGCAAGGATGGCGGTTCCTCACAAAGCCGGATAGTCTAGTGAGTCGTCTATACAAAGCACGATATTTTCCTTCAGGTAATTTTCTGAACTCAAGTTTGGGTCATAACCCTAGCTTCGTGTGGAGAAGCGTTTGGGAGGCAAAAAGTCTTATCCAGTCGGGGGCGAGATGGATGGTTGGCTCAGGGGATAAGATTGACATTATTGGGCAGCCTTGGTTGAATGAGACGCAGAATCCCTACATTACAAGCATTTCTGAAGCTTTCAAAAATAATAAAGTATCATCTCTGTTGACGATGGATCGTAGTAACTGGGATACTGAAATTTTAAGTGATTTGTTTAATGTAAGAGATCAGGAATGTATCAAACGGGTTCCTTATCATGGTAGTTCGGGAGATGACAGTCTGTATTGGAGTAAAGAAGCATCTGGTATGTACACTGTTAAGAGTGCGTATCGTTTTTTACAATCTCAGAAGGGTCTCTGGAATTCGTCTGATAACGTTAGTCTTTGGAAGAAAATGTGGAGACTAAAAGCTCCTCCCAAGGTACTTAACCTGCTTTGGAGAGCTATGTCAGGTTGTCTTCCAACTAACACTTTGCTTCAACAAAAGCATGTTCCAATTCTAGGAACCTGTCCAGTTTGTGAGAGTGGAGATGAAACGATTTTTCATGCTTTAGTTCAATGCCCTTTGGCTCAGCAATGTTGGCAGTTATATTGCCCAGGGATGCTGCCTATTCCGGGAGATAACTTTAATGGTTGGTTGGAGCAATCATTGGGAGGATGTAGTGCTAGCAAAGGTGCAGAAATTGCCACGATCTGTTGGGCAATTTGGCGAGCGCGTAATGACAGAGTGTGGAGAAACATAAAAGCTCGAGTGAATAATGTTGTTTCATCAGCTATGCAGTATCTTTTACAGTGGAAGAATGCCCAGAGTAAGGATTTCTTGCCTGTCACTCATGCATTCCAGGAGGGTGATGGTGCTGTTCTTTGGGTAAAGCCTCAGGGAGATAAAATAAAGATATCGGTTGATGCAGCATGTTTTGATGAGCATTCAGCGTTTGGAATTGGTGTGGTGGCTCGGAATTCAGAGGGTGAGTTAATACAGGCCTCCTCAAAACTTTTCCAGGGGGATGTAGCTCCTGAATTGGCAGAGGTGATTGCCATCAGGGAGGCTCTAAGCTGGCTGAAGAACAAGGAATGGAGTGAGACGGTAGTAGAATCAGACTGCTTGGTGGCTATTCAAGCAATCAGGAGTCGAGTATCTATGGTGTCTCCGTTTGGTAAGGAGGTTGCAGCTTGTCGTAGTATTCTTAAGGATCTTAGAACAACATCGTTGTATTTTGTTAAACGATCTGCTAATGAGGCTGCTCACTACATTGCGAGGGAGTCTTATTCTTTTCCAGATCGAGTTCTTGATAGGAGGAATGTCCCTATTGAGTTTATGCATATTTTGCAAGCTGATTTAGCTGTTGAATAAAATAACCCTTTTACGTCAAAAAAAAAAAAAAAAAAAAAAAAGTTACATGAGTACGTACTTAGGAGCATTATATATGTATCAAAGGCTTGTGCAATAATTATTATTTGGGAAAACTTTGGTGTAAAATTAATCATTCTCTGATTTGTTAAAACACTTTCATACATAATAATAATTTAGTAATTTAATTAGAATAAAATTACATTTATAATTCAGGGTACATTGAAGTGGGGGCGCCTGGCGTCTTTTTAGATACATACAGAGGGCGGTCTACAACAATTGCCCTGGACCATCCACCGTACATATATAGAGTACTGGGGGTGTACGCGGGTGGATATGATTCGGTTGAAGGGTAAAATTTGAACCAAATCGTAACTTGTGGTTATTGAAAATTTTCATCCGCAACTAAACCATTAATATAAAAAAAATTGACCATATCCATCCACGTAATTGTGGTTTTTGCGGTTGAAATTTGCAGTTCAACCGCGAAAGTAGTTGCACAAAAAATTTAACTTTAATACTTAATATACGAACTCACAAAAATGAATAAATTATGTAATTATATGAGCGCGGGTAGAAAGAAGGACTACGTCGACTATATGAAGGTTTTAAACTATATGAAGGTTTTAATTCATTTTGTCTAGTTGAGTAAAATATTGTCTTAGCTATCCCTTTTGATCTAAGATAAGAAGATTTACTTAAGTTAGTTTAGGTGCCTACACATGACAGCCAAATAGTAAACTATATAGACTTTCAGAAGCAAAACTTCAATTTAATAAGCACTCATTGTAGACCTCTTCTTTCACAACTACAAACGTTTACTTCACAAAGTAATAAGATTATTTAACCCTTACAATAAACATAACAAGACATAAATAGTAAGAACTCAGAAAAAAGACCGGTCCACATATATAGTCAAAACACACACACACAGAGATATAGAGAGAGATAGATGCACACCCAAGAATGGACGAAGAGGACAGTTTCCTTTCAAATTCAAAACATTCAAATTCAAATTCTCTAATCGAATTTAGAGACGATGCTGGCACGATTGGCATCACCATCTAGCCCGATAGCCAAATATAACACATAATGCAGTAAGTATGACAATCTTCCCGCTCCTATTTTGTTGCCCGTTTTTATGTAGAACTATGTCTTAAAATCAAATGCATGGTTACGTAATATAATCCAATTACTTAGAAAGTAAAACTAGCAGGTTATACCTAGCACTAGCACGGAATAAGGTGCCACTAGCAGGTTATAACTAGCACTAGCAGGGAATACGGTGTCACTAGCAGGGAATACGGTGCCACTAGCAGGTTACAACTAGCACTATCAGGGAAAATGGTGTCACTAGCAGGTTCCAACTAGCACTAGCAGGGAATAGGGTGTCACTAGCAGGTTACAACTAGCACTAGCAGGGAATAGGGTAGTACTAGCAGGTTATAACTACAACTAGCAGGGAATAGGGTAGCACTAGCACGTTACAACTAGCACTAGCAGGGAATAGGGTAGTACTAGCAGGGAATAGGGTAGCACTAGCAGGGAATATGGTAGTACTAGAAGGGAATAGTATGGCACTAGCAGGGGATAACTTGCACTAGCATGTTATAACTAGTTTTTAAAAGGCTTCCCGACACATTTCACATTTCAAAGGTATTAACAGCCTACTTACATAAAACAACATTTAGTTAGGAAACATAAGTTGATTGCCTAATGTTGAATTTTGAGATTACTGTGACACATAAAATTCTCAAAATAACTTGAACGTTATCTCAAATGAAGCTATGGGAAGAGCTTGAGTATGTTCTATATCTTCTCAAAATCAAAAATAGAAGTACTCACAATGTTGCTCTAGTTCTAAGAGAAAGGATGCTGAAAACAAAAGCTATGCTTGGAGGAGGTGTTTCTAGTGCATATATTCCTAAGTACAGAGATGCTTATGGAAAGATTGTTGAGATGAAGAGAAACAGTGCTAAGTTCAATACTGCACTGGGTATAAAAGTTTTGGAGTTCAACTTAGAGTCTGACAAATCTTACTATATTCGGCTAGGGAATGAAATGAGGAAGAACAGCATTTATTCTCTGAGAGCTGCTATCTACCAGACTGGAGAAAGTGATCCAGAACTCAAGGAATTAAAAGGGATCATGGTAGATGAGCTGGAAAAAGCTGAAAGGAGGCTACTTATTGACTATCTCAGGACAGTGCCTGATATTGAAGAGATTAAGTAAAGTCTGACTGTAAGTTTTTAAAGTTTTCTGTTCTAAGTTAAAGTTAAACTCTGATTATATTTAAACACTGCATTTGTTATATGTTTTGACATCATCAATTATCTATTAACTTGTACATCTTTATTATGCACAAGTTGGGGGAGATTGTTAGATATAATTGCTGACGTTTGTTCATCAGTGTTTAAGTACCAGGTACTCATCAGAGTTTACTGGAAGCCAGTCAGAGTTTATTAAAGTCTAACGGGGAGAAAGTTTACCTTAGCTGTCGGTGCTAATATCAAGATTCTAGAAGCAATATATCTTGAAGATGGAAAGAAGCAAGATATATTGAGACAGATAAGGAAACGGAACAGAAGACAGAAGCAATCCTAATTTGATATAATTTGTATAGCTAATTTATAGGATATCAATTAGAGATTGATTATGTAGCTGTGTACTATATAAACACAGATAGGTTAACCCTAAAAGGGATGCGAATATTGAATATATTATTCTTGTAACCTAGCAGCTCTCTGTGATATTTTTACATCACTGAGAGAAGAGTTATTTATATAATTCAGTTGTTGATTCATAAACAGTGTTCTCAATTGTTATTATCATACTTATATTGATTATATATTGTGTAATTCGGCCTAACATAAGTACTTTACCAGTTTGTGTTTCAGCTTCAGTTTTGAACATAATGAATTTTTCTAGTGCTTCATCTTTATGTCTAAGTAAATAAACATAACAGTATCTACTACAATCATCTATAAAGGTAATAAAATATCGTTTATTATCCTTAGTCAACATGCCACCAAATTCACATATGTCTGTGTGTACTAAATCTAATACTCCTGAATCCCTAACAACATTATGAAAGGGTTTCCTAGTTTGTTTAGCAGTCACACATACTTGACATTTAGATTTCTTATTAATGACATATTTTGGAATCAACTCTAAATTCATCATATTCTTTAGAGCACCAAAATTTAAATGACCAAGTCTAGAATGCCACAAATCGGATGATTCAACACAATTAACAGAAGGTGCAACACTATCATTAATAAAACTGCCCAAAACAGGCTCAACATTTATCAAAAATAAACCATCAGACAAGTAACCTTTACCAAAAAATGTACCAGTATGTGTAATAACTACTTTATTACATTTCAAAGAAAGTTCAAAACCATTTTTAACTAAACAATTTCCACTTATTATAATTCTACGAATATCAGGAACAAGATGCACTCTAGTGAGGGATAGAACATGCCCAGAAGCAAACTTCAGGTCCATGTTTCCTATTCCAAGAACTTGAGCAGCACTAGCATTCCCCATCGTCACTGTCAATCCATGAGTTTGTTGATAAGGTACAAAAAGAGTAATATCAGTACAAATATGTACATTAGCTCCAGTATCAATCAACCATTCATGTGACAGATAAGTGGAAAGAAGTACAGGGTTGTAGGTAACATACCCGTCATTGGTTCCAGAGGCAACAACCTCACCAACAACCATGTTAACCTTAGGCCCATCAGTGGTTCGAAGCACAATATTAGCTTGTGCTCCCACAACAGATTTCTTAGCTTTCTTTGCAGGACAGTCCTTGCTCCAATGACCAACTTGTCCACAAGACCAACAAGGTTTGTTTGTCTTTGGTTTCTTAGCCTTGTTCTTGTCAGTTTTAGGTTTAGTGTTATCCTTCTTAGTGACAGCCTTTCTTTTCTGTCCAACAGTCACTACATTAACCTTTGAACTCCCATGTTCAGCAGGCATCACATGTCCCTGTTTGGACTTGTGTTGTTCCTGCACAGAGATGTCCAACATCAGGTTTGTCCAAGTGATCTCTCCTTTCTGTCTTTTCAGGGAGAGAGCAAACTCTTCCCAAGACTTAGGGAGCTTTTCAATCACAGCCATAACCTGAAACTTCTCAGGAAGGTCCATTCCGGACTCCTTCAAAGCATGCACCAACATCTCAAACTCATGTGCCTGCTCAGTCATGGATTTTGTATCCACCAGTTTAAAATCAAGAAACCTAGCCACGGAATACTTTTCCAACCCTTGCGAGTCAGTATTGTGTGTCTGGTCCAGCTTCTCCCATAAGAGCTTAGCAGTGAAGGAGTTAGATGAATAAACATCAAATAGAGTGTTGTATAGCAGCCCTAGCCACCCCATCTTTTTCCTCCCACATAGCATAAGCCCTAACAGAATCAGCCTTTTCCTGATCAACAACCGGTTTCTCATACTGCACCACCGGCCATAGACCCTTTACCGTAAGCCACAGTTTCATCTTTTTCTGCCAACGAGAAAAACCAACACCCCCACCAAATTTATCAGGCATTCCTGACAAATCGATAGGCTGTGGGAAACGGTATGTGGTCCAATCAATGGTAGGTACAGTAACATCAGACCCAGTAGCAATAACACCAACATGAGTTTCAGTTCTGTTAACCATCTTGCTAATTAACAATATATAACACAGAATAATCTCTTCAAGATTGTTGGGTATAATTAACTAAACTACACAGCAACAATAAGACAGTTATATATATATTTGTATTAACAAGAACATGCAAAAATACCAATAACAAAACAAACACGAAGGTCGAAACAATAATATAATTAGAGACTGAAAATAACAAGACAAGAAAGAACACTTATCTCTCTGTAGCTTTTAACAAGTACTGATAGATAATAAACAGCTGAGTCGCCAAGCCTTAGAGAAGTCTTGACTGTTCTTGAAGAGATTATTGCCCCACTTACGCTGTGTTGGGTTGCAGCAATATCACTCCCAGGATAAAATAGCACAGATCAATCCACTCACAGAAATGGCAATGATCAACAGCGACCTGCACCTCAGTTCGCCCAAAAACCTATCTATATTCTGTATGTGTTGTGAGAGAGAGAGAGAGAGAGTAGAATATCTTTTCTAGGGTTTTTTACAGTTATGTATCTACTCTACTTGTCAAATGTTATATTTTGTATATATATAATACAAAATAAAACGTAACATATCAAATATTGTAACTGAAGATATGACATTTAATACTAAATATTCTGATTTAATTATCATAATAGTTGTCATCATGATTTAATAACAGTTACAGCTCAGACAAGATTTCCTGGTCCATCAGGATTTGATCATCATCAGTACTTACTCAAGCCATCAGGACTTGCTGTCCGTCAGGAGTGGCATCAGTACTTGACCAACAATTCGTCAGGATTTAACTCCATCAGGATCCAAGTACTGACCCAGACCATCAGGATCAGTAGTCGAACTGGTCCATCAGGATTTAATATAAATCCTGACCCAGTTCGTTTAACTGTTACAAATAAAAACTGATACTATTAAATTAAATCAATAAATAATATTAAATAAACAGGTAATAAAATTCCTCGCCCAGGTCGCCTCGCGTACGCGAGACGCCGAGACATTCGCCCAAATCGCCCTTCGAGTCGAGTCGAGTCGTGACGTGGCGGGGCGAGGCGGGCGGCGGCGGCGCGTGTGTGCGCGCGTGAGGCACATAAAAACACCATGCACACCGACATGCCTTAGTAGTTGTACACTACTCTTGCACATGTTTCTATATAAACCCACCAACCTCTCATTACCATTTCTATGTAGGATACAAGTTATTTCAATATAACCAACCCACATAACCCATTTCAAGCAACCTATTTCAACTCAATTTATTTATGGATTTCACTAAGAAAATGTCTTAGATCCAAACATGAAAGTTTAAGTCCTCATAACAAGGAACAACCTCCAATTGTTAGTTTCCGGAAATTCCATCAAGAACATATTTAAAATATGCCTTAAACTCTCCATTTTCTAACAATAAATTCTTTCTCAAAGAGAACACTGGCACTTCTCTAGACAACAATATTCTCTGGAATTATTGGCCTCGAAGATACTTGAGAATTTTGAAATGGAGCAGATTTTCACCAACAACCAAACAGTGACTTCTCTACCTCCAACAACTTCACCATGGAACACGAGTGTGATCATGGCCTCCAATCCACTCATCGACCAGGAAGATTCTCTCCCATCATTACCATCTGAGGCACCTTGGAATTTGGACCAACATAATTCATTACCGCCTTTCCCATTAGAGTCAGAGTGGAATGTGAATCCGGAAGCATCCACTATGGCGCCAGTTAGTAACAATATTATGGACCAAGAACATCTTCTTACATGTTCACCATCCGAAATTCCTTGGAATCTAGATGCGGATCTGGTCCCTGAAACTTATACCGGCAATTTCTTTGATGATCAGAATTCACTATCTGATCAAATACTAGAGGCCGCTTTCCAAAACCCTTCTTCATTTCATGTCAACATGTAGTGAATGGACTTACTGTGCAGCCAGTAAGGGCATTCCTTTATGTGTTATGTGTTAATGAACATGACATGAAAAGAAAAAGAAAATAAAGAAATGTGTTTTTATTTGTAAGTATGAAATAAGTTAAGACCAAGCTGTGAGTTGTGGATGGAAGGTCCCGATTTTGTCTATGTAAGTTGTCAATAATATTTGTAACATATTCGAATGTTGGAAAGAAATATGTAGAGCTGTAATTCGAGCCGCCAACTCATATATCGGCTCGGCTCGTGTGCCAAACCCGACTAAACTCGGCTCAAAACTTGAAAACCAAACCCGGCTCGAACTCGAACTCGAACTCGTTTATAATTTCAAATAAAAATTGTTAAAATTTATTTTTATTATTTAAATAATGGAAATTAGTTAAAATATGTTAATATTTTTAATTGTTGAGCTCGCGAGTATATCTAGCTCCGCTCGTTTGGATCGCGAGTAAATCCGACTAAATTCGTTCATTAAACTAGTCGAGTTTGATCATAGTTTTGGACTCGTTTACTTAAACGAGCGGCTTGGTTCGGCTCATTTATTTGCGGGCTCAAACTCGTTTCATCGGGTATCATTGATTCACATCATTGAAGAGAAATATATATTCAAATTTTAAGTTCTCAAACATTTTTAAGAAATGATGTATAATATATAGACGAATGAATGTTTGAATTCGATTGACAAAGATCTGGAAATTTTAATACACATTTGGCAAATTTAATATTGCAATAACACGCCAACTTTAATAGCGATAATTAAATTCCAAATTCAATACTTATCTTAAATAAAAATCGGTCTAAATTAACAGATATCCATAAACTCCAGTTAGGTATTATACTTTCAAAAAAAAAATGTAGTATATTGATTTTCTATTTTAATTTTCAAAAAAAATCGACAAGGAAACACTGTATTTCAAATTAAAAATTCTTCATCCAATGTTCTATTTTATTGGCAAGTCTCTTGCATTCGCTTGAGTATATTTCGTCTGAGTTTGAATCTCCTCCCTGCAGTGGGGATGGGTGAGTAAACGGTGCTAGATTGCCAAACTTTAATAAGTATTCGTTCCAAATTAATCGTAAATTTTTCCCAGTCAAATTAATTAGTTTTTTATTAAATATTCAAAATTGTATTTCTAAAAATTTAGAAAATTAAAAATCAATCTAATGAAGATTACATATTTTCTTTAATAATATAATTTTTAATTATGATAGGTGTTGAGTCAAGTCAAAATTAATTAATTTGATCGTAAACCGTTAAAAGCTGACCATTATTTTGAAATATAAGGAATATATAAATTTCATTGATTAAAGTTTTAAAAAATATATTTTAATAATTTAAAGATTTTCGGTGAATTTGGAAAAGAAAAAATGAATTTGTTTTTGTAACTGGAGCATTAATTATATTGACTGCATCAATTACAATATTAAAACTTGTATATAGAAACGGTAGTATTGATGGTAGTCTTTGCAATATTAAAACTTGTATATATTTAGAAATGGTAGTATTGATGGGAGTCTTAAATTTAATACCTACGTGTGTATATATACTTTACCTAAGAACTTCGTACACAACACATATATTTACACTTCACACTCCCTACCTCCACTCCATAGAAACAGCATTTCACTGCTACAAAGATTAAACTCAGACTGCATGCATGATAAGGGTGGCTGATAAGTTGCACGCTTCAAGTAATCAAGAACACCTGGTATTATCAAACTTTGAATTCCGTTATGTTTGGCTGGACTCAGGTTAGACGTATTTCTGGCGCTTTTCTTTAAATTCTACGAGAGTTTAATATGCTGACTAAGTGCATCTGTGCATGAAACTTTTGATACTACCTTATTAGAGCATCTCCAACCACCCAAAGCCTTTAGCTAAAAGTGTATAGAAAATATCATAATTAAATATTTTAGATATTAATATGTAAAATATCATAATTAAATATCATAATTAAATATCATAATTAGATATGTATTTATATCCTAAATGCTCCTACTCACTTATACGAGTAGTGATTTTTAGTAGTTCTTTATAAACATCTTTCAGTCTGACTCATTCCTATTGTTTTTTATTTTTGTATCTTCATCTTCACATGGTTTCTCATGCACACCCTCCTAAGAAGTGTTTACACACAGTCTTGTAATTGATCACCACATTTCACGATAAATTGACACATGAGATGACATATCTGGTTGTTTAACTGCCTCCTCTTTACCCTTACGATTATCGTCACACCCCTCTACCCTCTGGTATCTGCCCTCGAATCTTTGATCATCGTTGACTAAACTGTCCTCTACCATTCAACCAAGGCATGAGTATCATGGGGTGATGGTAACACTTGTTCTTGTAGACAATACTCATTAACTAAGTTAGATGATAAAGACAATAAAATTAGTGATAGACTTAGTTTGGAGGGAAAATATCAGAATATATACTTTGACGGTCTTGATGATAATGAGAAGGGTTAAAATTAGTCAACTACACAAGCGAAAATTTATCAACTTTGACAAGTTAAATTGACATACAATGATCAGTATGACTTGTTTTACACTTCAAGTGAGAATTTGAGTGAAAAATTATGTGTAGATGGAAATAATATAAAAAATAGCAATACCTCTGCGTAAACAAGTTCAAGTAACCACCAACTATACTAATATCTTGATTAATGGGGACAGTGACGACAATAAAATGAGTGAAGAACGAAGTTTCAGAGATAAATATCAAAAGAGAAAAGGGTTTTAGTAATGAGAATAGTAAAAAGAATCTAACTGGGCAGCTAGATTACAACCATCACATTATGATCAACAATGAGATATTGCTTAACATTTCATGAGAAAATGTGCATGAGAAATTATTTAAAAATATGTAAATGTTAATTAAAATAACCGCGGTGCTAGGCCAAGTGAAGAATTTTGTTAAGTACTGTGAAATTCTATCATTTACTATAGTGTTGAAGCACTTACTAACTATACAGTCACATGTAAGTGGGATAACAGAAATTATAAGTAAAATGAATGTTAATTTTTTAAAATTAAATCATAGTTTTAGTACATAATGATTATTATCGGTACTAGATGTAAAAAGGATGTTACTTTCTTAATGTAATACACATCTAAATCAATTTTAGAAAAAATTGCAGATTCTTGTTTAGATTATTAGTTAATATGTGATGCATGTGTTTTAGAATTGATTGTTTTAATAAAAGAGACAAATAGTATATAAAATATTAAGTTGCTTACATCGGAAGAACTTAAAAGAGTTTTAATTCTTATATTTGTAAAAGAGCGTTTACAACGGACTTGGAAAGGGTTACGTACATAGAAAGAAAAATTTATTTAACTTTGTTATCTTATTTGGCTGCTAGGAAATGATAAAACAATCTCAATACACACGCACACTCTCGTATGTATATTCAGGTGAAAAACAAAATATGACTTCACTATTTATTTCATCTGGAATCACAGAATACAAATACAGGGAACAAAACGAATACTTGCTAGAAAGTAGGAACCACTAGTGCAACTAAGTCCTACTTCCACTCCAACACCTATACTACAGATCCTACAACTACGTTATTGTTAAAGACCATGTCTACGACAAACTTTATTTAAACATGTTTAGATTAAGGCCCATTAGAAACTAAGCCCAACACATTCCCCCTAATCTAAGCATGTTTATTTAACACAGCTGCAGCTACACCCACGACATCTTGGACTCCGATCATGCTTCTCATTTCTTCAAACTTGATCCTGCCCAATGCCTTAGTTAAAATATCTGCCCTTTGCTCGTGTGTTGCTACGTACTCGATTACCAGCTTACCCCGTTCAATACATTCGCGAATAAAGTGAAAACGAACGTCTATATGTTTGCTTCTCCCATGTTGAACAGGATTCTTCATAAGCTCCATTGCTGATTTGTTATCCACACGCAGCACAACAGGACCGACTTTATGTCCCGAGATTTCTTCTAACAAGCCCTGGAGCCAAATGCTTTGGCATGCTGCAAGAGTTGCTGCCATATACTCCGCTTCGCAGGACGATAAAGAAACTACCCTCTGCTTTTGGGAAGTCCACGAAATCAGATTATTGTTCAAATAGAAACACATACCACCTGTACACTTTCTGTCTATGACATCTCCGGCTAAGTCGATGTCCGAATAACCCAGCAGAATCTTTCCATTCTCACTACAAGAAAATCCTGTTTTAACAACAGAAAATTTCGTTGGTAGATTAATAAAATCCGTTACTAAGACAGTTTGATAACGGAATGGCCACCGAAATGGTCCGTTGGAGTAAACGTCGTTGGGAAGTAGCTACCAACGGATTTGTTTTCGTCACTAAACTTTACAACGGAATATCAACATACTAACAACAGAATTCATGTTTTCAAAATAACGATTCTCCAACCAACTTAGTAACGGAATAGTTTGTTAGCATTGTTAGCAACCACATAGTAACGAAATTTTCGTTATAAAATTTTGTAACAAATTCCCAACGGATAATCTGCTAGTATTATTAGCAACCACATGCCAACAAATTAAATTTTCGTTATTAAATTTAGCAACGAATTGCCAACGGATAATCTATTAGTACTGTTAGCACCATATGCTAATGAAATTTTCGTTGTCAAATTTAATAACAAATTCCCAATTGATAATTTGTAAGTAATTCTAGGATGAACTTTTAGAACCATACAAAGCGAAGTCTTGAACAAATCAAAAATTATCAAAACCGTCTTTACAAACTCATGGGTAAGAAAATTTATATCCTAATTTAAATTACATTGATATTCCATGAGTAATTTTTCTTACTTTATGTTGAGAGAAACAAATAACATGATTGAATAATCAAAAATACATAATAAACAGCCTTGTATCTCTTCTTTTTTATCAACAGCAAAATCCAAGGTTCTTCAAAATAGTGGCGGCGACGCTGACCTTTTGACATCAGTTTTATTCTTGTAGGAGGCTTCTTCTCAGCTTGTCATCATGCTGTCCTAGAAGTTAATTTTCAATGAATACACATGCAAATGTGTATGTGTGTGTACATGTCTATACGTAGAGAGGCTAGAAAATTGGGCAATGGATATATATTATGTACTTGGAGTTATGGAAATTTTATTAAGACAGAATGGGAAAGAGCGAGGTTAGATCTATGAAGATGAATGTATGAGATTTAAAAGTAATGAAGGCAAAGAGTGAATGGGTAGTTGAGTGACAGCATGAGAGATAGATATGAGAGATATATATGAATTATTGGGTCATGTGTAGCCGTTGAAATGTCTTCTCCTTTTCCTTATCAATGGTTGTAAATTGATGAATCATTGTAATCCGTGTGCTCTGTTTTTGTCCAATGAAATCTCGACACATGGCCTATGAATAGAACATTCAACACTTCATTTTTTCTCCTCGTAGGAAAACCAAATATATATTATAACGTGAATATTTTTTTATAAATAGTTGTTAAAAAATTTAGATCTCACGAATAAAAATATCTGAATTTTTGCATAGACTCTTCATCTTTAACCATCTTAAAATCCATACGGTTTGATCAAAAAAATTTCATTTTAAATAGGAGAATCATGCTAGGAGAATCTTCATTTTAAATTTATTATTTTCTAAATTTTTTGAAACATCGTTAAAATTGATAGAACTTCAATTCCGTACGGTTGAATCGTTGATAAATATTTTTAAAAAAATCGAAACACCAATTCGGGATGAAACACTAGTTAGAAGTACAAGTCAAAATACTAATTGACTCTTAAAATCTCAAAGCAAATAAATATATTATTTTCCAAAAATTTGAAATATCATTAACATGGATAGATATTCACATACGTATGGTTGGATCGTCGATTAATAGTTTAAAAATAACGAAACACTGATTCGGGAGGAAACACTAGTTAAAAGTACAAGTCAAAATACTAATTGACTCTTAAAATCTCGAACCAAATAAATATATTATTTTCCAAAAAATTTGAATTATCATTAAAATGGATAGATCTTCACATCTGTACGGTTGGATCGTCAAGGAATATTTTAAAAAAAATTGAAACACTTATTAAAAGTACAAGTAAAAGTACTAATTGACTCTTAAAATCTCAAACCAAAAAAATTTATTATTTTCCAAAATTTTTGAAACATCGTTAAAATTGATAGAACTTCAATTCCGTACGGTTGGATCGTTGATAAATATTTTTAAAAAAATCAAAACACCAATTCGGGATGAAACACTAGTTAGAAGTACAAGTCAAAATACTAATTGACTCTTAAAATCTCAAAGCAAATAAATATATTATTTTCCAAAAATTTGAAATATCATTAAAATGGATAGATCTTCACATACGTATGGTTGGATCGTTGATTAATAGTTTAAAAAAAACGAAACACTGATTCGGGAGGAAACACTAGTTAAAAGTACAAGTCAAAATACTAATTGACTATTAAAATCTCGAACCAAATAAATATATTATTTTCCAAAAAATTTGAATTATCATTAAAATGGATAGATCTTCACATCCGTACGGTTAGATCGTCAAGAAATATTTTTAAAAAAATTGAAACACCAATTCGGAAGGAAACACTTATGAAAAGTACAAGTCAAAGTACTAATTGACTCTTAAAATCTCAAACCAACAAAATTTATTATTTTACAAAAAAATTGAAATATCATTAAAAATGGATAGATATTCACATACGTACAGTTGGATCGTCGATAAATATTTTTAAAAAAATCGAAACACCAATTCAGGAAAAAACACTAGTTAGAAGTACAAGTCAAAATACTAATTGACTATTAAAATCTCGAACCAAATAAATATAATATTTTCCAAAAAATTTGAATTATCATTAAAATGGATAGATATTTACATCCGTTCGGTTGGATTGTTGATAAATATTTTTAAAAAAATCGAAAAACCGATTCGGGAGGAAACACTTGTTAGAAGTACAAGTCAAAATACTAATTGACTCTTAAAAGCTCAAACCAAATAAATTTATTATCTTCCAAATTCTTTGAAATATCATTAAAATAGATAGATCTTCACATCCATACGGTTGGATCGTCGATATATATTTTTTAAAAAATCGAAACACCAATTCGGGAGGAAACACTAGTTATAAGTACAAGTCAAAGTACTAATTGACTCTTAAAATCTCAAACAAAATAAATTTGTTATTTTACTAAAGTTTTGAAATATTATTAAAATAGATTGATCTTCACATCCGTATGGTTGGATCGTCGATAAATATTTTTTGAAAAATCAAAATACCAATTCGGGAGGAAACACTAGTTAAAAGTACAAGTCAACGTACTACTTGACTCTTAAAATCTCAAACCAAATAAATTTATTATATTCCAAATTTTTTAAAATATCATTAAAATGGATAGATCTTCACATTCGTACGGTTGGATCTTCGATTAATATTTTTTTTTAAAAATCGAAACACTAATTTAGGAGGAAACACTAATTAGAAATATAAGTGAAAGTGCTAATTGACTCTTAAAATCTCAAACCAAATGAATTTATTATTTTCCAAAAAATTTAAAATATCATTAAAATAAATAGATTTTTACATCCGTACGGTTGGATCGCCGATAAATATTTTTAGAAAAATTGAAACACCAATCCGATAAATACTAACTATTTAACCAAATTAAAAATGATAACAGACTAGTAACGGAATATATTTAACTGATTTAAAAGTGGTAACAGATTACTAACAGAACAAAAGCTGTAACTTGTGTTAATTTGGGTTGGCAATTCGTTACGAAACAGTTATTATGTCATTACTATTTCGTAAGTAAAAAATCTGTTAGCAAACCATAGCTACTTTATTGGCACATTTGGGCGGACATTTTTGGCGCCTATTTTACCAACGAAAATATTCCGTTATTAAATATCCGTTAGTGATCTGCTGGGTTTCTGTTGGTAGAATTTTGACTTTTCAAATTTTTGATATCCGTTAGCAATCTGTTTGTAACTACTAACAGATGGATTTCCGTTGCTAAATTCTGTTGGTATATTAGCTTATTCTTGTAGTGTCTTTTCAGCCCTGTTAACCAAACCATAACCAATTGTTCCTTTTATGTACCTCAATATGTGCTTAACCGCTTGCTAATGCTTGATTGTTGGCACTTCCATGAATCTACTCACCATTCCTACGGCATAAGAGATGTCGGGTCTGGTATGAGTTAGATACCGCAAGCTCCCAACAATTCATCTGTACTCTGTGGCATCAATCTGTTCACCTCCTTCATCCCTATCCAACTGCAACTTGTACTCCATTGGATACCAGCATGAGTTACAGTTCAGCATACCTGATCTTTCGAGCAACTTCCTCGCATAAGCGGACTGTTTTAGGGTGGTCATGTGACCTGTTTGAGAGACTTCCAAACCCAAATAAAATGATAACAAGCCAAGATTGCTCATTTCGAATTGGGTGTTCATCTGTAACTTGAACTGTTCAATTTCATGCGTGCTCGAACCTGTTACTAGTAGGTCTTCAATGTACACGGCAACCACCAGTATATTTCCTTGAGCCTGCCTAGTATAGACTGCATGTTCATGTAAACACCTCTTAAACCCAAACTCTCTCAAACATTTATCAAACCTTGCGTTCCAAGCCCGTGGTGCTTGACGCAACCCATACAAAGCCTTTCTTAACTTATATACTTTACGTTCCTGTCCGTTCTTCACAAACCCTTCGGGTTGGGCCACATAAACTTCTTCCTCGAGCTCTCCGTTTAAGAAGGCCGATTTGACATCGAGGTGGTGAACCTCCCATCCCTCTTTTGTTGATTCTGAGACAGATGAATATAAGGAAAAATCATATAGTTTACTAAAAGATGGAAAATTCAAGGTAAAAAGATCTGTGACACCCTAAAGTGACCATTTTATCCGGGTAAGAAAAAACAAGTCTACTACAAGTACCAAGATTTTTTCAACATGCACGTGAAGTAGGTACCTCCTCTCATAGCCATAATGTAATTCAATAGATCATTGTTAAAAAACTCATGCCTTCATTCATGGAATTAGTGATTTATTAGCAAGTGTTGTCCTTCAGTTTTAAGTACAAATGCTACATAGTAAAGTAAATCATGAATGAATAAAAAAGTCCACAAGTTTTTATGAAGCCTAACTTTCCACGACCACTTCAAAACTGAATCAAAACTTTCAATATCATAGTATATGGTTCATATATAAGGCTCATATATATGTTGTCTTCTGATGGTGTTTCGTCACGGAATGTTGTGTTGCCTTCTAGTGATGTTTCATGAAGAAACATAAATTTCATAACAGAATAACCTGAAACATCATAGTACAGAGCACAAATTCAGAAATTGTTTTCATGAGACATTTGTTCGCGCCAAACACGATGTTCAAAATAATTTTATTCAACTACTACTATGAATAAGAATTATTCAAAATATTCAAACAAAATACTTTAAAAAAAAATTTGCTTCAAAGTTCTTCATTATGTTTAATATGAAATTACATAATATGAAAGACAATATTAACTTAAGTGAAGATTAAAAAATAAATATCATACTTAGTCCAATTTCTACCTCTTCATATCTTCATTTTCCTCATTTGAGTAAGCTGCTAATGCAAGAAAATTGGCCTTGTTTTAGCTTTTCTTTTATACGAAGATGAGTTACATATTTCACGTGCATGTTGAAGAAGATCTTGGCACTTGTAGACTTGTTTATTCATACCCGAACAAAGTGGACATTTAACGCTGTCGTCAGATATTTTTTTTCCTTCAATTTCCCATCTTTTAGTAAACTATATGACTTTTTCTTATATTCATCTATCTCCGAATCAGTTATATTAGATTCAAAGTTCGAATCCATGTTGAGTACAAATTTATATAGCTAGTTGGAAATAAGTAAATTAAGTATATGATGCAAAGCAAATATGAATATATATAAATGCAAGTACAAAATTATATTATTACAGATTAAGGCTGGTACTCCGTCGCAGCTTAGATTTATAACTACAATTATAAAGACAAACTACTACAAGCACAGAACCGAAATTAAAGGACTGAACTACTGTATTCCCGAATCACCTCATTTGACTAGTGACTATCAATCACCTCATTTTTAAATCTTAACTCAAACAGTCTTTTTTTTTTACCTTCCCTCTTATCGTACTTTTTACTCCTATATAACAGTAAAAACTTATGTTACTAATGTGTTTGTTAAAAATTAGCAGGAAAGTAATTGCACTTGTGTACTCCTATCATTGCAGAAGAGTAGGCATAGCTCTAATGTGTACCCCTATCATTTATTTAACAATAGGCAATCAACTTATGTTTCCTAACTAAACGTTGTTATATGTAAGTAGGCTGTTAATCCCTTTGAAATGTAAAATGTGTCGGGAAGCCTTTTAAAAACTAGTTATAACCTGCTAGTGCAAGTTATCCCCTGCTAGTGCTACACTATTCCCTGCTAGTACTACCATATTCTCAGCTAGTGCTACCCTATTCCCTGCTAGTTGTAGTTATAACTTGCTAGTACTACCCTATTCCCTGCTAGTGCTAGTTGTAACCTGCTAGTGACACCCTATTCCTTGCTAGTGCTAGTTGTAACCTGCTAGTGACACCCTTTTCCGTGCTAGTGACACCCTTTTCCTTGCTAGTGACATCGTATTCCCTGCTAGTGCTAGTTATAACCTACTAGTAGCACCTTATTCCGTGCTAGTGCTAGTTAAAACCTGTTAGTTTTACTTAGAGCTATGGTAATTAAGTCTCACCCCTTGGCCTCTAAATGAAATCCCAGTTCTCATTTTCCAGATGAAGGATTTAACCTAACAATGATAACAAAAAAAGTTTTGGGTACAGTTTACTAGTCCTGTGCATATTTAAAAACTTATGAAAAGACAGCTCAGGCTACCTGGTGTTGCTTGGTAAGAGTATTGAACGAAACAATGACACCGTTGTAATACCTACAAATAGAACATGTTAGACAATTTAAAAATGTACAAATAACCGATCTTATAAACTAAACACTTACTTCTTATCTTCTTCCCACCAAAATTTGAACCTGGAATGAACAAGATTATCTTTAAAACCTGTTCTAGATTGATTAAAATGCACATCCTTCCTTTTCCTGAGGTGGTGACCCACTATTCTAACATTGCTTCGGAGCTTCATATTCCTCTCAGGAACAGAAACGATAAAATGTTAGTGTTTTCGTCAAAAAAAATGTTATTGTTTGACATCTGTAAAATCTAATTCTTTAAGAAAGATATACCACCTTCAAACACAGGTCTCTTCATTATATTCCATCCATATCCATCCACCTTCAGCTCTTCTGCAATGATAGGATTTATTTTCGCCCTCAATGCACATGCATCGAGTGGGTCAAACCAATTCCGTCCAAACTGAAAAACAGAAATAAAGCACATGTTATAAACTTGTGTTTATATGGGAGGAAGAGAGGGAGGGAGAGGGAGGGGGAGAGAGAGGAGGGAATGGTAACAATTCCTTCCCTCCTCTCTCTCCCCCTCCCTCTCCCTCCCTCTCTTCCTTCCATATAAACACAAGTTTATAACATGTGCTTTATTTCTGTTTTTCAGTTTGGACGGAATTGGTTTGACCCACTCGATGCATGTGCATTGAGGGCAAAAATAAATCCTATCATTGCAGAAGAGCTGAAGGTGGATGGATATGGATGGAATATAATGAAGAGACCTGTGTTTGAAGGTGGTATATCTTTCTTAAAGAATTAGATTTTAAAGATGTCAAACACTAACATTTTTTTGGACGAAAACACTAACATTTTATTGTTTCTGTCCCAGAGAACATCAAGGGGGATGTTAATGTTCCTGAGAGGAATGTTAATGTTCCTGAGAGGAATATGAAGCTCCGAAGAAATGTAAGAACAGTGGGTCGCCACCTCAGGAAAAGGAAAGATGTGCATTTTAATCAATCTAGAACAGGTTTTAAAGATAATCTTTTTCATTTCAGGATCAAAGTTTTGTGGGAAGAAGATAAGAAGTAAGTGTTTAGTTTAAAAGATCGGTTATTTGTACATTTTTAAATTGTCTAACATGTTCTATTTGTAGGTATTACAACAGTGTCATTGTTTCGTTCAATACTCTTACCAAGCAACACCAGGTAACCTGAGTTGTCTTTTCAAAAGTTTTTAAATATGCAGAGGACTAGTAAACTGTACCCAACACTTTTTTTGTTATCATTGTTAGGTTAAATCCTTCATCTGGAAAATGAGAACTGGGATTTCATTTAGAGGCCAAGGGGTGAGACTTAATTACCATAGCTCTAAGTAAAACTAGAAGGTTATAACTAGCACAAGCACGGAATAAGGTGCCACTAGCAGGTTATAACTAGCATTAGCAGGGAATACGGTGTCACTAGCAGGGAAAATGGTGTCACTAGCAGGTTACAACTAGCACTAGCAGGGAATAGGGTGTCACTAGCAGGTTACAACTAGCACTAGCAGGGAATAGGGTAGTACTAACAGGGAATAGTGTAGCACTAGCAGGGGATAACTTGCACTAGCAGGTTATAACTAGTTTTTAAAAGGTTTCCCGACACATTTCACATTTCAAAGGGATTAACAGCCTACTTACATAAAACAACGTTTAGTTAGGAAACATAAGTTGATTGCCTAATGTTGAATTTTGAGATTACTCTGACACATAAAATTCTCTAATCGAATTTAGAGACGATGCCGGCACGATTGGCATCACCATCTAGCCCGATAGCCAAATATTACACATAATGCAGTAAGTATGACAATCTTTCTGCTCCTATTTTGTCCGATGACGTGATTGAGAAAATCATCGAGTACAATCTGTTGCCCGTTTTTATGCAGAACTCTGTCTTAAAATCAAATGCATGGTTACGTAATATAATCCAATTACTTAGAAAGTAAAACTAGCAGGTTATAACTAGCACTAGCACGGAATGAGGTGCCACTAGGAGGTTATAACTAGCACTAGCAAGGAATACGGTGTCACTAGGAGGGAATAGGGTGTCACTAGCAGGTTACAACTAGCACTAGGAGGGAAAAGGGTGTCACTAGCAGGTTACAACTAGCACTAGCAGGGAATAGGGTAGTACTAGCAGGTTATAACTACAACCAGCAGGGAATAGGGTAGCACTAGCAGGGAATAGGGTAGTACTAGCAGGGAATAGTGTAACACTAGCAGGGGATAACTTGCACTAGCAGATTATAACTAGTTTTTAAAAGGCTTCCCGACACATTTCACATTTCAAAGGGATTAACAGCCTACTTATATAAAACAACGTTTAGTTAGGAAACATAAGTTGATTGCCTAATGTTGAATTTTGAGATTACTGTGACACAAAAAATTCTCTAATCGAATTTAGAGACGATGCTGGCACGATTGGCATCACCATCTAGCCCGATAGCCAAATATAACACATAATGCAGTAAGTATGACAATCTTCCCGCTCCTATTTTGTTGCCCGTTTTTATGTAGAACTATGTCTTAAAATCAAATGCATGGTTACGTAATATAATCCAATTACTTAGAAAGTAAAACTAGCAGGTTATACCTAGCACTAGCACGGAATAAGGTGCCACTAGCAGGTTATAACTAGCACTAGCAGGGAATACGGTGTCACTAGCAGGGAATACGGTGCCACTAGCAGGTTACAACTAGCACTATCAGGGAAAATGGTGTCACTAGCAGGTTCCAACTAGCACTAGCAGGGAATAGGGTGTCACTAGCAGGTTACAACTAGCACTAGCAGGGAATAGGGTAGTACTAGCAGGTTATAACTACAACTAGCAGGGAATAGGGTAGCACTAGCACGTTACAACTAGCACTAGCAGGGAATAGGGTAGTACTAGCAGGGAATAGGGTAGCACTAGCAGGGAATATGGTAGTACTAGAAGGGAATAGTATGGCACTAGCAGGGGATAACTTGCACTAGCATGTTATAACTAGTTTTTAAAAGGCTTCCCGACACATTTCACATTTCAAAGGTATTAACAGCCTACTTACATAAAACAACATTTAGTTAGGAAACATAAGTTGATTGCCTAATGTTGAATTTTGAGATTACTGTGACACATAAAATTCTCTAATCGAATTTAGAGACGATGCTAGTACTACCCTATTTAATTTAATACTTTTATTTAATATTACACAAAACACAACACAAAAAATACATGAATATGAAAATACACAAGTCCTAAATTGATATTGTTTGAGTTTGGAGTTTGGATTTATCAATTTAGTACATGAAACATGAAATTACAACACGAACGAAAGTACCCGACACGAACAAATCGACGGTTGGGTAAAATATTACTCCTTGAGTATCAATTTAGAAGTTTTGTTTGACTTTTTGGGGTCAAATTAACTAAACTTTGACTATAAATTACATATATCATATAATCGGAAAATATTATAAAAATATATCATTGGAAAGTAGATATAATCTATTCTAAAATGTATTTTTCAGTTTTTTAAAATTTCGAATGAATATTTTTTAATGAATGGTCAAAATTTGGTCAATTTGACCACAAAATATAAAATAAGAGTAAATCGAAAGGGCAAAAACATGCACATGAAATTATTAAAATTAAGAAACAGTTAAATATCACATATATACATATATATATAAGTGCGAAAAAGCAAGTGATAACACATATATACATGTTCAAAAACAAAAACCCCCTGAACTACATGTGGGTAAATTCGTATAGAAGCGAGTAATTTTGAGTACAGAGGGATGAAACACACACCAATTCATTAGGTTTTATACACATATATGTTACACCGCAAGTTTTATAGAAACACCCCCATATTTATTACACCCTAGTTTTATAGAAAGTTAGAAACACCCCAATATTTATACGACCCCAATTTTTATATAAACACCCCAGTTTTAGAGAAACACCCAAATATTTATTACACCCCCAATTGTAAAAACACACCCCAATATTTATTACACCCCAAGTTTCAGAGAAACACCCAAATATTTGTTACGCCCTCAGTTAGTTTTGTAGAAACACCCCCATATTCTCCACAGATCAACGCTACAAAATTTAATGGGTCGAATAAAAATATATAAATCAAACGTCTCTTGTATGGGTGCACGGTTCGGCTCGGTTTTTAGTAAAAACCGTAACCAAACCGTATATATCGGTTCGGTTCGGTTTCTACTTATTAATCGTAACCGAACTGTTCAACACGGTTATTTTCGGTTCGGTTAACCGTTAATCGGTTTCGGTTTTTTTCGGTTTAGAATTAAAGTGCCATTCTACATTGATTTTCTCCAAGTGGGCAACTTCAAAGTGTCTGGCAGATGAACCATTGAAATCCAGACTATTACAGTACAACACTAGAACTTGTCTAGAGCACCTGGAAAGTTGTACATAGTAAGCTAAAGGCCCCCTGGACCTTATTGTCCTGTTCTTGACTTTTTAAGGTTTTAACATTCAAATTATCTCACCTAGTACATATTCTTATACATAACATCTGATTTAGTGGCTGCTCATCCGATTCAAATATTTATAAAGTACTACCGTAGATAACAACCACAATGATATAAAAGCATGCTCGATTTCAAAACTAGCAATACAGTTTACCAAAATGGGAAGAATATAAAAGCATGCTCTAGAGTGTGACAAAGAACATGAAGGTGTTTATCTATCTACATGAATTTTAACAAACACATTAGTACCATAGCTCTAATGTGTACTAGCAGGGACTGCGCAGAAGTATTAACTCAGCTGTATTTTTTACCTTCTCAAAGAATTAATTATCACTTATGGTACCAATTGCTAGCAAAGTGATAATTAATTCTTTGAGAATTAGCTTTATGTTGGTTAAAATACTAAAACTTATGTTATGTGTGCATCCTTGTTACTTTCTCATCTGAGTTGAATTACTATGTCTTGACAGCATAAAATTATTACTCTTTTGCTACTAGGATAAATGGACAAGATATTACTACAAAAAAGCTAGCCTTCTTTGTAATCAGGAAATTCTAATTTTGTGTGTTTTTTGTGTTCAAGGCCCTGCTGCGAATGGGTATTCGAAGTGTCACTGTTTCTGATGTTAAATGCTTTGGCGATCAATGTATCTGTAGTCCCGGTAAGTACTATTCTGGAATTACATTAATACCCTCACTCTGCTAATATTAACCCTTTATTAGTACTGCATTCCTGACATAATGTCAAGCTTTTTAATCTCTGCAACATGCAGGTTCTTCATTTTCTGCAGACATGTTGGTTTCCAAAATTAAGATGGAAATGGTAGTAAGCAAGAATCAGGTATGTATATAATTGAACTTAAATAATAACCCTCAAGTTCTTGCAACTCAAATGATCTTAGTGCATGGCCTCCGTCATTATCTTATGCTCGAACAAATCTCCAAAATTTCCAGCTTCGGCAAAAATCATCAACTCATTATATATTTTTGCCGTCTTAGGTTGAAGAAGTGATACAGAATATCATTGTACAAGCAAGGGTATGTGGGGATGGTGGTCTTTTTTACTTTTGCAGTGATATATACCTGTTGCTGATGTAATTCGAATTAGCACCGGTAAGTGTCTTTAATTTTAGAAACTCATCTCCTTTGCTGTTCTTAGTAAAAGAATGCTTATGAAAATTTGTATTCTTGTTAAATTTCAGGTGAGCGGGGTGAAAAGGCTGAGCCGAGTGGATAACCTCTTATCCAAGGATCACAATTTTTGTCTCTGCCGCATTTATTATTTTTGTTAATTTTAAAATTTAGCTTACGTTATTCTAGAGCAATCTCTAAATTTTATTTACTTCTTTCAGGTGCAACCAGGTCCTCAACTCCTTACAGAGTAACAACAGTCACATTAGAGGGAGTTTGCTGGAACCAAGTTGCTGACTTGCTGCTAATCTTGTTCTCAGATTGAATGTACTCAGCACTATCTATTTTGTACTCGGATTTTATTATGATTTTGTACTCAGCACTATGTACTTTCTATCAGAAACAATTGTGGATTCATGCAAATTTTCAATTTAATATTTTTTATAATCATAACCAATGAAGTAGCTGTTAGAAATCAGTCTTGGTATGCAAAACGGAACAGTTGCACAGTAATAACCCACCCAAAACGGAACAGTAGCACAGTAACCCCCTTTTGCACAGCAGCGATGGTCTGACGGTCTGTATGAACTGTGTAGCGATGGTCAAAAGTAATAAGATATTTTTGACGGTGTTAAATTTTTTATAAGTAGAAACCTCTCGTTAAAGGTATGTGTATACTAATCTATCTATTCTTTTGTAATTTGTAAATTCGAGTTCGATTCAATATTAATTCATTAAAATTAATTAATTATATGTATTTAATCATATACATTGACAAATATTAAAATAATTGAGATTTTAAAATTAAATATAAAAAATACAATAAAATAAAAAATAACTTAAAAAAATTCATAATTGTCCTTAGTTTTCAACTAGAAAATAATAATAAATATTAAAATATTTATTTTAAGAATGAAAATGATTAAAATATTTGTAAATAGGAAGTTGAAATAAACGAAGTGAAGGAATAATTAGTCGAATTTCTAATTTTCAATATTATGTTATGATTGTTTTACTGTATGTTAGAATCGTGAATTTTTGGAAAATTGTAACGAGGAGGTAATATGTCATAAGATTTTTTATTTTTCGAATCTAAATTTAGATTCAATATAATTGTATGCTATATTAGATACTTCCTCAGTCCCTAATTACTTGTTCAGTTTGACTTTTTATATACACTCATTTGACTAGTGAGAGTGACTATCAATCACCTCATTTTTAAATCTTAACTCAAATAGTCATTTTTTTTTTACCTTCCCTCTTATCGTACTTTTTACTCCTATATAACAGTAAAAATCTATTATATTTCATACATTGTCTCCTAATATATCATCTTTTTCAAACATTGTGAAACTAAAAGCTCGAAATCTTGATGGTCATCCATGGAGCTCAGCCCTCTTCTAAGGTACACTACTCATTAAATATATTTGCATGTTTTTGTGCAAGTAAACAGCTTAACTGAGATTATGGTCCTTATTGGTTCTTAACTGAGATAATTATGAGAAAACACAGCGTTGTTACTAGCAGTGATATTTAATGTAAAAGTTTGCGCACTTTTTTAATAAAAAACTTCAATGGCCTTCTTCCTGTTAAATTGCTATTACGATTTCAGTCTTTAGATTGACTATGACTTTCTTCTGATGAACAGACTTAAGTACTGTTTTAGTTATCAAAATTATTATTTCATGATAATTAACTTCATTGAGATTCTACAAAAAAAGTCCTTAAATACAAAAATATTGATTAACTCAATCGAAATTCTAAAAAAAAGAGATAACTATGAATTATTCTTATTATTTGTTTAATTCTTTTAATTTTCAGAAATTGTTTTATTAGTTTTAAAATGATTTAAAAATAGGATTAATTCCTAAAAATTCATTTTTCATCCGTTTCTTTTCAAACGAAAGCCTAAAATTTTCTAAAATATTTTCTATCTTCTAGAATCATAAGATTAACTATGAATGTAACTATGAATGAACGGTAGGAGTTCGATTTTGGTATACATCGTCACCGTGATGTTTTTGTAATTGTAATGTTTGGTTGAATGGATGAATGTTGTGTTTAGTATAATCATTTTTGGCAACTCCTCCCGAGAAAAAGGTGAAGTTTCAAATGATGTGTTTTCTCTTGCTTTTGATTATTCTCAAAATAATTTCTTTGATTCAAAATAGTTTCTCAAAATACTTTCCTTTAAATGTTCTATGTACATGTTTTGAGAACTATATAGGTAAGCAGTAATATCATAGCAGTGTTTTCTGTTGGAAATTAATCTAAACTATTTAAATATAATAAATATATAGTCAGCAAGTTTAACGTAGAAATAGTGGCTGACCTGGTTTGGTTATTTAGTGGAGTGATTATAGGAGAGGTTTTAAATAACGGGTAGAAGTAGAGATGAAATAGGAGAGTAGTTGTTGTCAGTTACTTGTTTCTAGCATGCCACTAAGGCAAGTTTTCTTTTCCCCTTGTAATTAGCATATATAGCTGGTATCGTTGTAAGTTAAGTATGATTCTAATACAATGTAGTCCTTTAGGCATTTCCAGTTTGTACATAATTAATATTCATCTTCTTTGTTATCAAAGCTTAGTATTTATATCTTCAAGGTTTAAATCTCAACATGGTATCAGAGCGGGCGATTCTCGAGGACCTCGTTCAGTTTGTTTCCGCCATCGTTGATGGTGTTCTTGAGTTTTTATCATTTGTTCTTCATTTTTTCAAAAGGTTACATCATCTGCACGCCAAGTGTTTGATCAATGGTTTCAGTCAGAGAATCTGTTATTTTGTCAAGTTTTTAGTTGTTTAGTGTCATTCTGTGTTTGTGAGGGCAGGAGAGTCCATTGATGAACGTAATCTGGTGTTGCTTGAGGAGCAGTAGTTGTCCCAAGCAGCAGCTGGTGTGGCTGCGGGGAGAGATGCAGGGCTGGAGAGATAGCTCCGAGGCAAAAGAAGATGGAGATACAGGGGATGGCAGTGTGTGCTGTGTGCTTATGTGTTTGTGTTTCAGTAGAGAGATAGAGACAATGGAGGAGGTTCAGTGAAGGTGATGGTGTAGTTCAGCGGAGGAAGTCGAGTTACAGGAGGAGATTGATGATGTTGTTGAACAAGCCGGTGCTAAGGTAGCGGAGGTGTTCGATTAGAAGCTCCAGAGAGTCAAAGAGTTTGTGGCCTGGCTGCTAGTCGGGTGTATTTGAAAAGGTGGGAGAGATTATCGTGTGCAGTATGGGATGGGTTTGTTGGTTCTGTCGATGGCCTTGTTATGGTGTGAATGTAGAGCTAAGTTACGTGTCATTGTGGAGTACTAATAAGTATGCTGAGAAAGCTCGCATCAGCTGTTCATAATCTTTGTGGCTATTGCAGTATGATGAGTCGAGGCGAGACCGGGTAGGTGGATCTGAACTTGATGTTGTGCGGTGTGAAGTCTCTTTGCTGGGCAGCAAAGAAGCCGGCCAAGAAGGAGTTTCAGATGCTGCTGTCCAGGAGTTGTCATTGCTGCGATTTGTAGCAGTGTGCAGGTGTCATTGGAGCAATGGTTACGGCTGAAGTGTTCACCGATACGGACAAGTTTGCTGTACTTTTAAAAGGAGGCCAAGATGGAAGAAGAATTGACAGTAACAGAAGCGAGAGGAGCAAAGAAAGAGACACCGAAGGAGTCTCACGTGACACAGAAAATAAAATATTGGGCTGTTAATGCATCAACTTCGCAGAATTAACTGCTTTGATCCGGAAGGCTCTAAGTGCAGTGTGATATACCATTGGAAAGGTATTGGAGTCTACTTTCTAGCAAAATTTACGGCTTGTAAAAATTATTTTTCTAGAAGAAGTTATCACAGTTTAAGTGAGAGGTGGTCGAGCTGTCCAGGAGCTGCATGCAGAAGAAGGAAGAGATGAAAAGCAAAATGAGCAGTCAAGAAAGAGTGCAGGTGATGCTGTAAACTCGGTGGAAACAAAGAGATGTTGCTGTGATTATTTCTGTGAAGGTCGAGTTGAAAGAAGCCATAGTCAAATTAGAAGTAGAAAGAGATGTTGGTCTTATCGTAAATAAGAATTATCTTGAAAAGATATCTACTCTGGAGGTTATGGTTCTCAAAACGGAGTCCTTGGTGTTTTTTGAGAAGGTCGGAGACTTTAGTGTCCAGTTTGCTTCTCTGGAAAGCTTGCAACATCAGGTTGTTAATGCTGCAACTCAGGCCAACTCGGGTTCTGAGTTTGGCGCAATTCAGGAGGATGTCACAAACGGCTGCTGGTTGTTGAACGGGGCAGTAACAATAGTAGGTTTAATCAAGGAAGACGAGTTCACGGTGGCGTCACGGTGATAAATTCATGGCGATTGCTACCTGCTGCTGTACTATGGTGATAGTGCATTGTTGCTATGCTGACCGAAAAAAAAAAAAAAAATGCTGAAGGATGGTGTCTATTTTAGATAAAGGATGGCTTGTTGCTGGTGTCTTCCAGGAGGATTCTACGAAGACGGAGAAGAGATGTTACGGACATAGGAGATCTTGTTTGTAGCTGGTGATTTCGAGATGCTGTCAAGAAGGCAGTAGTTGTCATAAAACTGTGTTGGCTGCTGACATATTTTGTGATGATTTTCTTGCTACTATTCGGTGAGGCACAGAGGCACAAAGATGGTGCCATGAAGATGCTGCTATTGGGTATGTATTGGGGTAGTGATTAAATTGAAATTAATCACCCGATAACTTGAGGCGTGTATGCGCGAGATGCAGAATATGAGGATGCATTTGGTTGCATTGTTTTGGTATTTGTCTGCAGATTCAACAGTGGATTGATTGTGAATCAAGAGTTTCCATATGTTGGAAGCTAGCTCTTGGGCTGAAGCGTCTTAAGAAAGCTAGTAGTAGGACTAGTTACTAGTAGCGCAGATGGCGCAGATGATTGCATAAGTGCAAAATGTGGATGCTGAGGGCAGGAGCAGAGGCTGTTGAAAAGGAAACAGGCAAGGCAGAAGAATGCAAGTGTGGTGAGACAATTGCCAGTGAGGCAATTGTAAGAACAGGTCGTGGAGGATCCATGGCAGGAACCGTGGCGACCGAAGATTAGGTCGATGCAACGGCACACCGAACCAAGAGGCGTAAGGTTTCTTTGGTTAAAACGGTGGAGAGACAATTGTTGTGGCAATTGTAAGAATAGTCCAGAAGGAGGACTCGTGGTGATCACCGTAGTAGTTGTAGCAATGAAGAAGATGCAGATGGGCACCGAAGAAATGTCTGAACGCTGATGGCGCAGAGGAAGAAGGCAATATACGGTTGCTGAAAGCAAATGTGCAAATGTTGTCTGAATGCAGGTAGGAAGAATGTGATGACGATGGCACTGGCACAGAATTTGATTCAGGCCGGTGTTGATGGGTTCGGGCGTGAGCTCATGCAAGACAAGTTTAGATTAAGGGGGAGATTGTTGGAAATTAATCTAAACTATTTAAATATAATAAATATATAGTCAGCAAGTTTAACGTAGAAATAGTGGCTGACCTGGTTTGGTTATTTAGTGGAGTGATTATAGGAGAGGTTTTAAATAACGGGTAGAAGTAGAGATGAAATAGGAGAGTAGTTGTTGTCAGTTACTTGTTTCTAGCATGCCACTAAGGCAAGTTTTCTTTTCCCCTTGTAATTAGCATATATAGCTGGTATCGTTGTAAGTTAAGTATGATTCTAATACAATGTAGTCCTTTAGGCATTTCCAGTTTGTACATAATTAATATTCATCTTCTTTGTTATCAAAGCTTAGTATTTATATCTTCAAGGTTTAAATCTCAACATTTTCATATATACGTGACAAATAAAAATCAGTAACTAAGCTAATGGATTTTACATAAGTATTGTCGTATCATCTAGCTAGAGTGAGATTATTCAGGACATGGTATTTATTGCATATTGCCCCCATCCCTCTGGCCGATTTCTAAGAAATTATAAGATTTCTTACTAGCAGGGCATATTGCCCCCATCGTCTCCGGAGTGTGCCGCCGGAGAGAGAGCGAGAGTGCCACCAAAGGTTTTAAATTATTTTTGTACCGACGACTACCACCAAAACCCCCCCTTACACTTATTATATAGAGAGAGGGGGAGAGAGAGAGAGAGAGAGCGAGCTTTTTTATGACTTTTTGAACCGGGTTTTTAAACCCGAATCTTTATAATTTTTTGATTTCGGATTGGATTCGGATGATTAAAATATTATTATATTAAATTATTTTATTTAATATTATTTTTAATCAAGGTTAATTCCTTTCAATCAACTCCTTTCTCCTTTCAATCAATCAAGTTTAATTGAGATGATAAATTGATCGAATATATATGAAACTGACTATTTTACAAAAAATGACGTCTAGGTCAAAAAAATGATAATTCTTTTCTTGTGTGTCGATACTTGTCGCTGGAACTTGTCTTCGGAAGTTTTCATATATATATATATTCAGTCAGTTTATCGTAACAGAAAATCAACTCCTTTCAATCAATCAAGTTTAATTGAAACGATAAATTGATCGAATATATATGAAACCGGCTATTTTACAAAAAACGACGTCTAGTTCAAAAAAATGATAATTCTTTTCTTGTGTGTCGATACTTGTCGCTGGAACTTGTCTCCAGAAGTTTTCATATATATATATATATATATGTTCAGTCAGTTTATCGTAACAGAAAATCAACTCCTTTCAATCAATCAAGTTTAATTGACACGATAAATTGATTGAATATATATGAAACCGACTATTTTACAAAAAACGACGTCTAGGTCAAAAAATTGTTAATTCTTTTCTTGTGTGTCGATACTTGTCGCTGGAACTTGTCTTCAGAAGTTTTCATATATTTTATTATTGCCAAAATGATTTTCCATTTGTCTTCTTTTGATATGTCATAGAGATACTCCCTCCATCAATTTTTAGTTGTTCATTTTGAAAAAAAACACACATATTAGTTGTTCATTTTGAAAAAAACACACATATTAAGAACCTAAAATTATTTTGAATTTTTTAATGAATTTTAGCCGATTTGTTAGAAATTTTATATGTAAAAAAAACCTAAAATTACTTGAACTCTTTATTTAATAGGTAATGAGATGGATGTCCTAGTGATTTAGGTAACCACTAGGACATTGTTGGAGCATCATTTTTTGCTAGATTACTTATATTTGAGCTTAGGACATGATATAAGTAAGCTCTTGGACTTGCTCTAACTGCATTAAATGAAAATGAGTTGTGAATATATTTTCATTAGTCAAACATTGGAAATAAGAGTTCAAAGGTATTTTAAATTGGAGATGAACATTGTTACACTGCCTTTACTCTCCTCCTCGGCGCCCGAGACTCTTCTCTCACTCTCAGTTGTATCATTTTTCTGATTTGACAAATATCTACCCTTATAAATTGTTAATTATGGCTGAACAACTTTCTCCTCTTAACTGTCCTAATGAATTTCTACTCTTTATGAAGAGGAAGCTAGCAGCCGAACAAAGGTAATTTCTACTTTGTGATTACCTTCTTTATGTGTACTTGTTGGAATTTCTTGTTTCATAGGTAGAATTTCTTGTTGGAATAAGTAATTTCTTGTTGGAATAAGTAATTGGATAATTCATTAGATATACGTAAATTGCTCTCGGTTGGTCGATCATTTGATAGCCAGAGAACATTCTACCTGGTGAGTTTTCTTGTTTCAAGTATTTTAATAAATAGGATTGGTTGAGTGATAGAGACTGTAAAAATTCTTTGGTTAGAAATGTGACTATGTTATTGTATATGAATCTGTGGGTGTGGGTGTGGAACTGTGGATGAGTTAACTCGTTCAGCTCAGTAAACTTGGGCTTTGTTTGACCATCGTTACATTGACTTATAGGCTTTGACATAAATTGGAATTCGCATTGGGTCAATATATGAGGTATAATTTAAGCCCAAAAAGATAATTTGAACAACCTGGTTTAATATTTAGGCTTTATTGGTATGTAATTTTTGTGTTTTTTGTTTGATGTTTGTATTATGTCGTTAAATTGTTTATCTCAATCCTTAGTCATTAGTGTGCATATATGTCACCTCTCCTTAGTCGAAGACTGAAAAAGAGGTTAGAAGAGCTCGAAAGCACAGCTGAATCCCATCCTCCAATGGTAAAGCATTGCATATTCTGAATTATCTACTGATTTACATAATTTGTTTTGAAATTTAACTAGGTTTGTGTGTTTTTTGTAGTCAACGTCAAAACGAGCAAGAACTGACAAGCAGATCACGCAGATCACGCAGTTGGGGCCTACAAAGTTTCATAAAGAGGTATTACATAGACTTTTTTTGGAATTGAATAAAGCAAGGAGTTACGTGGCGCCTTATGGTGATCTTAATCTTCAATGGGAAGATGATGCCTTATGGGAGACAATTATGTCTATTGTGGAGCTGCCGGTAAGGTTATAGTTTCTTAACCTCTAATTTCTCGCAAACGATCAATCATATTGTTTGAATGTGCTCATTTATTCTTGCAGGTAGTCCTTTCGGTACATGAATTCAAGTTGAACTTGATTGGCTACTATGAAGCCTTTGAAAGTAATAACTCTGTCGAGCTTCACTAGTTGTGAGGAGACATTGTCTATGATCAGAAATCTCTTCCTGAGGCGAAGGGAGGGTTTAGTTGATCATCTCGCTTCCTTATTTCGTCCTCCCCCCAAATCTGCACTGGAACAATATCGTCAGGAATCAGTCACAATGGTTTCAAACAACTCTGGCATGTTGCAACCATTCCGGTCGATCCCATCACACGATGGCATACAACCACTCCAGTCGTTTCTATCAAGCTCATCAGCAAATAGCATCTACACTGGTTTTGCTCAAGGCTTAAAGGAGATAAAAGACGAGTTGTCGTTTCTAAAGTTCTCGTGGGCGCAATTTCATATGACAAAAAACAAAGGATTGATGGCATTGTTTTGTGGGTATGACCGTGACGACAGGATTAAGTTAGTTCAAGACGGTTATGGTGATTTTAGGTATCTTAGTTTTTTGTCTCTCACTCTCACTCGTATCCTCTGGTTTTGTTATTAATTGTAACAATTTTTTGTTTTATAGTGTGATGAGTGTACCATGTTCACCTCAGTAGGCATGATGCGAGGAGTGCAGAGGCAGAGGCCAGATGATTGTAGCAGCAGTGCAGTGCAACATGGTTTATGTGACTTTGTATTATTACAGAGGGGCTGTATTTTTTTAGACGCGAGTTTATTTTTCTTGAAAAGGCTCCATGTCCACTGGTTAAAACTTTGTAATGTGATTTCAAATACAGTTCGAATGCTTGTATTAAACTGTTAGCAGTGTTTGCTTTTTTACTGATTAACGGAAGTGGTTGTATGCTTGTACTAGGTCTTGCAAGATGTTGTTTCACTTAGCATAAGAATATTCGTAAGGATCATGGCTGGACACTTTATGATTTACTGTAACTGAATCATGGCAACTACTTCATACAACAGCTTCTAGTTTCTGTCCTACCAGGAAACTAAAGTTCTGTTACTACATGTTCTTTAGCAAAATTGTCCATCTCTTTTTGCTGAGACAATATCAATGTAGCCAAAGAACTGACAATATCAATGTAGCCGAAGAAATCCCTGTTCGATGACGTGCAGTAACTATACAGCTGCGCAGTCCCCGATCATTCAAGTTCTCACCCCTTGGCCTCTAAATGAAATCCCAGTTTTCATTTTCCAGATGAAGGATTTCTTCATCTCCATCATCTTATTTAACCTAACAATTATAACAAAAAAAGTGTTAGGTACAGTTTACTAGTCCTGTGCATATTTAAAAACTTATGAAAAGACAGCTCAGGCTACCTGGTGTTGCTTGGTAAGAATATTGAACGAAACAATGACACCGTTGTAATACCTACAAATAGAACATGTTAGACAATTTAAAAATGTACAAATAACCGATCTTTTAAACTAAACACTTACTTCTTATCTTCTTCCCACCAAACTTTGATCCTGGAATGAATAAGATTATCTTTAAAACCTGTTCTACATTGATTAAAATGTACATCTTTCCTTTTCTTGAGGTGGCGACCCACTGTTCTTACATTGCTTCGGAGCTTCATATTCCTCTCACGAACATTAACATTCCTCTCACGAACATTAACATCCCCCTTGACATTCTCTGGAACAGAAACAATAAAATGTTAGTGTTTTCGTCAAAAAAAATGTTAGTGTTTGACATATGTAAAATCTAATTCTTTAAGAAAGATATACCACCTTCAAACACAGGTCTCTTCATTATATTCCATCCATATCCATCCACCTTCAGCTCTTCTGCAATGATAATATTTATTTTCGCCCTCAATGCACATGCATCGAGTGGGTCAAACCAATTCCGTCCAAACTGAAAAACAGAAATAAAGCACATGTTATAAACTTGTGTTTATATGGGAGGAAGAGAGAGAGGAGGGAAGGAATTTTTACCATTTCTAAATTGTCATTTTCAAATCATGGGGGAGCTTGTTGGATGAAAAGCTCCATCATATCCATCCACCTTCAGCTCTTCTGCAATGATAGGATTTATTTTCGCCAACAATTCACGGGGTACACATTAGAGCTATGTTGATTTCAAGAGCTATGCCTACTCTTCTGCAATGATAGGGGTACACAAGTGCAATTACTTTGCTGCTAATTTTATCAAACACATTAGTACCATAAGTTTTTACTGTATTTAAAACCATTATATATAGGCCAATGTTCCAGAGAGAACCATCTTATATAGAGAATCGAGGAGAACCGTATATTCTAATATCGAATCTCATAAATAATTTTAATTTTTTTTACATAAAATATATAATTGATTCTAACGTAGAATATTAGCATATACAAACTTTATAAAAAATTTAACATTTAAAATTTGAATAAAAACATTGATTTTAAATTTGATTCTGCTGCAGAATGATTTTGGAAAGATTTGATTCTGCTGTAGAATCACTTTGGACTATTTGACTAATTTTCAATTATTTTTTTAAAAAAAAGAGTTTAATTTCGTTTTTTTATTTAATAATTGAAATTTATAATCATATCTAATAAAAAATGTGATAAAAATATGTATTATGAATATTTATGTAATGGTTCTCTCCCGACTCTATATAAGAAGTTCTCTATGGAATGCCACCCTATATATATATATACGCTAAATACGTATTCCATGTATAATAGTTTTTAAAACATATTTAATTTATAATAGTTATGATTTGACTCTTAATTTTAAAAGTTTTATTTTAACTAACATTTTATAACATTTCGAATGGGTTGCGGTGGGCTAAGATGGTAAGCTTAAATAATATATTATAAATATTGGCTAAAATTGCTGAATAATTATAATGGTTGGGTAAATTTTGAAATAATACATTATAATTTTTTTCAATAAAAATTAAATTATTGTAATAAATTATAATCAATGATAAATGATCTTAAATTGTGGTAATATAATAATACTAAAACTTATTGATTTAAAAAAGGATCAATTATTTTTAAAATTGTAAATTAAATTTTTGATAAATTATCTTGCATGAAAAGATAATAAAAGTAACAACTCAACTTCACAGCTTTATTTTGAAATTAATATAATCATTTATCTGTACTCTTTTACAAAATTTTGTAATGTGAACAGTTTTGTAAAAACACACTTGCAACATTCAGTTTTGCAAATGGGCAATGCATGAACATATTTTAAATATGAATAATTTGTTACTTTATATAGTGTAGAGAAAAATGCCCTCTGCGGCAATTTAAAAGAGAGAAAAATGCCCATAAGTACATACGTAAGAGAGTTATTTGAGTACGTAGTGTATTTTAATGGCAAAGTTGTAAATATTTGATCAAGTTTTAAAACAATAATGTAATTACAATAATATTCTCATGCATTCACATTACAAATCTGTTTGTATTCACCTAAGTTACATGAGTACGTAATCAAGTCTTGTCTTTTGACATGGTGAGTATGTTCGCTTAATCATTGTTAAGTTGTCTTAGTCTTGTTCTTCTTTCATCATTCAGTTTCGTTTTTTATTGGATATGGCGGAGAGACGTAATCCAATCCAAGAAATGGAGGAGAGTTTTGCGAGAATCCGTTTTGAAGAGGAGGAGGAGGGAGGCCTGTCATATGAAGGTGAGGGAGAGGAGATTTCAGAGATAGATGTACGTTGGTGTCTAGTAGGGCGTTTTCTTACTGAATCACCCATAGATTTTCGAGCGATGCAACATAAGATGGCATCTCTGTGGAAACCTGGGAGGGGTTTATACGTGAAGGAGTTAGAGCCGAACAGATATATCTTCCAATTTTATCATGAGGTGGATATCAAAAGAGTCATTGAAGGGAGTCCTTGGACTTTTGGCAGATTTCAGTTAGTGTTTGTTCGATTGAAAGAAGGTGAAAATCCGAGAACGGTGGTCATTAACAATCTGGACTTATGGGTGCAATTACATGGAATGCAGGCTGGTTTTATGTCACAGAGAGTGGTTCAGGACGTTGGAAACTACTTGGGCAAATTCATAGAGTCTGATCAGAATAACTTCGTGGGTGTATGGCGTGACTATCTGCGTGTTAGAGTCTCTATAAAGCTGGATGTACCGCTCAAGCGTCGAATGAAATTAAAGAGGAGTGTGGAGCAATGGTGCTGGGTGAATTTTAAATATGAAGCAATTCCAACTTTTTGTTTCATTTGTGGGATTATTGGCCATAGTGAAAAATTCTGTGAGCGAATCTTCGAAACACCACTTGAGTTGATAGAGAAACCTTATGGAATGTGGATGAGAGCTGAGCCTCGTAGGAAAGCATACACGATGGGGTCCAAATGGTTGAGGCATGGTGGTTTAGCTCAGTCACACGAAGCAGGAGACGAAGGTGAGCGCAAAACAGGAAATAGCGAGATTGGTGCTGAGGCTGTTTCACATCCCAACAAAGCAGGGATAATGAAAATTCAAAATGAGAGGGAAATAAGGAAGGATGGGATATTATTGTTGGGCGGAATTAAAGGGAATACAGCTGGTATGGGTAGTGTATCTGTTAGCCCTGTAATCGTGCAAAATTCAAATGCAGAGCGGGAGAATAATGTTGAGGAGATAGAATCTAATGGGCTTTCGTTTTTGGACCCAAAGCGTCGTAGAACGGATGACCCAATATTAGACAAGCCCGCAGTGTTTGAGGCTAATGAGGATGATCTAATGCTGGATACAGAATCTCAAAATAACAACAACCAAAAAAACGAATTATTGGCGGGTGCTGCAAGGCAGGCCCGCCATGCATTATGAGTGTGTTCAGCTGGAACTGCCGAGGGGTTGGGCTCCCTTGGAATGTTCGGTTCCTTAAAGACATAGTATGTCGTGAAAAGCCTGTTTTTATATTTTTGTGTGAAACAATTGGTCGAAAGGATAAAATGGAAGGTATAAGAAGACAGTTAGGTTATGAGGGGATGATAGTTGTTGAACCACAGGGGAGAAGTGGAGGTATCTCTCTGCTTTGGAAAGAAGAGAATCAAGGAAACCTACTTAGTTTTTCTCAACATCATATTGACATTGAGGTGAAAGTGGAAGGTATGAGGCCTTGGCGTTTAACTGGGCTCTATGGTGAACCTGACAGAGCACAGCGAAGAAAGACCTGGGATTTATTGAGACATTTAGCTCGAGACTCGAACTTACCATGGTGTGTTATTGGGGATTTAAATAATGTTTGCTCGCAGTTAGACAAGAAAGGTGGCCTGGCATATCCTTCTTGGTTGGTTGATGGTTTTAATGAGTCTTTAGCTGATACGGGGTTGCTGGATATGGACCTGGTAGGACATCAGTACACCTGGGAAAGAGGTCGAGGCACAGACGATTGGCAGGAAGTTCGTCTTGATAGAGCTTTGACAACGGAGAATTGGCTGGATTTGTTTCCTCTAGCAAAATTGTACAACCTGGAGGGCTCAGAGTCTGACCACAGTCCTTTACTGCTATTGCCTAAAAAATCTGAGGCTAAGCAGAATAACACCAAGTTTCGCTTTGAGAATGCATGGTTACTTGAACCCATGTGTGCTCAGCTAGTTAAAGACACCTGGGAAGGCTGTTTGAGGAATGATATTCAAGATAAGGTGGCTGCTTGTGGTGAAAAGCTTTTGAGTTGGGGTAAGGAGATAACAGGAGACTTTGCCGCTCGTATAAAGAATTGTAAGCTCGAACTTCATCACTTGAGGGGACTAAGAGATGCTCAGTCGGTGGAGAAATATAAAGAAGAAAAAAAGAAACTTTCGTTGATTCTCGAGCAACGTGAAATCTTTTGGCGCCAACGTTCAAAGCAGTTATGGCTTCAGGCAGGGGACCAAAATAGTAAGTTCTTCCACGCTTCAGCGAATGCTCGTCGTAGAACAAATCGGATTCATAAACTTCAAAATGAAGCAGGGGAATGGAAAGAGTGGGATAATGGTTTGGCTGATCTTATAACAGAGTTTTATAAGAACTTGTTTAATTCGAACCAGGTCGACTGGGAGGAGGTTGTGGATTGCATCCAAACATCAATCACAGGGGAACAAAACGATGTTTTGTTAAAAGATATAACCGATGCTGAAGTAAAACATGCTCTATTTCAGATGCACCCGGACAAGTCTCCGGGTCCGGATGGTATGACACCTGCGTTTTTTCAGAAACATTGGCAAATAGTGGGTAAGGATGTTGTTAGTCTGGTTAGAGAGTTTTTTCAGACGGGGCATTCAGGGGTGGCTTGAATGAGACTAATGTGGTATTAATTCCGAAGAAAAAGTGTCCAACAAAAATCTCAGAGTTGAGACCCATCTCTCTCTGTAATGTCTTAGCAAAAATTATCACAAAAGTTCTTGCCAACCGCATGAAAGAGCTGCTTGAGAACGTTATCTCAGAAAACCAAAGTGCGTTCATCCCTGGTCGGCTTATTTTTGATAACATGATGGTTTCGTACGAAGCTATGCACTATTTAGAAAGGAAACGTCGAGGTAAAGGTGGATTCATGGCACTAAAGTTAGACATGAGCAAGGCCTACGACAGAGTGGAGTGGACTTTTCTTCGAGCCATTCTGAGGAAGATGGGATTTCACGATAGATGGGTGAATCTGATTATGCAAAGTGTTGCCTCAGTTTCTTATAAAATTGTTCATGGTCAGAAAGAGATGGGTCCAATAGTTCCAACTAGAGGGGTACGTCAAGGGGACCCTTTGTCCCCATATCTGTTCATCATATGTGCAGAAGGCCTATCTGCGTTGATTAGAAAGTACGAGGCTCAAAAGCAATTGACTGGCATCAAGGTTTGCAATCAAGCTCCGAGTATAACCCATATGTTTTTTGCCGATGACAGTTATTTGTACTGTAGGGCAGAAGTGGAAGAAGCAAACAGGATAAAGAATATGTTGCAAGTTTTTGAAAGTGCCTCGGGACAGAAGGTAAACACAGCAAAATCCTCAGTTTTTTTCAGTACGAATATGATTGCCTCTAATAGAGAGGAGATATGCAATGTGCTGGGGATGGAGGAAGCAGATGAGGGAAGTAAATATCTGGGTCTGCCAAATACCCTGGGTCGCAACAAATCCACAATTCTGGGTTTTCTGAAAGACAAGGTGATCAAAAAAGTGGAGGCTTGGATGGTAGACTTATTTCAAAACCAGGTGGAGAGATTTTAATTAAATCGGTTGCTCAGTCAATTCCTAGCTACGCTATGAGTGTTTTCCTCCTACCACTAGAGATTACCAAAGACATAGAAAGAACCCTCTGTAAGTACTGGTGGAGGTCAAAGTCTAATGCAACTAAGGGGATACACTGGATGAGTTGGGACCTTTTAAGCAGACATAAATCTACTGGTGGAATGGGCTTTAGAAATTTTCGGGATTTCAACCTAGCACTGCTAGGAAAGCAAGGATGGCGGTTCCTCACAAAGCCGGATAGTCTAGTGAGTCGTCTATACAAAGCACGATATTTTCCTTCAGGTAATTTTCTGAACTCAAGTTTGGGTCATAACCCTAGCTTCGTGTGGAGAAGCGTTTGGGAGGCAAAAAGTCTTATCCAGTCGGGGGCGAGATGGATGGTTGGCTCAGGGGATAAGATTGACATTATTGGGCAGCCTTGGTTGAATGAGACGCAGAATCCCTACATTACAAGCATTTCTGAAGCTTTCAAAAATAATAAAGTATCATCTCTGTTGACGATGGATCGTAGTAACTGGGATACTGAAATTTTAAGTGATTTGTTTAATGTAAGAGATCAGGAATGTATCAAACGGGTTCCTTATCATGGTAGTTCGGGAGATGACAGTCTGTATTGGAGTAAAGAAGCATCTGGTATGTACACTGTTAAGAGTGCGTATCGTTTTTTACAATCTCAGAAGGGTCTCTGGAATTCGTCTGATAACGTTAGTCTTTGGAAGAAAATGTGGAGACTAAAAGCTCCTCCCAAGGTACTTAACCTGCTTTGGAGAGCTATGTCAGGTTGTCTTCCAACTAACACTTTGCTTCAACAAAAGCATGTTCCAATTCTAGGAACCTGTCCAGTTTGTGAGAGTGGAGATGAAACGATTTTTCATGCTTTAGTTCAATGCCCTTTGGCTCAGCAATGTTGGCAGTTATATTGCCCAGGGATGCTGCCTATTCCGGGAGATAACTTTAATGGTTGGTTGGAGCAATCATTGGGAGGATGTAGTGCTAGCAAAGGTGCAGAAATTGCCACGATCTGTTGGGCAATTTGGCGAGCGCGTAATGACAGAGTGTGGAGAAACATAAAAGCTCGAGTGAATAATGTTGTTTCATCAGCTATGCAGTATCTTTTACAGTGGAAGAATGCCCAGAGTAAGGATTTCTTGCCTGTCACTCATGCATTCCAGGAGGGTGATGGTGCTGTTCTTTGGGTAAAGCCTCAGGGAGATAAAATAAAGATATCGGTTGATGCAGCATGTTTTGATGAGCATTCAGCGTTTGGAATTGGTGTGGTGGCTCGGAATTCAGAGGGTGAGTTAATACAGGCCTCCTCAAAACTTTTCCAGGGGGATGTAGCTCCTGAATTGGCAGAGGTGATTGCCATCAGGGAGGCTCTAAGCTGGCTGAAGAACAAGGAATGGAGTGAGACGGTAGTAGAATCAGACTGCTTGGTGGCTATTCAAGCAATCAGGAGTCGAGTATCTATGGTGTCTCCGTTTGGTAAGGAGGTTGCAGCTTGTCGTAGTATTCTTAAGGATCTTAGAACAACATCGTTGTATTTTGTTAAACGATCTGCTAATGAGGCTGCTCACTACATTGCGAGGGAGTCTTATTCTTTTCCAGATCGAGTTCTTGATAGGAGGAATGTCCCTATTGAGTTTATGCATATTTTGCAAGCTGATTTAGCTGTTGAATAAAATAACCCTTTTACGTCAAAAAAAAAAAAAAAAAAAAAAAAGTTACATGAGTACGTACTTAGGAGCATTATATATGTATCAAAGGCTTGTGCAATAATTATTATTTGGGAAAACTTTGGTGTAAAATTAATCATTCTCTGATTTGTTAAAACACTTTCATACATAATAATAATTTAGTAATTTAATTAGAATAAAATTACATTTATAATTCAGGGTACATTGAAGTGGGGGCGCCTGGCGTCTTTTTAGATACATACAGAGGGCGGTCTACAACAATTGCCCTGGACCATCCACCGTACATATATAGAGTACTGGGGGTGTACGCGGGTGGATATGATTCGGTTGAAGGGTAAAATTTGAACCAAATCGTAACTTGTGGTTATTGAAAATTTTCATCCGCAACTAAACCATTAATATAAAAAAAATTGACCATATCCATCCACGTAATTGTGGTTTTTGCGGTTGAAATTTGCAGTTCAACCGCGAAAGTAGTTGCACAAAAAATTTAACTTTAATACTTAATATACGAACTCACAAAAATGAATAAATTATGTAATTATATGAGCGCGGGTAGAAAGAAGGACTACGTCGACTATATGAAGGTTTTAAACTATATGAAGGTTTTAATTCATTTTGTCTAGTTGAGTAAAATATTGTCTTAGCTATCCCTTTTGATCTAAGATAAGAAGATTTACTTAAGTTAGTTTAGGTGCCTACACATGACAGCCAAATAGTAAACTATATAGACTTTCAGAAGCAAAACTTCAATTTAATAAGCACTCATTGTAGACCTCTTCTTTCACAACTACAAACGTTTACTTCACAAAGTAATAAGATTATTTAACCCTTACAATAAACATAACAAGACATAAATAGTAAGAACTCAGAAAAAAGACCGGTCCACATATATAGTCAAAACACACACACACAGAGATATAGAGAGAGATAGATGCACACCCAAGAATGGACGAAGAGGACAGTTTCCTTTCAAATTCAAAACATTCAAATTCAAATTCTCTAATCGAATTTAGAGACGATGCTGGCACGATTGGCATCACCATCTAGCCCGATAGCCAAATATAACACATAATGCAGTAAGTATGACAATCTTCCCGCTCCTATTTTGTTGCCCGTTTTTATGTAGAACTATGTCTTAAAATCAAATGCATGGTTACGTAATATAATCCAATTACTTAGAAAGTAAAACTAGCAGGTTATACCTAGCACTAGCACGGAATAAGGTGCCACTAGCAGGTTATAACTAGCACTAGCAGGGAATACGGTGTCACTAGCAGGGAATACGGTGCCACTAGCAGGTTACAACTAGCACTATCAGGGAAAATGGTGTCACTAGCAGGTTCCAACTAGCACTAGCAGGGAATAGGGTGTCACTAGCAGGTTACAACTAGCACTAGCAGGGAATAGGGTAGTACTAGCAGGTTATAACTACAACTAGCAGGGAATAGGGTAGCACTAGCACGTTACAACTAGCACTAGCAGGGAATAGGGTAGTACTAGCAGGGAATAGGGTAGCACTAGCAGGGAATATGGTAGTACTAGAAGGGAATAGTATGGCACTAGCAGGGGATAACTTGCACTAGCATGTTATAACTAGTTTTTAAAAGGCTTCCCGACACATTTCACATTTCAAAGGTATTAACAGCCTACTTACATAAAACAACATTTAGTTAGGAAACATAAGTTGATTGCCTAATGTTGAATTTTGAGATTACTGTGACACATAAAATTCTCAAAATAACTTGAACGTTATCTCAAATGAAGCTATGGGAAGAGCTTGAGTATGTTCTATATCTTCTCAAAATCAAAAATAGAAGTACTCACAATGTTGCTCTAGTTCTAAGAGAAAGGATGCTGAAAACAAAAGCTATGCTTGGAGGAGGTGTTTCTAGTGCATATATTCCTAAGTACAGAGATGCTTATGGAAAGATTGTTGAGATGAAGAGAAACAGTGCTAAGTTCAATACTGCACTGGGTATAAAAGTTTTGGAGTTCAACTTAGAGTCTGACAAATCTTACTATATTCGGCTAGGGAATGAAATGAGGAAGAACAGCATTTATTCTCTGAGAGCTGCTATCTACCAGACTGGAGAAAGTGATCCAGAACTCAAGGAATTAAAAGGGATCATGGTAGATGAGCTGGAAAAAGCTGAAAGGAGGCTACTTATTGACTATCTCAGGACAGTGCCTGATATTGAAGAGATTAAGTAAAGTCTGACTGTAAGTTTTTAAAGTTTTCTGTTCTAAGTTAAAGTTAAACTCTGATTATATTTAAACACTGCATTTGTTATATGTTTTGACATCATCAATTATCTATTAACTTGTACATCTTTATTATGCACAAGTTGGGGGAGATTGTTAGATATAATTGCTGACGTTTGTTCATCAGTGTTTAAGTACCAGGTACTCATCAGAGTTTACTGGAAGCCAGTCAGAGTTTATTAAAGTCTAACGGGGAGAAAGTTTACCTTAGCTGTCGGTGCTAATATCAAGATTCTAGAAGCAATATATCTTGAAGATGGAAAGAAGCAAGATATATTGAGACAGATAAGGAAACGGAACAGAAGACAGAAGCAATCCTAATTTGATATAATTTGTATAGCTAATTTATAGGATATCAATTAGAGATTGATTATGTAGCTGTGTACTATATAAACACAGATAGGTTAACCCTAAAAGGGATGCGAATATTGAATATATTATTCTTGTAACCTAGCAGCTCTCTGTGATATTTTTACATCACTGAGAGAAGAGTTATTTATATAATTCAGTTGTTGATTCATAAACAGTGTTCTCAATTGTTATTATCATACTTATATTGATTATATATTGTGTAATTCGGCCTAACATAAGTACTTTACCAGTTTGTGTTTCAGCTTCAGTTTTGAACATAATGAATTTTTCTAGTGCTTCATCTTTATGTCTAAGTAAATAAACATAACAGTATCTACTACAATCATCTATAAAGGTAATAAAATATCGTTTATTATCCTTAGTCAACATGCCACCAAATTCACATATGTCTGTGTGTACTAAATCTAATACTCCTGAATCCCTAACAACATTATGAAAGGGTTTCCTAGTTTGTTTAGCAGTCACACATACTTGACATTTAGATTTCTTATTAATGACATATTTTGGAATCAACTCTAAATTCATCATATTCTTTAGAGCACCAAAATTTAAATGACCAAGTCTAGAATGCCACAAATCGGATGATTCAACACAATTAACAGAAGGTGCAACACTATCATTAATAAAACTGCCCAAAACAGGCTCAACATTTATCAAAAATAAACCATCAGACAAGTAACCTTTACCAAAAAATGTACCAGTATGTGTAATAACTACTTTATTACATTTCAAAGAAAGTTCAAAACCATTTTTAACTAAACAATTTCCACTTATTATAATTCTACGAATATCAGGAACAAGATGCACTCTAGTGAGGGATAGAACATGCCCAGAAGCAAACTTCAGGTCCATGTTTCCTATTCCAAGAACTTGAGCAGCACTAGCATTCCCCATCGTCACTGTCAATCCATGAGTTTGTTGATAAGGTACAAAAAGAGTAATATCAGTACAAATATGTACATTAGCTCCAGTATCAATCAACCATTCATGTGACAGATAAGTGGAAAGAAGTACAGGGTTGTAGGTAACATACCCGTCATTGGTTCCAGAGGCAACAACCTCACCAACAACCATGTTAACCTTAGGCCCATCAGTGGTTCGAAGCACAATATTAGCTTGTGCTCCCACAACAGATTTCTTAGCTTTCTTTGCAGGACAGTCCTTGCTCCAATGACCAACTTGTCCACAAGACCAACAAGGTTTGTTTGTCTTTGGTTTCTTAGCCTTGTTCTTGTCAGTTTTAGGTTTAGTGTTATCCTTCTTAGTGACAGCCTTTCTTTTCTGTCCAACAGTCACTACATTAACCTTTGAACTCCCATGTTCAGCAGGCATCACATGTCCCTGTTTGGACTTGTGTTGTTCCTGCACAGAGATGTCCAACATCAGGTTTGTCCAAGTGATCTCTCCTTTCTGTCTTTTCAGGGAGAGAGCAAACTCTTCCCAAGACTTAGGGAGCTTTTCAATCACAGCCATAACCTGAAACTTCTCAGGAAGGTCCATTCCGGACTCCTTCAAAGCATGCACCAACATCTCAAACTCATGTGCCTGCTCAGTCATGGATTTTGTATCCACCAGTTTAAAATCAAGAAACCTAGCCACGGAATACTTTTCCAACCCTTGCGAGTCAGTATTGTGTGTCTGGTCCAGCTTCTCCCATAAGAGCTTAGCAGTGAAGGAGTTAGATGAATAAACATCAAATAGAGTGTTGTATAGCAGCCCTAGCCACCCCATCTTTTTCCTCCCACATAGCATAAGCCCTAACAGAATCAGCCTTTTCCTGATCAACAACCGGTTTCTCATACTGCACCACCGGCCATAGACCCTTTACCGTAAGCCACAGTTTCATCTTTTTCTGCCAACGAGAAAAACCAACACCCCCACCAAATTTATCAGGCATTCCTGACAAATCGATAGGCTGTGGGAAACGGTATGTGGTCCAATCAATGGTAGGTACAGTAACATCAGACCCAGTAGCAATAACACCAACATGAGTTTCAGTTCTGTTAACCATCTTGCTAATTAACAATATATAACACAGAATAATCTCTTCAAGATTGTTGGGTATAATTAACTAAACTACACAGCAACAATAAGACAGTTATATATATATTTGTATTAACAAGAACATGCAAAAATACCAATAACAAAACAAACACGAAGGTCGAAACAATAATATAATTAGAGACTGAAAATAACAAGACAAGAAAGAACACTTATCTCTCTGTAGCTTTTAACAAGTACTGATAGATAATAAACAGCTGAGTCGCCAAGCCTTAGAGAAGTCTTGACTGTTCTTGAAGAGATTATTGCCCCACTTACGCTGTGTTGGGTTGCAGCAATATCACTCCCAGGATAAAATAGCACAGATCAATCCACTCACAGAAATGGCAATGATCAACAGCGACCTGCACCTCAGTTCGCCCAAAAACCTATCTATATTCTGTATGTGTTGTGAGAGAGAGAGAGAGAGAGTAGAATATCTTTTCTAGGGTTTTTTACAGTTATGTATCTACTCTACTTGTCAAATGTTATATTTTGTATATATATAATACAAAATAAAACGTAACATATCAAATATTGTAACTGAAGATATGACATTTAATACTAAATATTCTGATTTAATTATCATAATAGTTGTCATCATGATTTAATAACAGTTACAGCTCAGACAAGATTTCCTGGTCCATCAGGATTTGATCATCATCAGTACTTACTCAAGCCATCAGGACTTGCTGTCCGTCAGGAGTGGCATCAGTACTTGACCAACAATTCGTCAGGATTTAACTCCATCAGGATCCAAGTACTGACCCAGACCATCAGGATCAGTAGTCGAACTGGTCCATCAGGATTTAATATAAATCCTGACCCAGTTCGTTTAACTGTTACAAATAAAAACTGATACTATTAAATTAAATCAATAAATAATATTAAATAAACAGGTAATAAAATTCCTCGCCCAGGTCGCCTCGCGTACGCGAGACGCCGAGACATTCGCCCAAATCGCCCTTCGAGTCGAGTCGAGTCGTGACGTGGCGGGGCGAGGCGGGCGGCGGCGGCGCGTGTGTGCGCGCGTGAGGCACATAAAAACACCATGCACACCGACATGCCTTAGTAGTTGTACACTACTCTTGCACATGTTTCTATATAAACCCACCAACCTCTCATTACCATTTCTATGTAGGATACAAGTTATTTCAATATAACCAACCCACATAACCCATTTCAAGCAACCTATTTCAACTCAATTTATTTATGGATTTCACTAAGAAAATGTCTTAGATCCAAACATGAAAGTTTAAGTCCTCATAACAAGGAACAACCTCCAATTGTTAGTTTCCGGAAATTCCATCAAGAACATATTTAAAATATGCCTTAAACTCTCCATTTTCTAACAATAAATTCTTTCTCAAAGAGAACACTGGCACTTCTCTAGACAACAATATTCTCTGGAATTATTGGCCTCGAAGATACTTGAGAATTTTGAAATGGAGCAGATTTTCACCAACAACCAAACAGTGACTTCTCTACCTCCAACAACTTCACCATGGAACACGAGTGTGATCATGGCCTCCAATCCACTCATCGACCAGGAAGATTCTCTCCCATCATTACCATCTGAGGCACCTTGGAATTTGGACCAACATAATTCATTACCGCCTTTCCCATTAGAGTCAGAGTGGAATGTGAATCCGGAAGCATCCACTATGGCGCCAGTTAGTAACAATATTATGGACCAAGAACATCTTCTTACATGTTCACCATCCGAAATTCCTTGGAATCTAGATGCGGATCTGGTCCCTGAAACTTATACCGGCAATTTCTTTGATGATCAGAATTCACTATCTGATCAAATACTAGAGGCCGCTTTCCAAAACCCTTCTTCATTTCATGTCAACATGTAGTGAATGGACTTACTGTGCAGCCAGTAAGGGCATTCCTTTATGTGTTATGTGTTAATGAACATGACATGAAAAGAAAAAGAAAATAAAGAAATGTGTTTTTATTTGTAAGTATGAAATAAGTTAAGACCAAGCTGTGAGTTGTGGATGGAAGGTCCCGATTTTGTCTATGTAAGTTGTCAATAATATTTGTAACATATTCGAATGTTGGAAAGAAATATGTAGAGCTGTAATTCGAGCCGCCAACTCATATATCGGCTCGGCTCGTGTGCCAAACCCGACTAAACTCGGCTCAAAACTTGAAAACCAAACCCGGCTCGAACTCGAACTCGAACTCGTTTATAATTTCAAATAAAAATTGTTAAAATTTATTTTTATTATTTAAATAATGGAAATTAGTTAAAATATGTTAATATTTTTAATTGTTGAGCTCGCGAGTATATCTAGCTCCGCTCGTTTGGATCGCGAGTAAATCCGACTAAATTCGTTCATTAAACTAGTCGAGTTTGATCATAGTTTTGGACTCGTTTACTTAAACGAGCGGCTTGGTTCGGCTCATTTATTTGCGGGCTCAAACTCGTTTCATCGGGTATCATTGATTCACATCATTGAAGAGAAATATATATTCAAATTTTAAGTTCTCAAACATTTTTAAGAAATGATGTATAATATATAGACGAATGAATGTTTGAATTCGATTGACAAAGATCTGGAAATTTTAATACACATTTGGCAAATTTAATATTGCAATAACACGCCAACTTTAATAGCGATAATTAAATTCCAAATTCAATACTTATCTTAAATAAAAATCGGTCTAAATTAACAGATATCCATAAACTCCAGTTAGGTATTATACTTTCAAAAAAAAAATGTAGTATATTGATTTTCTATTTTAATTTTCAAAAAAAATCGACAAGGAAACACTGTATTTCAAATTAAAAATTCTTCATCCAATGTTCTATTTTATTGGCAAGTCTCTTGCATTCGCTTGAGTATATTTCGTCTGAGTTTGAATCTCCTCCCTGCAGTGGGGATGGGTGAGTAAACGGTGCTAGATTGCCAAACTTTAATAAGTATTCGTTCCAAATTAATCGTAAATTTTTCCCAGTCAAATTAATTAGTTTTTTATTAAATATTCAAAATTGTATTTCTAAAAATTTAGAAAATTAAAAATCAATCTAATGAAGATTACATATTTTCTTTAATAATATAATTTTTAATTATGATAGGTGTTGAGTCAAGTCAAAATTAATTAATTTGATCGTAAACCGTTAAAAGCTGACCATTATTTTGAAATATAAGGAATATATAAATTTCATTGATTAAAGTTTTAAAAAATATATTTTAATAATTTAAAGATTTTCGGTGAATTTGGAAAAGAAAAAATGAATTTGTTTTTGTAACTGGAGCATTAATTATATTGACTGCATCAATTACAATATTAAAACTTGTATATAGAAACGGTAGTATTGATGGTAGTCTTTGCAATATTAAAACTTGTATATATTTAGAAATGGTAGTATTGATGGGAGTCTTAAATTTAATACCTACGTGTGTATATATACTTTACCTAAGAACTTCGTACACAACACATATATTTACACTTCACACTCCCTACCTCCACTCCATAGAAACAGCATTTCACTGCTACAAAGATTAAACTCAGACTGCATGCATGATAAGGGTGGCTGATAAGTTGCACGCTTCAAGTAATCAAGAACACCTGGTATTATCAAACTTTGAATTCCGTTATGTTTGGCTGGACTCAGGTTAGACGTATTTCTGGCGCTTTTCTTTAAATTCTACGAGAGTTTAATATGCTGACTAAGTGCATCTGTGCATGAAACTTTTGATACTACCTTATTAGAGCATCTCCAACCACCCAAAGCCTTTAGCTAAAAGTGTATAGAAAATATCATAATTAAATATTTTAGATATTAATATGTAAAATATCATAATTAAATATCATAATTAAATATCATAATTAGATATGTATTTATATCCTAAATGCTCCTACTCACTTATACGAGTAGTGATTTTTAGTAGTTCTTTATAAACATCTTTCAGTCTGACTCATTCCTATTGTTTTTTATTTTTGTATCTTCATCTTCACATGGTTTCTCATGCACACCCTCCTAAGAAGTGTTTACACACAGTCTTGTAATTGATCACCACATTTCACGATAAATTGACACATGAGATGACATATCTGGTTGTTTAACTGCCTCCTCTTTACCCTTACGATTATCGTCACACCCCTCTACCCTCTGGTATCTGCCCTCGAATCTTTGATCATCGTTGACTAAACTGTCCTCTACCATTCAACCAAGGCATGAGTATCATGGGGTGATGGTAACACTTGTTCTTGTAGACAATACTCATTAACTAAGTTAGATGATAAAGACAATAAAATTAGTGATAGACTTAGTTTGGAGGGAAAATATCAGAATATATACTTTGACGGTCTTGATGATAATGAGAAGGGTTAAAATTAGTCAACTACACAAGCGAAAATTTATCAACTTTGACAAGTTAAATTGACATACAATGATCAGTATGACTTGTTTTACACTTCAAGTGAGAATTTGAGTGAAAAATTATGTGTAGATGGAAATAATATAAAAAATAGCAATACCTCTGCGTAAACAAGTTCAAGTAACCACCAACTATACTAATATCTTGATTAATGGGGACAGTGACGACAATAAAATGAGTGAAGAACGAAGTTTCAGAGATAAATATCAAAAGAGAAAAGGGTTTTAGTAATGAGAATAGTAAAAAGAATCTAACTGGGCAGCTAGATTACAACCATCACATTATGATCAACAATGAGATATTGCTTAACATTTCATGAGAAAATGTGCATGAGAAATTATTTAAAAATATGTAAATGTTAATTAAAATAACCGCGGTGCTAGGCCAAGTGAAGAATTTTGTTAAGTACTGTGAAATTCTATCATTTACTATAGTGTTGAAGCACTTACTAACTATACAGTCACATGTAAGTGGGATAACAGAAATTATAAGTAAAATGAATGTTAATTTTTTAAAATTAAATCATAGTTTTAGTACATAATGATTATTATCGGTACTAGATGTAAAAAGGATGTTACTTTCTTAATGTAATACACATCTAAATCAATTTTAGAAAAAATTGCAGATTCTTGTTTAGATTATTAGTTAATATGTGATGCATGTGTTTTAGAATTGATTGTTTTAATAAAAGAGACAAATAGTATATAAAATATTAAGTTGCTTACATCGGAAGAACTTAAAAGAGTTTTAATTCTTATATTTGTAAAAGAGCGTTTACAACGGACTTGGAAAGGGTTACGTACATAGAAAGAAAAATTTATTTAACTTTGTTATCTTATTTGGCTGCTAGGAAATGATAAAACAATCTCAATACACACGCACACTCTCGTATGTATATTCAGGTGAAAAACAAAATATGACTTCACTATTTATTTCATCTGGAATCACAGAATACAAATACAGGGAACAAAACGAATACTTGCTAGAAAGTAGGAACCACTAGTGCAACTAAGTCCTACTTCCACTCCAACACCTATACTACAGATCCTACAACTACGTTATTGTTAAAGACCATGTCTACGACAAACTTTATTTAAACATGTTTAGATTAAGGCCCATTAGAAACTAAGCCCAACACATTCCCCCTAATCTAAGCATGTTTATTTAACACAGCTGCAGCTACACCCACGACATCTTGGACTCCGATCATGCTTCTCATTTCTTCAAACTTGATCCTGCCCAATGCCTTAGTTAAAATATCTGCCCTTTGCTCGTGTGTTGCTACGTACTCGATTACCAGCTTACCCCGTTCAATACATTCGCGAATAAAGTGAAAACGAACGTCTATATGTTTGCTTCTCCCATGTTGAACAGGATTCTTCATAAGCTCCATTGCTGATTTGTTATCCACACGCAGCACAACAGGACCGACTTTATGTCCCGAGATTTCTTCTAACAAGCCCTGGAGCCAAATGCTTTGGCATGCTGCAAGAGTTGCTGCCATATACTCCGCTTCGCAGGACGATAAAGAAACTACCCTCTGCTTTTGGGAAGTCCACGAAATCAGATTATTGTTCAAATAGAAACACATACCACCTGTACACTTTCTGTCTATGACATCTCCGGCTAAGTCGATGTCCGAATAACCCAGCAGAATCTTTCCATTCTTTTCAGCCCTGTTAACCAAACCATAACCAATTGTTCCTTTTATGTACCTCAATATGTGCTTAACCGCTTGCTAATGCTTGATTGTTGGCACTTCCATGAATCTACTCACCATTCCTACGGCATAAGAGATGTCGGGTCTGGTATGAGTTAGATACCGCAAGCTCCCAACAATTCATCTGTACTCTGTGGCATCAATCTGTTCACCTCCTTCATCCCTATCCAACTGCAACTTGTACTCCATTGGATACCAGCATGAGTTACAGTTCAGCATACCTGATCTTTCGAGCAACTTCCTCGCATAAGCGGACTGTTTTAGGGTGGTCATGTGACCTGTTTGAGAGACTTCCAAACCCAAATAAAATGATAACAAGCCAAGATTGCTCATTTCGAATTGGGTGTTCATCTGTAACTTGAACTGTTCAATTTCATGCGTGCTCGAACCTGTTACTAGTAGGTCTTCAATGTACACGGCAACCACCAGTATATTTCCTTGAGCCTGCCTAGTATAGACTGCATGTTCATGTAAACACCTCTTAAACCCAAACTCTCTCAAACATTTATCAAACCTTGCGTTCCAAGCCCGTGGTGCTTGACGCAACCCATACAAAGCCTTTCTTAACTTATATACTTTACGTTCCTGTCCGTTCTTCACAAACCCTTCGGGTTGGGCCACATAAACTTCTTCCTCGAGCTCTCCGTTTAAGAAGGCCGATTTGACATCGAGGTGGTGAACCTCCCATCCCTCTTTTGTTGATTCTGAGACAGATGAATATAAGGAAAAATCATATAGTTTACTAAAAGATGGAAAATTCAAGGTAAAAAGATCTGTGACACCCTAAAGTGACCATTTTATCCGGGTAAGAAAAAACAAGTCTACTACAAGTACCAAGATTTTTTCAACATGCACGTGAAGTAGGTACCTCCTCTCATAGCCATAATGTAATTCAATAGATCATTGTTAAAAAACTCATGCCTTCATTCATGGAATTAGTGATTTATTAGCAAGTGTTGTCCTTCAGTTTTAAGTACAAATGCTACATAGTAAAGTAAATCATGAATGAATAAAAAAGTCCACAAGTTTTTATGAAGCCTAACTTTCCACGACCACTTCAAAACTGAATCAAAACTTTCAATATCATAGTATATGGTTCATATATAAGGCTCATATATATGTTGTCTTCTGATGGTGTTTCGTCACGGAATGTTGTGTTGCCTTCTAGTGATGTTTCATGAAGAAACATAAATTTCATAACAGAATAACCTGAAACATCATAGTACAGAGCACAAATTCAGAAATTGTTTTCATGAGACATTTGTTCGCGCCAAACACGATGTTCAAAATAATTTTATTCAACTACTACTATGAATAAGAATTATTCAAAATATTCAAACAAAATACTTTAAAAAAAAATTTGCTTCAAAGTTCTTCATTATGTTTAATATGAAATTACATAATATGAAAGACAATATTAACTTAAGTGAAGATTAAAAAATAAATATCATACTTAGTCCAATTTCTACCTCTTCATATCTTCATTTTCCTCATTTGAGTAAGCTGCTAATGCAAGAAAATTGGCCTTGTTTTAGCTTTTCTTTTATACGAAGATGAGTTACATATTTCACGTGCATGTTGAAGAAGATCTTGGCACTTGTAGACTTGTTTATTCATACCCGAACAAAGTGGACATTTAACGCTGTCGTCAGATATTTTTTTTCCTTCAATTTCCCATCTTTTAGTAAACTATATGACTTTTTCTTATATTCATCTATCTCCGAATCAGTTATATTAGATTCAAAGTTCGAATCCATGTTGAGTACAAATTTATATAGCTAGTTGGGAATAAGTAAATTAAGTATATGATGCAAAGCAAATATGAATATATATAAATGCAAGTACAAAATTATATTATTACAGATTAAGGCTGGTACTCCGTCGCAGCTTAGATTTATAACTACAATTATAAAGACAAACTACTACAAGCACAGAACCGAAATTAAAGGACTGAACTACTGTATTCCCGAATCACCTCATTTGACTAGTGACTATCAATCACCTCATTTTTAAATCTTAACTCAAACAGTCTTTTTTTTTTACCTTCCCTCTTATCGTACTTTTTACTCCTATATAACAGTAAAAACTTATGTTACTAATGTGTTTGTTAAAAATTAGCAGGAAAGTAATTGCACTTGTGTACTCCTATCATTGCAGAAGAGTAGGCATAGCTCTAATGTGTACCCCTATCATTTATTTAACAATAGGCAATCAACTTATGTTTCCTAACTAAACGTTGTTATATGTAAGTAGGCTGTTAATCCCTTTGAAATGTAAAATGTGTCGGGAAGCCTTTTAAAAACTAGTTATAACCTGCTAGTGCAAGTTATCCCCTGCTAGTGCTACACTATTCCCTGCTAGTACTACCATATTCTCAGCTAGTGCTACCCTATTCCCTGCTAGTTGTAGTTATAACTTGCTAGTACTACCCTATTCCCTGCTAGTGCTAGTTGTAACCTGCTAGTGACACCCTATTCCTTGCTAGTGCTAGTTGTAACCTGCTAGTGACACCCTTTTCCGTGCTAGTGACACCCTTTTCCTTGCTAGTGACATCGTATTCCCTGCTAGTGCTAGTTATAACCTACTAGTAGCACCTTATTCCGTGCTAGTGCTAGTTAAAACCTGTTAGTTTTACTTAGAGCTATGGTAATTAAGTCTCACCCCTTGGCCTCTAAATGAAATCCCAGTTCTCATTTTCCAGATGAAGGATTTAACCTAACAATGATAACAAAAAAAGTGTTGGGTACAGTTTACTAGTCCTGTGCATATTTAAAAACTTATGAAAAGACAGCTCAGGCTACCTGGTGTTGCTTGGTAAGAGTATTGAACGAAACAATGACACCGTTGTAATACCTACAAATAGAACATGTTAGACAATTTAAAAATGTACAAATAACCGATCTTTTAAACTAAACACTTACTTCTTATCTTCTTCCCACCAAAATTTGAACCTGGAATGAACAAGATTATCTTTAAAACCTGTTCTAGATTGATTAAAATGCACATCCTTCCTTTTCCTGAGGTGGTGACCCACTATTCTAACATTGCTTCGGAGCTTCATATTCCTCTCAGGAACAGAAACGATAAAATGTTAGTGTTTTCGTCAAAAAAAATGTTATTGTTTGACATCTGTAAAATCTAATTCTTTAAGAAAGATATACCACCTTCAAACACAGGTCTCTTCATTATATTCCATCCATATCCATCCACCTTCAGCTCTTCTGCAATGATAGGATTTATTTTCGCCCTCAATGCACATGCATCGAGTGGGTCAAACCAATTCCGTCCAAACTGAAAAACAGAAATAAAGCACATGTTATAAACTTGTGTTTATATGGGAGGAAGAGAGGGAGGGAGAGGGAGGGGGAGAGAGAGGAGGGAATGGTAACAATTCCTTCCCTCCTCTCTCTCCCCCTCCCTCTCCCTCCCTCTCTTCCTTCCATATAAACACAAGTTTATAACATGTGCTTTATTTCTGTTTTTCAGTTTGGACGGAATTGGTTTGACCCACTCGATGCATGTGCATTGAGGGCAAAAATAAATCCTATCATTGCAGAAGAGCTGAAGGTGGATGGATATGGATGGAATATAATGAAGAGACCTGTGTTTGAAGGTGGTATATCTTTCTTAAAGAATTAGATTTTAAAGATGTCAAACACTAACATTTTTTTGGACGAAAACACTAACATTTTATTGTTTCTGTCCCAGAGAACATCAAGGGGGATGTTAATGTTCCTGAGAGGAATGTTAATGTTCCTGAGAGGAATATGAAGCTCCGAAGAAATGTAAGAACAGTGGGTCGCCACCTCAGGAAAAGGAAAGATGTGCATTTTAATCAATCTAGAACAGGTTTTAAAGATAATCTTTTTCATTTCAGGATCAAAGTTTTGTGGGAAGAAGATAAGAAGTAAGTGTTTAGTTTAAAAGATCGGTTATTTGTACATTTTTAAATTGTCTAACATGTTCTATTTGTAGGTATTACAACAGTGTCATTGTTTCGTTCAATACTCTTACCAAGCAACACCAGGTAACCTGAGTTGTCTTTTCAAAAGTTTTTAAATATGCAGAGGACTAGTAAACTGTACCCAACACTTTTTTTGTTATCATTGTTAGGTTAAATCCTTCATCTGGAAAATGAGAACTGGGATTTCATTTAGAGGCCAAGGGGTGAGACTTAATTACCATAGCTCTAAGTAAAACTAGAAGGTTATAACTAGCACAAGCACGGAATAAGGTGCCACTAGCAGGTTATAACTAGCATTAGCAGGGAATACGGTGTCACTAGCAGGGAAAATGGTGTCACTAGCAGGTTACAACTAGCACTAGCAGGGAATAGGGTCTCACTAGCAGGTTACAACTAGCACTAGCAGGGAATAGGGTAGTACTAACAGGGAATAGTGTAGCACTAGCAGGGGATAACTTGCACTAGCAGGTTATAACTAGTTTTTAAAAGGCTTCCCGACACATTTCACATTTCAAAGGGATTAACAGCCTACTTACATAAAACAACGTTTAGTTAGGAAACATAAGTTGATTGCCTAATGTTGAATTTTGAGATTACTCTGACACATAAAATTCTCTAATCGAATTTAGAGACGATGCCGGCACGATTGGCATCACCATCTAGCCCGATAGCCAAATATTACACATAATGCAGTAAGTATGACAATCTTTCTGCTCCTATTTTGTCCGATGACGTGATTGAGAAAATCATCGAGTACAATCTGTTGCCCGTTTTTATGCAGAACTCTGTCTTAAAATCAAATGCATGGTTACGTAATATAATCCAATTACTTAGAAAGTAAAACTAGCAGGTTATAACTAGCACTAGCACGGAATGAGGTGCCACTAGGAGGTTATAACTAGCACTAGCAAGGAATACGGTGTCACTAGGAGGGAATAGGGTGTCACTAGCAGGTTACAACTAGCACTAGGAGGGAAAAGGGTGTCACTAGCAGGTTACAACTAGCACTAGCAGGGAATAGGGTAGTACTAGCAGGTTATAACTACAACCAGCAGGGAATAGGGTAGCACTAGCAGGGAATAGGGTAGTACTAGCAGGGAATAGTGTAACACTAGCAGGGGATAACTTGCACTAGCAGATTATAACTAGTTTTTAAAAGGCTTCCCGACACATTTCACATTTCAAAGGGATTAACAGCCTACTTATATAAAACAACGTTTAGTTAGGAAACATAAGTTGATTGCCTAATGTTGAATTTTGAGATTACTGTGACACAAAAAATTCTCTAATCGAATTTAGAGACGATGCTGGCACGATTGGCATCACCATCTAGCCCGATAGCCAAATATAACACATAATGCAGTAAGTATGACAATCTTCCCGCTCCTATTTTGTTGCCCGTTTTTATGTAGAACTATGTCTTAAAATCAAATGCATGGTTACGTAATATAATCCAATTACTTAGAAAGTAAAACTAGCAGGTTATACCTAGCACTAGCACGGAATAAGGTGCCACTAGCAGGTTATAACTAGCACTAGCAGGGAATACGGTGTCACTAGCAGGGAATACGGTGCCACTAGCAGGTTACAACTAGCACTATCAGGGAAAATGGTGTCACTAGCAGGTTCCAACTAGCACTAGCAGGGAATAGGGTGTCACTAGCAGGTTACAACTAGCACTAGCAGGGAATAGGGTAGTACTAGCAGGTTATAACTACAACTAGCAGGGAATAGGGTAGCACTAGCACGTTACAACTAGCACTAGCAGGGAATAGGGTAGTACTAGCAGGGAATAGGGTAGCACTAGCAGGGAATATGGTAGTACTAGAAGGGAATAGTATGGCACTAGCAGGGGATAACTTGCACTAGCATGTTATAACTAGTTTTTAAAAGGCTTCCCGACACATTTCACATTTCAAAGGTATTAACAGCCTACTTACATAAAACAACATTTAGTTAGGAAACATAAGTTGATTGCCTAATGTTGAATTTTGAGATTACTGTGACACATAAAATTCTCTAATCGAATTTAGAGACGATGCTAGTACTACCCTATTTAATTTAATACTTTTATTTAATATTACACAAAACACAACACAAAAAATACATGAATATGAAAATACACAAGTCCTAAATTGATATTGTTTGAGTTTGGAGTTTGGATTTATCAATTTAGTACATGAAACATGAAATTACAACACGAACGAAAGTACCCGACACGAACAAATCGACGGTTGGGTAAAATATTACTCCTTGAGTATCAATTTAGAAGTTTTGTTTGACTTTTTGGGGTCAAATTAACTAAACTTTGACTATAAATTACATATATCATATAATCGGAAAATATTATAAAAATATATCATTGGAAAGTAGATATAATCTATTCTAAAATGTATTTTTCAGTTTTTTAAAATTTCGAATGAATATTTTTTAATGAATGGTCAAAATTTGGTCAATTTGACCACAAAATATAAAATAAGAGTAAATCGAAAGGGCAAAAACATGCACATGAAATTATTAAAATTAAGAAACAGTTAAATATCACATATATACATATATATATAAGTGCGAAAAAGCAAGTGATAACACATATATACATGTTCAAAAACAAAAACCCCCTGAACTACATGTGGGTAAATTCGTATAGAAGCGAGTAATTTTGAGTACAGAGGGATGAAACACACACCAATTCATTAGGTTTTATACACATATATGTTACACCGCAAGTTTTATAGAAACACCCCCATATTTATTACACCCTAGTTTTATAGAAAGTTAGAAACACCCCAATATTTATACGACCCCAATTTTTATATAAACACCCCAGTTTTAGAGAAACACCCAAATATTTATTACACCCCCAATTGTAAAAACACACCCCAATATTTATTACACCCCAAGTTTCAGAGAAACACCCAAATATTTGTTACGCCCTCAGTTAGTTTTGTAGAAACACCCCCATATTCTCCACAGATCAACGCTACAAAATTTAATGGGTCGAATAAAAATATATAAATCAAACGTCTCTTGTATGGGTGCACGGTTCGGCTCGGTTTTTAGTAAAAACCGTAACCAAACCGTATATATCGGTTCGGTTCGGTTTCTACTTATTAATCGTAACCGAACTGTTCAACACGGTTATTTTCGGTTCGGTTAACCGTTAATCGGTTTCGGTTTTTTTCGGTTTAGAATTAAAGTGCCATTCTACATTGATTTTCTCCAAGTGGGCAACTTCAAAGTGTCTGGCAGATGAACCATTGAAATCCAGACTATTACAGTACAACACTAGAACTTGTCTAGAGCACCTGGAAAGTTGTACATAGTAAGCTAAAGGCCCCCTGGACCTTATTGTCCTGTTCTTGACTTTTTAAGGTTTTAACATTCAAATTATCTCACCTAGTACATATTCTTATACATAACATCTGATTTAGTGGCTGCTCATCCGATTCAAATATTTATAAAGTACTACCGTAGATAACAACCACAATGATATAAAAGCATGCTCGATTTCAAAACTAGCAATACAGTTTACCAAAATGGGAAGAATATAAAAGCATGCTCTAGAGTGTGACAAAGAACATGAAGGTGTTTATCTATCTACATGAATTTTAACAAACACATTAGTACCATAGCTCTAATGTGTACTAGCAGGGACTGCGCAGAAGTATTAACTCAGCTGTATTTTTTACCTTCTCAAAGAATTAATTATCACTTATGGTACCAATTGCTAGCAAAGTGATAATTAATTCTTTGAGAATTAGCTTTATGTTGGTTAAAATACTAAAACTTATGTTATGTGTGCATCCTTGTTACTTTCTCATCTGAGTTGAATTACTATGTCTTGACAGCATAAAATTATTACTCTTTTGCTACTAGGATAAATGGACAAGATATTACTACAAAAAAGCTAGCCTTCTTTGTAATCAGGAAATTCTAATTTTGTGTGTTTTTTGTGTTCAAGGCCCTGCTGCGAATGGGTATTCGAAGTGTCACTGTTTCTGATGTTAAATGCTTTGGCGATCAATGTATCTGTAGTCCCGGTAAGTACTATTCTGGAATTACATTAATACCCTCACTCTGCTAATATTAACCCTTTATTAGTACTGCATTCCTGACATAATGTCAAGCTTTTTAATCTCTGCAACATGCAGGTTCTTCATTTTCTGCAGACATGTTGGTTTCCAAAATTAAGATGGAAATGGTAGTAAGCAAGAATCAGGTATGTATATAATTGAACTTAAATAATAACCCTCAAGTTCTTGCAACTCAAATGATCTTAGTGCATGGCCTCCGTCATTATCTTATGCTCGAACAAATCTCCAAAATTTCCAGCTTCGGCAAAAATCATCAACTCATTATATATTTTTGCCGTCTTAGGTTGAAGAAGTGATACAGAATATCATTGTACAAGCAAGGGTATGTGGGGATGGTGGTCTTTTTTACTTTTGCAGTGATATATACCTGTTGCTGATGTAATTCGAATTAGCACCGGTAAGTGTCTTTAATTTTAGAAACTCATCTCCTTTGCTGTTCTTAGTAAAAGAATGCTTATGAAAATTTGTATTCTTGTTAAATTTCAGGTGAGCGGGGTGAAAAGGCTGAGCCGAGTGGATAACCTCTTATCCAAGGATCACAATTTTTGTCTCTGCCGCATTTATTATTTTTGTTAATTTTAAAATTTAGCTTACGTTATTCTAGAGCAATCTCTAAATTTTATTTACTTCTTTCAGGTGCAACCAGGTCCTCAACTCCTTACAGAGTAACAACAGTCACATTAGAGGGAGTTTGCTGGAACCAAGTTGCTGACTTGCTGCTAATCTTGTTCTCAGATTGAATGTACTCAGCACTATCTATTTTGTACTCGGATTTTATTATGATTTTGTACTCAGCACTATGTACTTTCTATCAGAAACAATTGTGGATTCATGCAAATTTTCAATTTAATATTTTTTATAATCATAACCAATGAAGTAGCTGTTAGAAATCAGTCTTGGTATGCAAAACGGAACAGTTGCACAGTAATAACCCACCCAAAACGGAACAGTAGCACAGTAACCCCCTTTTGCACAGCAGCGATGGTCTGACGGTCTGTATGAACTGTGTAGCGATGGTCAAAAGTAATAAGATATTTTTGACGGTGTTAAATTTTTTATAAGTAGAAACCTCTCGTTAAAGGTATGTGTATACTAATCTATCTATTCTTTTGTATTCAATATTAATTCATTAAAATTAATTAATTATATGTATTTAATCATATACATTGACAAATATTAAAATAATTGAGATTTTAAAATTAAATATAAAAAATACAATAAAATAAAAAATAACTTAAAAAAATTCATAATTGTCCTTAGTTTTCAACTAGAAAATAATAATAAATATTAAAATATTTATTTTAAGAATGAAAATGATTAAAATATTTGTAAATAGGAAGTTGAAATAAACGAAGTGAAGGAATAATTAGTCGAATTTCTAATTTTCAATATTATGTTATGATTGTTTTACTGTATGTTAGAATCGTGAATTTTTGGAAAATTGTAACGAGGAGGTAATATGTCATAAGATTTTTTATTTTTCGAATCTAAATTTAGATTCAATATAATTGTATGCTATATTAGATACTTCCTCAGTCCCTAATTACTTGTTCAGTTTGACTTTTTATATACACTCATTTGACTAGTGAGAGTGACTATCAATCACCTCATTTTTAAATCTTAACTCAAATAGTCATTTTTTTTTTACCTTCCCTCTTATCGTACTTTTTACTCCTATATAACAGTAAAAATCTATTATATTTCATACATTGTCTCCTAATATATCATCTTTTTCAAACATTGTGAAACTAAAAGCTCGAAATCTTGATGGTCATCCATGGAGCTCAGCCCTCTTCTAAGGTACACTACTCATTAAATATATTTGCATGTTTTTGTGCAAGTAAACAGCTTAACTGAGATTATGGTCCTTATTGGTTCTTAACTGAGATAATTATGAGAAAACACAGCGTTGTTACTAGCAGTGATATTTAATGTAAAAGTTTGCGCACTTTTTTAATAAAAAACTTCAATGGCCTTCTTCCTGTTAAATTGCTATTACGATTTCAGTCTTTAGATTGACTATGACTTTCTTCTGATGAACAGACTTAAGTACTGTTTTAGTTATCAAAATTATTATTTCATGATAATTAACTTCATTGAGATTCTACAAAAAAAGTCCTTAAATACAAAAATATTGATTAACTCAATCGAAATTCTAAAAAAAAGAGATAACTATGAATTATTCTTATTATTTGTTTAATTCTTTTAATTTTCAGAAATTGTTTTATTAGTTTTAAAATGATTTAAAAATAGGATTAATTCCTAAAAATTCATTTTTCATCCGTTTCTTTTCAAACGAAAGCCTAAAATTTTCTAAAATATTTTCTATCTTCTAGAATCATAAGATTAACTATGAATGTAACTATGAATGAACGGTAGGAGTTCGATTTTGGTATACATCGTCACCGTGATGTTTTTGTAATTGTAATGTTTGGTTGAATGGATGAATGTTGTGTTTAGTATAATCATTTTTGGCAACTCCTCCCGAGAAAAAGGTGAAGTTTCAAATGATGTGTTTTCTCTTGCTTTTGATTATTCTCAAAATAATTTCTTTGATTCAAAATAGTTTCTCAAAATACTTTCCTTTAAATGTTCTATGTACATGTTTTGAGAACTATATAGGTAAGCAGTAATATCATAGCAGTGTTTTCATATATACGTGACAAATAAAAATCAGTAACTAAGCTAATGGATTTTACATAAGTATTGTCGTATCATCTAGCTAGAGTGAGATTATTCAGGACATGGTATTTATTGCATATTGCCCCCATCCCTCTGGCCGATTTCTAAGAAATTATAAGATTTCTTACTAGCAGGGCATATTGCCCCCATCGTCTCCGGAGTGTGCCGCCGGAGAGAGAGCGAGAGTGCCACCAAAGGTTTTAAATTATTTTTGTACCGACGACTACCACCAAAACCCCCCCTTACACTTATTATATAGAGAGAGGGGGAGAGAGAGAGAGAGAGAGCGAGCTTTTTTATGACTTTTTGAACCGGGTTTTTAAACCCGAATCTTTATAATTTTTTGATTTCGGATTGGATTCGGATGATTAAAATATTATTATATTAAATTATTTTATTTAATATTATTTTTAATCAAGGTTAATTCCTTTCAATCAACTCCTTTCTCCTTTCAATCAATCAAGTTTAATTGAGATGATAAATTGATCGAATATATATGAAACTGACTATTTTACAAAAAATGACGTCTAGGTCAAAAAAATGATAATTCTTTTCTTGTGTGTCGATACTTGTCGCTGGAACTTGTCTTCGGAAGTTTTCATATATATATATATTCAGTCAGTTTATCGTAACAGAAAATCAACTCCTTTCAATCAATCAAGTTTAATTGAAACGATAAATTGATCGAATATATATGAAACCGGCTATTTTACAAAAAACGACGTCTAGTTCAAAAAAATGATAATTCTTTTCTTGTGTGTCGATACTTGTCGCTGGAACTTGTCTCCAGAAGTTTTCATATATATATATATATATATGTTCAGTCAGTTTATCGTAACAGAAAATCAACTCCTTTCAATCAATCAAGTTTAATTGACACGATAAATTGATTGAATATATATGAAACCGACTATTTTACAAAAAACGACGTCTAGGTCAAAAAATTGTTAATTCTTTTCTTGTGTGTCGATACTTGTCGCTGGAACTTGTCTTCAGAAGTTTTCATATATTTTATTATTGCCAAAATGATTTTCCATTTGTCTTCTTTTGATATGTCATAGAGATACTCCCTCCATCAATTTTTAGTTGTTCATTTTGAAAAAAAACACACATATTAGTTGTTCATTTTGAAAAAAACACACATATTAAGAACCTAAAATTATTTTGAATTTTTTAATGAATTTTAGCCGATTTGTTAGAAATTTTATATGTAAAAAAAACCTAAAATTACTTGAACTCTTTATTTAATAGGTAATGAGATGGATGTCCTAGTGATTTAGGTAACCACTAGGACATTGTTGGAGCATCATTTTTTGCTAGATTACTTATATTTGAGCTTAGGACATGATATAAGTAAGCTCTTGGACTTGCTCTAACTGCATTAAATGAAAATGAGTTGTGAATATATTTTCATTAGTCAAACATTGGAAATAAGAGTTCAAAGGTATTTTAAATTGGAGATGAACATTGTTACACTGCCTTTACTCTCCTCCTCGGCGCCCGAGACTCTTCTCTCACTCTCAGTTGTATCATTTTTCTGATTTGACAAATATCTACCCTTATAAATTGTTAATTATGGCTGAACAACTTTCTCCTCTTAACTGTCCTAATGAATTTCTACTCTTTATGAAGAGGAAGCTAGCAGCCGAACAAAGGTAATTTCTACTTTGTGATTACCTTCTTTATGTGTACTTGTTGGAATTTCTTGTTTCATAGGTAGAATTTCTTGTTGGAATAAGTAATTTCTTGTTGGAATAAGTAATTGGATAATTCATTAGATATACGTAAATTGCTCTCGGTTGGTCAATCATTTGATAGCCAGAGAACATTCTACCTGGTGAGTTTTCTTGTTTCAAGTATTTTAATAAATAGGATTGGTTGAGTGATAGAGACTGTAAAAATTCTTTGGTTAGAAATGTGACTATGTTATTGTATATGAATCTGTGGGTGTGGGTGTGGAACTGTGGATGAGTTAACTCGTTCAGCTCAGTAAACTTGGGCTTTGTTTGACCATCGTTACATTGACTTATAGGCTTTGACATAAATTGGAATTCGCATTGGGTCAATATATGAGGTATAATTTAAGCCCAAAAAGATAATTTGAACAACCTGGTTTAATATTTAGGCTTTATTGGTATGTAATTTTTGTGTTTTTTGTTTGATGTTTGTATTATGTCGTTAAATTGTTTATCTCAATCCTTAGTCATTAGTGTGCATATATGTCACCTCTCCTTAGTCGAAGACTGAAAAAGAGGTTAGAAGAGCTCGAAAGCACAGCTGAATCCCATCCTCCAATGGTAAAGCATTGCATATTCTGAATTATCTACTGATTTACATAATTTGTTTTGAAATTTAACTAGGTTTGTGTGTTTTTTGTAGTCAACGTCAAAACGAGCAAGAACTGACAAGCAGATCACGCAGATCACGCAGTTGGGGCCTACAAAGTTTCATAAAGAGGTATTACATAGACTTTTTTTGGAATTGAATAAAGCAAGGAGTTACGTGGCGCCTTATGGTGATCTTAATCTTCAATGGGAAGATGATGCCTTATGGGAGACAATTATGTCTATTGTGGAGCTGCCGGTAAGGTTATAGTTTCTTAACCTCTAATTTCTCGCAAACGATCAATCATATTGTTTGAATGTGCTCATTTATTCTTGCAGGTAGTCCTTTCGGTACATGAATTCAAGTTGAACTTGATTGGCTACTATGAAGCCTTTGAAAGTAATAACTCTGTCGAGCTTCACTAGTTGTGAGGAGACATTGTCTATGATCAGAAATCTCTTCCTGAGGCGAAGGGAGGGTTTAGTTGATCATCTCGCTTCCTTATTTCGTCCTCCCCCCAAATCTGCACTGGAACAATATCGTCAGGAATCAGTCACAATGGTTTCAAACAACTCTGGCATGTTGCAACCATTCCGGTCGATCCCATCACACGATGGCATACAACCACTCCAGTCGTTTCTATCAAGCTCATCAGCAAATAGCATCTACACTGGTTTTGCTCAAGGCTTAAAGGAGATAAAAGACGAGTTGTCGTTTCTAAAGTTCTCGTGGGCGCAATTTCATATGACAAAAAACAAAGGATTGATGGCATTGTTTTGTGGGTATGACCGTGACGACAGGATTAAGTTAGTTCAAGACGGTTATGGTGATTTTAGGTATCTTAGTTTTTTGTCTCTCACTCTCACTCGTATCCTCTGTTTTTGTTATTAATTGTAACAATTTTTTGTTTTATAGTGTGATGAGTGTACCATGTTCACCTCAGTAGGCATGATGCGAGGAGTGCAGAGGCAGAGGCCAGATGATTGTAGCAGCAGTGCAGTGCAACATGGTTTATGTGACTTTGTATTATTACAGAGGGGCTGTATTTTTTTAGACGCGAGTTTATTTTTCTTGAAAAGGCTCCATGTCCACTGGTTAAAACTTTGTAATGTGATTTCAAATACAGTTCGAATGCTTGTATTAAACTGTTAGCAGTGTTTGCTTTTTTACTGATTAACGGAAGTGGTTGTATGCTTGTACTAGGTCTTGCAAGATGTTGTTTCACTTAGCATAAGAATATTCGTAAGGATCATGGCTGGACACTTTATGATTTACTGTAACTGAATCATGGCAACTACTTCATACAACAGCTTCTAGTTTCTGTCCTACCAGGAAACTAAAGTTCTGTTACTACATGTTCTTTAGCAAAATTGTCCATCTCTTTTTGCTGAGACAATATCAATGTAGCCAAAGAACTGACAATATCAATGTAGCCGAAGAAATCCCTGTTCGATGACGTGCAGTAACTATACAGCTGCGCAGTCCCCGATCATTCAAGTTCTCACCCCTTGGCCTCTAAATGAAATCCCAGTTTTCATTTTCCAGATGAAGGATTTCTTCATCTCCATCATCTTATTTAACCTAACAATTATAACAAAAAAAGTGTTAGGTACAGTTTACTAGTCCTGTGCATATTTAAAAACTTATGAAAAGACAGCTCAGGCTACCTGGTGTTGCTTGGTAAGAATATTGAACGAAACAATGACACCGTTGTAATACCTACAAATAGAACATGTTAGACAATTTAAAAATGTACAAATAACCGATCTTTTAAACTAAACACTTACTTCTTATCTTCTTCCCACCAAACTTTGATCCTGGAATGAATAAGATTATCTTTAAAACCTGTTCTACATTGATTAAAATGTACATCTTTCCTTTTCTTGAGGTGGCGACCCACTGTTCTTACATTGCTTCGGAGCTTCATATTCCTCTCACGAACATTAACATTCCTCTCACGAACATTAACATCCCCCTTGACATTCTCTGGAACAGAAACAATAAAATGTTAGTGTTTTCGTCAAAAAAAATGTTAGTGTTTGACATATGTAAAATCTAATTCTTTAAGAAAGATATACCACCTTCAAACACAGGTCTCTTCATTATATTCCATCCATATCCATCCACCTTCAGCTCTTCTGCAATGATAATATTTATTTTCGCCCTCAATGCACATGCATCGAGTGGGTCAAACCAATTCCGTCCAAACTGAAAAACAGAAATAAAGCACATGTTATAAACTTGTGTTTATATGGGAGGAAGAGAGAGAGGAGGGAAGGAATTTTTACCATTTCTAAATTGTCATTTTCAAATCATGGGGGAGCTTGTTGGATGAAAAGCTCCATCATATCCATCCACCTTCAGCTCTTCTGCAATGATAGGATTTATTTTCGCCAACAATTCACGGGGTACACATTAGAGCTATGTTGATTTCAAGAGCTATGCCTACTCTTCTGCAATGATAGGGGTACACAAGTGCAATTACTTTGCTGCTAATTTTATCAAACACATTAGTACCATAAGTTTTTACTGTATTTAAAATCATTATATATAGGCCAATGTTCCAGAGAGAACCATCTTATATAGAGAATCGAGGAGAACCGTATATTCTAATATCGAATCTCATAAATAATTTTAATTTTTTTTACATAAAATATATAATTGATTCTAACGTAGAATATTAGCATATACAAACTTTATAAAAAATTTAACATTTAAAATTTGAATAAAAACATTGATTTTAAATTTGATTCTGCTGCAGAATCATTTTGGAAAGATTTGATTCTGCTGTAGAATCACTTTGGACTATTTGACTAATTTTCAATTATTTTTTTAAAAAAAAGAGTTTAATTTCGTTTTTTTATTTAATAATTGAAATTTATAATCATATCTAATAAAAAATGTGATAAAAATATGTATTATGAATATTTATGTAATGGTTCTCTCCCGACTCTATATAAGAAGTTCTCTATGGAATGCCACCCTATATATATATATACGCTAAATACGTATTCCATGTATAATAGTTTTTAAAACATATTTAATTTATAATAGTTATGATTTGACTCTTAATTTTAAAAGTTTTATTTTAACTAACATTTTATAACATTTCGAATGGGTTGCGGTGGGCTAAGATGGTAAGCTTAAATAATATATTATAAATATTGGCTAAAATTGCTGAATAATTATAATGGTTGGGTAAATTTTGAAATAATACATTATAATTTTTTTCAATAAAAATTAAATTATTGTAATAAATTATAATCAATGATAAATGATCTTAAATTGTGGTAATATAATAATACTAAAACTTATTGATTTAAAAAAGGATCAATTATTTTTAAAATTGTAAATTAAATTTTTGATAAATTATCTTGCATGAAAAGATAATAAAAGTAACAACTCAACTTCACAGCTTTATTTTGAAATTAATATAATCATTTATCTGTACTCTTTTACAAAATTTTGTAATGTGAACAGTTTTGTAAAAACACACTTGCAACATTCAGTTTTGCAAATGGGCAATGCATGAACATATTTTAAATATGAATAATTTGTTACTTTATATAGTGTAGAGAAAAATGCCCTCTGCGGCAATTTAAAAGAGAGAAAAATGCCCATAAGTACATACGTAAGAGAGTTATTTGAGTACGTAGTGTATTTTAATGGCAAAGTTGTAAATATTTGATCAAGTTTTAAAACAATAATGTAATTACAATAATATTCTCATGCATTCACATTACAAATCTGTTTGTATTCACCTAAGTTACATGAGTACGTAATCAAGTCTTGTCTTTTGACATGGTGAGTATGTTCGCTTAATCATTGTTAAGTTGTCTTAGTCTTGTTCTTCTTTCATCATTCAGTTTCGTTTTTTATTGGATATGGCGGAGAGACGTAATCCAATCCAAGAAATGGAGGAGAGTTTTGCGAGAATCCGTTTTGAAGAGGAGGAGGAGGGAGGCCTGTCATATGAAGGTGAGGGAGAGGAGATTTCAGATATAGATGTACGTTGGTGTCTAGTAGGGCGTTTTCTTACTGAATCACCCATAGATTTTCGAGCGATGCAACATAAGATGGCATCTCTGTGGAAACCTGGGAGGGGTTTATACGTGAAGGAGTTAGAGCCGAACAGATATATCTTCCAATTTTATCATGAGGTGGATATCAAAAGAGTCATTGAAGGGAGTCCTTGGACTTTTGGCAGATTTCAGTTAGTGTTTGTTCGATTGAAAGAAGGTGAAAATCCGAGAACGGTGGTCATTAACAATCTGGACTTATGGGTGCAATTACATGGAATGCAGGCTGGTTTTATGTCACAGAGAGTGGTTCAGGACGTTGGAAACTACTTGGGCAAATTCATAGAGTCTGATCAGAATAACTTCGTGGGTGTATGGCGTGACTATCTGCGTGTTAGAGTCTCTATAAAGCTGGATGTACCGCTCAAGCGTCGAATGAAATTAAAGAGGAGTGTGGAGCAATGGTGCTGGGTGAATTTTAAATATGAAGCAATTCCAACTTTTTGTTTCATTTGTGGGATTATTGGCCATAGTGAAAAATTCTGTGAGCGAATCTTCGAAACACCACTTGAGTTGATAGAGAAACCTTATGGAATGTGGATGAGAGCTGAGCCTCGTAGGAAAGCATACACGATGGGGTCCAAATGGTTGAGGCATGGTGGTTTAGCTCAGTCACACGAAGCAGGAGACGAAGGTGAGCGCAAAACAGGAAATAGCGAGATTGGTGCTGAGGCTGTTTCACATCCCAACAAAGCAGGGATAATGAAAATTCAAAATGAGAGGGAAATAAGGAAGGATGGGATATTATTGTTGGGCGGAATTAAAGGGAATACAGCTGGTATGGGTAGTGTATCTGTTAGCCCTGTAATCGTGCAAAATTCAAATGCAGAGCGGGAGAATAATGTTGAGGAGATAGAATCTAATGGGCTTTCGTTTTTGGACCCAAAGCGTCGTAGAACGGATGACCCAATATTAGACAAGCCCGCAGTGTTTGAGGCTAATGAGGATGATCTAATGCTGGATACAGAATCTCAAAATAACAACAACCAAAAAAACGAATTATTGGCGGGTGCTGCAAGGCAGGCCCGCCATGCATTATGAGTGTGTTCAGCTGGAACTGCCGAGGGGTTGGGCTCCCTTGGAATGTTCGGTTCCTTAAAGACATAGTATGTCGTGAAAAGCCTGTTTTTATATTTTTGTGTGAAACAATTGGTCGAAAGGATAAAATGGAAGGTATAAGAAGACAGTTAGGTTATGAGGGGATGATAGTTGTTGAACCACAGGGGAGAAGTGGAGGTATCTCTCTGCTTTGGAAAGAAGAGAATCAAGGAAACCTACTTAGTTTTTCTCAACATCATATTGACATTGAGGTGAAAGTGGAAGGTATGAGGCCTTGGCGTTTAACTGGGCTCTATGGTGAACCTGACAGAGCACAGCGAAGAAAGACCTGGGATTTATTGAGACATTTAGCTCGAGACTCGAACTTACCATGGTGTGTTATTGGGGATTTAAATAATGTTTGCTCGCAGTTAGACAAGAAAGGTGGCCTGGCATATCCTTCTTGGTTGGTTGATGGTTTTAATGAGTCTTTAGCTGATACGGGGTTGCTGGATATGGACCTGGTAGGACATCAGTACACCTGGGAAAGAGGTCGAGGCACAGACGATTGGCAGGAAGTTCGTCTTGATAGAGCTTTGACAACGGAGAATTGGCTGGATTTGTTTCCTCTAGCAAAATTGTACAACCTGGAGGGCTCAGAGTCTGACCACAGTCCTTTACTGCTATTGCCTAAAAAATCTGAGGCTAAGCAGAATAACACCAAGTTTCGCTTTGAGAATGCATGGTTACTTGAACCCATGTGTGCTCAGCTAGTTAAAGACACCTGGGAAGGCTGTTTGAGGAATGATATTCAAGATAAGGTGGCTGCTTGTGGTGAAAAGCTTTTGAGTTGGGGTAAGGAGATAACAGGAGACTTTGCCGCTCGTATAAAGAATTGTAAGCTCGAACTTCATCACTTGAGGGGACTAAGAGATGCTCAGTCGGTGGAGAAATATAAAGAAGAAAAAAAGAAACTTTCGTTGATTCTCGAGCAACGTGAAATCTTTTGGCGCCAACGTTCAAAGCAGTTATGGCTTCAGGCAGGGGACCAAAATAGTAAGTTCTTCCACGCTTCAGCGAATGCTCGTCGTAGAACAAATCGGATTCATAAACTTCAAAATGAAGCAGGGGAATGGAAAGAGTGGGATAATGGTTTGGCTGATCTTATAACAGAGTTTTATAAGAACTTGTTTAATTCGAACCAGGTCGACTGGGAGGAGGTTGTGGATTGCATCCAAACATCAATCACAGGGGAACAAAACGATGTTTTGTTAAAAGATATAACCGATGCTGAAGTAAAACATGCTCTATTTCAGATGCACCCGGACAAGTCTCCGGGTCCGGATGGTATGACACCTGCGTTTTTTCAGAAACATTGGCAAATAGTGGGTAAGGATGTTGTTAGTCTGGTTAGAGAGTTTTTTCAGACGGGGCATTCAGGGGTGGCTTGAATGAGACTAATGTGGTATTAATTCCGAAGAAAAAGTGTCCAACAAAAATCTCAGAGTTGAGACCCATCTCTCTCTGTAATGTCTTAGCAAAAATTATCACAAAAGTTCTTGCCAACCGCATGAAAGAGCTGCTTGAGAACGTTATCTCAGAAAACCAAAGTGCGTTCATCCCTGGTCGGCTTATTTTTGATAACATGATGGTTTCGTACGAAGCTATGCACTATTTAGAAAGGAAACGTCGAGGTAAAGGTGGATTCATGGCACTAAAGTTAGACATGAGCAAGGCCTACGACAGAGTGGAGTGGACTTTTCTTCGAGCCATTCTGAGGAAGATGGGATTTCACGATAGATGGGTGAATCTGATTATGCAAAGTGTTGCCTCAGTTTCTTATAAAATTGTTCATGGTCAGAAAGAGATGGGTCCAATAGTTCCAACTAGAGGGGTACGTCAAGGGGACCCTTTGTCCCCATATCTGTTCATCATATGTGCAGAAGGCCTATCTGCGTTGATTAGAAAGTACGAGGCTCAAAAGCAATTGACTGGCATCAAGGTTTGCAATCAAGCTCCGAGTATAACCCATATGTTTTTTGCCGATGACAGTTATTTGTACTGTAGGGCAGAAGTGGAAGAAGCAAACAGGATAAAGAATATGTTGCAAGTTTTTGAAAGTGCCTCGGGACAGAAGGTAAACACAGCAAAATCCTCAGTTTTTTTCAGTACGAATATGATTGCCTCTAATAGAGAGGAGATATGCAATGTGCTGGGGATGGAGGAAGCAGATGAGGGAAGTAAATATCTGGGTCTGCCAAATACCCTGGGTCGCAACAAATCCACAATTCTGGGTTTTCTGAAAGACAAGGTGATCAAAAAAGTGGAGGCTTGGATGGTAGACTTATTTCAAAACCAGGTGGAGAGATTTTAATTAAATCGGTTGCTCAGTCAATTCCTAGCTACGCTATGAGTGTTTTCCTCCTACCACTAGAGATTACCAAAGACATAGAAAGAACCCTCTGTAAGTACTGGTGGAGGTCAAAGTCTAATGCAACTAAGGGGATACACTGGATGAGTTGGGACCGTTTAAGCAGACATAAATCTACTGGTGGAATGGGCTTTAGAAATTTTCGGGATTTCAACCTAGCACTGCTAGGAAAGCAAGGATGGCGGTTCCTCACAAAGCCGGATAGTCTAGTGAGTCGTCTATACAAAGCACGATATTTTCCTTCAGGTAATTTTCTGAACTCAAGTTTGGGTCATAACCCTAGCTTCGTGTGGAGAAGCGTTTGGGAGGCAAAAAGTCTTATCCAGTCGGGGGCGAGATGGATGGTTGGCTCAGGGGATAAGATTGACATTATTGGGCAGCCTTGGTTGAATGAGACGCAGAATCCCTACATTACAAGCATTTCTGAAGCTTTCAAAAATAATAAAGTATCATCTCTGTTGACGATGGATCGTAGTAACTGGGATACTGAAATTTTAAGTGATTTGTTTAATGTAAGAGATCAGGAATGTATCAAACGGGTTCCTTATCATGGTAGTTCGGGAGATGACAGTCTGTATTGGAGTAAAGAAGCATCTGGTATGTACACTGTTAAGAGTGCGTATCGTTTTTTACAATCTCAGAAGGGTCTCTGGAATTCGTCTGATAACGTTAGTCTTTGGAAGAAAATGTGGAGACTAAAAGCTCCTCCCAAGGTACTTAACCTGCTTTGGAGAGCTATGTCAGGTTGTCTTCCAACTAACACTTTGCTTCAACAAAAGCATGTTCCAATTCTAGGAACCTGTCCAGTTTGTGAGAGTGGAGATGAAACGATTTTTCATGCTTTAGTTCAATGCCCTTTGGCTCAGCAATGTTGGCAGTTATATTGCCCAGGGATGCTGCCTATTCCGGGAGATAACTTTAATGGTTGGCTGGAGCAATCATTGGGAGGATGTAGTGCTAGCAAAGGTGCAGAAATTGCCACGATCTGTTGGGCAATTTGGCGAGCGCGTAATGACAGAGTGTGGAGAAACATAAAAGCTCGAGTGAATAATGTTGTTTCATCAGCTATGCAGTATCTTTTACAGTGGAAGAATGCCCAGAGTAAGGATTTCTTGCCTGTCACTCATGCATTCCAGGAGGGTGATGGTGCTGTTCTTTGGGTAAAGCCTCAGGGAGATAAAATAAAGATATCGGTTGATGCAGCATGTTTTGATGAGCATTCAGCGTTTGGAATTGGTGTGGTGGCTCGGAATTCAGAGGGTGAGTTAATACAGGCCTCCTCAAAACTTTTCCAGGGGGATGTAGCTCCTGAATTGGCAGAGGTGATTGCCATCAGGGAGGCTCTAAGCTGGCTGAAGAACAAGGAATGGAGTGAGACGGTAGTAGAATCAGACTGCTTGGTGGCTATTCAAGCAATCAGGAGTCGAGTATCTATGGTGTCTCCGTTTGGTAAGGAGGTTGCAGCTTGTCGTAGTATTCTTAAGGATCTTAGAACAACATCGTTGTATTTTGTTAAACGATCTGCTAATGAGGCTGCTCACTACATTGCGAGGGAGTCTTATTCTTTTCCAGATCGAGTTCTTGATAGGAGGAATGTCCCTATTGAGTTTATGCATATTTTGCAAGCTGATTTAGCTGTTGAATAAAATAACCCTTTTACGTCAAAAAAAAAAAAAAAAAAAAAAAGTTACATGAGTACGTACTTAGGAGCATTATATATGTATCAAAGGCTTGTGCAATAATTATTATTTGGGAAAACTTTGGTGTAAAATTAATCATTCTCTGATTTGTTAAAACACTTTCATACATAATAATAATTTAGTAATTTAATTAGAATAAAATTACATTTATAATTCAGGGTACATTGAAGTGGGGGCGCCTGGCGTCTTTTTAGATACATACAGAGGGCGGTCTACAACAATTGCCCTGGACCATCCACCGTACATATATAGAGTACTGGGGGTGTACGCGGGTGGATATGATTCGGTTGAAGGGTAAAATTTGAACCAAATCGTAACTTGTGGTTATTGAAAATTTTCATCCGCAACTAAACCATTAATATAAAAAAAATTGACCATATCCATCCACGTAATTGTGGTTTTTGCGGTTGAAATTTGCAGTTCAACCGCGAAAGTAGTTGCACAAAAAATTTAACTTTAATACTTAATATACGAACTCACAAAAATGAATAAATTATGTAATTATATGAGCGCGGGTAGAAAGAAGGACTACGTCGACTATATGAAGGTTTTAAACTATATGAAGGTTTTAATTCATTTTGTCTAGTTGAGTAAAATATTGTCTTAGCTATCCCTTTTGATCTAAGATAAGAAGATTTACTTAAGTTAGTTTAGGTGCCTACACATGACAGCCAAATAGTAAACTATATAGACTTTCAGAAGCAAAACTTCAATTTAATAAGCACTCATTGTAGACCTCTTCTTTCACAACTACAAACGTTTACTTCACAAAGTAATAAGATTATTTAACCCTTACAATAAACATAACAAGACATAAATAGTAAGAACTCAGAAAAAAGACCGGTCCACATATATAGTCAAAACACACACACACAGAGATATAGAGAGAGATAGATGCACACCCAAGAATGGACGAAGAGGACAGTTTCCTTTCAAATTCAAAACATCGATAGTGCATCCATGTACAGAAATTAAAATTTAACACATAGTCATCGAATACATCAATATACACCCCCTACTTACTTGGAGTCACCAAATTCAAAATATCCATAGTGCATCCATGTACAGAATTTAAAATTTAATAGAGTCATCGAATACATTAATATACCTCCCCTCCCTACTTCCCTTTCCCTCTTCCTTTCTTCACGTGCCCATTGTTTTTTGCACCGCTCATCTTATCTGCAAACCTTTTAATACGCTTCGGACTCTTGAGAGGTCTCCTAGCATGCACCTGCACCTCTTGCAGTTTCTTCTGCTTTTCCTCATCCTCCGTCTGTTTCTCATCCATCTCCCTATGACGTTTCTTCTTTCCACTCCGAGCTTTCATCTGTTCTTTCTGCTTAGTATACTTGACTGGTGGCCTTTTCCTCTGCGCTGCAACGTTCTCATCCACCTCTTCCATCTTCCCAGGATATTTCAGCTCTCCACGCGGAGTTTTGATCTGCTCTTCCTCAACAAGCTCTTCTTTATCCTTCTTCTGATTCCCAGCCATCTTCGTCAGCTGCTTGACAACGTCATCCTTGACAGGTGCAGCAGCCTTTTTGTCTCCTGGGAAGGCAGATGACCGATGACTGCGGTCGTGACTGCAATGGAAAATTGACTTGGACGGGAGGTGACTGCTCAGTGGGGTAGGCCTCATGGTTATCTTCCAAATCATTGCGAAAAATAAATAATTAATTGTTGCATTTATATATTTTGATTTATAAGAATAATCATATGTGACATGCCGGGCCGAAAGATTTGATGAGTCGAGATAACTAGATAGTTAAGCGTGCACGTATGAAAGAAATATTAGGATCGGTGACCCGGGGGAAGTCAATTTCTTTATTTCAAAAAAAAAAAATTAAAATTTTTATAGTTTCAGCTAATTTAAATTACTGTAATACCATGTAAAAATATATAATTTAAATATTACAGTAGTCAAATCAGCGACCTTCTTTGGGGGTTCAAAACCAGGCAACTTGGGAGGAGTATCCGACTTCATTTTTACAAACTCTTCATAGTTTCAGTATGTTGACGTATATAATTTTCTGTTTTCACACTGCTGTCAAATTAAAAACTTCAACTGGGTTGAATTGTGTAAATTAAAAACTTTAACTGGATTGAATTCAACCTACTCTGTAAATTAAAAACTTCAACAAGACGACTGAAGTCCACGTTACATAAGCTAGGTTGGACCCAATGTACAGAATAATATCAAATCCTTTTCTCATCCACCATAGAACATTGTTAATGTTGCTGTCTAAACACATAATTCCTAGTGGGTCGGGCATCGCGAGGTAAATGTAACATAAGATTCTAACATAAGATTCATGTGAAAGATTAAGAAAGATGCTATCCAGGGCGCCCTTAAAGGCCTCAAGATATGCTCTATGATTGTGTGACATTTTCTGCAGCTGATCAACAATCTGGGATATGAAAGGAACATGCAACTGGTCTACATTCAAATTGATGGGAAGCTTCAAATAGATGGAAAGCTCCTGTCGGAGCTTTGGGATCCATAATATGAAAAAGCTCTGTCAAATATGAAGTTTTGTCAAATTCGTAGTCAACAGAAATGATAGTTCAACTGATACGTTTCCAAATTACAAAATTTAAAACTTACTAGTATTACCCAAGTATTTCCGTCGAGAGTCTTATTCATAGTTCTTTGATCTTTGCCCTCGTCTTCTTTTTTACACTCGGCAATGCCATGGTACAGACGGGCCAACAGCGCCGCGCCCCATGAGTCCACCCGGCTAAGATCTTCAATATAGCGCAAGTAAGTTGTGTAAACTCTCCCCATGTATATGAGTTCACCCGGCTAAGATTTTCAATTTGAACTTGATTCAAATTTTCTTCATTTTCGGGCACCACCAATCCTTTCTCCACCATATCCCACACATCATTTGCTCCAAGGATCGCCTTCATACGGATGCACCAATTCTCATAATTGTCTTTGGTGAATTTTGGCATTTGCCATTGAGACACTCCATTCGCCATAATCTCCTTCTTCTTCGATACAATACAAGCCTTCTTTGAAGACAAGTTAGAACCTTTGGCTCTTGATACCACTTCACACCAATAGCCTTTTGTCATTTTGGTAGTGTAGCCAATTCCCATGTGTCATTCTTCTTGATAGACTCTATCTCCTCATCCATTTCTTTCTTCCAATTTTCATCTTGGATTGCTTCTTTAAAACTTGTTGGTTCGGTTTCTGCTAGAAGACAAAGAAGAGTTAAGTCGGAAATAGCGGGAATCTCTTCCGTTTCATCATATATTTCTTCAAGCCTTCTATATCGCCTTGGCGGTGTCTCGTCATGATAAGTGGATTTTATATCTATTTGGAATGCTTCAAATCGGCTTAAATTGACTGTTTGTACTCAAGTACTTAGTGTTTCTTATGTGATTTGAGCTAGACTATGCAGAGTTTAGTAATTGACAGAGTTGTGGAGTTTCTGTGGTTATGTGGTGGTATTTGAGCATTGTTGTGAAAGACAAGTGGTGGCGGAACTTGAGAGCGGGAAGAAATGTCAAAGAAAAGCGTTTTGAAGAAATCTGGCAGAAACCCAAGCGCGCCCGCGCCACTATGAATGTTGAGGAGCGCGCCCGCGCTTGGGAGGAGCGCGCCCTCGCTTGCCAAATGCTGAAGGAAGCCAATTTCTGTTCTAAAAAGGAAACCAGCGAAGACCAGTCAACAAAAGAGCCTATATAAACAATTGGTGGACGATTTCAGAGATATATCTTGACATACATTCATACATATCCATCCACCGGCAAGGAGAACAAGAAGACGGCTGATTACGAAGATCTAGTTTTCATCTTTTCTTTGTATTCTTCTAATTAGGCGATACTTTGGATTCTCGTTTGTTTCTTCATAAACCCTAGTACTTTTATTTAGTATTCCAGACATATTTACTATCATGTTTTCATCAGAACCCACGATGATGAACGGTTCGATTATGAACTAATCGTTGTCATGGGATTCTAACGGATTTATTTATGGATTTTAGTAGTTAATTGTTTTAAAGATGTGTGTGTGATGATTTGTTGATATCTGTGACAACCCGGGTCAAATCCCGAGCCTTTTTCGAACATCGGGTCAAGTCCCGATTCCGAGTCTGAATAAGACGAAGCCTACTGGCCCAAACGCAGCCAACTTGGGTAACGACTAGCCCACCACAGGCCCCCAAAATATCATGATTTTATTGGTGCTAATTAGTAGTAGTACTTTGCCTTATAAACTGAACAGAAGTCCCAAATCTACTCGATGTGGGACAGGGGTGTTACAAACTCCCCCACTTAAACTCTTGACGTCCTCGTCAAGCCTGAACGGATGGATAGCCCATAGGTTCCAATATCATTCCTCCCTAGCCATTGTGGGATAATACCGGCTGGCTTCGTGTCCCCACCTCCGGACCTCTGTCCATTGTGGGATAATACTACCAGCCTTCGTGTCCCCACCTCCGGCAACTTGCCTCGACAAGCTTTCGAGAGTCGGCTCTGATACCATATGCGACAACCCGGGTTAAATCCCGAGCCTTTTTCGAACATCGGGTCAAGTCCCGATTCCGAGTGATGTTACAAACTCCCCCACTTAAACTCTTGACGTCCTCGTCAAGCCTGAACGGATGGATAGCCCATAGGTTCCAATATCATTCCTCCCTAGCCATTGTGGGATAATACCGGCTGGCTTCGTGTCCCCACCTCCGGACCTCTGTCCATTGTGGGATAATACTACCAGCCTTCGTGTCCCCACCTCCGGCAACTTGCCTCGACAAGCTTTCGAGAGTCGGCTCTGATACCAACAAAATCATGATATTTTGGGGGCCTGTGGTGGGCTAGTCGTTACCCAAGTTGGCTGCGTTTGGGCCAGTAGGCTTCGGTTTATTCGGACTCGGAATCGGGATTTGACCGGATTTTCGAAAAAGGCTCGGGATTTGACCCGGGTTGTCACAATATCCTAGTTTGGTTATGCTTATTATTCTTGGATGCGTAGCTAACATCTAAGTTATTTGTTAATCTCTATTGATTGCGAAAGTGGATATAGAGATTTAGAACTTGCCATGCTAGCATGGGTTTATGTATGTTTGTCATGCATGATTCGTAGGTAATTTTAACCATCTTACCTGCCCTATGTAATCTGAATGGATAACTTGCTCATTAAACCGTTATGTTTTCAAATCTTATAGACATATAGGGTCTAAGCATAATTGGTGTATGCTCACCTTCTATCTCTTTTGTGGATGTTTGAGTGGTTTGGTATACGTATACTGAAAGGTAGCGTGTACTGATTTTGTGTTATCCGATTAGTTGTCACAGTTGTCACATACATTGATTAAAGACATAAGACTCTGAATGAAGTATTTAATGAAGTTAGGATCCCATGTTTTATTCTCATAAGTAATTCGACAGTAAAATCATTAGTTAATTATAGTCTTGGTAATTTGCTTAGTTAATTTAGATAATCAAAACCCAAATTTGATACTTGTCTTAGCATTGAACAATAGCCATACACAGTTGCATAAGTGCATAACTGTGGTAAACCAGTCTCTATGGGAACGAACTCTACTTATTCATATATTACTTGTGACCGCGTACGCTTGCGTGATTTTGTGTGAACACGTCACTATCACTTGATGAAGATGGAGGAGTTTCTTGTCCATCACTTGTTGCTCGTGGTGATGTGGGAGGAGTGATATGTTGCTCATAATTTTCTTTACTTTCATCTTCATCAACAAATGGGAAGAAATTATTGTGAGTTGCTCCAATCCCATGAGCTTTCTTCATCAAATACAACATCACGACTAATTACTATTCTTCCATTGATGGGGTTGTAAAGTTTGTAACCCTTTGCTCTTGCATCATATCCAACAAATACATACTTCTCACTTTTGTAATCCAACTTTGTCCTTCGTTCATCATCGACATGTGCATAAGCTATGCTTCCAAAGACTCGTAAGTGAGTAATAGTTGGCCTCTTTCCTTTCCATGCTTGTTGTGGCGTCATGTCTTTGACACTTCTCGTGGGACATCGATTTGACAAGTAGACGGCACAATCTACCGCTTCAGCCCAAAATTCCTTAGGCATATTCTTGCTCTTTAGCATGCTTCGAGCCATGTTAAGAATGCTTCTATTTTTTCTTTCGGCGACTCCATTTTGTTGAGGTGATCGTGGAACCGTTGCAGGCCTTCTTATTCCATGATCTTCACAAAATTTTAAGAACTCCTTTGAATTGAATTCGTCTCCTCGATCTGAACGAATAGCTCTTATTGAATAGTTCTTACTCTTACTCAGACACACATTTTGGAGAAGAATAATTCTTACTCGTACTCAATTTTCAAATGACATATTACATGGCTTTATATAGTACTTAAATGATACTTCTAGATGACCTCAACAACTCAAAACACTGATGTACCAAACTCCATACAATGAATTTAGAAAAAAATACATATCCATGTATCTTTGAATTTCCTCACAAATATCAAGATAAATCTAGAAACTTATAATGCATGTACCAATAGTTAAAATTATAATTTCAACACCCTCCCTTAATTTTAACTATTCCAAGAATAGTTCCAAATTTTATGAAAGTTTCTCTTAGCTAGGGAGGCTTGTCTTGTTTCTTCACAATACCTCTTCTCATCAAGTACCTCACAAGGTTATACCAACGAGTTCACTTTTATATGCCACGGGAGCTTTGCTCGGGCTTCACAAAAACTGTCAAGTTCTCCTTTGGAGTAAACAAGACTCTACACAAATCTCTTTTAAGCCAATAAGACAAACAGAATCTTTGGCTTTGATACCACTTTGTTGGAAAAAAGTATCTCACTCAAACTCACACAAGATAATAATATAGGAGAAGAATCTTTGATTCTTACTCACACACACATTTGGAGAAGAATAGTTCTTACTCTTACTCGGACACACATTTTGGAGAAGAATAATTCTTAATCTTACTCAACCTTTGTATGAATTTAAGTGTATAATAAAATGTTGGAGATTAAAGAGAAGAAACTTGTTTTCAATCATCCACACAACTTACTCACACAAAATATAAAACTCACAAATATATTTCACTCAAAAGGATTTGATAATTCTTGATGATTACAAAGCTTGGAAGTTTGTCCTATTTATAGGACTAGATGGAACCTCCTAGAACACTTATAGTACATGCACCTTATTTAATATGTAACTCCCTAAGTACATGAACCATCTTGAAATGCAAAAGGTCTTGAACTTCAAAAGTCTATTCTAGATACTTTCAAGAACATTCTAGATAATAAAAATAATAATCCAAAGTTTAGATTATATTATTATTTTAACAGCCCCCTAAGCGAAACTTGGCACATCCCTCTCCCGTTTGACATTTATCCTTGAAACTTCGATCTTCATTGATTTCGTTTTCGTCAGTTTCCGGCCAAGGTATCAAGTATTGCTGGTGGTTGCTTGAACGTTTTTGCGTAGAGGTGCCGAAGAATTATAAATAAAATCTTCAGGTAACCAAAAGAATTGATGAAATATTTGAACTTTTCTATTCCTGCACAATCAGAAAAAAACATAAATACATATACAAGATTAACGATATTTTAATTAATATTATAATATACTTTCCTTCAAAGTTTTCGGCTAGTTTTCCCAAATTGTCCGACAATTTTCCCACTCCACTTCTATTGACCTTTTTTTCGCATTCTATATGCCACTTTTTGGTATTGGCTGACTGAAACTTCACGTTAGACTTCAATGGATTTAAATGATATGCACTGCGCCATGGTTTTGCCATCAGAGTTGTCGTGAAACTAGAAGCAGCTTGGGAAACTATCATACTGATATAATATAAAATAAAAAAATTTAGTAGCTTGATAGTGCCATTCCAGGAGATGATAAATGGACATTTCTAACAATTATGTAAGCACAGCAGCTGGAAAATTTAGTAAACAATGTTCAGAAACATAACAAAATAAAATTATGATGAAACAAAATACACACTAGCTAGTAAGAAATGCTCTAAGAGCTTACAATCAAACCTAAAACGAATAAAAATGTTTCCCTTGATTAACAAAAATTGAAATGTACATGTTGAACTCAATGTGTTAACGGAGGAATTTGGTGATAATAAATTTCGGGGATTGCTGGAATAACTAACGAATTATGAAAATAGGGGGATTTGGGATTTTTGGATGTTTTGGGGCTGGACTTGAAAGGTGTCTCGACTTGTTAGATGTGTCGGATCCTATTCCAAGATGCCTGCGTACCCTGTTTATATATAGGGATCAAGCCAACGCAGTTCTGTGATAGGATAATATTTTTAATCCCTGTGATTGTTAAGGGATATGTTGAGATAAGTTGATTTTATCTTTTTAGAGTTATATTAGCGTTGTGATTCTTTCCTGATTTGAAAGAATCGTTTGGAGATATTTTTTAGTAATTGATTGATTTAGATTGATTGTTTCCTCGTTTGAGAGAGAGGATATTACTTAGTGGTTAAGCAATAATTATTATTAGATCAATATTGGGAAATTAGGAGATAATTGAGGCAACCGAAATTATGGCGTAACACAATGCAAGGAGACTCGTTGTTTGAAAAGAAAATCGGAAATCTGGTTGTTCGGCAACTTCAATTTTCAGCCATAGAAACTTGAAAATACAGTACTGATTACTGAGCAAAGTATTATGCTTTTATAGAGTGCTATGGATAAAAAAAGTCACGTTGATACAAAATCTCAGAAGAAGTATTCTATGCTAATTTATGAAAGCCTGATCTTTTACCATCAATGCTTTATTATATTTAGAGATTTTTTTTTTATATTGCCGAACAATCAAATTTTCGTTTTGCTTTTCAAGTAATAAGGCTTGAGTTCATTAGCATGCTGAAATATTTATATGTAAAAATGTGACTAATTAATTCCAGCTCTTACCATTTTATAAACACTTGAATTATTTTCTTATATCACTTTCCGAACAAATAAATTTAGATAAAAAGAACATATTTAACAATTATTTTGTCTGGATACTTTTGGGACATGCAAAAAAAAAATTGTGGTCAATATAAACCGAATGGACGGAGTAACGTAGATACGTAGATTTGTAATCAACTCAGTGTTCACTATTGTTTTTTTTCTTTTTTTGCTAAAAGTCTTCACTATTGTTTAAAGCACTAAAATAAATTAAAATTTTCGGATTTTAGACAGTTTTACTGAAATTACTAGTAATATCGTCCCGACAAGTGCTGTCGTCGCTAAACTAGCCAGTTTGGTTTTCTAACACAATGTCAAGTATCGTGCATGCTTCATCACCACTGTCTTCTTTTATCCACATTACAAAACACAATTTATCTTCAACTCCATCACAATATAAGACTTGCACTAGAACAAAAAGATGTCTAATAGTTAAAGCTGCTGAAAAATCCAAATCTAAAGCTGAAGCAAAACCCAGAAGCCAAGAAGATGATTATCACGCAACTCTCAAAGCCCTTAATTCTAAAGGTCGTACACCTCGGAAATCTCTTGGCCAGGTGATGAAATTGTGTGTTTCAATTCCTTGAGGACTTTTATCAAACAGGTGGTGTGCATTCTTGTTTATTGTGTTTTTTCTTGTTTTTGCAGCATTATATGTTGAATTCTTCTATAAATGAGCAACTTGTAGCCGCGGCTGATGTTAAGGAAGGAGATGTGGTGCTCGAAATTGGGCCTGGGACTGGGTCTCTTACTAATGTTCTTGTTGAGTCCGGTGCCACTGTTCTTGCTATCGAAAAGGTTCGATTTTACATTCTCTTTTCGTGCTGTAGTTTGTTACTGAATAACCGTTGTACAGAATTAGACACCGGATATGTCATGCTGCCTAAATTTGAACTTTTAGGTGTATGAGTTAAAGTTTCGATCTTGATAATTTAGTACTATGGTTTTACAGAATTCCGATTAGAGAAAATAAATAAATTCAAAGACCGTGTTTTCTTTCGTCGCAGTGCATTGACATAAAGAAAGATAAGCTTAAAGGAAAGGCTTCTAAGAAAATGTAGAGTACAGATTGTAAAATGCTAATGGTTGACAGTGCATAACAAGTACTAAAAGTTTCCCTATGTACGTTACGCTTTGTTTGCTAATACTTGTGTTTAGGGATATTATTAAGTTGATTATAGGTAGAGAAGAACAGGGGAGATATATCAAATGTGAAAGTTCTGATTTCTGTTTTTTTGTTTATTTAGTTTGTTTATGTTTAAAAGGAATTCAGATCACTGCCATTACTTATCTTTACATTGGCGTGTAGGACCCTTACATGGCTGAACTTGTGACTGAAAGGTTTGCGAGTGTCGACAATGTCAAGGTATAAAACCCCTTCCTTTTCCCTTATATTAATAACTTTCTATCTGCCGTGCGATATTCTATGTGTGCATGATTAGTGTCACGCTGATCTTTCTCTTTTGTAACTCTTGGTTGCAATGGCTTTTTGGTATGACCTGGTGATGCATACTTCTGGTAGTTAAAGTGCTTAATAGAGTTGATAGAAAATAGATTCTTAAAAAAGTTTGTTATCGGTTGTGTGATATTAGCGAGTTGTAGCGATCTATATTTTTGTTGGCAAACAGCATAGTGATTTATAAGTTCTAACATCTACATAAAATGCTGTAGGTTTTGCAAGAAGATTTTACAAGATGTCATGTGCGCTCCCATTTGTTACCTTATTTGGAAGGTAATTCATTGGATAAAAGTTCACGATGTGCTAAGGTGAAACTTCTATGTCTCTGACTTTCTATTTTTTCACCATTTTATAAAAAAAATTATGCGTCGAGGTGGAATTTTTTCGGTATCTCTTTTGGCCAAATTGTTTTCTATATACAGTAGTACTTCTGATCATTAACAAAACAATAAATTATTATTTATTTTGATACAAAAATTTAAATGCTGAAAAGCCTGCAACTGAACTGAAGGATTCTTCATCTTATATACTTTCATAAATACAAAATTTAAGATAGCTAACTTAGCTAATATTTTGCAGGTAGTCTCTAATCTTCCATTTAATATCAGTACAGATGTAATTAAGCTTCTTCTTCCGATGGGAGATATTTTCTCAGAAGTTGTTCTCTTGCTCCAGGTTCCAATTACTTCTTCGAATTTTAAAATTTGGATCCAAACATCATCTGCCTTCTATATGTCAAATGTTTCAGAAACCTGATATGTTTGTTTTTTTGACTGATTCGTTATTAAAGTTATTTTATATTGTAATTTTTCTGTTAACTACTAATTGCATTTTAATTACAAGAGTTGCATAAGAGAAGGAATTGTGTGTATGGAGATAGGGGTAGGCACTTGTTGTAGAGAATTAGTCTTGGAGTACCGTGAGATCTGAGAATACATCATGTATATGAACTTAGATATAGGCTGAGTTGGTTTAAGATGCCAGATAAAGGGTTCAACTTCAAACCATAGTCTGAACAATCACCGATTTATTTTATTTTATTTTATTTATTTAGAAATTAAATTTTTTTATTAGTTGCTTAGAGTACCTGAATATAAATGCTACCTTTGTAGCTCTTCTGCTCTATGGATAGCCCAATGTAGTCTTTGATCAAAATTATAGCTGTTGATCTGTGATCACTAAATCTAATTCATCTTCAAGAATCTAAGACTATTTATATATAATGAAGGACCTAGATAATGTAGGATGTAATGAGTCTAGTAACAAATAGATAGCTTAAAGATTTTGGATAAACAGCTTAGAAATTAGATAGTATATTGCCACTGATCTTTTTTTGTGGAATTTTATTTTCAGGAGGAAGCAGCCTTACGTCTGGTGGATCCATCTTTGCGAACATCTGAATATCGACCTATAAATATTTTCATCAACTTTTATTCAGGTAATTATCCTAATTTTAGAAATGTTAAAATAATTCTAAACCTATCGGCTTAGCAAAACAAAAGAATGTTTATTGAAGATATTTCTTATTTAACAGCTAATGCGTACCCCCTTCCTCCTATAATTTTTTTTTAATTCGGTGTGAATGCCCCCTAAGAGATCTATTGGCTAGAGAGTCTTACAAGGCGTTTCTTTGTACATTCTGTAAATCAGTATCCCTTAGTAATGTAAAAGGATTTTCTGCCTCATGATTATTCTGTTCCCATGTAGGAATCAATATAATACAGACGGGGTATAAATACAATATATAATCCAAGTCCAACCCCTTGGGTTGATCATACTGATGCTTTTCAGCTGACATTTTTGCTCTAGAAAGTTCTTTTGCTGTGCTTTAGGATCAATAAGATGTAGGGTGACCAATAAATTAGAGCACATTTCTGAGTTGCAGAATACCAGGTTGCATACCTGTACATACAACTTGGTGTCTTGGTCTAACCATGTAAAAGTTTGTTGATGTGGCTGATTGTCATCTTAATATAATTTTCTGAAATCAAGAGACAGGTGATATGTCACCATAACATTTCAAAACAATAACAATAAAAATTACGGTTCTTGAAACACAGTTCATGTATTCTAGTAACTCTTTTTTTATCATGATTGCCACAGATCCCGAGTACAAGCTCAACGTTCCAAGGACAAACTTTTTTCCTCAACCGAAAGTAAGTCATCGATTCATTTTGTGCATTGTAATGTTATGCTTTGTGATGTTGTACCAATGCTCTTTGCGGTATATGCTGCACTTGCTAGTAAAATCATTTATTCCATATTGGATTGTCACCTCATATGTAATAGTCCAACTGTGAACTTGTTTGTTGGCTAGCACAGACTTGTAAATTAATCTGTAGATGTAGCCATTTTACCTTGAGCCAGATCAATTAAATAAATTTGATATCTAAACACGTAAGTCAGCTTGACCTCTGCATCTTGCAAAATTACAGAAGCAAAGCATTTTTCCAGTACCAAATGACACAATTATGTAGGAGAGGAGAGCACTTGGTTTGATTAGCTGCACCGTAGTTGCCTACTAAATGATGATCTTTCTAGATCAAGAACATGGTACTAGATTTATATCCAGCTCTGTTATTAAGTATTTACTGAGGGCTCAATTTTTATGTTTTTAGGTTTCCTTGTAACAAGCAGGGCATAGGTTACACACTCAGTGAGCTGATCAGTATTTGTTCTTGTATAGGTTGATGCAGCAATAGTTGCATTCAGGCTGAAGCAATCTGTAGACTACCCTGCAGTTTCCTCAACAAAAAGCTTTTTCTCGATGGTCCGAACCAACTCAGAATGTATCAATAGCTTTATCTTGACCTTTATAGCCTTACATGTGCCTCTCTTTTATGGTTCAGGTAAATTCTGCATTTAATGGGAAGCGTAAGATGCTGAGGAAATCACTCCAGCACATTTGCTCATCTTCTGAGATTGAAGAAGCACTACGAAACATTAACCTACCAGCAACAGTAAGAAAAAAAGAAGTTGTGTACAAATAGATTCTTGGTATTCACATTTCTCTTACTCCCTATAATTATTCATGCAGTCGAGGCCAGAGGAGCTGACTATAGAAGATTTTGTGAATTTGCATGGTGTGATAGTCAAGAATAGCATGTTTACCTATGATGGTCTTGAAGATTAATACCCCTTGCAAACATAAAACTGCTTGGCGACTTTGCTAAGACTATGGGCTCAACATGGGAACTCAGAGTGATCGTCTATACATAACTTGAGATGCAGATTCTGAAGCTGCAAGAGCACTTTTTATACTAGAATATTTACAGGACGATTCACATCAGCATATAACCGTCACTGAAGAACTTCACACAGAGAGGAACTGAGAAAGGTTCAGGTTTCTCTTGCCATATCATGCTTCCACGTCTGCATATAATTCCGAGGTAGAATCTCTTAACTTACTGTAATTAATTAATATGTATCAACTTTGTTGTGACATTCCCGTGTTCATAGAAAGGCTTTGTTTCCTTTCTGATGTTCAAAGAATTTGTTGCAACTGGCTGAAATGACCAGGACACAATGAACTACTAGCATATGATTCCTGCATATCGTAATCCTTCAATTTAAGCCAAATGCTATGGGATATCAAAATTTTCTATTTAATAATTTTTTTTAAAGAAAGCAAAATTGACCCTAAAAATTACTAGAACGAATTGTTTCCAAACGTCGTAAAAGAAAATGTATTGAGAATTGAATCGCCTCGAATATTGGGTGGACCAAAGACAGCGTCTCATTTCGTCCACCCCAACTCCCCAAGCCCAGACATGTGTGCTCTAGGTCCCATAAATCTCGGTAACGTAACTAAACATTAAAAACCTGCTTAAACAATTGTATCTTGAACCAAAATATGTAAGAAAATACTACACAATATTCTAATTAAATTTGAAGGTCAACTTTCTCTTTCAAAAAATCTTTTAATTTTTTATTAAACTAGTTGAGAAAGTCGTCTTTCGCAACGGCGTTATAATTTTTTTTTGAAGAAACTCTATTTATAAAATTATAATAATAATTTATTCCTCTCTATTAAGCCGTATTCCCGTTAAACACGTTTTTCTTGTTAAGATCGAAATTTATATATTGAATACTTGTCTTATATATTAATTTTCATATTAACATATTCCTTTCTAATTAGTCGCTTTCCCGTTGAAAAACACTTGTATAAATTCGCACTTCTATTTTATTTTCAATAATATTGAAACTTTTAATTATGTTCTACAAACACTTATTATACTTACGATAGAACTTTTCATTATATATATTTTTTATAAATACAAATTTGTCTATATCATAAATTCGAAAATCAATTTTACTTTTGATAGAATTTTTAATTATATGTTTAATCTATAAATTTGAATTATTCTCCTTTAAAAATTTGAACAATTATTATATATAAATTAGTTTTGGGAACCAATTTAAAAAAAAAATACACACAATTTGAGGGACGATACATGATCGTTATAAAAGATTTTAAACAAAATATTAGTAGAATAAGTTTCAAAAATTAAATTTAATATTAATTTAGAAGATCAAATTTAACATTAAATCTTTCCTGAAAAACACATCCATACTCAATGCAAAGATATGCTCGACAACAATTTGAAAGTATGCATAACTTAAATTTGAATTATTTAAAACATATATAAAATTGTGTTAATCACTCAAAATAAAGACGTACCTTGCATTAGGACACTTGATGTTCAAATTAACATCAACACGATTGGTATTCTAAATTGCTTAAAATCTGGCATAGTGCTGAAATTCGAAAAGCTTGATTTTGAATCCTGCCTTTAAATAATAAACAAAGGTTTAGGGTTTGAGAAAAAAATAATAAAATTTTATCATATAAACTTGTTAACAATAAAATCTAGCATATGATTAAATTTTGGTTATCAACATGTATAAATTTATCAATGTGATTATCACATGGTACGGCCAAAATCATAAGTATGGAGCTTTTTAAACTTTTATGTGATCCCATCTTTAGTACCACTCTAAAATCAAATATAACTGGTTAGATAACATAACTTGTCCATACCCCGATACCCGCACGCAAGCAAGCAACAAAGAAAAGAGCAATGGTAGAGCTTTGAATGATCTTTATATTTTGCTAAAAGTTTTAATTCATATAAATTCAAACTCTTCTCTAATGTATCGTCAAAATTTATATTCAAATATATATTCTACTTTAAATAGAATTTTCATTTTATGTCTTTTCTATAAATTCAAACTCTACTCCTCTATAAATTTGAACATTTATTTTACTTCTAATATGTTAAATGATATATTTTCATTTATTAGTATTTTAAATTCTAAAATTCTAAAAAATTAGAAAAATAGATTGAGACGATCTTAGAGGCGTCAAATCACCTCCCGCGTATCCTCCTTTATATATATACTAGTTGACAAAGTCGCGCTTCACGGCGGCGTTATAAATTTTTCTACAGTCATTACTCATTCCTCCTTAATAATTCGTCCTCCCGTTAAATATGTTTCTCATGTTAAGATCGAAATTATAATTTTAACATATTGAATATTTGTCTTATATATTAATTTTCATGTTAATATACTCATTTATAATGAGCCACTCTTTTATTGATAAAACACCTTATATATAATTTCGCAGTCCTATTTTACCTCTAATAGAATTTTTAACAATGTCTACTCTTCTACTCTATAAATTCGAATAGATCACCTATTCTACTTCTGATGATAGAACTTTGCATTATTCTATAAATTCGAACAGCTATTCTACTTAGTATTAACAATGTCTTACAAACACATATTCTACTTCCGATAGAACTTTGCATTATTTATAAATTCGAACTCTTCTACTCTATAAATTCGAACTCATATTCTACTTATAATATGTTAGAGGATATTTTTTAATTTTTTAGTATTGAAAATTCTAAAACTCTAAAAAAATTAGAAGATTAGATTTGAGCGATCTTAGAGGCGCCACATAACCTCCCGCGTATCCTCCTTTATATATATATATATTGATTCCTCCTTAATAAGTCGTCCTCCCGTTAAATATGTTTCCCATGTTAAGATCGAAATTCTAATTTTAACATATTGAATATTTGTCTTATATATTAATTTTCATGTTAATATACTCATTTATAATGAGCCGCTCTTTTATTGATAAAACACCTTATATATAATTTCGTAGTCCTATTTTACCTCTAATAGAATTTTTAACAATGTCTTACTCTTCTGCTCTATAAATTCGAATAGATCACTTATTCTATTTCTGATAGAACTTTGCATTATTCTATAAATTCGAACACCTATTCTACTTAGTATTAACAATGTCTTACAAACACATATTCTACTTCCGATAGAACTTTGCATTATTTATAAATTCGAACTCTTCTATTCTATAAATTCGAACTCATATTCTACCTGTAATATGTTAAAGGATATTTTTAAATTTTTTAGTATTGAAAATTCTAAAACTCTAAAAAAATTAAAAAATTAGATTTGAGCTATCTTAGAGGCGCCACATAACCTCTCGTGTATCCTCCTTTATATATATATATATTGACTAGTCAACTAAGCCGCCATTCGCGACGACCCTATAATATTTTTTGTAAAATTTTAAATATTACTGTTTAAGAAAAAATTTGAGAAAATATATATAAAATATCATATAAATAGTGAACATTGTATTTTACATAGTAAACTTACATATAATAAAATAAACTATTTACATATATTTTGTGCCGATTTTGTGTCATTTTCTTGAGCTGATACCCGTTGCAATAAATACATATAAATAAAAAATACTCAAAATATGTAATAATAAAAAAATTAAATATTAACCACCACTTCAAACTTCAACCATTCGATGATCACAAATTAAAATTTTCGTAAATATCCCTCAACTTTATATGACGATTTTTTGTCATATTTACTCCAGTCGCTGCCCGTTGCACTAAATACATATAAATAAAATTACTAAAAATATTAAATAATAAAAATTTAAGTATTAACCACCGTTTCAAACTTCAACCATTAGTATTATCACAAAAATTACAAATGTCTTAAATATTGTTGTACTTTATATGCCGATTTTGTGTCATATTTTCTTGAGCTCACGACCATTTCTTAAATATCTCTATACTTTATATGCGATGTCATATTTTCTTGAGCCGACGATCATTGCACAAAATACATAAAAATTAAAAATACTAAAAATAAGCAATGATAAAAATTTAAGTATTAACCACCGCGACAAACTTCAACCATTTGTATTATCACCTAAATTACAAATTTCTTAAATATCCATATACTTTATATGACAATTTTGTGTCATATTTTCTTGACCCGACGCTAGTTGCACTACATAGAAATTGAAAATACTAAAAATAAGCAATAGTAAAAATTTAAGTATTAACCACCACTTCAAACTTCAACTATTCGTATTATCACAAAAATTACAAATTTGTTAAATATCCCTAGACGTTATAATAATTTTTTTGGGTACGTACATGTGCATCGTTATGATATAAAAGGTTAATCATGGAAACATAATTGATTTTTATCTAATCATTGTCTTCCCTATGATCATTTGAATTTAAATAAGGGAATTCAATTTTATTTTAGTTAAGAAAAAAATTAAACATTTGTTTAATTGAATTCTAAATATGATTGACTTTTATATATTTATTATATTTAGTATGAATTTGAATGTAAATAAAGAAATTGAATTTTCTAAACATGATTAATTAAAAAACAAATCTATAAAATTTTGAAAGTTATCATGTCTCTCATAAAAATGAGATAATAGTATTGAATATAACTCTAATTAATTATTAAATTCACAAAAAAAAAATCAAAAACTATATATAAAGATGACATTCAATAAATTATTATTAGCTACATAAATCAAGTATAACTATATGTATGTAATGTTAATATTCGTCACATGCTTACATGAGGCTATTACAATAGATCTCGATGTTTATCTTCATGAGTATGTATTGTTATTAATGTACACGAATATACTCGTTATCAAAAGATCCTCAAATAAATCCACAAAATGGTGACTTGGGAAAAACAAATCAGCTATGATTTTTATAGACGATTTAAGATATAAAAAATATAATAAAGAATAAATTCTAAATAGGATTTAAATAAGAAATTTTAATTTTCTTGAATAGAAATAGAGGAGTTCTACAAAAAAAGAAAAAAAAATAATTTTTGTTTAATTGAATTCTAAACATGATTGACTTTTATATATTTATTGTTTTTATTATGAATTCGAATATAAATAAAAAAATTGAATTCTCTAAACATGATTAATTCAGAAACAAATATATAAAATTATAAAGTTATCATGTCTCTCATAAAAAAATTATTGAGATAATAGTATTGAATATAACTCTAATTAATTCGCAAAATCAGAAAAATAATATATCAAAAATTATATACAAAGATGACATTCAATAATATGATTGACTTTTTTATTTCTATTGTCTTCTCTAATAATTTGAATGTAAATAAGGATTTTTTTAATAAAGTAAAGTTGTGCAGCTGTAGAAAAATAAATAAATATTTTTTGGATAATCTAAGAGCTCCTGAGAGTTTCCTTATCTTTATATAAAGAAGAAGATAAATAAAAGGAGAAAAAAGATAAAAATTGATAAGATAAAAAGATAAAGATGTTGAATATTAAAATAGTATATTTACTTTCATTCTAAAGAAGAAGATAAATAAAATGAGAAAAACGATAAAAATTGATAAGATAAAAAGATAAAGATGTTGAATATTAAAATAGTATATTTACTTTCCTTCATTATTAAAGATTTTAAAGAAAAGATTATAAAAATTGTATATTTATTTTCCTCCATCAGTAAAAATTTAAAAGGCAATTGCTATTTTTTATCCTATAAATTCGAATTTTAATACATATAACTTTGCAAGTACTTCTTTTATATTTAAACTCTTCCGTTCTACAAATTCAAACACATATTATACTTCAAATAAAACTTTTAATTATATGTATTCGCTATTATAGGGGCGTTCTCAGTGAGGAACTCTTTTTTCTAGGTAACTGAGTAACTTTGAACGTTAACGTGACATGTGTCGACCAAACCCTAGCCTTAAGTCACCTAACCACCACGTATTTAGGTTGAATTTGATTTTAGAACAAATGTGTTTTGTATTTTTTGAAGAATCTTGAATTATATTTTTTTAAACTAAATAGCTAACTTCTATAATTTTCAAATATGTTAAATATTTTATTAAGTAAAATTTCTAAATTATGTATTTTAATAAATCAATTTTCTATGTTCTGTAATTTAAAATATTGAATTTCTACGTTCAGTTTTTTAATTAACTAATAATTAGTTATGTACTTTATTTTTTATGTTATGTATTATTTGTATTATTTAAATTATGTATTTTTGTAATTTTTTGGATTCTAAATTTTTTTGTAGTGTATAATATTAATTCTGTTTAGTGTCCTACAATTTTTATTATATTTTGTATTTAACGTATTATGTATATGATATGTTCTGTATTTTAAGTTTTGTAATGTTTATAATGGTGTTCAACTATTTTTAATTATGTTTCATAATTTATTTTTTACGGAACATTATCTATTTCATGAATCTTTTTTACAGAACAATGCACGTGATGTATTATATTTTCACGAATTACAGTTCTATAAATAAATACATTAAAATTGTAAAAGACAAAAAAAATATATGTTTATAATAAAGGAAAATTTGTGTTTGGTAAAAAATGTTACCATATCTCAATATTCTGTATATAGATTAGTGCCATTATTTTCATTTTATATTTAAGTGCAGTTATTTGATTAAAGTGCTTAAACGTGGGTATAAAATTATACCAGGGTTAGTTATTATGACCAATGAGAACGAGTTACTCAGTTACCCAAATAATTCAGTTACTCATTGAACCATCTATATATATATATATATATATTGATTAATCCATAGAAGTAAGGTTTTTTTAATTTGTATGAGATTTTTAAAACTTATGCTGAAAAAATGTATTATGAGGACTTAATCGGAAGTCTATATTTAAACATATTTTAAATATTTGAAATGCGAAAGGAGCGTCACTGCGTCAGTCGGAAGCTTTATGCAGGTTGAGACCAATGATTGATAACTGCCGGCCAACAGACCATTTTTGTTCGCTAGTACTACGATTTTCACTTCCAGATTTAAAAATTGTAAAAATATATACAGTTAAATCTGAAAATGGATAGTATTGAGGTTATAAAATTTTATCAATACGTCGATTTTTTTTTTAATATATAATTATAATTTTTTTATTATACTAGAACTGAAATATATTAAAATAAATTTATTAATCGAATTTCCATTGATGATACGGGTTACGGGTGAGCAAAACTGGATCGGATATCCGGTTAGTAGAATTCGGATCGGATATCCGGTTTTTCGGATCATTAAAAATCTATCCCGGTTTCGGTTTCGGTTTCGGTTTAATCGGATATCCGAATTTTCGGATATCCGAATTTTCGGATATCCATTTAAACCGGATCGGAAATCGGATAATCCGGATTCGAATTAAATAAGTAATATTTATATATTTTAATTTGTAAAAAGAAATTAAATTCTAATATATTTTAATAAGGTATCGTTAATTTTATAAATTATAAATTAATTAACAATATTTTTGACATCAACATTTCATACTTTAACATTTATAAATTTTTTTCCTAACTTGATTTTGAATCATCATAGACCATCATTCATTTCTTAAATTAGTTCTTTTAAATATTTTTTAAAATATATTAATTACACGCTAACTCTCAAAATTAAAATTTTAAGTGAAAAAATAATATTAAAAAAATACTCTTTCATTTACTTTATTTTTAAAAACTATGTAGTATTTTAACTTCTTGTTATATAAAAAAAGTATTGTAATTTATTAATAAATCATTATAGATAAAATGTTAATTTAGTGAAAAATGTATTTTAAAGTTGATGTATGAGATTATGAAATTTTCATGTATAAATTTGAAATTGATGTAGGAGATTATGAGGTTTTCACGTATAAATTTATGGAACAATTGTAAGTTCAATCTCAAAAATATAATTTCAAGTGTATTGTGTTATACAGTCTAAAATGCTCATAAACTTCGGTAAAACACAGCAAACTTGTTAATTTATTAAATATAACATATTTGAAATATTTTGGGGTTAATATGTTCAATATTTATTAAATATATAAATTAATTTTAAAGAAATAGTAAAAACCGTATCGGATCTGGATATCTGATTTTATAAAAAATTGTGATCCGAATCCAAATCCAAATTAGTGAAAAAAAACCGGATCTGATATCCGATAAATCTGAATTTTTCGGATTAAATATCCAAATTTACAAATTTTTTAAATCAAATACCGAACCAAAAATTAGAATAATTCGATTTTCGAATATTTATATTCACCCCAAATACGGGTGCGTGTTATCCATGGTAAAACAGGATATGCCCGTGTCAACCTTTTTCTGGTCAAAGCTGTCCGATCTGTATTTTCATCATGCCATGTAATAACTGAAAGTCTGAATCTTTCAATCATTTCAATTATTTCTTCTTTTATGTATTTTAATTATTGAAGCACACATTTTGTCAAGCGACATGGCACTACATAATTTAATAATTACTTTCAATAAATTATAAGTAATATTTTTAATTTTTTTGTATCAAAACTCGATTTAGGGAGAGTTCTTAGTTTCGAGCATTCCACCCACGTTATTTAATTTAAATATTTTTAATTCTCACGTCTTTTACAAAACGAAAAATTTCAAAGAAAATCATTACGGTAGTGAAATCAAAAGTATCTGACACTCTGAATGAAACCACTTATTTATAATTTAGATGAAATGATAAATAGTATATTTAAAAAAAAAATTAAAAATGTTAGACAAATCAAAAAATATATTCCCACATAATTTATAAATTAACTCGTAATTTTTAATTATCATAACTTATAAACCAAAAAATATTCCCAAAAAAATATTCCCATTTTCGTCATTCTCCATCTCTCTCGTATAAAGACCAACTTTTTCAAACTACTGGCCCCACCTGACATTACAAAACACGTGTACTTCCCCTGCCATGTCACTCACTACCTCGGGAACTGTACAAAATTTTGAAAATAGTAACAGTTTCAAACTTAATCTCCTATCTCAACGGTCAGAACAACCTTAACTCAAATCTCTACCGTCCAATCACTTTTGTCTTAATCTTAATGACTTCTTAAACTATACATACATTGTACATGTATGTATATGTATATGTATATGTATATGTAATAGTAAAATGTGGGCAGAGACATTAACAGTAGAGCTCTGACACTTGTTTCTTGTCAACAAATATAATTTGAAAAAAAGATTTGATTTTTGAATTTTGTTACTACTACTCTCTTCTTCACTTGTCTTGTTATGTTGAAAGCTTTGCTTTTTAAGCTAAAGATTCAATCTTTTTGTATTAAAAAATAGATTTTGAGCTTAATTTATCTTCAATTCTCAGTTTGGCTACATGGGTTTTGTGTTTCGTTGTGATTTGTCTTGAAAAGATGAGATTTTGAAGCTAAAATCTTGAGATTTTGATGCAATTTGGGTTTTTTCGGTTTTCGAAATTGAGAGTGAATTGAGGTTGCTGATTATAGAGACAAGAGTTGTAAGTATCTTCTTTGTTGGATCATAAAGGTAGAATCTTGAATCATGTATTCATGTTACTCTTTTATATATTTTTTTTCTTTTACAAATTAAAAAATGTCTTTTTTTTTTTAATTATATGAAAGTGATGATTCTTGTCTGTATATATCGTTGTGTTTGTGATGGTAGGTTTTGATTGATACAAAGAAGCAGTGGATTTGTAAGATCAGGAGTTCTAGTAAATGATAGCAACAAAGAAGTACATTTGAGGTAATGTAGGTATATTGATGTTTGGTAGTTCAAATTTTTTTAATTTTGGTCTATTTTTTGTGGATAGTGATCCCTTTTCAAGATTTTTAATTCAAATTTCATAATGTATATAGTTGTAGGTAGAGACTTCTGCCCTCTCTTCAAAGCAAAGTCTATCTTTCTTTTTGTTAATGAAGTACCTTCAAATGTAAAATTTCTAAAAAGATGAAAGTTTTAAAAGTTTTTAGATGTTCCCTTTACATCAACCCTTGGAGCTAAGCTAAAGAATATGATCTGTAAGTGATATATATGGTCTTGCCTAATTGCCCTTTACATTTTGTGTGTACATGTTGGACTATATATGGAGTATAGGATTTTTCAATTGTTGGTGATGACATTGACTACAATGGATGGCTGTGGTTCAATTTTCAGTAGCTTCTTTTGATATTTCTTTGTAGTTTTTATTATGATACTACTTGATGTCACTTAAAAAAGCTTTAAGAGTGGACTCATGTGTGCTAATAATGTACTCACTGCTTTGATATATGTTTGGTATTTGCTTTCTGTGATTAAGTACTATGTGATCATACAATTTTCATGAAGCTACCCCTCTTGGCTCTTTCTGCATTCATTTCATTATTTATTTAAGTTTCTTATTGTGTATACTAATATCCTTTATTAATGTTTGATGATTGCAAGTGCTCCACAAGTTCAATTTTTTAGAGTTAAAATGATGACTATTATTAATCTAATATGGATCACCCCCTTGTCGGCTTGGTTTCTGTTTAATTTACTTTAAGTTCCCTGATAGCTTATATAATCCATACACGAATTTCGTATGTAAAAATCATATTATTCCGGAAATTAAACACCTGCAAGGTATATATGTGAATTCCTCCTTTATATATATATAAGAATTTGCCTTAATTTTCAGTTTTTAATGCTCCAGTTCAGCTGTATCCGAAGTCATGGTAGAGGAAGTTAAAAATGATGCTGTGATTGAATGGTCAGCAGAAGATTGGTTAGTGCATGCCCAAGAAAATGTCCCTATTGCACTCGGAAAAGCAAGAGAGGTTAAGGGATTTCAGGCTAGGTGGAAAGTCATAATTTCAAAATTGGAGCTCATTCCATCGCGCTTGTCAGATTTGTCAAGCCACCCTTGTTTCTCGAAGAATGCACTCTGTAAGGAGCAGTTGCAGGCTGTTGCAAAGACACTGGATGAAGCAATTGAATTAGCAGAGATGTGTGTGAAGGAAAAATACGAGGGGAAACTTCGGATGCAGAGTGATCTTGATGCCTTGTCAGGTAAATTGGATTTAAATCTGAGGGATTGTGGTCTTCTGATCAAAACTGGGGTTCTTGGTGATGTTACCTTACCATCGACAGCTTCAAATTCCTCAACGGACTCTGAAGCGGCGACACATTTTAGCATAAAGGAATTACTGGCCCGACTTCAGATTGGACATCTAGAGGCAAAGCATAAAGCTATTGATAGCCTAGTTGAGATCCTTCAAGAGGATGAAAAGAATGTATTGGCTGTTCTTGGTCGGAGCAATATTGCTGCTTTAGTCCAGTTACTCACAGCTACTTCTCCTCGGATCAGGGAGAAGACTGTAACAGTAATCTGCTCTCTTGCGGAATCAGGAAACTGCGAGAATTGGCTTGTTTCTGAAGGTGTTCTTCCACCTCTGATAAGGCTTGTCGAGTCTGGTAGTGCTTTTGGCAAAGAGAAATCGACAATTTCTCTTCAAAGACTGTCTATGTCAACAGAAACATCTCGTTCAATTGTTGGACATGGTGGAGTGCGGCCTCTGATTGATGTATGTCGAACTGGTGATTCTGTTACACAGGCTGCAGCTGCTTGTACTTTGAAGAACATATCTGCTGTTCCAGAAGTGCGTCAAACTCTTGCAGAAGAAGGAATTGTAAAAGTTATGATCAATCTTCTTGATCATGGAATTCTGTTGGGATCTAAGGAATATGCGGCTGAATGCTTGCAGAATCTCACCTCAGCCAATGATAGTCTTCGAAGGTCTGTTGTAGCAGAAGGTGGAATACAAAGTCTGTTGATATACTTGGACGGTCCACTTCCTCAAGAATCTGCTGTTGGCGCATTAAGGAACTTGGTTGGGTCAGTCTCCGAGGATATTTTGATTTCACAGGGGATTCTTCCGATATTGGTTCACGTGCTAAAGTCCGGATCATTGGGTGCACAACAAGCAGCCACCTCGGCAATTTGTCATATTTGCTGCTCCATAGAAATGAAGAAAATGATCGGTGATGCTGGCTACATTCCTCTACTCATTAAGATGCTGGAAGCTAAATCAAATAGTAACAGGGAGGTTGCAGCACGAGCACTTTCAAGCTTGATGAGTCTTTCGCAGAACTGTAGAGAAGTTAGACGGGATGATAAAAGCGTGCCTAGTCTAGTACAACTTCTTGACCCGAGTCCTCAAAACACTGCTAAGAAGTACGCAGTAACATGTCTTGCCTTGCTCTCCTCGAGCAAGAAGTGTAAGAAGCTGATGATCTCATATGGTGCCATTGGATATCTCAAGAAACTTATTGAGATGGACATCCCAAGTGCAAAGAAGCTGCTCGAGCGATTGGAAAGAGGAAAGTTAAGAAGCTTGTTCAGCAGAAAGTAGGGTAAGAAAAACTTTCTGGAATCATGTGTAATGTAATCTTAAGTATATTCCCCTATGCTTGAAGTTTCATGATCTGTATGAAACGACTGGTTTGTGACATTAATTAAGTTCTTTCAAGTTGTAAGTGTCTATGAAACCTTGTTTAGCATCATCAATGCATATGCCAAGTATCTTCTACATTATCTTACAATCCATGCAGCACCTTTGGTCATGTATAAAGCTTCTATTTTCAATTTTTTTTTTGAATGAAAGATGAATTTCAATTAATACTCAATATCATTCTAGAGTACATATTGGAGATCTGGAAAAATATCCTCACTCGTAAACACACGACCAGCTATACCATAGGTAGCCCTTGGTAAGAAATGAGCTACTCTACTGGCGGATCGTTTAACAAAAAACAAGGGAACACCCTTCAATGTATCAGCAGTGCCTTGCATTCATCAATAATGCAGCACAACTGTAAGGCTATCGTCATTATAACAGCTTGGTTCCATTCTTTTTCCTTATCCAACTCAAGGCCTCGAAAACACCAAATGCTTCAGCCATTTCCGGGGAGACTCTTCCAACCCGACAGCAAGAAAAGGCCTCTACCATAGCACCAGTTGCATTCCTAGCCACACAACCATCCTCGAATAATGCAGCATCTACATTACCATATGATGGTCTGTTCCAAACTACACTGCCATCTTCATCTTCAGCTTTTCATTAGCTAATTCACTCTATTTTGAAAGCTAAATAAAACAGTGAAAATATAGATGTTGGGCCCATTAGATGTCCTGAAGCCCACATTCTACTGAACATGAAAACCTGAACCACGTCTAAGCCCACCACGCGCAGACCGTAAAAGTATCATTTACTCGCAACTCGCAAGTGATGATTTTTGTAAACCGAAATTGTGGAACAAGTAAGCCTAAAAATTCATTAAAAATTTCCAATACACCGGAAAATAAGTCACTCGGCTGGAACAAAATGATTATAAGATCACAATTTCACAATAAAATATATTAAATTAATTTAAGAGAAATTCTCAATGACACCCTCATAAAATTGACTTTTCCAAATTGTAATGCAAATAGTTTGGGCTTCCGTTTGGTACCATTATACTATTACTAGAAAATAACCCGTGCGAAGCACGGATCGAGTGTTTTTTTTTTGGAAATTTATTTTATTTATAATATTTTTTTAATTAATATTATTAATTATGTTATTTTCAATTTTGACTTAAAATTTTTACAATTAAATTATTTTTTCATGAAATTAGTTACTGAAATGTTAACGGTAGATTATTTATATTTCAGCATCGAAAGCAAAATCATTTTAAAATCTAAAACACCAACTTGTGTATAAATCCAAAAGATCATCCAAATGAATTTCTTTATTTTCAGCAACAACTTTCTATTATATAAAAAACCTAAGAGATTAATAGTTGTAATTTTTTAATAATTATATATATATATAAGATCTTGTTTGATGTCATCTTTTTATTCCAGCAGATCTTTTAACTTTCAATTTTGAAAACGTAACTATAAGGGATAATTATAATGGCAATAACAAAGTAGATAAATGTAATATACACTCTGTATCATGTATGTATACATATAATTAAAATTTTGTTTATTCAACCTGGGATAAGATCTAGAAGATTTCCATCCAGTTGATTTTCTTTATTTCAAGAAATAGATTTTTTTATTATATAGAAAACGTAATTAAAATCAAATTAATTTTAAAACTGAAACACCAACCTGTATATAGATCTAAAAGATTCCCATTCAATTGAATTTTTTTATTTCCATAAACAACTTTCTGTTATATAGAAACGTAAAAGGTCATTAGTTGAATTGAAAAATTATATAAATTAAACAAAAAAAACTTGGTTACCAATACATGTGTCATATATTTTTTGCGATGTTTCTTATTATGTTTATTCTAGTGCTCAATAGTTTAAGAATCTCTTATTTGACGATATCTTTCTGTTTCGACACATCTTTACAATTCCAATTTTGAAGACGTAATTGTAAGGGATAATTATAAGGGGACTAAGAAATCGGTCAAAATGTATATATAATTAAAATTTTGTATATGCAATATGGGCTAAAATTTAGAATATTGTCATCCAGTTGAGTTTCTTTATTTCTAGAAACAACTTTTTATTTATACATAAAACACAAGAGATCATTATCTGAATCGAATAATTCTAAAAATTAAGGAAAACGAAACTTTTGATAGTAATACATGTGACATAATTTTTTTTGTGAATTTAATCATTACATTCATCTCACTGCTCAATAGTTTCAGAATCTCTTGTTTGACGATATCAATTTTTTGTAACTGTAAGGCATAGCTAGAAGGAAAAAATATAGGGGACTAAGAAATTAGCTCAATATCGTACAAAGTATGGATGATTAAATATTGTAAGCATATTTATGAATTAACTAACCGTACATGTGATAAATAATTAAATTCATTTGGGACTATTTAAATATAATAAGGTTAGTCATGAATAAAGAATAAATATAACATGACAAATATAATTGAATTCAATTTATGCCCTTGTGATTGGTGATGTAAATATTCGAACATTTTCTATGAAATTGATTCGCATGTAGATGGGAACAACTTGGAATGCTGAAAAGTGAATTTAACTCTACACAACTTGTACTAACAAAAACTTGGCATACTGAAAAGTAAATTTACCTGTCCACAACTTGTATTCGATTAGTAAATTTTTGTATACTTTGGTGATGGATAATGATCACTTCATCGATAATAACGACGCACAATCATATTCGTTGGTGTTTCATATTTTAAGTTCAATTCACCAAGACACTAAGTTTATAAAAGAATTAGAACTACAATAAGAATAAAAATTTCAGATGACCTAAACTACAAATTACACATACTATAATTTGCTTATATTGTGATCTTATGATAACTCCTCCGGGATGGGATATCTATTACATGATATAATATAATAATATAATATATTTTGGTACAATAGTAATGTAATTTAATAACAATGTAATATATTCGTACAATAACAAAATATAATTTATTGTAGATTTAGATTAGATTATTATTAAAAACAACATAGAATTTTATGTGAAATAAGTGTTTATGGTACAATAACAATATAATCTATTTTAGATTAGATTATTTTTTTTAAATTTCAAAACAACATAGAATTAGTTTCTTCTTAAAAAAATTAGAATTTTACATGAAATAGGAGTTTATAGTACAATAATAATATAATCTAATTAGATTAGAAAGTTATAATTTTTTTATTTAAAAACAACATAAAATTCTACAATAATATATAATATATGAGTCGAATGTTGAAGCAAGTGTGTAGTAAATTTATACTTTCAAAAAAAAAAACTTGATACAAATGTTTAAATTTTATGGCTTAATTATTCATTGTATGTGATCACAAATAATATTGACATATGTTGATATGGACAGAAAAGTAATTATAGAAATATAATTGACGGTCCAATGGAAAGACTTGTTATTTAAAGCCCAAAACCCAGATTATTTATTAATTTCGTAATTAATAAATAAGGGAAATATACAGTTCATGAAAAGAGTCCAAAATATGGTAAATTAGTCAAAGAAGGATCCAGAATCCCAATTAATGAGTCATAGCCTTTATCAACAAGGAAAAGACTTATCCTGCAAGCAATACAATGCTTATCCAATATCAAAAAGGAGACTTATTCGCTAAGACTCCTAAACATACCATAAATACTAGGCTCCAGACGCCTATATAAGGTCCCTGATCCTACAATCAGAACTACGTCTTTGGCTTGATTCTCAATAACGATTTGAGATACGTACGCATCTTGTGAGGACCGATTTAGTCTCGAAACGCAAGTGCAGCCATTAAAGCTTGAAGCTCATTAATCCTAGCAATTAATATACAAGTACGTTTTTTATTCCACAACATTTGGCGCCGTCTGTGGGAAGACAACATCAACCATGGCAAACACACGAAGAACAGCTCGGGATACTCAAACTCCTGAAGATCTCCCTATCACCTCTGAGGTTGATACTCACGGAAATCAACCACCGCCGACTACTGGCACTCAAGGGGCGAATATCCCCACCAACACTCAAGGACCGGAAATCCCGATTTTGGTTGAAGGGACGAATCCCCTGCAGATGGTCATTCATGGATCTAATCCACAAGAGACCGTTCACCAGCTACCAATCTCGACTTCTCCACTCATCATGAATGCACCAAGAAGCCTTCAACTCCATACTACTGATCTCCCGCAATACGCGAATCAGACTTTGGGGATACCAAGCTATGGCATGCCCCCTCGACCCATGGCGGGCGGTAGTGGAACTAATCCAATCTACCATGAGGCATATGTGCCCCCTTATATTCAAGGTCTGGGACCCCAAAATCAACAAACTCGCCAGACCCCTTTCGTTCAAGATTACTCGGGCCCATACACCGAGGATGAGGGTTATACAACTGGGGAGGATGTCGCCCCAAGAAGGAGACATTCTTCCCAGAAAAATCGGGATCAACCCCAAACTACTAAGGAGAAAATTGCAGCCCATGAGGCAGAGACTGCAAGACTCAAGAAACTCCTTGCTGAGGAGGAGGCCGCTCAATCTCAAGGCCGAACGACTGAAGGGATCCCGATAATCAACTTCGATCCGCCGGCAAGAAGAACTAAGAGGGCCGAAGCCCCAAGGGGTGATCCTAGTATTTTGTTGCCCCTAGGAGATCCTGATGATCCTACACCACCGTTTACTCAAGACATCATGAAAACAGCTATATCCAGAAAATTCAAGATGCCTTCGATCAAAGCCTATGATGGAACGGGAGATCCCGCAAATCATGTAAGGACCTTCTCCAATGCACTGCTGTTGCAGCAAACCAACGATGTGGTCAAGTGTAGGGCGTTTCCACAAACCTTAGCAGGCATGGCCCAACACTGGTATAGCCGTCTTCCTCCTAACTCAATTGGGTCTTTCAAGGAACTAAACAAAGCTTTTATCAATCAGTTCATTAGTGGAAGGGTGCATGAGAAAAGCTCTGTATCACTCATGGCAATCCATCAAAGAAAGAATGAAGCCCTAAGGGACTACATCAATCGATTCACTCGGGAGGCTTTGAAAGTCCCGGACTTAGAGGACAGAGTGGCTATGATAGCCCTGCAACAAGGAACTATTGATGACCACTTCAAAAGGTCGTTAGCTAAACATCCACCCGAGAGCATGCTGAAGCTCCAAGATAGAGCCGGAAAGTATATCAAGGCTGAAGAAAGCATGAGAAAGTATGAACCCACTGCTAGCGGTAGTGGAAACTCAAAGAAAAGAAAAGAAACTCAGGAGTACGACGTCAAGGAAAAGTTTCCCAGAACGTCAAAGGACTCTGATTCTCCACCCAAGAGAAACAATTTTGGGCCAAAGTTTACGGAGTATGCAAGATTGAACACTCCCAAGAGTCAAATTCTAATGGAGATAGCTAAAGAAGGAGATCTCAAATGGCCGAAGCCAATGAGGGCTGACATGTCCAAACGGAACCAAAATCAGTTCTGTCGGTTCCACAAAGAAGTCGGTCACGACACCGACGATTGTAGGCAATTAAAAGATGAGATCGAATTTCTGATACGAAGAGGAAAACTCAGCAAATTCACCAAGGATGGAAATCAAGGGAGTCAAAGAGGAAACTATGAAAGGAAGGATTACGACAGAAGGGACAACGACCAAACCCTAAGCCCCGAGGGCCAGTCATCAACATGATATTCGGAGGGCCAACTGCTGCTGGGTCCTCCCGAAATTCAAGAAAAGCTTATGCTCGAGAGGTAATGACTGTGGTTGGAGAAGCACCAAAGTGTGCCAGAACAGAAGTGTCAATAGGTTTTGATGATTCAGATTTGGAAGGGGTGAAGTTCCCCCACGATGACCCTCTAGTCATCATACCTGTGATTGGAAATTCTGTAACAAAGAGAGTCATAGTCGACAATGGAGCTTCAGTGGATATCTTGTTCCACGATGCTTTTATCAAGATGGGTTACACTGATTTTCAGTTAACACCCTCAAATATGCCCATATACAGATTCAATGGGGTGGAATCTAAAATGGAAGGCACTATCCAACTCTCAATGACCATGGGGCAAGGGATGAATACATCTACTCAAATGCTGAACTTCATAGTTATAAAGGCAACTTCAACCTACAATGCAATCCTGGGGAGGACTGGTCTTCATGCGTTCAAGGCCGTTGCCTCATCTTATCATCTGAAAATCAAGTTCCCAATGAGGAATGGGATTGATGAAGAACGAGGAGACCAAAAGATGGCTAGAAGTTGTTATGTAGCCGCGTTAAGGCCTGATGGAATCGGGGGGCAAGTTCTCCCAATTGAAGACATGGATACTGACGACAATAAGGACCGAAGAGGGAAACCAGCTGAGGATTTAAATCCCAATTCCCTTAGTCCCTGGTGAACCGGAGAAGGTGACTTATGTCGGGACACTACTACCTGAGCCATTGAAAAGCAAGCTCATATCTTTTCTTCAAGAGAACAATGACGTTTTTGCTTGGACAGCGGCTGACATGCCAGGGATTGATCCCCAATTGATAACTCACAAGTTGAATGTGGATCCTGAAAGAAAGATGGTGAAACAAAAGAAGAGAAATTTTGCTCCAGAAAGGCAAGAGGCCATTAAACAAGAAGTTGAAAAACTTCTAGAGGCCGGATTCATTGAAGAGATACAATTCCCGGAATGGTTGGCTAACCCCGTAATGGTCAAAAAGGCCAATGGAAAATGGAGGATGTGTGTGGACTTCACTGACTTGAATGGTGCATGTCCTAAGGATTGTTTTCCCTTACCAAGGATTGATGCATTAATAGATGCTACAGCTGGACACGAGATGCTCAGCTTCATGGATGGTTTCAGTGGATACAACCAAATCAAAATGCATAAGGATGACATCTCCAAGGTATCATTCATCACTGACTTTGGTGTTTTCTGTTATCTAGTCATGGCATTTGGACTTAAGAATGCAGGGGCAAACTACCAAAGATTGGTGAACAAAATCTTTGGACACCTAATTGGAAAAACCATGGAGGTCTACGTAGATGACATGTTAGTCAAGAGCCTCGATAAGGCCGATCACATTGAGCACCTCCGAGAGGCATTTGAAGTGCTAAGGCACCATAAGATGATGTTGAATCCAGCTAAGTGTGCCTTTGGTGTGGGCTCGGGAAAGTTTTTAGGACTAATGGTTTCCAAGAGAGGAATTGAGGCCAATCCCGACAAAATCAAAGCAATTCTAGACATGGAACCATCAAAGACTATCAAGGATGTCCAAAAACTAATGGGAAGAGTGGCAGCATTGGGAAGATTTATCTCCAAGTCAAGAGAGAAGTGCTTATCTTTCTTCAAAGCGCTCAAGAACGTGAAAAATTTTGAATGGACAACGGAGAGCCAAGAGGCCTTTGAGGCCCTGAAGAAATACATGGTTGAGGCACCACTGTTGGCAAAGCCCAAGCCAGGGGAAATTCTCTATTTATACTTGGCGGTCTCTAGCACAGCCCTTGGAGCCGTTTTGGTAAAAGAAGAATTGAAGGTTCAGAAACCCATCTACTATGTGAGTAAGATTCTACATGGGGCAGAAATAAACTACTCAACGATCGAGAAGTTTGCCTTAGCCTTGATAAAGGCCTCAAGAAAGCTACGCCCGTACTTCCAGGCTCACAAGATAGAGGTCTTGACTGATCAACCTCTAAGAAACATCTTGCATAGCCCTCAAGTTAGTGGAAGGTTGATCAAATGGGCCATTGAATTGGGCGAATTCGACATCAAGTATAAGCCTCGAACGACCACAAAAGCTCAAGCACTTGTTGACTTCATGGTTGAATGTACCATTGACAACCAAGAAGTCGGGGGGGGCAGGAAGTAATAGTGGAGGATGAGAAAGATCAAGAGATGGATTTCAAAGAATATTGGGTGCTCTATTTTGATGGAGCATCAAAAACAAAATCAAGTGGAGCCGTTTTAGTGCTACAAAGTCCTGATGGATTCCTCATAGAGTATGCACTAAAACTTGACTTCCCAACGACCAACAATGAGGCTGAGTATGAAGCTCTGATAGCTGGCTTAGGGCTGGCTGGAGCCTTGAGAGTTAAAACTCTGAAAGTATGTGGAGATTCGAGGCTAGTGGTTTCCCAAGTAAATGGGGAATTTGAGGCCAGAGATGAAGTCATGGCCAAGTACTTGAAACTTGTCAAGGCCATCATGACTCAATTCGACGAATGCTATGTAGAGCACATTCCAAGGGAAGAAAACATGAAGGCTGATGCCTTGTCTAAATTTGCTTCTTCCGAAATTGAAAACTATGCAGGGAGTGTATACTTCCAAGTCCTGAGGACCCCAAGCATCAACGGAAAGTTGGTAGCACCCATTGATGTTGCTAGTTGTTGGATAGATCCCACCAAAGCTCATCTGGAAACTGGGTGGTTACCCAACGACACTTCAGAAGCACGAAAGCTATACATCAGAGCACTAAGGTATACCCTGATTGAGGGAATCCTATACAAGAAGTCTTTCATCATTCCTTATCTGAAATGTTTAAGACCTCAAGAGGCAGAATTGGCCCTGAAGGAAGTACATGAAGGAATTTGTCGGCAGCACTTGGGGGGCAGAGCCCTTGCCCATAAAATCACTCGTCTAGGTTTCTAATGGCCAAACATACTAGCATATGCTAAAAGCTACGTAAAGAAATGTGAAAGGTGCCAGAAGCATGCCCCAGTGGTTAGGCAACCACCAGAGATGTTGACATCCATAAACTCACCAATCCCTTTTGCCATGTGGGGAATGGATATACTCGGGCCATTTCCAATGGCAAGTGCTCAACGAAAGTTCTTGATAGTAGCAATCAACTACTTCACCAAGTGGATTGAGGCTAAGCCATTAGCCAAGATAACCACCAAGAAAGTGATGCATTTCTTCTGGGAATATGTGATATGCAGATACGGGATTCCACGTATCTTGGTCACAGACAATGGAACTCAGTTTAACAACGATGAGTTTAAGAAATATTGTGATGAGAACGATATCAAGTTGCGCTTCACTTCTGTCGCCCATCCTCAAGCAAATGGGCAAGCTGAGGTTGCAAATCGAATTATCCTAGATGGACTGAAGAAAAGAGTTGAACGCTCCAGAAACACTTGGGTAGACGAATTGCTCCATATACTATGGGCATATCGTACTACCTGCAAAGTCACCACTGGAGCTACCCCCTTTCTGTTGGCATATGTGGCAGAGGCAGTGGTTCCAGTGGAGATTACTCACACGTCTCCAAGAGTTGAGGCTTATGAACCAGAAACAAATGAGGAAGGCTTGAGACTGGCCTTAGATTTGATTGATGAAGTTAGAGATGAGGCAAATGCCAAGATAGTTCAGTATCAGAAACGAGCATCTTTCTATTACAACCTAAGGGTTAAAGAGAGATTCTTTCGACAAGGAGATTTAGTCCTCCGAAAGATTGAGGCATCCGGAGTTGGACAAAAAGGCAAGTTGGCCCCAAATTGGGAAGGACCATATCGCGTCAAGAACGTATTTGGTCGAGGCTCGTACAAACTAGAAACCCTTGAAGGGCATGAGGTGCCAAGGACTTGGCATGCCTCCAATTTGAAAGTTTATTATGTTTAAGGTGTTTCCCAAGTGGACTCACTACTAGAAATAAGGTTTGATAAAACCAACCCAAGTTTTTAAAACTTGAGTATTATGTAAGGGTTGAACCCATTTTCAAAGTTATTAATTTCATATTCTTATGTTTTCATTATATACGCAATGCATTCTGATAGACATATTAAGTCGAGAATGTAAAAAGGCTGAACGAAAGCTTAAATAAAAGTTAAACCCGTAGGCTGAAAGTACAGTACAAGCCATGAAAGGCCATAAATAAAACTACAAAAGAAAACTACATCATCTAAGCTACCTTGTCTACGTCCTCCTCCTCTTCCTCCTCTTCCTCTCCCTCTAAAGCAGAACCAGAGTGAGTGGCAGCATAATCATCCCTGACAGTCTGACCAGGTGGAGAAGTATGATCTAGGTCGAAGATCCTGTCATCTTCCTCCATGTCGTCCTCTCCAGCCAAAGCTAACTCCAAAGGAGTAGGAGTGTAAGGGCTTGGAAAATTAGAAATGATGAGAGATCCAGGCATCTTCTCCAAAACAGCAGCAAAAGCGTCATCTCATCCCTTAGTATACTGAACTGGGAAGAGGAGCTCGTCATGCTTATCAATCAAGTCCTTGTACTCCTGGGAGTCAAGTTACTCGTCGATAAAGTCATCCTTGCCCTTCCTCAAAGGGACCAGCTCAGCCTGGGAGTCGGCTAACTCCTTCTCCTTCCTAGCCAGTGTGGCCATCAGCGAGCCCACCTCCTCCTGGGACTTCTCAAACTTGCATTGGTTGGCCTCTGAAGATGAGCGCCAAGCCTTGGCTTGAAAGATAGCCCCTTGAAAGTTGGCATTAGCCTACAAACAAGTTACAAGTCATTACGAGATATAAAACTTGAAACATGTTAAAACTACAAAGAAAAGAGGGAAGAAAACAACTTACAGCAGCAATCGCCTGAGAGTCTGCATGCTCCACACCATCCAAAGTGGAATTGGAAACGAAATCCTTGTAGTCACAAGGAGTCAAGGAATGATAAGACCATTCCACAGCATGTTTAGACACCCCCACTACGGTGTCTTTCTTCCTAAGACCCCAATTGGGGCGCCAAACTGAACTTTTGGCCGAGGAAGGACCCTCAACCTCATCAATAAGGTCCACATGAGGCCTTATAAAGGCTGGGACACTTGCAGCACGGGGGTTTTTCCCTCCCAAACGAGCCCTTTTCATCCTTGTTGTTTCTCCATCTTGGGGCTCGTTGGTCTTATTGATAAAGACCGCAGCTGCAAAAAAAAACACAAGGAAAGAAACAGTTGGTATAAGATAATCTTAAATAAATAAAAGAGAATATGAGGTGAGAATTACCCTTATCAGAAACATTTGATAGTCCCAAGGACTTAAGCTGGAACTCATCCAGGAGCACCCAAGCCGTTGTAGCATAATCATCTTTTGTGAGCTCGGCATAGGCATGGGCCTCCTCATAATTCAAAATTATATTACTGGGACTACCATCCGAGACCCTACTTAAAGATCTGCGGAAAAGGGTACCCCAATCCCCTCCTTCCCAAACTAAATACATAAATTCATTTCTCCATTTTGGGTTATTATCGGGGATGGATTTTAGATGAAAAATGGGAGGAGTGGAAGGACGATGGTTGATATAAACCCAACCCAAGGTAACGACAGAGCTATTTTTAAACTGGAATATTTTCCTAAATAAGGCAACAGAAAGAGGAAAATTGTTCTTCAAGTAAAGAACAATGAAACAAATAATGATTCTCCAGGCGTTTGGAGGAAGTTGACAAGGGTTAATCCCAACATCAGCCAAAAGCCTGGGAATGAACTCATGAAAGGGAAACCTGAGTCCCGCAACAATGGCATCCTTATAAATGCATAGAGCATCAGGACGCCAATGGCAGGAACGGTCCCCTGGGCCGGCTGGGACTAACCTATAGGGGGACTTAATCCTATACATTTTATTGTAGTCCCTAATCAAGTCGATTTCATGAAATTTATTGCTACAATCAAATGAATCTAAGTGCGAAACAAAAGGGTATTCATCACTACGTTCTAAAATCATATCTTGAAGAGACATATGAGAAGAACGAATGGTGATACCTCTCTTAGACGCTTGATTCATTTTCTGAAGACGTTAAGCGGTACGATCAGACATCTTCAAATCTTCAAAGAAATTCTCAGAAAAGCTTTAAATCTTCAAGGAGAAATCCCAGAAAATCTTCAAATCTTCAAATCTCCAAACTAAAACCCAGAAAATCTTCAAGAGATGAAGATTAAGCCCAGAAAATCTTCAAGGGATGAAGATTGAACCCATGAAATCTTCAAGGGAAGAAGATTAAACCCAGAAATCGAAGAAAACCACTAACGAAAATCTCGCCGGAAATCGCCTTACTACGGAATAAAAAGAGAGAAAAGCTAAGAAGGCTAGAGAGAAATTTTTAGAAGGTTGAAAGTATGAAGTGAGGAATGAAATGGAAATCCCACTCTTTTATAATCGAATTGACTGGGAACCCAACCGGCTAAGGAAGGGCAACCGTCTATAGCCAGTCAAGGCCCATAAATCCATTTATGAATTATAATAATTTAAGCCCAAAATAATTTGGGTCTCAGGCGAATTCGAAGCCCAAAAATAAGGCCCAAGGTTGGAATAATTTAAGTCCAATTAAAAATTGGACTAGTTAAGGCCCAAGAAAAAAATGAGATTTGAAATATAGTCAAAGGCAAATCAGAGGTTTGAAATCGAAAAGACATTAAATCAATATCGTACGACCGAGGTCGAAAACATATGGGAAAACGAAGTCGAATTCAACGACCTCGCTCCCAAATAAAGTCGAAAAATTAAAGATTTAGGGTCGAAAAAACCCTAAATCGAGGTCGTAAGACACAAGTCGAAAATACACACAAAATCGAGGTCGTATTCGTCGATCTCGCACCAAAATAAGGCACAAAAATCAGAAAAATGAGGTCGAAAAGACTCTTGATTGAGCTCGAAGCCACGAGGTCGAAAAAGGCTCAGAAAGTGAGCTCGTAGCAATCGACCTGGGACCGAATTGAGGTCGAAAAGACCCTTAACCGAGGTCGAAGCCACGAGGTCGAAAAAGACCTGTAGTTCGAGCTCGTAGCAATCGACCTGGGACCAAAATCGAGGTCGAAAAGACCCTTGATCGAGGTCGAAGCCACGAGGTCGAAAAAGACCTGTAGTTCGAGCTCGTAGCAATCGACCTGGGACCAAAATCGAGGTCGAAAAGACCCTTGATCGAGGTCGAAGCCACGAGGTCGAAAAAGACCTGTAGTTCGAGATCGAAACCATCGACCTGGGACTGAAATCGAGGTCGAAAAAAGAATGATCGAGGTCGAACGATCCTGGTCGAAAATGACTAGAAATTTGAGGTCGAAGCCATCGACCTGGGACCAATCCAGGTCGAATTCCTAGTCGAAAATGACTTGAATTCCTAGTCGAAAATGACTTGAATTCCTGGTCGAAAATGACTTGTTTCCTGGTCGAAAATGACTTGAATTTCTGGTCGAAAATGACCTAATTTGAGGTCGAAAATACCCTCAAAAATAGAAAATTTTTGGGGAAAAACACGCTATAACTTCTACAAAAACCCCAAGGAGATTTTCCCAGAAGTTGGGGGGCAAATGATATAGACAGAAAAGTAATTATAGAAATATAATTGACGGTCCAATGGAAAGGCTTGTTATTTAAAGCCCAAAACCCAGATTATTTATTAATTTCGTAATTAATAAATAAAGGAAATATACAGCTCATGAAAAGAGTCCAAAATATGGTAAATTAGTCAAAGAAGGATCCAGAATCCCAATTAATGAGTCATAGCCTTTATCAACAAGGAAAAGACTTATCCTGCAAGAAATACAGTGCTTATCCAATATAAAAAAGGAGACTTATTCGTCAAGACTCCTAAACATACCATAAATACTATGCTCCAGACGCCTATATAAGGTCCTGATCCTACAATCAGAACTACGTATTTGGCTTGATTCTCAATAACGATTTGAGATACGTAGGCATCTTGTGAGGACCGATTTAGTCTCGAAACGCAAGTGCAGCCATTAAAGCTTGAAGCTCATTAATCCTAGCAATTAATATACAAGTACGTTTTTTATTCCACAACATATGAATATCAATGTTATGATAATGACAAAGAAGTGACAAAGAAAAAAGGTAACCTTTAATCATGTAGACTTTTAATTGTTTGTATGTGCAAGACGAAAATTCAAAAATAAAATATTATTTTTTGTAAGACGAAAAAGTCGAAATAATAATAGAATTGTTAGAAGATTGGTGAAAGTAGAGGATTGAATAAAACAAAAATAATTTAAAAACAATATAAAGTTCTATTACGTGAAATAGGAGTTTAGGATATAATAATTCTACTACACGAAATAGGAGTTTAGGATATAATATAATCTATTTTAAATTAGATAATTATATATTTTTTTAAAAATAAATTAGGGGTGAAACCAAAAAAAAGTGTGAACCAAAAAAAGTGCGAACCAAATTTGGTACCATATTAAAAGGGGTTTCGCTTATTAATATTAAAAAAATAAATTAGGGGTGAAACCAAAAAAAAGTGTGAACCAAAAAAATGCAAACCAAATTTGGTACCATATTAAAAGGGTTTCGCTTATTAATAAAGGTTATAGATGTCATTCCCTCCCGTACCCCTCCCGTTAATCTTCGTTAGTCAAACGTTATATGATCTTGTAAATAGTATAAAAACACAGCTTGCAATAACTAAATACAACCCAATAGCAATATGAAAACAAATGAAAGTTATAACAAAAAAACACACCAAAATATCCAAAATATCTCATCATTATACACAACCCAATTTGTGCAAGATTTTCCATTTCCTTACTCAAACCCCAATTGAATCCCTCCCCGACAACATACGTAATTATATCAGAACTATCCCAGTTGCTTTGTTCTCCAAACATAATTCAGGCACATGAAAGTGTTAAGAGCTCGTAAGTTTGTTGAATGAGGTTAGGATTTTCGTAAAGGAGTTGAAGGGCTTATTTGAAATTATTTACGAGACACATGGATTGAATTGATCGATTTTAGAAGGACGGATAGAGAGAGAAGTAGGGGTAAGATTTTTAGAAACGATGGATATTGGTAGAGAGTAATAAAGGTAACAGGGTATTGCTGGATGTTTTATGGGATAAAGGGGTCTGAAACGCCAACATTAATAAGTCCCCCTTGTTTTGTTTGTAACTTGGGTGTTTAAAATCCTGAAAAATGAAAAAATTTAGAAAAAAGTTGTATATTACACTTAAAATAGTGTAACATAACGTTTAACTAGCAGAGTTTAATGGGAGGGGTATGACAGAAAATGACATAATAATACAGTGGTACCAACTGGAAATCGAAAATATTTTGAGTATCATTTGAAAAAGTCAATTCTACGAGAATGTGATTGAGAATTTTCCTTAATTTAATTACTTATTTCGTAAACTTCAATGCCCTGTTGGGATTAAAAAAAAAGTCAAATCCAGAAACTAAATTAAAACAAAAATAATACTAAATACTTCAAAATCGTTTCCAAAATTCATTCCGAACAAAACTATTTAACCATTGACATTTTTAGCTTGTATGGCACGTACCTGTGTATCTGCCGCTCTTTTTTAAATGCCATATCTTGACAGTTCACGGGAAGAGCGTACCTTAAGCGCGTGTTCCCGTGCCATTTATCATTTCATTCTTTTCTTCAACTTAATTATTTTGACCACAATTTCCGATTTTCAAAAATTAAAACTTATCAATTGGATGTCACCTTCTTCGACTGATCAAGTGGACTTGGATTGATAATTGATTTATGCCCAGTCAATTTAAAATTAATTACGTACAGAAATTGATATCATCTTTTTTACATTTAATTTAGAATGCGAAAGGAAATATTATAACTTTTTATTTTGAAAAATGCTAGGGAACCCAACAAAATGTCTCAAAACATTTTCCAAATTCATTTTTAATGATAATAATTCTTATATAGGACCCCGCGTACATACATATGAACCCACAAATTAAAAATTGTCAAGTGTCAGTCATGTCATTCTACAAAAAATTGTTTAAAATATTATAAAAATGCAAGAATGCTAAAAATTACTTTTTTTACATTTAATTTATAATGCAAAAGGAAATATTACAACATTTTATTTTAGGAAAATGTTAGATATCCCAAAATTTTTATCAAAAATGTATGTGTCAGTGTAAAATTAATAACTTTCCTAATAATTATATGAAATCATTCGTACATATATGCGCTCACAAATGAAAATATGTCAGATACCGTGACATGTCATTCGATAGATAATTTTGATAAAAGTCTTATATTTTATTTGTATTTGGATTTTGAAACCGCGACTCCATCCAAGATTCATACAAGGGGTCCAGTCCATTACGCAAAGTATATAATTTGTCAATTAAAACCAAAACAGATGCAAACAAATTGATTTGTTTATCAAAATAAATTCATTAAACATGTAAAGATATCTTAAATCTTGATTTATGAACAACATATCGCTCTCAATATATCACTGATCACACATAAAATAAAAATCATTATTCCTCCAATTATAACAGCATATTAAATTCACTCGGTGTACATAAATCTTTCAACTTCTCCCTCCAAACAATTTCTTCAAGTTGTCAACAAATCTCTCTCTCTCTCTCTCGCTCTATATATATATGTAACACACTATATGTGAATTGTGGAGATTGTGGAGTGATCATCAAATATCCATGGCAAATTCTTACAGCAACATAGGATATTTACCCCACAAATTTTTATTATTTAAAAATAAACATGTTAATTTATATTACACAGCCCTTGTTACTATTCTATGTTCCTTATTTTACATCATCGGAGTATGGCAACACGGCGGCGCCACAACCGGAGACACAGTCCTCCTCAGCTCACTTCCTTGCATCCCACGTCAAAACATCACAATAAAAAATGACCCTTCACCGGAACTTGACTTCTCAGCCCACCACAATGCTGAAAACATGCCACCTGCGGCGGCGCGTGTGAAGCACTTCCCATCGTGTGACACAAAATTCAGTGAGTACACGCCATGCGAAGACGCCGAGAGGTCGTTGAAATTTGATAGAGAAATGTTGGTTTATAGAGAAAGACATTGTCCGGAAGATGATGACGTGTTGTCGTGTAGAATTCCGGCGCCGTTTGGTTATAAAACGCCGTTCAGGTGGCCGGAGAGCCGTGACTCGGTTTGGTACGCTAATGTTCCACATAAACATTTGACTGTTGAAAAAGCCGGACAAAATTGGGTCCGGTTCGAAGGGGACCGGTTCAAGTTCCCTGGTGGTGGGACCATGTTTCCTAGAGGTGCAAATTCTTACATTGATGATATCGGAAAATTGATCAACCTTCGTGATGGTTCCATTCGAACCGCTATAGATACCGGTTGCGGGGTAAGTGTTCGAATCTTTTTGATTTTTTACGCGTATTTTAAGTTCCGTAAATTTTGATCATGCTACATTTGTGTGTTATATTTATATACGTATTTTAAGTTCCGTAAAATTTGATCATGCTATATTTATATGTTTTATGAGACAAGATTTAGGTGAAGAACATCTAATCAAGAAATGTGGTAAGTGGGAAGAAAATTTCTAAATTGGTGTAACCATTACGTGACAAGGGGAGTCTCACTTTTGAAAGCTTGCTTGGTGGGTGGTTTTTGATTAGTGTCTAATTTAAATGTAGAGTAAATTATAAAATGGTGGTTTGACTTTACTCGCATTAGTATTTTGGTGGTCATATTTTCAAATTTGTAATTTGATGGCTAGATATTGCTTTTAGTCTTCAAAAAGGTGGCTAAGAACCACTTTTTTTAGAATTTTTTTTTCAAAAAAGTAGTCCTTAACCATCTTTTCGAAAAATAAAAATAATGTCTGGCCACTGTATTGCAAATTTGAAAATCTGACCACCAAAATACAAAATGAGATTAAGTTCAGCCACAAATTTATAATTTACTCTTAAATGTATTCAAAGAATCAATTAAGTAGAGTAAATCACGAGATAAATGTATAATCTTTTAAAATCTTGAGAATCTTAGGCCCGTGATAATGTTTAGGTAAAATTCGATATGGTTTTTCAGGTTGTGAAAATGACCTGCGGATTGTATTGTTGTTGTCATTAGTGTGGTAATTAAAGGCGCGTTTACTAATTACTATTAACATAGTGGCTAATTAGCTGGCATTATATTGCTAAATATAGCATTTCTTAAAATTAAGTGTCTATTTGCAATTTATTACTCCTGAGATAGTGATGTTTGGAAAACAACCATTTATATAAAAAAAAATCGGTTTTTTTCTTTTATTAAATATTTCCGAATCTCGAATTACTATTTGCGGGGATGTGACGCAGACCGGTAGAGTAGTTGAGCCGGATTGTTTAAGAAGTCTTGAGATTCTCAAGAGTTGGTATTGATATTATGAATTTGTATTATAAATTGGCGTCACTGTTTCCAAAATGGGTTAAATGGCATGTAGGTCACTAAATCGATTATAATAACTTTCAATTGGATCATCGTACTGAAAAAGTTTTCAATGAGGTCACAAGTCAATTTAAAATTTCCGATCAGGTTATTATACTAGCATACTAGTATAATTGATGTTATAGAAATACAGGGGATCCTAGGTTGTATTTCTTAATATAAAGTAAACAACATGAGATTGAGAAATAAAATTGAGTTGATGACAAAAGCATTTATCACTTGTATTTCATTACAAGTCAACAAAAAAATCTTAATTTTCTAAGTAATGCATATTGGATATTTCGTTGGTCACTTTCTTGTGAAAGGCTCATCTCAGGCCTCTCAGCCCATTGATCTAGACTTTTTGTAGAAATTTGTTGTAATTGTCAAGTAAAATATGTCATGCACTTGTTTGTTTGTCTGTGGTCCATTTAAGTATGTAAACTGCTGGTGCCTGAGATATCAAAGATTCAAAGTGGAGATAAGTTCTTATAATGACTTCTAACAAACGTATCATGATTCCTATGATTTAGAAGTCGGTACCATTGCAAGCGTATTGTTGTTAAAAATTCAAGGAGAGGGCATGTCACGCCATACCTTGAGATTGAAGAATTTATGATGTTACACGTTTAAACAATTGAAGTTGCCATTTAGGTTTTAGGTGTCACTCTTGTACCAATCTGTATGTGTTGAAAATTCCCTTCGCAGCACTTTGTTTTTGGCCTATCCGAAAACAAGCTTTAGCACCACCACAGGCACTGGCAAAGAAATCTAGATTTCGACTGAATATAGGTACTTCAGTACTTGTTTGAAGTCCTAGTAGGCACAGATTTGGTCTCCCCTCGTCCCTTTGCTAAGATCCTGGATCCACCTCTGGTTGTATGTGATAAGAGTTTTTTTTTTCATTTTCATCTGGGTAGTATTATCCAAAGATCCTAATGTTAGGCTGATTGTGCATTTCCTGATTGCTTTAGACTTGAAAAGTTTTGACATCTGTCCTTGACTAAATCTACGAATTAAGACAAGTAGCATAATACGGCTGCTCTGCATTAGTTCTGCTATAATATTTCCGTCATTAGTAGTAGCAGAAATAAAATATGTAATTTATCAACCAACATTTTTCTAGTATCAGTTGCGGAAGACTAGTACAAGCTCCTTTAGCAAATCTGCAGAATACTAGAACAAATTCCTATGTGTATTATTAGGTACATATCAGTGATCATAAAACAATAAGTAGTTCTTGACTCATAGATGAAGCCTAGACATTCTTGGTTGTGGTACATATTAAGAACACAGGTAAGGTACAGATCCTATCCCAAAGAAAGCTTCTGCCCTAAAGAAAAAACAAATAAAGTTCAGCATGATTAACATAGCTATATGGTAGAAATATTCCATATAGGTATCGAATATTCTGAAGGACTGACTATATCATAATGCAGGTCGCAAGCTGGGGAGCATACCTTCTGTCAAGAAACATATTAACCGTGTCATTTGCACCAAGAGACACTCATGAAGCACAAGTCCAGTTTGCACTTGAGCGTGGAGTTCCTGCACTAATAGGTGTTTTGGCTTCCATTCGGCTACCTTACCCTTCAAGAGCGTTTGACATGGCTCATTGTTCTCGATGCTTGATTCCGTGGGGTAAAAATGGTAATTCATATCTGATACTATGTTTTAACAGTTCCTTGCATACAGTTACAGGGAAAATTGTGTTTGCTTCAAATTTCTCAATGGTATCTGTTTGTGCAGATGGACTCTACTTGATTGAAGTTGATAGAATTTTAAGGCCGGGTGGATACTGGATTTTCTCTGGACCACCTATAAATTGGGAGAGTCGCTGGAAAGGTTGGGATAGAACACCTAAAGATCTTGAAGCTGAGCAAAATGAAATTGAGAGCGTAGCAAGAAGTCTATGTTGGAAGAAACTAGTACAAAAAGATGACATTGCTATTTGGCAGAAACCAACCAATCATATTCATTGTAAGCTCAACCGGAAGGTTTTCAAAAAACCACAGTTGTGCCAATCACCAAATCCGGACAAGGCTTGGTAATTTCTGATTTAAAACTACTACGCAAGCTATTCTATATATGTTTTAAGTATAGCAGTCAAGAAAATGAAAAAGAAAAATAATTAAAACATGTTGGTGATTATGTACCACAAGCTTTTATATCAAGAACATCCTCTGGGCTCCTTATTGCAGGTACACTAAACTGGAGAAATGTTTGACACCACTACCAGAAGTGGAGAACCTAAAAGAAACTGCAGGTGGGCAGCTAGCCAAATGGCCTGTAAGATTGAATGCAATACCACCGCGAATTATTAGTGGAAGTCTAGAGGGAGTAACAAACGAAACTTTCTCAAAAGATTCAGAATTGTGGAAGACCAGAATATTACATTACAAGTCCTTAGATTATCAGCTAGCTGAGAGAGGAAGGTACAGAAATTTGCTAGATATGAATTCTTATTTGGGAGGTTTTGCAGCTGCACTTGTTGATGATCCTGTGTGGGTCATGAATGTTGTGCCTGTTGAGGCTCAAATCGACACTCTAGGAGTTGTTTATCAACGCGGTCTGATTGGAACTTATCAGAACTGGTATGCTTGTTTCTCTGTAAAGAAAAGGAAATGTACCCTTACTTTTTCTTTATTCTTCTTTGCTCATTTAGTATTGCTATGCATATTTTTTTAGGTGTGAGGCCATGTCTACATATCCAAGAACATATGATTTCATCCATGCTGATTCGATATTCAGTCTCTACAAAGATAGGTACATTTAAGTTACACATATTCAATCATTTTAACTTGCTACATCTTTACGATAAATAAGAATAAGACTGATGCGGGAGTCTAGTGTACTAAAACAACTCTACATTCATCTGTTGTGCAACAGATGTGAAGTAGAAGATATTGTGTTGGAAATGGACAGAATATTGAGGCCACAAGGCAGTGTGATTATAAGAGACGATGTTGATGTTTTGTTAAATGTCAAGAATATTTTAGATGGAGTTGAATGGGAAAGTAGATTGGTGGATCATGAAGATGGGCCTCTTGTAAGACAAAAGCTACTTATTGCTACTAAACAGTACTGGACTTCACCTGCAGTCAATGAACAAGAACAACAGGCCCTTAATCCAACTTCCTAGTGCTTCTTCATTGTTCCCAATTTTTTCGTATATTTTTTCTATATAGTTCTTTTTACCGTCAAATGCTACTTTGTTTTTATCCTACTTTTGTATGGTACTACAATTTAACTCAAAAATAGATATGATTAAAATTACAAAATGAGAGCTAAGGTAATTTTTCTATGGCTAAAAGTAAACGTTTAATTTCCTTATCATAGATGTAGAAAATATATTAATCTAAATTATTATCTTATGTATTTTGGAAAAACAACACTAATATATATATCTTATGAGTTAAGTTCTATGGAGACCATTTTTTTGTGGAGATCCGGAGACCACATACGTTCTGCAATTTGAATTTAGCAAAATGTAATATTTTATAAATTATGTTCTATGAAAATAACAATTTTCATTTAAAATCTTTAAAATTATATATGTTTTGCAAGTAAAACATAGCAAAATATATTGTTCTGCAAAACATGTTCGGTATAGAGAACATTCATGTTTAGTTTACAGAACTTACATGATTTTTAAGTTTTTCAATGAAATAGTGATTTTGCAAAACAGTATGTTTTGCAAATTTTTTATTACAAAATATGATCTATTTTGCCAAATTTAGATTGCATAATGTGGTCTCCCGGTCTCCACAAAAAAAGTGGTTTCCATAGAACTTTATTCTATATATATATTTATAATCTGATGTGGGGTCAACTTTTGCATACCTTTTACTAATTAGGAGTACTGTTAGCACACTCATACCTAAGGAGTATGGCAGTTCACTTAATTCCGTGCCTGCACAATACCACGAAGAAAATAACATAATCTGAAAAAAATTAATTTGCAAATTATTAAAATTGAGTGAAATTTATTAATTGTAATGGTTGACTGTATTAGCATGATTGTAATACGGAAATTACCTTAATTCACTAATGTTAAAAATTGATGTTTATCAATCCAACTATATATTCCATGATTGTAATGTAGGGAGATTACCTGGACTAACTAATGTTTAAAATTGATGTTTATCAATCCAACCATAATTTCCTTGTTTATTCTAAAAGGCTCTAATTTTCTTGTTAACTCTAAAAAATCGCTTGATCATCCCACTATAAATCAATGATTAGGGTTTCATATTCATAAAAAAGGGTTTTAGTCTGTTAACACAATTTTCTTTGTTGGTCGAATGGCGAGACGCAAGTCACTTGCTCAACGGCTGGGATTTAAAGGACTGAGCTTTTTTGGGGTCAAGATCTTTGATTCGGATCCGGGTCTCCAAACCAGAGCTCCTATTGTAACTGGAACTAATTTACTGGAGGTAGAGGTAGTAGCAGAGGACCAGCAAACCAGGACGAGCGATGATGGAAATTTTGGGTCGGGTCAAAGTTCAACTGGAATCAAGAGCGTAACCGAGTCACCGGAACTAGTGCCTTTGATAGAACTGCTTAAGCGTCAAGATCGAATAGAAAAGATTAGGGAGGTGGGATCACTGGAGAATACTTTCATGTGTTGCATGTGCATGGGAAGAAAAAATAGATCAGCGTTGATTCCATGCGGACACACCTTTTGTGGAGGGTGTTCGAGGAAGTTGTGTTTTGATCATGGAACTTGTCCTACGTGTAACTATCCGTTTAGTGAGTTTGTTGATTTAATTTAAGTTCGTTTGTTTCATGATTAATAGGTAAATATTAATTTAACTTATGCAAGTCGAGATTGTAATACATTGCTTGATCAACATCTTAATGTATCGCAATTTATTGAAGTTTTGTGAGATTTATGTTATCGACTTTGAAAATTATGGTGTTTGTGAATTTAAGTTATTTTTTCCGTTTCTTATTATTTGTCTTGTCTATAGTAGTTAATATTATAGATTTATATACATGCATGTAGTATATGTATTAGATGAAGGTAACCGTTGACGGGAATGGGTGATCAATTCTGATTCATGAGCCGCCGTTGGTTCCTTTGATGAGACTGATTGAAGCAATGGACTTCAGTGTGTTGCATGTGCATGGCAAGGAAGAAAAGATCAGAACTGATTCCATGTAGACACTTTTTGTTGAGGGTGAGCGAGGAAGTTGTGGTTCGATCGAAGCACTTGTCCTCTTTGTTTCCATTGGATTAAAGATTATCTTGATTCAACTTCCATATATACGTGCATCTTCTAGTATCAGTTGAGGAAGACTAGTACAAACTCCTTTAGCAAATCTGCAGAATACAAGAACAAATTCCTCTGCAGAAGTCGATGTTGGAAGAAACCAGTAGAAAAAGATGACATTGCTATTCGGCAGAAACCAACCAATCATATTCATTGTAAGCTCAACCCGAAGGTTTTCAAAAAACCACAGTTGGGCCAAGCACCAAATCCGGGTAAGGCTTGGTAATTTCTGATTTAAAACTACTATGCATGCCATTCTATTTGTGTTTTAAGTATGGTATTCTAGAAAATGAAAAAGAAAAAATTTTAAATCATGTTGGTGATTACAAACCACAAGCTTTTATATTAAGAACATTCTCTGGGCTCCTTATTGCAGGTACATTAAATTGGAGAAATGTGTGACGCCACTACCAGAATTGAAGAACCTAAATGAAAAATTATAATGTATGTGGATTTAATTTATTTATTCTGTCTTTTATTATTGTTCTCATCTTTTGTTACGAAGAAAAATCATTATCTTATCCGGTAGTAGGTATTTCATTTCAAAGTAATGTATGACTGTATGTCTGTATCTGTATGTAGTAAGGCTTAAGAATATTCAATCTAATGCATGATTTTGCCTTTTAGCCAACAACCGTCTTGTAACGGGTACAGTAACAATGATCATTTTATTTTATAGTGTCGAGATTTGGGTTGAGAATTATTTTATTCAGATATAAACTAATCTCCGTTATTGAATTTCGGATCCAAACCAAATATAAGTCAATATCGTATTTTATTTTTCTAACTGGGTAGTTTGTGATTCATTGGATACGAGTCAAATATGAGCCAATATCATATTTTATTTGAAATATATAAATGATCATTTATTCTAAAATAATATAATATGATTAAAAATATAATAATCACTAATTGAAAACTTAAATATATGATGTATCTATATATGATGATAATTGTTCTATTATTAGGGTAAATAAATCGTATTTTGTAAAAAATTAAACTTATAAAAGATGTTCAGAAATTATTAAATGCCTATTTATTTAGAAATGCAATAGGTTAAAATTATATTTTATATTCGGGTATGGACCGAATACGGATCGTGGATCATATTCGGGTAAGATCATTTTATAAAAAATAAATGAGACTAAATCTGAGCGGGTATATGAGTGTTCGTATCCATATTTTATTCAGGTTTAATTTTTCGATCAAATTTGGATCATTTATAAAACAAAGATGAAACATGTATATAACCCGAGATACGGGATAATATGGATCGATTTACGGCCCTATTGGAAAAGTAGATTAGTGGATCTTTAAAATGGGCTCGTGTAGAACAAAAGCTACTTATTGTTACTAAGCTGGACTGGGCTTCAGGTGCAGTCAAAGAACAAGATGAACAGGCCCTTGACCCAACTTCATTGTCACAATTTTAATCATATACTAGCGTAGAAGCCCGTGCGATGCACGGGCCTGTTCATATACGAAAATAATTTTCGCACAAATCAGCATTTTCGAAATAATTTTATAATTAAATATATGGTAAATTATAGTATTTCAACTTTATTTTATATTTGTAAATTAATTTTATAATATTATATGCCGTTTTCATGAACCAAATATTTTATAATTTGATCAGATTTAAAAAGTTGGATCAATATATCTATACGATAATAATTACAGGATTATTATTATTAATAATTTCTTAAATAATAATTAAATTTCCAATGTCGTGAAAAGAAATTTATTAAAATGACATGATGATTATTATTATTAATTTCTTAAATAATAATTAAATTTCCAATGTCGTGAAAAGAAATTTATTAAAATGATCAATTAAGTGTAACATAAATAATTATTATAGCATAATTGTTCGTGTATAACATAGATGTTTGTAAACTCATGTGATTTTAATGTAATAAAAGTATATTTGTAAAAAAGATAATCATGTATGTGAGATTATATATTAAGATATATTACAAATTTTCTTAATTTTTTATATCTTATACATATTTTTTTTTTTGATAATCAAGTAATTCATTAATAAACGGCCATACGACATCTACAAAAATAATCAAAATAGAACAAACACGTAATAAAATAGATCAAATCAGAATTTTCTTCACCCCGAACTATGATTGTTGAGCAAATCATTCATTGTAGCACATCACTCGTTCATATCGCTGAAGTTTGCAGCCTTTTTAGAGAGACAATCTAATAATCTGTTGTAGTCGTGCAATATATATATATATATATATATATATATATATATATATATATATATATATATATATATATATATATATATATATATATATCTCTAATTCGTCCATACGTATTCGAACAATTAATCGTAATTGCGACTCCATATAATCCAAATCAATGAACCACTATTATAAATCATGCAGATCTACGATCTCGGATACTAAAACAAACCAAACTCTCACAAGGAAAGAGAACAAACCCGAAGAATGGGTAGAGAAAATCCACTAAACGGGGTACTAAAACTCTCAATAATGAGAGAGACCTATACAAATCGAAAACAAAATCAAAAGAAAACAGTAAAGAGGGGTCTTATCACCAACTTTTTGGTTAATGACAACCCCTTAAATAAAAATTGTGAGTTAAGATTTTTTTGGCGGAAGTATAGATAATATATATGAGCGGTTATTGTATAATCACAAAGTCTACAATACATGTCAATAAGACATTTTACGTTTTTATCATTTATTTTCGTGTTCGTGTAATTTCATGTATCAAAAATTAAATCAAACACTAAATTTTCGTGTCATAAATCAAATTTTTGTGAAAGATGTGAACGGTGAAGGAATGATAAAAAAATGGACAAATTAGTGACATGTGAGATTTATTAAAGTTGTAAAGAATAATATGTCTTTTGGAAATATAAAAATAAAGGAGTGTACATTTCGAAAATAAAACTGTTAACAAATGAATGAGACGAACAAATTGTATAATAATTATTTCATAATTTAATGAAAAATATCAACGCTAACTTTCTTAATTTAAAAAATATTAACTAACGAATAATGAGATCCTTGTATCTAATATGTAATTTATATTAGATCAAATATTATTATTATATTTTATGTATAAATACTTGACCAGTTCAAATAAATATAAATTATATCAATTAACAATATAATTGGTATTTTTTAATTGAAAAGAAACATGTATAATAAAAAATTTACAAACATGATCGGATATGTAGTTATATACAAAGCTACAAAAACAAACATAATGGTATATAAATAATATAAGTCAACGTTCTATATACTCAAAATTTAAATTATGAAAAGAATAAAAGGAGATAATGTGATTTACCTAATAGAAATTCTAAATTACAAATCAAAAGTTAATTTAGCACAGTGGTTAAGACATGAAAATTAATTAATTTTTAGCATAACTTATAGAAAGTGGCATTTTTGTGATTTTTCAACAAATAAGGGTAAAATTGTAATTTCACAGCCATTTTTTGGGCTCAATTTGCCCTTAGACGCCATTTAATATATATAAGTAGATAGATAGATTTACCTATATATATATAATAACGTAAATAAAAAATACAAATTTATATAAATAATATGGACCAATATTTTATTTACTCAAAGGTTCAAAATAAAAAAAAGAATATAGAATTAGAGAAAATAATGTGACTTATCTAATAAAATCTTTAGAGTAAACTCAAAAAGCAACTTAGCATAGTGGTTAGGCTTTAGACTTCTTAGAAGGAGGTTGGGGGTTCGATTCTCTACAATAACAAATATTAACATATTTTTGCATAATAATATAACAATGGTATTTTTGTTATTTTTCAAAATATAGGGGTAAAATCGTAACTTCACAAGTATTAAAATGGCAAACTTTGCCCTTGTGTTGGCCTATTATATATAGTAATAGATTTCTTCTATGGATTTCATAGAATTCATCTATGGATACCTGGTCAACTTTTTATGTGAATAGTAGGGACCATACGTACCCCTGGAAACGATTTTTTTTATTTTATATATCAATTATAATTAATCGTTTATAGTCATGATTATATATTTTGAAACAAAAATTGGATAAATTTTAATATTTTAAAAAAAATGATAAATAAACTCCAAATATTGAATTTAAGCTCCATTCTCATATTTAAATTACATAAATATCTAGAATATGATAAAGTTTAAATAGTAAAGTTAAGGATATTTAAGTAATATAAATATTAAAATGGAGTATAAATAGTAAAGTTTGAAGTTTATTTATCAATTCCCTATTTTAATCATATTTAATAAATTAGCCTTATTTATATAAAATATATCATTTCAAAATAATTTATTGTGATAAATCGGATTTTAGAAATCGAATCGCTCAAATATTTTTTAACAACAAATCGAGAATTTATTGACGATTTTTGAAAATGATATATTTGTTTTGTTTTGTTTTAAAAATTATCCAATTTTCGAAAATCGCTAATAAATTCTTGATTTGTTGTTAAAAAATATTTAAGTGATTCGATTTCTAAAATTCGATTTATCACAATGAATTATTTTGAAATGATATATTTTATATAAATAAGGCTAATTTATTAAATAATATGTCGCTAGAATTCTCGTGTTTTTCTAATCGTAGCTTTGATAAGCATTTTACTCTAGCTGAGCTCAAAGCCCAAATGTATTCAGATCGCATAACATATTAAAGTCTGTTTTATTCTTCAAAAAAAATAAAAAATTGTTAGTAAATGTTGGAATTAAATTTCGGTCGGGTCGGGTGTTGCTAGGTTCTTCGGATTAATCTGTAAAGAACATATAATACGAGGGATGTGTCTCCCGATTCAACTCCGGTATGAGAATAAGTTAACAGACTCCTGGTGAGTAAAATGAACGTATAAGAAATTGTTTTTTCTTTGTAAGTAATGAATAATAAATTATGGTGGACCTGATTTAAATAAATATCTTTCCTGATGATTGCTCGTTGACGTATTTTTCGGGAGTTATTCGTTTATGGAGAACGTGGATGCTCACAACTCGATAAGTGGTCAAGATCAAGTCCTATAAATTCAACGGTTACATGTAAGATTTCGGGTCTGGCTAGTTGGACTTTGTTCGGACCATTCGATTGGGCCTACGATCTCCTACCAGCCAATCTCATTCGGGCTTCCAACAGTAACTATAAAAATACAGAGTATTTTGTTTAAAATGTATAATATTATATTATGGGAATTCAGAAATTGCACATAATCACAAAGAAAAATACGCAATATTAAAGAAAAATATCGTAGATAATGTTGTGTATATATATGAAAACTAAGTATATGAGTTGTAATTTATTGATATAAAATGTCATGAAATAATATCGTATATGAGAAATATAGTAGATAATGTTGTATATATGAAAACTGAAAGCATCTTTAATGGTGTTTTGTAAAATGATTAACTAAATATGATTATATAAAATTTGTTGAATCTGTAATACATTATATTCTAATTAAGTTGGCTATATTAATTGGTTATATTTTAAAAATAATATATTATTATTATTCTATGTTATTATAAATATAATATATTTTTTTAATATGATAATAGCTGACGTGTAATCCTGCTATACGGTTCAGCATATATAGCTAGATGTTAACTATATTTTTAGCTAAGGATGATATCCCTGATCAAATTTTAACATATTTAAATTTTTAGTTAAGGAGGGGTTATGGTGAAAGATGCTCTGAGTTCATGGGCTATAATTTAAGATGAAGAGCAATTATCGACATAAATAACCTTAGAGCATCTCCAATGCTCAAAATCCTTAGCTAAAAAGTTTATGTGGCATTCCAAAATTAAGAATTATACATAATCTCTAAAATATGAGCCACTCCAATGGGGCATTCCCCTTGGCTAAAATTATAGCCAACCTCCTGATGTTGGCTATATATGTTGAACCTCTAGGGATCTGTAGCAAATTCCACGTCATCCTATTGCCATATTCGAATAATATTATCCATTCATAACAAGATCAAATAATTATAAAATACTATTTTTAAAATATAGCCAACCGTTATAGCTAATATCATTGGAGTCAAATACGTTACAGGTTCAACAAATTTTACATAATCAGTATTTTATACTATTTTAGCTAATCAATATAACCAACTCCATTGAAGATGCTCTTAAAAGGATAGTTTCGTCTCGACGATTTCAAATGGAAATAATTGAATAATATAAAACCAAAATCATATGAAATATTTGATATTCCTGTCAAATTACAGTTTTGTAATCGGTGTCATTACCATTTACTAGACAGAAAAATATGCTTTTCATGGAATCGATATTGTTTACCATTTCACTTGTGTAGAAAATTGATGTTTTGCTAATCCAACCCTAATTTCCTTGTAACTCCAAAAAATTATTTAATCACCCCTCATCATATATATATATAAAAGATTAGGGTTTTAGTCTCATTATTAACACTTTTTCTTTGTTGATCAAATGGCCAGACGCAAGTCACTTGCTGAACGGCTGGAATTTTTAAGACTGGGCTGTTTTGGAGTCAAGATTCACAATGCGGATCCGAATGATGAAAACGGAGCTCCGGTTGTTAACGAGATGAATTTGCATGAAGTAGTGGCACAGGAGGACCACCAATTCTGGGTTTTTGAGAATGGAGGTGATGGGTCGGGTCCGTGTCCGACCCGATCCGAGAGTTTTCCGGGTCGCCGCCTTTGATTCCTTAACCTTTGATGAGACTGATTGAACTAATGGACTATGAAGATGAAGTAGAAGATAGGAGTGGGGTCATTGGGGGATACTTCAGTGTGTTGCATGTGCATGGCAAGGAAGAAAAGATCCGAATTGATTCCATGTAGACACTTTTTGTAGAGGGTGTGCAAGGAATCTGTGGTTCGATCGAAGCACTTGTCCTCTTTGTTTCCATTGAATCAAAGATTATCTTGTCTAGTTTTAAGGTATGTAAACATAAATTCGACTTACAGATTTTTGTGCATCTCGGAGAGTTGTGCTTCGGTTCGGTTGATCTAAAACCGAACCAAAATACCTTATAGGATTATAGTACTATTACAAATTATGAAGAAATGTTCTATGACAGTTTTATTGTTTTTTTGTTTTTTTTTAATAATAAAACTTATATGTTTTACAAATGAAAATCTGTTCTTAACGGATCTTGAAGATGAATTAGAATCGAACCCGAATTCTGAAATAACAAGAAATAAGCTCGTAATTACTTGAGTTATATGTTATGCATATTCACACGGGAGAGAACCGACGAGGGGAGGTGAGGGGAGGTGATTGAGAGGAATATTCAGTTTGGGGATGAGAGGGGGGGGTTGGCAGTTGATCAATCTGAATCATGATTTTTGCCTTTTAGCATGCAACCGTCTCGTTATCAATTAATGACTCTTTTGCCGCTGTTTCCCAGCTCATATGTCTATGCCCATGCCCACATTTATTTCTATTCACACCACTTGGCCCTATCCTCTACCCATCACTCTCGCTCGTTTTTCTTCTTGTTCACCCGTAAATATTGTCACGATGGACTTATTATTTTCTTTGGAAACAAGAGGTCGAGAGTTGGAGATCCGTAAACTAGTTACATGTCTCTCTAAAAATTTGTGTATAAATTCGCGAGATGCCTAACAAGACTAGTAGAAAATCGACCTGAACCCATGCTATATATCATTCTCATTCAACAAAGACAACCTAAGTTTGGTGTTAGTTGGATGATTGAATTTAATGAATACTAGAAAATAAGAAATATTATTTTATTTTTTTTGTCCAAATATTATTGATTACACATTTATTTATGTAGGACGTAGTAGAGAGTAGAGAGTACAGATTAGATGTATCAGTATCGCAATTAAAGAGAATTAATTGTCAGTATTGAAGATCACTAAAAGCATAAAGCTAAATCAGTCCAATGTCAAACAAAGGATCTTGTGTATGGTTTGCAGGGTGCAAGCTAGCTATCTAGATACTGGGATTCATCTGCTAAACATGACATAACACTTTACCAGGTGCTTCCTTGAGCTCTGTGCTTTGCTTGCATGCATGCACGCAGTGACATGACATCTTACTATCCTAGTAGGATTTAGGAGCCGGAACCGGAGGGGTGTCAAGCTAAGCTCAAACCCCGGTTAATTTGAAAAGTTTAGGAGAATTAGTAAAAAAAAATTTTACCAAAATCTAATTTTTTTTAAAGTTTTATCGAATAAGTCTTGTGGTGACTTGCACACACGATATTGCGTGAAAAAGTAAATGATTCACGTAAATTGGAAACAGAATAAATAATACTGAAGAGATGGTACACGATGTTTTACTTTGCTTTTATGTTGCAATGACCGGTAACTATTTACCACAGTTAAAAGATGACAATAGGTTATAAGTAGCCTGCTAGCTACTCAAAAGGTTTCACGAGGAAATCCAAGCAACTAGGCTCCTTTAAACCGTAGTCCTGTCAACTCTTTTCTTGCCTTCATCAACCGTGTGTATTGTACTCGAATTCTATATATCTGTATTTGTGATATGATTATATGATTCTTTATATGCGCTTTATGGTGGGTGAAGTTGGGCTGGCGATGAATCAGATTTGAATTGGATCGGTCTTGATCCATATCCTGATCCATTTAATTTAATTGTATTCGGATTCGGATCGAAACATAATCGGATTTTTTATTGCCCGATCCATATCCGGATCCGTTAGGATCACGGTTAACGGATCGGAGTATTAAAAAAATAATAATTTACTGAAATTCAAATTTCAACAATACACTGAATATTTTAACAAAGTTCTGAAATATAAATACAACACTAATTTTAATATTGAAATTACATTATAAATTGAAATTCAATGACAATAATGAAACTAAAAGCTGAAGAATTCTTACTTCAGCAGGTTACGAAATTCCAAATACAATGACAAACAATTTTCGATAAAATTAAATGATATCTTATAATAGTAAATAAAAGAATTTACACTGATGTTATAAGATTTGAGTTGTGACCTGTGAGCACATTTAATATATATTCACTAGTCGTATTAGTTCAACTAATAAAATACGAGGATATTAAAGATTCACTGCAATAAACAATCCAGAGTAAGCAATATTTTTGACATATACAGATAGCTCAACTAAGTAGCTTAGCTCATCTTGGAAATTAAACATACTAGTTTTCTGGTATTAATTGTATCATAAATTTGATAAATAATATATTAATTAAAAATATATATTTTTATTTAAATAATCGGATCGGATCGTTAACGGATCAGATCGTATTAAATCCATATTCGGTGCTTATCGGATCGGATTTTTAATGGATCGAATTTATTTTTTAGTGATCAATATCCGTTTCATTAGCCTTCAGATCGGATCGAATCGTATTTTCGCTCCATTGACCGCCTAGGGGGAAGGATATACTTTTTTTCAAATACGATGTAATATGTTATAACATACGTTATTGTGAACGAATAAAAATTTTATTTAAAAACTGACCGATGCTAGAATACTGTACTATAGAATTGCATATCTAAGCAATTGAATTGAATGTATATATGATAGATCCTCCTGTCAATTCTGTTCGTGTGGGTGCTAAAATTCGTTAATCAATTAATGTTGTAAAATTTCTTAAAGAATAATGTGATATACATGGAGATGTACATACAGATAGGTAGATTCATGTATATAAAGATGGAGTAGAAAGTAAACTTTTGAGCTTGAATTACATGAAGAAGGGGTAGGTCATCAGTCTGCCTCCCTGTCACTTCTCTTCCCCATTAATACTTGGTTTCCCTACCTCATGCCCATGCCCCCCAACCCCCAGCCCCCCTTTTCTCCCCCTTGTACTACCTAATTTTTTTACTTAGACCTCGTTTGTTTGGACACCGATTTTATAATTTAAGAAATTATTTTCATGTTTCGTAAATGTAAATTTTGGATCGTTTAGTTGGGCGGCATAAGCAAGTTATGAGTTCAGAATTATTTAAATTTGTAATCCAAATCCGATTCCTGATTTTAAACTTACGTCACTTCATGAACTAAACGATCTTAAATTATAACATGTATTTACAGACAAATATGATCAAATTCTTTACAGTGAGATGGAGATATAAGTTATATTTTAGGAATTCCAACAAAATAGACGTGGTTGTTAAATTTCTAAGTTGGTTTTGTATAAAAATTACCCGAACTATAATTTTATTCCAAGTACTTTCACACTCTGTGCAGTTCTTTCAGTCTCAGTCTGTAGTCTCTGTAGAATTAACTTGTTACTTTTTAAATGAATTAGAGTCTTTCTCGTCTGGTACGTTCATTCTTCACATTGCATGCAGCATGTTTGTTCTCTTTCGTTCAGTTAAAAGGCCTACAAATATTCGCGTCGGCAATTGATTTTACTAGTAAATTAATTATCTCGTTTTAATTTTTGCCCATGTCACTTTGTTACTTTCAATCTAGTTTAATTAAGTTCCAAATTCACGATTTTAACAAATGTTTGAAACATGATATTTACAGATACAAAATTTGAGGATGGTTTTGAATATTTTAAATTTCTTATTCCTCCCGGTTGTACATTTCGTCAAACATGTAAATGATTAACAGAATTAGGCTCAATAGTTTGGTTTCAACAAATAAATACTCAATCGTTAAAGCGAAAATAAAATCGCATAAATATCAAGAAATTAATCGATTACGTCTAATTAAACCTATACAATTATGTAATGTATCTTTAATACTTCTTCGGTCTCGACGAGAGTCGACCCCCAACCCAGGATTGCTGTTGTACCCAATATTTTGGATGTTTGTTTATCCTCTTTTTGGAGTATTTGATATGATTTTGGTACTTTTGGTTTGTTGTTTTGTCTCTGTAAGAATGATTCAATTGGTATTTTGGGAGATCTGGAAAGCTTGCATCGAGGCTGGATCGGTGGTAAAAATCGCAAAAGCTCACATTTCACAATGGAAGATTGTTTATATTATGAGGACATCTGTCCATTCAATTTCAGTTGGTGCAACTGAAAGTTCTGACCATTAGACTACAACCAGAATTAATTGTGTGAAGGTCAATTGTGATGCTACTGGTTTTAGGGATGGTGTAGGTTGGATTTCTCAGAAAATTATTGTAATCTTTTTTTGTTCAAAAAATATTTTTATTCTATATTTTAAGCGATCTGGAAATAAAATGGCTAATTGTTTAGCTCGTTTATTTGTTTTTCAACCTAATTGCATAGCCGGTTGGAGTTTTGTCCCAGCCGAGTTCTTTTCTCGTTAATGAAATTTGCTTTAAATTTATCAAAAAAAAACACGTATACAATTATCGGAATAAATATTTTCATATAAAGGTACTCACCCTATATTGAGTTGAACAAAATCAAATAAACGAATTAATTAGCAACGTCACAGAAGCACTAAAAATCACTTGCCCAAAATAACACGAGTGTAACTCCGGATTTGATGTTTGCCTACTTAAGTTTGTAAGCTTTAAATTTGCTTTCGTTGTGAAGCTCGAATTTATGCGATGGACTTTCACTTTGATCTATACTCTTTATTAATAAGCAAACTAATGTGAAAATGACGCGCGGTACTAAAGTATTAAAGTATCAAAAGTATCAAATTTGGTTATCACTAAATGTGGGTTCGATTACTCGCAATTACATTATTTTACAAGATTTATTTACTTTAAATTCTTTAGGTTCATTCAGGGTTCGATTCATTACAACTACGTAATTATATAAGATTTATTTATTCACTTTAAATTCATTAGATTCATCGAGGGTTCAATTCCTTACAGCTACGCAATCGTACAAAATTTATTTATTTACCTTAATTTCGTTAGCTTTATCCACAATTCAATTGTGTATAACTAAATAATTAAATAGTGGTTATTTATTATATTATTTTTATCATTCAATTCTCGATAAATACATTTTTTAATAATATTTATTAATAATTTATCAATATTAATATTTTAATATGAACTCATATTCAGCCCGTACTTGACACATGTTATCAGCTAGTATTTATAAAATTTAAAATAGGTTACAAAAAAAATATAAAATAACACGAGTTAAGTAGCTAAATTCAATAACGGGCAAAATCATTTTCAACTTTTTAATGTTGAAGAGACTAGAGAGGCGTTGAATGACTCTCAAAGAAAAAACGGATGGAGTAACATACGTTGGACCAGACTGTTTGGTATATTTGAATATCGTTTCCGTATCTCTAATTTATTATTTCTAACAACTTTTATGAAATAAAATCCTCGTAAATGAATATAAATAAGATATAATTTTGTAAACTAATATTATTTTGATCATGTTCAGTTATTTTTTGAATTTTGGTAAATAAATAATCTTGCATCAATATATTTAACTTTATTTGTTTAGTTATTAATAAATAACTTTTTCCCAATTTGGCTGAGCTGATGCATGATTCATGGAAGCATGGTGCACTCGCGAGCACAAATTAAATTTGTGAGTCCAAGAAGAACAAAGAAAAAGACAATGTATGTATTATATACAAACTAAATATTCATCAAAAATTTAATATAATAATTTATTCAATTTATTGTATTTATTGTATTTGGCAAACAAACTTATAAACAAACAATCCAATGAATCTTTCAGTGGGAATATTGGTTCAATTTGTGTCAAAGTTAAAAAAAATACATAAAAACATGCTCCGTAATAGAAACAGACATTTAATAAGAACTAGCTTCAATACCCGTGCAAGGTACGGGATCGCTTTAACCGACAGAACTTGATGTTATTTTGTGACGATATTTTCTAGTTCACGTCAGTTTAATTTTGCGATGATAAGTATTCTTCAGTTTGTTGTGGTGATCCTGCCACCAGTTTGAACTTGTTGGTGACACTATGTGACATGATTGAGAAGATTTGCAAGGAAGATCGGTTTGGTATTAGTCCGAAGAAGATTTTGTTCTTAGTTGAATATGTTTGATGATTAGTTTTATAAGCTAATTAATAATCAGATAGGAATTAGTTAAAGGTGTCAAATAAAGGCTCCATTTCGAAAGTATCAATACTCTTTGGTCTCCATAATTCTCTATAAGCGGCCGGAGTAGTATACTTGTCCTTAATGCATGAGGTGACGGGATTGAGATGCACACAAATTCGTATTCGAAAAAAACTGTTAGAACTGGTTAAAAAAATCGAAAAAAATCTGATTAAAAAAAAGTACACCCCAATAGGAGATCCAGCCCGCAGGCTTAAACGGATCGCATATTTTTCACAAAACCCCGATCCGGTTCGAGCCGAATAAACCCAAATTTAATCTCGATTTGGACGTAGTCTTGATCAGGATAAAAGTTCAATCTAAAAATTTGTAATTTTCAATTAAATCTCAGATAAAAGCTTAAAATTTTTAATTAAATCCGAAAAAAAAGAGTTAAAGTTAAAGTTAAAGTTATCAATATCTAAAATAATTTGTAAAAATCCGATCTGGCCCCTCCTGACCCGACCCTATCTACAGGTATAAATATTTTAGAGGAAATTTGTCTCGATTTAAAAAAGTCCGGCCCTATCGGATATCGAAAAATCCGACCTGAATCCGGATTACGTTCATCTCTATTTAGGGTAACAACTATAGAGGTGCTTATATTATTACTTATATTATCTGATATGTATGAACATAGTTGAGACAAAATGATTACTATTTTGTATTATTTTGTATTATTGGATGCTCGGACTAAAAAGTGATATTATGTGACTAAAAATGCATTTGTACTTTGTCTTAAAATTGTGAATACAAAGGAAGAAACATAATTAAATTTAATTAAAGAGATATGTGTCTATTGGATATACTTTATACCAATAACCACTTTTATTAATAATCAGACAAATGAAATTATCATGAAAGAATCTTGAATAAAAACTAAAGTGTAAAATAATATTTGTGAAAGACATTACCATACTAATGGGTTTTATACCACAACAAAAAAGCCCAAGTAGCTCAATGGTTAAATTGGTGACTTGAAATTCTTAGTAATTAGTATTGAAGTGTCTTCGGTTCGATTCCCATCAAGATGAAAATTTTCTTACATTTTTATAACATTTGACTTTGGAGGGGCAATTATGTAATTTCAAGCTGTTGAATAAAATGTTTCACAAAGTCTTGGTGACTTGAAATTCTTAGTAATTAGTATTGAAGTGTCTTCGGTTCGATTTCCATCAAGATGAAATTTTTCTTACATTTTTATAACATTTGACTTTGGAGGGGCAGTTATGTAATTTCAAGCTGTTGAATAAAATGTTTCACAAAGTCCTTTTTGCGGTATAAGATATATAATAGATATGTATGCAATCACATTTTAAACTTCGTAATGGATTTAATATTTTCTTGTTTTCCTAGTAACCTATGAACATGTATTGTACAACTTCAATTTTCTGATGGGAGTAAATAAAACTAACTGTTGAAATCAATTTTCATCGTGGACTAAGTTTCAAGATTAAATTTATAATCGGGTATTCGTATAGAACTCTAAAATTAGGGATTTGATATCCATGATAATTTTGGGGGAGAACTATGGTTTATGTGATTTGGGGCTGAGCATGAGAGAATTAATTCATACTCCCTTTGTCCCGGTCAATTGTTTACATTTGATTTGAGCACGAAAGTTAAGGAAAATAAGTAAAGTAATGAAAAAAGTAAGAAGAATTAATAAAGTGGTGGGACCCATTAATATTTAAGGTATAAAGTAAGTAAAGTGGAGGAAAGTAGTGGAAGTGGTTAGTTTTTATATTATAAAAATTTACTATTTTGAGAAAGTTTTGGAATGTAAAGAATTGGATGAAACATCCCAAAAAGTAAAGTGTAAAGAAATTGATGGAACGGAGGGAGTAGATAGTAGAATTTCGGATCCCCTTCTCAAGTATGTAGTTCTTTTTTTTTCGGTCTCAGATCCAGTTTAGGCCCATGCTCCTATTTTTTTAGGAGCAAGTCACCTATGTTTAGTCGTTTATTATGTTTATGTTCTCAATTATATTGGGTTTCTTACGAGATAGGATTAATGACTTGTTGGGCCTCTTCTATCCTTTAGGTATATCAACTAAAAAACCAAGATTCATATGTATCAACACTAACTAATCCGATGTATTCAAACAAAATTTTAAAGAACTTTTTTGGATTTTGAAAATTCGGTTGTTTTTTATTTGAATTTTAAATAACTAATTAAAATCCGAAGTTATTCAATTTGAATTTTAAAAACTCTTTTGTTTATTTATTTAGGATTTAACAATACTATAAATTTGGTGATATTCAACTAAATTTTAAAACAATCCTTTATAATCTTATGATATTCAAATACTAATTTTTTTTTGGTATCTTTTGAAATCTAACCATATGCAAATTTCATGATATTTGGAAAGATTGTACTAAAATCAACTCTACATAAATTTTGGTTAGAAAAAAAGAAAACTCTGCATAAATTTTATGGGATTACATGTAAAATCTGTCAAGTTCACTAAAACTAAAATAAAAAAACAATTTAAAATCTATCAATTATTATCGTTCTATTAATATTTTTAATTGAATACAGTAATAATAAGTAATTAAAAGGAAAACAAACATTGGTATCTTTTCAACAAAAGTTAGGTTTCAAATCTGACTGACCTTTCCTTGTGAATACTATTCATGCTGTATTACACACTGATACTACTATTCCTGTTAAAAAAGAAAAACACGAATCCCCCAGTCTCGGTGAAAATAAGAGACAGAAGATCTGAGATGAAGCATTTGAGCTGTCATTTCTCTATCTTCTTCTCTCAATCACTAGTAATTAAACTTTTGTTTTTTTACAGGCTCCTTTGTTTTTTTGTTATTATCAACTCATGTGAGAAAAAGGTTAAAAGAAGGTCACATTTTCCCACTGTCCTACCTCAGATAAGTAAGAGAGAGAAAGCTTGAGAGAGTCAACCACCCTTTTCCTTACTTCTTTTGTTTTTATATCAATATATATAATTTTATAATATTATATATAAGGTCTTGCTTCTTGACAATCGATTAATGCAATCAGTTTTTCGTCAATAGGTTTGATATCAAATTGTTTTGTAAATGTAGAAAGATAAAATTATTTTTCCACCCTTAATTTGTCATTTAAAATAAAATAAAAAGTCTTTGGGAAAAATTATAAAAATACCCTAGTTAATTGTTAACAATCGTTTGTTCCTTACCCGCTTGACCCGCTTCTTCTTATATGTTGTGTATGTATAGGCAAGGCTTTCAGGAGTCCACATATTTGTATATCTATATTATCTCTTCAATCTTTCTATGCTCCCTTCAAAAATCAAACCTTTTTATTTCACTCTTCCTTTTCCCTTCTCTTTCCTCCTTTCTATCCTTTTTGTTTTATACTTGTTTCTGCTTTTTCTTGCTTCACCTTTTTCATGAACTCTGCCTTTTTGTATGGAAAGCATGTACAACAAGTCTAGCCTAGCTAGGGTTTCTTTCCTTGAGTAATTTTTTGGGATTTTAATTAGCTAGAGAGGAAGTTTGAGACATTTGGATCAGTCCTTGTGTCTCCTCAGCCTCTCTCTCTCTCTCTCTATCCTCACTCCCCTCAGTCTTTCTTGATTTTTCTCATATAAATTTAACATTGTAATCTGTATATTTTATATAGTACTTGTTTTCGAAATCCATTTTGTAGGTCTCTTAAATAAGTTGAAGTTTAATTTGTGATTAGTACATAAACTTATATATTGAGCTAATTAGCTTATACAAATTTGATGAGTTTTGCGGGTTTTCTTGATAATAGTACTTCTAGTGGAGGGAGAAATATTGTTGGGGAAAATAATAATATAGGTTATAGTAACAACATGCCCTCTGGTGCAATTTCTCAGCCTCGCCTTGTAACTCAATCTTTTGTTAAGTCCATGATCAACTCTCCTGGCCTCTCTCTTGCCCTTGTATGTATACTCCATCTTACCCTTGTATATGTAGAAGTTTTATGTTTGTGCTCGTTTTTACTTACGGTGTCGTTTTCGTGTCGTGTTTTCGTGAAAGCAGCAAACGAGTATAGAGGGGCAAGGTGAGGTGACAAGAATGGGTGTTAATAATTATGAGACTACTAATGTTGGTGGTAGAAGAAGTAGAGATGAAGAACATGAGAGTAGATCTGGTAGTGATAATATGGATGGAGCTTCTGGTGATGATCAAGATGCTGATGACATGAAGCCACCAAGGAAAAAAAGATACCACCGACACACACCGCAACAAATTCAAGAACTCGAATCGTATGAATTATATTTAGTACTTCTATCCTTGTATTTTTGCTTCTTCTATTTATGATTTTTTTCTCTTCTTGGAATTTTAGTCTTTTCAAAGAGTGTCCTCACCCAGATGAGAAGCAAAGGCTAGAGCTTAGTAGAAGGCTTTCTTTGGAGACGCGACAAGTTAAGTTCTGGTTTCAAAATCGACGAACTCAAATGAAGGTACGATGAATAAAATTCAGTGAACTGCTTGGGATATGAAGAATTTCTGTACTTTTTGTTGCTGATTAATGTTTTAATTTAATTCAGACTCAACTCGAGCGGCATGAGAATTCGTTGCTTAGGCAAGAGAATGATAAGCTGCGAGCTGAAAATATGTCGATTAGAGAAGCCATGAGAAACCCGATATGCACTAACTGTGGAGGTCCGGCAATGATCGGAGACATTTCTTTGGAAGAACAACATCTTCGGATGGAAAATGCGCGATTGAAAGATGAATTAGACAAAGTTTGTGCACTAACTGGAAAGTTTCTGGGACGTCCCATGTCATCTTTGGCTAGTCCAACAAGTTTGGAACTTGGTGTAGGAAATGGTTTCTGTGGTTTGAGTTCGGTTTCGACAGCGTTGCCTTTAGGGCCTCCTGATTATGGTAGTGGGATTTCTAGTTCTTTGTCTATGATTCCTCAAAACCGATCAAATCCGGGTCCCACGGGAATCGAGAGATCGATGTACCTTGAGCTCGCGTTAGCTTCAATGGACGAATTGGTGAAAATGGCACAAACTGATGAGCCTTTATGGATAAGGAATTGGGAAGGTGGAAGAGAAATGTTGAATTATGATGAGTACTTGAGAATTTTCAACAACCCTTGTAATGGTCCAAGGCCTAATGGCTTTGTTACTGAGGCTTCTCGAGAGACTGGAATGGTAATCATCAATAGCTTAGCTCTTGTCGAAACTCTGATGGATTCGGTGAGTTTACAGATGTTTTGGCTTCGAAATCTTCTTGTATTCTAGAATACTTCGAATTCTAACATTTGATTTAATTTGAATAGAACAAATGGGCAGAAATGTTTCCTTGCATGATTGCTAGAACTTCTACAACAGATGTTATTTCGAATGGCATGGGCGGAACTCGAAATGGCTCACTTCAATTGGTAAGAACTAAGAACCAAAACTTCACTCACATTTTCTCGAATTACCAAATTTTTCTCGAATTACCAAATTTTATTTTACCGATTTTGTTCTTTCGTAGATGCACACTGAACTACAAGTTCTATCGCCATTAGTTCCTGTCCGAGAGGTGCATTTTCTGCGATTTTGCAAGCAACTCGCAGAGGGAGTTTGGGCTGTAGCTGATGTCTCCATCGACTCGATCCGAGAAACTGCCGGTGCACCTCCATTTTTCAGCTGCAGAAGGCAACCTTCAGGTTGTGTAGTGCAAGATATGCCTAATGGATACTCAAAGGTACTTAATTTATCATCCATGTATAGATAGCATGGAGGTCACCAACTCCCCCCTCATTTTTCGATAAACTTAGGCCATCCCTTAGACTTTAATAAGTTTGTTGAAGCAACTACAACCTTAGAACTTATTAGTTGAGACATTTATTATATATTAAAACGGAGAAGAAACTAACACGAACTTAAATCTTCTTGTCGAGCTGATATTTTCATTCGTGACAGTACATACATAATTTATCGAAAACAAGATATCGAGAGTTCGAATCTGAAAATTAGTAACCTTCTTGTCTATCAGAACCTTCCCAAACATTATTTTATGACTGTAGATGCTTTATTTGGTACGGTTAATGTCAGATTAATCAACTGGGTTTTGCTTAAAACAAGCAAAAAATATGGTTGATTAGCAAATCGAGGTCACTACCATACAATATAGAATTAGAAGTATCTGTTACTCATATTTCTGCACCTTGGGGACACATTAATTTCTTATGATTTAAAATTTAATAATTTTGCATTGTCATCAACAAACATCGGGTAAATAAATTATGAATATGATGTTTCTATTCCAATATTTGATGCTATCTCGAACAGCACACAAATATTTATTAAAATTGTAAAAACTGTGCATTACCTGGTTCCGGACCTTGTAGTCAAACCCCGGGACTGTCCCAATTTTGTTGTCACGTGAGAGTATCTTATCCTTAATTAGCCTACAATTTACCTCGTTCCTTCAAATCTTGCAAAACTTGTGCATTCTTTGCCTTTGTTTATTTTCATAAATCTAACTCTCTCTAGGTTTCTAGGACAGTAGGACTTTGTCATGTCTCTCATTGAGCCCAAGGTTTTCTTTGTCCTCCGAAAATTATAAATTTTTATGGATGAAATACGAATTTCTCGTTAAATACCCGACTGTTTTTAATTCAGATTAATCTCGAACCGAATTGTGTTACCAAAATATTTTATGCATAACATTATAGTAACTATTTTATAATGAAAATGCACACAGGTTACATGGGTAGAACATGCAGAATATGAAGAAAATACAGTTCATCATCTCTACCGGCCTCTAATCGGAGCGGGGTTGGGGTTTGGAGCTCAACGATGGGTAGCAACTCTCCAACGCCAATGTGAATGTCTAGCCATCCTCATGTCTTCCACTGTCCCGTCTCGAGATCATACTGGTAACGAAATTACAAAAATAATTTGAATACATTCGTGCCTAATTGTATTTAGCTACATTTTATGGTAATTTAAATTTGTAACATCTTGAGTAATGTTAATGCAGCTATAACTCCTGGTGGTCGTAGAAGCATGCTAAAGCTAGCACACAGAATGACCGATAACTTCTGCGCTGGAGTGTGCGCCTCGACTGTACACAAGTGGAACAAGCTCTCGGCCGGAAATGTGGATGAAGATGTACGTGTGATGACACGTAAGAGCGTCGACGATCCCGGTGAGCCACCTGGGATTGTTCTTAGTGCAGCAACTTCTGTTTGGTTACCTATTTCTCCACAAAGACTGTTTGATTTTCTGAGAGATGAACGGTTGAGAAGTGAGTGGGACATTCTCTCTAATGGCGGTCCTATGCAAGAAATGGCTCATATTGCCAAAGGACAAGATCATGGCAACTGTGTTTCTCTCCTCCGTGCTAGCGTAATCCCTCTTCTCCTTAATTAAATTCATCTCCTTCTACCACATGCATGAATCTTTTTACTCCGTCTAACATCCAAAAATTAACGATAATTCATTTTAATTCCGCTGTTTCGAAAATTCGAGTTCATGGATACATACGCATGAGCTGTAGAATAGTACTTTGTGGTGGAAAGGGTAAACATATAGCATACATATACAACATGCATGTAAAAATAGAGTGGTCTAGAAATGAGAAATATTTAGACTACGACAATATATAAAGGTCCCCTGCCCAAACACACAGAAAGTGTCAAAATGAAAGGGAAAAGTGGAAAATGACAAATATGTCACTGTATTTTACCTTGATTTACTTGAATTATTCATTTACAAAGTCAAATCGCAAGGACACAGATGCCACCTTTCTAGGTCAGGCTCTGACATTACACACATTTATGCAGTTGACTCCTTCAAAAAGCTTACAATGGCATTTTCGTAAATATGTTGATTTTATGAATAATTTGCAGGCAATGAACCCCAATCAGAGCAGCATGTTGATTTTGCAAGAGACATGCATAGACGCGGCGGGTTCGCTTGTGGTGTACGCGCCGGTTGATATTCCAGCCATGCATGTAGTAATGAACGGCGGTGATTCGGCTTACGTGGCACTTTTGCCATCAGGGTTTGCTATTGTTCCGGATGGGCAGGGGTCTCGTGGGCCATCAGGTAATGGTAGGGCTGATAATGGTGGGTCAGGTCATAGGGTGGGTGGGTCACTTTTAACGGTGGCGTTTCAAATATTGGTGAATAGTTTGCCTACGGCTAAACTCACGGTAGAGTCTGTGGAGACTGTGAATAATCTTATATCTTGCACCGTTCAAAAAATCAAAGCGGCTATTCAATCTGAAGGTTCACTTTGATAACGTGACTTTAATGGTATGACTAAGTGTACGTCTGAAATTGACTACGTAATATTGTGTTAGAATGTGATCGTGACCAAGGAAAGGTCAAGCGTCTACTTCGAGAAATGACGAATTGTGTTGATGCGGAAATGTTGTGCACTGTGTTAGAAAATTTGCCTAAATCTGATTGGTGTGTTGAAGATTTGAGTTGAGTGTGAAGGAATTGTTTTGAATTTTGAAGATGCGAGAATATTGTGCACGTATTTTGATTGTAACATTTTATGTGGGAGTATGAGTCAAGAACGAACCGCGATTTATCTATGTATCCTTGCTATGATGGAGGTGAAGAGTGAAGGCTTAGGTGTTACTCGGTTTTGTATGTAATGCAGGGGTGGTGGTTCGGGTATTGACTCAAGTTAAACCCGTGAAATTTGTCACGACTGCAAAGAAGCAACTTGTTAATTAGCTGTTGGCTGTTTTGATTTATGAATGTGTGAATTGTGGAAATAACTTGTTAATTAGGTGTGTTTTTGTCATTAACAAATTATATAAATGTAATGTTTTCTTCAATTTTCTTGAGTGAATAATTTTGTAAATTTAAATTATGTCGAATTTCTTTTATGCTTAATTTCTTAATTCATACTAGCTTAAAACCTGTGCGATGCACGGATTGTTAATTGTTATTTTATTATTATTTTAATATTTTATTAAGTGTAATTGTGCAAAAAATAAGTAGGCATGTTAAAATAGCTAAACATTTTTAATTAATTAAAAACATTAAAACATATTTTAAAATAAATAAGTATGGGTTTGCCCGTTATATTTTTGGAAATGAGGGGTTTTAGTAAGAAAAAATAAAAAATAAAACATATATTTAGTTTAAAAAGGTTAATGCCCGTGATATTTTTGGAAAATGAGGTTTTAAAATTTAATAATTAAAAGTATTTAAATACGTTTTAAAATAAATAAGTAAAAGGTTTCCTGTGATATTTTTGGAAAAAGAATGGATTTTAGTGAGAAAAATAGAAAAAAGTAAATTGTAAAAGGCAATTTCTCGTGATATATTTAGAAAAGGAGTGACTTTGTTTGAAAAAATATATAATGTGTTTTAGCTGAAAAAGTAATTGGTTATAAATAGGTATTTGATTATTTATATTTTAATATTTTTAGTAATTGCATTTGTTAAGAAAAATAAGTAGATATGTTAAAATAGATAAACTTTTAAAAATAATTATAATATTAAAATAGGTTTAAAAATAAATAACTAAATATTTGTCCATGATATTTTTGGAAAAAGAGGGATTTTAGTAAGGAAAAATAGAAAATGTAACATATTTTAGTTGAAAAGGTAATTGCCCGTTATATATTTGAAAAAGTAGGGGAATTTGTTAGAAAAATAGAAAAATTAATGTATTTTAGGTGAAAAAGGTAATTGGTTATAAATAGGTAATATTATTATTTAATAATATATTTCTATAAATAAGTAAGGTTAATTAAGTAAAAACTAATTAAGGGCAATTAAGTAAAATCACAATGTACAATACCGACCAACCAAATTAAAGGCAATTAAGTAAAATCACAACGTACCATACCGACCAACCAAACTTTTAATGTTTCGTCTATTATATAATAGTATTGATTCTTTATTTTTTTGATGCGCATACTCGAATTACGTCATATTTTCGGTTGCCTCAAATATCTCCATAATTTTCCAATATGAATCTATTAATAATTAATTTAATTCCTCGAATATTTCCTCTCTCTCAAATGAAGAAATATCTCCAATTAATTATAGAAAATATATCTAAACGATATCATTCAAATCAGGAAGGTATCTCAATCTAAATCTAAAAAGATAAAATCTACTAATTCCAAATACATCCCTAATAATCAAAGAGATTAAAAACACAATCCTAGAACAGAACTACGTTGACTTGATCCCTATATATCCGACACATCTAACAAGTCGAAACACTTTTCAAGTCCAGCCTCAAACATCCAAAAAAAAAATCTCAACTCCTCCATTATCACAATTTCGTTATTCCAGCAATCCCCGAAATTTGTTATCATCAAATTTCTCCGTTAACAATTAGCGCTAAAAGGAGGGGATTATTTTTTGATTGTGGAGGACAATCAAATCATCTACATCATGCAAAGGTGGTTTATATCGGATCTGGAACTGATTTAATGGAGGAGCTGAACGGTGGTTCGTTCGTGGTTCTATTCAAAATTAAGATAAATTTTCTTATGATTTTGTTTGTACAAATAAGCTATTTTATATATTCGTAGTAAATTTAATACATGTCAGATTTTGATGTTTTTTTATGATCCGGAAAGTTTTTGTGATTTCCTACAACTTTCGTTATTGGTGTTTTCTCAGATTATGTTTCGATCTATTTTTGAAATCATAAAATATAAACAGATCCCGTTTTTCAGTATTGAGAAGTTAATCAGCAGATGTTTTATTTGATTACCGATTCGTTATAAGTCCGTTTCTGATGAGCCATATACCATCGGAAAGATCTTTTTGTTTTCTACAACTTTCATGTTTTGTGTTTTTCAAGAAGACATCGTTTAGAAGGTCAAAAAGGTAAAACAAAAAAACAGATTTGGGCAGAATTTGAATCATGGAGATGTTAAAAAATTGTGATGCGATATTCGTACCACATGATTTGGTTACTTCACTAGCTCGTGCATGGACAAAAACAAGTGTGGAAGGTCCTTCTCTGAGAAGAATAATGTTTTCGAAAACTCTCTTTTGGAAAACCTTTCTTTCAGGAGAGTATTGCTTGGAATTGTTTTTGAAGACCCACTTTCGAGTAGGATAATATTTTTGAAGGCCCTCTTTCGAGTAGGATAATATTTTTGAAGAACCTCTTTCAAATAAGATAATATTTTTGAAGACCCTACGGGATAATCGTCTTCTAAAGGCCCTTCATGGTTAGATTTGTTTTGAATGTCTTTCGGGATGATCTTGTTTTGAATGCCCTTTTAGTAATGATCCTCTTCAAAGAGCGTCGCCTGCTAAGAATTGTAGATGTCTCTCTGTGGGATACTCCCTCTAGGCTTTTCAAGTTTTGTGTTTATTTTCGGACATTAATGATCATGTGCATCATTCGAATCATGCATTCATTCATATCATCATTTGCATCATACATTTACTCGTAAATATTGGGCATTCTTAGATTTCGTGGTTGTCTTTGTGTGATATTTTATGAAGGTGTTACTTGGAAATTATTTTTGAAGGCCCTTATATACGAAGGTGTTGCTTGGAATATTTTTAAAGGTCTTTCTTTGATGAAGGTGTTGTTTGGAATTATTTTTTAAGGACCTTCTTGGCGCAAGGTGTTGCTTGGAAATATTTTTTAAGGCCCTTCTTTGATGAAGGTGTTGCTTGGAATATTTTGAAGGTCCTTCTTTGTAGAAGGTGTTGCTTGGAATAAATTGGTAAATCCGTACTTCCGGGGTGCTTATCCGTACTTCCGAAAAGCTCACCAAGAAAAGAGTCATCCCTCTTATTGAGAAGAGAGTCATCCCTCTTATGAAGAGAAGAGACCTCCCTCTTATGGCGAGAACCTGGGTAAACCCGTACTTCCGAGGTGTTTACCTGTACTTCGGGGAAGCTCGCCAAGAAGAGAGTCCTCCCTCTTACAGGTGAAGAGAGTCCACCCTCTTAAGGTGAAGAGAGTCCTACCTCTTATGGAGAAGAGATTCCACCCTCTTATAGGTGAATAGGTGAAGATAGTTCACCCTCTTATAGGTGAAGAGAGTCCACCCTCTTAAGGTGAAAAGAGTCCTACCTCTTATGTAGATAAGAGTCATCCCTTTTATGGAGAGAAGAGTCCACCCTCTTATAGGTGAAGAGAGGCTTCCCTCTTATGGAGAAGAGAGTCTTCCCTCTTATGGAGAGAATAGTCCACCCTCTTAAGGTGAGAAGAGTCCTCCCTCTTAAGGAGAAGATCCTCCGGGATAATGCTTGGACTACAATCTCAACACATTGCATTTTCTCCTTATTTCAACATACAAGGACATCACTATTACTACTATATTTTGCTACTTCTATCTCTTGAATAGTGGATTTGCAAAATCGAACTTGACAGTGAGAAACACAACATTATCTACACAAAGGCGCTCATTCTCGTACACTTGCAAGACTACTGGTACTCGCATATTACGGGCATATCATGTTGTCTCCCTCGCATCTACAGGAAAATCACGGGTACCTATGTGCTTCATATTATTCACTAATCTTCTACTCCTAGTTGTTTCAGTGATTCAGGAAATTCGGAAGATCAAAACACACTTAGTTCTCCGGTCCACCAAGCTGCACTGAAGAACTGAGGTAGTTGTTACGCCATATTTTCGGTTGCCTCAAATATCTCCCTAATTTTCCACTATGAATCTATTAATAATTAACTTAATTCCTCAAATATTTTCTCTCCCTGAAATGAGAAAATATCTCCAATTAATTATAGAAAATATCTCTAAACGATATACTTCAAATCAGGAAGGTATTCCAATCTAAATCTAAAAAGATAAAATCTACTAATTTCAAATACATTCCTAATAATCAAAGGGATTAAAAACACAATCCTATAACAGAACTACGTTGGCTTGATCCCTATAAATATAGGGTACGCGGGAAGCTTGGAATATGATCTGACACATCTAACAAGTCGAGACACCTTTCAAGTCCAGTCCCAAATATCCAAAAAAATAATCCCAAATCCTCCTATTATCACAATTTCGTTATTTCAACCATTTCCGAAATTTGTTATCACCAAATTGCTCCGTTAACAAATTTGTTGAGAATATAGTCTAGCAAAAAAATGTCGATAAAATAATTAACAAAAAAACTGTCGGACAAAATTCTAAAATCATTTTTTTTTTTCTGTTTGAAGGAGAAAAGTGGGGACGGCTAGGTCTGTGATTACAAGGAGGTGCATTTATTGAGTTTTGCAGAGTCTGTTGGAAGAAGGCTCCCCTAGCATTTAATGCTGCAACTCATGAGAATTTGTACGAGAAGTTTGATAAAATAATTAACAAAACAATTTATTGAATTTTGTTCGAGAGTCGCTATGAAATCTCCTACTAATCCTTAAAAAATATTTTATAGATCATTTATAAAATTTTAATTTATTTAAAATTATCCTATTCATCAAAAAATTCCCAACCAATCCTCAAAAATCGATAAATCAACCGATTAGTTTCGATTTCCAAATTTCCGCAACCATTCCTATGAGTCTGTACATATGTTCACAACTAAAGTTGTGCTTGCGGTGTTTTTTTGATACTGTTAAACAGAAGGGAGTAGATGTACTGCAGCAGACAAAGAAATGTATGGGTATCTAATTTAGCAGGTGTCAAACCTTGTGCGTTGCTTTGTCTTTTGGAGTCCATCCATATGCATTGTCTGTATATATACGAAGTGGTCCTTAATTTAGTCCCGAATTTGAAAACATTTCACATAATTCATTCGGAAATTATCAACCCCCATACACACACTGACACACACACACACACATGCATCACACCCTCAATCTGAATCCATTGAAATTTTAATCATTCGGGTCCAGCAAAAATCACCAACTTGGTTTTTTCAATCAATCCATGGAATTTGGACTCGTGTGTCCACTTCATTCAGATTACTCTGGAAATAAAATTCTTATTCTTCTCAAAATCAATCTAGATATTATATTCCTGACAAAAAAAAATTCTAGATATTATCAAACAAAATTTTGTTTAGTTCAAATAATTTGATGCTACTTGGGTAGTAGAATAATCGACGCAAAAATCGAACATGCTGAAATCCCGGCTAAACTCGTAATATAAGTTTTATTTATTTTTCATCTCAACTAACTTAAAATCTATATGTATTTTTCCATAATACTTAGATGGGTGACAATAGACTCGCAAAGTATGATTTATCCATAACACTATAATAGTGAGAATGGTGCCAATTAAGTCCAAGAAAAGGAAATGGCACCAACAAATTGGGTATTCAAAGGAAAGGGACTCGGGGGCCTCAAGGCACTTGCATTATCTCTTTTCAATGCTCGGTGGTTACAAATTGTGCAACGTAAAGAGACTTGATGTCCGCACCACTTTTTTCAATTTGATAGCTCCCCACAAATTGTTCATAAACATGCAGTCTAAGCACCTGTGTGACCCATATAAATATGAAACTTAAATATAATTTATTGTAATATGTAACGCCGAGGGGGTATTTGATAAATCGGAACGATTTATATCTGAATAATTAATAAATTTGAATGATCTGAATAAAATCCTATACTATTTGAATGTTATTTTTTCCCATTTTTTACCCATCTAATAGAACAAAGTTATTTGACAAAATTTGTATAACGATAATCAAATGATACTCCATCTATTTCAAAATTGTTGTCCACTTTGATATTTACGTACATATGTTAAAGTATATTGATTGAATAGCTACACATTTTTATTTTTATTAACAATCAAGGTGTTGGTATATAAAGATGTTTAAATTTGTTTCATTTAATTATCACATTAAAATAAATTTTAATGTAAAATACCTGATGATAGTTTTTCTCATTTTATTCATCTATCTATTTTTGTGACAGATACCTATTAATCATTAATTTGAATCAATTCAGCCAGGATTTTATGTACGAAGGGTTTAGGGGTTTGCATGATTCGCTCAACTCAGAAATAGCTATCCAAACAACCTGGATGTAAGAATAGGTCAGATAATTCTACATTCAGAGGTGGTGAGGACTCAACAAATGGAGCCTAAGTCTAACAATCGTTGTCTTTTACAATTTCCACAAAGAATACGTAAGATCGACCTCCATAATGTTGCTGATCCATGCTTTATACAAAAGTGAGACTTTGTCATATTGATATGTTGAATTAATTCCAGTCCTGAAGGCTGAGCCTGAGATACTTGGGGCCTTTTTGGGAATGATAAAATAAGCCGACTTATAGCTTATAAAGGCATAAGAACTTATGAGGGGTGTTTGTGTACTCAGTTTATTTGATAACTTATAACTTATAAATTAATAAGTTGAATGTTAGAAATTACCAACATTTTACTTAACTTATCAACTTATTCTTTGATTTATTTATTTTTTTAATACTTTATATTTTTACCTTTGTGTTTTTAAATATTTTTTTAATTTAAAATGCAAGTGTTGAAATCATTGTATTTAATAATTATTTTTTCAAATTTAATTTAGCAAATTCTTAACTAACTTATAAGTAAATTTATCCAAACACCCGTATAACTTATAAGAATCCATCAACTTATCACTTAGAGCAAGTCCAACAATGTCCTAGCTGGTTACTTATAAATATTATATAATAACGTGTCCTGTGATTTAGGGACTTGATTTCTTGTAGGAACTCCAACAAAATTACTTATATTCATTCCTTATTATTATTATAATAATATATTTGAAAAGAGAGAGAAAAAGAGTGGAAGAAAGAGAGAGAAAAGAAATGTAGAAAATGAGGGAAGTGAATTTTTTATTCATGAAAATTAAATAGGTAATGACTAGTGGTTATCTATTAATAGGTAATGAGATGGATGTCCTAGTGATTTAGGTAACCACTAGGACATTGTTGTAGCACCATTTTTTGCTAGATTACTTATATTTGAGCTTAGGACATGATATAAGTAAGCTCTTGGACTTGTTCTGATAAAACAATTACTCATTTTAAGTCATAAGTCAATTTTTTTATGATAACTCAAACGCCCACTTAATTTGACAAGTCATGAGAAAAGTTGACAAGTGAGAATTCCAGCTTTTGAAATCTGTGTCTACACTTGCTTTCATGAGTTGATTTTTATTCCATAATCATAATGAACAACTCTAATAATAATAGAAAAAATTATTATTTTTAATCAAACAAGATATAATGATTTATGTAAATTGATGTTATTTACATTTAAACAAAATAAGATCGAGTTCTACAACGAGTGGATTAATCATGATGCTGTAAAATATTGTTTTGGATTTTTAAAATAACTTATTAACGTATTTTATTTAGAGATTGAGGATCCTAAGGTCGACCTCACCTAATTTTCCTGTACTCAACTATTTTACTTTCAAAATATTATGTGTAATTATTATTAAGAATTTATACTAAAAAACTGTGTTATTTTAGGAAATTTCCTAATATTAAACTTACGTTCCTTTTCCTCTTTTATTTATTTTCATATTTAGTTATGTTTTGCTTTCCCCGTTCTAATGCATGCATTCAAGTAATCAATGATTGGGCCACATTTAATAAATCTTCACGGACTGGTAATTTGTTAGCCCAAATTGTAGGTGGCTTACTTTGGTTCTACTAGAAATTGAACAAACTATTCATAAGCTTTTAGTGTAAAAGTGGGCTTGGACTTAAACAGAGGGCGTCTCTGCATACTTCCAAATCCAATTCATAGTTTTTTTTAATATCATGGCTATACATCATCAATAAAAATAATTAATATTAAACATGCACATGCACAATAAACTAAAACAGATGAAATCGGGGGGTTTTGCTCAAATTACGATCATGGGTTAATATTCATAGTTTTGATTTTGGTTCGTTTTTTTTTCTTGTTTATTGCCAAAAGAAAGATAATTGCATTAATTCTTCAAATCATTCTTTAATACACGAGTTAGTTCTGGATGAGCTTCATTCGCTCTCCAAATACGATCACCTAATGAATAACTACAACTCGCTAAGAAGTGAGCAGTGTTATTCGTAGTCCGCTTCACGAACCTAAGGATAACACCTTTGTTTTTTTAACTCCAATAGGAGCTTTCTGCATTCCTAGATAGTTTTGCGAAATTATGATAATAATGTTGATGTTCGTCTCATCGCTTTGAACTACGATCACTCCTTCAATCTGGTTGTCTTTGATCCAACTTAAGACTTCTCTAATTCTCATTGCCTTAGCGATCTCAGGTGCGATGTGTCCTGGCTTACAACTCGAACGGGTCTCGTGAAGCTCACCTTTCTGATTCCTAGCAACGAATGCAAAGTTGAAACAGTTGTATTTATGAAATATCGCAGCATCGCAATTTATCTTAGTCTTATTTGCCGTTGGTAAAGTCCAATGCTCATCACTTTCGTCATAGGTCATTAATCCCCACGACTGATCGAAACTTGCATAAGTTATTAAATCAGAATCAAACAGGAAAAATAGCGTGTTAGAATATGTCTTGAATCAGTAATTGCCCGTTATGATATGGAAATAATTCCTACAAGGAAGGATCTAGAATTAATTTTTATCCACCGTCAAGGATAAGACTTATCCTCCAAGGAAGTTATAATACTTATCCGCCTAGAGAGTGCTATATAAACTCTTTAGGGCATAACGTATCTGTATCTGACTCTCTAGGTTATAACCTAGATCTGTATCTGTATGCTGTAATCTGTATCCTCGAGATCAAAAAAACTTTTCTCTTCTGTCTATCTGTGTTTGTTCTTTACATTTATTATAATTTTTCTTACTTCCGTAACTAACATAACGGTTTTTAGAATATTCAAACCAAATCGTGAACCGTAAATCAACAAAACTAAACCACTAGGTTCGGTTTAAGTCTTATCCTCCAAGGAAGGAAATAATTCCTACAAGGAAGGATTAACGAATTTTTGTCGTTCTTAACACAATTTGATTAATAAAATTAAGAAATAAAATAATACATTTTCAATTTAAATTTTCCTAGATAGCTTGATTAGTAAAATCAGGAAATTAAAATATTTCTCATATTAAATTTTTCTTCTTTAAATGTTCATAAATAATAAAAATTATTCTTACATAACAAAGTATTAACCGTAAATGACTAGTGTTTAACTAGTTAAAACAAAGAAACATTTGATACGAAAAGTAATAAAAATCTTCAACATTGTTTTTAAAGAAGAGTAATATAAAATCGATTGATATGCGTGATAAATTGATAAAATGATAATTAAATATTTGATAAGATTTAGAAGAAATTTAATTTTTGATTTATAAGATAAAATTATATTATATTATATTATATAATCATAAATAATATATATATATATATATATATATATATATATATAAGTATATAAATGTGGTTCGGATCGAAAGCAGATTGGGTTCTTGTCAACCCAAAATCAACTCACGATCCGCGGATTTTTAAAGTAGTTGAACCGGAATCGCAAACCACGCTTTGGTTTCGGTTCAGATCGGATCAGTTTTTGTAAATTATGTGATTTAACCTGAACCGTGATCACCCCTAATGACAGTGACAACCAATGACTCTAGGTAAGAAAGATCTTCAATAAAGGAAAATAATTATAAAATAAGAAACAAAAAAGGAAAATAAATAAATAAATAAGAAATTTATCAACTAAAATGCTAAAAATCTCTGATAAAAAAATGCTAAAGAATAACCCCGAAACTAAAATACTAAGCGGGGTATATTCATTCTAGATTTTGAAATATTTTAACATACTGATAATAATCGATGGTTTTTTAAAAATTGTTATTGATTTTAAATTCTACGCAGAGTTTGACGGATTTGAGGTGAAATCCCGTAGAGTTTATGCGGAGTCTCGCTGATTTTAGTAGAATTTGGCAAGATTTCAAAACATATAAAAAACAGTGGCAAATCCTTCAAAATCTATCATTTTATAGAATTTAAAAAAATCCATGACTTTTTGAATATCCTAAGATTTTAAAGAATTGTTTTAAATCTTAATTGAATACCATTAGATTTTAAAGTATTTTTTAAAATCTTGATTGAATACTTCAAGATTTCAGAAGACTTCTAATACTTTCAGATTTTAATGAATTATTTAAAATTCAAATTGAATATACCCGGATTTTCAAAACCCCCCTAAAAGTTGCAATTTTTTCAAGACAAAAATATAGAGGCTTGAAAGAAATATTATTTGGTTCCGTTGATTTTGCAAGAAAAAAAAAATCAATACCAATAAATAAACCCATAAATAATTTTTTATAATGAAACTAATTTATTTTTGAAAAAATTAGAAAAATAGCTCGAATCGAGTATACTAGTTTATTTTTGAGAGGCGTCACATCACAACCCTCGTCTTCTCCTTTATATAAGTATACTAGTTTACCGCTTCGCAGCGGCTTTATAATAGCTTCTGTAATTTTTTCTACAAATTATGTTTTTAAAGAAAATAATATTTTTATAAAATTAAGGTTTCTTTTAAATTCTCAGTTTCTTCTTGGTCATTTATCCAAATTTTGAATAAATTTTGAAAAGGGCAATTTGTTTTAAATATTTTTCATTATTTTAATATTATCAAATATTAGTGTATTTATCTCCATTTTATTTTTCTCAAAATTCATAATCCAACTTCTATTTTAAAATACATAATATAACATCAATATTAAATTCTAGCATATAATATGTTTCTCTTAATAAATCTCTCTCGTTAGACATGTTTCCTCCCAATGGCTCGCTTTCTCGTTGTTACCAAATGGAAATAGATAATAAACTAATTTACTTAATAAATTACATCATCTATTAATCAATTTTACTATATCATAAAATATAATTTAAATATTTTTGAAAATTTTAATTTTTATTGTTTAAAATATAGGTACTCGAAAAAATATATGAAAAGAAATAAGACTTCTATATTTATTTTATTTTATAAAAAATTGTATTTTCTATAAGTATTATCTTCTAATAAATTAGAAGGTAAAACTTAAAAGATGATTTTTAATATATATGTAAATCATATAGATAAATTAAACGTGAGTTTTTTACAAAAAAAAATATGAGAACATAATTTGTAATAGTTTTTTAGGAGAATATTAAGATGATAATCTGATTTCAAGATAAATTTCATAACTTCAAAAAAAAAAAAAGTGAGAATAATAAGATGGTAAATTTGAGTTCAAGAGAAAGTTTAAGAGAATGTCAACATGGTAATTTGACTTGAAGATAAATTTTAAGAAATTATTAAGATAGTAATTTGACTTAAGAAGAAATTTTAGAAGAATATAAGGTAATTTAGATTTTCATTACTAAAGATTTAAAAGATAATTTAGATTTTTTTCTAACCTTTAATATTCTTAATTCAAAGTTTTGAGAAAATTAGAAAAATATATCAAGACAATTTGAAAGAAGCCAACACACCGTACGTACTTTAAAGAAGAGGATGAGGGCGGCGAGATGACGCTTCTCAAATCATCTAGTACCTCTCAAATCGCCTCCTTTATTATTTTCCTTGATTAATGATAGCAAAAAAGAAATTAGTAAATAAATTCGATTCGTATAGTATGGTTATGGGAATATTAATATAGTATACTTAGATTCCTTCATTAAAAGATAATAAGAAGGAATTAGTAAATAAATTGAAGAGAAAGTTTAATTTCCTTCCTTGAAAGATAGTAAGAAAGAAATTAGATTTGAGAAAATTAAAAAACAAATCGAGGCGTTGAGAGTCCCACCTCACCGCCCTCGTTTTGCCCATAATATTTTTCAAAATTTTAAGCTTTGACTTAAATAGAAAATTGAGGAGAATATTTAGAAAATATATTTAGTTTCCAATGTTAATGTTAATGAGTATATTCATAAATAAAAAAATTAGGAAAATATTTAAATTGTATATTAAGTTCCCTCCAATATTAAAGATTCTAAATGTAAGAATATTAAAATTCTATATTTAATTTCCTCCATTAGTAAAGATTTGAAAGACAATTGAGATATTTTCTAATAAACAATGAGGAGAATATTAAATTGTAATATTTAGTTTTCTCCATTATTAAATATTTGAAAGGCAATTGAGATATTTTCTAATAAAAAATTTAGAACAATATTGAAATTGTATATTTAGTTTCCTCCATTAGTAAAGTTTTCTAAAAGCAAGAATTTTAAAATCATATATTTAGTTTCCTCCATTAGTAATAATTTTAAAGGCAATTGAGATATTTTCGCATCTTTAATATTAATAATTCAAATTTTTGAGAAAATTATAAAAATAGATCGAAGCGATTTGAGAAGCACCACCTCACCGCCCTCGTCTTCTCCTTTATATAATAGTACTAGCGTAAAAGCCCGTGCGAGGCACGGACCTATTTATATACTGAAAAAATAATTTCGCACCAATATGTACACATATCAAAATAATTTTGTAAATTTGGTAAACGATAGTATTTTGAATTTATATTATATATGCATAGTATTTATATATATATATTTCAAATTGAATAAGATTTCATAAAATTTGGAAAAATTCCTATAAGACAAAAATTAAATGACTGTTCTTATTATTCAATATATTAGTTTAGTTTTGAATGTTGTGAAGTGAATTTTATCAAATTTAAAAGTTCAAGATAAAATAAATGATAATTTTATCATAGTTCTCCGTATATAAAATGAATGTATGTAAACTCATGTGTTAACGAAATAAAGGTATATTTGTAATATAATATTGGTCACAAATTTACGAATATACTTTAAATACAACATAAAATTTCTTACTTTTAATTTCGTGTATAAGACGTATGTAAAGTTATATAATTAAAAGTCAATTTTGAAGTTGTCTTACTCTTTTAATCATATGTACATATTTGTACACTTTTAAACTCAATTGTCTATTTTTAGTCTAGTATTAATTATAAAATATCTAAGATCGTAGTTTAAAAATTACACAAATTGAAAAAATTTATATATGCAATTAAGAATCATTTTTTAACACCGCCATAAAATTTTAGTTCATACGATTTTAATATTTGAATTATAATTGATCTTGTGTTTGATCTTATATGAATCATAATATACCTAAATAATTTAACATCTGTGTAGAGTAATTATTAAGTAATTTAATATTCTTTTTGTCCAGACTCACTTGTATTTATATGTATAATATATGTTCTAAACACTAATGATTAACCGCTAGACGGTGACTAATCGATCCGAATATGTTAAAATCGGATCGGAAAATCAATTTTTACAAAAATCGATCTAAAAATCATATAATTTGGATTAACTGGGCACAAATTGCTTTAATCGGTCGAAAATTGGCTTACGAACCCGATTAAACCGAACAAAATCAACCCAACCCCTTTTTCGACCAACCAAGCCAACAAAGAAAACCCGATACTTAATTGGGTCTAATTTTTTTTTTAACCGATTTAAATGGGTTGCATATCAATTTTATATATTTCGGCCAACCCAACCCAACCCTATTTAAATTACAATTTTTTTTTGATAATTTAAATATATATCTAAATTATTATATGTAATTATACATTATATAATATAGTATATCATCTTATTTATAGATGTGTGCTCACATTTTGTGTTTATACACTTACGATATAATGTACATAACTAAAATTATAATGTTAATCAGAATAAAATATTAGCACTAAAATCGAAAGTTATATGTATTTAAGCTTTACTTGAATTTTTGAAATGAGGATATTGCCTAATATTTATTTTTTTATAAAAATTATTTAACACATTCAAACCGACCCAACCCGGCACAAATTGAAGGACGATAAATAGGGTTGGGTATTGAATTAATATTTTGTGAGTTGGAATAAAAAATTTCAAACTTGCTTAATTGGATTGGGTTGCAAAAATACTTCCAACCCCCGACAACCTGACCCATGAACACTCCTAACTACGATTCCTAATTTTAATAATCCCTTGTATAATTCTAAAATATAAAAGTTACGTATAATATGTTAATTATTTTAGATCAAATTTTAATATTATATTTATATATCAATACTTGAATAATTCATGTAAAGCTAATAAGTGACTTAGTATTGTATAAAAATATAAATCGCATAATAATTAACATTTAATCAAAAAAATTAAAGGTGGAATAATAAAATTTGTAAAGAAAATTGAATACATAATTATATATAAAAACTACAAAAACTTAAAAAAAATGGAGCTATATAAATAATATAAACTAACATTTTTTAATAAAAAAAATTAAAATTAAAAAAAATTGGATAAACATGTTATATAAATAATATAGAACAACATATTATTTACTCAAAAGTTGAAATAATAAAAGATAATATGATGAGTGAATATGCTTTATCTAATAATAATTTTAAAATGAACTCAAAACTCAATGTAGCACACTCGATTATGACATGAAACTATTACGAGGAGACCAACGTTTCGATTCTCGATGTTTACACACAAATTTGACCTTTTATATCTTCATTAATAAAGTAATAAAGGGGTGACATGTTTGTAATTTTAAAAATACAAGGGTAAAATTGTAATTCCATGAACACTTTTTGGGCTCTTTTTGCCTTTGATCGGCTTTTAATATATAGAAGTAGATTTCTAAAAAATTGATTATGTACGTAAAATTATGCATTGAGATTGTCTTGCTCTTTTTTTCCATGAACATATATTTTTTCATAATTATATAATTTTAAATTAAGCTATCTATTTTAAGTTTATTATTCATTACACACATTATGTAACAACCTAGGTTAGAAATTAAGTAAATTGAAACATATTTTATATTATAATGTAGAATTATTTTTTAAGTCAACTTTAAATTTTATATATCTAATATATGATGCATTTATATCCACACGTAAAAGAAATATATGTATCTTTCTTAAAATATTATCCAATAATCTAATATATATACATAGAGACGAATCTAATATATATACATAGAAGTCAAGATTGGTTGCTGGTGAACGGTCTCTTGTGGATTAGATCCATGAATGACCAGATCTGCAGGGGATTCGTCCCTTCAACCGAAATTGGGATTTCCGGTCCTTGAGTGTTGGTAGGGATATTCGCCCCTTGAGTGCCAGTAGTCGGCGGTGGTTGATCAGCCTCAGAGGTGATAGGGCGATCCTCGGGAGTTTGAGTATCCCGAGCTGTTCTTTGTGTGTTTGCCATGGTTGATGTTGTCTTCCCACAGACAGCGCCAAATGTTGTGGAATAAAATCTGAGCTTACGAATTTAATGCGAGGGTTTAATGAGCTTCGAGCTTTTATGGCTGCACTTGTGTTTCGAGACTAAATCGGTCCTCACAAGATGCCTACGTATCTCAAATCGTTATTGAGAATCAAGCCAAAGACGTAGTTCTTGGTGTTGCTCTCGGGGCTATGGCTGCAGGGGCACACCAAGGACGTAGTGACTTGTATGTCCTTATTCGAGGATGAAGTCTAAAACGTTATAGATGACTTGTATGTCCTTATTCGTGGATGAAGTCTAAAACGTAGTTCTAGGGGTGCCTTTATGGCTTGTTGCGCCTTCGAGGCGTTGTGACGTATGGAGTTGTGCCCAAAACGTAGTTCTGATTGTAGGATCAGGGTCCTTATATAGGCGTCTAGAGCCTAGTATTTATGGTATGTTTAAGAGTCTTAGCGAATAAGTCTCCTTTTCGATATTGGATAAACATTGTATTTCTTGCTGGAGAATTTGTTTCCTTGTTGATAAAGGCTATGACTCATTAATTGCCTTTAATTGGGATTCCGGATCCTTCTTTGATGAATTTACCATATTTTGGACTCTTTTTATGAGCTGTATATTTTCCCTATTCATTAATTACGAAATTAATGAATAATTAGGGTGTCGGGCCTTAAATATCGGCATTTTCACTGACTTGTCAATTATATTTCTATAATTACTTTTCTGACCATATCAGCCGCGTTTCGCGACGACGTTTCAATTTTTTCTTAAAACTTCTGAAAGGCATATGTTTAGGCCTGTTAATATTCCGAGGAAACAACTTAATTTAAACAAGTATGTAATAAGTAAATAATAAGTTAATATGTCACAGGAATCTCAGATAGTTTTATCTGTCAAGACAATGGAGAATTAAAGTCATCTACAAACTTGAAGTTATTCTACATTGAAAGAAGTTCAATTTATTGATCAAGCCTCAGTGAAGTATTCAAGTTAGTGGATTTACTACAGTGACAGAGATTTCCAGTGGTGACGGAAGAAGTACAGGATACATAATTTTGTCAAACTAAAGAAAGGAAGCCACAGCTTTAAATGTTTTAAAGATGAAGAAATTTTCATTGAAGTCAGTTATTCATGAAACCAGACAGTGCATCGAATGACGACATCATCAGTGGAATTAAATCATATATATTCAGTGGTTTTCAAAAGAGAGAGAGATGCAAGGTTGTAAGCTATCTTATTTAATTTACTAATTTAAATTTAATTAATAAATCAATTCTATTTAGAATTAATTTATTTATTAAATTAATTAGGCTAGTAGTTTAAATTATTTATTAACTTAATTCTATTTAAGAAGAATTAATTTAATCTATAATTTAATCTAACTAGTTAAATTAAAAGGATTTTCTGAAAATGAACTAGTATGACCTATGTTTATTATTATCAAAAACTCGGTATGACCTTAGTAGATAATTCGGTATGACCTATGTTCTAGGTTCTACTGAATTATTTATTAGGTCATACTAAGCCTTTTTTTACAGGTCATACTAGGTGCTTTTTCTAGGTCATACAATTCTCTTTTTTGGTCATACCGAAAATTAGAATTTATGTTGGCAGGTCATACTAGCATTCTAGGTTCTACCGAGCATTCTGTTGGAGGTCATACAGGCTTAATTGATATGTATTAATTGAAGACAGAAAAGAAAAAAGAAGGCAGTGTTGAACAAAAAGAAAGAAAAGCATACAGAAGCATTTACTGAAGAACAGCTCAAGCTTTAAATTTCATTTCTTCTCAAGCAATTAATTCTAGTTTGTATTGTTAAATCCAAACCACTAGAATTTGATTACTTGTATTGCTTTGACTATCTAGCGGATTTTTATCCCTAGAACGAATCTCAAATTATCAAATATTGTTAAATCATTTTATTACAAAAATAGATAAATTCATGTCGAATTTATTCTAGATTTGTTTTAAGTTATTTGAGATTCAATCTTGTACTAAGTATCATTTGTAACACCCTTCAAGTTTAATATAAGTTATATTTAACTTGAATCTTGTTTCATTTTTATTCCGCATCAATTTGTTCCTAAACAGTTAAATCATTTAAAGAACAAATTCGATAAAACGGTATAGTTTGTATTCAACCCCCCTTCTACAAACTTATCAGGACCTAACAACTTCAATATAAAATTCTAGCAATTACTCATTCCTTTTTAATAAGTTGTGCCCGCGTTAAACATATTTTTCAATTCTAACTACTCATCTATTATCTATTATATATTTAATATAACAACAAGGGGGTTTGACTAAGCAATTTAAATCGTGGACCATTTTACCTTTCTCTCTAATATATATTTTCAGGGTTATTTTGGTCTTTTAACATCAATATATTTATTACATATTATTAAATGTATGCATATACATACATTAATATATATATATACATACAAACATACATACATATATACATACTAGCTTATATCCCGTGCGATGCACGGTTTTCTTTAATATTTTATTATTTTATTATTTAGATTTTTGTAATTATATATTATTTTATGAAATTTTAATATATATTTATATGTGTATATAATAAATTGGATTTATATATCTAAATAATATAAATAATTTAATTTAATAAATTGTTGACGTAATCTTTAGAGTATTTTAGATATTAAAATATAAAATATTTTTAAATAATAGATCTAACGGTCTGTATTTATTTGCTCTTAAAAAATTTAAATGTGACTAAAGTGTAAATAACAAAATATGTGTTTTGTAATGTACCGAGTTTCTTCTAACATATGCTATTACTTTTATTTTTTTATTAATTATCTTATTTAAATTGTATGTTATAAAAAATTATTTTAAACCCGGATTTTATAAGTTTAATATAATAATATTTTCATTATATCTATATTTTGCCCGTGTTATTTTTAATTATAATATGAGTTATTTTAATTAAAAAATATAAAACAGACAATGTCCTTAAAAAGATAGTTAGTTAGTTATTAATAATTATATAAAATTATATTACATTTATATATATGTTACCCATGTTACTTTTAGAAAATTAGTTGTTTAAATTAGAAAATATAAAATTATATTACTTTTTTATATATATGTTCCTCATGTTACTTTTAGAAAAATTAGTTGTTTAAGTTAGAAAAAAATAAAAAAAATTATCTGTTTAGCTGAAAAGGGTAAGTGGTTATTTATTAATAGACATATTTATTTTTCATGTGTTATGTTTAGAAGATGAGTTGTTTTAGTTAGAAAATATAGAACAAATAATGTGTTTTTTGCTGAAAAATGTAATCAGTTATAAATATGTAATAATATTACCATTATATATATATATATTACATATTTTATTTTTAGAAGATGAGTTGTTTTGGTTAGAAAAATATATAAAATAGGTAATGTTTTTTAGCTGGAAAAATATAAAATCATATTACTTTTTTATATATATGTTGCTCGTGTTACTTTTATAAAATTAGTTGTTTAAGTTCGAAAAAAATAAAAAAAATATATGTGTTTAGCTGAAAAGGGTAAGTGATTATTTATTAATAATTATATATAACAATATTATCATTACATATTTATTTTCCATGTGTTATGTTTAGAAGATAAGTTGTTTTAGTTAGAAAATGTAGAACATATAATGTGTTTTTGCTGAAAAAGGTAATTAGTTATAAATATGTAATAATATTACCATTTTATATATATGTTACCTATTTTATTTTTAGAATATGAAATGTCCTCAATTCCTCGTATATTTTTGGTGCGAAGTCGATGGAAATGTCCTCAATTCCTCGTATATTTTCGACTTCGAGCCTTCGATGTCGTTCTAAGGTTTTTTCGACCTGAATTTCATTATTTTTCGACTTTATTTGGGAGTGAGGTCGTTGGAATCGACCTCGTTTTCCCATATGTTTTCGACCTCGGTCGTACGATTTCGATTTAATGTCTTTTCGACCTTAAATCTTTGATTTTGCCTTGGCTATATTTCAAATTTCATTCTTTCTTGGGCCTTAACTAGCCCAATTTTTAATTGGACTTAAATTATTCCAGCCTTGGGCCTTATTGGGCCTTTATTGTTTGGGCTTCGAATTTGCCTGAGACCCAAATTATTTGGGTTTTAATCTCTATAATCCTCCACAAATGGATTTGTGGGCCTTAACTGGCTATAGACGGTTGCCCTTCCTTAACCGGTTGGGTTTCCAGTAACTAGGCGATTCTTGGCGAGATTTTCTGTTGAATCTCATCGTTTTCTGGGTTTCTTACTTGAAGTTTTGAAGAATTCTTTGAAGATTCTGGGCTTTCTTTGAAGATTCTGGGTTTAAAATGCCTGATCGCGCTTCCCAACGTCTATGATAATGCCCTAGGATTTCATAGAAGTTATACCAGTCTTTTTCGAGACTTGGGGTCTTTTTATCCCTTACCTGGGACTTACTACCCTTTTTTGGGGATTTTAATATACACTAGTGTTTCACGAGTATCGTCTTGGTGTAAAGTGTGGAGTGACCTACACATTTACGACGATTTTGTCTTATTCGAGGCTAACTTGACATTTGCATAAGCCTTTTATGTCTTATATCGTCTTGTTTTGGCTTCAAGCCTTTCATTGAGCATATCGAATGATGGGGTTTGGACTGAATGTCTTAGGTTTCTGGGGTTTCAACCCTTCATTTGCTTTCTAGGAAGCTCATGATTTCATCGAACCTTATTTCTATTTGTCCTAGTAGTGAGTCCAATCCGGACACACTTTAAACATAATAGACTTTCAAATTTGAGGCATGCCAAGTCCTTGGCACCTCATGCCCTTCGAGGGTTTCTAGCTTGTACGAGCCTCAACCAAATACGTTCTTGACGCGATATGGTCCTTCCCAATTTGGGGCCAACTTGCCTTTTTGTCCAACTCCGGATGCCTCAATCTTTCGGAGGACTAAATCTCATTGTCGAAAGAATCTCTCTTTAACCCTTAGGTTGTAATAGAAAGAAGCTCGTTTCTGATGCTGAACTATCTTGGCATTTGCCTCATCTCTAACTTCATCAATCAAATCTAAGGCCAGCCTCAAGCCTTCCTCATTTGTTTCTGGATCATAAGCCTCAATTCTTGGAGACGTGTGAGTAATCTCCACTAGAACCACTGCCTCTGCCTCATATGCCAACATAAAGGGGGTAGCTCCAGTGGTGACTTTGCAGGTAGTACGATATGCCCATAGTATAGGGAGCAATTCGTCCACCCAAGTGTTTCTGGAGCGTTCAACTCTTTTCTTCAGTCCATCTAGGATAATTCGATTTGCAACCTCATCTTGCCCATTTGCTTGAGGATGGGCGACAGAAGTGAAGCGCAACTTGATATCGTTCTCATCACAATATTTCTTAAACTCATCGTTGTTAAACTTAGTTCCATTGTCTGTGACCAAGATACGTGGAATCCCGTATCTGCATATCACATTTTCCCAGAAGAAATGCATCACTTGCTTGGTGGTTATCTTGGCTAATGGCTTAGCCTCAATCCACTTAGTGAAGTAGTCGATTGCTACTATCAAGAACTTTCGTTGTGCACTTGCCATTGGGAAAGGTCCAAGTATATCCATTTCCCACATGGAAAATGGAATTGGTGAGTTTATGGATGTCAACATCTCTGGTGGTTGCCTAACCACTGGTGCATGCTTCTGGCACCTTTCACATTTCTTCACGTAGCTTTTAGCATCTGCTAGCATGCTTGGCCAGTAGAAACCTAGACGAGTGATCTTATGGGCAAGGGCTCTGCCCCCCAAGTGCTGCCCACAAATTCCTTCATGTACTTCCTTCAGGGCCAATTCTGCCTCTTGAGGTCTCAAACATTTCAGATATGGAACGATGAAAGACTTCTTGTATAGGATTCCCTCAATCAGGGTATACCTTAGTGATCTCACATACAGCTTTCGTGCTTCTGAAGTGTCGTTGGGTAACCACCCAGTTTCCAGATGAGCCTTGATGGGATCTATCCAACAACTAGCAACATCAATGGGTGCTACCAACTTTTCGTTGATGCTTGGGGTCCTCAGGACTTGGAAGTATACACTCCCTGCATAGTTTTCAATTTCGGAAGAAGCAAATTTAGACAAGGCATCAGCCTTCATGTTTTCTTCCCTTGGAATGTGCTCTACATAGCATTCGTCGAACTGAGTCATGATAGCCTTGACAAGTTTCAAGTACTTGGCCATGACTTCATCTCTGGCCTCAAATTCCCCATTTACTTGGGAAACCACTAGCCTCGAATCTCCACATACTTTCAGAGTTTTAACTCTCAAGGCTCCAGCCAGCCCTAAGCCAGCTATCAGAGCTTCATATTCAGCTTCGTTGTTTGTCGTTGGGAAGTCCAGTTTTAGTGCGTACTCTATGAGGAATCCATCAGGACTTTGTAGCACTAAACCGGCTCCACTTGATTTTGTTTTTGATGCTCCATCAAAATAGAGCACCCAACATTCTTTGGAGACTATTTCTTCAACTTCCTTGTCTTCCACTGTCACTTCCTGCCCCCCGACTTCTTGGTTGTCAATGGTGCATTCAACCATGAAGTCAGCAAGTGCTTGTGCTTTTATGGCCGTTCGAGGCTTGTATTTGATGTCAAATTCCCCTAGTTCAATGGCCCATTTAATCAATCTTCCACTTACTTGAGGGCTATGCAAGATGTTTCTTAGAGGCTGATTAGTCAAGACCTCTATCTTGTGTGCCTGGAAGTATGGACGTAGTTTTCTTGAGGCCATAATCAAGGCTAAGGCAAACTTCTCTATGGTAGAGTAGTTTATTTATGCCCCATGTAGAATCTTACTCACATAGTAGATGGGTTTCTGAACCTTCAATTCTTCTTTTACCAAAACGGCTCCAAGGGCTGTGCTAGAAACCGCCAGGTACAAATAGAGAATTTCCCCTGGCTTGGGCTTTGCCAACAGTGGTGCCTCAGCCATGTATTTCTTCAGGGCCTCAAAGGCCTCTTGGCTTTCAGTTGTCCATTCAAAGTTTTTCACATTCTTGAGTGCTTTGAAGAAAGATAAGCACTTCTCTCCTGACTTGGAGATAAATCTTCCCAATGCTGCCACTCTTCCCGTTAGTTTTTGGACATCTTTGACAGTCTTTGGTGGTTCCATGTCTAGAATTGCTTTGATTTTGTCGGGATTGGCCTCGATTCCTCTCTTGGAAACCATTAGGCCTAAAAACTTTCCCGAGCCTACACCAAAGGCACACTTAGCTGGATTCAACATCATCTTGTGGTGCCTTAGCACTTCAAATGCCTCTCGGAGGTGCTCAATGTGATCGGCCTTATCGAGGCTCTTGACTAACATGTCATCGACGTAGACCTCCATGGTTTTTCCAATTAGGTGTCCAAAAATTTTGTTCACCAATCTTTGGTAGGTTGCCCCTGCATTCTTAAGTCCAAATGCCATGACTAGATAACAGAAAACACCAAAGTCAATGATGAATGATACCTCGGAGATGTCATCCTTGTGCATTTTGATTTGGTTGTATCCACTGAAGCCATCCATGAAGCTGAGCATCTCGTGTCCAGCTGTAACATCTATTAATGCATCAATCCTTGGTAAGGGAAAACAATCCTTAGGAAATGCATCATTCAAGTCAGTGAAGTCTACACACATCCTCCATTTCCCATTGGCCTTTTTGACCATTACGGGGTTAGCCAACCATTCTGGGAATTGAATTTCCTCAATGAACCCGGCTTCCAGAAGTTTTTCAACTTCTTTTTTTATGGCTTCAAGCCTCTCTGGAGCAAAACTTCTCTTCTTTTGTTTTACCGTCTTCCTCTCAGGATCCACATTCAATTTGTGAGTTATCAATTGGAGATCAATCCCTGGCATGTCGGCCGCTGTTCAAGCAAAAACGTCATTGTTCTCTTGAAGAAAAGATATGAATTTGCTTTTCAATGGTTGATGCAAAAATGCCCCAACATAGGTCACCTTCTCCGGTTCACCTGGGACTAAGGGAATTGGGATCAAATCCTCGGCTGGTTTCCCTCTTTTGTCCTCATTGTCGCTTGTATTCATGTCTTCAATGGGGAGAACCTGCCCCCCGATTCCATCAGGCCTTAGCGCGACTACATAACAACTTCTAGCCATCTTTTGGTCTCCCCGCTCTTCTCCAATCTCATTCCTCGTTGGGAACTTGACTTTCAGATGATAAGATGAGGCAACGGCCTTAAACGCATGAAGACCAGTCCTTCCAAGGATCGCGTTGTAGGTTGAAGTTGCCTTTATAACTACAAAGTTCAGCATTTGAGTAGATGTATTCATTCCTTGCCCCATGGTCATTGGGAGTTGGATAGTGCCTTCCACTTTTGATTCCACTCCATTGAACCCATATATGGGCATATTCGAGGGTGTTAACTGAGAATCAGTGTAACCCATCTTGATAAAGGCATCGTGGAACAAGATATCCACTGAAGCTCCATTGTCAGCTAGGACTCTCTTTGTTTCAGAATTGCCTATCACAGGTACGATGACTAAAGGGTCATCGTGGGGGAACTTCACCCCTTCTAAGTCGGAATCATCAAAGCCAATTGACACTTCTGTTCTGGCACGTTTCGGTGCTTCTCCAACCACAGTCATTACCTCTCGGGCATAAGCTTTTCTTGAGTTTCGGGAGGACCCAACCAGTTGGTCCTCCAAATATCATATTGATGACTGGCCCTCGGGGCTTAGGGTTACAATCTTGGTCGTTGTCCCTTCTGTCATAATCCTTCATTTCTTTGAGTTTCCACTACCGCCAGCAGTTGGTTCATACTTTCTCATGCTTTCTTCAACCTTGATATACTTTCCGGCTCTATCTTGGAGCTTCATCATGCTCTCGAGTGGATGTTTAGCTAACGACCTTTTGAAGTGGTCATCAGTAGTTCCTTGTTGCAGGGCTATCATAGCCACTCTGTCATCTAAGTTCGGGACTTTCAGAGTCTCCCGGGTGAATCGATTGATGTAGTCCCTTAGGGCTTCATTCTTTCCTTGCTGGATTGCCATGAGTGATGCAGAGCTTTTCTCATGCATCCTTCCACTAATGAACTAATTGATAAAAGCTTTGCTTAGTTCCTTGAAAGACCCAATTGAGTTGGGAGGAAGACGGCTATACCGGCGTTGGGCCATGCCTGCCAAGGTTTGTGGAAACGCCCTACACTTGACCGCATCGTTGGTTGGCTGCAACAGCAGTGCATTGGAGAAGGTCCTTACATGATTTGCGGGATCTACCGTTCCATCATAGGCTTTGATCGAAGGCATCTTGAATTTTCTGGATATAGCCGTTTTCATGATGTCTTGAGTAAACGGTGGTGTAGGATCATCAGGATCTCCTAGGGGCAACAGAATACTAGGATCACCCCTTGGGGCTTCGGCCCTCTTGGTTCTCCTTGCCGGTGGATCCAAGTTGATTATCGGGATCCCTTCAGTCGTTCGGCCTTGAGATTGAGCGGTCACCTCCTCAGCAAGGAGTTTCTTGAGTCTTGCAGTCTCTGCCTCATGGGCTAAAATTTTCTCCTTAGTAGTTTGGGATTGATCCCGATTTGTCTGGGAAGAACGTATCCTTCTTGGGGCGACATCCTCCCCAGTTGTATAACCCTCATCCTCGGTGTATGGGCCCGAGTAATCTTGAACGAAAGGGGTCTGGCGAGTTTGTTGATTTTGGGGTCCCAGACCTTGAATGTAAGGGGGCACATATGCCTCATGGTAGATTGGATTAGTTCCACTACCGTCATGGGTCGAGGGGGCATGACATAGCTTGGCATCCCCAAAGTCTGATTCGCGTATTGAGGGAGATCAGTAGTATGGAGTTGAAGGCTTCTCGGTGCATTCATGATGAGTGGAGAAGTCAAGATTGGTTGCTGGTGAACGGTCTCTTGTGGATTAGATCCATGAATGACCAGATCTGCAGGGGATTCGTCCCTTCAACCGAAATTGGGATTTCCGGTCCTTGAGTGTTGGTAGGGATATTCGCCCCTTGAGTGCCAGTAGTCGGCGGTGGTTGATCAGCCTCAGAGGTGATAGGGCGATCCTCGGGAGTTTGAGTATCCCGAGCTGTTCTTTGTGTGTTTGCCATGGTTGATGTTGTCTTCCCACAGACAGCGCCAAATGTTGTGGAATAAAATCTGAGCTTACGAATTTAATGCGAGGGTTTAATGAGCTTCGAGCTTTTATGGCTGCACTTGTGTTTCGAGACTAAATCGGTCCTCACAAGATGCCTACGTATCTCAAATCGTTATTGAGAATCAAGCCAAAGACGTAGTTCTTAGTGTTGCTCTCGGGGCTATGGCGGCAGGGGCACACCAAGGACGTAGTGACTTGTATGTCCTTATTCGAGGATGAAGTCTAAAACGTTATAGATGACTTGTATGTCCTTATTCGTGGATGAAGTCTAAAACGTAGTTCTAGGGGTGCCTTTATGGCTTGTTGCGCCTTCGAGGCGTTGTGACGTATGGAGTTGTGCCCAAAACGTAGTTCTGATTGTAGGATCAGGGTCCTTATATAGGCGTCTAGAGCCTAGTATTTATGATATGTTTAAGAGTCTTAGCGAATAAGTCTCCTTTTTGATATTGGATAAACATTGTATTTCTTGCTGGAGAATTCGTTTCCTTGTTGATAAAGGCTATGACTCATTAATTGCCTTTAATTGGGATTCCGGATCCTTCTTTGATGAATTTACCATATTTTGGACTCTTTTTATGAGCTGTATATTTTCCCTATTCATTAATTACGAAATTAATGAATAATTAGGGTGTCGGGCCTTAAATATCGGCATTTTCACTGACTTGTCAATTATATTTCTATAATTACTTTTCTGACCATATCAGCCGCGTTTCGCGACGACGTTTCAATTTTTTCTTAAAACTTCAATATAAAATTCTAGCAATTACTCATTCCTTTTTAATAAGTTGTGCCCGCGTTAAACATATTTTTCAATTCTAACTACTCATCTATTATCTATTATATATTTAATATAACAACAAGGGGGTTTGACTAAGCAATTTAAATCGTGGACCATTTTACCTTTCTCTCTAATATATATTTTCAGGGTTATTTTGGTCTTTTAACATCAATATATTTATTACATATTATTAAATGTATGCATATACATACATTAATATATATATATACATACAAACATACATACATATATACATACTAGCTTATATCCCGTGCGATGCACGGTTTTCTTTAATATTTTATTATTTTATTATTTAGATTTTTGTAATTATATATTATTTTATGAAATTTTAATATATATTTATATGTGTATATAATAAATTGGATTTATATATCTAAATAATATAAATAATTTAATTTAATAAATTGTTGACGTAATCTTTAGAGTATTTTAGATATTAAAATATAAAATATTTTTAAATAATAGATCTAACGGTCTGTATTTATTTGCTCTTAAAAAATTTAAATGTGACTAAAGTGTAAATAACAAAATATGTGTTTTGTAATGTACCGAGTTTCTTCTAACATATGCTATTACTTTTATTTTTTTATTAATTATCTTATTTAAATTGTATGTTATAAAAAATTATTTTAAACCCGGATTTTATAAGTTTAATATAATAATATTTTCATTATATCTATATTTTGCCCGTTTTATTTTTAATTCTAATATGAGTTATTTTAATTAAAAAATATAAAACAGACAATGTCCTTAAAAAGATAGTTAGTTAGTTATTAATAATTATATAAAATTATATTACATTTATATATATGTTACCCATGTTACTTTTAGAAAATTAGTTGTTTAAATTAGAAAATATAAAATTATATTACTTTTTTATATATATGTTCCTCATGTTACTTTTAGAAAAATTAGTTGTTTAAGTTAGAAAAAAATAAAAAAAATTATCTGTTTAGCTGATAAGGGTAAGTGGTTATTTATTAATAGACATATTTATTTTTCATGTGTTATGTTTAGAAGATGAGTTGTTTTAGTTAGAAAATATAGAACAAATAATGTGTTTTTTGCTGAAAAATGTAATCAGTTATAAATATGTAATAATATTACCATTATATATATATATATTACATATTTTATTTTTAGAAGATGAGTTGTTTTGGTTAGAAAAATATATAAAATAGGTAATGTTTTTTAGCTGGAAAAATATAAAATCATATTACTTTTTTATATATATGTTGCTCGTGTTACTTTTATAAAATTAGTTGTTTAAGTTCGAAAAAAATAAAAAAAAGTTATGTGTTTAGCTGAAAAGGGTAAGTGATTATTTATTAATAATTATATATAACAATATTACCATTACATATTTATTTTCCATGTGTTATGTTTAGAAGATAAGTTGTTTTAGTTAGAAAATGTAGAACATATAATGTGTTTTTGCTAAAAAAGGTAATTAGTTATAAATATGTAATAATATTACCATTTTATATATATGTTACCTATTTTATTTTTAGAATATGAGTTGCTTATTTTAGAAAAATATATAAAATAACTAAAGTGTTTTAGCTGAAAAAAATAATTGGTTATAAATAAATTGAGTATAGATAGGCCCGACCCAAATATCGACCGACCGATCGACCGACTGACCAAAACATTTATTAATAATTATATATAACAATATTACCATTACATATTTATTTTCTATATGTTATGTTTAGAAGATGAGTTGTTTTAGTTAGAAAATGTAGAACAGATAATGTGTTTTTGCTGAAAAAGGTAATCAATTATAAATATGTAATAATATTACCATTTTATATATATGTTACATATTTTATTTTTAGAAGATGAGTTATTTTGGTTAGAAAAATATATAAAATAGGTAAAGTGTTTTAGCTGAAAAAAATAATTGATTATAAATAAATTGATTATAGATAGGCCCGACGCAAATTATAGATAGGCCCGGCCCAAATACCGACCGACCGACCAAAACTTTTAATGTTTCGTCTTTAATAATATAGTATAGATATCCGTACATATAAACGTACGTACTTACATTCATTATGTGAATATATAAAAATATTTCATTCAACGATATCCATACAAGCATACATATTTATATACATACACATAACATACATGACAATATATAATTGTTGTAAGGAGAATTTCGTACAACAGTGTGTTGGAGGTTTATGAAAAGTGGTGGCTGGACTTGTATGATGACTCCTCAGAAAATTGAATAGAGAATGGGTTCTTTCTCTTGCTTTTTGTCGAGTGTCAATTGTGTATCATACAAGGTGCCTACGTACCCCTTTATATAGGGATCAAGCCTCACGTAGTTCTTGGAAAACAAGTCATTGGATAAGCCCATTCAGTCCAAGCCCATACAATAGTCAAGATTTATGTTCCCATAAATAGCTCAAGGATTATCAATCCACCTCATGTTCCCATAAATAGTCCAAGAATTATCAATCCACCTCATGTTCCCATAAATAGTCCGGTCTTCACACGTTTTTCTACAATCTTGCGGCATCTCCGCATTTCTTTCCATGATTGCAGGTCTGTCCCGTGTCAACCAAGAAACATTCATTCCATAAATAGGAATTTCCATATTTTGGGCTTCACCCACGGTGCGAGCTGGCCAGGCTCGCACCGCACAAAACATATGAAAACTATACATTACCCTTTCGTAGTTTAAGTGGTGCGAGCTCACCTATGTTCAATCATTCTCATTTTTGATAAGTAGCACGAGCCCATTACTTCATAATGGTAAGAGCCCATAAGCTTATGGTGAAAGTTCATAAATGAAGACGCGAGCCCATCAAGGTGAACTCATAAGGAAGAGAGCCCAACATCCATTTTAACGAAGCGAACCCAATTATGATGAGAGCCCAACTCATCATAATGAGATCTTCGCGAGAGCCCTCGTTAAGGTGGGAACTCATAAGGAGAGGTGTTCACCATACGTTAACGAAGCGATCCCACCATACTTGGAAGGATTTTGGCTCAACACAACCCATGGTGCGAGCCGAAGCCCAGTTCACATCAATCTTTCCAAAACATAACATTTCCTAGACCCAAATTACTTAGGGACCTATTTAGGGCCCATTACCGAAAATCCAGTATAACAATAATCATCATATACGTTAATATATACCATATCTTAGTATATTATTATTAGATGAATGTGCATTGTAATTATTTATACCTCTAATAAATCAAATTATACATAATCTTTAACATATTTTAAGTATTAGATTTGTAGGACACAAATATGTTCAAATAAATACAAGATAACAAAAATAATAAAGAACTTTTATGTATACAAGTGTAATACAAAATTGTATTAATTTTGTTGTCGCATAACTCATAAGTTGATATTCTAATAGGCAAACGTACAAAAACACCGAATAAATCAGTTTACTCATATTTAGAATATGCCCGTGCATTGCACGGACTAAAGAGCTAGTTCCTCCTTAATAAGCCGTCTTCCCGTTGAACACAATTTTTTCCTAATAAACCTCTCTCTCATGGAACACATTTCTCGTTAAAAAATCGCTTCCTCGTTACTTCTCATATCTCATGTTGAGAGCATATTAAATAAATGTTTCGCTTATTAATTTAATTTATATATTACAAATATTTATTTTACTTTCACAAGAACTTTTAATTATATGTATATCTTATAAATTCGTACTTTTCTCCTTTATTAATTCGAAAACATATTCTACTTGCAATAGAACTTTTAATTATGTTTTACAAACAAATATTCTACTTCCGGTAGAATTTTTAATCGAATGTATTTCTTATAAATTCGAACTCTTCTTTTTTATAAATTCGAAATCTATTCTATTTTGAATAGAACTTTTAATACTATGTCTTGCCTATAAATTCGAATAATTCTCCTCTATAAATTCGAATACTAATTCTACTTCAAATAGAAGTTTTATTTATATGTATTCCTTATAAATTTAAACTCTTTTCCTCTATAAATTCAAACACATATGTTAAAAGATATATTTTATTTTATTAGTAGTTAAAATTTTAAAAGTCTAAAATATTAGAAAAATAAATTGAAACGATCTTAGAAGCGCCACCTAACCTTCCCGTATATATATTGATTCAAAATTGTTTTCTAATTCACATCTTAAAAGTTTTTAATTATATATTTTATCTATAAAATTGGACTTCTCTTTCCCTATAAATTTGTATAACTTTTTTTTATTTCAAATATGCTTTAATTTTTTCTCAACTAAAAATTTATGAATTGATATCATGATTTTTGAAAAAAAAATAATGAACAAAATAATTACAATATTAAGTAAATAGTCCAAATCATATTTTGTGAATTGATCCTTAAATGCATAAGAGATATTTTCTTAAATAACGTAACATATTTATATATTCTTTTTCTCTTTGGTATTGTAAATTTTACTCACACAACAAATAATTATTGTATTTATATTTCTTTATAATGGTAATAATTTTTAGTGGTGAAAAATATGTCTTTGCAAATTGAATTCTCTGTTGGCTCAATTGGATTACCCTTGTTTTGGCCCACAAGGAGATAAAAATAAGGGAACCCTATATATAATTATAGGAGGATTATAATAAAAACAAGAGAGAGAGAAAATTAGACACAAGAGAGATCTAGAGTGAAAAATTCGCATGATTTTTTCTGCTTGCACAAGCTGCCTTGTATTTGCGATTTCCGGAGTTCTACCGGTCGGATCGTCCTGAATTTTGGACAGCAACTTCCTTACACCGATATCTAAATTCTGAACGGCGGTGATCGGATTCTGAGATCTATAGGTCAGTTTCTTAAGGGGCTTAAAAGAGCTGTTCGCACCACGACGAGGTTAAATCTCCCTGTGGGTTTTTCTCATTGTTGTCTTATTTTTGATTTGATACTTTTGACGGCTTATTCAAAGAGTGTGAAGGTGATTGTATTCCTCTAGTTTTGTCTAGAGAAGACTTGGTGTATTCCCATATAATTTGTGATAGTGAATTGTTTGGGTGGACTACGGTCCCGTGGTTTTTACTCCTTACCTGTGAGGGGGTTTTCCACGTATAACTTTTGGTGTCTTGTTTTACGTTTATTGTTGCTTTACTTGTTTGTTTCATTGAAGGTTCATACAAGTAGGGATAAGTATTGTCCAACGAAGTTAATTCCGCACTTAGTTATTACCGTTGTGGTCACTTTTTCTCATCATGTTGGCATCAGAGCTTGGTTATTATTGGACTTGTTTGAAAGATGGAAACAAATACAAGTAGAATGATTAATTTGAATGGTTCTAATTATCATGTTTGGAAGGGGAAGATGGAGGATCTTCTTTATGTGAAGGAATATTATCTACCTGTTTTTGCTATGGAGAAGACTGCAAATAAAACAGAGGCAGAATGGACTATTTTGCATCGATAAGTTTGTGGGTATATACGGCAATGAGTGGATGATAATGTTTTGAACCATATTAGTGGGGAGACATATGTGCGTACTTTGTGGAACAAGCTTGAGCAACTCTATGCTCGAAAAACAGGAAATAATAAACTGTATTTGATTAAACAGTTGATGTCTCTAAAATATCAAGATAGCAGTGCAATTTCTGATCACTTGAATGCATTCCAAGGAATTATGAATCAGCTTGCTGGAATGGGTATCAAGTTTGAGGATGAGATACAAGGGTTGTGTCTTTTACCAAATTCATGGGAGACATTCAGGATGTGTTTGTCGAACTCAGCTCCAAATGGTATTATCTGTATGGAATTAGCTAAGAGCAGTATTCTGAATGAAGAGATGAGAAGAAAGTCACAGGGTTCCTCTTCACAGTCAGAAGTCCTAATCACTGAAAGAAAGGGAAGAGCTCAAAGCAAAGGTCCAACCAACAGAGGTAATCAACGGAGTAGTTCTAGAGGTAAGTATTCTAATGTTGAGTGTTATCATTGTGGTAAAAAGGGGCATACAAAGAAGTTCTGCAGAAAGTTGAAGCGAGAAAATAAAAAGGGTTCAGACAACGATCAGACGAAAACTGACGGTGGTAATGATAATTCTGTGGTGATTGCTACTACTGATGAGCACCCGATCTGTTGTGATGGAGATATTGTTAACCTTGCACAAGATGATTTGAGTTGGGCAATTGATAGTGGTGTTTCGTGTCATGTTGCGTCACGAAGGGATTTCTTTACATCTTATACTTCCGGTGATTTTGGAGATGTTAAGATGGGTAACAGTGACATAACAAAAGTTGTTGGCGTTGGAGATGTATGTCTGAAGTTTGATACAGGCATGGAGTTATTTCTTCATGATGTGAAGCACGTTCCAGACATGAGAATGAATTTAATTTCTACTGGCCTTCTTGATGATGAAGGATATGTCAACAGCTTTGGTAATGGTCAATGGAAGCTCATTCGGGGTTCTTTAATTGTTGCAAGATGGAAGAAGTGTCCAAAATTATATATGACTCAGCCGCAAATCTCCAAGGACAGTGTTAATGCTGTTGAGAATATTGATAAGATTGAATTATAGCATAAGAGACTTGCTCACATGACTGAAAAAGGAATGAATATGTTGTCAAAGAAAAAGGTATTATCTGGTTTAACTGATATACATTTGAAAAGGTGTTCTCACTGTGTGGCAGGTAAGCAGAACAAAGTTTCTTTTAAGAGTCGTCCTCCTTCTCGTAGAGAGCATATACTTGACTTGGTGCATTCCGATAGACTTGGTGCATTCCGATGTTTGTGGTCCTATGAAAACCAAAACTAATTAATGGTGGTTCATTATATTTCGTTACATTCATCGATGATCATTCAAGGAAGTTATGGGTTTATACCTTGAAGACGAAAGACCAAGTGTTAGATGTGTTTAAGCATTTTCAGGCTTTAGTTGAGAGACAGACTGGGAAGAAACTGAAGTGTATCCGGACAGATAATTGAGGGGAGTATACAGGTCCCTTTGATGTGTATTGCAGACAGCAGGGTATTCGGCACCAAAGGACTCCACCAAAGACACCTCAGCTTAATGGTTTGGCAGAGAGAATGAACAGAACATTGGTGGAGAGAGTCAGATGTTTACTTTCACATGCTGAGTTGCCGATGTCTTTTTGGGGTGAGGCACTAAATACTGCGGTAAATGTATTAAATCTCTCACCTTGTGTTCCTTTAAAGTTTGATATTCCAGATAAAGTTTGGAGTGGTAAAGATGTTTCTTATGATCATTTGCGTGTCTTTGGATGTAAGGCTTTTGTGCATATTCCCAAAGATGAGAGGTCTAAACTTGATGTGAAGACTAAAAAGTGTATATTCCTTGGCTACTGCCAAGATGAATTCGGCTATAGGCTCTACGATCCAGTTTCAAAGAAGATTGTGAGAAGCCGAGATGTTATCTTTATTGAAGATCAGACTTTGAAAGATATTGGGAAGGCAGAAATAGTTCCCCAATATAACAATGATCTGGTTGATTTGGATCGGTTCCTCCAAGACATGTGGATTCACAGTTTGGAGATGATGTTCATGATGATGACCAACACAGTACTAATACTGATACTACGGAAAATAGTGACATGGATGATGATGCCCATGAGGAGTCACCAGTACCAAATACTCCACCATTCGTTCCACTCAGGCGGTCTACCAGAGATCGTCATCCTTCTAACAGGTATTCTGCTGATGAGTATGTTCTATTGACTGACAGTGGTGAACCTGAATCTTATACAGAAGCTATGAAAGATGAGCACAAGAAGGAGTGGGTTTATGCCATGAAAGATGAGATGAAATCCTTGTATGAGAATAATACTTTTGAGTTGGTGAAGCTACCTAAGGGAAAACGAGCTTTGAAAAACAGGTGGGTTTATAGAGTGAAACAAGATAAGCATACTTCACAACCACGGTACAAAGCTAGGTTAATCGTCAAGGGATTCAATCAGAGAAAGGGTATTGATTTTGATGAGATCTTTTCTCCAGTTTTTAAGATGACATCAATTCGTGTGGTGCTTGGTTTAGCAGCTAGTCTTGATTTGGAGGTTGAACAAATGGATGTCAAGACAGCTTTTCTGCATGGTGACTTGGACAAAGAAATCTACATGGAGCAACCTGAAGGTTTTCATGTAAAAGGTAAAGAGGATTATGTTTGTAGACTTCTTAAGAGTCTATATGGTTTGAAGCAGGCACCTCGACGATGGTATAAAAAGTTCGAGTCGTTTATGAAGGAGCAAGGCTACCGTAAGACTATTTCTGACCATTGTGTTTTTGTTCAGAAATTTGTAGATGATGATCTTATAATATTATTGCTTTATGTGGATGACATGCTTATTGTTGGCAAAAATGTTGGAAGAATTTCCCAGTTGAAGCAACAATTAAGTAAGTCCTTTGTTATGAAGGACTTGGGGCCAGCGAAACAGATTCTTGGCATTCGTATTCATCGAGAGAGAGTGGCCAAGAAGTTGCATATATCACAGGAGCAGTATATTGAGAAGGTGCTTTGCAGGTTCAACATGGATAAATCTAAAATTGTTAGTTCTCCTCTTACTACCAACTTTAAGTTAACTGGAAATGATTCTCCTTCTACGAAGGAAGAAATTGCAGAGATGGATGGAGTTCCATATGCCTCAGCAGTAGGAAGTTTAATGTATGCTATGGTATCTACGAGACCTGATATAGCCTTTGCAGTTGGTGTTGTAAGTCGTTATCTAACAAATCCAGGTAAGAAGCATTGGGAAGCAGTTAAGTGGATTATGAGATATCTTAGAGGTACTTCCAAATTGGGTTTGACATTTGGGAATGGTAAACTAGTGCTTGTTGGATATACAGATTCTGACTTGGCAGGAGATAAGGATTCGTTGAAATCTACTTCTGGATATTTGATGACTTTGGTAGGGGGAGCGGTCTCATGGCAATCTAGGTTGCAAAAAGGGTGTTTCACTTTCTACGGGGGAGGCAGAGTATGTAACAGCAACTGAAACTTGTAAAGAGTTGTTGTGGTTGAAGCGGTTGATGCAGGAACTTGGCTTTCCGCAACAACGCTATGTGATTTTTTGTGATAATCAAGCAGCTATTGACATAGCTAAACATCCTACATTTCATGCAAGAACGAAGCATATCAATATGAGATATCATTGGATTAGAGACGCTCTTGAAAAAGGGTTGTTTGAAGTGGACAAGGTACACACCGATGATAATGGTTCCGATATGTTGACAAAGTCTTTAGCTAAAGGAAAGTTGAAGGCATGTTGTTCAATCTCCGGAATGACGAACTCTTTCTCATAGTTAGAAAGGGTGAGATTTTTTGGGTTTTAGTTTCTATCTATGAAATTAAAAGCCCAATTGGATTACCCTTGTTTTGGCCCACAAGGAGATAAAAATCAGGGAACCCTATATATAATTATAGGAGGATTATAATAAAAACAAGAGAGAGAGAGAGAGAAAATTAGACACAAGAGAGATCTAGAGTGAAAAATTCGTGATTTTTTCTGCTTGTACAAGCTGCCTTGTATTTGCGATTACCGGAATTCTACCAGTCGGATCGTCCTGAATTTTGGACAGCAACTTCCTTACACCGATATCTAAATTCTGAACGGTGGAGATCGGATTCTGAGGTCCAGAGGTCAGTTTCTTAAGGGGCTTAACAGAGCTGTTCGCACCACGGTGAGGTTAAACCTCCCTGTGGGTTTTTCTCATTGTTGTCTTAATTTTGATTTCATACTTTTGACGGCTTATTCCAACAGTGTGAAGGTGATTGTATTGCTCTAGTTTTGTCTAGAGAAAACTTGGTGTATTCCCATATAATTTGTGATATATAATTTGTGATAGTGAATTGTTTGGGTGGACTAAAGTCCCGTGGTTTTTACTCCTTACCTTTGAGGGGGTTTTCCACGTATAACTTTGGTGTCTTGTTTTACGTTTATTGTTGCTTTACTTGTTTGTTTCATCGAAGATTCATACAAGCAGGGATAAGTATTGTACAACGAAGTTAATTCCGTACTTAGTTATTACCGTTGTGGTCACTTTTTCCCATCACTCTCCACAATTATAATATATACAAATAAATGATTAATATTATGTGCAAAATAACCTGAATCTTTCTTTGTATAAAATTGATGACATTTGTAAGTAATTTGTTGAAGAACTATAATAAAACTAGCGTAACAGCCCGTGCAAGGCACGGGCCTGTATAGAGATGTCAATAATTTTTATCGTGAAAAAGTTGGCCGTGATCGATTTATTAGATTAAGGATTGTGTAGTCTTAAGTTTGAGAGCGTAAAATGAGAAGTATGGTTCATGCATAGTGAGGAGTAAAGAATTTTTTTGGCGAATAGTGTAATTACTTTGAATCACAAACGTAACTATGCCAAGGCTCTAAGACTTGTTTATAGTGACTATTATTGATTTTGAGACCAGATTGAAATAATGTAGAATTTGAAGCACGAATGTACTATTGTTCTTCTTGTGATTATAAGCAGGTTTACCTGTGTTTTGTGTGTCAGAGAAAGGATAGTTTGTAGATTGGTAATTTGCGTTAGAGAGCGGTTGTTATATGTTTTTCGGGAATTGATTGGTTTTTTTTTTTTTTGCAATCTAGGTTATGAATAGGTTATATGCATGCAATGTTATTGTAATATAATCGAACATGCATGAATGGGATAGAGGATTTTAAAAAGAAGCTGAAGGCCGACGCATCTTTGCACACCCTCACATCACCCAAGTTTGTGATAAACACCTTGGGAGATGAACACCTATTACAGTTTGGAGTATTTATGTCACCTATTTGTTTTTGGTTTTTTACTTGGGAACTGATTCCGCACTCCTCTCATGTGTTCATCTTTATATTAAATTATATTAACACACTTAGTAAATGCATTAAGAATGTGTTTGGAATATCGTTTTACAGTTACCCATTTTAATCCAATTTATTACTATATATTAAACCTCAACACAAGGGCATAAATTTTCAATTAAATGGTCGTCACAAAAATTTCACTCATATATTATTATGCAAAAATATATTAATAGTTGTTAGTACAAAGAAACAAACCTCCAACCTCATTCTTAAATGTTCATGGGTTTAACCACTATTCTACATGCATGTTTGAGTTTACTTCAAAAAATTTATTAGATAATCCACGTCTTTCTTCTCTTATCTTATATTATTTTTACTTTGATGTTTAAATAAATAAAATATTGGTTTGTATTATTTATATAAATCAGTTTTTCTTTTCATCTTTTCGTAATTTTGGTCAAAAAATTTATTTTCCGGACACCCCAACCGGTATCACGCCAGACCCTAGAGTGCAGGAAGAATTCCCCACGCTCCCATGAATCAAACCTTGAATGCTTTGGTCAATAACCAGTGCTCTCACCAACATATCTACAGGCCCGGAGGCTTCTTTTTGTAATTTTATATACCTATATATTCAATCACTGAATTTTATTACAGTTGTATGTTTTCGATAAAATATATATTAATTATGTTGTTTAAAATTCATACTTTTATATTATATATCTTTATTATACTTTATTTGAATTAAACTAATTATTCATACATAAAATATACTATTGAAATTCGACCTAATATAAGAAATATTGTATATGTTGTAGAGGATGTCGTCAAGGACCCACAAACCCTATTTAGAATTTCATTTTATCAAAATGATTATATGACATTACGAATCAATTTAATGTATTCTATAAAGTTCTATTATTATTATGAAAGATTATAATTTTTTGTTAACATCGTACAATAATTTTTGGAATACAATTTGAAATTCTATTTTCAAAACTTGTAATTTTCAATTTTCCCAAACTTTATCGTCTACTAACAGTCTGACTGATCATTATGTAATTATATACTATGTAATATCCTATATTTTAAAAACTCACCCCGATTTTTGACACGAACGTCACTGGGGTTGAAGGGGAGGGAGTTAGAAAGGTGAAAAAAAATATAGATAAGTTAATAAAGAATGACATGTAACTTTAGAAAATGTTAACAAATGAACAATACATTCTGGAAAAGAAAATTGTTAAGAAATGGATGCGACGAACAGAGTAGGTAGACGAATTTTTTGTATAATTTGAATGCTAATGTTCTTAATTTAAAAATTATAGAAATAACTAATAATGAGAGATATAATGTGTATAATATTTCTTATATTAGATCGAATTTTAATATTATAGTTTATGCATGAATAATTAATTTAATTCAAATAAAGTATAATATAAATTATGAATTATAATCAACATAATTAATATATATTAAATTGAAAACATACAACTGCAATAATATATAGCGATTGAATATATAGATATATAAAATTACGAAAAGGAAAAAAGAAAAACAAATTTATATAAATAATTCAAACCAACATTTTATTTATTCAAACATCAAAGCAAAAAATAAAATAATATAAGAGATAAAAGACGTGGGTTATCTAATAAGTTTTTTGAAATAAACTCAAAAAGGCATGTAGCATAGTGGTTAAGCCCATGGATATCTTGTAAGGAGGTTGGATGTTCGAATCTTTGTAGTAACACATCTATTAAAAAAAATTTGTATAAAAATATACGAGTGGCATGAAAAGGAAAAAAGAAAAACAAATTTATATAAATAATTCAAACCAACATTTTATTTATTCAAACATCAAAGTAAAAAAAAAAGAAGATAAAATACGTGTGTTATCTAATAAGTTTTTTGAAATAAACTCAAAAATGCATGTAGCATAGTGGTTAAGCCCATGGATATCTTGGAAGGAGGTTGGAGGTTCGAATCTATGTAGTAACACATCTATTAAAAAAAATTTGTATAATAATATATGAGTGACATTTTTGTTATTTTTCAAAAAAAAGAGGGTAAAACGGTAATTTTCTGAAAAGGAAAAAAGAAAAACAAATTTATATAAATAATTCAAACCAACATTTTATTTATTCAATCATCAAAGTAAAAATAAATAAATATAAGAGATAAAAGACGTGGGTTATCTAATAAGTTTTTTGAAATAAACTCAAAAAGGCATGTAGCATAGTGGTTAAGTCCATGGATATCTTGGAAGGAGGTTGGAGGTTCGAATCTTTGTAGTAACACATCTATTAAATTTTTTTTGTATAATAATATACGAGTGGCATTTTTGTTATTTTTCAAAAGAAAATGGTAAAACGGTAATTTTGCGGCCATTTAATTGGCAACTTTTGCCCTTATGTTGGCCTATCTATTACTATATATTATATGCCAACACAAGGGCAAAGTTTGCCATTTTAATGCTTGTGAAGTTACGATTTTACCCCTATTTTTTGAAAAATAACAAAAATACCACTGTTATATTATTATGCAAAAATATGTTAATATTTGTTAATGTAGGAATCGAACCTCCAACCTCCTTCTAAGAAGTCCAAAACATAATCACTATGCTACGTTGTTTTTTGAGTTTACTTGAAAGATTTTATTAGATAAGTCACATTATTTCCTCTAATTCTATATTTTTATTTTTTTATTTTGAACCTTTGAGTAAAGGAAATATTGGTCCATATTATTTATATAAATTTGTATTTTTTATTTACGTTATTATATATATGTAAATGATCAATCATCGTTTTAAATTTTTATTATAGTTGTATATTTTTTATTAAATATACTTTAGTTATGTTGTTGATAATTCATATTTTTATATAATATTATATATCACTATTTTACATTATTAGAATTAATTAATTATACATAAAATATAGTAATGAACTTGATCTAATATAAGAACTATTGTATATGTTATGTATCTCATTATTTGTTAAATCTATAATTTAAAATTAAGAAAATAAGCATCAAAATTATGTAATGCTAATGCTTATACACTTTGTTCGTCACATTCATTTCTTAACAAATTTCTTTTCAAAATAAACACTTCATTTGTTGATATTTTCTAATATTACATGTAATTCTTTATTAACTTCGGCATATCTCTAATTTACTCATTTTTTCGTCAATTTTTTCACTTTTTCCACCATTTTAATCCCCCAGTTGATGTCCGAGTCAAAAATCGGGGTGATGATTTAAAATGTAGAATATTACGGAGTATATAATTACAAAAAAGGTTTTCTTTCATTATAAATGATAAATGTAAAAAATAAAATCTTTACACTCTCTTTGTCATGATAAATGATGAGTATGAAAAATAAAATTTATATGATATAATTTCACATGTTACACATGAATGTAAATTATTTCGGATAAAAAATTATTTTCATTTTCATTTTTCTCTTTGGATATATATAAATGTATTATACTATTTAAATAAAAATATATAAATTCTATCTATAAAATCATACATAATATATAACTACATCAAATATGAACTATATATCATAATTTTTAAGTATATAAAATATCAAATATTTGAGTTAAATTAAAAATGTTTTATTGATCAAACATTTGGACTTTGAGGGGTTTAAATGTATAATTCGACTAAAAAGATAAATATTTGAAAATGTAGAAGATACAATTGAATTGATTCCAAAAAGACAGTAACTCAAAAACATGATCTATGTTTTAAATAAAAAATCAACATGATTAATATGCAATAGATGAAAATAAGATATGATTTTTCTCGATCATAAGAATTATAAAATTGTCTAACTATTAATGACGACCAGTTAGACTATAAGTTTTAATAATAAAAATTCAAATTGTATGTACAAAATTATTGAATGATGTTAAAAAAAGTATAAGTCTTTAATAATAATAGAATTTTATATAATATATTAATTGGATGCGTAATATCATAAAATCATTTTGATAAATGAAATTCTAAATAGGGTTTGTGGGCTTTGAGGACATCGTCGAATTACAACACTGAAGCTAATACACAATAAAAATACAAGTAAAGTTTATTTTTTGTATATGAAAAGGTTGAGTTTATTATTACAAAAATGTCATTCAATATTTGTATTGAAAAAACAGTATAACCTCGTATAAGTCTTCAGGTCAAAATCATGGTTATTTTTCACTTTTAAATAGATGAATAATCTCTGTACATTTATAAAGTTATCACATTTACATTACTTTTTTAAAAAAAAAATTAGTCTTAAAAATGATATATTTATCAGTATATATTTATTTATAACACGTGCAAAGCACGAGTTATTTTTTGTATTATTTTACTTTTTTATTTAAATTATTATAATCAAATTAAATATAGTAACGAGTGGTTCACGTATTTTTACCTTTATTTATGTTTTAAATTTTTGAGTTGTTCTGCCGGATCAGCCGTTCAGAGTAAATGTTAATTTTAACATATTTGTAATAAATGTTTATTTTAATATGTTGTTGATGAGATTCAAACCTTAAACTTCTATGTAGCATAGCTTTTAGTAATACATCTAGATGTTCCAATCAATTTGACTTCAAAGACCCATCAGTATCGATTGTGATTGAAAAGGATATCCAATATGAGTTGTGAACCAAATGATAAATTATACCCCATTTTGTTTATTATAGTTTAGTATAGATTATAGTTGATTCAGAATTCATTAATTTGTACCATATATTTATAAAATTATATAATTGTGCAAAATACATGAATTTTGAGAAATATATATAAGATAATTCAATTTGAGTTATATATGAATTTTTAAAATTTAGGATTTCAATTATTTATGATGATTGAGTTGAAACATTTACTTACGTCATTATAACATGAACCCACTCTATATGAAGAGGAAAAAAGATGGAACCAAAAAATAGTTGTTTGGAAATTATATATATGCACAAGTCATTAATGTTGTCTAATCATTCTTACATCGATAAAAATAATCATGTGCCTTTTATCATATAGATATTAGTTGAATATTACGAAATCTAATCAAATTTACAAGTATTTGATTCATGAAAACGGTACGCAATATTACAAATTTACGATAAATTGCAAATATTATCATCTAATGTATTTTTAATTATAAAATTATTTCGATATATGAAAAAATTCAGTGAGAAATTATTTAATTAATATATGAACAAGTCTCAAAACCTGACAAGGGTACGTTCATCATTCAAAGTAGTTACATTATTCGCCAACAAAATTTCTTATTACTCTGCACAACTCACACTTCTCATCTTACACGATCAAACTTACGATTACACAAAACTCGCGTTAATAAATCGATCTCCTCGCAAAAAAATTATTGACGTTTCTATGCAGGCCCGTGCCTTGCACGGGCTATTACGCTAGTTATATATAATAATAGATAGATAGATAGATAGATAGATAGATAGATAGATAGATAGATAGATAGATAGTGCAAAATATTAAACTAAATAACATAAGATTAAACATAATTAGTTAAACATGATTAACGTAAGAATAGTGCGCAAATTACCTCGAGATCATTTATCCTCCTTCTACCGAAAAGTTCCGTGCCTTAACTTTTCAACAATGAAGAAAAAGAATAAATTCTTTTTATAGGTCTATAACAATTTTTGGCGAGTCTACTTTAGGTTATGAAACTAACAATACAAGCAAGATGCACAGGGAGAGGGTTATAACTTATAACTAATCACAACACAAACGTCCAGTTTAATGATTTTATAGACGTCACCTAAACTCCCGTTTTTTATATATATATATTTATTGAGGATTGTTTTTTTTTAAAAAAAAGAATGAAATTTGAAACCCACAAACAAACCGAAACAAATAAAAAAATCTCGCAAATATCATCAATCTCGCTGGAGAGAGAGAGAGAGATTGTTTGCTTTCTCTCTCCCCCTTGGCTTCTTCTACTTGTTCTTCATCTGATTAAATTAAACAATTAGCGCTTCATTAATTTATAATCAACAATGAACGTTATGCGACGTATCAAAAGCATTGCTTCCGGCCGCTCCTCCGTCTCAGATCTTGTAATCTCTCTCTCTCTCTCTCTCTCTCTCCCTCTCTCTCTCTCTCTCTCCCTCTCTCCCTCTCTAAACACACACAATTGTTACTAATTTTGTTAGTTTAGATTGAATTGATGATTGATGAATATGAAATTATGATAATTTATGCTTGATTGATTGTGTGTACAGTGTAATTGTTAATTAGTTGAGTGTGTGATCTGAATTTAGCTGAATTTAGCTCTACTTTAACTTTTGTGTCGCGAAAGAGTTTGAATTTAATGACAATTCAGCTGTTGTAGAGAGAGTTGGTGATCATAATTGCGATTTTGTTGTGTTTGAAGAAATGTTTGGATTTTTATGCGGTTTGGATATTGTTTGTAGGATTTTGAGAATATTGATTGATTTTGTATGGTTAGAAGGGGTTTCGGACCAATGTGGAGTTAACTTTTGTTATTGCATATGTAAGTTTATGAACCGGACAATTATGTAGGGGTAGTAAAAGATGGAAAAAGATAAAAGCTTTGTAGGTTTTACTAGTATATGTCATCTGATTGTAAAGATGATGCTTTATTTGTCTAATTTTGATTTTTGTGTTACGGTTGTCACTATTACCTACGTGTAATGAGAAGAAAATTGCAATATTTTGTAGAAATTATTTCTTTTTTTTTTAATGGAAAAGCTTGTAGATTTTTTAATATAAGGCACAGAGCTACAGATTTATTCCTTGCCATAAGTTTGAAGAAACTGCTTCTTGGATGTGATTTTTTTTGCCCTTCATATTTCCCTGTCTTAAAAAACTTTCCGCAGAAAGTGGCACATAATTTACATTGCTGAGTCTATAGTTTAGAAACTCTCTGCATCATAATACTCATTTTAAACAAAAAGCTCGATTGGATTCAGTTTTCTTTGCGAGATAACTTATTAGATGATATTGGACACAGTCGAATGAGCTCAAAATTTATTAATCTCATCTAACTTCGTTACATAGTTGTGTATTTTTTTCCCTTGGCATGGTAATCTAGAGTAATGAAATATTGCAATACGACTTTCCTTATAATGCTTGATTGTCTTCTATTTTCTTTTAAATTTTCTTTAGATCTCAAGTTCAAAAGAGTTGAAGGAAGCACCTTATTTGCTACCGAATACCCATTATATACTGCAAACAAGGCAATCTATGTGCCCATATGCTTATTTATGTAATATAATTTTAGGGCGGAGATTCTACTGTAAAGAGGGTAAAAGCCGAGCAGGAAGGGAACTCTGCTGAATCTCACACAACTGAGACATTTACCACTTCAGTAGATCAACATATTGACTATGTAGCTACGGAGAGTTCGGCAAGCACATCCAATGTGTATTCTATTGCTAGACCTGAGCAATTGGACTATGATCAACTTCCTAATAGAATGCGTGGAATGGAGATCACAGACAATAAATCTGACAGTCATGATGAAAAGGTAAAAACTTCATATGTATAAGAAAGTTTATTTATCCGAGGCCCGTTCTGTTTTCTAAAGGAGAAAACTTCTTATGTCTAAGAAAGTTTTGTTTATTTTATTTGTATTGCAGGATATTGAAGCCACAGTAGTTAGTGGTCATGGAACAGATACAGGTCAGACAATTGTGACTTTGATGGGCGATCCAAATGGGGAACATAAACAGGTGAGCATGCGTAATAAATTTACTAAAAGTAATGCTTCAGGCAATTGCTTCCATTCTGGAGAAACCATCAATAACGTCAAAATGCTGGTTGTTCCATATTGTTCATTGTAAGAATGGAATGATGTACAATATTGACATATATTCTGCTTATAACATGCTTCCGCTTTTGAGGAGTCTCTTGCTTATATAACTACAGATAAACTGTTTGGATTTTGGAATACTGACTTAAATATTATCTGCTTGTTTCAGACCATGTCATATATGGCGGAGCGTGTGGTTGGTACTGGTTCATTTGGTGTCGTATATCAGGTGCGTAGTATTAGAGACTTTATATCTTTTGAAGCTGAATGGGAGACATTCTTTGATTTAGATAACTGAGACTTGGTTTATAGAACTTTCAGTTGTCCCAATAAGTTGTTATCATGCACTCACACTTTTTCTAATGTTCAATTCTTTTAGGCTAAGTGCCTGGAAAATGGTGAAGCTGTTGCTATAAAGAAGGTGCTGCAGGATAGGAGATACAAGAACAGGGAACTTCAGATCATGCGCTTACTTCGGCACCCCAATGTTGTGCAACTTCTCAGCTATTTCTATTCAACTACTGAAATAGAGGAAGTGTATCTAAATCTTGTGCTTGAGTTTGTTCCTAAAACAGTGCACCGAATTTCAATGCACTATAGCCGGCAAAACCAACGGGTGCCCATTCTATATGTTCAACTGTACGCATACCAGGTATTTTTAAGTTATGTTAAGAAGCTGATGGTTTTGATGGTTGTGTACCTACATCTTAGTATTACTCAATTAATTATGATATACTGATTAAGTGATTATACTCTCTTGCAGATTTGCCGTGCTCTTAATTATATGCATAATGTTGTTGGCGTATGTCATCGTGATATTAAACCACAAAATCTATTGGTAATCTTTTCACCTCGTGTTTCTATATTACAAAATCAAATTGCATTGTTGCCCATCATGTTGTACAGAGTTTGTAAATTATGTTTCATATAGTAGGGTGTTGGGATGTGATTGTGACTATTATATCTGGCAGCAAATTTAGTTTCCTTTTTTTAAGGTTAACATTCACTGTTCAAGCCTGTGCTCAAGAAGTATGATTATTGGAGGAAGTGGAACCATTTTGTCCAGAATTGCATCCACACTCTTGTGTTCTTTCCTTTTGTTTCTCACTATTTTCAAGGATTACATATAGAAAAGCTTGAAGCTGGTGGAAGTGTAGTGATAATTATGAGATGTTTCAATATTACTACATGCCAATAACACAAGACTTGCTTGTTTACTGATTGTTTTGAATCTAATGGTAGTTTTTTGCTATAGGTCAATCCTCACACGCATCAGCTGAAGCTGTGTGACTTTGGAAGTGCAAAAAAATTGGCAAGTTTTTATGCAAAAGGGAATGTTATTCCTTCAAAAGGGAATGCAAAAATTGGTCAATCCTCACAAAATTTTTGGTTTTATTGCAGATACCGGGTGAACCAAATATATCATACATCTGCTCCCGGTATTATAGAGCACCAGAATTGATCTTTGGGGCTACAGAATATACTACTGCAATTGATATGTGGTCTACTGGTTGTGTTTTAGCGGAGCTTTTACTGGGTCGGGTAGGTGCAAAATATTTAATCATAAGTACACCTCAACAAAGTGTTAATTAAATAATAGTTATCTAACCCGAAAAAAATACCTGGTGCTTTAACCTTGTGCTGGATAGAGTAAACTAAGAGGAATCAAAGGGGATAGAATTCTGAATGCTCAATCCCTTTTGGGGCTTTCCAACACTTGTCTGAGTTGGTGCTACTATATGAGATAACACTAATTCTGTAAGGCACTAAATTGAAAGATAGTAAGGATTAGGGGAGAAGCCAAAGTTGTAACAATTAATAATACATGACTAACCAATAGGGTGGTATTGTTGGTGAATTTTTCAACATGTGGTGATGTTTGAAGCTGTTTTAATTTGCATTCTTTTTTGCACGCCAGCCTCTTTTTCCTGGGGAAAGTGGAGCTGATCAGTTGGTGGAGATCATCAAGGTATTTATTCATTTTATTCACGCTTTTCTTCCCTGCGTATTAGTGATCTATCTGCATCTCTCTCTCTAAATGAACGTCTACATTATACTAGATTTTAGGTACACCAACCAGAGAGGAAGTAAAATGTATGAACCCAAATTACACCGAATTCAGGTTGCCGCAGATAAAAGCTCATCCATGGCATAAGGTTTGTAAATAATCTGAATAGTATGATCTTTAATTGTATCAAATTTCCCTGGCAGATTTTTACATGGTTATTGCGGTATCTGTCCTTGTGCAAGTTGATACATAACGAAGAAAACTGAACATAAATAGCTATATATCATTGTAGGTGTTTAACAAGCGATTGCCTGCTGACGCAGTTGATCTTATATCAAGAATGCTTCAGTATTCACCGAATTTGCGATGTAATCCAGTAAGAACTCTTTTCTTCTTTCATGTCTAGTACATGAGTTGTTTTTATAATTATCTCTTTAAATGTTTTCTTTCATCTAATTCTTGGTCATCTTGGTGCATAGGTTTAACATATACTAGCCTATAACCCGTGCAACGCACGGGCCTTAAAAATAATAAACTAAAAAATTTAATGTGAGCGGAAAATATTAAAATAAAAGTAAAAATTATTATGATAAATTATAAAATGAGAAACTTAAATATTCATTGGAACATAAAAAAATATAAAAAAAATACAAATGAGGCCGAGGAAGATAAATGAGGTATTATTAATATTATTTTATAATAAAATAATATTAATAATAAGGACAGATAGAAAATCTAATATGTTTTAATTAAAAAAAGTAATTGATCGTGATATTTTTAGAAGTGTTTTAATTATATTAATTGTATTTATTAAAAAAATATGTTGACATGTTAAAATAAGTAAGTTTTTTTAATAAGGACAAATAGAAAAGTTAACATGTTTTAATTAAAAAAAAGTAACTGCACGTAATATTTTTAGATGTGTTTTAATTATATTAATTTTAGATGTTAAAAAAATACGTTTACTTGTTAAAATAGGTAAGTTTTTTTAAATAATTAAAATTATTAAAATAGGTTTTAAAATATATAAGTTGCACTTGGTATTTTTGGAAAAGAGAGATTTTAATGATAACAAATATAAAAGGTAATATATTTTAATTTAAAGGTAATTGTCCGTGATATTTTTGGAAACGAAGTAGATTTTGTTAGAAAAAAATGTTTTAACTATAAAAGACAATCAGCTATTTACTATTTTTATATTATTTTATTATTTATTAAATAGAGTATTAAAATAAGTTTTAAAATAAATAAGTAAGGATTGCACCTTATATTTTTGGAAAATAGGGATTTTAGTGATGATGTGTTTTAATTATATTAATTGTATTTTTTTAAAAAAATACGTTCACATGTTAAAATATGTAAGTTTTTTTTAAATAATTAAAAGTATTAAAATAAGTTTTAAAATATATAAGTAAGAGTTGCACTTGATATTTTTGGAAAATAGAGATTTTAGTGATAACAAATATAAAATGTAATATATTTTAATTTAAAGGTAATTGCCCGTGATATTTTTGGAAAAGAAGTAGATTTTGTTAGAAAAAAATGTTTTAATTATAAAAGGCAATCAGCTAGTTAATATTTTTATATTATTTTATTATTTATTAAATAGATTATTAAAATAGATTTTAAAATAAATAAGTAAGGATTGCACCTCATATTTTTGGAAAATAGAGATTTTAGTGGTAAAAAATATAAAAGATATTATATTTTAATTTAAAGGTAATTGTCGTGATATTTTTGGAAAAGGAGTAGAATTTGTTAGATTTTTTTTTAATTATAAAAGGCAATCAGTTAGTTACTATTTTTATATTATTTTATTATATATTAAATAGAGTATTAAAATAGGTTTTAAAATAAATAAGTAAGGATTGCACCTCATATTTTTGGAAAAAATAGATTTTAGTAATAACAAATATAAAAGGTAATATGTTTTAATTTAAAGATAATTGTAATGATATTTTTGGAAAAGGAGTAGATTTTGTTAGAAAAAAAATATTTTAATTATAAAAGCCAATCATCTAATTACTATTTTGGTAACTTGACAATAATACAATTCCATTAAAGATTTGATTTGTAGTAGTTTTCGTTATCCTAAAAAGAAAGAAGTATATTTTTAGCAGTATATCCTAAATTTAAACAAATTAGATCGCACATTTCCATTTTTTTGATTAGATTTCAATATTATTTTATTTTTATGTAGTGAAATATTAATGTAGAATAAAACTTTCCCGAATTTTGATTATATTATGAATTTATTAATTAGAAAAAGTACCGAAAGCCAAAAACCGACCGTTAACCGAAAACCAAAACTTTCAATGTTTCGGCTTTAATAATATAGTATAGATATGTGTATGTATTAGTTATCATAATCTATTCCTAATAGCCGTTAGGTCTCTAGTCAAGCAGTCATCATTTAATCCATATTGAGCCATAATTCAGATGTTATCCTTTGATCAGTGACACAGTCAACTAGTCCTGTAGATGTTTCAGTATTGTTCAGTAGTAAGGAATAGAAGTCTAAACCATACGAGTGTCAAGGTTTAAAAATGTCTATTTCTTCCCTCTAGACTACACTCGTGGCTACATTTCTTCCCTGTAGACTGAAGAGTGCATGTAATATATGCAACATTATTTAAACGAGGGCCTGCTTTATAGTAGACTTCTTTGAGTTCTTCTAAGAGACGGATATTGTTAAAAGCAGTTTTGCATCTTGAATTTCAGTTGGAGGCTTGTGCACACCCGTTCTTTGATGAATTAAGGAAAGCAGATGCAAGCTTGCCTAATGGCCATCCCTTGCCACCTCTGTATGATTTCACACCTCAAGGTAAGCACTTTTCCAACTGTCCTGCATTTGATTTACAGGACTTGTGCAACATTGTTTTTAATTATATATAAAAACCATGGTACATTTTGTCAGAGTTGACCGCTGCATCTCCTGAACTCTGTGAACGTCTCGTTCCAGACCATACAAAGAAATGAAGTTGCGACCAATAATTATATCCGCAGGCATTGGAAATTGAGTGCTTTCATGTTTTATATGAGAGTACTGCATTGCAGCTGTAGAGGAGGCATCATTGTCTAGTCTTCCAGGGAATCTTGACGATGAAATGAAAGCATCGTTGTTCCTATAGCCGCGCACCTATCCATTTAGATAAAGAGGATTGTGCAGGTATTGAGGGTTGCATGTACCGCACATTCTTCATTTTGAGGTTTGATACAAGATGTAATTCTTTTCTTTCTGCATGCCTCATCTGTTGTATATGAGTGTTTTTTCCTCTTGTAATTTTTTTTTTCCATAAGCACATAGATCGGTTATCTTAGTTTTGTTTTTGATTTTTTGTAATATGAATGGATGCCCGATAAAGAATGAGGATATTATATCTATATTTACTTTTTTTTTTTTTTTTTTTTGCATTTAATATATTTGTACAGATGCTAATTTTACAGAACTATACTCCACATGAATGGCTCGTGTTATTTGAATGCAATGATTTGTAGATGTAATTGAATTCTTTCACTGGCTATTCAAATCTTTGTTAATGTTATATGGGTTATTAACATTTTGACCCTCGAAGTTTTCTCAAAAATACACAGTAGCCCTCAAAATAAAAAAATGTACTTCTACACCCTTAATGTATGGTATTTGTACATCCTGACCCTTTTTCATATTTTTTCATTTTTCTCTTCCAATTTTACCCTCATAATTTCAATTTTGACCCTCAAAGTTTGCATAAAAGTACTCATCAACCCTCAAAATATGGCGCACTTGTACATTTTGACCCTTATATTGAGTTGTTTTCATAATCCTCGCAACATTCGATTTGCTGATCTATTCAATGAATATGCTGATCTTTTGGAAGAATATTAACTAGTAATTATAGAGAAGTAGTTATGGATGGGATATGAACTAGAAAAGAATATCTAGGAGCACCACTAGCAACAATCAGAAGTTAAAGAATATGTTTTCAAAGCTCGTTCTGCACTTGCAAGTAATGTAACCACTTCAAAGTCGTACACTAGATAATGGAGGGATCTTAGACACTGATGTCTCATTACAAGTGCAAGTAGAAAAAAAATAACATTGAATTAAGATCTTAATCACACAAAACAAAGTTGGGGGTAAAATAGGAAAAAAAATTCTGAAAGATAATTTTAAGGGTCCAGATGTACAATTACCAAACTTCAAGGGTATGGAAGTACGTTTTTTTACTTTAAGGGCTGATGTGTATTTTCTTGAAAACTTTGAGGGTTAAAATGTTAATAACCCATGTTATATTGCGTATTACTGTTGGAGCCTTGGAGGGAAATATAACAATGATAATTACTTTTGTTATATGCAATGATTATTACTTTTGTTTCTTATATCATGTAACTAAACTAGAATGTTTTGTAAATCCAGTGCTTCCATGTTATGCTAATGCATCTTCAAAAATATGTACTTAAAGTAAATATTTGGTGACAACTGATACAACTTTGAGCACAGTGATAACTGATACAACTTCAAGTTAAAACTATTGGCAATCCTAAATTATTTAAGATGGTGTTTCTATAGAAACTCCTTCAGTTGTGTACTTAATAATGATTAGGATCAATTAACAATTCATTTTTGTATTATTTTCAACTCTTTATTTTCTTATCTTCATTTCCATTAATTTAGTAGAAGATGGTAGAAAAATGAATAGATAATTACTCCTGAATTGACGGTAGTGTCTTAGTAGTGTTTAAGTACGTGTCAAGATTTACTCTTGAAACAAACAGAGTATCAACAGAAGGGGCAGAGCAAAATCTATGAGATCTTGAACAACTATTATCGATGACATCACTTCCTTCGTTAGCTTTTAATTTTTTCCGACCATTATTAGCTTGTTGCTGCCTTTTCACAAAGATGTTTAGAATTGTGTGTGTTTCGCTTGATTAAGATTAAGGCAGGTAGTAAGATATAAACCATCGATATGAATTTTTTTTTATATACCACGTGTTTAAATATAATGTGGACAGTACCAACCTTTGTATTAGGGGTGAGCGCGGGTCGGATCGGTTCGGTTTTAGGTTAAAATCGAAACCGAAACCGCATATCCTCGGTTTTTAAAATCGAAAACCGAAACCGCAACCGAAACCGTCGGTTCGGTTTCGGTTTTAAAATGATCGGATCGGTTAGAATCGGTTCGGTTTCGGTTTTAAAACCGCCTCAAATAAACATAACAAAATAAATAAAATGACTTCGAATTTTTAAGCTTGCAAAGTTACAAATTATTTTTTCGTCCAAAATAAACATACAAAGTTTTTATAATAAATTATTTAAGTCCAACATTATCCGAGAATAATGAAAATTTAACATGATCTTCAAAAATATTTTCTTTGAAATGTATATAAGATAATGTTAGAAATTCAACAATCTCGAGTCTATCTGAAGTCTTTGTATAAATAAAGAGTTTTTCGAGGAAAGCCAAGAAAAATCGTCACTTCCAAAAATAAAGCAACATATAAAATACCTAGATATAGAAGTTTATTAAACTACATTTATTAATCAACTATTACAAATTAAAACTTCAAAAAAAACAAGAACAAGAACAAAATAGTATAATTATTAAAAGGAAGTTCAGGATCTTTATTAATCTACTCCCACTACTCATAAAAATTGGTCTAGTAGAATATATAATATATTTATTTCTTTATTTTTATTAATCGGATCGGTTCGGTTTTTTTCGGTTCGGTTAGGACCTAAAACCGAAACCGAAACCTCAAGAACGGTTCGGTTTTTTAATTTTCGGTTTCGGTTCGGTTTCAACTCGGTTTCGGTTTTTTACGGTTCGGTTTTTATCGGTTTCGGTTCGGTTTCGGTTTTAATTCGGTTTTTTGCTCACCCCTACTTTGTATAGAGCCATACTGAAGAATGACTGGATTGCTGCTGAGGAAGTCATTGATAAATACCCTAGCGTAGTGAAGGGTAAGAGCATCTCCAACGAGGTTGGCTAATACTGCCCTTTGTTTTGCAGCTGTAGATGGAAATGTAAGAATTGCGGAACTGATGATTGCGAAAAATAGTAGTCTTCCAAATTTGCATGGGATTGATATGGCTGCTTCACTAGGACAGAAGGAAATGGTCAAGTATCTCCACCCTTTATCTAGAGTGGTTAACTGGAGTTTAGAGGAAAAGGCTACCCTAGCCACAACTGTCCCTGCCTCACAAGCGCCACTCATTATTCAAAAATTTAATCGAAAAGTTCATGTTCTTCAGTTATTCCATCCATCTACTGAATGAAAAGTTCATGTACTTTCTATTAATAGTTATGTTGAAAATTACCGCAATCAAAGCATCTTTCGCGTTGCAGTTTTGCATTGTCATCAGAAGATTTTCAACCTTATTCACGAAATTGGTTCCATTGGGAGCCTGATAGCAACTCGCAAACACAAGTTTGATGGTAACAATATGTTAGCACCTCAAGAGAAGCTCAACAAAGTTTCAGGGGCAGCACTTCAAATGCAACGAGATATACTTTGGTACATGGTAACTGTTCTAATATTAGAATCCACTGTTAAAAGTAAAAAAATGTGTCTCTGTTGGATTTTTAAGGTTTATAGATAAGCAAGTAGAGAGGCATGATAGGAGAAAACATGAATATGAAGATGTAATATATTGATATAGGTTTGATATATGTTTCTTATTGTCTAAGGATCAAGTCCTTATATAGACTTACAAAATAAAAACTGAAAAATATATATAAATGAAAACATAATTGAGAATTATTTTTGACTGATTCTTGCCATCAAATCAGCCTCCATTGAATATTGAAGCATATTCCAACACTCCTCCTTACTTCAATATTTGTTATTGTCTTCTCCACATCAACATTAAAGATATCTTCATGCTAAAGTGCATTTCTTTTGTGTTTTTTTTGTTTCCTTGCAAATTCTTTTCATGTATACCAATCACAAATTATAGTTGTTTCCCTCATATACTTCAGGAAAAACATTGTAAAATTTATAGAATCAGTACCATGTGTAGGAATGTAAACAAGGTTTATGGTTATGGTTGTGGTTATGATTATGGTTATGGTTATGGTTATGTTTATGTTTATGGTTTATGGGGCATTGTTTTTGTATATGGGTATGGGTCATGGTATTTTATCAAAAGCATAGGTCCCTTAAGAAGAGATCTCTAATACCATGTTGGATTTTTAAGGTTTATAGATAAGCAAATAGAGAGGCATGGTAGGAGAAGACATGAATATGAAGATGTAATATATTGATATAGGTTTGATATATGTTTGATACATCTTATTGTCTAAGGATCAAGTCCTTCTAGACTTACAAAATAAAAACTGAAAAATATACATAAATGAAACATAATTGAGAATTATTATTTGACTGATTTTGCCACCAAATCAACCTCCATTGAATATTGAAGCATATTCCAACAGTCTCGATGAATCTCCGAGAAAATCCCTGGCATTGTAGCGTAGTGGTGCCCCTCTTCTATTAGTAAAAGAAGGTTGAGGGTTCAGTGCAGGCATGGGTGTGTATCGGTTTCTCTGACAAATGCATAATTCTGCCATGTACATCTACCAACTACCTAGATACTTGTTGGTATTTTCATAAAATAAATCTGTGAGTATGTTATAATGTCATACTATCCAGGAAATATAAGAACCTTGATATTGTTATATATTCGTGATTTTAAGCTTGATTAGTTATTTTTCGTACGTAAACAAAGATTTGCTCCATTATTATTTGTAATGCATCTAACCATGACAGGAGGTGCAGAGTATAGTTGGACCTTCCTACAGGGATATGAAAAATAAGGATGGTAAAACCCCACACGACACATTCAAGGAAACACACAAAGGCCTTATGAAGGATGGTGAAAAGTGGATGAAAAGTACTTCTAGTTCATGTTTGGTATAGCCGTTCCTGGCTTCTGTATGTCCTTGAATGTCGTAGAACCTCCACTATGTAACTTAAGACATCATATATGGAATCAACATAAACTAGGCCCATAATGATGCAGCCGATGATGAGGGATGTAAAGTAATAAGGAGGCATGTGATCCTCAAGTACCAAGGCCTGGAGAAATGTGGTGAGTATAGAGCATGAGGAGAGGAAGAGGCACGAAATAGCAATCAAGTACTTCAGTGGCAGTGCAAAGTACAAATCTTCCAAGTGAAATCGCGATAACTGAGTTGACAGAAGAGTTCCCAAGGCAATCAAAGAAGCAAAGAAAGTAAGGCCAACATAACTTAAACATGCCCTTCTCCCTTAAAGAGCAGGGGAGTGCCTTTCTCTTGATCAAATCCTCCGGGGAGAGTGAAAACAGCTGTGAAACTCACAGCGGCAATCAATGCTGCCACAACCATTAAGCCCTGATTCATTTCTTTCACTGCTTTCTCAGCTGCTTCTCGTTTCTTTTTGTAGTCTTTCATCAATAAATCTTCTGCTGCACTCTCATCTCTGTTCCGAATATGCAATAGATGTGGAGAACAGTCATGTCTTATACGCTGTTTGAATCATGGAAACCAATAAAAATCCTTGACAATAATATTGACAGTTGTTTTGATGTATTTTGTGTAGTTTTTCAATCAAGTATAAGGAAAGGGGGAGAGAATTCAAACTGATGACCTTGTTATAGGCAAAGGGCTGAGCTTTTATCGCTGAATCCTGAATTTGACTGTTTTAGTTGTAGTGTACTACATTTTCATAGCAGTGACAATTTGGAGCTAAAAGAGACATAAACAGTTTAAGTAATATACAGTCGAAGTATTTACCTGAAACCAAAAGATATCCCAAGCCATGAGGTTAGCTACTCCTAGAGAAAAATTAGTGGCAGGCTTGGTTTTGGTTGCATGATGCAATATTGTGTCTCCATTATTATCAACATCTAACAACATTCTGTCCTTGTTAATTGCAGATTCTTTCAGCTTCTCATAAATTTCACCACCCCTATGCTCTGCTGCAAAATGGAAGACATTCTTTCCATCCTTATCAATAGAGAGCAATTCATTAAAAAGCGCGTATTATATGCTAGAATTTAATATTTTTCATTTTTTTCACCACCCCTATGCTCTGCTGCAAAATGGAAGATGTTCAGGTATGCCCTAATAGTTCAGGAAAATAACGGAGGATTTCCCCAAATAGTTCAGGTATGCCCATTTCAATGGGTTGTATAAGAGGGTTTGGATGTTCTTTATCCGATGTACCACACTGATCATGGTCTTTATGTGCAGAATATGTGCAACGACTCCAATCTTCCTCTTCCTCTAGCAGTTGCTTTGCAAGTGCTACTGCAGCCATGTTCTTTCGCTTTGTATCATCTATTGTTTGAATCCAAGGCAATCCTAGGGAAAATAATACAGACATCCTCTAACTTGCTACTTAGTTGTGTAAAAAGAAAAATATATCATCTCAAATTAAAAAGTAATTACTTACACCTACAATTCAAGTATCAAACTGTCACTCTATTTTTCTTCTTCTTTTTCAGTGTGACTTCAAGTTACAAAGCTGATGTTCTTCTTATGAGAGTTTGTTACGATGATTCTGTTACATTTGTGATTATATGTAACTAAGCTTGTGTATCATTTGAGACTTGAGAATGTATGAAATATTATATTCTAGAGATTGCTTCATGAATGTTCACTGCAGAATGAATCTAGCAGAATGAATCTAAAGAGTTCCACAAAGTGGTAGATCTATAATCATTTTTAGGTGTATAAACTATGGTCTATTATAGAATCTAATATAACTTATTATATTATATTATTAAAGTTGAAATATTAAAATTTTGATATTAAAAACTTACTATAATAATTATATTTCTTTTAGTTTTTGATGGGTGTTTATATTAAAAACTTATTTTACGGTTTTATGTACTTTGATAACAACTTGGTTCTCCTCATTTTAATTTTTTATGAGCTTTCAGACATAAATCTCTTTTTTTTTTCCTAAAATAATTACGGATAACATATAGGTTAAACATATAGTTAAAAATTCTATCGGAAGTAGAATATATTTCGAACTTATAGAGTACATGAGTTAGAATTTACGGGACAGACATATAAAAAAATTCTATTAGAAATAGAATAGGTATTTGTAAAACATAGTTAAAAGTTGTATTGGAAGCAAAATAGGAGTGCAAATATCTACAAGTAACTTTGTTTTCAACGAGAGAGCGGCTAATTAGAAAGGAGTAATTAACATTAAAATTAATATATAAGACAAGTATTACATATGTTAAATTTGGAGAAAAGCTGAATTTTTAGGTTAAACATATAATTAAAAGTTTTGTCGAAAGTAGAATTAGTTTTCGAATTTATGTTGTAGAAGAAATCATATTTATAAGAAATAAAAGTTTTATTGAAAATTGAATAAGTGTCTGCAAAACATAATTAAAAGTACTGTTGAAAGTGAAAGTAAAATAGGAGTGTGAATATATATATATGTGTTTTTTCAACGAGCGGCTCATTATAAAAGAGTATGTTAACATGAAAACTAATATATAAAACAAGTATTTAATATATAAATTTTGGAATTTTGATTTTAACAAGAAAAATGTGTTTAACGGGGGAATGACTTATTAGGGAGAAATGAATATTTGTTGTAATTTTATAGATAAAGTTTTAAAAAAAAAATTATAATGCCACATCGAAGCGCGGATTTCTCAATTAGTAATTTTAAAAAATAATATGATTTTAAATTGTGAAATAAAAAACAAAAGAATTTTTAATACCCTATGTTATCAAGAGTTGAATTCATTATTGTGTAGAAGTAAGAAGTATTCATAATTTTAAAGACATGTAATGGAAATTGTTTTAAAAGATAAGGTAAAAAAATATTGATGATGTAGAAAATATTTAAGAGAACCATTTCGTTTAATAAATGTAAAAGATAATACAAATATAGATCGTAAAAAAAATTTAAAAACAAAAAATATTTTAATATGTTATCAAGAGTTGAATTCGTTAGTGTAAAAGCAAGAAATGTTTATAATTTTGAATTGGTTGAAAAAAAGAGTTAAAAATAAGGAAAATGCTAGAGGCACAAAATTTGTTCCCAAAATTCTTCCCAAATACACATGATAATTCATGATTCGTTGTAATAATAAGTGGACCCCCTGCATTCACATCAACAACACCAATCAAAACATTCCAAATTGCCACATCACCTATGCCATGTCATTTAGTAACAAATTTTTGTACCAAATTTTGTGCCTCTAGCACTACTCTAAAAATAATGGCAAGGAATTGGAAAAAGACGAGGGCATACATAAATCTATTATCTATTATATATATAATAGAGCAACTAGGGGTTTGTGTGAGACAAAAAAATTAAAGTGAAATTACGATTATGCCCCCAGTTATTCAGTCTCAATTTACTAAAATAACCCTACTTATTATATAATAATAATTATGTAATTAATGCATATATTAATTACATCTAATTCATTAATCGTCATTAATACCTATATATTTATTATCCATTAATATTAAATACAATAATTTATAATTATATTTTTACAAATACTTAAATGATTAGATAATTAATATCGTCTATTAAACTTTTAACATTACATTTATAACGAAAATGGGTTTAAATTTGCACATAAACAGATAAAAACGAATATTTACTTAAATTATAACACTTAAACAAATTAACTAATGACATCACATACTTTTGTCAACATTTGAATAACTCATTTATCACACTAAAAAAATTCATAAAATTTAATAAAATTTGTGAATTCAGAATATATCCGTGCTTTTGGTTACTAAAATTTACATATTTTTCAATTAGCTAAATGAAACTAAGGACCGGAGTGCAACTTTGATCAATTGATGCGGAAATGAGTAATATGTTATTGTGTGAAAAGAAAGAGATATTTCAGATATATCAGTGCATGGCGGATGACCTAGATAAATTTGATATTCAAAAATTTACTTAATAATATTTCAAAATTAATATGTCAATACATACATCTGCGTGTGTGTGTGTATTAAACTGTATCGTTAAACCCGAAATATTAAAAAATTATCGATCATGTCGGACTTTAAGTTTTTGTTACACCTTATATATGCCAAAACCAAAAAACATATACTCTGAACAGTGCCGGTGGCTGACTCTCACGCATTTGATGGAATTAATGCGAGACAGTTGCTAGCGTGTATATTACAGACACAACATATAAAACTAAGACAACTGATGCAAATCAACTCACTTTCTTCTTAATCCATTAACTATCTCTTCCAAACTAATGAACGCCCGTATTCAATCACGACTATTGCAAAATTCAAAACTTCAAAATTTTTACATTTTTTGTTTTTCAATTAGTTAAATGAAACTGAGGATCAGAGTGCAACTTTGATCAATTGATGCTGAAAAGAGTAATATGTTATTGTGTGAAAAGAAAGAGACATTTCAGATATCTTAGTGCATGGTAGATGACCTAGATAAATTTGGTATTCAAAAATTTACTTAATAATATTTCAAAATTAATATGTCAATACATACATGTGTGTGTATTAAACTGTATCGTTAAACCCGAAATATTAAAAAATTATCGATCATGTAAGACTTTTAGTTTTCGACACCTTATATACGCCAAAACCAAAAAGCATACACTCTGAACAGTGCAAGTGGCTGACTCTCACACATTTGATGGAATTAATGAGAGACAACTGCTAGCGTGTATATTACAGACACAACATATAAAATTAAGGCAACTGATGCAAATCAACTCACTTTCTTCTAAATCCATTAACTATCTCTTCCAAACTAAAGAACGTCCATATTCAATTACAAAATTCAAAACTTCAAAATTCTTACATTTTTTGTGAACAAGGGTAGGTCATATAAAAAATTGGAAAAAATTAATTTAAAATGACAAGTAATTCATTTCTTAAACATGTAAGAAGTTCAGAAAAATGTGAATTTAGATCATACCCGTGCCTCGCACGGGTTTTAAAAAGCTAGTTGTATTTAAAAAGCACAAGGCCACACAATTAAATGTGTATATATACGTACCAGCGTATAATCCGTGCACGGATGAATTTTAGTATTTTTGATTTATTATTTTAGTATTTTTTATATGATTCATTTAGTATTTTTTATCTTATTTTATTAACATTTATTTGTATTTTAATCTTAAAAATTCTTAATATGTTGTTGACGGAATAATATCTTGAACTTTTGAATGTAGCTTAGAAAAATAGATGATATAAATATTTAATAATAATATGTTGTTGACGGGATTCGAACCTTGAACTCGTGAGAGCATTTTAGATATCAAGAAAAGAATATTCTTTTAATATTACATCCAACGATTCTCATTTATCTATATTTACATCTAACGATTACGATTATTATTTAGAGAACCAAACTACCAACCAAATAGAGAGTAGTTTATTTATAATAATATAGTATAGATTAGGCAACTACTAAACTTCTTACCCAAAAATTTGTGTCACAAACAACAATACTAAGTTACATATCTTTAACTCTTTTAGTTTCCCTATTTGTTTCTTTTCAAATGATTGATCGCTTTTCAAATTCTCATCGATTAATTGTTAGATTTTATTTCTATTGATTTTCTTTTCTTTTCTTCATTCATTTGTGTCGTGTACTTTCGTGTTTCGTGTATCAAAATGTTAAACCCAAAATCACCCGTTTAGGGTTCGTGTGATTTCGTGTTCGTGTACCTTTGTGTCGTGTACTTTTCGTGTAATTTTAATTAATAATAAAAATAAATAAATAAATGTATTGAAATATTAAAATTTTAGGTAATATTTTTAAAAATATGTATTAAAAAAATACATTTATATAGTATTTACCAATAATATTTTAAATTTGTGCATAATCACATAAATAAATGTTAAATATCTAATAAAAATATTAAAATATCTAATGTAAATATTAATTTATAAATATTTATCTATTTATTTCGTGTACTTCGTGTCGTGTCGTGTACTTGAAGGGTAAACCAAAACCCGACACTAAATCTCGATCGTGTACTTACGTGTTCGTGTACTAAAAATACAAATCCAAACACTAAATTTTCGTGTCGTTTCGTTTCGTGTCGTGTCAAAAATTGCCGGGTCTAGTTCTGTTCAAAAAAAAAAAAAACGAGGTCCTTTAATTTTCTTTTCTACCCTAACTTAAAATGTTTGCTAGGCAAGATTTAAATTTCGTTGTTGAAAGTTAAATATAAAAACAAAAATTTACACAAAAATGATAAAAAGAATTTCTTTAACTAATAATATTTTGAAGTTAAATTTATTATTTACGAGTTTAATAAATCATCCTTTTGCTGATTATTATACATTGATCTCATTTTCTCAAGTTGTTTTTAACTATTAATAATATAAACTATATTAATTATACAAACATAAACGTAGAAAAATAATTTAGATTAAAACTTAGTGTACCCTAATACAACAATTGTTGCTATTCTAAAAACAACTATAAAACTAAATACTAATAATTAAAAACTTGCAAATTATCATATAAATTTTATAGCTATGTACTTATTGAAGGTGTATCAAATATGATTTTGGGAGGCTCTGCAAATGGCCCTATGTTGAGGGTAGTTTGCACATCTTCAAAGCCTGGCCTGGTCTTATGAATATTATAATCATATAAATTCTACATGAGTTCTTTCATTATCCTATTTCTCTCTTTTTCTTTTGTTTTCTTTGTGCAAATGAATACTCTCTTCTCACCTCATAAATTACCATGTCTGCAGATTTTTTTTTTAATCACATTTTTTGTCTGTTTCAAATTTTCATATCATACTTCTATTTTGGTGTGTGGTATTCTGAATTTGTAACAATATGTTTGTCTTTATTAATTTGAATTTGTAACAATATGTTTGTCTTTATTAATTTATATCTACCATGCATTGAGTTCTTTCAGTTGTCTATAAATTCTTATATTATGTTACCGCTGCACAGCTGCACTTGTGTTATGTTTCCGAGTTAAATGAGTTGTCTTTTGTAAAAGAAGTTGTCTTTACTAAAATGTAAGTTAATACTTTAATTTGAATTTCAATGTTAGAATCTTAAATTTCAGAGCAAATTTTAGAGTTTTACTTCACTCGTTCGAATACGAAACAAGGTAATTTCCATCTTTGTAGTTAAGTTTCTCTCTTTCACCTATTTATTTCTCTTCTTTTTGTTTTCTTTGTGCATTAGATGAATGTTCTTTTCTCACATCATTAATTAATTTGTCAGATTTTTTTTTTCCATCATATTTCATCGTCTGTTTCAAAATTTTCACATCATTTTCATGTCGGTCAAGTAAATAATATGATTCAAACTCATAAGTTTGGTCGTTTAACAAGAGAATCCTCCTTATCTAACACACATATGTTGACATGAGGGCATAAAATTTGTTATACACTTCTAAGATGGTTTTTATAAACGATAAACTAGATGCACTTGAACACTAAATGATACAAAACACACCTGAAGTAGTTGATGATACACTGAATAAAGTTCGAACATTAGAAGAAAATCCCTTGATCTCAGTCTCTTCCAACTCACTTTCGGTGTTTATTTCCAATATTCTTGTCTCATGAACGAAGCTAACAATAAGAAACAAATCAACTCTAACATATCACAACGACCACATCCCAGTAATTTCTTCAAGTTCCTCAGATGTCTATGCCTAGAGATGTGTATTCAAGTAAGTTCTAAAATATTAAGTAATTTTCTAATAAGAATAATATTAAGCAAATAAAACTAGGTATGAGAAGCCAACCAACTTTTCAATTCCAAATCCATAACGCCATACATTGAAGGATTGATTTTTTCTATATTTCGAGCATGTTGCAATTGTCCCTTTCCCATGCCTAGAAGAAACAAAAAAATAATTTTGACGTATTCATGAAAAGTTTACTAATAGATTTTAAGACATATGTAGAATGCTGTTCATGAATTATTATAAATAATATTCAGAATAAATATAAAAATAAACATTACTTTTATAAATTCAAATCCAAAACTAATATATTTCTCTTTTGACAGGAATTAAAATTATATTCAGATGACAAGGACTCGGTGTAATTAGCCTGTGTAAATGGTCGTAGTATTAATAATATTGGCATGTTACCGAGAAGGTGTGTTTAACATAATGTATTTTTGTTAACCATATCGTATAATAAAAATTAACTCACACGAGGGCGAAAGAATCGGAGTAATGTGATATTGCCTTTAACTGATAACTCCGTCATATACCCTAAACTATCTCATACATCATCGGAAACGAAACAAAATACTCTCGACGGCTTCAACACCGTCGCAACATAATTGTAGTTTACCATGACTCATGAAATCGAAATCGAGAGTGAGAGCGAGATGAGAGATATAAAGAAGATTTAGATAGAGAAAAGAGAGAATATGAAAGCGTGAACAAGATAAGAGCTGTAGAGTAGATTTAGAGAGAGAGAAGAGATAAAATAAAAGCGTGAACACGAAACCTCTCCATTGTTTCCATGTCTGGTTCTTATGTCTTAAGACTCTTTACTTGCTAATTTGGTAAATATATGAATACTGATTTTAGCTTGGATATACAAACACAAAAATATTTGAAAATTTGTTGTCGAATAAGAGTGGATGATAGCGGTAATTACCGATTTTTCTGGGTAAAAAACAAAAATACCAATTAGGAAAACCAATGATTATTTTATAACAAATATGATATGTATTTGGTAATTGGGTATCCGATTTTGTACAAATATACGCATTTATGAAGAGAAATGACCCTTATTATCACAATTTTATAATAAAATGTCCTAAATATTAGAACTGAAATAAAAGGTCTTTTATATCACTACAAAACGAGGGATTAACATGCGTTTATACTTTCAGTTTGAAAAACATAAAAACTCTGTTGCAAGCTACCTGTTGTATTCAAAAATGATACTCCCTCCGTCCCAGTGAATTCTATACACTGGGACGGGGCACGTAGATTAAGAAAAAATATAAAAAATGAGTAAAATTAGATGAAAAGTGAGTAAAGTGGTGGGACCTATCAATATTTAATAATAGATTTGAGATAGTGGAGGAAGTAGTGGGTGTAATAGTGATTTATATTGTTATAGAATAGAGATAGTGGAGAAAGTAGTGGGTGTAATAGTATTTTATATTGTTAAATATTACTATTTTTGGAATGTATAGAAATGAATGGAACGTCCCAAAATGGAAAGTGTATAGAAATGAATGAGACGGAGGGAGTAAGACGGATGAGACAGATTCACGTGGGTGGGGTGGGGCGGGGCGGGGCGGGGTGGGGTGGGGGTCACTTGACCTGAATTTTGCTTTTGAAATTATAAAGATAACGCAATGTAAATATGCGTTAGTATGAAACACATGAAAAAGATGCATTTCTTTTACCTTTTTCATTAGTGAAAACGAATATAAATGTTGTGGTACTTTTGAAAACGAAGATAAAAAATGCGTTTTGTGAAAACACATATAAATAATGCGTTTTTTTGTGATAAAAATGGCCATTTTTTTCATATATAATATTTTGGATCATTTCTCCTTAAATTGTGATAAAAAGGACCAACACCCTTTGTGAATGGGGTATCCAATTTTTTTCTTTTATAATACCCAATTGTTAGTTGGGTATCCAGTACAAATGCATTTTAACCATACCCATTTCTAGTGTGGTATTTTATTCAAATGCGATATCCAATTGGCAATTGGGTATCCACATCGTTAAAAACAACCATTACACTCAAAAATTGTTATTTTTGTTAATTTTGATTAAAAAATATTTTTTTTTTACAATTTCTAAATAAGACTTTTCATTTTTATTATACAAATGATGTAAAATATGTATTCATAAAATAGATATTTACATGTATATATATATACTAGCCTATAACCCGTGCAACGCACGGGCCTTAAAAATAATAAACTAAAGAATTTAATGTGAACGGAAAATATTAAAATAAAAGTAAAAATTATTATGATAAATTATAAAATGAGAAACTTAAATATTCATTGGAACATAAAAAAATATAAAAAAAATACAAATGAGGCCGAGGAAGATAAATGAGGTATTATTAATATTATTTTATAATAAAATAATATTAATCATAAGGACAGATAGAAAATCTAATATGTTTTAATTAAAAAAAGTAATTGATCGTGATATTTTTAGAAGTGTTTTAATTATATTAATTGTATTTATTAAAAAAATATGTTGACATGTTAAAATAAGTAAGTTTTTTTAATAAGGACACATAGAAAAGTTAACATGTTTTAATTAAAAAAAAGTAACTGCACGTAATATTTTTAGATGTGTTTTAATTATATTAAGTTTAGATGTTAAAAAAATACGTTTAATTGTTAAAATAGGTAAGTTTTTTTAAATAATTAAAATTATTAAAATAGGTTTTAAAATATATAAGTTGCACTTGGTATTTTTGGAAAAGAGAGATTTTAATGATAACAAATATAAAAGGTAATATATTTTAATTTAAAGGTAATTGTCCGTGATATTTTTGGAAACGAAGTAGATTTTGTTAGAAAAAAATGTTTTAACTATAAAAGGCAATCAGCTAGTTACTATTTTTATATTATTTTATTATTTATTAAATAGAGTATTAAAATAGGTTTTAAAATAAATAAGTAAGGATTGCACCTTATATTTTTGGAAAATAGGGATTTTAGTGATGATGTGTTTTAATTATATTAATTGTATTTTTAAAAAAAATACGTTCACATGTTAAAATAGGTAAGTTTTTTTAAATAATTAAAAGTATTAAAATAAGTTTTAAAATATATAAGTAAGAATTGCACTTGATATTTTTGGAAAATAGAGATTTTAGTGATAACAAATATAAAATGTAATATATTTTAATTTAAAGGTAATTGCCCGTGATATTTTTGGAAAAGAAGTAGATTTTGTTAGAAAAAAAATGTTTTAATTATAAAAGGCAATCAGCTAGTTAATATTTTTATATTATTTTATTATTTATTAAATAGATTTTAAAATAGATTTTAAAATAAATAAGTAAGGATTGCACCTCATATTTTTGGAAAATAGAGATTTTAGTGGTAAAAAATATAAAAGATATTATGTTTTAATTTAAAGGTAATTGTCGTGATATTTTTGGAAAAGGAGTAGAATTTGTTAGATTTTTTTTTAATTATAAAAGGCAATCAGTTAGTTACTATTTTTATATTATTTTATTATATATTAAATAGAGTATTAAAATAGGTTTTAAAATAAATAAGTAAGGATTGCAACTCATATTTTTGGAAAAAATAGATTTTAGTAATAACAAATATAAAAGGTAATATGTTTTAATTTAAAGATAATTGTAATGATATTTTTGGAAAAAGAGTAGATTTTGTTAGAAAAAAAATATTTTAATTATAAAAGCCAATCATCTAATTACTATTTTGGTAACTTGACAATAATACAATTCCATTAAAGATTTGATTTGTAGTAGTTTTCGTTATCCTAAAAAGAAAGAAGTATATTTTTAGCAGTATATCCTAACTTTAAACAAATTAGATCCCACATTTCCATTTTTTTGATTAGATTTCAATATTATTTTATTTTTATGTAGTAAAATATAGTGAAATATTAATGTAGAATAAAACTTTCCCGAATTTTGATTATATTATGAATTTATTAATTAGAAAAAGTACCGAAAACCAAAAACCAACCGTTAACCGAAAACCAAAACTTTCAATGTTTCGGCTTTAATAATATAGTATATATATAAAATTTTTGCAGAATTTTTTTAGTATTTTTATTTAACATACACAAAAAAGTTACTAAAGGTATGTGACATTTTTCGATCGAATATGTTTCACATTTAAATATATACATGATTCCATTTTGAATTAGGTTTTATGTTTAAGTACACAAAACACGATTATACCGAAAACACAATGCTGAGTGTAGAAACAAATTGATCGGTATTTTCAAAATTAAATATACGTGATAAAACTTATACATATCAATTTCAAAATTTTAATACTTGTTATTCATTTTTTCATTATTAAATTAATTATAGTTAAACTTTCTTTTTATATATAAAAAGTAAAAATACTATTTATATTTTATTACAAAAGACTTGGTCCGAGTTCTAAAGCAAATTGTGTAGAAAGATTTTAATGATTCTCTTAAATAGTTATCTATATTTTTATTATATACTTTAGAAATCTTTAAATTAAACTCGTTCGATATGGAGCTCGAATTGAGTCCAATATGACCGAATCAACTTGATATAGTAGTATATTGGTATGGTCCAAAAGCTTTCGAATTTTTGTCTTAAATTTTTTATGTGGACTTCGCAAAACATACAAATAGTATAAAGTATGCAGTGTGGAATTCCAGAAGTATTTGTTGCCTAGAAAACTCTCATGCCATCCTTATGATTTTTAATTTTTTCTATGCCTCTTACAACATTTCGAGTTTTATTTTAGATCTACAAAATCTTAAATGTCCATGTAAGCTACGAAAATCACGAACCAGCACAAAGACAATCAATCCTCGCCATAAAATTGCATGACTAAAAATTAGCTAGATATTGAGGAGGTTACAATATTATTCAAAGAAGCAATTATAGTACAGGTTTAAACTACTTAAGTAATCACTATAAGAATAATTGAATCAGACAAGGCTTTTTACCCGTTGTCTGATGCCCTAGAAAACCGTTGTCCATTGAGATGCCGTCTGTTACGCAGCTCAGACAACGGACGCGTCCGTTGTCTGATTCCCTACAGACAACGGTTTTGATCTTAGAAAACGTTGTCTGAAACGCGTGAACAACAACGGTTGTTGTAGAAACCATTGTCTGACAAATAAATCAACAATTGTTTATTAACTAGAAAATGTTGTTATTTTAATTTTCAGACAAGGCTTTATTTTTCAAAAGAGTGTTGTGTGATCTAAATATTTACGACGGTTTTAGTAGAACAACCCCATTGTCTTAATAGTTTAACACAATGGTTTCCTTTCTAAAAACTGTTGTCTATTCTTGACTTGCACAATTGTTTTCTTTAAATACCTGTTGTCTGAAAGCTGTTAGGCAATGGTTTAAAAAGATAAACATGTTTGAATATTAGCAGAACCACAACAGTTTTTGTTTCTAAAACACTTGTTTCTGATTTTGATAGACAACGGTATTGGACAAAAAACAATCTAATAAGCTAGATTTTTGTGCAACAAAAAATCTTTAATAAACAAAATTTCCCAGATTTCAAATTCAATATGAACCCAAACATGACTTAATAACTTTATTATTAGTACTTACACTGGAAAAAATACATCTACAATGCTTAGAAATTCTCAATCTAATAAGTCAGAGTGTACAAGTAAAGCTGATGGTATGATGCAGTGTCAAAAATGAATACTCTATTTCTCTACACAAGTTCGACGAAACCTAACATTTATATTCCGAAAAACCTCCACCTTTTTCACTTCTTATACACTCATGCCAGCACCTCTGAAACACCACAGGGACGCAGCAAAGGCTCATCAGTCTAGATGATTTTTAAAGCCTGCAGCACCATGAAACAAGTAAAAAACTGCACATGAATGATCTATCTCAAAAGGCTGATAATAAAAGAATTAATAAGTGATAGTAATATGGTTAATTCTCTGTTATTAGCGTACCAGGAGTGTATCAATAGCCTCCAACTCAACCCAACATAAAACCTGCCTACCCTTTTCCAGTCTTAGGTCGTCCAGTCAAGCACTTAGCAAATCACAATCACACACACACATTGCATCACAAAACACACCTTAATTAACACAAAACATAACAATCAATCACAAACCTGTAACTTTGGGTATTGTTTATAATCACAAACCTATAACTATGGCGCACCAGAGACAAATGTATCTGCAAGGGAAGCTCTGGTAATTTTTATCCCAGCAAACTTACTTACCAATCTATTTCAGATTTGGATTCTGTTTCTGTTAAGCTACTGTTAATTTTGAACACATTTATATGTTGCGAATCCCAAAAACAAATAGGTCTAGATAACTCTAAATTTTTTAACTGTATATACCTTTCATGAATAGTAACTCAGGAGTCTCTGCAAACCAAATCAGTTTGTGATAAACATTGATAAATAGAAAGAATGTGATAACCATCTGTGTTATTTAAGTCCTCTGCTACCTTACGAGGATGCCTTCTTACTATCTTACACATTATAAAGAAATATAATACCATACAATTTTCACTTTTCGACTCTGATCATTTTTGCAAGAAGCAAGTAGAGATATACCTGTACATGTCTTTTTTTTCAATAGAAATACCTAGATGTCCTCCTGAGACTTTCTTAGGACTTTAAATGTCAATGTGCAACACACAGTCTGATTCCATTAATCCATTGTCATTTCTATCAATCGTAAGAAAGGGAAGAATGCCAACTTCAAGTTTTGGCTAACAAGCATCTTATTCTTAACGATTGACATCACTACTGGTTAAAACAATGTGACTTACTTTTAAAAAGCACCACATTTTGATGTGTTGATTAGTACTTTGAGTTATGTTTCGATGGGAAATCATTTGCCTCAAAACATGATGGAAGCACTGTTTATGTTTAACATATTTATCACTCTTGAGTAAATTTGCGCACCCTATCTTCCATTGATAAGTGTTACTCTGTATGTTTAGCAGGAGGTAGCTAGTCAGCAGGAGTACTTGAAACTCAAAGCACGTTATGAGTTAGCTACATTCCAGGAAGAGAAAACCATTATTCATTTGAAAACAGCACACCTTAATAAGCTACATAAATTATAAACAATGCCATAACTACAGAAAAATTATCAGAAAATTCTTACCTCTCCAAGAAACATAGCTGACAAGGCAACAGAGAAAAAAGGTTCCATAGCCTTGATTGTATGAGTAAATGAGACAGACACTTTTCCTAGGCTCATATTAGTGAAGAGATTGCCTAATGTGTGCACCACCGCCATAGGAAGAATTGCTATAAGCTACAAGCAAATGGCATGGCCAGAGTCAGGACCAGAAGTCATATCAAAACACCAAAAGAACAAATTGCAGAGTGTGAAAATACCTGTGCGCCTGTAATTTTAGGACGTTTGTAAATATTGGATGTCCACATGAGAATAACGAGGACTGTTCCAACTGCAAACTGAGCTGCGGTGACAGTCGCTGGATATGGAAAAACTTTGAGTACCTATACAAATTGATATCGTAAAATATGACTACATCTTGTACATCATAAACTTGAAAAAACAAACATCAACTGTCTGTGTTCATTTTGTACTGGTAGTTTGATTTAATGACATAGTGAGGTGTATATGCACACTGTAAACCCATAGTAATTTGAAACTTGAAGGCAGAAGTGACCGAAACATAACAAGTGCAGAGAGAGAATTTCAAAAAACAAATTATGAATTCTCTGTTTTCACTGACAAGTTGGTGTGACCTGCGCTGCTTGTTTATATTTGAGGTTCACACAGTTCCTAAACCGGAGATATTACTTCGTCAACATCATCATCATCAGCGCTCAGGGAGATTGAATCAGGAATGTAGCATAGATGAGTTTTTAACAGATAACAAAGAAGAGTCGAAGGTCTATTATTACACTTCTACCAAAATCATCATGCTCAAATTCTATATTATACTTCTACCAAAATCGACTTTGGCTCAAATAAAAAACACACACACTTGAGACGGAAATTGTCTTTTCTGCTACTTGTCTGCTGTTTCCCACTAGTTGCATATAAATAAGACCAAAAACACATATGACAATCTGATTCAGAGACGAAGGCGATATGAACAGGGTAATTATGCATATAAATGTAAAGCCCCAAATTAAAGCCCTAATTTAAAGCCCCAATCGAAACCCTAACTGAAACCCTCAATTGAAACCCCTAATCGTAACCCTAATTGAAATTAAAATAGAAAAGTAAAGAAGATAGCAAAATCAATGAAGTAGTTAAAATTATGAAGTATTTACCAATTAATCCGGTTGAGAGATGGAATCCAGTGATGGAATCCCTAAAATCAAAAACCACCTGCAAAATCAAAAACAAATTAGATTCAAATTAGAGATGAAAAAGGGGAATAGATAAAAGAAGAGAAGAAATATGAGAGTTGAGTTTTTGAATCTATGGCGTTCATAATTCGTCGCTTGAAAGTTGAGTGAGAGAGGGAGAGTGAAATTGAGACTGAGAGGATAAGTGTATGAGAGAGCGTTTTTTTCGTTTTCTCGTTTAAGGGAAAAAGTCTGCTTCCAATAATTTAGTTTGGGGGGAAACTTGCCGCCTTTTATTTTTTTCAGACGGGTGTAATGTTTTTTAATTCTTATTATTTAAAATTAAATAAATATCATGTGTAATTAGTCAATTACATAATATAATTAAAAAAATATTAATATATTATACATGATTTATAATAGTAAAAATTAATTCAAAATTCGAATGTTACTGCATCATTTTTGATAATTTAAAAAAATAGTGAATCGAAGACTGAATGCGAGAGAGAAATTAATTAAGGGGGCAAAGGGTGCTCGTAATAATTTTCGTTTAAGGGGGAAACATTTTATAATGTTTTTGAAAAGATGCGGCACAACCGGGCCTTGTTATTTTTTGATTATTTTTTCCCAACACTAGAATGAGTACTGATTAACATCCGTACGGTTGGATCGTCGAAGAAATCATTTAAAAAAAATATTCAGTGAATCTGACACATGTCTCGTTCCCAAAAGTAGTAGTGTTCTAACGTTTTTGAAAAGATGCGGCACAACCGGGCCTTGTTATTTTTTGATTATTTTTTCCCAACACTAGAATGATTACTGATTAACATCCGTACGGTTGGATCGTCGAAGAAATCATTTAAAAAAAATATTCAGTGAATTTGACACATGTCCCGTTCCCAAAAGTAGTAGTGTTCCAACGTTTTTGAAAAGATGCGGCACAACCGGGCCTTGTTATTTTTTGATTATTTTTTCCCAACACTAGAATGAGTACTGATTAACATCCGTACGGTTGGATCGTCGAAGAAATCATTTAAAAAAAATATTCAGTGAATCTGACACATGTCCCGTTCCCAAAAGTAGTAGTGTTCCAACGTTTTTGAAAATATGCGGCACAACCGGGCCTTGTTATTTTTTGATTATTTTTTCCCAACACTAGAATGAGTACTGATTAACATCCGTACGGTTGGATCGTCGAAGAAATCATTTAAAAAAAATATTCATTGAAAATATTCATTAAATCATTTAAAATTATGTAAGTCATGTATAAGCGAGACTGTACGCCATTCCCGACTTGTATGTTTAGTAAATTGTGTGGTGTCCTTGGTCCGACAAAGAAAAATATGTATATTTTATATGTTGTTAAGTATAATAACGAGGATAATACGAAAGTCTTAATATGATAAGAGAACTACAAACTATGATATCCGGCTTAATTAAGAATATTATCCTATAATTAAGTGTGTCAATTAAACATAAACTTTATTATTCAAACAAAGTTCACAATTAAAGTTTGTCACGAACGAGAAATTCAAAAAAAAGAAAAAGTCACACAACTATTTTTAAGTTGTAAAACCGTTGTAGTAAAATCATTCAGACAACAGTTTATAAATAAAAAACCGTTGTGGTAATCACACAACGGTTTCTACAAAAAAAACCGTCGTGGAAAGTAAAGTACAACAAAGGTTTATTCTTAAAAAAACCGTTGTGTGTTTTTTTTATAAAAATTTTGTTAATACCTTTGCCTAATTTATTTTTTACACTTCTTTGAAGATACCGAACATGTTATTGATTGAAAATTTTATAAAATAATACTTATAATAATAGATTGTGCTTAGGGTTTTGTGGTTTAGGGGTTACGATTTAGGGGTTACGACTTGGGGGTTATGTTAGTTTACACACGAAATTATGTAAGTCATGTATAAGCGAGACTGTACGCCATTCCCGACTTGTATGTTTAGTAAATTGTGTGGTGTCCTTGGTCCGACAAAGAAAAATATGTATATTTTATATGTTGTTAAGTATAATAACGAGGATAATACGAAAGTCTTAATATGATAAGAGAACTACAAACTATGATATCCGGCTTAATTAAGAATATTATCCTATAATTAAGTGTGTCAATTAAACATAAACTTTATTATTCAAACAAAGTTCACAATTAAAGTTTGTCACGAACGAGAAATTAAAAAAAAAAAAAAAGTCACACAACTGTTTTTAAGTTGTAAAACCGTTGTAGTAAAATCATTCAGACAACAGTTTATAAATAAAAAACCGTTGTGGTAATCACACAACGGTTTCTACAAAAAAACCGTCGTGGAAAGTAAAGTACAACAAAGGTTTATTCTTAAAAAAACCGTTGTGTGTTTTTTTTATAAAAATTTTGTTAATACCTTTGCCTAACTTATTTTTTACACTTCTTTGAAGATACCGAACATGTTATTGATTGAAAATTTTATAAAATAATACTTATAATAATAGATTGTGCTTAGGGTTTTGTGGTTTAGGGGTTACGATTTAGGGGTTACGACTTGGTGGTTATGTTAGTTTACACACGAAATTATGTAAGTCATGTATAAGCGAGACTGTACGACATTCCCGACTTGTATGTTTAGTAAATTGTGTGGTGTCCTTGGTCCGACAAAGAAAAATATGTACATTTTATACGTTGTTAAGTATAATAACGAGGATAATACGAAAGTCTTAATATGATAAGAGAACTACAAACTATGATATCCGGCTTAATTAAGAATATTATCCTATAATTAAGTGTGTCAATTAAACATAAACTTTATTATTCAAACAAAGTTCACAATTAAAGTTTGTCACGAACGAGAAATTCAAAAAAAAAAAAAAAAAAGTCACACAACTGTTTTTAAGTTGTAAAACCGTTGTGTGTTTTTTTTATAAAATTTTTTATAATAATTGTCCGAATCTTTGTCCCCCTCATTAACTCCAAAATAATTGTCCCCCCCCTAAGATTTCAATTGGACAACGGTATGCAGAAACTGTTGTGTGAATTAAGTATAGTCCACATACAAGTAAAACACTTGTCTGATTCTAACAACGGTTTACAAAACCATTGTCTGAAGTTTCTTCAGACAATGGTTTTGTAAACCGTTGTTAGAATCAGACAAGTGTTTATTCAAACTGTTGTGTGACATCCATTTAAGTAACAAAAAAAGAAAAACACTTGTCTGTTTTTAACAACGGTTTATGAAACACTTGTCTGACCTTTCTTCAGACAACGGTTTTATAATTCCGTTGTGTAAAGCCTTTGCTTTACTCCTTCTAATAGACAATGGTTTTAGAAACCGTTGTGGAAGTTCTTTCAGACAACAGACAGATTTTGCAAAAAAAAAAACCGTTGTGTGAAAATTTCAAACAATGCTTTTACTGCTGACCGTTGTCTGATAAGTGTTGTCTGTTTCAGTTTTTCTTGTAGTGAATAGTGAGTTGGTATGCAAAGAACGGATTCACAAGCCTCTCACAGAATTCTCTTTTGCTGCCTCACAGATGATCCCCTATCAGAATTCTTTGTTGCTGGTTCTACACTCGGTCTCGCTAAATTTCTGGAGCCAGGTTTCACTACACTAGAATTCTGGAGAAACATTGGGATGTTAGTTCTTCATTTTTAACAAAATTTCAGCAAATAGAATTCGTCGGGGATGATAAGCAAAGAGGATCTAAAAGCTCGAACTCTTCTAATTTGTAGGTCTTCTTGGTGGACTTCAGTTTAAGAGTGTTTGGAGTGAAATTATCTTTGTCTGGAGTAAAGATTTCTTCCGAAAACACTTCGACGTTAGATAAGTGCCTCCGAAAACTCTTCTATAAGTGCCTCTGAAACTGATTCATAGTCCAAATTCTCTTTGTACAGTTCTTTGACCTCGGTATTAGTGGGAAACCATTCACCAGTTTGTTCCCCTGATTTCAATGGGTTGCTGACATTTGTATCTTTGGTTTCAGACACATTGGTGGCAAAAGTTTCCCCTGTGTTAATTTTCTCGTCAGGTTGTTCAAAGCAATCTTCTGTAGGAATACTGTCACAAGATACAGATAAGTTCATCAGGTCCATCTTGGGAGTCACAGTGGGGATTCTGACTTTCTTCTTCTTGTTATTCTCCTTTCAAGGAACTCTCGTCGTCAAGAGCCTCTGATCTTTCACCAACAACAGCACAGACATTAGATAATGAATGTCTCATGATTTCTGGCCAATTGCTTTTTTGCTCTGATTTGGTTGGAGTATTCTTTGATGGCTGTATTGCATGAACTCCAGAACTTGAGGAACATTGAACGCTCTGGCAAGTTCTTATTCATGTGATAGTTTTGGCATAAGCTATGCGGAACTCTATGAACAGCTTGCGATTTTTCATAATCTTCATCATATTGCTGATTTCCAATCTGTTAAGCATAAGTTGACTTAAGTCATGTTGACTTAGTTGACTTAAGTTAGTTAGAAGGAAGTTTGTTCAGAATGTTTGCTATATAAACTAGGCTTTGTATTATAATTCAGGATCTTTCCTTTCCACAATATGTAACAACTTCATCTTCTACATTTCTCTCTTAACAAATTGTCATGGTATCAGAGCGAAAGAGCTCGATCTACAAATTCACTCCGCAAATTCCGCAAATTCAATCAACTGATTCTAATCTCTCTTTCACTCTCTTTCACACTCACTGTTAATCTCTCTCGATCGTAATCTCTGTTAATTTCTCTCTCGAGAGTGTGATATCTCTCAAACACTTGTAATCTCTCTCAAAGTGTAAATCTACAGCTTTATGAACTCTAAGATGACATATGCTGCAGCAGCTATCGGTGCTTCTACTGGTGCTACTTCTGGAGCTACAGCGTCTGATGTAATTGACTCTAATCATCCATTTTTCTTGCACAATTCTGATAATCCAGGTACTCCGCTTGTTACTCAATTGCTTTCCGATCAGAACTATTATCAGTGGAGTCGATCTGTTTCGATTGCGCTATCTGCAAAAATGAAGCTAGGATTGATTAATGGAACTATATCTAAGCCTGCTCAATCTTCACCTCAATTTGCCCTATGGTCTAGATGTAATGATATGGTTCTCTCGTGGTTGTTAAATTCTATGACTGCTGATATACGTAATAGTGTTGCGTATTTTGCTACTGTTAAAGAAATTTGGGATGACCTAGCTATAAGGTTTTCTCAGTCTAATCTGCCAAGAGTGTTTCAACTCCGAAAAGAACTCGGAGCTCTTAGTCAAGGTTCAATGTCTATTACCTCTTATTTTACCAGATTTCGTACATTGCTTGTTGAGATTGACAATTTGCACCCTATGCCTAAATGTACGTGTATTACTAGCAATTGTGCTTGTCAAAATGCCTCTAAGCTTGAGAAGTATGAAGAACTGATCAAGTTAAGTTAGTTCTTAATGGGACTTAATGATCAGTATACTGCAGTGAGAGGTCAACTGTTAATGATGCAGCCTACTCCAAATCTTACTCAAGTTTTCTCTCTATTGTTGCAAGAGGAGTCACAGAGAGAATTCTCTAAGTTGACCACATCTCCATTGTCTGATAGTATGGCAATGAATGTTAAGTACAATAATCTTTCAAAGTTTAAGAACTCTGCATCATCTAGTAATATTCAAAAGAAGAATGAAACTAGAGGAACTTATTGTGAATACTGTCAGAATACTGGTCACACTAAAGACAAATGTTTTTGTCTTCATGGATATCCTGATTGGCACAGACTTTATGGTAAACCTAAACCTAAGCCAAAGAAGCTATCTACTACTGGAACTCAGATAAAAAGTGCAGCTCAGGTTTCTGCTTCTCCTAATGTTGGTAAAGAACCCTCAAGTGACTCTTCTGTTAAAGAGTCTGTGACTTTTTCTGATGCTCAGTGTCAAATGCTATCTAAGATGATTCAAGAGTCTATCAGGCAAAGAAATAATTGGATGCCTAGTTCTACATCTCAAATGACTGGTATTTCTTATAATACTGAAGATCCTAGATATTTTTCTTGTTCTGTTGTATCTGTTCACTCTGTGTCTACTCCTGATAATGCATCTTGTCACACCTGGATCATAGATTCAGGAGCCACTAACCATATTACCTGTCATCAATACCTTTTGTATGATTTAAAGTCTCTTGCAGCAGAACTTTACTTACCAGATGGCAAGACTGTGGCAATCACACATAGTGGCAACATTCATTTAACTACAGATGTCACTCTTTATGATGTTCTCTATGTTCCAAATTTCAACTGCAATCTTATTTCTGTAAACAAATTGCTTTCTGATTCATCCTTGTCTGTTGTTTTTTCTGCATCCTCTTGTGTGTTACAGGACCTTATCTTGAAGAGGGAGAGAGAGATTGGTAAACTGCAAGATGGTCTCTACAAGCTTCAGACACCAAACATATTTCAAAAGGCTTATAGTATCAGTATGCCCACAAAATCTGTCAATCAACATCTTAATTCTGCTGTACCTTTTTCTAGTGTGCATTGTACTGTTCATAATTCTACTGATTCTGTTGTACTCTGGCACAAAAGATTGGGACATCCATCTCTTGCTATATTGAATAAAATTTCTGAAATTCCATCTCATAATCTTACATTTCATGATTGTGATACATGTCATTTTGCAAAACAACACAGACTACCCTTCCCTTCTAGTACTCATGTTAGTACAAGTATATTTGAGTTAATTCACCTAGATGTGTGGGGTCCTTATAGACAAGTTACTCATAACAATTATAGTTATTTCTTAACTATAGTTGATGACTATTCAAAAGCTACTTGGGTGTTTCTGTTTTCCACTAAGAATCAAGTAACTTCTCTTATTAATTTTTTTTTGGCATATGTTCACACTCAGTTTCATAAAACTGTTCAAATAGTGAGATCAGACAATGGTACTGAGTTTACTAATGCTGATATTCAGAATCATTTTCAAACTTTAGGAGTGATTCATCATACATCTTGTCCTGCTACTCCACAACAGAATGGTCAAGTTGAACGTAAACATCAACATTTGTTGAATGTTGCTAGATCTTTGAAATTTCAGTCTCAACTACCAAATTCATTTTGGGGAGATTTCATTCTTACTGCCACACATATTATCAACTTATTGCCAGTAAAATCTCTTAATTTCAAAACACCTTTTGAGTTGTTGTATGCCTCCAAACCAAATTATCTTACATTTAAATGTTTTGGTTGCCTCTGTTATGCTTCTAAACTTCATGAACATGATAAGTTTCAGCCTAGAGTCATAAAATGCATCTTTCTTGGCTATCCTTTTGGTAAAAAAGGCTATAAGCTTTTAGACTTGCAAACAAAGAAATGTTTTTACTCTAGAGATGTCAGTTTTGTGGAAACTGTATTTCCATTTCAAAATTCTACTCAATCTTCAGTTCCTTCTCCTGCTTTATTTCCAATTACTTCACATATCACTGATGATGAGCTACTTCTATCAAATCCTCTATCAATTATATATCTTCTACAGAACCTACACCTGAACCCCCTGCTGTTTCTGATAGTTCTCTAGATCATTCTAACAATTCAGCTAATCCTATCCCTTCATCAGTTATTAGTTCCCATTCCAGGCCCTCAAGAGCCAAACAGCTACCTGCAAGGTTTAAGGACTTTACTGGTCTGCTTGTGAGTAATGCAGTTTTACCATCTCCTCTACTCTCAGCTCAAGGTATGTATCCTTCTTGTTCTGTAACATATCCCATGCAGTCTTTCATTACATATGATCATTTTACTCCTAAATACCAAACTTATCTTGCTGCTGTCAATCAAATTCATGTTCCCTATACCTTTACTCAAGCCGCATCTAACCCTAAGTGGTTTCAAGCTATGAAAACTGAAATTATAGCTCTAGAGGAAAATGAAACTTGGGATCTTGTTTTAAAACCACCTAATCAACATATAGTTGATTGTAAATGGTTATTCAAAGTGAAATATCTCCCTGATGGTTCAGTTGAAAGATATAAAGCCAGACTTGTGGCAAGAGGTTTTACTCAAACCCTAGGTGTTGACTATTTTGACACCTATGCTCCTGTAGCTAAAATGATTACAGTTAGGTTGTTCCTATCTGTAGCTGCTTATAATAACTGGAATGTCACTCAGCTTGATGTCACCAATGCATTTCTGCATGGTGATTTACTGGAAACAGTTTATATGAGGTTGCCTCCTGGTTACTCTTTCTTATCTACACTTTGTCCTACAAACTTCACTGAGTATGTCTGCAAGCTTAAGAAATCTTTGTATGGTCTTAAGCAAGCACCAAGGAGGTGGTTTGTTAAATTTTCCACTGCTCTCAAACAATATGGCTTTCTTCAGTCCCAAAGTGACAATAGCCTGTTTACTTTAAACTCAGAGGAGCTTTTGTTGCAATTCTTGTCTATGTGGATGATATCTTATGCACTGGTTCTTCAGAAGGTTTAATTAGAGATGTGAAACTATACTTGCAAACTAAGTTTAAGATCAAGGATCTTGGACCACTTAAATACTTTCTTGGCATAGAAGTGGCTAGATCTGCTCAAGGATTTTATTTGAATCAGAGGAAATATGCTCTTGATCTTCTAAGAGACATTGGTCTATCTGCTGCTAAGCCTTCAGCCATTCCTATTGAACAAAATCATAAGTTACTGGAGTCAACTTCACCTTTGCTGTCTCTTGCTGATGCTTCAACTTACAGGCAGTTAGTTGGTCGTTTGATATATTTGAATATCACCAGGCCAGATTTGTCATATTCTATTCATGTGTTATCTCAGTTTCTGAATGCCCCCAGATTTGACCATATGCAAGCTGTGTTTAAAGTTCTGCGTTTTCTCAAGCAATCTCCAGGTCAAGGGTTATTAATTTCTACTGCTACACCTCTTAATCTTACTGCATTCTGTGATTCAGACTGGGGGGTGATCCTAACTCTAGGCATTCTTTGACTGGATACTGTATCTTACTTGGCAATTCTCTGGTTTCTTGGAAGTGTAAGAAGCAGCACACTGTGTCCCGTTCATCTGCAGAAGCAGAATATAGAGCAATGGCTGATACTTGCTGTGAGGTTATTTGGCTAGTTGCAGTGCTTAAAGATTTGTTAGTCTTCCCTTCTTTACCTATTCCTTTTCACTGTGATTCTCAGTCAGCTATATACATTGCATCAAATCCAGTGTATCATGAGCGTACCAAACATATTGAGATAGATTGTCACTTGGTTCGTGAGCAGTTTGATCAAGGTTTCCTGCTCCCTACTCATATATCTACATCTTCTCAGCCTGCTGATATGTTTACAAAAACTGTTGGTGCTTCACAACTTCATCAATTCTGTTCCAAGTTGAATGTCTGCAATTACTTTCAGCCTTCCAACTTGAGGGAGGATGTTAAGCATAAGTTGACTTAAGTCATGTTGACTTAGTTGACTTAAGTTAGTTAGAAGGAAGTTTGTTCAGAATGTTTGCTATATATACTAGGCTTTGTATTGTAATTCAGGATCTTTCCTTTCCACAATATGTAACAACTTCATCTTCTACATTTCTCTCTTAACAAATTGTCACAATCTCTACTACTAACTCATGGAGAAGCTGTACAGACATTAAGGCGGAGATCTCATTCTTTTCAAACTTTTCCTTCAAAGGTGATCATTGTGACAGATAGTTGGAAATCTCATTCTCTTCAAATTCTTCCCTCAACGGGTGCTCATTACGATAAATAGTGGGGATGCTACTTGCATCCTCTACGCCAGATAGAACTCCATCAAGAGCCTGTGAGTTTTTGCATGAAAGCCTTTTATTTAATTTTTATTCGGATATAGCAGAATATCTGTAAATAAAGTCACAAAGATCTTAGATTTAATGGAAAAAATCTAGATAAACCAACAAGTTCAATTTTTTTTTTTTTTTTGCTAAAGCATAAATTAATTTTTCTATCAGTTTCAGCCTGAAACTGACGGTAGTAGTTGGGTGCTTTCGTGGATAAATTAGAGGTGGCTGACATCAATTTTGTATACAGGCAGAGTTTAGTAAATTGTACAAGTATATATAGTCTTTCATTTTATTCATCTATGGCATCAGAGTAGTGTCAATAGCTATCAAAATCTTTAAATCAACTCTTCCCTTTTCAATTCATCAACTCTACCAAAATGATGCAGTCACCATTCCTATCTACAATGGTTACAAACCACCAGTCCACTCACCGTCCATTGAATCTCGCAACCTTAACTTATTATTTACATCGTCTCAGCAGCCGCAGACTAATGCGTGACTCTCTCTTGCGTGTCCGCGAAACAGCCACTGAATATCTGGCGCGAAACTACTTGTTGGCCACTTATAATCATAGCTCTCATTTCTAACGTGGCCTTTTTCGTTGCATCGATATGCATTATGAATACGATTGTGAATGAAGCTCCTCATGTGTACTTAAGCGTTTGGATTGTCGGAATTCGGATATGCAATAAAGTGCATTGTGCATGGGGTTTGTGCGGGATTGGAGTGTAAGAGGAGGTGGGATCATGCGAGGGTTTCCGATGGTGATCAGAGTTCCGAGGCGACGAGGGATCAGAATTCGGGTTCTGAAAGGGATGCTGAATATGTTGTACTAAATCTTGATCATGTGGATGTTGTACAAGATCATCCTGATGAGGAGCAAACTAGGTAGTTGTTTTTGTTGTATATTATTGATTTAGTTTAATTTAGCTTGTGTTGATGTCTTACATTGGATTTGATTTTATAAAAAATTTCCTTTAGTTCGGATTTAAAAAAAATTAATTTCTGTTCCGTAATGAGAAATAAATAAACAGGCAAGTAAGAAAAAGTTAGCAAAAGAATCACAACTTTTTTATTGAATTTTGACTTAAGTGCTATAATAGGAGAAATTTTTACGTAATGTCACAAATTTCGAAAATGTTCGAGTAGGTGCATAAGCGGACTAGTTTAAATATTATTGAAAATTAGTCATTGAATGTGCTAGTTTTGTCGGGCTTGATTGTCTAATACGTATTTTAATGATGTTTAATAACCCACGCATCATTAAAGTATGTGTATTAGTAGTAAGTTTAAATATTATTTTAAAACAGTCGCGCAATGCGCTTTTGAAGCTTGATCACCAAGTTTAAATATTATGGAAAAATAGTCGCGCAATGCGCTTTTAAATCTTGATCACCAAATATGCATCTTGGTAATGTTCTATAGATTCTCATTCTAACTTTCACATATTCTAACTTTCACATGTACTCTAATAATATGAAACTTGTTGATAATAGTAAAGTAACGGAGCAATTAGTTGATAAAGGTTGATAGTAATTCTATTTATGTTAGTACAAATAGATAGTGCCAAGTCAGCAATAGTTTGTTAGAGTTAGAAAGTTAGTTACTTCCCGCCTTTTTCTTATTTTGGTTTCAATTCTGTATATAAGCTTGTAACAGCAGATTGAGTTTGTACTTTTCATTATTCAGTAAATAAGATCTTCTTTTTCACAGAAATTCACAAAGGAAACATAGACATCTTTTAGAAACTGCTAGAGCTTTAATGCTTCAATCTAAAATACCTGATTTTCTTTGGGGAGACTCTATTCTTTGTGCTGCTTATCTTATAAACAGAATGCCCCTAACCAGTTTAAATCTTGATAATCCTTTTCATAAACTTTACAATGAACAGCCTTCCTTAGATCACATCAAAATTTTTGGATGTTTATGCTTCATTACAACTTCTAAAGTTCATAGAACTAAATTTGATTCTAGAGCTTCTCCCTGCATATTTCTAGGCTATCCTCCACAAACTAAAGGCTATAAGGTTATGGATTTGGCCACTGGATCTTTTACTGTATCTAGAGACAAAATTTTTCATGAGTTACATTTTCCTTATCAGTTTTTCTTCCTTCAGTCACTATCCTTTCTGATTCCTCTAATCATGTATCTCATACTTCTCCTGCTTCATCTTCTATTCCTTCTTCATATAATGTCAACACAAATAGTTCTTCCACTACTACTTCTTTACCTATAGTGAGACAATCTACTAGGCATAAAAGCATACATGCTTATTTACAAGATTATCAGTGTAATCTCAGTACTCTTTCTTCTTTACCATCTACTTCTAATCATTGGTGTAATCTGGTTTCTACTCATGCTTCTGATCTCCACATTATTAGTGAACCTCTGAATTACTTGGAAGCTTCTAAACATGCTCTCTGGATAGAAGCTATGCAGAAAGAAATTACAGCTTTGCAAAATAATAAGACTTGGGATATTGTTGATTTACCTGCTGGGAAAAAAACAATAGGGTGTAAATGGGTTTATAAGGTTAAACTGAAAGCTGATGGAACACTTGACAGATGCAAGGCTAGATTAGTAGCCAAAGGTTACAATAAAAAATATGGGGTGGATTTTCAAGAAACTTTATCTCCTGTGGTAAAAATGGCAACTGTCAAATGTTTGATTGCTATAGTAGCAAGTAAATGTTGGCCTATATATCATCTTGATATTAATAATGTTTTTTACATGGAGACCTTCATGAAGAAGTCTACATGAAGGTCCCGGAAGGTATTCCGCATACTGGTAAACAAGTTTGCAGATTAAGAAAGTCTTTGTATGGGTTAAGGCAAGCTTCAAGGCAGTGGTCATCTAAGTTGGTCAGTGAATTGTTATCTCAAGGTTTTATTCAGTCTAAAAATGACTATAGTCTATTTCTTAAGAGGTATGGTGAACATATCATTCTGGTTGCTGTCTATGTCGATGACATTATATTACAGGTACTGATAAAGGTACTATTGATGCTTTAAAACTACATTTGGATTCAGTTTTCAGTATCAAAGACTTGGGAATTCTTAATTACTTCTTGGGATTTGAGGTATCTTATTTTTCAGAGGGTACAGTTCTTAGTCAAAGAAAATTTACAAAGGAACTACTTCTTGATTGTGGTTTTGATCTTTCTAAAAGAGCTGTCAATCCTTTGCCCATGAATGTGAAATTGAATGCTACAGATGGTAATCTTCTCTCTGATCCAGAACCATACAGATCCATGGTTGGTAAGCTCAATTTTATTACTAATACAAGACCAGATCTGTTGTCCTACACTGTACAAGTTTTAAGTCAATATATGCAGTCACCTAGAAGTACTCATTTGGATGCTTTAGCACATACTTTGTGCTATATTTCTCACACTTCTACTCAAGGCATATTACTTAAAGCAACAGAGCAATTAACTCTACAAGCATTTACAGATTCAGATTGGGTTTCTTGTACAGATTCTAGAAGGTCTATTACTGGTTATATCTTGTTGTTGGGACAGTCACCTATTACTTGGAAATCTAAGAAGCAAAGCACAGTGTCCAGATCTTCTTCAGAATCCGAATATAGAGCTATGGCATCTGCTTCTGCAGAAGTAACTTGGTTAGTCAGATTGTTACAAGAAATGGGACTTCCTTCCTTGACTCCAGTTCAGCTACATTGTGACAATATGTCTGCTATACACATTGCAAAAAATCCTGTCTTCCACGAGCGGACTAAGCATATAGAAATTGATTGTCATTTTACAAAGGACAAGATTCTGAAGGGTTTTATTCAATTATCATATCTTCCTACACAAAGTCAGCTAGCTGATGTTTTTACCAAGACTCTACCTTCTGCTCAGTTTCAGTTTTTACTATCCAAGATGGGCTTGATTGATACTTTGCCGCACAATCTGCCCATCTTACGGGGGGATGTTGATAATAGTAAAGCAACAGAGCAATTAGTTGATAAAGGTAGATAGTAATTCTATTTATGTTAATACAAATAGATAGTGTCAAGTCATCAATAGTTTGTTAGAGTTAGAAGGTTAGCTACTTCCCGCCTTTTTCTTATTTTGGTTTCTATTCTGTATATAAGCTTGTAACAGCAGATTGAGTTTGTACTTTTCATTATTCAGTAAATAAATAAGATCTTCTTTTTCACAGAAATTCACAAAACTATTTCAGCAGTGTTGCAAAACATCTGGATTCTGTGGATACAGTGTTGTCTTTCATTTGGTGGATCATTGGATTCTATTGGATTTATATTGGTGGCCAAAATTTGACTCGCGATTTTCCTCAACTCTTCTGGTATGTCTGATATGCATCCCTTTTATGAGTTTAAGAATTCTATACCCTTTTGTCTAATTTCAATACACTTCTTTTCCAGGTTGTGTATAACGTTCTTGGTATTCGATGCGTTATTGTTGTGGCATTTGTTGTCGTGGCATGTGTTGTTGGACTTGCTGTTTGCTTCGCTGCTACTCTATGGAATTTGTTTTAACCATCTTTCCTTTAATTTCTGTATGAAACAGGAAGAAGAAATCGAAGATTGTAGTCAAAGCTTGCCCAAATACAATTTTCAAAGAACTGGTACGTACTTTTTGTGAGGAACAAAATGGGGATTCTCAAAATGAGGAGATTCTTGAATCTCCTTGTGGAAAAATGATAGGATGCAACACTAATACACCCACTGAGCATGTTCTTCCCCTCGAGGATGTTGTAAGTTCTCGCTATTTATCTACTATAGTCACGTTATTCAAATCCCTCCACCTTGCTTCTTGAATCAAAATACCAGCTCCGTTATACCTGCCAGAAGGAAGACATTTTTTTTAACGACATGTCTCCTTTGAAAATTTTATCCACTGAACTACACAGACATCATAAAATTCTTAAAGAAATTACTGCAACGTAACTTATAATTCTTCATTTTCACCTATAACTGTAAAACTGGAATTTCATTATCATATTATCCGTTTTGATGAAGCAACTGCATTTTGATACATGACAAAAACCAAGAAGTAAAATGAATTCATGATCTTATGTGTTTGTCATACGTATGCTGCATTTACCTCTCTGCCTATTAAGCCGGAAAAGTGCAAGAATTTTATTGATTAATATTGTATGTTAAATTGTTAGACAAACTAAGAGTTTTAGAAAGAAATAGCTCTTTTTATAGATTTGCTGTCTCTTTTTGTTGATTGATACCCGCAGTTCACAGAAATTGCAACTCTCTTGATCAGTGAGAACATACATGAAAGGCACTAATAATAATTACGATGTGCATAAATGAATAATTTTGATAAATACATTATCTTAAGTTTGAGACTGGCAATGGTGGTTAGCCATGGTGTTGTGAAAACGAAAGTGGCAGCATCAATTTGTCTATTTCAGAACAATTTGAGTTTAGTGAATTGTAAAAACCAACTTCATCACCATCGTACAACTTCACTAACTCAAGTGTTCAAAAAATAGACAAAAGTTAATGTCGCCACCTTTGACACAAACACCATTGCTAACCACCAATGCCACCACAAACCACCGCCCACACAGTCGTCCTTCGTCGAATCCCACCACTGATCTCTTCTGATCTCTTTATACATATATAAAGGTGTATGTAATGATTAAAAGTTTCATGAATTCCTTACGAAAAAAATTTCTAATTAACATCTCATATATAGTTACAGAAAACATGTGACACCTTTAACAGAACACATTTTTAATGCGTATTATAATTAATTAAAGGGAAAGAAATCATTTCTCGAAATTGGAATTATCCGATAGCAACTTAACAGAAATTGTCATATTAGGCACCTACTTCTAAAAAGAGTATATTTCATTAATTATTTTAATATAGATTGAACAAATTTTTTCGCTTGATGACTAATGTGTAAAACAGAAATTGTCATGTTATGCATCAATTCTAAAAATAGCATATTTCATTAAATTTTCCTTAATTTAAATAGTATATTACACTTAATTTAATAAAAATATATCTTTATTAGACATTTTAAAATCTTGAATAATTTTATAGTATTTTTTTCGCTTAATGTAAATTAATATTTTTTTCAGTCTGAAACTGACGGTAGTAGTTGGCAATGAGGCCAAATATAACTTTATAGATGACATCATTTTTGTCTACGGAGGGACTAGAGTTTAGTGAATTGTATGTACAAGTTTATGTTATCATTTTATGAGGATATACATTAACAATATTTTTTGAATTTTTTCGCATTTCAAGCAAGACCAAAAGATAATATAAACATTAGGGCTATATGTAATCGAACAGAGTCGTTCGTGAACAAAACTCGAGCTCGGCTCGTTTTAGATGGACTCGGCTTGGTTCGTTTACTAAATAAACACGAGCTTGAACATGAAAATGTGTTCGGTTAGTAAATGAGCTCGAGCCGAGCTCTGCGCCTGTTCGACTTGAACTCGGCTCGTTTTGATCAGGATGGGCTCGAACTCGTTAAACTCGGCTCGATTCGTTTAACTAATTATAAATTTGTGAATTTCATAATATCCTTAACAATTTGAATATGTTAAATAAAACTTAATTGCGATTTATTTTAGTTATTTTGTGGTTGAATAGAGAATTGTATTTGTTATATCTAAAAGGTATAACATCAACGTAGTACCAAAAGTTAAACTCTTTATATCCAATCCAAATTAGTTTTTCATTATTAAAATTTATAAGTTGCATTCATAAAATTACAAAAGAAAGTGAATAGAGAAAGAGAGTTTTTCTTATTAATTTAATTATTATATAAAATATTATTTAAAAGTGGCTCGTACCACTTAAAATTGAGGAGAAATATGAGACTTTTAGTGAATTTAAGGTTAATAAGAGAATCTTGGAGGAAAAAAAGTTGTAAACCTCCTCAAATTTCAAGTTAAGAGTCAAGATAAAGAGGCTCTTATAGATGATCTAAGTTAGTGATAAAATTGTTTTATTTTAACTATTGTTATTAGGTGAAGTGAGTAAGGTTTGATTACTCATAAATACAAATATTAACCTAATATGATTATTTGAAGAAAATAAATTAACTTTTAGTATTGAAATTCGAACATAATCGTGTATTCTTAAGATGTGATTTTACGCGTGAGACTGTAAATCGAGTAAGTAATTTTAAAAATTGGATTTGGTTGAGTATAAAAGTACAAACTATAAGTGAACAACTCGACTCGACTCGAGTTCGGTTTGTGTTCGGCTCGACTCGAAATGTTTGTGAACAAAGTCGTGTTCGGCTCGTTTATTAACGAGCCGATCTTGAACATCACTTTTCGTTCAATTAGAAAGCTCGGCTCGACTAGGTTCGTTTTAAAAAACAAATCAAACTCGACTCGATTCGGACAAAACTAAGCTTGGCTCTGTTCGTTTATAACTCTAATAAACATCATACAAAAGTCTTAAATTCTACTTCTAAAATAAATTCACTTTATGCACTACAACAATAGTAGTATATATATATATATCTCTCGGACCCATATCTACATTCATTTTTTTAAATTAATGTTTCTGTTCAATTTCGGTATGCTCAACTGGAAGCGGCTAATCCATGTTGAAGTCTCAATTGAACCCGAAAAATATGAGCCAATTTTTTAAATTTCAGTTCACCTTGGACATAAACACCATTGCTAACCAATACCTCACAAATCAGCGCCACACTCGCGGCTCTCCGAGTCGCACCACTGCAACTCCTTATCTCCACGGTGTCAGCAGTGGTAGACTGATTAGTGCGCAGCACTCTCTTGCGCGTCCGCGAGACAACCACTGAATATATTGAGCTGCACCAGACCAGTTGGGCTTACACATGGCAAGGTATAATACTCGATCTGGTTTGTAAGTTGGTATTAATTGTTGCATCCATATGTGTAATGATCACGAGCATGAAGCTAGAATTTCGTTAACCTAGAAATAATATGAACTCATTTTTTTTAATGTGTTTGTCATATAGATATGCTGCATTTGCCTCTGTGCCTAAGAAGAAGGAAAGGGTGGTGCGTCGACTCCCATGCGGTCATCATTTCCATTCGGGCTGCATAGTCCGATGGTTATATCACAACGCCACCTGTCCACTATGCAAAGCTAAAGTATTCAACTATGGTAATTACATTTAAAGCAAAAAAAAAACTATGGTAACATCTGACAAAAAAAACTATGGTAATTACAGTGGCAGGGACCAAGTGTAAAAATGTATACCTAGTGCCTTGAGGGCAGGTTGTAACTAATTTGTACTTATCCATGTGTTTGAACATAACCCTTAGGGGTGCATGTATTCAATTGAGATTTTCAGAGATTTTAAAAGACTTTAATGATTGATAATAATAGATTAAATTCTTAAAGATTATTGTTGATATTTGATGTTAAATTCATAAAGTTTATGTCGAGTCTTGCTCATTTTTGTTTTGGTAAAATTCTTCAAAATCTTATAAATTTGGTTGGTTTTCAAATGATATAAAATCATAGTAAACACTACATCAAAAAAGGTCTTTTCCTATACTATATAAATCTTACTAAAAAAATTTGGTCGGAATTGACCCCATTTCCTACCGACGACGAATATGGTAGGAAATGGTCCGTGTGGGGCCCGATTTCTGTAAAAGCGAGGACCAATTCCTACAGATTGTTGGTAGGAAAATAAAACCTACATGTTGGTAGGTTTTGCCTGCATTTTCACAAAAATAAGACCCCACCATCCTAATCATCAGCCTTGTCATATTTTTAAGTAATAAACAATTTTTATAAAATAAAAAATATTTTCAATATGCTGTGGTCATTTCCTACCATATATGGTAGGAAACTAAAACCTACCAAATCCGGTAGGTTTTATTCGTGATGGTACCCCACCATCCACATCATCAGCCATATCATAATTTAAGTAATAAATAATTTTTTTAAAATAAGAAATTTTTTCATTCTGTCATGGTCATTTCCTACCATATATGGTAGGAAAATAAAACCTACCAAATCTGGTAGGTTTTATTCGTGATGGTACCCCACCATCCACATCATCGTCCCTATCATATTTTAAAGTAATAAATATATTTTTTAATAAGAATTATTTTCATTCTGCCAAGACCATTAAATGGTCCCTGGCGAATTTTGGACCCCCACCACCTTTTTGCTTTTGTAGTGTGTGGTGTTAAATCGGCACAGATAAATCGGCCCATTTCTGTACAGCTTTCCTACCAATAATGGTAGATTTTGATCGAATAATAAAAAAAAAAAAAAAAAATTAGGGTATAAAATGTTTTTATTATATTTTTTGTTGATCGGTTATCATGTTTTTTGTTAATCAAACTCTACGGACATAAAGATCTACTCATTTTAGTAGTGGAGGATAAAAATTAATTGATTTAAACTTATATTCTTATGTTTTATGTTCTTCGCTAAAACCTAATTATAGCGAAAAAAATTAAAAATAAAAGATGTATGACTAAATTAAATTTTTTTATATGAAACGTCGTTTTGTAGTTTGATGAAGCTAAGGAAAAAAATTTAGACAAAAAAAATTATAAAAAGTTAAAGTCGTTTAGAAAACGAAAGAGTGTTAGAAGATTGAGTTAAAGTTTATACTCATGTTTTAGGGATTGTCTAGGGTTACACTTTTTGATTTTTTTTTCAACGATCCAACCTTACGGATGATTAAATATGTTGATTTCTTAGTTTTATACAAAATATTGGATTTTTTTAATTTAAACTCTTATATTTTTATAATAAATCTATTTATCAAACTTGTACTTTATCAAACTTGAATTGGAATATTATATATCAATTATTTGTTGATTTATTATAAAAAGCTTGTTTGGCGCAGTGGTTATTCACTTGGTCATTGTTGGATAGGGCACGAGTTCGAATCCGTATAATCCAAATTTTTAGGCGATTTTCGCCTAAAATTTTATGAAAAAATTGAATTTCCCTTTTTAGGGGTTGTTTAGGGTTACAGTTTTTTTTTCGGTTTTTTTTTCAACGATCTAAGCTTACGGATGATTAAATATGTTGATTTCTTAGCTGTATGTAAAATTTTAGAATTTTCTAATTTAAGCTTCTATATTTTTATAATGTATCTATCAAACTTATAATTTACAAAACTTGAACTGAAATATGATATATAAGTAAATTGCATATTTAGTACAAACAACGATGTTGGTGTAGTGGTTGTGTACTTGGTTGTTCTCAGAGAGGGCAGTTGTTCGAATCCACACAACCCATTTTTTTTGGCAATTTCCGTCAAATTTTTACCAAAACATTGAAATTATCACGCACAACTAATAAAAGAATATAATTAAAATAATAAAAGAAAAAAAATTAGGGTAACAACTCATTTACCCTCTGACATAAATCAATAGATCTTAATTATCATTACCTTTCGATCGCCGAAAATATTATTTAAAAAAATTATTATGTTTATGTTTTTTAAAACAAATTGTGCCAAAACCTATACCCTACCATTATCGGTAGGAAATAAGCTACAATTTCACGAAAAGTTTAAAAATTGCGCCTAAAACTAAAAATTCAAAAATTTCGCCCAAACCAAAAATTCAAAAATTTCGCTGAGAATCATAACCTACCATTATCGGTAGGAAATAAGCTACAATTTCCCGAAAATTCAAAAATTACGCCTAAAACTAAAAATTCAAAAATTACGCCCAAACCAAAAATTCAAAAATTTCGTTGAGAATCATAACCTGCCATTATCGGTAGGAAATAAGCTACAATTTCCCGAAAAATTCAAAAATTGCGCCTAAAACTAAAAATTCAAAAATTGCGCCCAAACCAAAAATTCAAAAATTTTGCTGAGAATCATAACCTACCATTATCGGTAGGAAATAAGCTACAATTTTCCGAAAAATTCAAAAATTGCGCCTAAAACTAAAAATTCAATCATTTTCATCTTCTTATTACTTATAATACAATCATTTATTTTTTTCATCTTCTTTATCTCTTCATCTTCTTCTCTATATCTTCATTTTCTTTAAATCAATTTCACATCTTATTCACTTTGTTCATCTTCTTGCTTATTTAAGTAATTTTATCTTCATGTTTATTTTGTTATTTAATTAGCTAATAATTCTTAATTATTAGGTGTACTAATTCTTGCTTCTTATGTAAATTTTAAGTACTTGATGAAGATCCAAAGACAATGATAAGGAAATAGAGAAAATGATTGTGAAGAAAATAACATGAAGATCCAAACGAAAAAGATGAAGACTTTGAAGATAATTAATTAAGCCTTGTAAATAATTTTTGATTTGTAGTTTTGGTGCATAAGAACAACTTCGAATATTATGATTTATGTGTAAGGAATGTTTGAATTTTTATATACAATGAAAGTTTGATTATTTGTTATGGTTGTATACTTGTGAATTAGATATCGATCTATTTTTTTTATAATGATTTGAGCAATTTGTTAGATAGGGGAAGTAATGAAAGCTTTATTTTTTATTTTTGAAACAATTGTCTAGTAATTCCTACCACCTTCAAAGAATTTCCTACTGTCTTCATAAGATTTCCTACCGTCTTCATAGCATTTCCTACCGTCTTCATAACATTTTCCAGAATTGATGAATGCGGTAGGTTTTAACTAGTAGGAAATACTGAAGGTGGTAGGAATTGCTTGGTAGGAAATAGCTATTTTTATGTGCTTCTGTTATAAAACCTACCAATATGGTGCCCCTTGAGTTGGTAGGAAATGCGTTGGTAGGATTTGGTTGGTAGGAAATAGTGCTTGACCGGGGTCAAATGTGACCTCACAAAATGACGTGGCAGTGACCCCACCCGTGACACGTGGCATGACATGTCAACCTCGTGGCAAGTGACATGTCGGGGTTCACCGCCATGTGGCCGTCGATGTGGCTGTTGATGTGGCTCGCCACATGGGCAGCCATTTGGCATGTGGGGCCGTTTAAGAATCAGACCACCAATTCCTACCATCACCAATTCCGACCTGAGCAATTCCTACCATCACCAATTCCGACCTGAGCAAACCATGTCGAATGGTAGAAATTGACACCAATTTCTACCGATTTACCCCCAAAACCTACCATTTTCGTGGTAGGAAAATGCCGTTGGTGTAGTGAAATTTTGTCATTTTGAAAAATGCAACAGACTTTTCCGATATTATTAGATTCCAAAGAATTGTTTTAAGGAAAATGCTTGTAATATAAAATTGGTTTCTAAAATATTTACAAAATGTCATTGGCCCCTTCTCATTTTATTGTAGAAAATTATATAAAAGTGGACTCCTACATTCACACCAACAAAATCAATTAAAATATTTTATTCTATACTGAATAATTTTTTGTGTTTTAAATCATAATTGAATACTACCAGATATTAAATTATAATTTTCAAAATCCTAATTATATATGCTAAGATTTTGAAAACATTTAAAATTCAAATTTAAAAAATTAATATTTTAGTAGATTGTTTAAAATTGAAATTAAAACGTTTCAATATTCAATAGTCAAAAAAATATATTAAAATGATAAACAAAAAGATAAAAATATTTTTTGTACTGCTAATATAGCTGTGGTGTTTGGCTGGGTGATGTTAAAGTTTGCTGGAAAGCGTTGCCAGATCACAACACATGTGTCATGTGGCACCTTCGCCGTGACCATTTTTAGTAATAATTAAAGATAGAGATAACCTATTTGGCAATACTAGGCACCAAACTCAACTGAATTTGGCAATACTAGGAACCAGCTTCTAATTATAGTATTCTTCAATTCAATTTAATGCATTCTTTGAAACTCAACTTCATCAACTTCCTTTTCACTCAACACAATACAATACTAGTGCATTTCTCAGGGATCATATCTAAATTCCTCAATCTGCACCTACAAAAATGATGCCTTCAACTTCGACACAAACACCTTTGCTAACCACCAGCATTACGAACCCCGGCCCTCTGAGTCTCGCCACCTTAACTCATTATCTCTTGCTCGTCCGCCAATCAGCCACGGAATATGTGATGATGCGCGAGACTACTTGGTGGCCAGTTATAATCCTCCGTCTCATTTTTAACTTAGCGTTTATCGTTGCATCGATGTGTGTAATGATTGCGAGTTTGCATGAAGCTCCTCCAGTGCATTTAAGGGTTTGGATTGTGGGATATGCAATTAAGTGTGGTGTGCATGGGGTTATTGTGGGCTTGGAGTGTAAGAGGAAGTGGGATCGTGTGTGGATTTCGGGTGGTGATCAGATTTCGGAGGCGGCGAGGGATGAGATTTCTGGTTCTGGAAGGGATGGTGAAGAGGTCGTCGTACTAAATGTTGATCCTGAGGAAGTTGTACAAGATCATCAGGAGCAAATTACTAGGTAGTTTTTTATATTTTTTGATTTTTTTTGTTTTTGTTTGATTTAGCTTGTGTTGATGTCTTAAATTAGATTTGTATTTATAAGTTTTTCTTCCTTTTCTAGTTCGGAATTTGAAAATTTAATTTGTATTTCATGATGAGAAATAAATAACATCCAAGTAAAGAAAAAGTTAGCCAAGCTATCACATTTTTTGTTGAATTTGGACAAAGTAATATAGTTTTTTGTTGAATTTGGACCAAAGTAATGTAATTGGAGACTATTTTTATAATGTAATTTGTCACAAATTTCGAGCATGTGCATTAGCGATCTAGTTTAAATATTATTGAAAAATAATCACGCAATGCGTTAATTTTGTGAGTCATGATCATCTAATATGTAACTTGATGATATTTAACAACTCACGAATCATTAAAGTATGTCTATTAGTATATAGATAAATTAAATATTATTAAAAAACCGTCACACAATTAAAGTATGCGTGTTAGTAGATATGTTTATATATTATTGAAAAACAGTAGCGCAATGCGCTTTAAATCTTGATCACCTAATACGCATCTCGGTGATGTTCTATAAATTCTAACTTGATGAAAAGAGAATAACTGGTTCATCTCTTACATGCCTATGATTAAATTTTTTTTTTGAATTCTTGACCTCTATCAACTGTCATATATGTACTCTAAATTATTCCAGCATTGTTGGCAAAGCATCTGGATCCTGCAGATACAGTTTTGTCTTTCTTTTGGTGGATCATTGGATTCTTTTGGATATATGTTGTTGGCCAAAATTTGTCTCACGATTCTCCTCAACTCTACTGGTATGTCTAATATATGATTTCTTTTTACGAGTTTAAGAATTGAAGAACCCTTTTGTCTAATGTCAATACACTTCTTTCACAGGCTGTGTGTAACTTTCTTGGTATTCGATGCGTTTATTGCTGTTATCTATATTGCTGTGGCATGTGTTGTTGGATTTGCTGTTTGCTTCTGTCTACCATGTATGCTTGTAATCCTACATGCCGTGACAGATGATCAGGTAAAGATCCACCATGTTAAATCACTTCGCTGCTACTCTTTGGACGAACTTCTTTTTCCTTTTCCTTTAACTTGTGTATGAAACAGGAAGAAGAAATTGAAGATTGTATTCGAAGCTTGCCCAAATACAAGTTTCAAAGAACTGGTGTTTTCTGTGAGAAGCAAAATGAGGAGATTCAAGAATCTACTTGTGGAAAAATGATTGAATGCAAGAGTGATACGCCTACTGAGCATGTTGTTTACCTTGAGGATGCTGTAAGTTTTCGCTCTTCATCTACTGTAGTCCCCCTTTCTTGTTCAATCAAGATTCCAGCTCTGTTTTACATTAACCTGCTAGAATGAAGAATTATTTTTTGTCCAACGACATTTCTCCTTTGGATTTTTCCCCACTGAACTGCACATACACCATTAAATCCTGAAAAAAATTACTGCAACAGAGCCGATTAACCCTTCTTTTTCGATGAAGCAACTGCATTTTCGATACATCAGAGAAACCAAGAAATAAAAAGAACTCATATTTTTATGTGTTTGTCATAGGTATGCTGCATTTGCCTCTCTGCATATGAAGACGGAAAAGTGCTGCGTCGACTCCCATGCGGTCATCATTTCCATTCGGCCTGCATAGTCCGATGGTTATATCACAATCCTACCTGTCCACTCTGCAAAAGCAATGTATTCAACAATGGTAATTACAGTGGCAAGTCGTGACTTATACTTTTTTTTCTATTTTGCCAAGTTGTTGTGACTTGTGCGCTTGAATTGATCATGCAAGTTATAATGGTACATACAATATATGCAAATTTTATAATAAGTTATAAGTGAATAATTTCTGCTGAAGAACAACGGTGATTAGCATTTTTCCTCATGATTTTATAATATATGCAAATTTTTAATAGCTAGACGCTGGAAATATGTATTCGAGTTCTGGAAATGTTTAAGGGCGTTTGAATGGAAGTGAGATGCAAATCGAGAGTGAGAATAAAAGATACGTAAACAAGGATATTATGAAAATTTAAGAAATTGGAAGTGTATGATTTACCACCTAAAAAAATGGATGCCATTTCGTGAGACCGATTTTATAATCCAAAACATCAACACTTAAAATTGGAATTTCGATTTCTGTTAAATTATCAAAAGTACTATTTTTTTCAAAGTTTTTTTTGCAATTTTAACATCTTCTGGAAATATTTGCAAAAATACTAATTTTTTGAAAATATTTACAAAAATACGGTCTACAACTATTTTCAACCATCTGCAACTGCAACGAAAATCAACCACAGATGCAATCAAAAATACGGTCTGCAACCAACACAACAGAATCAACTTTTTAAAAAATGATCGAAAAACAGCCGAGAATTCAAAAAAATTGTTAGTAAGATGTTTGGTAAACTTGTAGTCTTGATTAAGCCGTTCCCCTCGGGTTCAGTAGTTAACCTTTGGGTTCAATGTTGGGTTTTAAAAATATTAAGAATGGGGAATAATTCGTATACGGACTTAGGGTTTAGGGTTGTTTACAACCCTAAATCCTAAACTCTAAACCCTAATCTACCCTGATTTCAGGACGTTGAAAAAAACCATTTTTGATTAAAAAGTTGCATATGTGATTGATTTTGGTTGCAGTTGCAGATATGGTTGAAAGTAGTTGCAGATCGTATTTTTGCAAATATTTTCAAAAAGTTGTTAATTTTACAAATATTTTGATATTTTCGTAAAAAAATTTAAAAACACTTAATATTTTTGCAATTTTTTTTTTGAGTTGAGTATTTATGAAAAAAGCCTTTTCTCTTAAGCCGGGCCATTTTTTACAATCAGTCAAAGTTATATATAAGTTGATCCCATAGAAGTGAACACAAAGAAAATCCTGCCAGCCCTGGGACCTCTTTGAAATCTTTGTTAAATGGAACTTGAATCGTCAATTTCCTATGTAAATGAAATATTTGTTAAATGGAACTTGCATCATCAATTTCCTATTTAAATGTTTTAAATTTTTTTGGTAGCTAATAATTTTGAATTTGTAAGTTTCATCCTCTTTTCTTTGGGTATTGATTATTTGACTTGTTTGCTAGAAAATTTGGTTGTCTTCCACTTAATATGGCCCACCCTTCCACTTGAAAACGTCACCACTCATGTTTTGCTTGATAAACAGTTTAACTCATTTTTTGCTCTGAAACAATTTTCTTTGTTGAAGATATGGTTGAGGTAGTAGTCGCTTCTGCTGTAAAAAGACTTGGAGAATTGTTGATCTCCGAAGCCACGCTTTTGTATGAAGTGAGGGATCAAATTAAGGAGATTCAACTTGAGCTCGAACGGATGCATTGTTTTCTAGAAGAAGCTGATAAGAAGCAAATTCTGGATAAAAGAGTACGAAAATGGGTGGCAGAAATAAGAGAACTTGCATTTAGAATTGAAGATGTTATCGAGAGTTTTGCTCTAAAAGATCCGACTAAGAAGCAAAAATCAGGCTTCAAAACGATGTTAAGAAGATTTGTTTGCATCTTGAGTGAAGGGGTAAGCCGTCACAATATTGTTACAGATATTAATGACATAAAATCTGAGCTTACTAATCTCACAGCAAGGCTACCAACTTATGGTATTACAAAAGGTCTAGGAGAAGGAGAAACCTCAGGTTCACTAATCAATCTGAAAAGCCAGAGGATTTTCTATTCTCACGATGTCGAAAAGGATTTTGTTGGCATGCAAAAGGAAATAGAGCAACTTACTAGTCATTTGAAGAAGGAAGACGAGGGTTTTGAAGTTGTTTCAATTTGCGGAATGGGTGGTCTAGGAAAAACAACCCTAGCTAAAAAACTTTACAATCATGTTGAAGTGAGATCTCGTTTTAAGGCTTTTGCTTGGGTATGTATTACTCAACAATTTGAGAGGGAAAAGGTTCTCATGGGAGTCCTGAAAGAACTTCTACCTGCTGAAAGGAAGGGAGAAGTTTCAACGATGGACGATGCCCAACTGGTCGAAGAACTCTACAATGTTCAACAAGAAAAAAAATGTTTGATAGTCATTGATGACATATGGACAGTTAATTCTTGGAGAAGCATACAACCTGCTTTTCCGGTTGGAAATACTACTAGTGGCAGCAAAATCTTGCTCACAACCCGTAATTTAACCGTGGCCGGTATAGGTTCAGTTTACAAAATTGAGGGTTTGACTGAAGAGGAGGGCTGGCAACTTCTAGCTAAGAAAGCAAAAATAGATGACTTTCGAGGTTTGTTTTGTGATAACATTTTCTTTTAATTTACAAAGCAGCTTGGCTTTATCTAGTTATACTACATGATGGGTACATATTGTTAGATTTAAATAAATAATCTAGGATCATCTTATGCGATATTATCAAGGTTATGTAATAAACTGTAGCGCGAAAGCGTACCTGATTCCATGACGATAGATATGAATACGGATTATGGGACTTGATCTTCCACAGACTTGATTTGCCTCTAGCCGTATCTCGTTCAACTTGATGGGAATAGAGGAGTAGAGGTTGTGAATAGCCTTGGGGACCAAAACCCTATTATGTTCTTTATATAGTCGTCTAATTAAATGTGATTTGCAGGAAACAGGCAGGCTTCCGAGATGGAAAGAATAGGAAGGAACATGGTTAAAAGATGCAAAGGTCTACCGCTAGCTATTTCATCACTAGGAGGAATGCTTAAAGGGAAATTTTTGAGTGAGTGGGAGAAAATACAGAAAGATATTTCTTTTTACTTGGACAAAGGTGAAGGTCTAGCTAATGACGATGAATATTATACAGTGATGCAAGTTTTAGGGTTGAGCTATGATAGTTTACCTCCTCGTTTGAGACACTGTTTTCTTTGTTTTGCCAATCATAAGGAGGATGAAGAAATTAGGACCGAAGATCTGTACTTGTTATGGGTGGCAGAAGGTCTCATATCAGCAGAAGATAAAGCAGAAAGCGAGATGATGTTGGATGTAGCTGAACGCTATCTCGATGAATTAGCGAATAGAAGTCTTGTTCAAGTTGAAGCGAGTGAAAATGTTGGAGCATCCTGGTCAAAGTACAGAACATGTCATGTTCACGATCTTATTCGAGACTTATGTTTGTCTAAGGTTAAGGAGGAAAAATTCATCAGTGTTATTCGCTCATCAGATAATTATGCTGAAGATGGATCGAAACGAAGTATAGGACGCAGATTGTGTATTCGTTCCTCCAATCATGAAAGGGAAGTCGAAGACTCGCTTCTTTCTATAGGTTCGAATGTACCAATTTTAGATTCTTATGATCAATATGTGATTTCACGGATTCGATCTATTTCTATTTGGTATGATCACAGCATATATACTGCTAGAGTATTGTCAAATGCTACTTTTAGTCTCAAGAAATTCAAGCTGCTCCGAGTTTTGACAGTGAGGAGATTCATAATTTCTAGGCAAAATATAAGAGACATATCTGATCTAGTCTACCTGAATTATTTGTCTTTAGCTGAGTGTAGGTTGGAAGAGTTGTCTTCATCAATAGGTAACCTGCGAAATTTGGAAACACTTGATCTGCGAGTACGTGATGCTATTAGGATACCAAATGTTCTAAGTAAGCTCAAACAGTTAAAGCACTTGTACCTTCCTGAAGACTTTGAAGAAGAAGGCAGAGTTGAGAAGTTGAGATTTGAAGGGCTGAATAAATTAGAGGTGCTATACAATTATGACTCAGTGTATTGTGCTGCACAGGATCTCATTCGATTACCCAAGCTTCAAGTTTTTCGTGGAATAATAGAAGTCGAGGACATCCTCACAGAGGATATTATTGATTTCATTAAATCCAAAGAATTGCGCCACTCACATCTTGTTTTTCAAGGAGAAGGAGAACTCTGTTTGAAAATGTTGTTAGAGTGCTGTTTCATTAATTATTTAGTGATAAGTACTCGTATACGCTTATCTCCAGTGGAGAATGACCATACTCGATTTTCTGTGCAACTCACGAAGCTGAAGTTTTTGAGTTGTAGAATGAAGGAAGATCCAATGATGTTACTGAAGAAACTTCCCAACCTGCGTGCTCTGTATCTAGGTGAAGATGCATATTTGGGGGAAGAGTTGGTATGTTCTGCTACGGGGTTCCTACAACTGCAACAATTAGATCTCCACAATTTGTCTGGCTTAAGAAGGTGGAGGGTGGATGAAGGTGCCATGCCAAATCTCTCTTGGTTAAGGATTAATGGATGCCAAATGTTGGAGATGCTTCCCCAAGGATTGAGTGCTCTAAAATTCCTCCATGTTACTTGCATGCCTACTGCATTCACAGATAGGATTAAGGTGATTGATGGTGTAGAAGGGGAAGATTTTCACAAAGTTCGTTACATTTCTAAGGTATTAATAGATTAGGAAATCATATATTCTCAGTCGGTTGTTATCTATCCATTGCAAAGTCTTATGATTAGTTATTATAAGCTATACCTCTCATTTTTTTTAATTTGATACGTCCTTCTCATTTCTTTAATTTGATACGTCCCTCTCATTTCTTTACTTAAAAAAAATAGTAACATTTTATAATATAAAATTAAATCACATTGGTGCCACCATTTTACTCATTTTTTTTTTCTTATTAATTTACATTTTGTCTTAAGTTCCGTATCGTCCCCTCAAATAATTGAGGGAGACGGAGGGAGTATTATTAAGTAGGAGTAGTATCTTCTCGCGTCTCAGTCTTAGGATTAATTTGTTGTGTTCAACAATGACATGACACTGGTATCTTTTTGCTTAATTAGTTGATTTATATCTAACAAAAGAAGCTTAAACTGTTCAGAATTAACAATTAAAACTATTACTTTTAGTTAAGCAAGCATACAACTGGAAGTAATGTTTGATATTTATTTTTTTCAAAGTCTCACAAATTCATTTTTATCTCGGAAATTACACTCTTATAAATTTTTGTTTTTCGCACCCGCAGACTTTTATAAAATACCTTATTTTTCACAACCTCTCGTAGCTTTTTTTCCTTTTTTCTTTCACCCAATAACGTCCTAGACTCTCATGTTCTCGATTCTCATGCCATCTCAAAATCAACTTTTCATTGTTTTCAATATTAAAAGTACTAGCCTATAACCCGTGCAAGGTACGGGCCTTAAAAAATAATAAACTAAAAAATTTAATGTGAACAGAAAATATTAAAAATAAAAGTAAAAAATTAATATGATAAATTATAAAATGAGAAACTTAAATATTAATTGGAACGTAAAAAAAATATTAAAAAATACAGATGGGGCTCATGAAGATAAATGAGACATTATTAATATTATTTTATAATAAAATAATATTAATAATAAGGACAGATAGAAAATCTAACATGTTTTAATTAAAAAAAGTAATTGCCCGTGATATTTTTAGAAGTGTTTTAATTATATTAATTGTATTTATTAAAAAAATACGTTGACATGTTAAAATAAGTAAGTTTTTTTAATAAGGATAAATAGGAAAGCTAACATGTTTTAATTAACAAAAAGTAACTACCTATAATATTTTTAGATGTGTTTTAATTATATTAATTGTATTTGTTAAAAAAATACGTTCACTTGTTAAAATATGTAAATTTTTTTAAATAATTAAAAGTATTAAAATAAGTTTTAAAATATATAAGTAAGGGTTGCACTTTATATTTTTGGAAAATAGAGATTTTAGTGATAACAAATATAAAAGGTAATATATTTTAATTTAAAGTTAACTGCCCGTGATATTTTTGGAAAAGAAGTAGATTTTGTTAGAAAAAAAATGTTTTAATTATAAAAGGCAATCAGCTAGTTAATATTTTTATATTATTTTATTATTTATTAAATATAGTATTAAAATAGATTTTAAAATAAATAAGCAAGGATTGCACCACATATTTTTGGAAAATAGAGATTTTAGTGATAACAAATATAAAAGATATTATGTTTTAATTTAAAGGTAATTGTCGTGATATTTTTTTAAAAGTAGTAGATTTTGTTAGATTTTTTTTTAATTATAAAAGGCAATCAGTTAGTTACTATTTTTATATTATTTTATTATTTATTAAATAGAGTATTAAAATATGTTTTAAAATAAATACGTAAGGATTGCACCTCATATTTTTGGAAAACATAGATTTTAGTAATAACAAATATAAAAGGTAATGTGTTTTAATTTAAAGATAATTGTAATGATATTTTTAGAAAAGAAGTAGATTTTGTTAGGAAAAAAATATTTTTATTATAAAAGCCAATAATTTAGTTACTATTTTGGTAACTTGACAATAATACAATTCCATAAAAGATTTGATTTGTAGTAGCTTTCGTTATCCTAAAAAGAAAGAAGTATATTTGTAGCAGTGTATCCTAAATTTAAACAAATTAGATCCCACATTTTCATTTTTTTGATTAGATTTCAATATTATTTGATTTTTATGTAGTAAAATATAGTGAAATATTAATGTAGAATAAAACTTTCCCAAATTTTGATTATATTATTAATTTATTAATTAGAAAAAGTACCGAAAACCAAAAATTAACCGAAAACTGAAAACCAAAACTTTCAATGTTTCGGCTTTAATAATATAGTTTAGATAAGTCTCAAGTTTGTTCAATATAATTGTTTATAAAACTATCTCTAAAATAAAAAATTAATATAACAAAAAGAACATTTTGTAAAAAAGAAATGTTATGGGTATCAAATTGATAACTAAAATATATATCAAATATCAAGGTGTCAAATCTATTATATATATAATAGCACAACATGTCTCATTTTATTCAAAGTAGTTTTACAATTATACCCTTCAATGCATCATAATTTTACTTTAATGCCCCTTCAAAGTCAAATGTTATAAAAATATAAGAAAATATTCATCTTGATGAGAATCGAACCTAAGACACTTCAATACAAACCACTAAGAATTTCAAGTCACCAATTTAACCATTGAGCTACTTGGATTTTTTTGTTGTGCTATAAAACCCATTTGTGTGGTTATGCCTTTCACATATATTATTTTACACTTTAGTTTTTATTCAAGATTCTTTCATGATAATTTCATTCGTCTAATTATTAATAAAAGTGGTTATTGTTATAAAGTATATCCAATAGACACGTATCTCTTTAAGTAAATTCAATTATGTTTTTTCTGTTGTATTCACAATTTTAAGACAAAGTACAAATGCATTTTTAGTCACATAATATCACTTTTTAGTCTAAGCATCCAATACTTATCAGGATGTTAATTCTACTGCAAAAATATTTATATGGGGTATCGAATTAAAATTACGGGCTTTCATGTTAACGACTAGCTCAAATAATACAAAATAGTAATCATTTTGTCTCAACTAGGTTCATACATATCAGATAATATAAGTAATAATCTAAGCACCTCTATAGTTGTTATCCTGACTAGAGATGAACGTAATCCAAATTCAGGTCGGATTTTTCGATATCCGATAGGGCCGGGCTTTTTTAAACCGAGACAAATTTCCTCTAAAATATTTATACCCGTAGATAGGGTCGGATCAGGAGGGGCCAAATCGGATTTTTACAAATTATTTTAGATATTGATAACTTTAACTCTTTTTTTTCGGATTTAATTGAAAATTTTAAGCTTTTATCTGAGATTTAATTGAAAATTCTAACTTTTTGGATTGGACTTTTATACTGATCAAGACTACGTCCAAATCGAGATTAAATTTGGGTTTATTCGGCTCGAACCAGATCGGGATTTTGTGAAAAATATGTGATCCGTTTAAGCCTGCGGGCTGGATCCAATTGAGGTGGACTTTTTTTTAATCAGATTTTTTCCGATTTTTTTAACCAGATCGATCAGTTTTTTCGAATACGAATTTATGTGCATCTCAATCCCGTCACCTCATGCATTAAGGACAAGTATACTACTCCGGCCGTATATAGAGAATTATGGAGAGTATTGGTACTTTCGAAATGGAGCCTTTATTTGACACCTTCAAGTAATTCCTATATGATTATTAATTAGCTTATAAAACTAATCATCAAATACATTCAACTAAGAACAAAACCTTCTTCGGACTAATACCAAACCGATCTTCCTTGCAAATCTTCTGAATCATGACACATAGTGCCACCAACAAGTTCAAACTGGTGATGGGATCATCACAACAAACTGAAGAATACTTATCATCGCAAAATTAAACTGACGTGAACTAGAAAATATCGTTACAAAATAACATCAAGTTTTGTCGGTTAGAGCGATCCCGTGCCTTGCACGGGTATTGAAGCTAGTTAGTTATTAGTTCCTCAAATGTTTTCGAAATACCAAGATCTTATTTTGTTGTAATAATTTATACTCTTTATTAATAAGAAAAACAATGTGAAAATGGCGCGAAATACTAAAAGTACCAAAGTATTAAATTTGGTTATCACGAAACCTGAGTTCGATTCCTCGCAACTACGTACAAGATTTATTAATTTAAATTATTTAGCTTAATTCAGTGTTCGATTCTTTACAACTACGTTATTATACAAAATTTATTTATTTACTTTAATTTCATTAATTTCATTCAAAGTTCAATTATCTATAACTTCTATACTCTTTATTAATAAAGAAAATAATGTTAAAATATCGCGCGGTACCAAATTCAAGATTAACTAGTCAACTAAGTCGCGCTTCGCAGCGGCCCTATAATATTCTTGTAAAATTTTAAATATTAACTATTTAAGAAAAAAATCAAGAAAAAAACATATGTATAATCTATCTATCTATCTACTCTTTCTATTTTTTTCTTACTAAAACCCCTCTTTTTTCAAAAATATCACGGGCAACCATTACTTATTTATTTTAAAACATATTTTAATACTTTTAATTACGGGCAATTACCCTTTTTAACTAAAACATGTTACTTTTTCTATTTTTCCTTACTAAAACCCCTAATTTTCCAAAAATATCACGGGCAAACCGTTATTTATTTATTTTAAAACCTATTTTAATACTCTATCTTATAATAGACGAAACATTAAAAGTTTTGTCGGTCGTTGGTACTTTGTGATTTTACTTAATTATCCTTACTTATTTTTAAAAAAATATATTAAGTAATAACATTATTTATAACCAATTACCTTTTCAGCTAAAGTACATCACTTTTTCTATTTTTTCTAAAAATCTTTTTTTTTCCAAAAAAAATCACGGGTAATTACTTTTTTCAACTAAAACATGTTACTTTTTCTATTTTTTCTTACTAAAACTCCTCGTTTTCCAAAAATATCACGGGTAAACTTTTAATTATTTAATTTTAAACCTAATTTATTACTTTTAATCACGGGCAATTACATTTTTCAACTAAAACATGTTACTTTTTCTATTTTCCATACTAAATCCACTCTTTTTTCCAAAAAAATCATGGGTAAACCATTACTTATTTATTTTAAAACCTATTTTATTACTTTTAATTATTTAAAAAAGTTTAACACACCTACTTATTTTTTTTAACAAATACAATTAGCAAAATTTTAAAACATGAATACTAATAATAATTATAATAATAATTATTATTATTATTATAATTATTATTGTTATTATTATTATTAAAAACAATCCGTGCATCGCAAGTGTTTTAAGCTAGTATATATAAATGTTGAACACAATATTTTACAAAGTAAAATAAAATAATACATACATAAACAATAAAATAAGTTATTGACATATATTTATGCCAATTTTGTATCATATTTTCTTGAGCCGATACCGTTACACTAAATGCATATAAGCAAAAATACTAAAAATATGTAGTAATATAAATTTAAGTATTAACCACCACTTCAAACTTCAATCCGTATTATCACAAAAATTACAATTTTTTTAAATATCCATAGATTTTATATACCAATTTTGTGTCATTTTTTTGAGTCAACGCCCGTTGCATAAATATATATAAATAAAAAGTATTAAAAATATGCAATAATAAAAATTTAAGTATAAACCACCACTTCAAATTTCAACTATTAGTATCATAACAAAAATTACAAATTTCTTAAATATCCCTAAACTTTATATGCCGATTTTGTGTCATTCTTTTTTGAGTCGAGGCCATTACACTAAATACATATAAATTAAAAATACTAAAATTAAGCAATAATAAAATTTTAAGTATTAACCACCGCTTCAAAATTCAACTTTATTTATTATCATAAAAATTTCAAATTTCTTAAATATTCTTAGACGTTATAATAAAAATTTTTAGTGCATAATCATTGTAGAATAAAACTTTTTTGAAAACATAATCGATTTTTATATAATCATTGTTTTTTCTGTGAAATTGAATGTAAATAAAGGATTTCAATTATAGTTTAATTAAGAAAAAAGATTAACATTTGTTAAATTGAATTCTGAACATGATTGACTTTTATATATTTGTTGTTCTTATAATGAATTTTACTGTAAATAAAGAAATTTAATTCTCTAAACATGATTGATTAAAAAATTTATGAGATAATCGTACTGAATAACTTTAATTAAATCCCAAAATCATAAAAAAGAATATATCAAAAACTAACAATCAATATAATTATTATTAGATATAGAAATCAACTAAAAAAATTAGAAAAAATTGTATACACGTATGTTGTTTGAATCCAAATCCAAAAAATTGATTAACAATAATTTGTGTTGTTAGTTTGTGTTGTTGTGCACATATATAACCGGCAAGTCACGGATGTGTTACAAAGAAGAAAATAAATTAAAATATACAAACAGTTATTATCAATGTTATTAATGCACACGAATTATCATAAATTCCTCAAATTTGTGACGTGAGAAAAATTAATCAGTATGTCATGCTTTTATAGGCAATTTAAGATATAATATAAAGATACAATAAAGATTAAATTCCAAATACAATTTTAATGTAAAGATTTCATAAAGAATATATAACGTTTAGATAAAGATTATATTCTAAAAAATATTGATTTTTATATATTTATTGTCTTACCTATAAATTCGAATCTAAGTAAGATAATTTCATTTTATTGAATTAAAATTAAGAAAAATCTAGAAAAATATATTAAAACTTAAATTTAAATAAGATTGATTTTATATATTTATTGTCTTTTCTAAAAATTCGAATTTAATTAAAATAGTGAAACCCTATAAAAATAGATTAACTTAAATAAGGATTTAAGTTAGTTGAGAAAAAAAAGATAATATTTGTTTAATAAAATTTTAAATATGATTGACTTTTATGTATTTATTATCTTCCCTAAAAATTCGAGTATAAATAATGATTGTCTTCCCCAAAAATTCGAATGTAAATAAGAAAATTTAATTTTGTTGAATTAAAATTGAGAAGTTCTAGATTAATAGATAAATATTTTTTTAATTTAGTTGAGGAAATAAATTAATTTTGTTTAATTAAATTTTAAATAAGATTGATTTTTATATATTTATTGCCTTGCCTAAAAATTCGAATTGAATTAAAATTGTGAAATTCTAGAAAAAAGATTAAAATTTATATAGGATTTAAGTAAGTTGAGAAAAAAGGTAATAATTATTTAATTAAATTTTAAATAGGATTGTCTTTTATATATTTATTGTCTTTCCTAAAAATTTGAGTGTAAATGAGAAATGTCTTACCTAAAAATTCTAATGTAAAAAAGAAAATTTAATTTTATTGAATTAAAATTGAGTAGCCCTAGAAAAATAGAAGAAATTGAGTTTCTAAGAATAAAAATATATTAGAAAAACAGAAAAATTGAGTTTTTGATGTGAGACCCGGTAAAGAAATATATTAGCTTTTAAGATACTGAGATTGAGATCTTAAAACACAGTTAACGGAAGAAAATAGAAGATATAATATAATTTTTTGGAAAATTAAAAACATAATATCATGTTCGCATGACAGATACACAATATACAATTACAGACCAACCAATGCATGAGTATATACTTGCTCATATAATCCAATAGTTCCTATTTAGCATGAAAACCAGTTAAAAGTTTAAGAAAAAGTAAAGATCATTACTGTAGATGTGAAACAATAAAGATTTTAAAGATGATTATGAATGTGGGGAACCTTGTACGTTGTACCACTACCAATAAAAGATAAACAAAATCGAACAACAAAGTTACACCATCGATCATTCTGTTAACTCTAAAATACATACCCTGCAACCTAAAACTCTAAAAATTATAACAAATCACACACGTCTTACCGATGAGGATTATGAAAGCTGAGAATATATAAGCAGTTTACCGATGAGTATTATGAGTATTAACGATGCTCCCAAATCTGGTTATCAAAACTCCTGCATAGAGAAAATAAATTTACGTCAACAGTTGATATTAAACTTTGAAAAGATCAGTTGATTATAAGAAGTCTAGTCAGGCAGATCATCGATCAATTTAACATGAGAGTATTTGGAGTATAAGAAGGTAATGTTTATAATAAAATTTGATTAGGTCTATAATTGACTTGTCTTTAGTAATAAAGATTATCTTTTCTATAATTTAGGAGCTAAAAATGAAATTTTAATTTTTAATATTTAAAATATAGGAGCTCTAGAAAAATAAATAAATATGAATCGAGCGATTCTAAAGCTCCTGGGGTTTTCCTTTATATATATAAATAAATAAAGATAAAGATATAAAGATAAAATAAAGATAAGGATATAACGAAGAAGATAAATAAAAGGAGAAAGAAGATAAAGATTGATAAGATAAAAAGATAAAGATGTTGAATATTAAAATAGTATATATACTTTCTTCCATTATTAAATATTTTAAAGGAAATAATATTAAAATTGTATATTTAGTTTTCTCCATTAGTAAAGATTTAAAAGGCAATTGAGATTTTTTCTATTCTATAAAATCAAATTTAAATCAGCAACTTTAATTTTATTGAATTAAAATTGAGAAAGGAAAGAATATAAAAATTGTATATTTAGTTTTATCCATTAGTAAATATTTAAAAGACAATTGCTATTTTTTCTATCCTATGAATTCAACTTTAAATAAGGAAATTTAATTTTATTGAATTAAAATTCAGAAGCTCTAAAAAAATAGATAAATAGCTTTCAGATTCTATCCTATGAATTCAACTTTAAATAAGGAAATTTAATTTTATTGAATTAAAATTCAGAAGCTCTAGAAAAATAGATAAATAGCTTTCGGACGATCTGAGAGCTCCTGGGGGTTTTCCTTTATATATATAAAAGATAAATAAAGATAAAGATAGAGATAAAGATAAAGATATAAAGATAAAATAAAGATAAGGATATAACGAAGAAGATAAATAAAAGGAGAAAGAAGATAAAGATTGATAAGATAAAAAGATAAAGATGTTGAATATTAAAATAGTATATATACTTTCTTCCATTATTAAATATTTTAAAGGAAATAATATTAAAATTGTATATTTAGTTTTCTCCATTAGTAAAGATTTAAAAGGCAATTGAGATTTTTTCTATTCTATAAAATCAAATTTAAATCAGCAACTTTAATTTTATTGAATTAAAATTGAGAAAGGAAAGAATATAAAAATTGTATATTTAGTTTTATCCATTAGTAAATATTTAAAAGACAATTGCTATTTTTTCTATCCTATGAATTCAACTTTAAATAAGGAAATTTAATTTTATTGAATTAAAATTCAGAAGCTCTAAAAAAATAGATAAATAGCTTTCGGATTCTATCCTATGAATTCAACTTTAAATAAGGAAATTTAATTTTATTGAATTAAAATTCAGAAGCTCTAGAAAAATAGATAAATAGCTTTCGGACGATCTGAGAGCTCCTGGGGGTTTTCCTTTATATATATAAAAGATATATATATATATATAATATATATATATATATAAAGATAGTGATATTTAGTTTCCTCTATTGGTAAAGATATATTGTATTTTTACTTTCTCCATTAGTAGAGATTTTAAATACAAAAATATTATATGTTTCCTTTATTAGTAAGCATTTAAAAGGTAATTGAGATTTTTTTGAATTTTTAATATTATTAATTCAAAAAATTGAGAAAATTAGAAAAATAGAACGAAGCGATCTGAGAGCGCCACCTCACCGCCCCCGTCTTCTCCTTTATATAAGTATATTGATTGCATATAACCACGTAATTAAATAGTATTTATTTATTATATATTTCTATCATTCAAATATCTATAAGTACATTTATAAATAATTAAAATTAATATTAATAAGCAAAACAATGTAAAAATGGCGCGCGGTACCAAAATATCAAATTTGATTATCACGAAATCCGGGTTTGATTCCTTGCAACTACGTTATTATAGAAGATTTATTTACTTTAAATTATTTAACTTCATCGAAGGTTCGATTCTTTGCAACTACGTTGTTGTGGATTAAAAAATGTACTTGTGTGAATTTAATGAGCTTCGAGCTTTAATGGCTGCACTCGTGTTTTCGGACTAAATTGGTCCTCACAAGATGCCTACGTATCTCAATTCGTTATTGAGAATCAAGCCAAAGACGTAGTTCTGATTGTAGGATCAGGGACCTTATATAGGCGTCTGGAGCCTAGTATTTATGGTATGTTTAGGAGTCTTAGCGAATAAGTCTCCTTTTTGATATTGGATAAGCATTGTATTGCTTGCAGGGTAAGTCTTTTCCTTGTCGATAAAGGCTATGACTCATTAATTGCCTTTAATTGGGATTCTGGATCCTTCTTTGACTAATTTGCCATAATTTGGGCTCTTTTAATGAGCTGTATATTTTCCCTATTCATTAATTACGAAATTAATGAATAATTAGGGTATTGGGCTTTAAATATCGGCCTTTTGTTTGACCAGTCAATTATATTTCTATAATTACTTTTCTGACCATATCATTTGCCCCCAACTTCTAGGAAAATCTCTCTTGGATTATCGTAGAAGTTATTTCATTCAGGAGTTACGAAATTTTATATCAGGGCTTGGTTTGACGAACGTATAGTTCTAAACTAATTTTATAATTCTCCAAAACAGGAATCGGGATTTTTCATCAATTCCCCGGAACATAAATTGATTTTCGAATTTTTCATGTCATTTTCGACCAGGATTCTAGTCGAAATTTGCTTGCATTTTGCCTCCTGGTCGAATGGTTTCGACCAGGATTCTGGTCGAAGCTTACTTCCATTTTGTCTCCTGGTTGAATGGTTTCGACCAGGATTCTGGTCGAAGCTTACTTCCATTTTGTCTCCTGGTCGAATGGTTTCGACCAGGATTCTGGTCGAAGCTTATTTCCATTTTGCCTCCTGGTCGAATGGTTTCGACCAGGATTGTGGTCGAACATGACTTCAATTTTGATACCTGGTCGAATGATTTCGACCAGGGATGTGGTCGAACATGACTTCAATTTTGATACCTGGTCGAATGATTTCGACCAGGGATGTGGTCGAACACTTGGTTCGTTTCAGACTTTTAAGGCCCACATATATTGGGCTCAATTTGGGCCTAAGGCCTTTACTTTGCAATTGGGCCTTTAACTTTTCGACCTGGATTGTGGTCGAATATGAGAGCCATTTTGGGCTTTATTCGAACTCATTCGATCAGAATATTTTTTATTTTAGTTATGGGATTAAGGGGGCCCAAAACTTTTACTGTTCAACTTTATAAATTGGGCTTTTAGCCTTCTATGGGCCGTACCGGCTAATGCCGGTTGCCCTTCCTTCAACCGGCCCATCGACCGGCTGTCATCCCTATATAAGGGTGAGTTTTCATTTGTTTCCATTCATTCTTCACATTTCACTTTCTCAAAGTTACTCTGCTAAATTTTCTCCGAAATTTTCTTTAGATTGCTCTGCTAGGGTTCTGTCGCAAGGCGATTCCCGGCGAGATTTTCTCACCGTTTTCTGGGTTTTCACTTGAAGATTTGAAGATTTTCTTTGAAGATTCTGGGTTTCCTTGAAGATTCTGGGTTTCCTTGAAGATTTCTGGGCAATTTTCTTTGAAGATTTGAAGATTTCCTTCGAAGATTCTGGGTTTGAAATGGCTGATCGCGTTTCCCAACGTCTTTCGAAGATGAATTCTGCATCAAAACGAGGTACCCCCATTCCTATTCGTTCAAAATACATGTCTTTGCATGATATGATTAATGAACGTGGGGATGAATACCCGTCTGTATCTGCTTTAGATTCGTATGACTGTAGCAATAGATTTCATGAAGTAGATATGATAAAAGATTATAATAAGATGTATAGGGTAAAGGCCCCCTTGAAGCTTGTTCCTGCCGGCCCCGGTGACCGTTCATGTCACTGGCGGTCAAATGCTTTGTGTATTTATAGGGATGCCATAGTTGCTGGCCTTAGGTTCCCTTTTCACGAGTTTATTCCTAGACTTTTGGCAGATGTCCAAGTCAACCCTTGTCAATTACCTCCAAATGCCTGGAGGATAATTAATTGTTTCATGGTTTTATGCCTTCGTAAAAACTTTCCTCTTTCTGTACCTTTGTTTAGAAAGATCTTTCAGTTTAAGAATAGCTCAGCCAACAACTTGGGTTGGGTGTATATAAGCCATAGGGTAGGCTTCCCTTTCATTTTTCACCCCAAATCAATCCCAGATAATAACCCCAAATGGAAAAATGAGTTCATGTATCTTGTATGGGAAGGAGGGGACTGGGGAACCCTGTTCCGTACATCTTTTGGGAGAGTTTCTGATGGTAGTCCCGGTAACATTGTCTTGAATGAGGAGGAGCTCCATGCCTACTCAGAGCTCATTAAGGATAATGGGACTACCGTGGCTTGGGAGTTACTGGACGAGTTCGTCCTCAAGTCCGTTGGGCTCTCTACTGTTCATGATAAGGGTATTTTTGCTTATCCCTTTTCATTACGCCTATTTTTCTTTCTTTGTGATTTTCTGTTAACCATTTTCTGGCTTTTCTTGTAGCTGCGGCCTTTATTAACAAGACCAATGAGCCCAAGGATGTAGAGACATCCAGGATGAAAAGGGCTAGGATTGGGGATGATCCCAGGGGGAAAGCCAGTGCTCCCAGCTTCTTGATCCCTTCTGTGGATGAGGTGGACATTCCTGTGTCTACCAAGTCCTCAGTGTGGCGCCCCAACTGGGGTATCAGGAAGAAGGACACCATTACTGGGGTGTCCAAACATGCTGTGGACTGGTCATACCACTCTCTTACCCCTTGTGATTACAAGGACTTCGTTGCAGATTCCACCCTTGAGGGTGCTGAGCATCTTGGGGCTCAAGCTATTGCTGCGGTAATTTTCTTTACCTTAGCTATTTCTTTGAAGTTTCTGCTTATATTTTTCTAACTTTTATCTTTCGGCAGACCAATGCCAACTTTCAGGGGGTATTGTTCCAAGCTAAGGCTTGGCGTACCTCCTCTGAGGCCAACAGGGTCAAGCTGGAGAGGTCTGAGGAAGAGGTGAAGTCTCTTAAGGAGACTCTTGCCAGGAGGGAGAAGGAGCTTGCTGACGCTCAGGCTGATATTGTTGAGCTGAGGAAAGGCAAGGATGATTGCATCGATGAGTACCTTGACTCTCAGGAGTACAAGGACTTGATCGAAAAGCATGACGAGATCCTTTTCCCAGTCCAGCATACTTCAGGATGGGAGGACGCTGTTCAGGCTATCTTGGCCCAGCATCCTGGAGTCTTTGATGCTGCTGACTTTCCTGCTCCTCACCCTCCTACTCCCTTGGAGCGTATTTTGGCTGGAGTTGACGATATGGAGGAAGATGCTAGGATTTTAGTTCCAGAGCATTCATCACCCCTCAGTGACGCTTCTGCCGATGGTGCTGAGGATGCTGGTGAGCATTCTTCCAGCTCTAGTTCAGGGGAGGAGACAGATGCGGGAGTCAAGGATTGTGACGCGCAGCCGTAGTTTGTAGTTTCTTTATGGCCATTCATGGCTTTGTATTTTCTTTCTATGTATTTCCAGCCTTTGGGCTTAACTTAAACTTTTGTAAGTTTAGTTTTATTTATATTTTGTGGCCATTCATGGCTTGTGTTGTTTTCTTGCCTTTTGCATGTTTAGTTAGCATTTCGTACATATCTATCAGTATGCAATGCATTCAAAACATGATGAATAGGAGTATATAATTCATAACTTTGAAGAATGGGCTCAACCCTTACATAATACTCAAGTTTTTAAAAACTTGGGTTGGTTTTATCAAACCTTATTTCTAGTAGTGAATCCACTTAGGAAACACCTTAAACATAATAAACTTTCAAGTTGGAGGCATGCCAAGTTCTTGGCACCTCATGCCCTTCAAGGGTTTCTAGCTTGTAAGAGCCTCGACCATATACGTTCTTGACGCGATATGGTCCTTCCCAATTTGGGGCCAACTTCCCTTTTTGTCCAACTCCGGATGCCTCAATTTTTCTGAGAACCAAGTCTCCTTGTCGAAAGAACCTTTCTTTAACCCTTAGGTTGTAGTAGAAGGATGCCTTCTTTTGATGTTCAACTATCTTGGCGTTTGCCTCATCTCTAACTTCGTCAATTAGATCTAAGGATAGCCTCAAGCCTTCTTCATTTGCTTCTGGTTCATAAGCCTCAACTCTTGGGGAGGTGTGAGTAATTTCCACTGGGACCACTGCCTCTGCTCCATAAGCCAATAGGAATGGAGTTGCCCCGGTGGTGACTTTGCAAGTAGTACGATATGCCCAAAGTATAGGGAGTAATTCGTCTACCCAAGTGTTTCTGGAGCGTTCAACTCTTTTCTTTAGTCCATCAAGGATGATTCGATTTGCAACCTCAGCTTGCCCATTTGCTTGAGGGTGGGCGACAGAAGTGAAGCGCAACTTGATATCGTTTTCATCACAATACTTCTTGAACTCATCATTGCTAAACTGGGTTCCATTGTCCGTGACCAGGACTCGTGGAATTCCATATCTGCATATCACATTTTCCCAGAAGAATTGCATCACTTGCTTGGTGGTTATCTTGGCTAATGGCTTAGCCTCAATCCACTTGGTGAAATAATCAATTGCTACTATCAAGAACTTTCTTTGAGCACTTGCCATGGGAAATGGCCCGAGTATATCCATTCCCCACATAGCAAAGGGGATGGGTGAGTTAATGGATGTCATCATCTCTGGTGGTTGCCTAACCACTGGTGCATGTTTCTGGCACCGTTCACATTTTTTGACGTAGCTTTTAGCATCAGCAAGTATGCTTGGCCAATAGAAACCTAGACGAGTGACTTTATGAGCCAAGGCTCTGCCCCCCAAGTGTTGCCCACAAATCCCTTCATGCACTTCCTTTAGGGCCAATTCTGCCTCTTGAGGTCTCAAGCACTTTAAGTACGGAATAACAAAAGATTTCTTGTATAGGATTCCCTCAATTAGGGCATACCTTAGTGCTCTGACGTATAGCTTTCGTGCTTCCGAAGTGTCGTTGGGCAGCCACCCAGTTTCCAGATGTGCTTTGATGGGATCAATCCAACAACTGGTGATACCAATGGGGGCTACCAACTTTCCATTGATGCTTGGGGTCTTCAAGACTTGGAAGTATACACTCCCGGCATAGTTTTCAATTTCAGAAGAGGCAAACTTAGACAAGGCATCAGCCTTCATATTTTCCTCCCTTGGAATGTGCTCCACATAGCATTCATCGAACTGAGTCATAATGGCCTTGACAAGTTTTAAGTACTTGGCCATGACTTCATCTCTGGCCTCAAACTCCCCATTTACTTGGGAAACCACTAGCCTCGAGTCTCCACATACTTTCAGAGTTTTGACTCTCAAGGCTCCAGCCAGCCCTAAGCCAGCTATCAGGGCTTCATACTCAGCCTCATTGTTTGTCGTCGGGAAGTCAAGTTTTAGTGCATACTCTATTAGGAATCCATCAGGACTCTGTAGCACTAAACCAGCTCCACTTGATTTTGTTTTTGATGCTCCATCAAAATAGAGCACCCAACATTCTTTGAAGGTCATTTCCTCATCTTTCTTATCTTCCATAGTTACTTCCTGCCCCCCGACTTCTTGGTTGTCAATGGTGCATTCAACCATGAAGTCAGCAAGTGCTTGAGCTTTTATGGCCGTCCGAGGCTTATACTTGATATCAAACTCTCCCAATTCAATGGCCCATTTGATCAATCTTCCACTAACTTGAGGGCTATGCAAGATGTTTCTTAGAGGTTGATCAGTCAAGACCTCTATCTTGTGAGCCTGGAAGTAGGGGCGTAGCTTTCTTGAGGCCATTATCAAGGCTAAGGCAAACTTCTCAACCATTGAGTAGTTTATTTCTGCCCCATGTAGAATCTTGCTCACATAGTAGATGGGTTTCTGAACCTTTACTTCTTCCTTTACCAAAACAGCTCCAAGGGCTGTGTTGGAAACCGCCAAGTATAAATAGAGAATTTCTCCTGGCTTGGATTTTGCCAACAGTGGTGCTTCAGCCATATATTTCTTCAGGGCCTCAAAGGCCTCTTGACTTTCAGTTGTCCATTCAAAATTCTTCACTTTTTTGAGTGCTTTGAAGAAGGGTAAACACTTCTCTCCAGACTTGGAGATGAATCTTCCCAAATCAGCCACTCTTCCCGTCAGTTTCTGGACATCCTTGACAGTCTTTGGTGGTTCCATGTCTAGAATCGCTTTGATTTTGTCGGGATTAGCCTCGATTCCTCTCTTGGAAACCATCAGGCCTAAAAACTTTCCCGAGCCTACACCAAAGGCACACTTGGCTGGATTCAACATCATCTTGTGGTGTCTTAACACTTCAAAAGCCTCTCGGAGGTGCTCAATATGATTGGCCTTATCAAGGCTCTTGACTAACATGTCATCTACGTAGACCTCCATGGTTTTTCCAATCAGGTGCTCAAAGATTTTGTTCACCAACCTTTGATAGGTTGCTCCAGCATTCTTAAGCCCAAAAGCCATGACTAAGAAACAGAAGACACCAAAGTCAGTGATGAACGACACTTTGGCGATGTCATCTTTGTGCATCTTGATTTGATTATATCCGCTGAAGCCATCCATGAAACTTAGCATCTCATGCCCAGCAGTGGCATCTATCAAGGCATCAATCCTAGGTAAGGGGAAACAATCCTTAGGACATGCATCATTCAAGTCGGTGAAGTCGACGCACATTCTCCACTTCCCGTTAGCTTTTTTGACCATCATAGGGTTAGCTAACCATTCTGGGAATTGGATTTCTTCAATAAACCCAGCTTCTAAAAGCTTATTTACTTCTTGCTTAATGGCTTCAAGCCTTTCTGGTGCAAAATTTCTTTTCTTTTGTTTCACTGCCTTCCTTTCTGGATCCACATTCAATTTGTGAGATATTAGTTGGGGATCAATCCCTGGCATGTCAGCCGCTGTCCAAGCAAAAACGTCATTGTTCTCTTGAAGAAAAGATGCGAGTTTGCCTTTCAATGGTTCGGGCAGTAGTGCCCCAACATAAGTCACCTTCTCTGGTTCATCCGGGACTAAGGGAATTGGGATTAAATCCTCAGCTGGTTTCCCTCTTCTGTCCTCATTGTCACTAGTGTCCATATCTTCAATGGGGAGAACCTGCCCCCCAACTCCATCAGGCCTCAATGCGGCTACATAACAGCTTCTAGCCATCTTTTGGTCTCCCCGTTCTTCACCAATCCCATTCCGAGTGGGGAATTTGAGTTTCAGGTGGTAAGATGAGGCAACAGCCTTAAACGCATGAAGACCCGTCCTCCCAAGGATCGTATTGTAGGTTGAGGTTGCCTTTATAACTATGAAGTTCAGCATCTGAGTGGATGTATTCGTTCCTTGCCCCATGGTCATTGGGAGTTGGATAGTGCCTTCCACCTTTGATTCCACTCCATTGAACCCATATATGGGCATATTAGAGGGTGTCAACTGAGAATCAGTGTAACCCATCTTGATAAAGGCATCGTGGAACAAGATATCTACTGAGGCTCCATTGTCAACTAGGACTCTCTTTGTTTCAGAGTTGCCTATCACAGGTACTATGACAAGAGGATCATCGTGGGGGAACTTCACCCCTTCCAAGTCTGAATCATCAAAACCTATTGACACTTCTGTTCGTGCACGCTTCGGTGCTTCTCCAACGACGGTCAGTACCTCTCGGGCATAAGCTTTTCTTGAGTTTCGGGAGGACCCAGCAGCAGTTGGCCCTCCGAATATCATGTTGATCACTGGCCCTCGGGGCTTGGGATTCCGATCTTGACCGTTGTCCCTTCTATCATAATCCTTTCTTTCATAGTTCCCCCTTTGGCTACCTTGGCTTCCATCCTTAGTGAACTTGCTGAGTTTTCCTCTTCGTATCAGAAACTCAATCTCATCTTTCAATTGCCTACAATCGTCGGTGTCGTGACCGACTTCTTTGTGGAACCGACAAAACTGATTTTGGTTCCGTTTGGACAAATCAGCCCTCATTGGCTTTGGCCATTTGATATCTTCTTCCTTGGCTATTTCCATCAGAATTTGACTCCTAGGAGTATTCAATCTTGCATACTCCGTGAACTTTGGCCCAAAGTTATTTCTCTTGGGTGGAGAGTCAGAATTCTTTGATGTTCGGGGAAACTTTTCCTTGACGTCGTACTCCTGAGTTTCTTTTCTTTTCTTTGAGTTTCCACCGTCGCCAGCGGTGGGTTCATACTTTCTCATGCTTTCCTCAGCCTTGATGTATTTTCCGGCTCTATCTTGGAGCTTCAACATGCTCTCTGGTGGATGTTTAGCCAACGACCTCCTGAAGTGGTCATCAGTGGTTCCTTGTTGCAGGGCTATCATAGCCACTTTGTCGTCTAAATCCGGGACTTTCAAAGCCTCTCGAGTGAATCGATTAATGTAGTCCCTTAGGGCTTCATTCTTTCCTTGACGTATTGCCATGAGTGATGCAGAACTTTTCTCATGCACCCTTCCACTAATGAACTGGTTGATGAAAGCCTTGCTTAGCTCCTTAAAGGACCCAATAGAGTTGGGAGGTAGACGGCTGTACCAACGTTGAGCCATACCTGCAAGAGTTTGGGGAAACGCCCTACACTTGACGGCATCGTTGGCTGGCTGCAACAACAGTGCATTGGAGAATGTCCTTACATGATTTGCGGGATCTCCCGTTCCATCATAGGCTTTGATCGAAGGCATCTTAAACTTTCTAGATATAGCCGTTTTCATGATGTCTTGAGTAAACGGTGGTGTAGGATCATCAGGATCTCCTAGGGGCAACAGATTACTAGGATCACCCCTTGGGGCTTCAGCCCTCTTGGTCCTTCTTGGTGGATCCAAGTTGATTATCGGGATTCCTTCAGTCGTTCGGCCCCGAGTTTGAGCGGCCTCTTCTTCAGCAAGGAGTTTTTTGAGCCTTGCAGTCTCTGCCTCATGGGCTGCAAGCTTCTCCCTAGTAGTTTGGGGTGGCTCCCGATTTGTCTGTGAAGAACGTCTCCTTCTTGGGGCGACATCCTCCCCAGTTGTATAACCCTCATCCTCAGTGTATGGGCCAGAGAAATCTTGAATAAGAGGGGTCTGACGAGTTTGTTGATTTTGGGGTCCCAGACCTTGAATATAAGGAGGCACATATGCCTCATGGTAGATTGGATTAGTTCCACTACCGCCCGCCATGGGTCGAGGGGGCATGCCATAGCTTGGCATCCCCAAAGTCTGATTCGCGTATTGAGGGAGATCAGTAGTATGGAGTTGAAGGCTCCTTGGTGCACTCATGAGCAGCGGGGAGGTCGTGATTGGTTGCTGGTGGACGGTCTCTTGTGGATTAGATCCATGAATGACCATCTGCAGGGGATTCGTCCCTTCAACCGAAATCGGGACTTCCGGTCCTTTAGTGTTGGTGGGGATATTCGCCCCTTCAGTGCCAGTAGTCGGCGGTGGCTGATCAGCCTCAGAAGTGTTAGGGCGATCATCGGGAGTTTGAGTATCCCGAGCTGTTCTTCGTGTGTTTGCCATGGTTGATGTTGTTTTCCCACAGACGGCGCCAAATGTTGTGGATTAAAAAATGTACTTGTGTGAATTTAATGAGCTTCGAGCTTTAATGGCTGCACTCGTGTTTCCGGACTAAATTGGTCCTCACAAGATGCCTACGTATCTCAATTCGTTATTGAGAATCAAGCCAAAGACGTAGTTCTGATTGTAGGATCAGGGACCTTATATAGGCGTCTGGAGCCTAGTATTTATGGTATGTTTAGGAGTCTTAGCGAATAAGTCTACTTTTTGATATTGGATAAGCATTGTATTGCTTGCAGGGTAAGTCTTTTCCTTGTCGATAAAGGATATGACTCATTAATTGCCTTTAATTGGGATTCTGGATCCTTCTTTGACTAATTTGCCATAATTTGGGCTCTTTTAATGAGCTGTATATTTTCCCTATTCATTAATTACGAAATTAATGAATAATTAGGGTATTGGGCTTTAAATATCGGCCTTTTGTTTGACCAGTCAATTATATTTCTATAATTACTTTTCTGACCATATCATACGTAATTATACAAAATTTATTTATTTACTTTAAATTTATTAATTAGGTTCAATTCCTTACCGTTACGTAATTTATTTATTTATTTTAATTTCTTTAATTTTACTTTGTATTTTGAATACTGTGATACATTCCGAGGACCACCCCTCTATCAGTTGTCCTTCGTTATATTCTCTTACGATGCAACAGCTCAACAAACTACTACGAAAATGATAAACTGCCCTCAAGACACGGTCGTATTTGTGAAAGCAAACATCGATCGACGATCCACGTCTGTCGGTCGGTGTTTTATTAGTAACGACTGCATGTTACAACCACCGGTCAAAGTGGGCCCCACTTTTTATCTCAAACAGTGACACGGAGTCCACGTCGGTATATGGTCATCCTATCTGCTTGTGGGTCCCGACATGTCAGTTGAGTCCATTCCACGTTACACTGCCATGTGAACAAAATCTTTCGTGTCAATACCGACCATAAAAAGTAAATAGCGACTAGGTTTTATACGACCGGCGTTCTTCGGTCGTTGTTACATAATAACGACCGATTTCAGGCCTATAACAACCGATTTTGCGATTGGAAAAAGCCATGTTTCTAGTAGTGGTATATATTAATCTTCATTTATTCTCTTCCATTGTACTTGGCTTCCTAATGTAGAAAGTTTATATGAATATATTCATCCATTATGGGTTCCTGACTGTAGTAGATGCTGGATACAAATACCCTAAAATGGGTGGTAGGTTTGTAGTCTGCAGATATATTCTCCTTGCGGAGTCGAAGACACTAGAAATACACAGCACTAACGGCACTATAAACTATAAGTACTTTGTAAAGAAAAATGTTCGGAATATCAAATTATTTTCCAAATGTTTTCCAAATACCGATCTTATTGTGTTGTAATAATTAATATTAAATTAAAATGAACCTCCCTGCATTCATGCTAGTAATTAAGACTAATTAAAATATTTCATACTTTCGCATCACTTATATAAGAATACTCTTTGTACACGGAACATTCAGAATAAAGCAATCATTATATAAGAGTTGTGTTTGTTCTCTTGAATAGTCTTTCAACATCGATCATCTGTGTCATCAAGTTTCAAATACCTTGTTTTGGTTTCTTCTGGAAGGCTGCAGCTAGAACTGGTACTCCTATAATCCTTCTTGTACATTTTGCTGTTAAAAATATACAAAATTGAACATAACTGTACTGTGTAAGCACTAGGAACCACAAACTATAAAATTTCATGAGTTATATAATTAAGCTTATTTATACTGCGCTTCTAAGTTCTACCTTATTGCATGTTCTTTTTTAAGGTTTCTAATTAGTTTTGACATATTTTAGTATATGTGCTTTTCCTTATGGTTTACTTAGTAACCTTTCCAATTTCAAAAGCTTAAATACTAGTTCTAGCTCATAAGTACTGAACATTTCTGAAGTTGTATTACCAAATATGATATATATATCCGGTTCAAGCAAAGATCAAGTTGTTAGACATAATTAATATTCAAGATATGTATCTCTTCTCTCGTTTTCTCACTTTAACTTCATAATGCAACTAAAATTAACTTGGTTTACATAATCTAAACAATTGCATTTTGGTTGCAGACCGTATTGCAAATATTTTCAGAAAATGATAAAATTGAAAAAAAGTGTAGGAAAACTAGTATTTTTGATAATTTCTCATTTATCTTTATTTATATGTATAGATCCGCCGTATCACAAATTTATTTTTATTTATATGTACAGATCCTTTGTAAAAATGGCTCCGGGGTATGATGAGCCTAGGAAGTTCAAAAAACCAGCTGACAGACACGAAATAACCACCAGAGATAAGGAAGAAGCCAGACGCCGGAGAATGCTAGAGAAAGAAGCCGCTGCCAAGGCCAAGGCCAAAAAACACAAGAAAGGAGGATTCCTTTCTTTTTTTAATTGCTTAGGTCTATAATTACTCAAGATTAAACAAAGACAAAGACGTAGATTTCTTTTACAAATACTTGTATCTCTTCGAATAAAAATAATTGAAGATTGTTTTTCTTTAAAGAAGCGAAACAGATTATATGAAGAAGCATTAAAGTAAGAATAATGCTAGAGGTCCCAAAATATGTACAAAAAAAAAGTTACAAAATACATGTGGCAGATTCTAATTGGTAGTAATAATAAATGTGCACTTGCATTCACACCAATAACACCAATCAAACACATCAACCATGTCAAGTCATTTTGTAACAATTTTTTGTGCCTCTAGCACTACTTATAAAGTAAACCAATTTTTGAAACAAACATAAATACAAAATATGAAATAAAATCTTCATAGTTTGACAAATACTCAAATATTTTGACTTTCTTGTATATGGTGCCCTTTCTTGTGCATGTAATAAGTCTTATACTCACTCCGTCCCAGTGAATTCTAGACACTGGGACGGGGCACGTATACTAAGAAAAGATATAAAAAATGAGTAAAATTAGATGAAAAGTGAGTAAAGTGGTGGGACCTATTAATATTTAATAATAGATTTGAGATAGTGGAGGAAGTAGTGGGTGTAATAGTGATTTATATTGTTATAGAATAGAGATAGTGGAGAAAGTAGTGGGTGTAATAGTGTTTTATATTATTAAAAGTTACTCCCTCTGTCCCTCTCATTTCTTTACAGTTTCCTTTTTGGTACGTCCCTCTCATTTCTTTACATACCAAAAATAGTAACATTTTATAATATAAAATCCAATCACATCAACTATTTTCCTCCACTATACCTACTTTATACCCACTTTATACATTAAATATTGATTGGTCCCACCACTTTACTCATTTTTCTTACTTTTCCCTATTAATTTACACTTTTTCTTAAGCTCCGTGCCGTCCCCCTAACGTAAAGAACCTAGGGGGACAGAGGGAGTACTATTTTTGGAATGTATATAAATGAATAGGACGTCCCAAAATGGAAAGTGTATAGAAATGACTGGGACGGAGGGAGTAATATACTCCCTGTCCCAACCAATTCTATACATTGGGGCTGGGAACGGAGACCAAGAAAAAATATAAAAAATGAGTAAAATTAGATGAAAAGAAAGTGGGTAAAGTGGTGCGACCTATCAATATTTAATAATAGATTTGAGATGGTGGAGAAAAATAGTGGATGTAATAGTGTTTTATATTATTATAGAATAGAGATAGTGGAGAAAGTAGTTGGTGTAATAGTGTTTTATATTATTAAAAGTTATTATTTTTGGAATGTATAGAAATGAGAGGACATCCCAAAATGGAAAGTGTATAGAAATGAATGGGACGGAGGGAGTAATACTCTTTGAAAACCGTGTGAAGCACCGATCAAAAAATTAAATTAATAAATATTATTTAAAATATGAATTTGCATGGAATGGAACTTGAAATTAGATGAGTATATAATGAATAAATATTATTTAGTTATCAGTATAGACAATTGTATCTAGAATGAAATAAAAAAAAATTAAATTATTTAAATAAATTTTGTTTAATTATGCATTTGCAAGGAATTGAACTTGCATTTAAACAAATTTAGTATTTTGGTATTTCGGTATTGTTATATTCCACTAAAATGTGATTTTTCTTATTAATAACGAGTATATAAAAGTAAATTTTTGATAAATACTTAATAAACTTCGATACTATATATTTTTTCTAAATATATTGCTTATATATTTTCTAAATATGCAATACTATAAATAATATATATTTTTTAAAATTATTTATTTACTTCATTAATTCGTGTACTTTTGTTACGTGTCGTGTATCTATTGTGAAAACTCAAACCCGACACTAATTATATTCGTGTTTTTTCGTGTTCGTGTACCAAATTTTTGCACCCAAATACTAATTATTTGTGTCGTGTTCGTACCTTGTTCACGTGTCGTGTATCAAATTGCCAACTCTAGCGATAGTTACTTCAAAATCGTTTTCAAAATTTATCATGATTGATATGATATGTCAAATATTGAATTATAATTTATGAGCTCACATATGTTTGCACGGGTCCAATATTAGTATTTGAAAATTTACGTTTTAAAATTCATCACGATTGATGTGACACGTCAAATATCGAATTATAATTTTTGGACTCTTATATTTGCACTGGATCCAATATTGTATTAAAAAAGTTACTAATTATACGCTTGACAGTATCAGTTCTTTGAAAAAAATTGGAGACTCTAGCATTTTCGGTTAAAAAAATCAATTGTGAATCTGAACCTTTTATTTAGTTAATAATTTCAAATTGTATTGATGCAGTCAAATATAGAAAAGCAAGACACTTGCTCAAGTTGCACCAGCAGTTTGCTAGTAAATTTAGTCTTCCACTTACGATTAGGACCACTCTCTTGAGGTCACATGCTACTCTTTTGTGAGTAGTGCCGATTAAATATGCGTTTCAGACTCGTAGTCTGTAGATAAATTCTTTGCATGGCATTAGATTCTTGCTTTGATATCACATCTTACTTTATGAAGCTTTTTATCGGTGGTTGAAGTATCATACTGATCATACTTGCAAGCAAGAATATAGTTGAGCTGTAAAGTGGTTTGTGATTGAGTAGATTTACCATTCAATAGCATAGACTTAGTGCAGATGTTTTCATCTATGACAAGATTTATCCAGATCTTGTAAACTTAAGCTGAATACTTGTAACAAATACAAGTGTTTGTTTGTTCTCTTGCATTCTTTTTCAGTTTCGACACACAGAAGGATGTAGCATACAATCTTAAATTCAACATCGATCATCTATCATCAAGTTTTAAATACACAGTTTGATTTAAGTGGCATTCTGCTTCGTCTTCTGGCAGGTTATCTTGTTTCGGTTTCTTCTGGAAGACCGCTAGAACTGGTACTCCCATAATCACTTCTTTTCCGTTTTGCTGTTAAAAAGAGACAAACTGAACACAAGTCTGCTGTGGAAGTACTAGAAACCACAAACTATAAAATTTCATCGTTCACAAGCATATTTTTACGAAAGATGCTGTGGAAGTCTGCTTAAATCTTATTGCATTTTTTTAAGGCTGGCGCTAGATTTCCAAAAGCTTCTGTTCATCTTCTCCTGCTTCTCTAATAAAATTTTATTCCTAATCTTGTAGAAATGGCCGAGGTGGTCTCTTTTGCTGTGAAAAGACTTGGAGAGTTGTTAATCTCTGAAGCCACCCTTTTATATGAAGTGAGGGACAAAATTGAGGAGATTCAACGTGAGTTGACACAAATGGAATGTTTTTTAGAAGAAGCTGAAAAGAAACAAAATCCAGATAAAAGAGTACAAAATTGGGTGGAAGCAATCAGAGAGATTGCTTTTAAAGCAGAAGATGTTATCGAAAATTATGCATTGGAAGTTGCAACCAAGAGACAAAAATCAGGCTTGAAGAAGATGTTGGTAAGATATGTTTGCATCCTGAGCGAAGCACTGAGCCGCCACAATATTGCTACAGAAATTAATGATTTAAAAGCTGTGCTCAGTAAGCTTAGTGCAAATCTACCAACATATGGCATTACAGTAGGTCTAGAAGAAGGACAAGCATCAAATTCACTAGTCAATCCCAAAAATAGAAGGATTTTTTATTCACATGATGTTGAAAAAGACTTTGTTGGAATGGAAAAGGAAATACAACTACTAATTTCTCATTTAAAGAATGAAGACAAGGGTTGTGAAGTTGTTTCAATTTGCGGAATGGGAGGCCTTGGAAAAACTACTCTCGCCAAAAAGCTCTATAATCATGCCGAAATTAAAGATCATTTCAAAGCTTTTGCTTGGGTCTGTATCACTCAACAGTTTGAAAGCAAAAAAGTTCTTAAGGGAGTCCTAAAAGAACTTCTTCATGTTGATAGGAAAGGAGAAGTTTCAACAATGGACCATGCAAAAGTGGTCGAAGAACTTTACAAGGTTCAACAAGAAAAAAGTTGTTTGATAGTTATTGATGACATCTGGACTGTTGATTCATGGAGATGCCTAGAGCCTGCATTTCCAGTTGGAGGGACAACTAGTGGTAGCAAAATTTTACTCACAACTCGTAATGTGAATGTGGGTGAATTGGGCTTCATGTATAAAATCTCAGGTTTGACGGAAGATGAGGGTTGGCTACTACTTTCTAAGAAAGTAAGGATCAATGACCTTCCAGGTTAGTTTACTTGTAGTCGTTTTTCTTTGACAAGTGTAGTGTGTGATCAAATACGAGTATATAACGTTAAATTACTAATAAATACTAGCTTAAAACCCGATGCACAGATTATTATTAATAATTATAATTTTTATTATTTATGTTTTAATATTCTATTAATCTGCATTTGCTAAAAAAAATAAGTAGACATGTTAAACTTTTTTAAATAATTAAAAATATTAAAATAAATTTTAAAATAAATTAATAATTGTTTGCCCGTGATATTTTTAAAAGTAACATGTTTTAGCTGAAAAGGTAAGTGTCCGTAATTAAAAGTATTTAAATATGCTTCACATAGGATTTGTCCGGAATATTTTTGGAAAATGAGGGGTTTAGTAAAGAAAAATCAGAAAGAGTAACATGTTTTAGTTGAAAAAGGTAATTGCCGTGATTTTTTTAGAAAAATAGAAGATTTTATTAGAAAAAATAATGTATTTTAGCTAAAAAGGTAGTTGGTTATAAAAATGTTATTATTTAATAATAATTTTTTTTAGAAAATGAAAAAATAGAAAAGGTAACATAATTAAAAGTATTAAAATAAATTTTAAAATAAATAAATAAGGGTTTGCCCATGATATTTTTGGAAAATGAGGGGTTTTAGTAAGGAAAAATAGAAAGATTAGCATGTTTTCGTTAAAAATGATAACCGTCTGTGTTTTTTTTTAAAAAGAGAGGATTTCGTAAGAAAAAAAATAAAAAAAAGTAATGTATTTTAGCTGAAAAGGTACTTGGTTATAAATAATGTTATTATTTAGTGATGGTTTTAAAAAAAAAAATAAGTGAGGGTAATTAAGTAAAATCACTAAGTACCTACCGTCCGTCTATCCGACTACCAAACTTTTAATGTTTCGTCTTTAATAATATAGCTTAAAACTCGTACGATGCACGAGTTGTTTTTAATAATTGTTAATTTTATTATTTATATTTTATATTTTATTAATTGCATTTATTAAAAAAAATAAGTAGGCGTGTTAAACATTTTAAAATAATTAAAAGTATTAAAATGAATTTTAAAATAAATAAGTAACGGTTTGTCCGTGATATTTTGGAAAAAGAGGGGTTTTAGTAATAAAAATAGAAAGTAACATGTTTTCGTTGAATTTTAAAATATAAAAGTAACGATTTGCCCATGATATTTTTGAAAAAAGAGGGGGTTTAGTAAGAAAATTAGAATAGGTGACATGTTTTAGTTGAAAAAGGTAATTGTGAATTAAAAGTATTAAAATAGATTTTAAAGTAAATATGTAAGAGTTTTCTCGTGATATATTTGAAAAATGAAGGATTTTAGCAAAGGAAATAGAAAAAGTAACATGTTTTAGCTGAAAAGGAAATTGCCCTGATTTTTTTAGAAAAAATGGTAATATAATTTAATTGAAAGGGGAACTGATAATAATAATTAAATAAACAATTAAATAAGGCAAATATCGTATCAAAAAACAGGTAAAAAATATAGGTACCAAAACTTTCAATGTTTCGTATTTGATAATATAGTATAGATAGAGAGATATATTCATAATATTAGTATTTTATGCTACTAAATGGAATAGCCCGTGATATTTTTGAGGTTTTAGTTAAGAGAAATATTAGTTAGAAAATATAAAAAAGAATATACGTTTTGGGAAAAAAAGCTAACCGGTTAGTCTTTAATAATTATAATATTATTATTTTATTTTATTAAATAGAACTATTCGTGATATTTTTGAAAAATTAGAGGTTTTATTTAGGAAAAATAGAAAAGCAGAAATTTTAGTTAGAAAATATAAAAAAGAATATACTTTGGCTAAAAATGGTAATGAGTTATTTATTAGCAATTATAACCTTATTATGTTATTTTATTAAATGAAACTTCCTGTGATATTTTTGGAAAATGAGATGTTTTAGTTAGAAAAAATGTAAAAATATTCTATATACTAATTTTAATATTTTATCTAACAGTTCTCAATGATTTGATCAAAAATATCTAACGGCTATGAATGGAGTAACCAGACTACAAAAACTTTCATGACTAGACTACAAAACTTTCAATGTTTCATCTTTAATATAATAATATAGATATCACTAGATGTTATATCACTAGATGTTATATCACTAAAATGAATGTTGTTTGCAGATCAAAGTGTGGCCATTGAGATGGAAATAATAGGAAGGAACATGGTCCAAAGATGCAAAGGTTTGCCGCTAGCTATTTCATCACTTGGAGGAATTCTCAAAGGCAAATATTTGTTGAGAGAATGGAATAAAGTAAATGAAGATATTTCCTTTTACTTAGCCAAGGGTGAAGGAGTAACTAATGATGATGAATACTACACAGTTAGACAAGTTTTAGGGTTGAGTTATGATAGTTTACCTCCTCGTTTGAGACATTGTTTTCTTTGTTTTGCCAATTACCTGGAGGATGAAGTAGTTGGGAGTGAGAATTTGTACATGCTTTGGATGGCAGAAGGTCTGATATCACTGGAACATAAAGCAGAAGGCGAGATGATGTTGGATGTAGCTGAACACTATCTGGATGAATTAGCTCATCGATGCCTTGTTCAAGTTGATACATATAAAATTGAAGGATCTTCCTGGTCTAAGTACAAATCCTGTGGTGTTCATGATCTTATTAGAGACATGTGTTTGTCTAAAGTTAAGGAGAAAACATTTATCAGCATTATACATCCACAGCGTGAACCTTACTACGAATCCAAAGCAAGAATAGTACGTAGATTGTGTATCCGTGCCTATAAGGATGGAAATGAATCAATGTTAAAGCCCTATAATAAACATGTGATTCAACGCATTCGATCCCTTTTGGTGTGGAAAGGTCAGCAGGAAGTGTTTCAGGATACTTTTTTTGATCTCGGGAAATTTAAGTTGCTCCGAGTTCTAAATATACAGGGTTACAAGATTAATAAGCAAAATTTAAGAAAGATATCAGAGCTCGTCTACTTAAGGTATTTGTGTTTACCTAACTGTGAGTTGGAAGATAAGTTGCCATCATCCGTTGGTAACTTGAGGTATTTGGAAACCCTTGATATAAGGGTATGGAATCATCCTACAATCTTAAATGTTTTATGGAAGCTGAAACAGTTAAAGCACTTGTACCTTCCTAAATCTTTTGAGATAGTCGAAAAGTTGAGTTTAGAAGGGTTGAATGAGCTAGAAGTGATATACAATTATGACACAAAGAAATGTGTGGCACATGATCTCTTCGGATTATGCAAGCTCAAGGTTTTTCGCGGAAGTATATTAGTCGAGGACAACCATACAACAGAGAACATTATCAATTTTATTAATTCCAGGAAAATGCGCCACTCAAATCTTACAATTGAAGGAGGAGCAGCTGCAGACTGTTGTTTGGTATTATTCGGACAGTGTTGTTACATTGATGTTTTGAAGATTAATACCGGTGGTATATGCATATTTCCGAAGGAATATGGCCACACTCGCTTCTCTAAGCGTCTCACCAAGCTAAAGTTGAAAAACTGTAGGACGCAGGAACACCCAATGATGATGTTACTGGAGACAATTCCTAATCTACGCTGTCTCTGTTTGGATGAAAATGCGTACATGGGAGCAGAGATAATATGTTCGGCTACAGGGTTCCCGAAACTTCAAACTTTAAGGCTATACGATTTGCCAAACTTACGGAAGTGGAGAGTGGATGAAGGTGCCATGCCAAATCTTTGTGAGTTGTACATTTGGGGTTGCGAAGTGTTGGAGATGATTCCAGAAGGATTGATATACCTCACTGCCTTGCAAGTCCTCAGCATTTATCATATGCCTAGTACATTCAGCAATAGGATTAAGGTTATAGGTGGTGTACAAGGTGAAGATTTGTACAAAATCTGTCACATCCCCAAGGTATTAATAGAAGGGGCCTTGTTCCATATAAATTTGGGTTAGATTTTCAACTCTAGTTTACATATGGCGTCTGCTGCCTTCAGTAATGCACTTGTGTGAAGGATATTGCATGTTACCACTTACCACTTATTTTGTATCACATAAAAAGATAGTAAATCAAAGATTCGTGTTATTATTTGAGCACTTCAGAGAAATAGTAGTCACAGAATTCAACCATAATAAAGATCTTCTGATGATGACAGAGATAATCCCTTCGGACTTGATCCGAAAATCTTGCCGCCATCAACATCAATGCAGACGCATCGATTCAAAATTGAAATAGAAACTTTCAAATATTGAAAATGGGTCAAAAATCAAATTGGGTCTTTTACGAACCTAAAATGGGTACAAAATCTAAAACTGATAATTCATAAGTCAAAATAAAATTAAAAACTTTGTCCGAACCAATATGGATACCAAACGCATGAGTTATCCACAAATTTATAATATATAGATAGCCCTCAATAGCATTAATTAGTAGTTAATCCTATTCATATACTGAAATAGTGTTCGTACAAATTAACATCCGAAATAATTTTATAATTATATATATGATAAATTACGGTATTTAAATTTTTTTTTATATTCGTAAATTAATTTTATAATATTGTGTACCATTTTCATGAACCAAATATTTTATAGTTTGATTAGGTTTAAAAAATTGGATAAATATTTATGTTGGAGGCCCATTATTTTGTTGGACCGGACCGAGCCCATATCGAAGGCCCATCTCTTGGTAAGCCCACCAGTCTATCCGAAAGCCCAGTACCTTCACTCAAAACGGCTGTCATTTATGGTGCGGGGGACACGCTCCCGTCCGCCCCGCCCCCGCTTAAGCCTCCTTCGGTTACAAACAGGAAGCACTATATATACAGGTTGAATCTATCTGAAATATATATCTTTTCTGGATACTGATAACAAAAACACAGGTCTTTTACGTTTCGAGAATCATACCCAAGATCATATTAACTGTTTCTTGCACCGGAGGTGAATCGGGGGCCAACACCCTCGCATTCTTCTTCTGCAGGTCCGAAGTAAGAGGTAGCTGGTCGAGAACGGGTCGTAACATTTGGCGCCGTCTGTGGGAACGTAGAAGATCATTCTGTGGATTTATTACAAAGAGCTATGACGAACGGAACTACTGGGAAAGATAATTCCACCCTCGCTGGAGGTAACGAAGGTATCGTTCCTCCCGGGTTCGGTATCAGTCGAACTCCCTCAACCCAGCCCAGAATCTTTGATCTGGATGGAGAGGAAGGCCCCATCCCCACTCCCGAAGAACAACGAGAACTAATTATGAGATGGAGGGAGGAGAAGATGGCCAAGGGGAAGGGCCCTGAAGATGAAAAAGACAAAGAGGCGGAAAGATTGGCCAAGAAGAGGGAGGCCTATCGCCTAAGGCTGCAAGCATTAAGGCTCCAAAGAGAGGAGTTGGATTTAGAGGAGAAGGCAATTCTTCAGGAAACCCTGGAGACTGAGCCCCGAAGGGAGAAGCGGGGCAGAGATGACGTAGATGACGAAGACGAGTCCTGGGACTCCGAGAGGCACTCAAGAAGGTCCCGGTCAAAGGTTGCCTACACCTCTGATTCAGGGGATGATGAAGGACCGGACACGCGGGATAGAATTTGTAGAATCGAAAAAGCCATGTTTGGCGAAAGAAAAGTCAGCCACGAGCCTGTGGTGACCGAAGAGGTTGAGGATTTCCGACCACCCCCAGGGAGGCAATTCCCGAAAATGAACGAGTTCAATGGCAAGGGTGATCCAACAGACCATTGTGAGAAATACGAGGCCCTGATGACTGGAATGGGGCATTGTGACGTCATGCTGTGTAAGATGTTCAAGACCTACCTCAGGGGACCGGCGTCCATGTGGTATCGGTCGTTAAGGCCAAGGTCGATTGGAACCTATGAACAAGTGAAGCGGAAATTCTTGAGGCACTATTCCCATTTGTGTCGAAGAGAGAAGGACACCGAGGCCTTGATCCATTGTAGACAGAGGTCGAACGAAGAGCTGGGTGATTACTTGGTTCGATTTAAGGAGGAGGCTGGGATGGTCACTAACTTAGACAAAGTCAAAGCGGCTGGCTTCCTTGCGGCAGGTCTTGACCCAATTAAAGGTAAAAAACTGTGCTCCTCGCTTTACGATATACCCCCCAAGTCTTTAAATGATATATATGTGAGGGGTGAGGCAATAAGGAGAAAAATAGAATCGATCGGGGGTTACAAAGAGGGGAGAAAGAACGATTCCAGGGAAGACAGGAAGAACAACTCAAGGGACGACCGAAGGGGTCGAGGAGATATTAAGAGCAGGTTAACAGACAACAGGCCCGATAAAGGGGCCGACCGAAGAAGAGATAGAGATAGCGCGGTGTTCACACCTCTAAACACGCCTATCTCGAAGATTCTCCATGAGATAAAAGGCAAACCGGGATTCGTTCGACCGTCAAGGATGAGAACTCCTGAGAACCGAAGGAACGAGAACAAGTACTGTGACTACCACAGAGATAAAGGGCATAATACCGATGAGTGTTTTCACTTGAAGAAATTGATCGAGAAGATGATCAAGGATGGGGAGCTGACCCAGTTTGTGGGCGACCTTAGGGACAAGTTAGAGTCCATGGAAAAACAAAAGACGATTGAAGGCGGAGAGAAGTACAGGGGAGAAGTCAGGACCATCTCTGGAGGAACCATACTCGATCGGGATAGTAAAACTGCCCGAAAGAAATACGCCCGACAAGTGTATAACCTTCATCAGACTAGTGCAGCCAAGCAACCACTCCCTATCTCCTTTACCGAGGATGATTATGAAGATGTCATATGGCCGCACGAAGACCCGCTTGTCATCAACCCGGTTATAGGGGAGAACAAGGTCTGGCGAGTGTTGGTGGACGGAGGAAGCTCGGTAAATATTCTTTACCACAACACTTACCTCAAAATGAATCTGGGAGGAGAACAGTTGGAGCCATGCCACGAAGCACCTCTTTATGGCTTCGGGAATCAGCCTGTGCCGATTGAAGGCACCATAACTTTGTCCGTTCTGTTGGGGAAAGCACCATACACGATAAAGAAGGAGGCAAAGTTCTATGTCGTTCGGGTGGAAAGCGCTTACAATGGGATATTAGGAAGACCCACCTTGTCTCTGTTCCAGGCAGTGGCTTCTGTTCCCCACTTGAAGCTGAAGTTTCCGACCGAAAATGGGATTGGTGAAATGAGAGGCGATCAGAAAGCTGCCCGAATAATAATGTTGGAGGATGTCGCGAAGGATGAAGAGTTTGAAACCCCCGAAGGAGGAAAAAGAAAGAGGAAAGTGAACGAGGTTGGAGGCAGTCACCAACTGCTTAGTATCGAGCTGGAAAAGTTTGGGGCCGATCTTTCTAGCCCCATAGCCGAACCAGCAGTTGAAACCGAAGAGGTAGAGCTATATGTGGGTCAAAAGGGAAAAATGATCCAAATTGGGAAAGGAATGGAGCCCGAGTTGAAAGAAAAGGTCATCAAGGTAATCAGGGAATATCATGATGTGTTTGCATGGGGTCCCGAGGACATGCCTGGCCTAGACCCTTCGGTCGCTAAACATTGTCTTAATGTCAAAGGTGATGCTAAGCCGGTCAAACAGAAGAAAAGGAACTTCGCCATGGAAAGGCAGGAGGTCATACAAGCCGAAGTTGAGAAGCTACTCGAGGCAAAATTCATCGAGGATATTAGATATCCCGAGTGGTTGGCAAATGTGGTGGTGGTTAAAAAATCAAACGGAAAATGGAGGATGTGTGTCGATTATACCGATCTCAACAAGAACTGTCCGAAAGACCACTACCCATTGCCGAATATTGATCAGTTGATAGATGCTACTTCGGGGCATCAGATTCTCAGCTTTCTAGATGCCTTTTCGGGCTACCATCAAATTGCGATGAATGCCGAGGACATTCCGAAGACAGCATTCATCACACCAAATGGCACATACGCATACATCAAAATGCCCTTCGGCTTGAAGAATGCAGGGGCCACTTTTCAGAAAATGATCAACAAAGTCTTCAAAAAGATGATTGGAAGGAACATGGAATGCTATGTGGACGACATGATAGTCAAATCCCTCCTGCGGGACCACGCGGAAGATCTGCAGGAATGCTTTCAAACTCTCCGACAGAATAACATGAGGATTAATCCGAACAAGTGTACGTTCGGAGTAAGCAGTGGGAAATTTCTGGGATACATGGTTAGCGCCCGAGGGATAGAGGCGAACCCAGAAAAAATCAAAGCAGTGGTCGATATGGAGGCTCCGAAAACCATCAAGGACATTCAAAAGCTTACCGGACGGTTAGCAGCATTGAGAAGATTCATTTCCAGGTCAGCAGAGAAAGCGCTACCATTCTTTGAAGTGCTTCGGGGGTCGAAGACATTTGAGTGGGGGCCGAACTGCCAAAAGGCCTTCGAAGAAATAAAAGAATATTTGGTAAACACTCCACTCTTAATGAGACCAGACCCGAAGGAAACATTGCAACTATATTTGGCAGTGAATGATCGAACACTGGGAGCCGTTTTGGTCAAAGAGCATGAAGGGAACCAACACCCGGTTTATTACATCTCGCACATACTGAAGGATGCCGAGACCAGGTATCCTAATGCCGAAAAGTTTGCTTATGGACTCATAATGGCCTCCAGGAAGTTAAGGCATTATTTTCAAGGGCGAACGATCCAAGTCATAACCGATCAGCCCTTAAAGAAAATACTGCAAAGGCCAGAAGCATCGGGAAGAATCGTGGCATGGGCGATTGAACTAGGGGAATATGAGCTAGAATATGTACCAAGAACTTCGATCAAAGCTCAGGCCCTGGCAGATTTCATGATCGAGTGCACCTTTTCCGGCCCAAAAGACCTCGTTCCCGAAGAGCATCTGATACAGTCTCCGGGAAAATGGAAACTGTTTGTGGATGGATCGGTCGCCGGTAACAAATATGGGGCAGGTTTGATCTTAACTAGCCCCGAAGGATTCGAAATATGCCAGGCAATCCGCTTCAATTTCCCGGTAACGAACAATGAGGCCGAATACGAAGCTTTGCTGGCTGGTTTGGATTTGGCCCGAAGTTTAGAAGTTAAACACCTAAAGGCCTTCAGTGATTCAATGTTGGTGGTAAAACAGTACAGCGGTGAGTATGGGCAGAAAGATCCTCGTACGAAGGCTTACGCCCAAAAAGTACGCGAGAACACTCAGTTTTTCCTTTCCTTTGAGTTAAGCCAAGTGGCCAGGGAAAACAACAGTCGGGCGGATGCACTCTCAAGGCTAGCTTCGGCAGATACTCACAATTTAACAGGGTCCATCTATCTGACCGAAGCAAAGACACCTTCGATCGACAGAAAACAATGCCTGGAGATACACCAAGGAATTAATTGGATGACGCCGGTCAGGGCATTCCTTGAAAAGGGTACTCTGCCATTAGATCGAAGAGAGGCACAAAAGATTCGCTATCGGTCGGCCAACTACACTTTGGTAGGGGGCCGATTATTTCGAAGATCAGCAACTCAGCCACTCCTTCGCTGTCTGGACCCTGACGAACAAAAGTTGGCACTAGAAACGGTTCACGAAGGGATCTGCGGAGAGCATTTGGCCGGGAGGTCCTTAGCCTTCAAAATTCTCAGGCAGGGATTCTTTTGGCCGAAGATGAAAGAAGATGCAACGGAATACGCCAAAAAATGCAAACAGTGCCAGCTATTTAGCACAATTCCGAAGCAACCACCCGAGATAATGTCTTCGATCCTTAGTCCCATCCCTTTTGCCATGTGGGCCGTGGATATTGTAGGAATTTTACCCACCAGCACCAAGCAAGCAAAGTATTGTATAGTGGCAATTGACTACATGACCAAATGGATAGAAGCAAGGCCACTCTCCGCCATCACCGAAGCGGCGGCAATGAAATTCATGTTGGAACAGGTGATATTAAGGTTTGGGATTCCCATGGTGTGTATATCAGATAATGGAGCACAGTTCGTTGGGAGCAAGTTCAAGAAATTTCTGAGCCAATTTGGGGTCCAACAGAAGTTCAGCTCAGTCGGTCATCCCCAAGGCAACGGGGCGATAGAAGCAGCTAATAAAATAATTTTTGACGGGATTAAGAAGAGGTTGGGCGAAGCCAAAGGTTTGTGGGCCGAGGAATTACCTTGGGTTTTGTGGGCATACCGAACGACAACCAGGTCTTCGACCGGAGAAACTCCTTTTAGACTGGCATTCGGGACAGATGCCCTTCTACCAGTAGAAGTCGGACTAGAGTCATACCGAACCCAAGTGTTTAATGTTGAGACAAATGAATTTGGTCTGAAGGCTAATGTGGATTTCTTAGAAGAAGAGCGTGAGGTAGCACACCAGAGGAACGTAAGATACCAACTTCAGGCAGCCCAATATTACGACTCGGGAATAAAAAAGAGATCCTTCCAGGTGGGCGACCTAGTACTAAGAGAGCTAGCCACTTCCATGCCAGCCAAACAAGGCAAACTCATGCCGAACTGGGAAGGTCCTTATACAGTCGTAGAAGTCGTCCGACCTGGGACATATAAACTCCACCGTTCGGACGGCAGCCCAATCAAAAACACCTGGCACGCTTCACATCTTCGCCGTTTTTATCAGTAAGCCCCTCAGCTTTATTATGTTTGTTCTTTTCAAAGTATTGGTTCACGCAAATTTGAAGATATTTACCTAAAAGCGGGCGACCGTATATGTCTGTCCGATGTACGAACATATGATTAAAATTATGAAATCAACAACTTGTTCGCCTACATAATTTGTTTTTATAGCTAAGTACACTTTTCATCAGTCGATTTAGCATGTTAAATTAAACTATCAGGACCCATTTTGGGAACTGAATTCTTCTACTGGTTTTAGTATTTCACTTGTTTTAACATGACTAAGGCCGGGAGCACAAAATCTCACCGACCGAAGAAGACCTTACTCATTTATAAAACCCCTCAAAATACCAAGGGGCAGCTAGGTTACGACCAAAGACGCTGAAGAGAAAAAAGCAAAGTGAATTATGCTAAGGCAAATAAAACGCCGAAGATGCATAAGAAATAATAAAGAAAAAGTATGCTAACGCTAGGTTACGACCAAAGACGCTGAAAAGAAAAAAAAAATAATAAAATTATGCTAAGGCAAAAAAAAAACGCCGAAGATGCATAAGAAATAATAAAGAAAAAGTATGCTAAGGCAAATAAAACGCCGAAGATGCATAAAATTGGGAAGCAAAATATTGAAGAGAACAAAAGACAAACTACTATTGAAGCCCGAAGGCAGAATATTACAAAAGCCCGAAGGCATGTTTGAATAAAGCCCGAAGGCAAGTTCAAATAAAACATAAAGATTGAAATTAATCAGACAAGTCTTCATCGGCCCCCGAAGAAACAGTGGGTGGCTCGTCGACTATAGCCTCTCGGGTCACAGGATCCGACATCCCAGCCTCCAGCAAAAGCTTATAATCTAGTCCGACCGAGCTAGCCTTCGAAACAGCTTCATCGTAGCCCATTTGGAAGCACCTATCTTCGGTCACCTCCAAAATCTTTTTGGCCCTACGAGCTTCACGACGAAGGCTTTTCAGCTGCTCATTACGGCGGCCGACCCGAGCCGTCTTAGACTCCAACTGTTCCTTCAGAAGATGGACTTCGTCTATCTGCTTCTCTTGGGATGTCAGCTGCTCCCGAAGCAGATTCCTCTCCTCCACCAAGGCTTTGGCCTGGCCGGTAACCCTCTCCAGCTCCAGCTCCGCCACTTTGAGTTTTCCTTCAGCTTTTACCGCCCTGACACGATCGTCCTCAGTCTTGTCAGCAGCAGAGGCGATAAGAGGGACAGCCTGAAAACAAAATGGAGATTATTAGTCAAGTGGAAACGACAAAAGTATTAAAAGTGGAAGAGAAGAAAAGGACTTCACCATAGAGAGGAGGCCCATCGCCTCAGTGAGGGCCTTCGCCGCCGAGAGCTTTCCATATATTGCCCGGTCAGCCGGAAGAATCATCCCTCGGCAAAGGTCCGGTCCCACCTCAAGAGCCGACTGAGGAGCAGCCAGGGCGACCGAATCGGTAGCCAAGACACCCCACTGGGGAATATATGTCTTGACCACCTCTTCGTTCGACCGATTCCTTTTACGGGGCTCTTTGAACAGCTCCCCCTCTGGCTCAGAATCCTTTTCCCGCTCTCCGCGAGGAGAAGTAGCAGGAGTCGCCTGTTGGGGAGATGGGGCAACCGGCCGCTCACTTGCAGAAGCCGTCTGGGCAGAAGCTTCGCCCCTCTCCCGGGCATCCTTCGCCTCTTGGAGTTTTCTCATTCGGCGATCAATCACAGCCTGACGGGAAGACACTGCACACAGAAAAATGCGAGTCAATAAAAATATCAGTCTAAATACCGAAGGAAAACCAGGAAAAAGAAGTTACAAAGTAGAAAACAAGACAGAAAATAAACCGTTACCCCCATTACCCCAGAGGGCGAACAACCAATCTTTATCGCGACTAAGAGACAGAGGGACTCTTCACATGTCTAACTCGCACAATTTCCTGTAATCCTCTGCGTCAGCCCCCAGAATAGAAGGCATCACGAGGTCCTTCGGCTCTACATCCTTCCATACCGCAAATTGGGCGATTTTTGGGCCGGAGAAGAAGAACCACTTGGTGTGACTCTCCTTATTGTTAGAGTTGGTGGAATCCCAGGCGACCCTATTGGTCTTTCGGGCAATGGTATAAAAGCCCTTACTCTTCCCGTTGCGTCGGAAATCATAATGATGCCAAAAGAGTGAAGTTCGGGGGTTCACGTTCGCCGCCATACACCGTGCTTGAAACACGTTGATGTGTATGAAGCTATTTGGGTCTAACTGCCCTAAGGCTATCCCCATATCCTTGAACAGATGCTTCAAAAGCTGTAGCGTCGGCACCCGAAAGCCGCATTTAAGTGCTGCTTCGGAGAGACCTGTAGCTGTTTTTCCGTGCATCTCTAAGACCTTAGGATTATGCCATATTCGGTCCATCCGAGTGGCCAAATGAATGAACCATAGGGTCCTTGGAATGTGATATTCTTCATAAAATCCAACGACCGTCTCTTCGGCCAGTATGGATCTATGGTTCGCCGCTGGGTACAGTGCGGCGTCACTAAACGGAGATGGAGTCGACCGATCCATGTCCCTGCATCCGGTAATGAAGAGACAATTAGCCATGTACTCGGAATCAACATAAATAAACTAAAAGTATGAAGGATAATAGCCGAGTACAGGGGGCCAGGATCGGTCGAAGATGTTCTAGAATATAAAGACGAAACGCAGCCCATAGGCTAGGCCTAAAGAGAGTAAAATCTAAGGATTCAGGGCGACCGGAGTGTTCTGATGGATTTAAAGACCCCAAAGGACCTTAAACCCGGAACAATCATGAAAGCCCAGAAATAATTCCCCTAAAAATACAAAACCTAGAAAGTCGCATCCCTAACTACGCACGAAGGGACACATGCATATCTGCTATACTGCTATAGTCACGGTAGTGAACAACGCTACAAACAAAACACGAAAACTGATGCAAAGATAAAGAGATTACTTACTGTTTTGAAGATAAAGCGAGAGTGGAATAGGAGGGCTTGGAAATTCTGGAGTTGAGATAACGGCCCCAATGTTGAAATAAAGTGCCTGTTTGTTTGAAATCTTGAAGAAAATGCAGTGCTTGTTTGCGTAAAAAATGGGAATGAAGTGGCATTTGGGGATTTAAAGGAAAAGAAAAGACGTTTGGACAACCCAGGGTCTTTTCGAATTCAACGGCCAGGATGCAAGCTCGAATCCCAAGACCTGACAGCCGTCAAATTAAAGAGGCACGGTTTCCCAAGTGACGTCACACCCCCCAACTGCCAATGTCCTTACCCGAAGAGGGATCTAGAACATTGTTCCGAAGCAGGGGCCGAATTTTGGTCTTCGCCCAGAGGAAATACTCTGAACAAAGCCCAGGGACATGTTGGAGGCCCATTATTTTGTTGGACCGGACCGAGCCCATATCGAAGGCCCATCTCTTGGTAAGCCCACCAGTCTATCCGAAAGCCCAGTACCTTCACTCAAAACGGCTGTCATTTATGGTGCGGGGGACACGCTCCCGTCCGCCCCGCCCCCGCTTAAGCCTCCTTCGGTTACAAACAGGAAGCACTATATATACAGGTTGAATCTATCTGAAATATATATCTTTTCTGGATACTGATAACAAAAACACAGGTCTTTTACGTTTCGAGAATCATACCCAAGATCATATTAACTGTTTCTTGCACCGGAGGTGAATCGGGGGCCAACACCCTCGCATTCTTCTTCTGCAGGTCCGAAGTAAGAGGTAGCTGGTCGAGAACGGGTCGTAACAATTTATACGATAATAATCACATTTCAATGTCATGAAATGTCATTAAAATGATCAATTAAGTGTAATATAAATAATTATTGTAACATAATTGTTCGTGTATAACATAGACATATGTAAATTCATGCGATTTTAATGTAATAAAAGTATATTTTTAAAAAGGTAATCATTTATGTGAGATTATATTTTAAGACATATTACAAATTTTCTTAATTTTATATATATATAACTGATTCAAAAAATAATTGATTTTTATATTTGATTTTTAACTAATTTTGATATTTGATCTTAACTGAGTACATATTTTTTTCAAAGAATTTAATATATTTTACTTCTCGATGAAAGTGGTTGCACATTTTTATTTTATTATCGACAACATTTGAAACAATTATTATGTAACTTGATCTATTTGGAATTTGAAAATAAAAGAAAGTTACGAATTTTTATATAAAGAATTTTATCAACTCAGGAAATATAATTATATTTAGTTTAAATTGTTAAAATACACTTTTTAGTATTTAAATATTATTTTGTAAATAATCAAATACACTTTTTGATATTAGATTTAACGTTTCTATCTATACATCTTAAAATCTATTGGTCTTTATAGTTTTGATAGTACATGACCAAAATTCTGACAAGATAAAATGGAACATTAGATTTTAGGAAAGATAGGTGAGAACTTGAATCTTATTATTAAAAGTTGTAATAACCATTTCAAAAAAAAAAAAGTTGTAATAATTTAAATCAAATATAAGTATAAATTGAATATAATTCTTAATGTAAAAATTCATCATCTTCTCTTTTCTTCCGTCTCCAATCATCAATATATATATATATATATATAAAGGAGGATACGCGGGAGGTGAGGTGGCGCCTCTAAGATTGTCTCATTCTATTTTTCTAATTTTCTAGAATTTTTGAATTTTAAATACTAATAAATTAAAAATATCTTTTAAAATATTAGAAGTAGAATAAGTGTTCGAATATATTGAGGAGAGGAGCTAAAAATTGTAAAGAAAGAAGAATCCAAATTCATAAAGAAATCAAATTTTTTATATTATATAAAGTTTAATCTCCCCGTGTCAACTATTACTCCAGCTATTGCTCTAGGTATGCTTTCGTTAGTTCCTCCATTTTTCCAGTTTTCTCATTCTAATGTCATGTAATTAATTTACAGGAACTCGTATATTTGATATGGTCTTTAAGTGATTTTAATGTAATCAATATTAATAGTTTTATGTGTTTTATAGGTATACGAATCAATGAGTTCCGGTAAGTGTGATTCTTTTGCTATTTTTTTCGATATATTAACTATATAAAGTCTCAATGTACCGATTACAAGTACAATAATCTTTTTTAGACTGTTTTTTAAGTTTTGCGACTTTTGTCAAATGCATCAGTTGTATATTAGAATCTTCTCTAGGTGGACATTGTCGGTATGAGGCCGTTTGGGTGGGGCTTAAATGCCGGACTATAAGTTATTTTTGACTTTTAACTTAAAAAATGTGCGTATAAAATTAAAACATAGCTTACATTTAAAATTTAGAAGTAGAAGATATTTTTTGAACAACTTTAATTTAGTTGATGATTTTCTTTCATAAAAGTTAATATCATCGTTCAAATGAACAACTTATTTAATTAATTGTAATTTTTATATTTTCAATAACTCATAAATTATACCTAATGCAAAATTACCCAACCAACTTTTAACTTAAAATTTTCACTTATCACATTAAGCAACTTTTAAGTCATAAGTAATCATCAATATATATATATATAAAGGAGGATACACGGGAGGTTAGGTGACGCCCTAAGATCGTCTCAATCTATTTTTCTAATTTTCTATAATTTTAGAATTTTAAATACTTATAAATAAAAAAATATCCTTTAACATATTAGAAGTAGAATAGATGAGAAGAGTTCGAATTTATAGCGAAGACATATAGAATAGGTGTTTCAATTTGTAGAGGTGAAGAGTTCAAATATAAAATAAGTACTTGCAAAGTTCTATTTGAAATAGAATATGTGTTTCAATTTATAAAGGAGAAGAGTTCAGATATAAAAGAAGTATTTCCAATTAAAAGTTCTATTGAAAGTAGAATAAACGTTTGTAATACATAACTAAAAGTTCTATTTGAAGTAGAATATGTAAAGCTATATAGGTGTTTTTTCAATGAAACAGTGTCTCGGAGTATGGTAACATAAAAATTAATATATAAGACAAGTATATATTCAATATATTAAATTTGAGATTTTAATATTAAAAAGGAAAGCGTGTTTCACGGGAGGACGGCTTATTAGCGAGGACCGAGTAATTTTCATAATTTATTTGATAGAGTTTTTAAAAAAAATTATTATGTCACCGCGAAGCGCGGCTTTTTCAACTAGTTTCAAATAATTTTGGATAAATACTAATTATTAATCCATCACTACATTAAAATTGTTTTGTAAATTTCACGTTAGCTATAAAAGAAGATTGTTTTTTGCCGAACTTGGGGTTTAGCCTCTTGAGGCTTTCTCCTGCTAGTAGATAGTCAAGGGAAATGGGATAGGCCCAATCTTTCTAATGGTTTCCTTGATTTTGGGCCAATTTCTTTATATACAAAAGGAGGTTGTTTTGTGCGGAAGTTGGGGGTTAGCCTCTCGAGGCTTTCTCCTGCTAGTGGGTAGTCAAAGGAAATGGGCTAGGCCTAATCTTTGTAATGGTTTCCTTGATCTTGGGCCAATTTCTTTATATTTATGTCTTGCTGATTATCATAAAAATTGTGTAAAATTGTTCAAATATAATTTTTTATTATTACAATTTTTTTATAAGTTTTATGTTGGTTGTAAAATTATTCAAATATATATTTTTTTACAATTCAAAGAGAGCGTGCAAACATAATAAGTATCAATTTTTTTTATTTTATCTCAAATATAATTGATTTATTAAAAATAATGTTATAATTTATAGGTAAGAATCTTTTTTAAAAATTCAAAATTCTATAAACAATATTTTAGAAACAAATATTTATATTATTACAATTTAAAATATTAACAAAAATTTAAGGTTATATTTTTAATAAATAGTATGACATGACGATTTGTGAATTAATATAATTTTAAATTTTTCAAAAATATCTGCGATTTGCAAGGATTACAATCTTATACATGAGCCATTGTTGTACAGTCACAAAACCTATAATACATGTCATTAAGACATTACACGTTATTATCCTTTGTTTTGTGTTGGTGTATTTTCGTGTTTGAAAAAATTAAACAAACACGCGTCATAAATCAAATTTTCGAGTCTAGATTTAGAAAGGTGTGGATGAAAAAATGAACAAATTAGTGACCTTGAGATTTATTAAAGTTTTAAAGAATGATATGTCTTTTGGAAAGATAAAAACAAAGAAGTGTATATTTTGAAAATAAAACTGTTAAGAAATGAATGAGATAAACAAACTATATAATAATTATCATTGTATAATTTAATAATAAATAATTTGAACGCTAACTTTCTTAATTTATAAAATATTTAACTAATGAATAATGAGATACCTGTATATAATATATAACTTATATTATATCAAATTTTATTATTATATCTTATTGAAAATCTATAGGTGTACATTGAGATTTCCCTATGACCACAGATTGATTAGCATAACATGTAAGTTTTCCAATCTTGTTTCGAGTTTCATTTAACCACAAAACTGAATTCAAATCAATGGTACAAATGTACAATCAGTGTAATATTTTGGGGATTATTATACTACTAGCTCAAGAATTCAATTATTCAACAAAGCTAACAAACACTCAATTACAGTCCATCACCTGCCAGAATATGAAAGAATCCCAAGGGCCAAAGCATAAACATGTTACAAACTTTATAAATAATCAACCAAAAGATTTGAGTATTTAGCATCCATCTTTCCTCATGCACCACTGGAACCACAGAAACCACAAGCACAGAAGCAAATTTCCTGCATCATTCATAAATTTGCACACCCTCTTATGAATTTGCATCATTTGTATCACTTAATATTATATTCATACAGCGAAAGAGATCATTACCTTTTGCTTACAAGGTGTAGCCAAGCCAAGCTCTTTGCGCTGTTTTTCATCTGGCTGTGAACTTACAAGTCCAGTTCCCATGTAGTGCATCAATGCCGATGCAACCTCAAGATTCCTCAGAATAGAATAAGATTTAGACATAGAAAGCTTTGAAGCCTCCGGCAATTTGTTTCTAATTAGTGCAGTGTCCAGCTCTGCACTTCTTAAAAAACGCTCTGTTGCAGCCTCCCATGACAGTTCGTGCCTCTCTGCATCACTTAGTGGGGTAGGCTCCTGAGCCAGTGACTTGCATGTAGCTTCTAAAAAACCATTCCCGTCGTCATACATTTGGCAATTTGGGAACTGCTTGAAAAAATCATTTGAGGGATGGTTGGCGCATACAACTAATTTGCCCATGGCCAATGCTTCTGCTGTTGTTGTGCAAACCACATCCGTCGTGCTTGGATTAAGAAAAACTTTATAGCTGTAATGGGAAAAGAAGAGCAGGATGTAATAAATTGCAATCTCAAACATGCTGACAATTGGGATATGGCGAGGCTGACAATTTTGTAAGATGATTGTTAAAAGAAAAATCAAAACTTTTAATAGTAAAAACCTAAGATGGGGTGAAAGTCTTACTCATGAAATACAGGATCAGCGTGATCTCTCCCGGGATGAACTTGAACCTTTATATCCAACTTCTCGAAAGCTTCCTGGACCTGAACAGAATCCTCACCACTGCCATATAAATCAATTTCAAGTTCTTTGAGCTCCTTCTGATGAGAACAAAGAAGTTTAAGTAGCTCTTTGTAACCCTTGTTCCATACCATTTTCCCAATGTAGTAAGCACCTTTCGTGAAAGCCTTGCTTCCAAGTTGCTCTTGTTGCTCTTTCTTTCTGCTGCCAATCTCAAGGAACTTTGGATTTACTCCATGAACATTGCAGACAACAGATCTTGGAAATTTTTGGGTGGCTGCAGATAACCTTATGACCTGTCATTTTCATGAGCTAAAACTAATGAAATAACAGAACCAGGCCTCACTCTACTAATAAACCAATTTCAAGTTACGGATTAACAACTAATACATGTACAAGTAAGCGATTGCAGATAATTTCTATGACAAGTTCAACCACTTCAATAAACACAGGAGGACTAGAATGAAGAAACGTATTCTATCCGAATTCTGATAAATGTGACCTGAAATATTTTACATGGTCTTGCTTCTTAGACCATTCTATAATCTGAAACTCAGTTAACTATAAGTTGTTTAGCTCAAAATGACCAAACTTACCTTGTGGCAGTAGATATTAACAACCCAGGTATTCATGTTTTTAACAAGGAATGCTTGTATTCGTCCATTCTTTTCTCTTTTGACATACTCCAAATAGTTTGTGTGAACAACTCCTACAACAAGGCAGAACTTCGCTTTCCATCCCTTTCCGTGATGATACCATGTTAAATGCTCTGGTTCTTCTAGGACAGCGATCTCTGCCTCTTCATCAGGGATGATTTCTGTAATATCTCCGACACCGAAAATGCTCCTCATCTTTCTCGAAAACTAATTATAAAAATACGGTGTGGCTTGTTTAAAATCAATACTCATTCAAATTTCAAGAAACAGAAGCTAGTAATGCAAAATACCTTTCCAGGATAAAACAATATGCGGAATGTAGATTTGAACCCAATTCTTTCATCAAGCCACTGTCGTACGAAATTCTCCTGCTCTGAGGGCAAGTCAAATGTGATCTTATTGGGATATACATACTCCTGATCTCTCTTAGTCAGCCAAGGAATCACCAAAGTAACATTCCATCTCTCATCTTTCGAAAGGAATGCTGCACGAAACAGAGGGTTAACGGCAGTTCCAGTCATCCATGGAAGGCTTGCAGTAGTAAATATAGCGATATGTCGTTTCTTATCCATTCAATCATGAAATCAACATCTATGTTTGCTTTCAGATCCACCACCTATGCATGATGATGACACGAAGAATTCAAATAAACAAATCAAATTTCATTATTCAAAATCGAGTCTCCTTTTAATTCCTCTTCAACTACCTCTAAAACATATCAAGATACTTCACTTGAGCTCAAATTAAAAGTATTCATAAAAAAGTTTATTGAAATATAGCATAAGATCTATTTGGGGCCTTCCTCTAACACCTTAAGGTTTTAGATGAGCTGGTTACTCTAACACCTTAAGGTTTTAGATGAGCTGGTTACGTAGTTATATCCTATATGGAATCAAACCCCGGTGAAACCAAAGAAATTAAATCAAATAAATAAATCTTGTTTAATCATGTAGTTGTAGGGAATCGAACCCGAATTTTGTGTTAACCAAATTTGGTATTTTGGTACTTTGGTACCGCACATCATTTTCAATTGTTTTGTTTATTAATAAAGAGTATAGATTGGTTTTAAGACCTAAAAGACGTGTTTGCTTTAGTTATAATTTTTTTTTTATAGATGATATTAAGTAATTACTAATTTTTTTCAATGAAACTTTGCAACTTCAGTTAACCAAATCGTTCATAAGTACATCAATCAGGTCACTCGTAACCACAACCAGCGTTTAACCATGAGGCTCTAGCCAAAGGGTGAGCAACACGATTAGCGGATTGTTTAACATAGCATAAAGAAACATCATGCAGTGTAAAGATTAGCTCCCTGCATTCTGTAATACAAAGACCAAACTCTGACTCTACATTCTCACAGAACTTCCCAAGCTGAACTGTGACCAAATTATCGGTCTCAACAGTGACATCCTGATGCCCCAACTCTTTGATCCAACTCAGCACCACTTTAATCCTTAAAGCCTCAGTAAGACTTGGATCAACTAATTTAGCAGCTATCACAATAAAACTATATACGAAGTGAAAGAATACTCGCATAACTTAATTCTGTCTCCTACAACTTCCTTTTTCTTTAGAGTTGATAGTATGAATTAGGATTGAAACTTAAGCCTTTTGTTTCGAAAATTAGAGTCGATCAGCCTTTTGTCTTCAAATGTGCTACCAGTCTCCTATCGTTGAGGTTTCTGTCATGCTCAATTTTACTGTCTAATTAGAACCTTGCTGCACCTTTTTGCGACGAAAAGATAAAAATCTAGTGCTTATATTGTTGTGAAACAACAATTGTCCTTTTGGTTGTGGGACTATTATCACACACATACAAAATCATATCCTTAACATATATATAATTAAATCAAGCAAAAGCGAGAGCAAATTTTAGAATATCTGGATATCGGATGGCTCGTGAACACAATGATTCCGTTGTTCAAGCTTACACAAAAATGTTGGGGAAGAAATGCACAACTACGCTTGATCACATTACTTTCGGTTCAATGCATATGAAGCAATGATCTGCTCCTTTCCCATAGCAGACACCACAGACACAAATACGTCTTTCCTCTCTCTGATTCCAACGGTTATCTGCTTCAAATATCTTGTTAGAATTAAAACTCCAGTAGTATACATGTGAGAGTGTATATAGTATGAACAACCCATGATTTAGAAAGATGCCACATGATTGGATAAGATGATGCACATGCAAAGACAACAGAAAGCATACCAGCAAATTTATTATCATATCGACTAACCTGTGAAACGAGAGCCTTGTCAGTTGGAAGCATCAGATCATACTTCATGTTCCCTTTGTCATCAATCAAGGTCACCTACAACATATATTAGATTAGTACAAGGCTTTAATGAGGCAAAAAGAAAAGAACAAAATGCAACAAATGGCGGGAATGTACATATGAGTCGTCGTCAATATCAACAAGGTGATAGTCAGTATAGGTGACAATAGGGACCTGAAATACAAAAACACACCGTAAATTAACTTTGGAACCAAGGTATAGCACAAATTAAACTTTAACGATAGATGAGAAACATACAAAACAAGTGCCGGATAGGGGAAAAGTAGCTTTAAACTTTTTCCCACTGAAGACATCGATGGCATGAAACTGTTGTTTTTCAGGAGCAAGTGCAGTGCTGATCCCTACAATCTACAGTGATCACACAAATGCGTAATTATGTCAATAACCAAAAATCATCCACAATCATAGACATAGAACCCTAAAATTTGTTTATAATAAAGGTGATCGACAACAACAGTATAACAGTGAACAAAATCCAAAAAAATCATATCAAAGGCAGATATCATGAATAAAAATTGACCCCTCGTGCATAACGAATAAAAACACGATACTTGTTATTCAGGAACATATTTGGGATCGTAGAACCACCAGAGTACATAATTTATGAACAAAATATCGAAAAAAGTGTATTTAAGGAAGACCTTGCAGGGGTGATCTTTAACGAGAACATAACCACCAACATCCGTAACTTTAACTTTATGTACGATGGTCTTGGCCTGAGGCATGTCTAGACAGAGGGTAAAGTAATTATTTGATGACAGAGGAAATAGAGGCCGGAGAGGGTGCGACTAGAAAATTATGTCTACAATGTGGGGCGAGAAAGGTATATATAGAACATAAGTGGAGGAAGAAAGGAATGTGCGTGAATTAAGTAGATTTCTAAAAATATACGTGACAGATAACTTGTAACAAAAGTATTTAACAAAATAAAAAGTTCTAGATCCGGTTTGTCCTTACACTATGTTAGAAAGCAAGCGAACGAGGCGGCGCACTTGATGGCGCGTGTCCCTTGTGAGCTAGATTGCTACAATATGTTTTTGTCTCCTCCATTGTCTGTGTTGGAGACCATTGTTTCTGAGTATTCAGTGATTTAATGAAAGTTTACCTTTGTTTCAAAAAAAAAAACAAAAATTTGTCAAAATTGGCAGATTTTCTTGTAAGGGTATTAATTTTCTGAATGAAACTTTGCAACTTCTGTTAACGAAATCATTCAAAAGTACATCAATCAGGTCACTCAGAGCTGTATCTACCGAGTAACCACAACCAGAGCTCAACCAAGAGGCTCTAGCCAAATCGTAAGCAACACGATTAGCAGATCGTTTAATAAAGCGTAAAGAAACATTATGCAGTGTAGAGATTAGCTCCCTGCATTCTGTAATACAAAGACCAAACTCTGACTACATTCTCACAGAACTTCTTAAGGCCTGAATTGTGACCAGACTATCGGTCTCAACAGTGACAACCTGATGTCGCAACTCTTTGATCCAACCCGCACTTCTTTAACTCCAAAAGCCTCAGCAAGAACTGGATCAACTAATTTAGCAGCTATCACATTAAAATTATATACAAAGTGATAGAATACTTGCATAACTTATTTTCCTGTGCACAGAAAACTTACTTCCGTCTCCTACAACTTTAGTATGAATTAGGATTGAAATTTAAGCCTTTTGTTTCGAAAATTAGAGTTCATCAGCCTTTTGTCTCCTATCATTGAGGTTTCTATCATGGTGAATTTTACAGTCCAAGAACCTTACTGTCAAGTTCTCTTACATTTTAGCCTGGAAGGTAACTTATACTTCAACTTCAGTCTAGAATTGACTTAAGTCCTAATTTGTACAAGTACAAACTAAGCTGTCATAAAATAACAAGTCTCCTAACCAAATAAAAAGGACAAATCATAAACAAGATATAAGAGCTCAGATGTAAATAGTTCAAAAACACTTGCTTTCTTAATGAAAGATAATAGGCTATATAGCCTTACAAACCATTAACCATAACTACGGAATAGAAAACTGATACCATGTTTATAGCAAAACATGAAACATCCAACATGAAGGCCTTTCTTACCCTTGAAATGGTGAAGTCAAGAGAAGAACAAGCGAACTTTCTTTTTTAATTGGACAGTTAATTCCCATTCATAGACCCCGTCGATCATTGCCTTAATTGGATTTACTACATGGACTGAGTTCGGGTAAAGATCGCGGAAAGGGTAATTACCGGTCTCTTTACAATACATCAAATATTTTATGATTTTCCTTGTCAAATTCTTTGATAAGAACATTCTCGTCTCCTTATAATTGTTCCTATCTGTTACGGTGATGTCATAGTACCCGTCAGCAACCATTATAGTCTGCACGACAAAATTGTTCAGATTCATTTCGATTTCTTCATCATCACCATCTTCGACATCATCATCTGGCAGAGGGGCAGTTGTGGCTTCCAAAGGAATCGCACAGCCCCTAACAACCTTAAATTGGTCTACTGTTTTATAGTAAGATTTTTTCACGGAATCATCACAGAACATGAATGAATCGCTGCCTGTGCTGAGAAGCTCATGAATGAACACTCTGTATTTGACATTGAACGTTCCCAAGAAAAGATTTGTGTATTGGAATGTAACAGCCTGACAACCTTGCCAAACAAAATTGAAATAAAACGAGAAAATGTCCATCACCACAAAAAATGCACTTACTAATGTCGAAAACTCATTATATCCTTTAGCCTGCAATACCAAGGGAAAGATTGACAGAATTCTCATAAAGTTAACATTCAAGAGCTCAGAGCTAGTGTTGTCGACAATACAATACTCCTCACAGGTCTTTATGGTTCCTCCCATTAAAATATACTTCAACATAGATTCTGGCTTGACGGCTTTAACCAGATGATATTTTCCCATCAGAACAATGTCCTCAGTTGCTAGATGATAATTCTTTGCAAAGTGAAGGAACTTAAGAGGTTTTCCTGTTTCGAAAGAGGCACAAAATCTGTACTTCTTGTTGTTGAGCTGAAACCTCATGTCGTAATTATTTTCAATGGAGAATGAGTGGGATTCTTTCTCTTCATCATTGTCATAATCTCGCCAATCACCTCCTCCCTCTCTGCTCTTACCGTCCAACAGCAGATACTTTCTTTTTTTAAACCAAGTACGGTCATAGCCATGCCACAATATGCTCATGCTGATGAATGGTACGCGAAAGAACTTGGCATTCCTCAGGAAAGTCCACAGACTGTAGGCAACTTGCAGCCAAAGAACCCATGTCGGAACCACAAACGACATTTTTCTGCAACACAAACTATCTCAGCTAACAGCCCTTGTGATTTCTTTGTTTCCTTGTGTCGATCAAATACCATTCAATAATCTATATGAGAGCTGTTGGACTCGATCGAAATTACAATGAAATATTCGTTTCACACTCACGAACAGCGATAGGTGAAATGTCCGCATCCATAGATGGTACTATAAAATATTGAATTTGGTTTTCTGATTTTCTCTGTAATTTCCTAATGCATGGATGCTTTCAACAACTCCAATAACAACTCTTTTAAAAATGTATAAACTCATGACTCCTGGAGTCAACTTACATAGACATTGAAGTTTGTTAAATTGGCTTTAGACAACATCAACTGATTATTGTGTTTCTTAGTGAAATTTCCATGCAGGGAGCATGTATAAATTCAGTCTGATTTTTCATTTCGATTTATCAAAAATTTCCAATCTATATATACTATTATTAAAAACTAAACATTAAAAATTTTTGTAGTCATGTACGGTCACTCCATTCCCAGATCTTTTAATTCAATATAATAAGAGTGGTTGAATAAAATATTAAAAAATATTATATATAGTACTTTTAATATTTTTTTCTCTAACTAAAATTCCTCTTTTTCGAAAAACACTACAAGTAATTTATTTAATTAAAAGATAATAATATTATAATTACAAATAAATAACTAATTACCTTTTTCATATAAAACACATTATATATTTTATATTTTCTAACTAAAACAACTTAAACATATATAAAAAAAAGTAACAAAAATTTAATATGATTATATAAATAAATAACTGTTTTTTTCAGCCAATTGACTGTTTTATATTTTCTAACTAAAACAACTTATATTCAAAAAATAACATGACCAACATATATAAAAATGGTGATATTATTATATATTTATAACCAATTACTTTTTCCAGCGAAAACATATTTTATATTTTATATTTAATATTTTTTTAACTAAAACAACTAATCTTCAAAAAATAACACGGGTGGCATATATTTCATATAATTATTAACAAATAATTAGTTACTTTTTTTAGCTAAAACACATTACTTATTTTATATTTTCTAACTTAAACAAGTAATCTTCTAAATATAACATAGGAAAAGATATATATAAAAAATAAAATTTTATATATTTATTAATAAATAACTAATTGTCTTTTTCAGCATACTACCAATTTTATATTTTTTAATTAAAACAACTCATCTTGCGAGAGACATATAAAATGGTAGTATTATTATATTAAACTTATATAAATCCATCTTCATCAAAAAAAATTCATAACTTTCAATTCAAATAAAAAAAATATTGAGAGAAACCCGAGTACATATTTTGATATTTACATTTAGTCCGTTCATTAATATAAACTAATCACGATCAAATACCTATTTTCAATAACACATATGACTATTCAAATTTTAAAATCATATTCATAAAAAGCACGAAGGTACGTGTTGTCCTTAATTAACTTTTGGCGTTTTTATAAGATATCTGCTTCTACTTGGTGTTTTTACTTAATTATCATTATTTATTTATAAATACTTAACTGTAATTCGTATTTTTACTTAATTAGCCTTATTTATTTATAAAAATATATTATTAAATAATAATATTACCTATTTATAATCAATTACCTTTTTTACCTAAAATACATTACTTTCTTTATTTTTTATAAAATATTTCCCTACTTTTTCAAAAATATCACGGTCAATTACCTTTTTTAACTAAAACATATTAGTCTTTCTACTTTTTCTTACTAAAATCACTCATTTTCCAAAAATATCATAGAGAGTTTCATTTTTTAAAACAAAATAATAAAATTATAATGGCTAATAACTAACCAGTTACCTACTTTAGTTACCTACGTATATTCTTTTTAATATTTTCTAACTAAACTTTTTACTTTTCTATTTTTCTAACTAAAACTTCTCTTTTTACAAAAATATCACAGGCAGTTCTATTTAATGAAATAAAATAATAATATTATAATTAATAATATATAACCGACTAGCTTTTTTTGCCAAAGTGTATATTCTTTTTTATATTTTCTAACTAAAATTTTTCCTAAGTCACACTTTCCAAAAATATCACAGACAATTTCATTTAGTAACATAAAATATTAATATATAAATACTAATAATTAACTAGCGTATATTTTTTTTTATATTTTATAATTAAAATTTCTTATTTTCTAAAATTATCGCAGGCGACATCTATATATACGATACTCTACTATTATATAACTAGCTTTATACCCGTGCAATGCACGGGAAAGTTTAATAAGTTATTTTATTTTAGTGTTTTTATAATTTTATTTATTTATTAATATCATTGTGTATTTTCATAAAAATATAAATTCATTAAGTTAATAATATGTTTTTTCATATGTATATATTATTTCGGTTTATGTTATACTTCTTGAAATGATAAAAATTACGAATTTTTTATATATACAAATTCACTAAAAAAATGATTATTTATATATTTATTCCTTGTTTGTTATGAATTCAATTTTAATAAATTTTAGTGTAAATATTTAAAATATTAAAATTATACTACTTCTATTATTCTTTACTTTTATAAAAATATTACTTTTTCTCTAAAGTAGAGTATTATTAATAACTCTAATTGTGTAATTCTATAGTTTTTAGCGAACCATACCATTAAAGTGTTTTACACCAATTATATATCAATACTATTATATAATAGACGAAACATTTCAAGTTTTGATTTTCAATTTTTGAAAATTTATTTTATTTAATTTATCTATACTATTATATGATAGCCGAAACATTGAAAGTTTTGATTTTCAATTTTCTCACATATATTACATAACTACAAACTATTTCAATTATACTTCACTTATAATTGAAAAACACGATTTATTTTAGAAAACATTTATATTTATATTTATATTATTACAACAAAATATATTCATAATTTGGACGGTTACCTTGATTCTTACTAAACTAAAAAACTTTTATAAAATCTATAAGTTTTTTTAGATTGGAAGTATTAAGGTAGTACTTTTAATTCTTTTTAAAAAGTTAGCATTTTCAGAAATATTAAAATCTAAATTTTTTTAAAAGTAAATTTTAAAATTAATATTAAAGTCGCACGTGTTTTGCAAGATTGTAGGCTAGTATAAATATAAAAAAAACAAATATTAAAATACGAAAATAATAATAAATTTAAATCTCAGCCGTAAATAGTAACCAGATAAAATTAATATTAAAGTCGCACGTGTTTTGCAAGATTGTAGGCTAGTATAAATATAAAAAAAACAAATATTAAAATACGAAAATAATAATAAATTTAAATCTCAGCCGTAAATCGAAGCTGGTTAATCCTTAATATGTAGATCAACAGATTACTTTCAATTTCCGATTTTTACAATCATCGACAGTAACGGTGGAAAACAAAGGTTTCAAAAAAATAATAGTGGAAAACAAATCTAACCAAACCAATCAATTGTTTTGTTGGTTTTTTTGAGAAAGGATAACTTGGGCTTCACTTATAAAGCCCATTCAATCGGGTATCCTCATTCAAAAACTCACACAACTATCTGGGCTTCTGTCATTAGCCCATTTAATCGGGTATCCACATTCATAAAAACAATTGAATCATCCCAAAATTCTCAAATTCTTGATTTTTCTTAAACCCTCAAACCCCCAATTCATAACTTTAAATTTCAAGAACTACAGGTATACATATACTTGTCTTTACATATACTTGTCTTTATATATACAATGCTCATACAATTTAATGAAATTTGATGATTAGATTGTTTAATATAATCTTGAATAAAGGTGCTAACTTTATTAGGGTTACACATATTGTCTTGAATTGTATATGATTTGTCTACTTTTTGCTTGAATGTAGTACACAAATGTGAGTTTACCCATGAAAACTAGAAGAGTTTGTGCACTTTCTTCGATTTTACGCAATGTTAAACTGCAAAGTATTGTTCTTTTTACGGGTTATAATAGAGTATTTGCATCCCCGAAAGCTTATTACCATAAATGTAGACAGGGAGTAGTTGTAGCTGTTAAAAAAGAAAATGTGAAATGTGGGTGTGGATTGAATGAGTCTTTTGATGCTCGTAAGGTTCTTGATGAGAAGTCTAAGTGGAATGTTGTTTCCGCAACGAGCCAACTTGGTTATTTTTCTCGGTGTAATTGTCATAAAGAGGTTATTTGTTTGTATAAAAGGATGCTTGAATTGGATATTAGACCTAATGAGTTTACGTTTGGTACTGTTATACCTTCGTCTATAAGTTTAAAAGATTTAAATTTGGGTAAGCAATTTCATGGTTATGCTACTAAGGCAGGGCTTGTGTCGAATTTGTTTGTGGGTAGTGTATTGTTGAGTCTTTATGCTAAGTTGAGTGCGATTGAGGAAGCTCAGAGGGTGTTTGAAGATACTTGTAATCCGAATGTGGTTTCTTACACGACTTTAATGTGTGGGTACCTTGAGAAACGTAGGTTTGATGATGCTCTTAGTATTTTTAGGGCGATGCCAGAGAGAAATGCTGTGTGTTGGAATGCTATGATTAGCGGGTATAGTCAAAAGGGGTATAATGAAGAGGCTGTTAATCTTTTCATTGAGATGTTGAGGGAAGGTTTGATGCCCAATCAATGTACATTTCCATGTGCTATTGTTGCAGCTGCTAATATAGCTTCAATCGGAATGGGAAGAAGTTTTCATGCTTGTGCCATCAAGTACTTGGGTAGAATCGATGTGTTTGTTGCCAATTCACTAATTAGTTTTTATGCGAAATGTGGAAGCATGGATGACAGTTTATTGGTTTTTAACAAGCTTTCAGAAAAAAATGTTGTTTCTTGGAATGCTTTAATATGTGGTTTCGCACAAAATGGAAGAGGAAAGGAAGCTCTGCATTTCTACGATAAAATGCAAGCTTTAGGTCTGAAACCTGATAGTGTTACACTTCTTGGAATCTTATTTGCTTGCAACCATGCTGGACTTGTTAATGAGGGTTATTTCTACTTCAATCAGGCAACTCTTCGAGATCCTCTCATGCTAAAGCCAGAACATTTTTCATGTATGGTTGATTTGCTTTCTCGGTCTGGACGCTTTGTTGAAGCTGAGAAGTTCATTGAAGATTTGCCCTTTGATCCTGGAATTGGATTCTGGAAAGCATTGCTAGGAGGCTGCCAGATCCACTCAAATTTGGAGTTGGGGAAGTTTGCAGCCCAAAAGATACTGGCCTTGGATCCTGAAGATGTGTCATCGTATGTATTGATGTCAAATGCACATTCTGCTGCTGAAAGATGGCAAAATGTGTCAATGGTGAGAAACAAGATGATCGAGAAAGGATTACAGAGGGTTCCAGGATGCAGTTGGATTGAAATTCAAAGTAATATCCATGTATTTGTCGCTAGGGACGAAAAACATGAACAATGTAATGAGATATATAAGCTATTATCGATCTTTTTGAAACATGCAACGGACTTTAAGAATTTGTTTACTTCCTCTACATCAACCCAGTTATGAACTTTTAGCATTGATTTGACAGGGAGAGATGACTATGTAGTATGCTCTGGCTGAAATTATCTGAGACCATCTTAGATATCACAAAGTTGACACAATGCCATGATTAGGCCAGGTTTTGCGATTAGTTAAAATGAAGAAGTAGGATTGAGTTTTGCTTGGTTACACTCTGGAGTATTTAGGAATGCGGCTTATGAAGTGCTGAGGTCCCTTATTTTGATTTGTATGAACAGTAAGTTATGTAACAAAGATCCTTTCATTTGGTGTAGACTAGTATATTTATCAGTTTCCTGTTAGGATGAGTCATTTTTTTCATGGATATATAATGGTATGCTAATTTTAATTTTGTAGTTCTGTTACTGGCTATAAAATGCAGAATGTTGATGAGTCATGGTGCCGGCCTTCCGATGTTTGGTTCCTAGCAGGATGTGCTCTTGCAGATTCAGTATCTGGACCGTAGGGCGATGAAGATGGTTTGTATTTGTCATTGAAGGAGAAGGTTTACCCTAGGCGGATTCTTCAAACTTACATCAATCTGTTTTGAGACAAAGACAGACGGTGATTTGCCTGATAATGAAGAAATCAAAACGAATCTGAACAATTTCGTTGTGCAGACTGAAATGGTTGCTGAAGGGTTGTATCTCCTATTTACTTGACATCATGATTGGAGATCATTAATTCGTTGGACTACTAGTTATAGGATGTGTAATCTTTTATCCATCATACAGACACTGTAAATAAATGTTGGTCAGAAGCTGCTAATTAAAACAGATACCCTCCTCGCTTGCGTATATATTTTTATCTACCAAATAAGCTTCCATGTGTTTAATTTCTTTACAGGCAAGCCGTTCGCAGCATCCACATGACCACACTGTTGCATTGTAGATGAATGCGAAGAAGTAAATCATCTACCAGGATTCATCTCAGCTTGTCTAAACACAGACTTGGACTCTTAGAAAATCAAGGAGGGTCCCTGCAGCAAGGGTGCTGCTAGGGCTATAAGACATCTAGAATTCGATTTTAAACCTCCCCAATACTTTCAAATATTATTTAAAAGAGTAAAGTGCATTTTATGTACTCGTACTTTAGTCAAGACACCACTTGCAATACTATAATTTAAAATCGAGCGGTTGTAATGTCAATGTTTATATTTCACTGCACTTTGTTGCATTTCGTTAATTGAGGTTAACTCCGTTATTAATTTAGGGAGTAAATTGCACTTTGTGTACTCGCACTTTACTTTAAAGTGCATTTTGTGTACTCTAAATTTTGAACTAAAGTATTGCAAGTGATGTATTGAGCAAAGTGCGGGTACACAAAATACACTTTAGAGTAAAGTGCGAGTACACAAAGTGCACTTTACTCCTTAAATTAATAACGGAGTTAACCTCAGTTAACGGAATGTAACAAAGTGCATTGAAATACAAACATTGATATTGCAACTGCTCAATTTTGAACTATAGTATTGCAAGTGGTGTCTTGACTAAAGTGCGAGTACACAAAATGCATTTTACTCTATTTAAAATATTTAAATATTTTTTGAAAAATATTATTTAAAATACGCGAGTTATATCACATTATTTAAAATATTTTTTGAAAAATGTTTTTTAGATTTTCTAGCATTACTCGATCTGTAAATCTCAAGAATTAATTACGGATGTTTGGACAATAAAACGTTAACGATGGAGAAGACAACACTTAAAATACCCATTGCATATACCGAAACAAAAAAAACTTGAGCTACGCTGGGTAGCAAGTAGCAACTTGACAAAGACCGTAGAATCCCTGTCTACGCACCTAGCTAGGGCGGAGCATTCGGTCGGTTCCGTCCAGAACCGGACCGAACCGAAAGAACCGAGAACCGAATAATATATTTTTCTGGAACCGAACCGAAACGAAATTATGTGCTAGACCGAACCGGAACCGAACCGAAATAATTCGGTTAATTCGGTTCGGTTTTGAGAACCGAAATTCATACAAAAAAACCTTATATTTTTTGTTGTAAACTTGTAATTTAAATCCTCATTGATCTCTGATTCTTGATTAAAAATAGCAGCAGCAGCAATAGATTTTTAAATTAGAATCTCTGATTTTCGAATCGAATATAGCACGATAGAATCAGGTTCTTTAATCTTTGATTCTTGATTCTTTAATTGGAATATTTGATTCTTGATTACAGATTTACAATTTTAGCAGAGGTTGGGGTTTAGTGTTACTCATGACTCGTTTACTCGTGACTTGTGTAAACTGATTGAACTACTGATAATACATGCATTAGACTATACATATAAAATTAATATATATAAAATATATAATAAAATATTCGGTCTATTCGGTTCTAACCGAATTTTTTTAAAAAGAACCGAACCGAACCGAAATTTATTTCGGTATATTCGGTCCAAACCGAAAAAACCGAAATTTCAGAAAATGGGAACCGAACCGAAATTATACGGTTCGGTTCGGTTTTTCGGTTCTGGTTCGGTTCTGCTCAGCCCTACACCTAACAAACACAAAATAATAAATTAAGCCTCTAAAATATTAACATTAAGATTTAAGAATTAATATTAACTAAGATGATAGTCATTTGGACTTGACGATGCCAATTTCTAATTTGTTTTTCTTATAGACTAGCTTATAGCCCGTGCGATGCACGGTTACTTAAATTTTATTTATAATTAATTATACTTTGATTACCCATGCAACACACGATTCTTTTTTTAATATTTATAATTATATTTATTTATGAATATTTTAATATTTAAAAGTTACTAGTTTACATGATTAAATTATTGTTAAAAAAGATTTAGCCAAAAAAAATTAAAGTTAAAAATTTGATATTTATTATATTTTACACGCTCAATTTAATATTTGTTTATATTGAGTTATAAAAGTTAGATTTGGCCAATTTTACGGTCCACATGAAATTCACAAAATAATCTTTAATTTAGTCGTGGTTTAATAGTTTTTTTTCAATTAAAAACTATTCTAAAACTAAAAAGAGAATAAAGTGACTAAATTTAATGTTGAGAATTCGATTCGATTTAGGAAATCTACTTATATGTAGTTTAGATTATTAGAATAACCTTTATTAACCAAATACAGGTTTTAATGTTAAATCTAACGGTTTTCACCTATTTATTTAAGATTAAACGATTTTTATTATTTTGGTATTTAATGGGTTTTCTTATTTAATTTCAAATATTTTTATGTTTTAACTTTTTGAAAATCCAATCCTAATATAATATCTTTTAACTTATATCATTTTTAGATAATAATTTCTTTTTATATGATATAATCTTGATAATCTATTTTTAAAAGTATTGGATCTAACCGTTGAGAATGTTTTGACAGTATTTATGACCAAACTACCAGGATAACATCAATAATTTTTCTTAATATTTATAAAAAGAAATTAATTTTTAATTTTTTTAAATATTTATTGCTAAAATATAATATACTCTTTTTTGTAACATGTAAATGATGCGGGAACTTTGAACTTTTGAGAAAATAAATTATCAATTAAAATATAATTTTTTTTGTAATAGTTCTTCTTTTAAAGTAGTACACACTGACGATCAAAATTTTGTATAAAATTCATTTTTTTATAGTATATACCGTAAATATCTATGTTATTATATTAAAGAATAAATAATGAAATCTTTCTTATAAGTCTGATCGTTTTGTTTGATCACTCAATCCATAATCGTTGGATGTTTCAAATTAAATTATTGAGAAACGTTACATATAACAGTAAAATTATCATGTAGAATGATCTAAGATTTGAATCTACCAACGACATATTAAAATTTACAGGTTTTTTTTGAAAAATAAGAAAAAAATTTCATTTTTTTTCTTGCACACATAGGTTATTTGATAATATTTTTTGTAAAGTACGATTTTTCAGAAAAGTACTATACTAATTGATTAACAAACTTTTAAAGTTTCGAATTTAATAATTTACAATATATATATAGGTAAAAAAAGTTAGGTCTCTTATGTAACTGAGTTTAAAATTTCAAAATACAGTTTTGTTTAATATGAATATAGTTTAAAATTTCAAAATATAGTTTTGTTTAATATGAATATAGTCCTGCTAACAATGGAATTAGGTCTCTATGAGTGCTTATAAAACAAAATCACCATTTGCGTATAATTTATTATTTAATAATAAATAATATTTGATTAGTTATGATCTAAAACTTAATAAAATAGGATAAAAAATATGCACAATTTTATAAAATTTTATCCTCGTATTATTATATTCTTTGTTGATTTGAATTTTTTTTAGATTGATTTTAATTTTTGAACATAGATTTCTAAATTTAAAATAGTTTGAAAAAAGTAATTAAATTGGCGTTAAAATAATGATGACATAATAATCATTATTAGAATTTAAATACTCACTTTACTAATTTGGACTTTATTTTATGTTTTAAAAATCAGATTTTAACGATTTTACAGTCCACGCGAAGCTAACAAAATTATCTTTAATTTAATGATGGTTTAATAATTACTAGCTTAAAACCCGTGCGATGCACGGATTGTTATTAATAATTATTATTTTTATTATTTATGTTTTAATATTTTATTAATTTGCATTTGCTAAAAAAATAAGTAGGCGTGTTAAACTTTTTAAAATAATTAAAAGTATTAAAATAAATTTTAAAATAAATTAATAACTGTTTATCCGTGATATTTTTGGAAAAGTAGGGGTCTTAGTAAGGAAAAATAGAAAAAGTAACATGTTTTATCTGAAAAGGTAAGTGCCCGTAATTAAAAGTATTTAAATAGGTTTCAAAATAAATAAGTAGGGATTTGCCCAAGATATTTTTAGAATATGAGGATTTTTAGTAAGGAAAAATAGAAAGAGTAACTTGTTTTAGTTGAAAATGATAATTGCCGGTGATTTTTTTTAGAAAAATAGAGGATTTTGTTAGAAAAAATAGAAAAATTAATGTATTTTAGCTGAAAAGGTAGTTGGTTATAAAAATGTTATTATTTAATAATAATTTCTTTAGAAAATGAAAAAATTGAAGAAGTAACATGTTTCAGCTGAAAAAGTGCTCATAATTAAAAGTATTAAAATAGATTTTAATACTTTTAATTATTAAAATAAAAAAATAGATTTTTAAAATAAATAAGTAAGGGTTTGCCCGTGATATTTTTGGAAAATGAGGAGTTTTAGTAAGGAAAAATAGAAAGAGTAACATGTTTTTGTTAAAAAAGATAACCGCCCGTGTTTTTTTTAGAAAAAGAGAAGATTTTGTTAGAAAAAAAAATAAAAAAAAGTAATGTATTTTAGCTGAAAAGGTAATTGGTGTTGGGATTTATGGGTGATAGCATAGGAACAACTTAACTTTGTATATACTTAATTTTTAATTAAGTAGAACATACTGTCACAGCCAAAGTATGTTCTTATAATCAGTATGCAATGTTAGTTTAATTGTGTAATTTGGAAGAAGTTCACTTTCTGTGTTCAAGCCTCAAAGAACGCATATTGGATGACAGCATGAATAAAGGTTACTGTCATAAGAATTGACAGTAAGATTACAAGAAGACAGAATGTTGCAAGTCAAGACAGCATATTCACTCTGACAGCAACATTGGCGGAAGACTACGCGACAGCAACTTTAGCCCTCGACAGCAAGTTTGGAAACCTCAACAGCACACTATGCGGGGAACTCCTACTGTCACCAAAAGCACATTCCTGTGACAGCAAGCTTTGCGGCAAAAGTAACTGTCCCGAGAAAGACCCTTGTTCTAAGTAACTTTCTCAGTCAAAACCCGTGACAATTTCAATGTTCAAGAAACAGGCGTGATGCAGTATCCCTAAGCTGCACCAAGTCTGCAAGACTACGACAGAAGCTTCAAGCACTGCAAACAAAAGCGAATCAATTCAAGAGCAAGGTCAAGTCTCTATTTGCTGAATTGTTTTAGCTAGAAATAGAATGAATCTAGGTTGCTTTTGTTATGATGTATATCTGACATATTATCAATTTAGGAAAGTCACATGGGTAAGACAATCTGTAAGAAGCTGCCGCTTGACAATGACAGCAGCTTCACAAACCCGTGACTGATAGTGATAGGATTAGTCTTATACCTACTGTCAATTCATTCTAGATATGTAACGAAGACTAGCAAGTGCCTTGAAGAAAAACGAAGCTCAAGATTTCTCTCTTGAGGTTGTAGCAACACTTTGCAAAATAAATAAAACATTTATTTTGTGAATACTGTCTTCTCTACTTTACTGTTTGTGAATGCATACATATTATTGATAACATTAAATCTTAGTTTTAGTTGTTGAAACTGAGATTGAATTTTATCAGTATTGCATGCATCCCCCCCCCCCCTTCTGCAATACACAAGGACCAACAACTGGTATCAGAGCGTTCAGATTAATATACATATCTGAGATCCCGACGACAATGCAGAAATCAAACAGTATCAAGATCCCAGCTTTTGATAAAGAGAACTACAGTATCTGGAAAAGAAAGATCTTGTTGTTTATCAAAGCTGCGAATCCACTATACCCAGGTATACTCGAGAATGGTCCTTTCATTCCAAGAAAGGAAATTGAAGCCACAACAGTAAATGGTGAGATCATTCCTGCACATTGGGTTCCCAAAGATCCCTCGGAATTTTTGGAAACTGAAAAGGAGAAAATGGTGCTAGATGATCACTTGCAACTCATCTTGCTCGATTCTCTCACGTTGGATAAAGCCATGTGTGGAAGTGTGATAAGCTGCACATCAGCCAAGGAGATGTGGATCAGGTTAGCCTTACTCTGTGAAGGAAGTGAAGAAGTTAAGGGCAACCAAAGGCAAATACTTATATCTCAATATGAGGCATTTATGGCCAAGCCTGGTGAAGACTTAACCTCCATGTTTGAAAGGTTCAGTAAGCTCTTAACTGAACTGCAGATACATGGCAAGTACTATGACAGAAAAGAATTGAACGGCAAGTTCTTGCTTACACTGCCTGATCATCTTGAACACAAGACAACAGCCATACGAGAAGGAAGAGATCTTAACAATATAACCTTTGAGACACTTTATGGCATTCTGAAATCGTATGAACTTGAACTCTTTCAAAAGAGAGCCATACAAAGTGGAACAAGGAACAAAATGGCTAATATGTCAAGTGCCCTAGTAGCACAAGTGCCAAGGATCACACAACCTAGTGAAGCACTACAAATCACTCAACCAACCCCTGTACAATCCTTGAAGATAGAAGAGGTTGTTGAAGATGATGAGAAAGTAGTACTACAACTCAAGGATGTGGAAGATGAAGACTTCTACACTATGGAGGAACTGGAAAGCATGGACAATCCTACTATGGCTTACATGGCCAAAAAGTTCAAGAACTTTAGATTCAAGAAGGATAGGTCATTCAGGCCCCAAGGCCAAGCATCCAAGTTCACCAAGGGAAGCTCATCAAAGGCTGCTGTGGGAAGCTCATTCAAAGGAGGATACAAGACTGGATTTGTGGATAGATCTAAATTCAAGTGTTACAACTGTGGTGAACCTGGTCATTTTGCTACTGAGTGCAAAAGACCCAAACAGGTTCAGAGATTTGAGAAAGGAACTGGTGGATACTCCAAGAAGAATCAAGGTAGAGCCTATGTGGCTGAAGGAAAGTGTTGGGATGAGTCTGATGATGAAGATGAAGAAGAATATGTCAACCTAGCTCTCATGGCTAGCACTGATGAAGTAACATCAACATCCTCAAGTCAGGTACCTTCACTTGTCTTACTTGATATGTCCATTGATGAGTATAAGAAAACCATTAAAGACTTAAGTGCTGAAATGTTCAATGTCCATACTAGCTTATCTGCTGCCAATGAGGAAATCACTAGGCTGAGTAAGCTAAATGAAACACTAAAGTCTGAAAATGAATCTCTTGTTCTCAAAACCAGTTCACTAGACTCTTTAGCTCAGGAGAATGCTAAACTTAAAAATGAATTGAAATGTGCTAAAGAGGTTGAGGAATACCTGAGAAATGAGATTGCTGAAAATGAATTTAAAATCAAGGCTTATAAAAACTCATCAAAGATAGTTCAGGATTACAATGATAAGCATACAGAAAATCAGTCTGTTGGTATAGGTTTTTCTTATGGTAGAAGACCTGGAAAGGAAACTATGATTCAAGATTGTCCTGGGAGTGCTGCTGTCAAACCCACCATTCTCAAGAAAGTTAAAACTCCTATTTTCAAAGCTGCAGAAATTGAGTTTGATGAAGAATCCATGCTCATCAAACAAGAAATACTTGATGAGGATGAAGGTGTTGACAGCACATTCAAGGATGGAAAGGATACTGTCACAATCCCCAAGACAGTAAACTTACCAAGCAATCAGACAGTAAGTTCAAAAGATGCTGTCACAGTTGGCAAGACAGAATCTTCCAAAGATACTGTCAAGAATGGTTCCAAGACAGTAACTTTAAAACCTTCTGTCAAGACAGTAGGAATAAAAGATACTGTCAAGGAAAGTTCGACAGCAACTTCTGAACATACTGTCAATCCAGTAACTCCCAAGTCTAAAAACAGGATTGGTAAGGTAGGTGTCAATAAAGGAAATGGATACACTAATGTTGGAGGTGCCTCTAGGAAACTATGCAATAACTGTGGATCTACTCATCACTTAACACATGTTTGTAAGAAACCAATTGAGAATAAGATCAATGCAACTGAACTCAATGGTAACTTACACAGAACCCCCCTTTTGCATAGAACTATGAGTGTCTGTAACAACATTGAATGTATGCCATGTAAAATCACTGCCATGAGTACATGCTTTAACTTACCTGTTCTCTCTACTGAAAAATGCTCATACCTGAACACTGTTGAGACTTCTGAGCCTGCTGGAAACAGCAAAAAGGCTTCATCCACTAAGAAAAGGACCAAGTCCAATTCTAAACCTAAGTGGGTGAAAAGAGAAGTCAAACAGGAGATTACTGATAATGCTTATGACTTTATGACTGAAAGAAACTCAGGAGACACTGAAACTGCAGGACCCAACAAGGACTGGGTACCATATGCATCTTAGACACATTCTGTTTTGCAGGGCAAGAAGAAAGATCAAGTCATGTGGATCATTGACAGTGGCTGCTCAAGACACATGACAGGTGATAAAGCCCTGCTATCACATTATGTTGAGAAAGCTGGCCCAATCATAACCTTTGGAGACAACAGCAAGGGTTACACAGTGGGATATGGCTGTCTAGAAATTGGATATGTTGTCATTGAAGATATTGCTCTTGTGGATGGATTGAAGCACAATCTACTCAGTGTCAGCCAATTCAGTGACAGGGGATTCAAGGTTGATTTTGATATGATGCTGTGTAACATTTATCACAAGAAGGATAGTAGCCTCTCTCTAAAAGGGGTTAGAAAAGGAAGCTTGTTTGTTGCTGACTTAAATTCAACAAAGAAGGATAAGGTTTACTGTTTCTACAGTAAAGCAACTGTTGGTGACAGTATGCTTTGGCACAGGAAGCTCTCACATCTCAACTTCAAAGACAATGAATATTCTGATGAAGAAGGAGTTAGTGAGAGGTTTGCCCCAACAAGAATTCTGTCAAGAAGGACTGTGTGAAGATTGTCAAATGGGCAAACTGAGAAGAGCTGTGCACAAGTCTAAGCAAATGAACACCAACATTGAAGCACTCAAGTTGATTCACATGGATCTCTTTGGACCAGTCAATGTACCATCAATGGCCAAGAAAAGATATGCCTTAGTAATGGTGGATGATTACTCAAGGTACACTTGGGTGAAGTTTCTAGAATCCAAAAATGAAGCTGCTCAAGTGATTATTGATCAAGTCAGAGTTCTTGATAGAACTCCAAACTCAAAAGTTCAAATCTTGAGGAGTGACAATGGTACAGAATTCAGAAATGCCACTCTTGGAAATTTCTATAAAGATGAAGGAATTGTACAACAATTCTCTGCTGCAAGAACTCCACAGCAAAATGGAGTTGTAGAAAGAAAGAACAGGACTCTCATTGAAGCAGCTAGAACTATGTTGCATGATGCCAAACTGCCAACATATTTCTGGGCTGAAGCTATCAACACAGCCTGTTATACTCAGAACAGAACCATGATCAACAAAACTCATGCAAGTACACCTTACTGTCTGTTAACTGGAAAGAAACCTACTGTCAAATATTTTCATGTGTTTGGGAGCAAATGCTTTATGATGAAGGATAACCATGAGAAGAAAGGAAAATTTGACACCAAGGCTTTTGAAGGACTATTCATGGGTTACAGCACAGAAAGGACTGCCTACAGAGTTTATGTTATGGAACACAGGATTATTGAAGAAAGTGTTAATGTCACATTTGATGAAACCAAGTTTCCAGGACTGCATGAAGAAGGAAAGATGTAGACATTCAGATTTGAGAATCAAGGATACTTGGAAGCTGAGGAGATTGTGGATGAAGAACCTAGCTTCACTCAAGTTGTTGAAGTTGATAAAGATACTGTCAATGCCACTACTGTCAACCAAACTCCAGCTCAGTCACAGACCATACCCTCTAACATTCATGACAATGGTGACTCTGGAGACAATGAAGAACATGGTGAAGACAATGGGATTGGTGATCATTCAACTCAACAAACTGAAGAAAATGTTCATGTGCAGTCAAGTAGCTTGCCCAGAATCACCAAGTGGAACAAGGATCACTCAAGTGACCTCATCATTGGTGACCCTAATTCTGGAGTGAGGACCAGGAACAAAGTCTCTGCTGACAGCATGTTTTCATGCTTCCTGTCTCAAATGGAACCTAAGACAATTGATGAAGCATTGTTGGATTCTGACTGGGTGATAGCCATGCAAGAAGAGCTAAATCAGTTTGAAAGGAACAATGTATGGAAGCTAGTTCCAAGACCTAAGGGAAAGTCAGTCATTGAGACCAAATGGGTTTTCAGAAACAAGCTTGATGAAAATGGATCAGTGACAAGAAACAAAGCAAGGCTAGTAGCTAAGGGTTACTGTCAACAGGAGGGAATAGATTATGATGAGACATTTGCACCTGTTGCAAGACTTGAAGCTATAAGAATCTTTCTAGCCTATGCTGCACACTGCAACTTCAAAGTATTTCAGATGGATGTCAAAAGTGCCTTCCTAAATGGAGTTTTGGAAGAAGAAGTTTATGTTGAACAGCCACCAGGGTTTGAGGATGTTGAAGTGTATGATTTTGTGTACAAACTCTTCAAAGCTTTGTATGGACTAAAGCAAGCACCCAGGGCATGGTATGACACACTTTCCACCTTTCTTTTGGAAAACCAGTTTACTAGAGGAGTTGTGGACAAGACACTTTTCTACAAACACCATGGCAAGGACATCATTCTGGTACAAATCTATGTGGATGATATCATTTTTGGTTCTACAAATGAGAAACTGTGTGAGAAGTTTTCCTCTCTCATGAGTAACAAATATGAGATGAGTATGATGGGAGAATTGTCATTCTTTCTGGGATTACAAATTCTTCAACAATCTGATGGAATCTTTATTTGTCAAGCTAAATACATCAAGGAACTTCTAATAAAGTTCAACTTGGAAGATTCATCACCTGCAAAGACACCAATGTCCACCTCAACCAGTCTAGATCTTGATCCTAAAGGGAAGAAAATTGATTCAAGCACCTATAGAGGCATGGTAGGATCTCTCCTATACCTAACTGCTAGCAGACCTGACATCATGTTTGCTACATGTCTCTGTGCCAGGTTTCAGAGTGATCCAAAGGAGTCTCACTTAGTAGCCATCAAAAGAATCTTTAGATACCTAAAAGGCACTCCTAACCTAGGTCTTTGGTATCCTAAGAACACTGGATTTGATCTAATTGGCTACTCAGACTCAGACTATGCTGGATGCAAGATTGACAGAAAGAGTACTACTGGGAGCTGTCAATTTCTTGGTGGAAGATTGGTCTCATGGTTTAGCAAGAAGCAGCATTCAGTTTCTACCTCAACTGCAGAAGCTGAGTATATTGCTGCAGGCAGTTGCTGTGCACAAATTCTATGGATGAAGAATCAACTTCTGGATTATGGTCTAGTGTTAAGTGAAATTCCTATCTACTGTGACAACACTAGTGCCATAGCAATATCAGACAATCCAGTTCAACACTCTAGGACAAAGCACATTGATATAAGACATCACTTTATCAGAGAGCATGTTGAACAAGGAACTGTGAAGCTGATCTATGTCCCAACTGACAAGCAACTTGCTGACATCTTTACTAAGCCATTGGATGAAGCAACCTTCAATAGGTTGGTAAGTGAATTGGGAATGCTGAACCTGGTATGTTGATTTACTCAGTTTTTGATATTTCCAAATTCTCTTTTGAAGCTCATGACAGCAACTTCAAACCTGCTGTCAAGAGAAGTTACTGTCTACTTGGTTTATGTCTGTTATGTGACAGCATGTGTTGATTTGACTTTTCATGTCAGTATTTTGTGCCAGTCTCATACTTTTAAACCGTGTATGACATTAATGTGGTTACTTGTTAAGTTTGAGAGATAAAAATCTGTTCCATTGGACTTTCACACCTTTTTGCATTAATCTGTAGGATTAAAGGAGGACACGGCCATTAATTACTTTTGTGGTAGTTGTATGGGTACTCTAACTGTTGACCATTAGACTTTAATCCTTAGACGGTTTTGCCTATAAATTAACCTTAGGTTTCACCAGTCTGCTCTCAGTTTTAAAGTAAATAATGGAAAACAAAGTAGGAATTGAAGTTGGTCTAAAGAAGTGTGACAGTGAACCCGACAATGAAGAGATCGATGAGCTCTTTGAGATACTGTTGGACGCCTTGGATGAGATAGACGAGGAAAAGGAGGCCAAGGCTAAGGAAGAGGAGGCCAAGGCTATGGAAGAAGAGAAGGAGCTTCAGGCACTTCTTGAAAAAGAAGGTCGCTCTGAAGAAGAGATTAAGGAAGAAGTCTTAGAACTAGTTGATAAAATCATAAAATGATGTACTCAATGTTCTATTCTGAATGATTTTATTAATAATAATAATAAAAGTTCTTGTCTTTGTGGTTATTGAGTTCATGATTTGTCTGTGTTAATTGCTTAATATCTGTGTTCAAAAGATTACATTGCTAAATCCATAATTTGTCAATATTAAGTTAAGTGTATGAATCAAGCATTCTAATAAGTTCATGACAGAACCATTTCCTAATCGAAGTTACTGTCGTTAAGAAGGATACTGTCGTGTGTTTCTTGACAGCAACCTTCTTGACAGCAGGAAAAGACTTTCTGTCAAGACTTGTAAAGGATACTGTCATTTATATGCTTAACGGTGACAGCAAGTTTTTGCGAAATAGTTGCTGTCGCGCAAAACCTACTGTCACCACCTGTTATTACTGACAGATTGTTTCTAGCGCACAGGTTACTGTCACCAATAGTGGACCGTTGAAATTGGATATTTATCCCACGTTGGTCAGTGAATAACGGGCAGTAACTCACGTGTTTAAGAGTGGGTTAAGACACGTTCTTGAAATCCACTTTTTATGCACAAAACGTTTGAGATACCACTATTTATTCTCCAGTTACTCAAACATATCACTCTCATCGAACTCAAGGCAATATACTTTTCTTTAAGCAAAAAGCCATTTTCTTACTTTCTTCTTTTCTTGAAATCTCAATGGCCCCCAAACAGACTCTCTCTCAAACAAACTTTGCTGGCATCTTTTCCCCAAATGATGCTGGTGAAGGCTTCAAAGGACTAGTGTTTTTCTTGAACAAGTCCTATCTCGGTTATGCCATAACCTCAACCCCCATTCTCGACTTAGACAGACTTGAGGCGTTTTGGCAAACTGTTGTTGCTAAAACTGAGGGTGAGAACCCTGGTATTCAATTCACAATCTCTGGGCAACAATACACTCTTACAGCTGAGGTCATCAACAATGCTCTTGGAATTACACTTGAAGCAAGACAACAATTTACTGAACTTGCAAATGATGACACTCTCAAGAAGCGCTTCTTGAAGATTGGGTATGCAGGCCCTATTCTCGAAGAGGGGACTACCAAGTGGTATCCAACTGGTGAAATGGATAGGAAACATCTGCGAAAGGAGTGGAGTATGATATTTGATGTGATGGTCAAGGTGTTCTCTACCAAGTCCACAGGCTGGAATGGAATACCATCCTACATCAAGAAACTGACACATTCTCTTGTCCATGGATACAAGGTGAATGTTGGAGCTCTCCTCATGGCACACCTCAAAGCTGCCATAGGTAAGAAGGTATCACTCTACCCTCGCTTTCTTATGTTGTGCATTAATTCATTCTGTGATTTTAATGATGCTGCTCCTCGTTTAGAGGCTTGCTCAGTTTTGAAAAAGAACACACACACACACACTGTTATCATCACAAGATCTCAATGCACACATTCCACTCTGTTTCACTCAACACATGGTTGATCAAGTGTCCAACCTTGATTATCCATTACCTTCTGGTTATGATTCAACACCATACACTCAGCCTAGGCCCTCTAGACTTCCCAAAGCCCAAAGAGAAGCCTTGCAAGAATCCAGAAAAAGATCCTTAGAAGCTGATGTTGGTGGTAGCTCTGTTAGTCAAGAGGGAGACACTGCACCTAGTGCAGCAAATAAGGAAGGTAGTCAAACAGAACCCACAGTGGTTCCCCCTGAGCCTAAGAAGAAGAGAGCTAGGAGGACCAAAACCACTGTCAGCCACCCTGCAGTCTCCCAAAAGACTGTAGAGGAAACCAGGGAAATAAACTCCTCCCTAGATGTGCCTTCTCAACAAAGGACATCTATTGAAATTGGCATGTCTCCCAAGGCACCCTGTACAGAGTCTGCACAAACTCATGGTTCCCAACCTGAGATACCCCCACTTGAAGAAACACACAGTGAGTTAGGGCACAGTGAGGATTTCTCTACTCCTATTGATGGTTCACATGTTTCATCTGTGAATCAGCCCCCACTCTCTACTACACTTTCACCTTCTTCCTTCCCTACACATTCTTTTGTTTCTTCTCCACAACCTAGAGAAGGGGACAGTCCCAACCCTTCAGGTTTTGATCATCCATCTCCAATCATGGATGAGCCCCCATCTAGTGGTCCACAAGAACCCATTTCTCAAAGTGAGATGGACACCACTCCTCCAAACACTGAGCTAGGGCAAAGTGGTATTTTGTCAGAAAATGAAACAGCCAACACTTTGTCTGAACTCCAAGGAGCATCTTACCTTCAGGAAGATGCTGTCACAGCCTCTGTTGCTGTCAAAGACACTGGCAATGTTGTTGTCCTGGACACAGCTGCTGTCATGGGTGGAGAGAAAGATACTGTCACTACCGAACCTACTGTCACTCCACCTCCCAAAGTTGCTGTCATGCCAGAACCTGCTGTCCAGACTCCAACTGACAGTAACATTCCTGCCAAAGATGCTGTCCAGTCCTCTCAGCCTGATTTTGATGCTGTGATCATTGAGGATGCCTCTGATGATGATCTACCTCTTGCCAAACTCTTAAAGGTACATTCTAAATCTACTCCTTCCATGCATGTTAGTACTGCTCATACCCATGCATCTAGGTTGAGTGAGGGTGTGCAAAAGAAAAGAGAGATAAAAGAAAAGAGAGGTGAGCATAAAAATGAGAGGCAGCCAAATGAGCTGGCAAAATGAGAGGGACTTGAGCATGTCCAGAGAGTTATTGAGGGAGCCCACACTATTCAGGCACTAGGCCTTGAGAGTCAAACTGTGAGGGGTGATGAGATCACTCAAAAACACCCTGAGAGTGTGAGAACCCCCATAGCCTCCAAGCCCCTTTCTTTTCCTTCCCCTCCAAGAAGGTTAAGGTATGGTGGCCCCTCTGCTACTTATGGTAACAGGATTGCAGCTCTGGAAGGACAGTGTGCTACCCTCAACTCCAAGATGGACTCTCTCTCTCAACTGATGGTTGATGGTTTTGCTGCTACTCAACTCTCTATTCAGTTCCTTACTGACCTAGTAGCTGCCAACTCAACTAAGGGGGAGAAGGTAGCAAGATCAGAATCATTGCCTATTCAGGAATCAGGTGGAACTAAGGGGGAGCCTGTAGCTGTGGAGACCAGAGGGGGAGCTAAAAGGAAAGCAATGTCTAAGGGGGAGCAAGTCAAACCAAGCAGTGCACAACCACAGGATAAAGCTGAAAAGCCTGTTGAAGTGGAAATGGATGGAGAAAGGGTGTTAATGTCAAAGGAAACTCAAGATGTATTGCAAAGAAGACCTGCATCTAGACATCCAATCTTGCCTCATGTGTTGATTAGAGAGCCAACTCCAGAAACTCAAGAAACTGCTCTACAGAAGAAATGGAGAGAAATGGAGGAACAAAACAAACTTGGGAAAGGTAAAGGGAAACTGCCTGAATCCATCCAAAAGGGAATTATTTGGACAAATGGCACTCAATTCGATCAAGAGGAAGCCAATGTCTTGATGGTGGATTACAGGGAGAGCACATTACACAACCATGACAGTGAATTTAGCAGTTTGGTGGAAAAAGCAATGAATGCTCCAAGCAACCGTCCAACCAACACCACAAAACTGTTAAAGGAACAAATTACTAGTGTCAGTGTAATGGTGAATGATGAGAAAAGATGGGCTGTAAGTATTTGTCTCACTTCTGGCATATCTTATTTCATCACAATGCAATTATTGCAGAGTCTGCCAGCAAAGGTGTTGTGTGCCTTGAAGGGAAAGATCAGGGCAACTCAAACACCATTCAATGAAATATTAGATATGCAAATCCAGAACCTGCTCATACAAAAACTACCTAAAGTCTACACAAATCCACCATGTGTTTTCTATAGATCTGAAAGTAAGGATGGCACAAGAAGGAACAGCTTCATGAATTTGGTTGGCACATCCAGAATGGAAACCAAGTCAATTCTGAAAGTGTTAGATGGAATACTCAATTCAAATGCCAATCCAGGAAGAGCTTATGTTGTTCAAGAGATCTACAAAATGCTGGTGTTGAGAGACAAGGCACTGGGAGCTAGAGTGAAGGAACTAATCTCTAGAGCCAATGCCAAAAGAAATGATCAAGGTGGAAGTTGCCTCTATGAACTTCCTCCTCAGGATGATGATGATGATGAGGTTGGAGGTGGTGAAGCTTCTGGAAATGCTGGAAAGGCTGGTGGAAGTAATTCTGGCAATACTGGTATTCAATCCCAAAATGAAGGCAATGAAGAAACTCCTAATCAGGAAAAGAAAGATGTTGGTGCTACAGATGAAGAGGAGTCAAGAATACTGGAAGCTTTGGAGGCAGGCATTCTTAGATGTGCTATTGACTGCATCAATGCAGAAAAAGATGCTGTCACCAAAGGTACTGTCGACAATGATACTGTCATAGAAGATGCTGTCATGGAAGATGCTGTCGACAAAGGTACTGTCAAGGAAGGTTCTGTCAAGGATGAAACCAAAGCTGTTGACAAGCCCAAAAGACTGAAAGCCAAAGCAAGAGCATGGTTTTCTAGACAGAAACCTGAAGGAAAGCACAAGTACTCAGGAAAGGAAAAGACCACTGGATTTGGCAGGAATCTTAAGAAGCCAATTCAATCAATTCCTCCCAACAGTCTTAAGATACAACAGATGCAATCTAGAGAAATCAAGAGTGTTGAGGTAAAGGTGGATGCAAATCAAGAGGTCACTGAGTACATTCTTTGGTGGGAAGAATCAAGATCTACCAAGGTTGATAAGGATTTCAATCTGGTCTCCATATCAACCAGTGGTAGGACATCAACCTTAGATAAAAGAAGAATTGACTTCTTCTACCTGGAAAGAATGGTAGAGTTGTTGGAGAGCTATGAAAATGTTCCAGAATCTGTTATGGAACATATTCTGAAATATCAAGCTGATAGGGATGCTGAATTCTATCAGAAATTTGGCTACAACTTTGCAGATTTTGATGATGCTGATATTTCAACTGATTTACCAGCTTCTCCTATTCCATATCACTGGTACTATGAGTTTGATGACTCACCCACAGAAGAAAGGAAAACAACCCACAGAGGAAGGGCAACCCAAGCCAAGCAAAAGACCTGACTCTTCTCAATACGCTAAATATCAGTCAGAACTTGATAAGAAGGAAGCTGAACTCCTGGAAAGATGCAAGACTGCCAACAAGGCAGAAAGTGAAGCTCCAAATTATCAAACATGTATGCTGGAAAATCCCTTAAGAATCAAGCATCTAAAAGAAGAAATCTATGTTTGCAGCTTGCACAAGCTAAAAACAACTATTCTGAAGGATTTACAGTATATGGTTGCTGGATCAATTCATCCCCTGGAGCAGATATGTTCTGACAAGATAGAGGAATTATTGGAAAGGAGAAGATTCGAAGCTGGACAAGCAAAGGAGGATGTCTCTCAATGCTTATCGAGGAAGTAGATTCAAGCTCATTCATGAAGAACTCCATTTCAGAAGCTATCCATTTGATCAAGAGCAATGGTTGAATCTCAGGGATGCCAGTTCTCTTATTTCTCCTACTATCAAGAAGATCATTGAAGAAATAGAAGATGCTGCAGTTTCTGCTGCTGAAATTTCTCTTATAGAAAGTCTAAGAGGCTGCTTGGTAGAAGCTCTCAGAAGAGAGGAAGTAACAAGACAGAAGAGGAAATCTCAAGCTAACTAAACATTCTAAATCCATTCTGATCTTGTTAGTTAAGTTGTCAGCATATATTGTAAATTTGTTGTTATTGTCCATAAAAACAAATTAGGGGAGATTGTTGGGATTTATGGGTGATAGCATAGGAACAACTTAACTTTGTATATACTTAATTTTTAATTAAGTAGAACATACTGTCACAGCCAAAGTATGTTCTTGTAATCAGTATGCAATGTTAGTTTAATTGTGTAATTTGGAAGAAGTTCACTTTCTGTGTTCAAGCCTCAAAGAACGCATATTGGATGACAGCATGAATAAAGGTTACTGTCATAAGAATTGACAGTAAGATTACAAGAAGACAGAATGTTGCAAGTCAAGACAGCATATTCACTCTGACAGCAACATTGGCGGAAGACTACGCGACAGCAACTTTAGCCCTCGACAGCAAGTTTGGAAACCTCGACAGCACACTATGCGGGGAACTCCTATTGTCACCAAAAGCACATTCCTGTGACAGCAAGCTTTGCGGCAAAAGTAACTGTCCCGAGAAAGACCCTTGTTCTAAGTAACTTTCTCAGTCAAAACCCGTGACAGTTTCAATGTTCAAGAAACAGGCGTGATGCAGTATCCCTAAGTTGCACCAAGTCTGCAAGACTACGACAGAAGCTTCAAGCACTGCAAACAAAAGCGAATCAATTCAAGAGCAAGGTCAAGTCTCTATTTGCTGAATTGTTTTAGCTAGAAATAGAATGAATCTAGGTTGCTTTTGTTATGATGTATATCTGACATATTATCAATTTAGGAAAGTCACATGGGTAAGACAATCTGTAAGAAGCTGCCGCTTGACAATGACAGCAGCTTCACAGACCCGTGACTGATAGTGATAGGATTAGTCTTATACCTACTGTCAATTCATTCTAGATATGTAACGAAGACTAGCAAGTGCCTTGAAGAAAAACGAAGCTCAAGATTTCTCTCTTGAGGTTGTAGCAACACTTTGCAAAATAAATAAAACATTTATTTTGTGAATACTGTCTTCTCTACTTTACTGTTTGTGAATGCATACATATTATTGATAACATTAAATCTTAGTTTTAGTTGTTGAAACTGAGATTGAATTTTATCAGTATTGCATTCATCCCCCCCCCCCTTTGCAATACACAAGGACCAACAATTGGTTATAAATAATGTTATTATTTAGTGATAGTTTTTTAAAAAATAAGTAAGGGCAATTAAATAAAATCACTAAGTACCGACCGTTCTTTCATCCGACTACCAAACTTTTAATGTTTCGTCTTTAATAATATAGCTTAAAACTCGTGCGATGCACAAATTGTTTTTAATAATTGTTAATTTTATTATTTATATTTTATATTTTATTAATTACATTTGTTAAAAAAAATAAGTAGACGTGTTAAATATTTTTAAATAATTAAAAGTATTAAAATAGATTTTAAAATAAATAAGTAAAGGTTTGCCCATGATATTTTGGAAAAAGAGGGGGTTAGTAAGAAAAATAGAAAGTAACATGTTTTCATTGAATTTTAAAATATAAAAGTCACGATTTGCCCATGATATTTTTGAAAAAAAAGGGGTTTTAGTAAGAAAAATACAAAAGGTGACATGTTTTAGTTGAAAAAGATAATTGTCAATTAAAATTATTAAATTAGATTTTAAAGTAAATAAGCAAGGGTTTGTCCGTGATATAATTAGAAAAGTATAGATTTTAGTAAGGAAAATAGAAAATATAACATGTTTTAGCCGAAAAAGGTAATTGCCCATGATTTTTCTAGAAAAAGAGGGGAAATGTAATTGCCAATTAAAAATATTAAAATATGTTTTAAAATAAATAAGTAAGGGTTTGCTCGTGATATATTTGGGAAATTATGGATTTTAGTAAAGTAAATAGAAAAAGTAACATGTTTTAGCTGAAAAGAAAATTGCTCGTAATTTTTTTAGAAAAAAATGGTAATGCATTTTAACTGAAAGGGTAAATTATTATAATAATTTTTATAATAATTAAATAAACAATTAAATAAGGCAAGTACCGTACCAAAAAAACAGGTACCAAAACTTTCAATATTTCGTCTTTAATAATATAGTATAGATAGATAGATAGATTTATAATATTAGTATTTTATGCTACTAAATGGAATAGTCCGTGATATTTTTGAGGTTTTAGTTAAGAGAAATATTAGTTATGAAATATAAAAATGAATATACGTTTTGGAAAAAAAACTAATCGGTTAGTCATTAATAATTATAATATTATTATTTTATTTTATTAAATAGATCTGTTCGTGATATTTTTGGAAAATTAGAGGTGGAATAGTCCGTGATATTTTTGAGGTTTTAGTTAAGAGAAATATTAGTTATGAAATATAAAAATGAATATACGTTTTGGGAAAAAAAAACTAATCGGTTAGTCATTAATAATTATAATATTATTATTTTATTTTATTAAATAGATATGTTCGTGATATTTTTGGAAAATTAGAGGTTTTAGTTAGGAAAAATAGAAAAATATAAATTTTAGTTATAAAATATAAAAAAGAATATACAATTTGGCTAAAAAAGGTAATGAGTTAGTTATTAGCAATTATAAATTTATTATGTTATTTTAGTAAATAAAATTGTTTGCAATATTTTTGGAAAATGAGATGTTCTAGTTAGGAAAAATAGAAAAGATATTCTATATAATAATTTTAATATTTTATCTAACGGTTCTCATCGATTTGATCAAAAATATCTAACAGCTATGAATTGAGTGACCAGACTACAAAAACTTTCATGACCAGACTACAAAACTTTTAATGTTTCGTCTTTAATAATATAGTATAGATTATCTAACTGAAACTATCCATAAACTAAAGAGAAAAGATAATTACGAATTTTTACATAAAGATTTCTATTCAATATAGAAAACTCATTTATAATTGGTTTAAATTTTCAAAATACACCTTTTAGTATTTAAATACTATCCTATTATTAATCAAATACAATTTTTAATATTATATCTAACGGTCCTCATCTATTTGAATATTTATAGTTTTATAATCCAACGGATCGTATACTTTTGGTAGTACAGGGACCGACCAAAGTTTTGGATAAGATTACGCTTATTATATACTAGCTTATAGCCCGTGCGATGCACGGTTACTTAAATTTTATTTATAATTATTTTATTTATAATTATATTTTTATTACGATGCAACACACGATTGTTTTTTTAATATTTATAATTATATTTATTTATGAATATTTTAATATTTAAAAGTTATTAGTTTACATGATTAAATTATTGTTAAAAAAGATTTAGCCAAAAAAAATTATAGTGAAAAATTTGATATTTATTACATTTTACACGCTCAATTTAATATTTGTGTATATTGAGTTATAAAAGTTAGATTTGACCAATTTTACGGTTCACATGAAATTCACAAAATAATCTTTAATTTAGTTGTGGTTTAATAGTTTTTTTTCAATTAAAAACTATTATAAAACTAAAAAGAGAATAAAGTGATGAAATTTAATGTTGAGAATTCTATTCGATTTAGGAAATCTACTTAACTTATATGTAGTTTAGATTATTAGAATAACCTTTATTAACCAAATACATGTTTTAATGTTAAATCTAACGGTTTTCACGTATCTATTTAAGATTAAACGATTTTTATTATTTTGGTTATAAATGGGTTTCCGTATTTAATTACAACTATTTTTATGTTTTAACTTTTTGGAAAATCCAATCCTAATATAATATCTTTTAACTTATATCATTTTTAGATAATAATTTCTTTTTATATGATATAATCTTGATCATCTATTTTTAAAAGTATTGGATCTAACGGTTGAGAATGTTTTGGCGGTATTTATGACCAAACTACCAGGATAACATCATTAATTTTTCTTAATATTTATAATTTTTTTAAATATTTATTGCTAAAATATATTATACTCTTTTTTGTAATATGTTAATGATGCGGGAACTTTGAACCTTTGAGAAAATAAATTATCAATTAAAATATATATTTTTTTTGTAATAGTTCTTCTTTTAAAGTAGTACACCGTGAAAATCAAAATTCTGTATAAAATTCATTTTTTTTATAGTATATCCCGTAAATATCTTTGTTATTATATTAAAGACTAAATAATGAAATCTTTCTTATAAGTGTGGTCGCTTTGTTTGATCACTCAATTCATAATCGTTGGATCTTTCAAATTAAATTGTTGAGAAACGTTACATATAACAGTAAAAGTATCATATAGAATGATCTAAGATTTGAATCTACCAACAACATATTAAAATTTACAGGGTTTTTTTTGAAAAAAAAAAAGAATTTTTTTCATTTTTTTTCTTTCAGACATAGGTTATTAGATAATATTTTTTGTAAAGTACGATTTTTCAGAAAAGTACTATACTAATTGATTAACAAACTTTTAAAGTTTCGAATTTAATAATTTACAATGTACATAGGTTAAAAAAGTTAGGTCTGTTCTGTAAACGAGTCTACAATTTCAAAATACAATTTTTTTTAATATGAATATAGTCCTGCTAACAATGAAATTAGGTCTCTATGAGTGCTTATAAAACAAAATCACCATTTAGGTATAATTTATTATTTAATAATAAATTATATTTGATTAGTTATGATCTATAACTTAATAAAATAGGATAAAAAATATGCACAATTTTATAATATTTTATCCTCGTATTATTATATTCTTTGTTGATTTGAATTTGTTTTAGATTAATTTTAATTTTTGAACATAGATTTCTAAATTTAAAATAGTTCGAAAAAAGTAATTAAATTGGCATTAAAATAATGATGACATAATAATCATTATTAGAATTTAAATACTCGATTTAGGCTTTATCTTGTGTTTTAAAAATCAGATTCTGACGATTTTACACCATAATTAAATTATTTTTAATTAAAATATGGTTTAACAATTTTTATCTAACTGGAATTGTCCATGTAAGAGAAAAGAAAGTCACGAATTTTTTATATGGAGAATTATATTCAATATAGAAAACTTATTTATATTTGGTATATTTGGTTTAAATTATCAAAATACACATTTTAGAATTTAAATATAATCCTATTATAAATAATATACACTTTGTTAATATTTGATCAAACGATTTTCATTTATCTAGTTAAGATCTAATAGTCCTTATTAATTTGGTTGTCACGATCAAAATTTTGGATAAATCCCTATTATGCTTATATATAAAAGAGTTTAATATAATAAGAATATCAAGTACAGAACTAACTGCTTTTATTTTTTATATTTCGGTTTTATTTATAGCGTATATAAAATTTTAAAATACATTATTACTTTAAAATTATTAAACAGAATAAAAATTATGTTATGATTATATAAAATTTTATTCTCATATTATTATAGTCTTTATCGATTTGAATTTGTTCTTAATTTATTTTAATACTTTATTGAAAGAAGGATAAAATTTCTATATTTAAAAGAATTAGTGGAAAAATAAATAAATTGGTGCTCCAATTATAAAAAAAATATTTAATAAACTTTTAAATTATCAAAATACACTTTTTAGAAATCTAGATTCTTTTAAATATTTTTCCACTAATTCTTTTAGAAATTTTTATATAGAAAATTTTTAAATTATCAAAATACAATTTAATAAATATTTTTTTATTATTGTAGCACCAATTTATTTATTTTTCCACTAATTCTTTTAAATATAGAGAAATTTTATGTTTCTTTCAAAAAAGTATCAAAATTAATTAAGAACAAATTCAAATCGATAAAGAATATAATAATATGAGAATAAAATTTTATATAATCATAACATAATTTTTATTCTGTTTAATAATTTTTAAGTAATAATGTATTTTAAAATTTTATATACACTGTAAATAAAACCGAAACATTAAAAGTAAAAGCAGTTAGTAAGATACTTATATCATTATATACTTGATATCCTTATTATATTAAATCCTTATATATAATAATCATAATAGGGATCTTATCCAAAATTTTGATCGTAGATAACCAAATTAATAAGGACCATTAGATCTTAACTAGATAAATGAAAATCGTTAGATCAAATATTTAAAAAGTGTATTTTATTAATAATAGGATTATATTTAAATTCTAAAAGGTGTATTTTGATAATTTAAACCAAATATACCAAATATAAATAAGTTTTCTATATTAAATAGAATTCTCCATGTAAAAAATTCGTGACTTTCTTTTCTTTTCCATGGATAATTCCAGTTAGATAAAAATTGTTAAACCATCTTTTAATTAAATATAATTTAGTTATCTTCATGTGGGGTATAAAATCGTCAAAATCTGATTTTTAAAATACAAGATAAAGCCCAAATTAGTAAAGTGAATATTTAAATTCTAATAATAATTATTATGTCATCATTATTTTAATACCAATTTAATTACTTTTTTCTAACTATTTTAAATTTAGAAATCTATGTTTAAAAATTAAAATCAATCTAAGAAAAATTCAAATCAACAAAGAATATAATAATACGAGGATAAAATTTTATAAAATTGTGCATATTTTTAATCCTATTTTATTAAGTTTTAGATCATAACTAATCAAATATTATTTATTATTAAATAATAAATTATGCGTAAATGGTGATTTTGTTTTATAAGAACGCATAGATACCTAATTTCATTGTTAGCAGGACTATATTCATATTAAAAAAAAATCGTATTTTGAAATTTTAGACTCAGCTACAGAGGACAAACTTTTTTAACATATATACATTGTAAAATTTTAAATTCGAAACTTTAAAAGTTTCTTAATCAATTAGTATAATACTTTTCTGAAAAATCGTACTTTACAAAAAATATTATCAAATAACCTATGTCTGGAAAAAAAATGAAAAAATTCTTTATTTTAAAAAAAAACCTATAAATTTTAATATGTTGTTGGTAGATTCAAACATTAGATCATTCTACATGATAATTTTACTGTTATATCTAACGTTTTTCAACAATTTAATTTGAAACATTCAACGATTATGGATTGAGTGATCAAACAAAGCGACCAAACTTATAAGGAAGTTTTCATTATTTAGTCTTTAATATAATAACATAGATATTTATAGGATATACTATAAAAAATGAATTTTATATGGAATTTTGATCGTCAGGGTGTACTACTTTAAAATAAGAACTATTACAAAAAAAATTATATTTTAATTGATAATTTATTTTCTCAAAAGTTCAAAGTTCCCGCATCTTTAACATATTACAAAAAAGAGTACATTATATTTTAGCAATAAATATTTAAAAAAATTAAAAAAATTAAGAAAAATTAATGATGTTATCATGGTAGTTTGTTTCTAAATACAGCCAAAACATTCTCAACCGTTAGATTCGATACTTTTAAAAATAGATGATCAAGATTATATCATATAAAAAGAAGTTATTTTCTAAAAATGATATAAGTTAAAAGATATTGTATTAGGATTGGATTTTCTAAAAAGTCAAAACATAAAAATAGTTGTAATTAAATAAGGAAACTCATTCAATACCAAAATAATCAAAATCGTTTAATGTTAAAGAGATAGGTGAAAACCGTTAGGTTTAACATTAAAAACTGTATTTGGTTAATAAATGGTATTCTAATAATCTAAACTACATATAAGTAGATTTCCTAAATCGAATAGAATTCTCAACATTAAATTTTGTCACTTTATTCTCTTTTTAGTTTTAGAATAGTTTAGCGTGTAAAATATAATAAATATCAAATTTTTAACTATAATTTTTTTGGCTAAATCTTTTTTAACAATAATTTAATCATGTAAACTAATAACTTTTAAATATTAAAATATTCATAAATAAATATAATTATAAATATTTAAAAAACAATCGTGTGTTGCATGGATAATAAAAATATAATTATAAACAGAATAATTATAAATAAAATTTAAGTAACGGGCTATAAGCTAGTATTCAAAATATATCCAACAATTATAATGTTTGGCAAATTTTAGCCCATCAATGTTCTTAGGAATAAAATGAAAATAACAATAAAATTAAGAGCAAGTCCAACAATGTCCTAGTTGGTTACTTATAAATATTATATAATAATGTGTCCTAGTGATTTAGGGACTTGATTTCTTGTAGGAACTCCAACAACATTACTTATATCCATTCCCTATTATTATTATAATAATATATTTGAAAAGAGAGAGAAAAAGAGTGGAAGAAAGAGAGAGAAAAGCAACGTAGAAAAGGAGGGAAGTGAATTTTTTATTCATGGAAATTAAATAGGTAATGGCTAGTGGTTACCTATTAATAGGTAATGAGATGGATGTCCTAGTGATTTAGGTAACCACTATGACATTGTTGGAGCACCATTTTTGACTAGATTACTTATATTTGAGTTTAGGACATGATATAAGTAAGCTCTTTGACTTGCTCTAAGGGAAAAAAACCTAAACTCTGAATTGGTTTGATTTTTGTATAAAATTTATATATCAAATCAAATTTGAGAAAGAATTTTTGGTTGTTTTCATATATATAAAGAAAAAGTGGGGATTGGAGGTCTCTTCTCCAACCGGTAAGCTGATTTCAATTATAATGGCATCTGAGCCTCCATTGTTAGGGAAACTCCAATACCTCTCACTTGTTTCTAAGGTCTGTACCGAACTTGAATCTCATCTAGGGTTTGCTGATAAAGTCTTGGCTGAATTTATAACTGAATTAGGTCGTAATTGCAAAACTGTCGATGTTTTCGATGCTAAATTGAAACAAAACGGTGCTTGTATGCCTGATTATGTTGTCCGTACTTTGTTAACCGTAATTCATGCTATTTTGCCTCTCAATGTTAAGAAATTGGACTCCGAGATTATGTCGAAAACAGAACAAGAGGACGATAATAGATTTAGGGATAGAGGAGATGAGAGGACGAGACGGAGAGATGAGTATGATGATGATGTGCATAACAAGAGTTGTGGTAGGTTACGATATGGTGAACTGGAGTTGTATAAGGTTTACAAGGGAAGAGTGCGGAAAGTGATGGACACTGGTTGTTTTGTTCAGCTTAAGGATGATGAGTTTAGGGGTAAGGAGGGGTTGGTTCATGTGTCACAGATGGCGACTAGGAGGACTGTAAATGCTAAGGATGTTGTCAAGCGGGATCAGGAGGTGTATGTCAAGGTCATATCGATTGCAAATCATAAGTTGAGTTTGTCTATGAGAGATGTTGATCAGAATACTGGTGAAGATTTGCTGCCTCGGGAGAAGAATAATAATATGACAAATCCTTTAGGATTGAAAAAAAGGGGGTCTACTTCGAGAATTGGCCTTTCTGGGATCAGAATTATTGATGATGATGCTCCTCTTCCATCGCGACGACCCTTAAAAAGAATGAATTCACTCGAAAGGTGGGAGGCGCAGCAGATGAGTGCTTCTGGTGTTTTAAGTGTAAAGGAGCATCTCATGTTCGATGATGAAACAGATGGTCTCCTCTACGAAAAGGAAGGTGCTGCTGATAAAGAGCTGGAAATTGAGTTGAACGAGGATGAACCAGCCTTTTTAAATGGCCATACCCGATATTCTATGGACATGTCACCAGTTAAAATATTCAAAAATCCCGTGGGATCTTTAAGCCGTGCAGCAGCCCTTCAGTCAGCCCTTATCAAAGAGAGGAGAGAAGTGACGGAGCAGCAGCGGAGGACCATGCTAGATTCTATCCCAAAAGATCTTAACAGACCGTGGGAAGATCCAATGCCTGAGTCGGGTGAGAGGCATCTAGCGCAGGAGCTGAGGGGTGTTGGTTTTTCTGCTTACCAAGTGCCTGAAGGGAAGAAAGATGCTTGTGCTGCAGCTCTCACCTTCGGGCAGAGGCCAAAGCTGCTGTCCATACAAGACCAGAGGAAGAGTTTACCCATTTACAAATTGAAGAAGGAACTGGTACAAGCAGTGCATGACAATCAGGTTCTGGTTGTTATTGGTGAGACAGGTTCAGGCAAGACAACTCAAGTGACACAATACCTTGCTGAAGCAGGTTACACCACCAGTGGTAAAATCGGATGTACTCAACCTCGTAGGTTGGCTGCTACGTCTGTGGCTAAGAGAGTGGCTGAAGAGTTTGGTTGTTGTTTAAAGGAGGAAGTTGGGTATGCCATTCGATTTGATGATTGTACAGGTCCAGACACTGTTATAAAGTACATGACTGATGGTATGCTTATGAGAGAGATTCTTGTTGATGAAAATTTATCTCAATACTCCATTATAATGCTTGATGAAGCGCATGAGAGGACATTACACACAGATATTCTCTTTGGGCTACTCAAAAGGCTAGTGAGAAGACGGCCTGACCTTCGTTTGATCATCACATCTGCCACATTGGACGCTGAGAAATTTTCAGGTTATTTCTTTAGTTGCAATATATTCACCATCCCTGGAAGAACTTTTCCTGTAGAGATACTGTATGCCAAACAGCCAGAAAGTGACTACGTAGATGCAGCTCTGATTACAGTCATGCAGATTCATTTGACAGAACCCGCAGGAGACATCCTTGTCTTTTTGACCGGTGAAGATGAGATCATTCATGCATGCGAGTGTCTTAGAGAGAGGATGAAAGGGTTGGGCAAGAACATACCCGAACTAATCATTTTACCAGCCTACAGTGGTTTGCCCAGTTGGATGCAGTCCAGAATATTTGATCCTGCTCCTCCTGGAAAGAGGAAAGTGGTAGTCGCAACCAATATCGCTGAAGCTTCTGTGACAATTGATGGGATTTATTATGTCATTGACTCTGGATTTGCAAAGCAAAACGTTTACAATCCTAAGCAGGGGTTTGAATCACTGGTCATAACTCCTATCTCGCAAGCATCAGCAAAGCAACGAGCTGGACGTGCAGGACGAACTGGACCAGGTAAGTGTTACCGCCTGTACACAGAGAGTGCTTTTCACAATGAGATGTCCCCCACCTCTATACCTGAAATTCAGAGGATAAATCTCGGACTCGCTACTCTGAACATGAAAGCAATGGGCATAAACGATCTACTATCGTTTGATTTTATGGACCCTCCTTCTCCTCAAGCTCTAATCTCTGCCATGGAACAGTTGTATAGTCTTGGAGCTCTGGATGAAGAGGGGCTTCTTACTAAATTGGGTAGGAAGATGGCAGAATTTCCAATGGAACCTCCCTTGTCAAAAATGCTCCTTGCTAGTGTAGATCTTGGTTGTAGCGATGAGATTCTGACCATTGTAGCAATGATTCAAACTGAAAAAGTATTCAACAGATGTAAAGACAAGCAAGATCAAGCTGACCAAAAAAGGGCCAAATTTTTCCAGCCTGAAGGAGATCATCTTACCTTGCTTGCTGTATACGAGGCCTGGAAAGCAAAAAGCTTTTCTGAACCATGGTGTGTTGAGAATTTTGTCAATTGTACATCATTAAGGAGGGCTCAAGATGTGCGGAAACAGCTCCTTTCCCTCATGGACAGGTATGTATATCCATCTTCCAGTCTTTATATACATTTTAATTTGTATGACTTCTTTGGTATACTTCAATTCTGCTATAGTAGACATTAGAGTCCCAACTTCCAAGCCACATGTGGTCAGTTGCGCGCGCAAACACACATGTTCATTTACTTTAAAAAAAAAAGTAAAACACAAATTAAATGCTCGTGTGCGTGTGTGTGAGAGAGAGAGATGTACGTTGGAGACAAGGTATATATATATATATATAAACCTGTGTGTAGAAAGCCAGTATGTTTCTTGTTCATGCCTTGCTTTGTTGAGTAACAATGATTGTTTCTGGTCATGCATTGCATATTCGAAGCTGTCTAGTTTCTAAAGTGTAATATATTGATCTAATTTCAGCTCTAGTTCATATATACAAGTAGTAGTTTTATGTTCTTTATTCTTGTAATTAGTAAGCATGTTGTCGTTCTTTATTCTTGTAATTTGTTAACTTGTTGTCTGCATAAAATTTTCAACTCTGAAACATCCATGTCAACCCGGTCACCCTTTTCTTCCCTTTCTTGATTGAAGCCCAAAACAGGCAAATTTTTAGGAAAATGTGATTTTTCATTTTTTTTAGAAGCACTTCTCGTGTATGGAAGGAGCTCAAGAATATGTTTATTGCATATGTATCCTTGGAATAGTAGTTTCTACTAAAGAATTAATGGTGATGAAAATTATGTTGTCAGACTTTTAATATCACTCTTCATTTTGAGATGAAATTGTCTTGTTGATTGTTTTTTACAAGTAGTATTCTTTTTAATTAAAGTAATGAAGTTAATTCTACAATAGCTAGCTATTCTCCAGTGTTTTGTTATTGACTCATGTTCTGAATATATATAGGTACAAATTGGATATTGCGAGTGCTGGGAAGAACTATTCGAAGATAAGAAAGGCCATTACAGCAGGATTTTTCTTCCATGCAGCTAAAAAGGATTCGCAGGAAGGATATCGAACTCTAGTGGAGAATCAACCAGTTTACATCCATCCCAGCAGTGCTCTTTTTCAAAGACAACCCGATTGGGTCATCTACAACGAGCTGGTAGTGACAACGAAAGCATACATGCGTGAAGTTACTGTTGTTGATCCCAAGTGGCTTGCTGAGCTGGCACCCAGATTCTTCAAATTAGCAGATCCTACCAGAATGAGTAAACGCAAACGTGAAGAACGTATTGAACCACTTTATGACAGGTACCATGAGCCTAATTCTTGGCGTTTGAGCAGAAGGCGTGCTTAGTTTGTGTATACACTCCGATCATCTATGGGATTTGGACTTGGCCAATCATTGACTTCTCATATCATTTAGACCAGCAATGGCTTTAAATTAGAGCCCTTAAACAACTTAGTTCAGGTCATTTGTATAGCACGTCTATGACATCCAATCATTGCCACTTGTCAATTTACATGTCCAAACCACCGAATTTTTTTTTATATTGTGAAAGCAGTAGATTTTCTCTCCTTGGATCAAATACTCTGCCTGTGATTTGTTCTGTTCCATATTGATAAGAAAGTATTCATGTCAAATTTTGTAGACTTCTGATGATGGTAATCTGGCTGTCTACCCCTTGTAGGGAGGGGATTAAACCAGTCTATAATCTTTTTAAAAATTAGGCATGGACTACATTTATATAAAATCCAATCTATAGATGTTATAGTTATTTGCAGAAGAATTAATAATATAATTTATAGTAAGTGAGAAATAGTGTTACTATGCATAAATAAATACAGATACAGGCTTCATCAATCGTACAAGACAGTTTTACCAAGTCAAATTTATCAAAAAATTTCTTTAAAAAAATATCCTAATATATGTGAGAATCAATCTTCATTACATCCTGCATTTATCAGAAAATGGCTCTGCAACAACCTGTATTGAAGATTCACTTTCAATTCTAAATGGCTCTGCAACAACCTGCATTGAAGATTCACTTCCAAATCTAAGCAATTCACACACATGCACACACAATAGACAAAAACAACATATCAGAGAGGGAGAGAGAGATGAGCGGAAAGAGGGTGTTAATAATTGGAGGAACAGGGTACGTAGGTCAGCATCTTTTAGAAGGATTATCAAATACAGCTTTTCAACAAGCCATTGATCTTGCTTTTACCCATCACAGCAATCTTCCTCCTGAGCCATTGATTAAAGCCATTCATTCTCATTGTCTTTCTTTTCCTGTTGATTTACGAAACGGAGATGGTTTTGATGCCATTTCTGTATCATTTGGCCAGGTAATCTTCTATGAATTCCATGTGTTTATACTATTTTTGGTTATTGTATTGCATGCATGCTTCATGCTTGTTGTGTAATAGTTCAGTTCATTTTTGTATTGCGTGTTCGTTTATATATAAAACTATGAATGTTGCGCTTCTGCGTGTGTTTTATTATCCTTAAATAATCAGAGCTTTATCATACCTTCTCCTTCCTACCGGAACAAGTTTGAGGATAGACCTGGTAGGCCTACAGACCTCTTTAAATATCCAAACTTTTGTTATATTTGGTACATTAAGGACGAGACTCGAACCCTCAACATTTGGTAATTAAGGACGAGAAGATAGTCTACTGAAACATGTTTTCTACTAGGTAATTTAATTGTTTTTGGTGTATTGATAATTTGTTTTTATGTTTATTGGTCTAAAATTTCAGCCTGATGTGGTGGTCAATCTTGCTGCACTCTCTGTTCCTCGTGCCTGCGAGATGGATCCTGTTACTGCTATGTGTGTCAATGTGCCATCTGCACTTGTCGAATGGTTATTAAGTTTCGGAGATAACAGTACACTTCTGATTCATCTTTCCACTGATCATGGTACAAAGAAGAGAACAAATATTCTTTTTTTGATCACCTAGTTCTGTTCTATACTCGAGCTAGGAAAGTTAATCTCTAAAGATGATTATTTTGCAAATGTATATAACATAAAAGTAACAGTGTTAGTTCTGTTCTGTTCTGAAGTTGCTTTACTGCAGTTTATGAAGGGGTAAAATCCTTCTACAAGGAAGAGGATGAGACTTCTCCAGTAAATGTATATGGGAGGTCCAAACTCGAGTCGGAGCATTTCATATCTGCAAACTGGGCCAACTTTGCAATTCTGAGAAGCAGCATCATATACGGGCCACAGACAGCTGCACCTGTTCGTAAGTCGCTTCCGGTTCAGGTGCATTAGCATAAAAGACATACCTTCTCTTCTATTTTATTTGGTGAAATGCTAGAACTATGTATATATGTTGCTTTAAGTACACTTAAATTTTCTTTATTTTTACTGCACTTCGGGTTTTCATAAGGCTTATATGCTCTCTTCTTCTCTCTATTCCTCCCTGTCCTCTTCCTCGGACCATTTCATGGTCAAGTTAAGACACTTATCAACTTAATACACATTTTTTCTGAATATGTCCTACTTCATTATCTTTATCAAGGTAGCTAGTCTATAAAACTTACTATGTAGTATGAAGTATATCATTTGAAAGGGAAATGTATTCTAAATTATGGATGCATATCATTTGAAAATCTTATTGTTGAATACCTGATGAATGCAGTGGCTTGATAGTCTTCTTGCCAAAGGACGAGAAGTTGAATTTTGTCGCGATGAATTTCGTTGCCCTATCTTTATCAAAGATGTAGTGACCATCATAAAAACTTTGACTAGCAGATGGGTGTCAGGTTTGGCATTGTGCATTTAACATGTTCTATCTGCTGTTTTTACATATTTATGCACAATTAATCAGTATGTGGAGCACTGGAGCTGTTATGGTAAGCCATAAATACCACTTGGATCCATGGTGTTTGATATAAAACACCTTATTTCTGTGTCATCCAAGATCCAATCCATTTACAACACTTAGCGAGTCGCCTCTGGGTCTTTTGATATCAATATCTTGTCAGTACTATTTGATAAGCTTGATGAGGAGGACTAAGGCTTTTCAGCTGGGTTTAATTTAATTTTTCAGAAAGCCATATCACTTCGCCAGTGCCTGGAGCCTAATTGGCCTTTTCTATAAAAACTACATTATAAATCATTCATCTTATAATCAGAGATTGAATCGCCCATGCAGTTCATCAAATGATAAACCTAATCTGTTATATCACATGATTACTGGATAACTTGCATTTAATTTTTAGTCACAGCTCACAAGAACATCACCTACTTACCTTCGTGCATATGATTTAGTTGGTCCATTTTCCATTGTTTCATTCTTCTATTATCTTTATGTTTGTTATGATACTTATGTTTGTGTTATGTCCAGAACGTAATAATATGCAACTGGTTATGAATGTTGGGGGTCCAGACAGACTATCACGGCTCCAAATGGCGGAGACTGTGGCAACTGTTAGAGGTTATAAAAGCTCATTACTCAAACCAACATCGGCTTCATTAGTAAGTCTACCTTGAAAATTAAACCCTTAATCAAAAGTTCCACAAGTAGGAGTTACATTTTTTCTCCTTCCGATGTCCTATATCTCAGTTTCTTATTTTCTCAGTCATCAAATCATTGTTAACTCTTCTGGTTAATCACTTGCGCAAGTTGTGTCCTTGCCAGAAAGCACACAACATTTGATCAATCACGCTAACCTAATTAGATATTTATTTATTTTTTCTGCTCCCTACACTTCTGATTTTAAAGTCTATACTTCTCAGATTAATCGCGGTGTCAAGTCCCCTGCTGACATATCAATGGACATCAGCAAACTAATTCAAATGCAAGGCTTTTCTCCTATGAAATTTGAAGAAGGCGTCAGATTAACGTTCACAAATGCAACTAACACTACTTCTTAAATTTCGAAGCTCCAGATCTTGTAAATTCCATGCTAAAAGCACTTGTATAACAGTATTAGCCCTTTAACTTTGGTTTTGCGCATTAGATTAGAAGAACCGTAGAATCAGCACACATCAAGACGATGGTTCGTGCTTGGCAGTTTGAGCCTAAAAGATAATTTACAATGCTGCAATGTGATGTAAATACCAACTGAAATAAATATGAAGATTTCTCAAACTCTGTCATTACTCAGCATAAACATCTGCAGGCAAATACATGTTCATCTGATGCAAACCAGAAATATGTAATGAAAACAGCCAAATGAATGTTTCTTTTTCCTTTTTTTGTTTGGAGTCCACTGATAAATGAAATATTTTTAAACTTTGAGGGGCTTTTCAGGAGTTGCACAAATCAATTACTAACTTGAGATCTATTCCATGCACACGCCAACTTGAAATTATAGAAGCGGTGAAGTTCAGTTCTTAGAGTCATTTAATTTTCAGTTTATTACAATCAAGACATGTTATTAAACTTAGACTTAATTGCACAAAAATGGCTTGAATTATAATTTTTTTACACAAAAATGATTTATCTATAATAATAGACACCCGCGTGACTCACGAACTTAATTTACACAAGTGTACAATCATTATAGATGCATGTGGGCACCAAATTTGATGGGGAGCTCAATGCAGTGAGCAGATTCTGAGTTTCTGACCATACAGCAAATTAGTTTAATACAGCATATTATAAGCATATTAGTGAGCAAATTAGTGGGCACACGGCAATACAGCATGCACCATGCATCCAATATTATAAGCATGCACCGTTTAATGCGAACACTACAAGAATAAGCTAATATACCAACGAAATTTAGTAACGAAAATCCATCTGTTGGTAGTTACCGACAGATTGCTAACGGATCTCATAAGTTTGAAAAGTCAAAATTTTGCCAACCGAAACCTAGCGGATCACTAACGGATATTTAATAACGGAATATTTTCGTTGGTAAAATATGCGGCAAAAAATGTTCGCCCAATGTGTCAATGGAATAGCTATGGTTTGCCAACGGATTTTTGCCAAGGAAATAGTAACGACATAGTAACTGTTTAGTAACGAGTTCCCAACCCCATACTAACGGAAGTTACAACTTTTGTTCCGTTAGCGATCTGTCACCAATTTTAGATCGGTTAGATATATTCCGTTACTAATCTGCTGGTAATATTAATTCTGAAATTAAACCGTCAATTAGTACTAGTATTTCCTCTCAGATTGGTGTTTTGATTAAAAAAAATATTTATCGACGATCCAACCGTACGGATGTGAAGATCTATTTATTTTAATGATATTTCAGTATTTTTGAAAAATAATAAATTTATTTGGTTTGAGATTTTAAGAGTCAATTAGTACTTTGACTTTTACTTCTAACTAGTGTTTCCTCCCGAATTGGTATTTCGATTTTTTAAACATATTTATCGATGATCCAACCATACAGATGTGAAGATATATTTATTTTAATGATATTTCAATATTGTAGGAAAATAATAAAATTATTTGGTTTGAGATTTTAAGAGTCAATTAGTACTTTGACTTGTACTTCCAATTAATGTTTCCTCCTGAATTGGTGTTTCAATTCTTAAAAAAATATTTATCGACAATTCAACCGTACGGAACCGTACGGATGAGAAGATCTATCTACTCTAATGATATTACAATTTTTTTGGAAAATAATAAATTTTTTTGGTTTGATATTTTAGGAGTCAATTAGTACTTTGACTTGTACTTCCAACTAGGATTATAGCCCGTGCGATGCACGGTTACTTAAATTTTATTTATAATTATTATGTTTATAATTATATTTTTATTACGATGCAACACACGATTGTTTTTTTAATATTTATAATTATATTTATTTATAAATATTTTAATATTTAAAAGTTATTAGTTTACATGATTAAATTATTGTTAAAAAAGATTTAGCCAAAAAAAATTATAGTTAAAAATTTGATATTTATTATATTTTACACGCTCAATTTAATATTTGTTTATATTGAGTTATAAAAGTTAGATTTGGCCAATTTTACGGTTCACATGAAATTCACAAAATAATCTTTAATTTAGTTGTGGTTTAATAGTTCTTTTTCAATTAAAAACTATTCTAAAACTAAAAAGAGAATAAAGTGACGAAATTTAATGTTGAGAATTCTATTCAATTTAGGAAATCTACTTAACTTATATGTAGTTTAGATTATTAGAATAACCTTTATTAACCAAATACAGGTTTTAATGTTAAATCTAACGGTTTTCACCTATCCATTTAAGATTAAACGATTTTTATTATTTTGGTTATAAATGGGTTTCCTTATTTAATTACAACTATTTTTATATTTTAACTTTTTGAAAAATCCAATCCTAATATAATATCTTTTAACTTATATCATTTTTAGATAATAATTTCTTTTTATATGATATAATCTTGATCATCTATTTTTAAAAGTATTGGATCTAACAGTTGAGAATGTTTTGGCGTTATTTAGGACCAAACTACCAGGATAAAATCATTAATTTTTCTTAATATTTATAATTTTTTTAATTTTTAATTTTTTTAAATATTTATTGCTAAAATATAATATACTCTTTTTTGTAATATGTTAATGATGCGGGAACTTTGAACTTTTGAGAAAATAAATTATCAATTAATATTTTTTTTTTGTAATAGTTCTTCTTTTAAAGTAGTACACCGTAACGATCAAAATTCTGTATAAAATTCATTTTTTATATAGTATATCCCGTAAATATCTATGTTATTATATTAAAGACTAAATAATGAAAGCTTTCTTATAAGTGTGGTCGCTTTGTTTGATCACTCAATTCATAATAGTTGGATCTTTCAAATTAAATTGCTGAGAAACGTTACATATAACAGTAAAATTATCATGTAGAATGATCTAAGATTTGAATCTACCAACAACATATTAAAATTTACAGGTTTTTTTTCAAAAAAAAAAAAGAATTTTTTTCATTTTTTTTCTTTCAGACATAGGTTATTTGATAATATTTTTGTAAAGTACGATTTTTCAGAAAAGTACTATACTAATTGATTAACAAACTTTTAAAGTTTCGAATTTAATAATTTACAATGTATATATGTTAAAAAAGTTAGGTCTGTTCTGTAGCTGAATCTACAATTTCAAAATACGATTTTTTTTAATATGAATATAGTCCTGTTAACAATGAAATTAGGTCCCTATGAGTGCTTATAAAACAAAATCACCATTTGCGTATAATTTATTATTTAATAATAAATTATATTTGATTAGTTATGATCTATAACTTAATAAAATAGGATAAAAAATATGCACAATTTTATAAAATTTTATCATCGTATTATTATATTATTTATTGATTTGAATTTTTCTTAGATTGATTTTAATTTTTGAACATAGATTTCTAAATTTAAAATAGTTAGAAAAAATTAATTAAATTGGCGTTAAAATAATGATGACATAATAATCATTATTAGAATTTAAATACTCACTTTACTGATTTGGGCTTTATCTTGTGTTTTAAAAATCAGATTTTGACGATTTTACACCCCACGTGAGGATAATTAAATTATTTTTAATTAAAAGATGGTTTAACAATTTTTATCTAACTCGAATTGTCCATGGAAGAGAAAAGAAAGTCACGAATGTTTTACATGGAGAATTCTATTCAATATAGAAAACTTATTTATATTTGGTATATTTGGTTTAAATTATCAAAATACACTTTTTAAAATTTAAATATAATCCTATTATAAATCAAATACACTTTTTTAATATTTGATCAAATGATTTTCATTTATCTAGTTAAGATCTAATAGTCCTTATTAATTTGGTTGTTACGATCAAAATTTTGGATAAATCCATATTATGCTTATTATATAAAATAGTTTAATATAATAAGGATATCAAGTACATACTAATATAAGTATCTTACTAACTGTTTTTACTTTTAATGTTTCGGTTTTATTTATAGTGTATATAAAATTTTAAAATACATTATTACTTTAAAATTATTAAACAGTATAAAAATTATGTTATGATTATATAAAATTTTATTCTTATATTATTATAGTCTTTATCGATTTGAATTTGTTCTTAATTTATTTTAATACTTTATTGAAAGAAAGATAAAATTTCTATATTTAAAAGAATTAGTGGAAAAATAAATAAATTGGTTTAACAATTATTAACAATTATATTGATAATTTTTAATATTGTAATCGATATGAATTGTTATCTGATATTTGGTTTAACAATTATTATCTAACTCGAACTATACATAAATTAAAGAGAAAAGATATTTAAGAATTTTTACATAGAAAAATTTTAAATTATCAAAATACACTTTTTAGTATTTAAATATAATTCTATTATTAATCAGATACACTTTTTAATATTAGATCTAACAATTCTCATCGATCTATTTAAGATCTAAATGTAATAATTAATTTGGTCGTATAGTGGTCGTACACGGACCAGATCGATTTTATTTTTTTCTTAAATTGATTTTAATTTTTTATTGAAATAAACATAGAATTTATAAATTTAAAAGAATTAGGAAAAAAATTAAATTGGTGCTACAATAATAAAAAAAATTATTAAAATTTAGATAATCACTTTATTGTTTGGGCTCTATCTTGAGTTTTAGACAACAGATTTTAACAATTTTACAGCCCACGAAGCTAACAAAATTATCTTTAATTTAATAATGGTTTAATAACTATTATCTAACTGGAACTATCCATAAACTAAAGAGAAAAGATAATTACGATTTTTTACATAAAGATTTCTATTCAATATAGAAAACCTATTTATAATTGGTTTAAATTATCAAAATACACCTTTTAGTATTTAAATATTATCCTATTATTAATCAAATACAATTTTTAATATTATATCTAACGGTCCTCATCTATTTGAATATTTATAGTTTTATAATCCAACGGATCATATACTTTTGGTAGTACAGTGACCGACCAAAGTTTTGGATAAGATCTCCCTTACGCTTATTATATATAAGGAGTTAATTATATGCCAACACAAGGGTAAAGTTTGCCATTTTAATGCTTGTGAAGTTACGATTTTACCCCTATTTTTTGAAAAATAACAAAAATATCATTGTTATATTATTATGCAAAAATATGTTAATATTTGTAGAGAATCGAACCTCCAACCCTCCTTCTAAGAAGACCAAAGCATAACCACTATGCTACGTTGCTTTTTGAGTTTATTTTAGAGATCTTATTAGATAAGTCACATTTGCCATTTTAATGCTTGTGAAGTTACGATTTTACCCCTATTTTTTGAAAAATAACAAAAATATCATTGTTATATTATTATGCAAAAATATGTTAATATTTGTTAATGTAGAGAATCGAACCTCCAACCCTCCTTCTAAGAAGACCAAAGCATAACCACTATGCTACGTTGCTTTTTGAGTTTATTTTAGAGATCTTATTAGATAAGTCACATTATTTCCTCTAATTCTATTTTTTTTTTAATTTTGAACCTTAGAGTAAAGGAAATATTGGTCCATATTATTTAAATAAATCTGTATTTTTTATTTACGTTATTATATATATATATATATATATATATATATATATATATATATCTATATATATATGATCAATCATCGTTTTAAATTTTTATTATAGTTGTATATTTTTTGATTAAATATACTTTAGTTATGTTGTTGATAATTTATATTTTTATATCATATTATATATCACTATTTTACATTATTAGAATTAATTAATTATACATAAAATATAGTAATGAACTTGATCTAATATAAGAATTATTGTATATGTTATGTATCTCATTAGTTGTTAAGTCTATAATTTAAAAAAAGTTTGCCATTTTAATGCTTGTGAAGTTACGATTTTACCCCTATTTTTTGAAAAATAACAAAAATACCATTGTTATATTATTATGCAAAAATATGTTAATATTTGTTAATGTAGAGAATCGAACCTCCAACCCTCCTTCTAAGAAGACCAAAGCATAACCACTATGCTACGTTGCTTTTTGAGTTTAATGCTTGTGAAGTTACGATTTTACCCCTATTTTTTGAAAAATAACAAAAATACCATTGTTATATTATTATGCAAAAATATGTTAATATTTGTTAATGTAGAGAATCGAACCTCCAACCCTCCTTCTAAGAAGACCAAAGCATAACCACTATGCTACGTTGCTTTTTGAGTTTATTTTAGAGATCTTATTAGATAAGTCACATTATTTCCTCTAATTCTATTTTTTTTAATTTTGAACCTTAGAGTAAAGGAAATATTGGTCCATATTATTTAAATAAATCTGTATTTTTTATTTACGTTATTATATATATATATATATATATATATATATGATCAATCATCGTTTTAAATTTTTATTATAGTTGTATATTTTTTGATTAAATATACTTTAGTTATGTTGTTGATAATTTATATTTTTATATCATATTATATATCACTATTTTACATTATTAGAATTAATTAATTATACATAAAATATAGTAATGAACTTGATCTAATATAAGAATTATTGTATATGTTATGTATCTCATTAGTTGTTAAGTCTATAATTTAAAATTAAGAAAATTAGCATCAAAATTATGTAATGTTAATACTTATACACTATGTTCGTCACATTCATTTCTTAACAAATTTCTTTTCAAAATGAACAATTCATTTGTTGATATTTTATAATATCACATGTCATTCATTATTAACTTCGGCATATCTCTAATTTACTCATTTTTTTCGTCAATTTTTTCACTTTTCCACCATTTTAATCCCCCGGTTGATGTCCGAGTCAAAAATTGGGGTGATGATTTAAAATGTAGAATATTACGGAGTATATAATTACAAAAAAGGTTTTATTTCATTATAAATGATAAATGTAAAAAATAAAATCTTTACACTCTCTTTGTCATGATAAATGATGAGTATGGAAAATAAAATTTATATGATATAATTTCACATGTTACACATGAATGTAAATTATTCCGGATAAAAAAATATTTTCATTTTCATTTTTCTCTTTGGATATATATAAATGTATTATACTATTTAAATAAAAATATATAAATTCTATCTATAAAATCATACATAATATATAACTACATCAAATATGAACTATATATCATAGTTTTTAAGTATATAAAATATCAAATATTTGAGTTAAATTAGAAATGTTTTATTGATCAAACATTTAGACTTTGAGGGGTTTAAATGTATAATTCGACTAAAAAGATAAATATTTGAAAATGTAGAAGATAAAATTGAATTGATTCCAAAAAGACGAAAACTCAAAAACATGATCTATGTTTTAAATAAAAAATCAACATGATTAATATGCAATAGATGAAAATAAGATATGATTTTTCTCGATCATAAGAATTATAAAATTGTCTAACTATTAATTACGACCAGTTAGACTATAAGTTTTAACAATAAAAATTCAAATTGTATGTAAAACAATTATTGAATGATGTTAAAAAAAGTATAAGTCTTTAATAATAATATAATTTTATATAATATATTAATTGGATGCATAATATCATAAAATCATTTTGATAAATGAAATTCTAAATAGGGTTTGTGGGCTTTGAGGACATCGTCGAATTACAATACCGAAGCTAATACACAATAAAATACAAGTAAAGTTTATTTTTTGTATATGAAAAGGTTGAGTTTATTATTACAAAAATGTCATTCAATATTTGTATTGAAAAAATAGTATAACCTCGTATAAGTCTTCAGGTCAAAATCATGGTTATTTTTCACTTTTAAATAGATGAATAATCCCTAGACATTTATAAAGTTATCACATTTACATTATTTTTTTAAAAAAAAAAATTAGTCTTAAAAATGATATATTTATCAATATATATTTACTTATAACACGTGCAAAGCACGAGTTATTTTTTGTATTATTTTACTTTTTTATTTAAATTATTATAATCAAATTAAATATAGTAACGAGTGGTTCACGTATTTTACCTTTATTTATGTTTTTAATTTTTGAGTTGTTCTATCGGATCAGCCGTTCAGAATAAATGTTAATTTTAACATATTTGTAATAAATATTTATTTTAATATGTTGTTGATGGGATTCGAACCTTAAACTTCTATATAGCATAACTTTTAGTAATACATCTAGATGTTCCAATCAATTTGACTTCAAAGACCCATCATTATCGATTGTGATTGAAAAGGATAACCAATATGAGTTGTGAACCAAATGATAAAATTATACCCCATTTTGTTTATTATAGTTTAGTATAGATTATAGTTGATTCAAAATTCATTAATTTGTTCCATATATTTATAAAATTATATAACTGAGCAAAATACATGAATTTTGAGAAATATATATAAGATAATTCAATTTGAGTTATATATGAATTTTTAAAATTTATGATTTCAATTATTTATGATGATTGAGTTGAAACATTTACTTACGTCATTATAACATGAACTCACTCTATATGAAGGGGGAAAATGATGGAACCAAAAAATAGTTGTTTGGAAATTATATATATGCACAAGTCATTAATGTTGTCTAATCATTCTTACATCGATAAAAATAATCATGTTCCTTTTATCATATAAATATTAGTTGAATATTATGAAATCTAATCAAATTTACAAGTATTTGATTCATGAAAACGGTACGCAATATTACAAATTTACGATAAATTGCAAATATTATCATCTAATGTATTTTTAATTATAAAATTATTTCGATATATGAAAAAATTCAGTGAGAAATTATTTAATTAATATATGAACAAGTCTCAAAACCTGACAAGGGCACGTTCATCATTTAAAGTAGTTACATTATTCGCCAACAAAATTTCTTACTACTCTGCACAACTCACACTTCTCATCTTACACGATCAAACTTACGATTACACAAACCTCACGTTAATAAATCAACCTTCTCGCAAAAAAATTATTGACGTTTCTATGCAGGCATGTGCCTTGCACGGGCTGTTTCTATTACTATATATAATAGGCCAACACAAGGGCAAAAGTTGCCAATTAAATGGCCGCGAAATTACCGTTTTACCCTTTTCTTTTGAAAAATATCAAAAATGCCACTCGTATATTATTATACAAAAATGTTTTAATAGATGTGTTACTACAAATATTCGAACCTCCAACCTCCTTCCAAGATATTCATGAGCTTAACCACTATGCTACATGCCTTTTTGAGTTTATTTCAAAAAACTTATTAGATAACCCGCGTCTTTTATCTCTTATATTATTTTTTTTACTTTGATGTTTGAATAAATAAAATGTTGGTTTGAATTATTTATATAAATTTGTTTTTCTTTTTTCCTTTTCAGCAAAATTACTGTTTTACCTTATTTTTTTTGAAAAATAACAAAAATGTCACTCGTATATTATTATACAATTTTTTTTTAATAGATTTGTTACTACAGAGATTCAAACCTCCAACCTCCTTCCAAGATATCCATGGGCTTAACCACTATGCTACATGCATTTTTGAGTTTATTTCAAAAAACTTATTAGATAACCCACGTCTTTTATCTCTTATATTTTTTTTACTTTGATGTTTGAATAAATAAAATGTTGGTTTGAATTATTAATATATAAATTTGTTTTTCTTTTTTCCTTTTCATGCCATTCGTATATTTTTATACAATTTTTTTTAATAGATGTGTTACTACAAAGATTCGAACCTCCAACCTCCTTCCAAGATATCCATGAGCTTAACCACTATGCTACATGCCTTTTTGAGTTTATTTCGAAAAACTTATTAGATAACCCACATCTTTTATCTCTTATATTATTATTTTTTTTGCTTTGATGTTTGAATAAATAAAATGTTGGTTTGAATTATTTATATAAATTTGTTTTTCTTTTTTCCTTTTCGTAATTTTATATATCTATATATTCAATCACTATATATTATTGCAGTTGTATGTTTTCAATTTAATATATATTAATTATGTTGATTATAATTCATAATTTATATTATACTTTATTTGAATTAAATTAATTATTCATACATAAAATATACTATTAAAATTCGATCTAATATAAGAAATATTATACACATTATATCTCTCATTATTAGTTATTTCTATAATTTTTAAATTAAGAACATTAGCATTCAAATTATACAAAAAATTCGTCTACCTACTCTGTTCGTCGCATCCATTTCTTAACAATTTTCTTTTCCAGAATGTATTGTTCATTTGTTAACATTTTTTAAAGTAACATGTCATTCTTTATTAACTTATCTATATTTTTTTTCACCTTTCTAACCCCCTCCCCTTCAACCCAGTGACGTTCGTGTCAAAAATCGGGGTGAGTTTTTAAAATATAGGATATTACGTAGTATATAATTACATAATGATCAGTCAGACTGTTTATAGACGATAAAGTTTGGGAAAATTGAAAATTACAAGTTTTGAAAATAGAATTTCAAATTGTATTCCAAAAATTATTGTACGGTGTTAAAAAAAAGTATAATCTTTCATAATAATAATAGAACTTTATAGAATACATTAAATTGATTCGTAATGTCATATAATCATTTTGATAAAATGAAATTCTAAATAGGGTTTGTGGGTCCTTGACGACATCCTCTACAACATATACAATATTTCTTATATTAGGTCGAATTTCAATAGTATATTTTATGTATGAATAATTAGTTTAATTCAAATAAAGTATAATAAAGATATATAATATAAAAGTATGAATTTTAAACAACATAATTAATATATATTTAATCGAAAATATACAACTGTAATAAAATTCAGTGATTAAATATATAGGTATATAAAATTACAAAAAGAAGCCTCTGGACCTGTAGATGAGTTGGTGAGAGCACTGGTTATTGACCAAAGCATTCAAGGTTTGATTCATGGGAGCGTGGGAATTCTTCCTGCACTCTAGGGTCTGGCGTGATACCGGTTGGGGTGTCCGGAAAATAAAAATTTTGACCAAAATTACGAAAAGATGAAAAGAAAAACTGATTTATATAAATAATACAAACCAATATTTCATTTATTTAAACATCAAAGTAAAAATAATATAAGATAAGAGAAGAAAGACGTGGATTATCTAATAAATTTTTTGAAGTAAACTCAAACAAGCATGTAGAATAGTGGTTAAACACATGAACATCTTAGAATGAGGTTGGAGGTTTGTTTCTTTGTACTAACAACTATTAATATATTTTTGCATAATAATATATGAGGGACATTTTTGTGACGACCATTTAATTGAAAATTTTTGCCCTTGTGTTGAGGTTTAATATATAGTAATAAATTGGATTAAAATGTGTAACTGTAAAATGATATTCCAAACACATTCTTAATGCATTTACTAAGTGTGTTAATATAATTTAATATAAAGATGAACACATGAGAGGAGTGCAGAATCAGTTCCCAAGTAAAAAACCAAAAACAAATAGGTGACATGAATACTCCAAACTGTAATAGGTGTTCATCTCCCAAGGTGTTTATCACAAACTTGGGTGATGTGAGGGTGTGCAAAGATGCGTTGGCCTTCAGCTTCTTTTTAAAATCCTCTATCTCATTCATGCATGTTCGATTATATTACAACAACATTGCATGCATATAACCTATTCATAACCTAGATTGCAAAAAAAAAAAAAAAAACCAATCAATTCCCGAAAAACATATAACAACCGCTCTCTAACGCAAATTACCAATCTACAAACTATCCTTTCTCTGACACACAAAACACAGGTAAACCTGCTTATAATCACAAGAAGAACAATAGTACATTCGTGCTTCAAATTCTACATTATTTCAATCTGGTCTCAAAATCAATAATAGTCACTATAAACAAGTCTTAGAGCCTTGGTATAGTTACGTTTGTGATTCAAAGTAATTACACTATTCGCCAAAACAAATTCTTTACTCCTCACTATGCATGAACCATACTTCTCATTTTACGCTCTCAAACTTAAGACTACACAATCCTTAATCTAATAAATCGATCACGACCAACTTTTTCACGATAAAAATTATTGACATCTCTATGCAGGCCCGTGCCTTGCACGGGCTGTTACGCTAGTTAGTTTAATAATCTGTCGATAGTGTCAAAATATATTAATAACTCATCTATTGTGTCAAAGTAATTCAATAAATTGTAGTATATTTCAAAATTTTCATTAATTTCAAAACTATTTACCATCATTAATTCAATAAATCACCGCATATTTACAATAAACCACCGCATATTTACAATAATCAGTCAAAAAATATATTAACACCCTGTCGACTTGTGACAACCCGGGTCAAATCCCGAGCCTTTTTCGAAAATCAGGTCAAGTCCCGATTCCGAGTCTGAATAAGCCGAAGCCTACTGGCCCAAACGCAGCCAACTTGGGTAACGACTAGCCCGCCACAGGCCCCCAAAATATCATGATTTGTTGGTGCTAATTAGTAGTAGTACTTTGCCTTATAAACTGAACACAAGTCCCAAATTTCCTCGATGTGGGACTCGGGTGTTACAAACTCCCCCACTTAAACTCTTGACGTCCTCGTCAAGCCTGATCGGATAGCGCATAGGTTCCAAGATCGTTCCTCTCTAGCCATTGTGGGATAATACCGGCTGGCTTCGTGTCCCCACCTCCAGATCTCTGTCTATTGTGGGATAATACCACCAGCCTTCGTGTCCCCACCTCCGGCAACTTGCGAGAGTCGGCTCTGATACCATATGTGACAACCCGGGTCAAATCCCGAGCGTTTTTTCGAAAATAGGGTCAAGTCCCGATTCCGAGTCCGAATAAGCCGAAGCCTACTGGCCCAAACGCAACCAACGTAGTACTTTGCCTTATAAACTGAACATAAGTCACAAATCTACTCGATGTGGGACTGGGGTGTTACAAACTCCCCCACTTAAACTCTTGACGTCCTCGTCAAGCCTGAACGGATAGCCCATAGGTGGTTTCAAGATCGTTTCTCCCTAGCCATTGTGGGATAATACCGGCTGGCGAGTCGGCTCTGATACCATATGTGACAACCCGGGTCAAATCCCGAGCCTTTTTCGAAAATCAGGTCAAGTCCCGATTCCGAGTCTGAATAAGCTGAAGCCTACTGACCCAAACGCAGCCAACTTGGGTAACGACTAGCCCACCACAGGCCCCCAAAAGATCATGATTTGTGGTGCTAATTAGTAGTAGTACTTTGCCTTAAGAAATAACCCAACAAACCATAAGAAAATAGTCCCAAATAACACGTTATAACACCACTTAAAAAAACGTTTTGGCAAAACGTTATTTCGTGTAACGTTTCTGTACACAAACTCCTATGAATATAATTTAAAAAGGGTAAAACGCTACTTCGCTTAACATTTATAAAGGTAAAAACGAAAGATCATTCAGCGTCTTATCAGAAACGTGTATTTATCTCACGTTTTCTCTGAAATGCAAAGGTCTGTTTGCACATGGTGGGTCCAACTAACTCCAACCCATATGCTTGCGTAGCTTTGTCCTATTGTGTTTGTGCCACTTCATTTAAAAATGAAGGCAGTTGCGGGTCCCACTAATTCACTCTGCATCACATAATCACATCTATTATATTCTTAATAGCTGCTAGTGAAGGATTTAGAAAATTCCACAAAATGCCCTTAAAAATTTACTCTCTTCATATATCTTATGTCTATTTTCGTAATTTCCCAATTCAAAAATATTATGTCATCTTACATCATCATCATTAATTAAAAGATATCTTATTTTATGCCTAATTATCTTTCACACAACTATAATCCCGCTTATACTCAATATGACATTATTTCCTTAATTTACTATAGCTATAATTAGCCATCAATTAAGGATATAAAATTGGCAATATATCAAATCAATAATTTAATATTTTTTTGAATATGTTTGAATTCCTTAATCAGTGGAAGCATTAAACAATTACATACTATTTGTATCCATAATTTTTGTTATCTAATTTCAAAATCCAAATTCATAATTGATTACAAGTATTTATTGATTATAAAACTTTGATCTTCACCATTCACAATGTTAAAATCTCATTTCTCTCATTTTATTTCTTTTCTCTCTTATTCTTTGTCTACTATTTTCCTATGTCTTTTCGTTAGTGTTTGTATCGATTATGCAGGTTTGTGTATATGTATGTGTTTTATATTTTTGTTGATTACTTTTATATATCACTAATATTTGTTTACATTGTGCATAATACCACACTTTGAACCATTTTTTTGGTGACAACAAAAACATGATAATTAAACACATATATACGCTACAATGATCGTTCTTATATGTTGATTTCGTTATATAGTAATTGCAGGTGAATTCCAAATCTTATAGACTTGAGTTCTTGATCATAAAAGGACGTGGTATCCATGAATTCAAAGTGGACAAAATATACAAAGGTACTCTTTTATGTTTATGTAATGTGTCATTGATTTAAGTAATGTATTTGTACACTTTTTGTCAAATATGTTGTTGTTTACTTAAAGTTGTTATTAATATTAGTTTATTTTGTTTTGAAAATGATGGTTAAACTAATTGTAGGTGAATCTTAAATCATATATATTGAAATTCTTGATCGGAAGAGATCGTAGTATCCATGGGCTCAATTTTCTGAAAAGAATCAACTAATGGTTAATGTTAATATAATGTATCTTTATATTAAGTGATGCATTTGCACACATTTTGTTCAATGTTATTGGTTTGATATTGGTATGATATTAGTTTGATAGATGTTCAATAATACCTTTTTTTTTGTATGATGTTTAGTTTAGATGGTATCCATGTTTTAAAAGATTTGTATGTATTATTGCAACTTGAGATATTCATATGATTGTGATTTGAGATATTAATAAAAGTGATTAAATCATTATAAATTGAGATATTCATATGATTGTGATTTGAGATATTCATAAGTGTCATTTGTTGTAATGCATATATACACTTTTTGTGGAATATATTTGTTGTTTACTTAAATTTGCTAAATATTTATTTATTTTGTGTTGAAGGTTAAAACAATTGCAGGTGAATCTCAAGTCGTATATATTAAAATTCTCGACTGGAAGAGATTGTGGTATTCATGAAACATCGGAATAGATCGTGGTATCCATGGACTCGAATTTCTCAATGGAATCAACTAATGTTAATATAATGTATTGTTATATTGGTTGATATTGGCATGATATTAGTTTGATAGATGTTTAATCATACTCCTTTTTATGTTTATGATATTTAGTATAATGATATCTATGTTTTAAAAGAATTATATGCGTGATTGCAACTTGAGATATTCGTATAATTGTGACTTACTCTGTTACTCATAATTACATTTGTTTGGATTAATTTTTGATGTTTGTAATTTTAATTTTCTTTTAGTAGTTTGTGCATGTTTCGGATGTTAAATGTTTTATATGTTTACGTGTATGCTACACTTATATTTATTTAAAATATTTTAATTATATAACATATGCAATATATAATAAATAATTATAGTATTTTGTTATAAACAAAAATATGTACACATTTTGGTGGGTGACATTGATACTACATTTAGTAATTTACATCATATGTATTTCGTTACTTAATCTTTCTTTTTGTTGAGTTTTAAAATGTATGTGGTTCAACTTGCGAGAGATCGCTGTTAGGCGACACCGAGAAGACTTTAATTGAAGATTTATGGCAAATTAATTACTATTTGATATATATTTTCGAATTCTAGATTTTATAATTTGTATCATCTCAACACTCAAATCATCCGATCTCATAATTTTTGAAATTTTAAAGATAATTCACTTTTTTTTTCTTTTTCGTTGATTACTCAATCAAATCAGAGTACTTAAATCAAGGGTCTTATTGATATATACATTCAGTTTCTTTCCCTTTTTGTTTATTACTCAATCAAATTAGAGTACTTAAATCAAGTGTTTTATTGATATATACATTTTTAATGGATGATATTGTGCCACATATAGTAATTTTACATCCTAAATATTTAGTTATTTTATCTTTTTTCTTTGTTGAGTTTTTAATTGTTTAGTGTTCGAATTGCGAGGTGTCGCCGTTAGGCGACGACGAGAAACCTTTCACTGATTTTTTTTAATATTTTTATATTGTTAATCAATCAATAAACGATATCCATATAATAAACTGTTTTATATCACTCCTTAATTGTTACCACTTTTTCAACTTCAAATTTTGTTTATCAAATTTTCTTTGTTCTAACACAAAAAGTTTATATATTCTTAATGAGTACCAGGGAAAAGTCTTTATTTTCAATACAAATTACGGGTACAAAAGTAATTTTCTTACTATCCCATTTATAACAATAACAAAATTTACCTATGTTTTACTTATTACAATTTGCAAGCTTATTTTGTATAAGGGTTTGCATAATTCATGAATTATCCAGTTTCAGTCCAGTTCTTTAAATTATTAATTAATCTCTCAAATCATATTAAATATCACATGATTTACAACATTTTAAATTTTAAATTACTTCCATTTATTCTTTTCCTCCTAATAGTAATATGTACCTATCACATATCCTAATTTCAAGCTATCAGATCTAATTATTTGATATTGATGCATAAGTTTTGTATCACATTTATAAGCAATTAAAGGGATATTTAACGATCTTTGATTATTTTCAATCCACTTTAATTGTTATTTTTCTGAAATTTAAATTGTTATTGTTTTCATATCCTTGATTTTCTTCAATTTTAGATTTTTTAGATTTTCGAAACTGTGATTTTGTCACGTTTTATTAAAGATTCTATCAGCCATATATCATCATTTCACGCAATCAGTATTTATGTGATATCATACATGAATATTGTATTATATATACACAAAATTTAAGACATGTTTAACAATCTTGATTGCTTTCTCAACATTTTTTTGTTATTACTTTCAAATTTTTGATTGTCCTCAATTTTATCCTTTTTAGATTTTAAATCCATGCATTTTCATTCTTTTCTTCTTCTCCATTTTATTTCTCTCTGTGAGTTGGAGCTTTATAGATAAACATGTATATCTCTTATTTTACGATATTTTTCATTTTTTTGTTGTGATACAGATTTTATAGTGGTGAAAAAGTCTCAATTGATTCCAATAATCATATTTTAGAGATACATGTTCTCTAAATTAGGTAAAAATTGTTAACTTAAAAATTACGATATTGATCTTTAATAGTCTCATCTATTTCTCGGACAATTTTACAGTAATTTATTATTGTGTATATTTTGGTTATGCGGTTGATATGTTTGATGAAAATTTTGACAGAAGTTTGTTGACAATTTTAAATATAATATACGACTTGACTGCTCACTCGGGCTAATCTTCGTCCTCTCCACATATTTTTCATATGTTTATGTTTATTTGTTTAATCAGAGATTTGTTATCTACATTTATTTTTTGTAAATTTAGTTTCATATTTTGTCGAATAATATTTCATTTTTATTTGTGTTTAAAGTGACATCAAACTTGACCATCAAAAATCTATTATTTTAATGTATGTTCATAATGTAAATACATATATAATATAATGATTTTTAATTATTTTGAACTGATTTATATATTTTAACTGCGGGTTAATCAATATTATTTTCTCCCTTAAATTTAATATATTTTGACGCTATTTTTTCAAGGTTGAACAAGTTGGACAATGTATATATTGGTCCAATAAAAATTTCAATCTTTTTTAGGTTTTTTGATACAATGTACTCCTCCGTCTCACTAATATTGGTCATCCTAATTTTTACATGCATTTTTTGTTACAAATAAAATATATTTCCATAACTTTTTTTCAAAATTTTCCTTTTCCGAATTAATATTTTAAGAGTAAATTTTAATTCTGAAAAAAAAGTTACGAAACTATATTTTATTTTCCCCGAAAAAAATGTGGTAAAATAAACATGACAAATATTAGTGGGACGGGGGAAGTATGTAAAATTATGGTCGCCGTCAACGAGAAACCTTCTAACTCAAAATTTTATATGTATTTATATACGATTCTTTTTTTTATGCATGCCTACAATGCAAGTAAAGTATGTGATACAATAAAATTTTGGTAATGCTAAAAAAATTTATCATCACTTTCCAAATAAATAAATAAAAAGAATCAGAAATCTGAGAATAGTTCGATGCAAATCTTTTTATCAAAAAAAATTAATTTTATTCTAATTTATTTTGTATTTTGTATTTATTTTGTATTAATTGTTTATTTAAGAATTGAAGTCTTAACTCTACTAACAATGAGTATAATAGTACAAAAAATTATTTTGCACTAATTTTTACAATTTTCATCATTTTCACAGTCACGTTATCTTAATTACATTTATCTTATCTCTACAAAAATTACTAAGTTTAATTATATTTATTTATTATTGTTAATATATTGTGGATAAATAGAAGTTAGATTAAAAAAATATGTTTTTTAAAATATATTGTATCGCATTTCTTACATTTTTTTATATATGATACGAGTTATCGCAAACGGCGATGCCGAGAAATCTTTCTCTATAAAATTACTTCAAAATTATTATACTTTACAAACTTTCATTCTTATATAGCATGGAACAAAATAGTCTGTAAAACAGTTCAAAATTTAAATAAATTTATAAATATTGTTTTTTTAATTTATTCAAAATGCATGTATAATATATTACTTACATTAATTACAGAGATTAGGAATAAAGATCAAAGCATGGTGATGCTATTCACAGTTACTGTCCGAAAATTTTATAAAACTTTATATGTTTCGCTTCCCATATTTTTTTTTCAAATGACAACGTGTGAATTAGATCAGCATCAGACGGGTTGCAATAAATGCTTTATACATTTAATTTTGTTCGTCAAAATTTTTAATTTTTTATTACTTTTTCATAACTTCTCATTCAAATAAAGTTATAGAGATTGTCAATATTGATTTCCAAAATATAAATTTTATCAATGTTGATTGTAATGAGATTTTTTATGTAAATTCTAACCAGTTTGCATGAATTCGAAGAGAATAAAATTGGAAAGTACGTAAAAAAATTTGAAGACCTTTAATTTGCGGCAAGAAAAATAATGTTAACATCTCAAGGTTACTTAATTTTATAATTGTTTTATTATATAATTATTTACCTTTATTTTTAATTCATGTGTCCAACATACTTTATAAATTTTACTAACAAATCTCCATTAATTTTAATTACTATTATTTCTTCTTTTAAATTTGTTTTTCTTCTATATTATATTTTGTGTTATTCTAAATATAAATTACTATCATTCTATATCCTAAATTTTCAATATAAATGAAATATTATAATTAATTTAAATATATTTTAAATATTTCACCCGTGTGCGTAGCACGGACTAATTCCCTAGTCGTACTAATATTTGATTTAATCGAACTGTTAGAAACGCAAAACAATATCACGTTTTTGCGTGTTATACAGGACCATAATTTTAAATAGTACCACTTAGGGTCATTTACTTTAAAATTGTGCCATTCAAGTCATTTTCTCCGTATACAATCAACAAAAATATAAAAATCAGTCCACAAAATAAACACTCGATCTCAAAAATTAAAGAGCAATGTTAGAGGTACCGAATTGGGTACCGAAATCTGGTACCGAATGATTTGACATTGATGACGTGACAATTTAGAATGATTTTATTGATGGAATTAATGTGAATGCAAGAGAGTTCATTATTATTAACCGATCAGAATATAACACATGACATTCGATACTTTCGGTAATCAATTCGGTAACATTATTCAAAATTAAAATCCCCTAAACAGGTAAATTACACGATCTCAGAATGAACAGAGTTAAGCGCCACAGATGAAAACCAACTTTAACTCTTTTATCAGCAAAGACAAAACAGATCAATACGTTACACTTTCATAACTGTCCAAAGATCTACTATAAATACAACACACTTCACACCCCTTGATACACACATCTATACACCCAAGATATACAGATCTACTGTGCTACTTTTCTCTCCAAGAACTCAACTTTCCCTTTGATTATCTTCTGTAAGCCACTCTTCTTGTTGTTCTTGCAAATGGGTTTTTATTAAATGGTCTTAAATGTGATTATCTTTATGAATTGAATTGACCCTTTTGTGTGTGTGTTTATATATGATGTGAATTGTTGATAATTGTGTGTATATTGTGTGTATGTGAAGAAATTTTGCTGTTTGCTGCAAGTACTATCAAGAATTAGTAGAAAGTTTTGATCTTTGCGTACTATTGATGTATATAGTGTTGTGATTATGTTGAACAGATCATTTAGATTGATTTCGAGATTCGATAAGTGTTCTTTTAGGTAATTGTGATCAAGTTATTGAATTTTGTTTAAAATTGATAATGGGTTTTTTTATGTTTAGAACTTTTAGTTGCATATAATGGCTGCGATGAAGACCGGTGTTATTGCTTTGTTTGATGTTGATGGTACTCTTACTGCCCCGAGGAAGGTATGCCCATTGTTCCGCTAATGTTGTGCTAGATTTGTTAGTCTATTTGGATTTTCTACGATTCTAGGATAAAGATTAGCCTTTTAGTTATTGACAACATTATTCACTAAGGCTTTTCGGTGAAATGTTAGGCGGTCACCTTGAAAATGCTGCAATTCATGAAGGAACTCGGAAAGGTATGAAACCTTTTCCACCCCGAGTCATTTGCAGAATGATTTTGGATGATCCCTTTTTGGTTTTTGAGGTTTTGCTTATTTTTTGTTAATAATATGGTTTCATCTTTACGTCATATTCTGCTGGCAGGTTGTGAAAATCGGGGTTGTGGGAGGATCTGACCTTGTGAAGATATCGGAGCAGCTGGGCCAAGCAGGTTATTTAAAACCTGAATATTATTTTTGTTGTCTTGAGCAGTGTTGTTATTCATGCACAAGTATTCTTTCCCCGGGGTGTTTTCATCTTCATTGTCTTATTCTAGTTTCCACAATGCAGTTGCAACAAACTACATATATACTGTCCTAATATCTGAAACATACTTGGCTATGCAGTTATAACCGATTACGATTACGTGTTTGCTGAAAATGGCCTTGTCGCGTACAAAGATGGGAAACTGATTGGGACCCAGGTACTGCACTGATCCCTCCATCCCAAGTTGATTGACCATTTTATGTGATGCATTATGATGAATATGCCTCGATTTTGTGTGCAGAGTCTGAAGACGTTTATTGGGGAAGATAATCTTAAGGTATATGGTGGCTTATCTTTGTGGTCTGAAGTAATAATCTTATAACATATTAGATGTACAGAATTGAATTCATCTGTTTAATAGGAAAATTTATCTGCATGATTGTCTAGTTAATCTATTGTTGGCAGACATTATACTTGTGTATTATTAATACCTCTTAAGAGTAATCATTTTGATATATTGTAATGATTGTGCAGGCGATCATTAATTTTATTCTTCACTACATAGCCGACTTGGACATTCCTATTAAACGGTTAGCGGATAAATTTTGAATTATCTCCGATATATGTTTGTTTGATCTTCTTCTACTAGTTGAAATCATGATAAGCTTCCTCATTTGTTAAATCTATTATTTGATTTTAGGGGTACATTTATTGAATTCCGAAGCGGAATGATAAATGTTTCACCCATTGGCCGCAACTGCAGCCAAGAAGAAAGAGACGAGTTCGAAAAATATGATAAGGTATGGATCAGTTCCTCTCCAGTGTGACCAAATCTCAACATTCATCAAATTGATAATTTAGAAATCAATTTATATCAACAGATCCACAATATACGCTCGAAATTGGTGACACTGCTGCGCGAGAAATTTGCTCATCTGAACCTCACGTATTCTATCGGGGGTCAGATCAGCTTTGATGTGAGTTATCTTTTTTATTTGTGATGATTCTTGAGTTAAATGGAGAGCTGTGCTAAAACTTTCATTAAAAAAATCAGGTGTTTCCTCAAGGTTGGGACAAAACATATTGTTTACAGTACCTTGACGAATTCACTGAAATTCACTTCTTTGGGGACAAGACTTATAAGGTATCCCTCTTATTCATGATTTCAAGTAAAATCTATCTACAGAGTTCTTTATCCTCATGTGTCCTCTTGTTCATTATCTATCATCATACCGATTTTGTTTCTTTTTGTATATGTTTTATATCCTTATATGGGGATTAAACTGTGATTGAGAGCATTGATTGTTTTCCTTGAACAGGGTGGCAATGACCATGAAATTTTCGAATCTGAGCGCACACATGGTCATACAGGTTAGTAGGCATTTCAGCAAATCTATACACTATTTATGCAAAATTACACACAGTAGCAGAAAAGGTTACAACAACTAACGGGTGTGAAACATTCGGGAACCGTAATACTTGTGCTCGTCTATATAGTATCACAAAGTTATAATTGGCGTTTCGATCCATGTTTCAGTTACAAGCCCCGAGGATACGATGCAGCAGTGTACCAGTCTCTTCTTGGACAATTGATCAAGAATGGAGTTCTAGACGTTATCAAATCATTCTTATATTTCGTTGTAATATTTCTTGATCAGTTTTGTACTATAAAATGTTTTTTTATACAAAAACATGTTGAAAATTTTGGTTTAATAACATTTTATATCTTTACAGATATACTCGTATATGTTTTCTTCGGATAACGTCGGGGAACTATTAACCGTTTCCCAACAAGTCCATAGTCACAAAGATTGAAACTTATGCAAAGTGGCAGATAATAATAAATCTCTTGTTCCAGTTTCAATACAGATAAGGATAAGATATTTAAGGATATCTGAGGATTTATTTTTTTCCAATTTTTTTCACACCAAAATATTCTTATACTTGGCTATATAAACAAATGCGAGGCTCATGGCTGTGACAGGAGCTAGTGTGCAGCTAAACATGAAAGGCCAAAAAATTCAAATCGCTGTGATATTGGTGTTTGTATTAGTGTTATGTGTAAGTAGTGTTACATTTGCTGGACAAAGTGAATGTTGTATAGATTGTCGACAAGCTTGTTGTGAAGGAGGTGTGCCACCCAGCGAAACCTGCTTTAATGCTTGCGTACCAGAATGCCCTGATGCTCCTACCTGCCCCGATTGCACTGCTTCCATCAATCTCATTGGTATGTTTGATCCCTCCCCAATTATGTATATGTAAATTTGTATGTAATTTCGTTCGAAATTAAACGGTATAAAAGTTAATGACGGAACTAGAATTTGAAATGACTCGGTGCTGAACAGCAAGTAATCGACTTTTTACTAATGATTCATGATTATTTTGATATTAAACTAAAATTTATATCATGTATATTAACATTATGTATATTAACATTGACGGATTTGTTCATGTTGCAGGTAAGCGGACTGCGCGGACGGTACAAGCTAAAAAGGAGAAAATTTAAGACAAATTGTAGACTGAATTTATATAGTTTTGAATTTTGTTGAATCTTGTTGTGGAGCTTGTATGGCTGGTAATTTTTATTGAGGTCGTATGGAATTATGAATCGAGTACTAAAAAACTTTTTATTTTTTGGGAGTTTCATCACTGCAATATTATAATTTTGGCGTTTGGCGTACGCCTCATTTTGAAGGTTATATTGTGATTTGTTGAAATGCACTCCCTCCGTCCCCCAATTCTTTACATTGAAGGAGACGGCATGGATGTTAAGAAAAATTGTAAATTAATAAGGAAAAATAAGAAAATTGAATAAAATGGTATGACCAATCAATATTTAATGTATAAAGTGGGTATAAAGTAGGTATAGTGGAGGATAATAGTGAATGTGGTTGGATTTTATATTATAAAATGTTACTATTTTTTGTAGGTAAAAAAATGAGAGAAACGTACCAAAAAAGAAAGTTTAAAGAAATGAGAGGAACAGTAGGAGTAATAAATTATATAATCGAATGAGTCAATAGAGATATTTTTTGTGGCAAATATAAGCCCAATAATTAAAATTCCTAAAACTAAAATATTAAATAAAATTTAAATCATTTCCTGATTTTCCTCATTTATTGTGCTCCATGGTATAAATAAGGCATCAATATTCACTCACTCGCATCATATAATAACTAGTAAGAATAGATTTGAGTTTGTAAGAACTTTTTTTTATGCGACAAAATGTAATATTTTATCTAGATAATAAAATGGAAGGAAAAGGCATGAAAATCCAAGCAATATTAGTGTTGGCCTTAGTAATGTTAAGTTTTGCTTTAATAACATTTTATATCTTTAACCGTTTCCAATAATTCCATAGTCACAAAGATTGAAACTTATGCAAAGTGGCAGATAAGTTCAATAACATTTTATTAATAGAATAATAATAAATCTTTTATTATTATTATTATTATTAAAAAAATTCCACACCAAAATGTTCTTTACTTGGCTATATAAACAAATGTGAGGCTCATGATTGTGACAAGAGCTAGTGTGTAGCAAAAATATAGCTAAACATGAAAGGCCTAAAAATTCAAATCGTTGTGATATTGGTGTTTGTATTAGTGTTATGTGTAAGTAGTGTTACATTTGCTGGACAAAGTGAATGTTGTATAGATTGTCGTCAGGTATGTTGCAAAGGAGGTTTACCACCCAGCGAAGCCTGTTTCAATGCTTGCATTCAAAGATGTCCTGATGCTCCTACCTGCCCCTATTGCGGTGCTCCCATCAATCTTATTGGTATGTTTGATCCCTCCCAAATTATTTATATATAAATTTGCATGTCATTTTGTTCGAAATTATCGAAGTTAAATGGTCTGAATCAACGACGAAACCAGAATTTAAAATGACTTGGTAACGACATTGATGGATTTGATCATGTTGCAGGTAAGCGGGCTACGCGGATAGTACAAGCTAAAAAGGAGAAAAATTAACACAACTTGGAGACTAAATTTATGTAGCTTTTGAATTTTGTTAAATCTTGTTGTGAAGATTTCATGGCTGGTAATTTGTATTGAGGTTGTATGGAATTATGAATCCAGTACTAAGAAACTTTACTGAATTTTTCTTTTTTTGTGAGTTACATGTAACACTCCAGTCCCACATTTAAGAGATTTAGGTCCAACAAATCATGTGATGGACTTGTCGTTAATCAAATTGGATGCATTTGTGTCGGTGAGCTTTATCTTATTCAGACTTAGAATCAGACTTGACCCGGTTTTTAAAAAAAATACTCCGAATTTGACCCGAATCATCACATTACATCACTGTAATATTACAATTTTCTTCATCGCTAATTAAAAATTAAGTTTAAGAATATTTTGACTTGTCGGAGTTAGCTCATACCTATATATATATATATATATGCACATATATTTACAAAGTATATACACCTAAATATGCCTAAATATTTAAAAATAATAGATTTTGTTTTTCCATATATAATCTCCACTTCAAAGTGTAAAATAAGAATATACTGATATCTTTTTTCCACTGTGCATAAGAGATTTTATTAATAACTGTCTTTACATTGAGGGGACGGCACAGAGGTTAAGAAAAAATGTAAATTAATAGAAAAAAGTAAGAAAAATGAGTAAAGCGGTGGACCAATCAATATTTAATGTATAGAGTGAGTATAAAGTAGGTATAGTGGAGGAAAGTGGTGATTATGATTGGATTTTATATTATAAAATATTACTATTTTTGATATGTAAAGAAATGAGAGGGACGTACCAAAAAATAAAGTGTAAAGAAATGAGAGAGACAGAGCGTAAGAATAGATTTGAGTTTGTGCGACAAAATATAATATTTTATCTGGAAAAAATGGATGGGAAATGCATGAAAACTCAAGAAATATTAGTGTTGGTTGTAGTAATGTTAAGAGGAAATATGTTGGTTTCGGGCGATGATAATTGTGTGGCGAATTGTTATCAATTTTGTCAAGATGGTTCTGCAATTGGATACAACATTTTCTGTCTTCTGGAGTGTTTAAAACATTGTCCTGGGACGACACAGAGTTTAAGAAAAAATGTAAATTAAGAGATTTTATTAATAATTGTCTTTACATTAAGGGGACGGCACAGAAGTTAAGAAAAAATGTAAATTATTTATATGTAAATTTGCATGTCATTTTGTTTGAAATTGTCAAAGTTAAATGGTCTGAATCAACGACGAAACCAGAATTTAAAATGACTCAGTAACAATATTGATGGATTTGATCATGTTGCAGGTAAGCGGGCTACGCGGATAGTACAAGCTAAAAAGGAGAAAAATTAAGGCAGCTTGGAGACTGAATTTATGTAGTTTTTGAATTTTGTCAAATCTTGTTGTGAAGCTTTTATGGCTGGTAATTTGTATTGAGGTTGTATGGAATTATGAATCTAGTACTAAGAAACTTTACTGATTTTTTTTTTTTTTTTGAGTTACACGTAACACTCCAGTCCCATGTCTAAGAAATTTGGATCCAGCAAATGATGATATTTTCAAATGAGCTTGTCGTTAACCAAATTGGGTGCATTTGTGTCAGTGGCCTTTGTCTTATTCAGACTCTTAATCAGACTTGATCCGATTTTCAAAAAAATACTCGGGATTTGACCCGAATCATCACATTACATCACTGTAATATTACAATTTTCTTTATCGCTAGTTAAAAATTAAATATCTAATGAATAAAAATTGATCATTTCCTAGGATAAGATATGAGATTTTATTTAAGAATATTTTGACTTGTCAGTGTTCGCTCATATCTATATATAAACATATATTTACAAAGTATATACACCTAAATATGCCTAAATATTCAAAAACAACAGATTTTGTTTTTCCATATATAATCTCCTCTTCAAAGTGTAAAATAAGAATATACAAATATCTTTTTTCCACTGCGTATAAGAGATTTTATTATTAACTTTGCAAATCTTTTATATTTTATTTCATATATTTTGTTAGATTCCTCGGAAATCCTTTTAGATAGTTGAAAAGTGAAAGGCGTACACCTCATTTTGAAGGTTAATATTATGGTTCGTTGAAATGCAATAAATAATATAACCAAAAGAGTCGATACTCAATAGAGATAAAAATTGTATATTGTTGGATTCGAGTTCGTAATAAAATACCAGCGTCAAAAAAAAAAAAAAGAGTCAATAGAGATATATTTTTATGTAGCAAATATAAGCCCAATAATTAAAATTCCTAAAACTGAAATATGTAAATGAAACATTTTCTGACTTCTGGAGTGTTTAAAACATTGCCCCGGGACAAAGCCAGATATCTCTGCTACTATTATAAATGGTTTCCTTTTGGTTTTGTAAATTATTTGATCTCAACTTTCGTTATTAAACTGCGTGGTTTTTGAATTTCTAATTTAATTTTTCACAACATAATAAATACTCGAAAAAACTTAAGTAATTAAAAAAGATTCATCATGTTCAATAAAAGTATTGTTTGTACTTATTCATTGCTCTTGAATTTTCTTTTGTACTGCTGAATTATTACGTAAAGAGTAACGAAAATAATCAAATACTTGCTTATTTTGCGGATTTTATTGAGAATATTAATTTAGCTTATGCATTGCCAACTAGGACAACTTGACAGCTACTTGACAACTCATTTCTATAACTAACTTATTCTACTTATATATAGAAACAAAATTAGTTAGAGAACAAGATACAATATACAGAAGAAACTAAAACTTGACAATGAGAAGAATGGACTCATAAAGGGGCTAGGGAAGGTACAATTTATCAATTTTCATTTTGATTGTATAAATATAGGAGTTGTTGGTGAGAGAACCTAGTTTAACAATGTTGTTAAATGTTAATAAATTACTCTCTCGTTCCACAAAAACTTGCGTTTTATTAAATTTAAGAGCAATGAATAAGTGGAAACAATACTTTTATTGAACATAATGAATCTTTTTTAATGTTGTTAAATGTTAATAAATTTTACCTATCATGGGTCTGTAGCGGTCTGTCGTGATACCGGTTGAAGTGTCCGAAAAATACATTTTTGTTAATAACATGGATATTTGAACTTAAGAAAGTTAAATATATATAAAAGAATCTTTTGTCCATGTCCTTGAATACAGATAAGAATAAAATATTTAAATGATATCCGAGGATTTATTATTTTAGTTGAATCATTTTCTTACCAAAATATACGTAATTTATACAAATGTGAGGCTATATATATACGAAGCTGTGAGAATAGGTAGAGTGCAACAAAAATATAGTTAAAAATGAAAGGCATGAATATTCAAAGCGCTGCCATATTGGTGTTTGTAATAGTCTTGTGTTCAAGTAGCATTGCACAATCCGAAGACAGTGAATGCTGTGTAGACTGTCGTCAAATTTGTTGCAAAGAAGGTGTACCACCCAGTTTAACCTGCTTTATTATTTGCGCTCAGAAATGTCCTGATTATGCTCAGTGCGGCGGCTGCAATTCTCCCTCCAATCTTATCGGTATGTATGATAAACCATGATAAATAAATATTCTTGGAATCGAAAAAATTTATTCATTTATCGAGATAAAAAATGCATTGTTTATATTATGTCGGGATCGAATAAAGTTTATCGAATATTCATTTATCGAGATTTTACTGTTGTATTATGTAAATTTCACGTACCGTTTTGTTCGAAAATATCAGGAGCTCCCTACAATCTTATCGGTATGTATGATCCCTCTGGTATATTGATAGAGATGTTCATGTTGCAGGTAAGCAGAAAGTAAGAGCTCAAACTGGAGAAAAATGAAAAACAAATCGGAGCCTAAATTTATGCAGCTTTTAGATTTTGTGAAATTTTTATGGCTTTTACTTTGTAACGAGGTTGTATGGGCCGTGTAATAAATACAAAATTTTTGAGAAAATAAATATGGCAATAAGCCAATGAAGAGTTTATGCGCGTCACAAAAAAGTTGACTTATAACTTAAAAGGTTAAATGAGTAACTGCTTTATAAGTGATAAATTGATGGATTCTTATAAGTTATACGGGTGTTTGGATAAATTTACTTATAAGTTAGTTAAGAGTTTGCTAAATTAAATTTGAAAAAATAATTATTAAATACAATGATTTCAACACTTGCATTTTAAATTAAAAAACTATTTAAAAACACAAAGGTAAAAATATAAATTATTAAAAAACAAAGAAATCAAGTAATAAGTCAATAAGTTTAAGAAAATGTACTTCATTATTAATATTCAACTTATCAACATATAAGTTATAAGTTGAGGTCATAAGTTGGATCGAAAAACATCTCCCATAAGCTCTTACGAGTTTATAAGTCATAAATCGGCTTATAAACTCGTTGTCGGACCCTATAATATCTTGTCAAAAAATTTTTAAGAGTTTATATCATTTTGTGAGTTACGTCACGTTAACACTAGTTTTCACAAATGGGCCAAAGCTGTGCGCAAAGGAATTTCGGCCCATTTGTCTTGCTTGGGGACCTATTTATGTGTTAAATGAATGGAGCTTAATAGAAAAGTGAATACTCTGCTCCACTGCTATTGGACCACATCACATTGTGGCCGTTTGGGGTATCAAGCAAAAGTTGATTTATAACTTAAAATAAGTAAGTGCTTTATAAGTGATAAGTAGAGCTGAGCTTATAAGTCCTAGAGTGTTTGGTAAATCAGAACTTATAAGCAGTAGAGTGTTTGGGTAAATCAGAACTTATAAGTTAACTTTTTTTTATTATTTTTAAAATATTTATTTTTTAATATATATAAATGGATATCAATGGATAGATCTCGATGAGTAGAGAAATTTGATATATACATATCAATTTTTTAATGAACAGATCAAAAGATATATGGTTTTGAAGATTTGAAGGATATTATATATTGCGTGTATCGAGAATAAGTTATTAGTTATAAGTTGTTAAGGATTCTTAACATTCAACTTATTCATTTTAAGTAGCCATAAGTTGGTTTCACTTATTTTGACAAACACCCCCAATAAGCATTTTTGGGTTTATAAACCATAAGCTGCAACTTTAAGTTGCAGCCAAACAGGCCCTATATCTTGTGAGTTACGTCACGTTAATACTAGTTTTCACAAATGGGCCAAAGCTGTGCGCAAAGGAATTTCGGCCCATTTGTCTTGCTTGGGGACCTATTTATGTGTTAAATGAATTGGAGCTTAATAGAAAAGTGAATACTCTGCTCCACTGCTATTGGACCACATCACATTATAATGAGGTCCATTTTGAAAAATTGTCATTTTTAAACCATTAAAGTTTTTAAACAAAAAAAAAAAAAATCTTTCTACAAAAATTAAAATTCATAAACGTACCTCTTTAAAATTTACTTGGTTCCTCCACACATAATTCACTTGAGTAGCTACAAAAAACAAAAAAAAAAACAAAATAAGCTAATAAAAACCTATTTTTGTGGCAAGTATTATCCAAAATAATTAATTACCTGAAACTGAAGTATGTTTAATAAAATAAAATCATATCTTGATTCACCTCATTTATTGGTCTCCGTTTTATAAATAAGGCATTAATATTTGTCCGGTAACGTATCATCCTAGTAAATGTAAAAATCGTTACGAATGTGCAAGTATAAATAATAATTTGTTATCAAATATAATGGAAGCCAAAAGTATGAAAATTCAGGCAATGCTAGTGTTGGTCTTACTGATGTTGGGAGGAAATGTGCTAGTTTCCGGCGATAATTGCACGGAGACTTGTTTTCAAGCTTGTCAAGTTGGTTTTGGTATTGGATACAACGTTTTCTGCCTTCAACAATGTTTAAAACGTTGTCATGTTACAGAGTCAGAGATCTCCGATATTATTAATGGTATACCCATCGTCCCCTAAATTTTTCGATTTCAATTTCTGTCACTGGACTGTACAAGAAATAAAATAATTTAATTTTTACCCCATTATATTTCTGTAAGAAAATTAAGTATCGGAAAAGAGATTTATTATCTTCGATGAGAAAAACAGTTTATGCATATCCATAACTATCGAATTTTCTGTCATTAGCTGCAATTATGTATTCCCTATGTCACGCTCATTTCTATGCTCATTTCTATACAGTTTTTTTTACTGCTTGATACGCATTTTAAGGTATATATAAAGTATAGTTCTATAACTTATTTTTAAATTATTTTTTTTCGAATAAAAATTTAAATGTTAAATTCTAATTCAGAAGAAAAAAAATAATTTATGAAAATATATTTTATAAGAACCTTAAAATGTGTGTCGAGTTCCCGTCCCTAATATATATAATCTAGTGGGCGGGAGAGAGTACGTGATAATAGAAGTAAACAAATAATTATTTGTGTTGCAGGCGGGAAGAAACTGAAACTTGACTGGGGAAAAAATTGAATCGTGAAGGTGTTCCCGAAAGAATAAATTATTGATCTTTAAATTGGTTGTATGAATACTAGGGGTAAGGGTGAGTAACCAATCGAATTAAAATTAAAATCGAACCGAAATTGATAAAAATCGAACCGTAAAAACCGAAATCGAGTTAAAATCGAGCCGAAACCAAAAATTTAAAAACCGAATCGATCTTGAGGGTTTGGTTTCGGTTTTAGACCAAACCGAAAAAACTGAAACCGAATCGATTATTATAATTTATTATAATTTTATTAAAAAATATAAATATTTTATCTAAAAATTAGTGAGTGCTTAAAGTTTTAGCCAATTTGTATTTAATTATTTGTGCATGTTTTACAACTTTCATACCGAAAGTCTAATGATTTCTTTGTCCGTAATAAATATATGTCATACTGCTACTTTGATTATTTTTCAAGGTTAAAACATGCATATGCAAGTATTTTAACCCCGTCTCGAGGTGTTTTTTTGTTCAATTCTACATATTTTCAAAAGTAACTGATCTCCTATCACTCTCACTCTCAGTTTTGTGTGTGACTTGAAATAAAAATATAAAATTTTCATTTTGCTATATAATTTTATTAATTAAGCAAGATTTTTTTATTTAAAATTTTGTGATTTTAAAACCGAAACCGAACCGAGGTTTTTAAAACCGAAATCGGTGGTTCGGTTGCGGTTGCGGTTTTCGATTGTTATAACCGAAGATTTTCGTTTTCGGTTTCGATTTTATCCAAAAACCGAGCCGAACCGAACCGTGCTCTCCTCTAACTAGGGGTGTTTACGGATTGGTTTGGTTCAGATTCCTATTTTTTTCGAACCAAACAAATATAAACAATTTTTTTTAAAATCAAAACCAAACCAGACCTATTAGATGTCAAGACCAAACCAAACCAAACCATATAAGAATGGATTGATTCGGTTCCGAATCACGATTTGAACTTCATATTATTTTTTATTTTTGTTAAACTTACAATAAATTTGTGATTTAAATAAATGTAATGTAAAAATTTAATACATATCAATATTATATTTACATATATGTATTACTATACATATATATCAACATTTAGTTTACTTATTATGTTTATATAATCTAATTGAATTCAAATAAATATGAAAAAAATTAATTTAGCATCAAACTACAACACTCAATATAATATATATAAAGTAATTTAATATTTTTATTATATATGTGTATATATATTATATACTATTAATAATAGTAATTATCTACTAGAATTTTTAGCATATTATTATATAACGGTCCGGATTGGTTTAACCAGTTTTAATATATTAGAAACCATAATCAAACCATTTATGTGTAAACGGTCTAGTTAACCGAACCATTAACAACAATTTTTACGATTTTGATTTTTGTTGATTCGAATTGTTGTGGTCCGGTCCGATCCGGATTCACGGTTTGACGATTTTTTTGAACACCCATAATGAATACGGAAATGTAGAGAGACTCTAGTGTACATAAATTATTTTCACTTCAAGTTTGTCCACGCATACATTGGGTATTTTATTTTATGAATTTAGTATCTTTTAAGAATGATGGTTAAGAAGAAATAGAGAAATTAGAAAAATCGGGCACTATCCCGAATTTTAAAGGGGAAGAAAATAAATGAAAAGATAAATAAAGTATATCATTTGTATCCATGTTCATATAAGTAAAAAATAAATAAATATTTTATATGTTTTTTTCCTAAATTTTAACTACAAAAGCAGGATGCAGTAGAAGTAAACGATGAGAATATATTTAAAAGACTTGCTGATATAAATACTTTTTGTTAATAAATTTCGATTCGAGTAGGGTTATGTAACCCAAATTTGTTCCCAATTTTTATCAGGTATAATACATGACGTATTTTAATTCATGAATACATATATGTAACCGGATCTCATTCCAAGCATGACACATAAGAATTTGGTAATCTCTGACTCTTTTTTTCATTATTAATGAAAGAAATGTACTAAAATATTTATAGGACACTGGAAAAAACTTCACTTTGATAAACAAAACAAAGCTGGGATTATGAAATACAAGTACAGTGATACAAACCAAATGAGATGAAGAATATATTAGTACATCAGGACTCACTAAAAAGGACAGCTGCCTCCCATTCACAAAGAGGTTTGTGATGTATTAATGCATCAGGCATATTCTCAAAACAGACTGATTCCAAGGCAGCGAGGTATCTCAACCCTTCCGGAAGCATCTCCAACTTCCAGCAACTATTAATAACTAAATAAGAGAGTTTTGGCATGGCTCCTTCTTCCACGGTTCCACCCTCCATTGTTTGATGCCCTTCAGTCCGCTGAGACTTAACGTTTCAAGTTTAGGGAAACCATTTGCTGCACAATCCATCTCTGTTCCCAAATATGCATTTTCACGCAAGTCAAGTTTGCATAGGTTGGGAAGTTTCTCTAGTAATATCATTGGGTCTTCCTTCATTGAGCAGTCGCGCAAGTTCAATTCACTAAGACGAGAAGAGAAGCGAGTGTAGTCGTACTCCTTTGGAAATTCGCATATTGGACCATTTATGAAAAAAGCATTGGTGAAACAACACTCCAACAATGATATCAAACAGAGTTCTTCGCAATGAATACTAAGATTTGAGAAGCGCAATTCCCTGGACTTGGTAAAATTAAGAACAGACTTGCATAAATCAACATCTCTCTTCATGTTGAAAGTCCCACTTAAAACTTTGAGCTTTCGTAATCCAATCAACTCATACGTATCACAATAATCCGAGTGATAATGGTATATCACTTCTAGCTCATCCAACCCTTTAAATCTCAACTTCTCAACTACTTCAAGATTTACAGTAAGGGACAAGTACTTTAAGTGCTTCAGCTTCCATAGAACATTTGCGAACATACGCACTTTAGACCACCGCATATCAAGGATCTCTAAATTTCTCAAGTTGCTTATGGAAGATGGCAACTCTTCCACGCTACAATTTTCTAATCTCAAACACTTAAGGTACACTAGCTCTGATATAACTTCCATATCCTGCTTAGTAAAATCAAAATGATACACTGAAAAAATTCGGAGCAACTTAAATTTTTGAAGACTAAGGATTTTTTCTGGCCACCGACACCTAAATTCAGTATTTATAACAAGAGATCGAACATGTGAAATCATATCTTTATCATAAGGTTTTAACATAGATTTATTATATGAATTAACACATAACCTGCGTGATATGCATGCTCTGGGTTCATCACATTGGGGTTGTAAATCAACAACCTTGATGAATTTTTCCTCCTTTGCTTTGGACAAGCATAAGTCTCGAATAAGATCATGAACATTACATGTTATGTACTTTGACCATGAAATGCCTTTATCTTCCAATTTTTTAACTTCAACAAGATTTCGATGTGCTAGTTCATCCAAAAAACTTTCAGCTAAATCCAACAACATCATTCCTTCTGCTTTATGTTCCACTGATATTAAGCCTTCTGCCATCCATAGGATGTAAAGTTCCTCGGTCTTGATTAATTCATCCTCCTTGAAATTCGCAAAACAGAGAAAACAATGTCTCAAACGAGAAGGTAAACTATCATAACTCAACCCTAAAACTTGTCTCACTGTGTAGTATTCATCATCTTTGGTTACTCCTTCGCCCTCTCCCAAGTAAAAAGAAATATCCTTTTCTATCATCTCCCACTCTCCCAACAACTTGCCATTAAGAATTCCTCCTATCGATGAAATAGCTAGTGGTAAATGTCTGCATTTTTCGACCATGTTCTTTTTATTACCCATGCATTGTTTTTTTAATATTTATAATTAAATTTATTTATGAATATTTTAATATTTAAAAGTTATTAGTTTACATGATTAAATTATTGTTAAAAAAGATTTAGCCAAAAAAATTGTAGTTAAAAATTGATATTTATTATATTCTACACGCTCAATTTAATATTTGTTTGTATATATTGAGTTATAAAAGTTAGATTTGACCAATTTTATAGTCCACTTGAAATTCACAAAATAATCTTTAATTTAGTTGTGGTTTAATAGTTCTTTTTCAATTAAAAACTATTCTAAAACTAAAAATAGAATAAAGTGACGAAATTTAATGTTGAGAATTCTATCCGATTTAGAAAATCTACTTATATGTAGTTTAGATTATTAGAATATCCTTTATTAACCAAATACAGTTTTTAACCAAATAAAGTTTTAAATGTTAAATCTAACGGTTTTCACCTATCTATTTAAGATTAAACGATTTTTATTATTTTGTTATTAAATGAGTTTCCTTATTTAATTACAACTATTTTTATGTTTTGACTTTTTAGAAAATCCAATTCTAATACAATATCTTTTAACTTATATCATTTTTAGATAATAACTTCTTTTTATATGATATAATCATGATCGTCTATTTTTAAAAGTATTGGATCTAACGGTTGAGAATGTTTTGACGGTATTTAGGACCAAACTACGAGGATAATATCATTAATTTTTCTTAATATTTATAAAAAAATATATATTGTTAAAATATAATATACTCTCTTTTGTAATATGTTAATGATTCGGGAACTTTGAACTTTTGAGAAAATAAATTATCAATTAAAATATAATTTTTTTTGTAATAGTTCTTCTTTTAAAGTAGTACTAAAATATAATTTTTTTTTGTAATAGTTCTTCTTTTAAAGTAGTACACCGCGACGATCAAAATTCTGTATAAAATTCATTTTTTTATAGTATATCTCGTAAATATTTATGTTATTATATTAAAGACTAAATAATGAAAGCTTCCTTATAAGTATGGTCGCTTTGTTTGATCACTCAATCCATAATCGTTGGATCTTCAAATTAAATGGTTGAGAAACGTTAGATATAACAGTAAAATTATCATGTACAATGATCTAAGGTTTGAATCTATCAACAACATATTAAAATTTACAGGTTTTTTTTGAAAAATAACAATTTTTTCATTTTTTTTCTTGCAGACATAGGTTATTTGATAATATTTTTTGTAAAGTACGCTTTTTCAGAAAAGTGGTATAGTAATTGATTAACAAATTTTTAAAGTTTCGAATTTAATAATTTACAATGTATATAGGTTAAAAAAGTTTGGCCTCTTCTGTAACTGAGTCTAAAATTTTAAAATACGGATTTTTTTAATATGAATATAGTCGTGCTAACAATAAAATTAGGTCTCTATGAGTTCTTATAAAACAAAATCACCATTTGCGTATAATTTATTATCTAATAATAAATAATATTTGATTAGTTATGATCTAAAACTTAATAAAATAGGATAAAAAATATGTACAATTTTATAAAATTTTATTCTCGTATTATTATATTCTTTGTTGATTTGAATTTTTCTTAGATTGATTTTATTTTTTGAACATAGATTTCTAAATTTAAAATAGTTAGAAAAAAGTAATTAAATTGCGTTAAAATAATGATGACATAATAATAATTATTAGAATTTAAATACTCACTTTACTAATTTGGGCTTTATCTTGTGTTTTAAAAATTAGATCTTGACGATTTTACACCCCACATGAAGATAACTAAATTATCCTTAATTAAAAGATATTACAATTTTTATCTAACTGGAATTGTCCATGAAAGAAAAAAGAAAGTCACGAATTTTTTACATGGAAAATTCTATTTAATATAGAAAACTTATTTATATTTGGTATATTTGGTTTAAATTATCAAAATACACTTTTTAGAATTTAAATATAATCCTATTATTAATAAAATTCACTTTTTTAATATTTGATCTAACGATTTTCATTTATCTAGTTAAGATCTAATGGTCCTTATTGTTCAAGGACCGTACGACCAAAATTTTGGATAAGATCCATATTATACTTATTATATACTAGCTTATAGCCCGTGCTATGCACGGTTACTTAAATTTTATTTATAATTATTCTGTTTATAATTATATTTTTATTAGGATGCAACACACGATTGTTTTTTTAATATTTATAATTATATTTATTTATGAATATTTTAATATTTAAAAATTATTAGTTTACATGATTAAATTATTGTTAAAAAAATTTATAGTTAAAAATTTGATATTTATTATATTTTACACGCTCAATTTAATATTTGTTTATATTAAGTTATAAAAGTTATATTTGACCAATTTTACGGTTCACATGAAATTCACAAAATAAAATCGTGGTTTAATAGTTCTTTTTCAATTAAAAACTACTCTAAAACTAAAAAGAGAATAAAGTGACGAAATTTAATGTTGAGAATTCTATTCGATTTAGTAAATCTACTTAACTTATATGTAGTTTAGATTATTAGAATAACCTTTATTAACCAAATATAGGTTTTAATGTTAAATCTAACGGTTTTCACCTACCTATTTAAGATTAAACGATTTTTATTATTTTGGTTATAAATGGGTTTTCTTATTTAATTACAACTATTTTTATGTTTTAACTTTTTGGAAAATCCAATCATAATATAATATCTTTTAACTTATATCATTTTTAGATAATAATTTTTTTTATATGATATAATCTTGATCATCTATTTTTAAAAATATTGGATCTAACGGTTGAGATTGTTTTGGCGGTATTTAGGACCAAACTACCAGGATATCATCATTAATTTTTCTTAATATTTATAATATTTCTTAATTTTTAATTTTTTTGAATATTTATTGCTAAAATATAATATACTCTTTTTTGTAATATGTTAATGATGTGGGGAACTTTGAACTTTTGAGAAAATAAATTATCAATTAAAAAATATTTTTTTGTAATAGTTCTTCTTTTAAAGTAGTACACCGTGACGATCAAAATTCTGTATAAAATTCATTTTTTTATAGTATATCCCGTAAATATCTATGTTATTATATTAAAGACTAAATAATGAAAGTTGGTCGCTTTGTTTGATCACTCAATCCATAATCGTTGGATCTTTCAAATTAAATTGTTGAGAAACGTTACATATAACAGTAAAATTATCATATGGAATGATCTAAGATTTGAATCTACCAACAACATATTAAAATTTACGGGTTTTGTTTGAAAAAAGAGAATTTTTTTTCATTTTTTTTCTTTCAAACATAGGTTATTTGATAATATTTTTTGTAAAGTACGATTTTTCAGAAAAGTACTATACTAATTGATTAACAAACTTTTAAAGTTTCGAATTTAATAATTTATAATGTGTATAGGTTAAAAAAGTTAGGCCTGTATCTAAGTCTACAATTTCAAAATACAGTTTTTTTTTAATATGAATATAGTCCTGCTAACAATGAAATTTGGTCTATGAGTGCTTATAAAACAAAATCACCATTTGAGAATAATTTATTATTTAATAATAAATAATATTTGATTAGTTATGATCTATAACTTAATAAAATAGGATAAAAAATATGCACAATTTTATAAAATTTTATCCTCGTATTATTATATTCTTTGTTGATTTGAATTTTTCTTAGATTGATTTTAATTTTTGAACATAAATTTCTAAATTTAAAATAGTTAGAAAAAAATAATTAAATTGGCGTTAAAATAATGATGACATAATAATCATTATTAGAATTTAAATACTCATTTTACTAATTTGGGCTTTATCTTGTGTTTTAAAAATCAGATTTTGACGATTTTACACCCCACGTGAAAATAATTAAATTATTTTTAATTAAAAGATGGTTTAACAATTTTTATCTAACTGGAATTGTCCATGGAAGATAAAAGAAAGTCACGAATTTTTTACATGGAGAATTCTATTCAATATAGAAAACTTATTTATATTTGGTATATTTGGTTTAAATTATCAAAATACACTTTTTTGAATTCAAATATAATCCTATTATAAATAAAATACACTTTTTTAATATTTGATCAAACGATTTTCATTTATCTAGTTAAGATCTAATAGTTTTTTATTAATTTGGTTATCACGATCAAAATTTTGGATAAGATTCCTATTATGCTTATTATATAAAATAGTTTAATATAATAAAGATATCAAGTACATACTGATATAAGTATCTTACTAACTGCTTTTACTTTTAATGTTTCGGTTTTATTTATAGTGTATATAAAATTTTAGAATACATTATTACTTTAAAATTATTAAACAGAATAAAAATTATGTTATGATTATATAAAATTTTATTCTCATATTATTATAGTCTTTATTGATTTGAATTTGTTCTTAATTTATTTTAATACTTTATTGAAAAAAAGATAAAATTTCTATATTTAAAAGAATTAGTGGAAAAATAAATAAATTGGTGCTACAATTATAAAAAAATATTTATTAAAAATTAGATACTCACTTTACTATTTGGGTTCTATCCTGAGTTTTAGAAATTGAATTTTGCCGATTTTACAACCCATGTGAAACTAACAAAATTATCTTTAATTTAATGATGGTTTAATAATTATTATCTAACTTGACCAGTTGACCTACCCATAAACGAAAAGAAAATATGGTTAAGTATTATATTCAAAATTATTGTTTATGAATATGAAACCCTCAATATTTTAATAATATTTTGATATTATCCTTTTATGTTTGTTATATGTAAAATAATATAATTATAATTTGGATTAATCAAATTGTTATGTTCCTTCAGAAAAAAAATGTTTAAATTTATTCATGTACAGGAGTTCTCCTAAGTCTCTTATTATAATGTAGGGTCCACATGTATCATTGTTAGTATGATATACATGAGCATTATATATATTGATAATTTTTAATATTGTAATCGATATGAATTATTATCTGATATTTGGTTTAACAATTATTATCTAACTCGAACTATACATAAATTAAAGATAAAAGATATTTAAGAATTTTTACATAGAAAAATTTTAAATGATCAAAATACACTTTTTAGTATTTAAATATAATTCTATTATTAATCATATACACTTTTTAATATTAGATCTAACAATTCTCATCGATCTATTTAAGATCTAACTGTAATAATTAATTTGGTCGTATAGTGGTCGTACACAGACCAGATCGATTTTAATTTTTTCTTAAATTGATTTTAATATTTTATTGAAATAAACATAGAATTTATAAATTTAAAAGAATTAGGAAAAAAATTAAATTGGTGCTACGATAATAAAAAAATTATTAAAATTTAGATAATCACTTTACTGTTTGGGCTCTATCTTGAGTTTAAACAACAGATTTTAACAATTTTACAGCCCACGCGAAGCTAACAAAATTATCTTTAATTTAATGATGGTTTAATAATTATTATTTAACTGGAACTATCCATAAACTAAAGAGAAAAGATAATTACGATTTTTTATATAAAGATTTCTATTCAATATAGAAAACCTATTTATAATTGGTTTAAATAATCAAAATACACCTTTTAATATTTAAATACTATCCTATTATTAATCAAATACAATTTTTAATATTATATCTAACGGTCCTCATCTATTTGAATATTTATAGTTTTATAATCCAACGAATCATATACTTTTGGTAGTACAGTGACCGACCAAAGTTTTGGATAAGATCTCCCTTACGCTTATTATATATAAGGAGTTAATAGTATAGATAGATAGATTTATAATATTAGTATTTTATGCTACTAAATGGAATAGTCCGTGATATTTTTGAGGTTTTAGTTAAGAGAAATATTAGTTATGAAATATAAAAATAAATATACGTTTTGGAAAAAAAAGCTAATCGGTTAGTTATTAATAATTATAATATTATTATTTTATTTTATTAAATAGATCTGTTCGTGATATTTTTGGAAAATGAGAGGTTTTAGTTAGGAAAAATAGAAAAGTAGAAATTTTAGTTAGAAAATATAAAAAAGAATATACAATTTGGCTAAAAAAAGGTAATGAGTTAGTTATTAGCAATTATAACTTTATTATGTTATTTTAGTAAATGAAATTGTTTGCAATATTTTTGAAAAATGAGATGTTTTAGTTAGGAAAAATAGAAAAGATATTCTATATAATAATTTTAATATTTTATCTAACGGTTCTTATCGATTTGATCAAAAATATCTAACGGCTATGAATTGAGTGACCAGACTACAAAAACTTTCATGACCAGACTACAAAACTTTCAATGTTTCGTCTTTAATAATATAGTATAGATATACACGTAAGTCTACAGTTCACGTGTATTATGATATACATCATCATTATATTGATAATTTTTAATATTGTAATCAATATGAATTGTTATCTTGATATTTGATTTAACAATTATTATCTAATTGGAACTATACATAAATTCAAGAGAAAAGATATTTAAAATTTTTTACATAGAAAACTTTTAAATTATCAAAATACACTTTTTAGTATTTAAATATAATTCTATTATTAATCAGATACACTTTTTAATATTAGATTTAACAATTCTCATCAATCTATTTAAGATCTAACTGCAATTATTAATTTGGTCGTATAGTGATCGTACACAGACCAGATCGATTTTAATTTTTTCTTAAATTGATTTTAATATTTTATTGAAATAAAAATATAATTTATAAATTTAAAAGAATTAGGAAAAAAAATTAAATTGGTGCTATAATAAAAAAATATTTATTAAAATTTAGATAATCACTTTAATGTTTGGGCTCTATCTTGAGTTTTAGACAACAGATTTTAACGATTTTATAGCCCATGCGAAGCTAACAAAATTATATTTAATTTAATGATGGTTTAATAATTTTATGTTTGTTATATGTAAAATAATATAATTATAATTTGGATTAATCAAATTGTTATGTTACTTCAGAAAAAAAGTGTGTTTAAATTTATTTATGTACACTTAAGTCTCTGTAGGTTCACGTGTATAATTGTTAGTATGATGTATGTTCACGTGTATCATCATTGTTAGTATAATATACATCAGCATAATTTTTAATATTGTAATCAATATGAATTGTTATCTTGATATTTGATTTAACAATTATTATCTAATTGAAACTATACATAAATTCAAGAGAAAAGATATTTAAGAATTTTTACATAGAAAACTTTTAAATGATCAAAATACACTTTTTAGTATTTAAATATAATTCTATTATTAAACAGATACACTTTTTAATATTAGATCTAACAATTATCATCGATTTATTTAAGATCTAACTGTAATTATTAATTTGGTCATATAGTGATCACCAGATCAATTTTAATTTTTTCTTAAATTGATTTTAATATTTTATTGAAATAAAAATAGAATTTATAAATTTAAAAGAATTAGGGAAAAAATTAAATTGGTGCTACAATAAAAAAAATATTTATTAAAATTTAGATAATCACTTTACTGTTTGGGCTCTATCTTGAGTTTTAGACAACAGATTTTAACGATTTTACAGCCCATGCGAAGCTAACAAAATTATCTTTAATTTAATGATGGTTTAATAATTTTTATCTAACTGGAACTATCCATAAACTAAAGAGAAAAGATAATTACGAATTTTTACATAAAGATTTCTATTCAATATAGAAAACCTATTTATAATTGGTTTAAATTATCAAAATACATCTTTTAGTATTTAAATACTATTCTATTTTTAATCAAATACAATTTTTAATATTATATCTAACGGTCCTCATCTATTTGAATATTTATAGTTTTATAATCCAACGGATCATATACTTTTGGTAGTACAGTGACCGACCAAAGTTTTGGATAAGATCTCCCTTACGCTTATTATATATAAGGAGTTAATAAGGATTTAATATAATAAGGATATCAAGTATATAGTGATATAAGTATTTTACTAACTGCTTTTACTTTTAATGTTTCGGTTTTATTTACAGTGTATATAAAATTTTAAAATACATTATTACTTAAATAAATTTAAACAAAATAAAAATTATGTTATGATTATATAAAATTTTATTATCATATTATTATATTCTTTATCGATTTGAATTTGTTCTTAATTAATTTTAATACTTTATTGAAAAAAACATAAAATTTCTATATTTAAAAGAATTAGTGGAAAAATAAATAAATGGTGCTACAATAATAAAAAAATATTTATTAAATTTTAGATACTCACTTTACTATTTGGGTTCTATCCTGAGTTTTAGAAATTGAATTTTGACGATTTTACAACCCATGCGAAACTAACAAAATTATCTTTAATTTAATGATGGTTTAATATTTATTATCTAACTTGACCATTTGACCTACCCATAAATCGAAAAGAAAAGATGGTTAAGAATTTTTACATAAAGAATTCAATTCAATTTAGAAAACCAATTTATAATTGGTTTAAATTATCAAAGCACACTTCTTAGTATTTAAATATAATCATACCTTTAATCAAATACACATTTTAATATAAGTATTATATTCAAAATTATCGTTTATGAATATGAAACCCTCAATATTTTAATAATATTTTGATATTATCATTTTATTTTTGTTATATGTAAAATAATATAATTATAATTTGGATTAATCAAATTGTTATGTTATTTCAGAAAAAAAAGTGTTTAAATTTATTCATGTACATGAGTTCTTCTAAGTCTCTTATAACGTAGGGTCCACGTGTATCATTGTTAGTATGATATACATGAGCATTATATTGATAATTTTTAATATTTTAATCGATATGAATTGTTATCTTAATATTTGGTTTAACAATTATTATTTAACTGGAACTATACATAAATTCAAGACAAAAGATATTTAAGAATTTTTACATAGAAAAAATTTAAATTATCAAAATATACTTTTTAGTATTTAAATATAATTCTATTATTAATCAGATACACTTTTTAATATTAGATCTAACAATTCTAATCGATCTATTTAAGATCTAACTATAATTATTAATTTGGTCGTATAGTGATCGTACACGGACAAAATCGATTTTAATTTTTTCTTAAATTGGTTTTAATATTTTATTGAAATAAACATATAATTTATAAATTTAAAAGAATTAGGAAAAAAATTAAATTGGTGCTACAATAATAAAAAAAAATTTATTAAAATTTAGATAATCACTTTACTGTTTGAGTTCTATCTTGAGTTTTAGACAACAGATTTTAACGAATTTACAGCCCACACGAAGCCAAAAAAATTATCTTTAATTTAATGATAGTTTAATAATTATTATCTAACTGGAACTATCCATAAACTAAAGAGAAAAGATAATTACGAATTTTTACATAAAGATTTCTATTCAATATAGAAAACCCATTTATAATTGGTTTAAATTATCAAAATACACCTTTTAGTATTTAAATATTATCCTATTATTAATCAAATATAATTTTTAATATTATATCTAACGGTCCTCATCTATTTGAATATTTATAGTTTTATAATCCAACGGATCATATACTTTTGGTAGTACAGTGACCGACCAACGCTTATTATATATAAGGAGTTAATTGTATCATTCATATGTATCCGGTAATCATGTATCACAGTCATCACCTTTAAATCTTTTGTATTAATATAATTTTAATGTAAATAATTGCAATAAAAGTTAATGTACTAGTTATACTATATTTAATAGGGGTAAAAAAAAATTTGTCCCCACCCTCCGTGAAGGCCGGCTCCAGACTCGCCAATTTTCAACACGACACGAAACGATATGAAAATTTAGTGTTTGAATTTGCATTTTTAGTACACGAAACGAAAGTATACGAACACCAAAGTACACGATCGAGATTTAGTGTCGGGTTTGTGTTTACCCTTCAAGTACACGACATGACACGAAGTACACGAAATAAATAAATAAATATAAATTAATATTTATATTAGATATTTAACATTTATTTATGTGATTATACATAATTTTATAATATTATTTCTAAATATTATATAAATATATTTTTTTAATACATATTTGTAAAAATATTACTGAAAATTTTAATATTTGAATACATTTATTTATTTATTTTTATTATTAATTAGAATTACACGAAAATACGACACGAAAAGTACACGAACACGAAATTACACGAACTCTAAATGGATGGTTTTGGATTTAGCATTTAGATACACGAAACACAAAGTACACGACACGAACGAATTGTCAGGTCTAGCCGGCCACGGGGCATACTTAAAGAGCGTCGTGAAATGAAAATGGAAGCAATAAACATGCAAACATACGATATATGAAATGCGACTCATGTAGAGGTAAATTTAAGAGGTAGTAAATTGATGTGCTTCAAGAAAGAACTAGATGTGTCTACATATAAGAAGAAAAACTAGTCGCACAGAAATAAGGAATTGATCATAAGCTTGTATAACAGAAGGGGTGTGTCAGTAGTTGGCCCTGGATCAAAAGCAATAATCAATTTCACAGAAAATTAACTTTATATAGTTTCCCCAATAACTACATAATTTCCAATTTCCTCAAGTTCTTCTCTACTATGACATTCATAATCATACCAAAGATCAACTTAAGAAGGATGTTAGTTTAAGAAATAATTTGAACATGTAAAATTATTTGAACACTTGCTAAGGACATGGAAAAGCAACATTCCTACACTCTTATCTCTGAAGCCAGAAAAAACTACAGCCGCAGATAGGGCTGTCAATGAATCGGAAATCCGATCCGATCTGATCCGATCCGAAGGTTAATGGAGCGGATATGGATCACTACAAAATAAATCCGATCCGTTAAAAATCCGATCCGGTAACGATCCGATCCGATTAGTATCGGATATGGATTTAACATGATCCGATCCGTTAACGATCCGATCCGATTATTTTATATATATATATATAATTTATATATTATATATATAATTTATATATTATATATAATATGTTATATATTTTTACCAATTAAGTCAAAATAGTTCTCTTTTACTTGTATAAACTGGACCTCTCTTTTATTTATAAAATTGATACAAAAGACAATGAAATATAAGGCACATAAACTAGCTTTAGATTTGTTGATGAACGGTTACAAACTTACAATGGTTGTATGACAAGCAAACGTATTTAGGATAGTTGGACATTCAAATTCTATGTTTTAGTTTTCGGATTGTAATTAGGTTTTAATTTATTGTGTAATCTGTAATTAATGTTGATGTCAAATTTGCATTTCAACTTTGTGAAATGTTTAGTGATGTTTAAATTTGAATTTGAGTAAAATATGTTTTTAAAATATTAACGGATCAGAGCTCCGATCCGTTAACCGTGATCCTAACGGATCCGGATATGGATCGGACTATAAAAAATCCGGTTGTGATCCGATCTGAATCCGAATCCGATAAAATTAAATGGATCAGGATATGGATCAAGGCCGATCCGATCTAGATCCGATCCATTGACAGCCCTAGCCGCAGATATAGCCACATAAAACAGATATGTCAGACCCTATTTCTTAAACTTCAAGTTCCTCAAACTTTTGCTTTATAATACAAAATCAGGTAACTAAATAAGACCACTTAATCAAAGTGATTAGAACAATCTCAAGGAGACCACTTACTAAACCAACGCAATCGGGTTCAATAAAATTGCATGCATGAGCTTCCATACTCTCTTCCCTTGAACCACCTAATTAAATCTTTATAGGAAATATCTTGCTACCAAGTGCCTAGCCCATCTCCACTAACAAGTCCCAGGAACCACCTTTATAATTACAAAAATCTAATAGAATCCCAAAAGGAACAATAGAGAGATTTAACTAATTCAACAAAGTAAACCTCAATCTCCTTCGAGGTCATGAAATGCGAGAAAGGAATAAAAATCTGAAACCCTTCATTTCCCTGGTTCATGTTAAGGGATAAGCAGATTCCCTTAATGTTGTGTTTGGTTGGGGTGAATGGAATGGAATAGAATGGAATGGAATGATGAAATTAAAGGAAAGTAATGGGAGTTGAAGGGAAGATTTAAATGTCATTCCATTCCATTCACCCCAACCAAACACAACCTAAGAATGTGTGAATGTTTAACTGAATCGATTTCACACAGAACCAAACCGGGTGATAGAGATCAGAGAGATATAGACGAGAGAGACGAGAGAGAGAAGAGATAGATGAGAAACAGAATTACAGAATAGAAATTTCATAAAAGTCTGAATGAATGATACAAAATGGTTCTGGCATATAAGTAAGACAATTTGCCGGCTAATATTCCATAACAGAATTTCCCGCCTAAACTTTCCATAACAGAATTTCCCACTTGGCCTAATATTTGAAATGAATAAGAATTTGAATTTTTAATATACTAAAAATTATCAATTCTTAATTCTTCCTGTAACATTACTTCCCCCCTTTTGAAAATCTTGCCCTCAAGATTGCAAATGTTCAAGAGCTTCAGCTAATGGGAATTGAGGAAACTGTTGAACAAATCTCTCAACAATCTCCCATGTAGCTTCATGATCAGGCTTAGACAACCATTTTACCAAGTATTGAATCTGGACAGCATTATTCACTTTGACTAGCCTTTTCTGGAGAATAGCTTGAGGCTGTAGACCAATCACATCTGGCACTTGCATCCATCCTGGTACAGACACAATGACTGGAGGCTGACCATGAAAGGCCTTCAGTAAAGAGACATGAAAAATGTTATGAACTTTAGCAGTAGAAGGTAGTTTCAGTTTATAAGCAACTTTGCCAATCACTGCTTCAACTTGAAAAGGGCCAAAATACTTCTGAGCCAGTTTTTGATTGCTTCTTTTCGCCACTGATTCTTGCCTGTAAGGTTGAAGCTTCAACCAAACCCAATCTCCAACTTGAAAAATCCTATCACTTCTGTGTTTGTCAGCTTGATGTTTCATTCTAGTCTGAGCCTTCATCAAATGATTTTTTAAATCAGTGAGCATTACTTCTCTTTTCTGTAGACTCCTATCCACTGTAACATTAGTAGATTCACCAGACAAGTATGGCAAATGTAATGGTGGTTGCTGATTGTAAACAACCTCATAAAGTGTTAAGCCAATAGCAGTATGAAAATTAGTATTATACCACCATTCAGCTAATGGTAACCATGAACTCCAATCATTCACATTATCACCACACATACACCTCAAATATGTTTCCAAACACCTGTTAACCACTTCAGTTTGTCCATCAGTAGCTGGATGATAGGCTGAAGACATCAGAAAAGTTGTACCATGAACTGTAAACAAACTTTTCCAGAATTCACTTAAAAAGATAGCATCTCTATCACTAACAATACTCCTAGGCCAACCATGCAATCTGAAAACATTATCCAAATAAAGCTGAGCCACTTGAACAGCTGTAAAAGGATGAGCCAAAGCCAGAAAATGCCCATATTTGCTCAACCTATCTACAATTACTAAAATTACATCAAAACCTCTAGATTTTGGTAATCCAGTAATAAAATCCATAGAAATATCCAACCATGCCTCCTCAGGTACTGGTAAAGGCTGTAGCAAACCTGGATAAGCAGAAGTATCATACTTTGCAGCCTGGCACACCTGACAGTCTTTAACAAACTGTTTAACATCTCTGGAAAGTCCCTTCCAGAAAAATATAGATTTAACCTTCTTAATTGTAGCATCTCTACCAGAGTGCCCCCCACTAGGGGAAAGATGGTGCCACTGTAAAATTTTGAGCCTTAACTGAACATCTGTACCAATCACAATTTTGTTGTTTTTCCTGATTAAAGAACCTATCAAAGAATATTCACCCCATGAACCATTAAACTGCTGCAACTGTCCCAAAACAGCCAATAAAACTGAATCATTCTGATAACTGTTTTGAATTAATACTTCCATATCAGAAGAAACCACAGAAATTGCTAGATATAAAATTTCAGCATGTGGAACCCTTAAAAGAGCATCAGCAGCCACATTTTCTTTTCCTTGTCTGTATTGTATCTCATAGTCAAACCCTAAAAGCTTAGATAACCAAAACTGTTGGAAAGGAGTGGAGATCTTTTGCTGCAACAACCACTTAAGGCTTTTTTGATGAGTTTTTATAAGAAAATGATTGCCAGTCAAGTATTGTTCTCATTTTTGGACAGCAAACACAATGACCAAAAGTTCTTTTTCATAAACTGAAAGTTTCTGCCATTTTGGTCCCAAAGATCTACTGATAAAAGCCAAGGGATGTGAATTTTGCATTAAAACTGCCCCTATCCCAGTTTTAGAAGCATCTGTTTCTACCACAAACTCTTGAGTAAAATCAGGGATAGCTAACACAGGTGCAGACATCAATGATTGTTTTAAGGTTTCAAAAGCTATATGTGCCTGGTCATTCCATTGAAAAGTACCTTTCTTTAATAAGTCTGTTAAATGCTTACTAATGACAGCATACCCCTTAACAAATTTCCTATAATAACCAGTTAGTCCCAAGAAACTCCTGAGTTCTTTAACTGTACTAGGGACAGGCCAACTGGCTACTGCAGAAATTTTATTAGGATCTGTTTCTACCCCTTTTGCAGAAATGAAATTTCCCAAATATTCCACTTTCTCCACAACAAATATACACTTACTTTGTTTAGCATACATTTGATTATGCTGCATTGGTTGAAAAACACTCTCTAAATGTTTCCAGTGATCCTCAATAGATGTACTGTAAACCAGTATATCATCAAAAAAAACAAAAACACATTTTCTTAACAAAGGTTTGAAAACAGTATTCATCCAACTCTGAAATGATGCAGGTGCATTAGTCAAACCAAAGGGCATGACTAGAAACTTATAGTGTCCAGTGTGTGTTTTGAATGCAGTTTTAAATACCTCATCTGGATGCAACCTCAGTTGATGATAACCAGCCCTTAAATCCAATTTGGTAAAATACTTAGCACCAGCAAGTTCATCAATAACAGGAATGGGGAATTTATCTTTTATTGTTTTCCTGTTTAATTCCCTGTAATCTATGCATAATCTCCATGTTCCATCCTTTTTTCCCACCAATACCACATGAGATGCAAAAGGACTAGAACTATTCTGAATAATACCTCTATCAAGCATTTCTTGTATTAACTGTTCAATAATATCCCTCTGTTTAAGAGGATATCTGTAAGGTCTAATGTTGACAGGTCTAGCATTAGGTTCTAGAGGAATCCTGTGATCAAAAACACCCCTATGAGGTGGTAATTCAACAGGCTCCTCAAACACTGCAGAATACTTTGTTTTCAAACATTCCAATTCTGGCCACACCACAGGTGATCCCTTCTCCATTTTATCAAGTGTAACCCCAGATAATTCACTCAATTCCTTCACCTGAACAAAACACAATTGAGCTGCACCATGTAGCAACTTAGCAGATGGTTGCTTACTCAAAACCTTTAATTTTTGAACTGGAATGCCTTTAAGGACACATTGAGAACCCTGATAAACAAACTCCATTCTCAAATTCTTGAAATCCCAATTGACAGATCCCAAGGTACTTAACCATTGGATTCCTAAAACCATATCACACCCTCCAAGAGGAATCAACATAGCTTCTGTAATAAAATCCTTATTATGCATTTGCCACTTTAAGTTCTTACAAATCTGAGTACGGGGAATGTGATTACCATCAGCCACTGTAATAGCCTGAGGAGGAATAATATCTATTTTACACCCCAGTTCTCTGGCTAAATTCATATCTAAAAAGTTATGAGTACTACCAGAATCCACCAATATGAAAACTGTCTTATTCCCAATTACTCCTTTGACTCTCATAGTCTGAAAATTCTGACTCCCTGCTAAAGCATTCACAGAAATGCATGGTTCCACAGAATTATCATCTACCATTAATTCCTCACCAATTTCAACATCATCAGCATCTGATTCTCCTGGTACCTCAACTGTAAACAATTGTGGCTCTTTAAACTTACACTTATGCCCCCTTGTGTAAGCTTCATCACAAAAATAACATAATCCTTTTGCAATTTTTTCAGCCCTTACATCAGCAGGAACAAACTTGTTATTCCTTGGTTGCCTTGGTTGGAATTTAACCACAACACATGTATCCATTCCTACTGAGGGTGTAGGCAACAAAGGAGGCTTGCTATTGGCTAACATAGGACTAGGGTTCCTTGTGAATGCAAACTTTGATGATTTCTGAACCACCATGCTTAAAGACTCTTCTTGTAACCTAACATATTCTATAGCTTGAGAAATTGTTGTAGGCTTAAAAGCTCTAACAAATGGCTTAACAGATGGTTTTAATCCACCAATAAAACTATCCAGAATATAGGTATCAGGAAGGATATGATTAATTTGTATCATGACTGCTCTCAGATCTTCAAAAGCGTCTATATAATTCTCTAATGTATCATGCTGGACCAACTTGTTAAATTGCTCAACTATATTGGCACTGTTTTCTTCTCTGAATCTAGCAGTCAAATCAGCAGTGAATACCCCCCATTCAACATTTTTATGCACAGCCAAGTAACTAGAAACCCAATTCTCAGCCTTATCAATCATATGCAAAGAAGCTAAATCAACCTTCTGTTCATCTAAAATTTTGCATAACTCAAAGTATTTACTAGCTTTTTTAATCCAAACCCTAGGGTGAGATCCATCAAACTTTGGAAAATCCAATTTAGGCATGAAACTGAGTGATTTGGGCACAAAAGTGTGATGATTACCTTGACCAGATTCAACTAATGGAGAAACAGTGAGATTTCCTGCAGTACCTTCAGTATTTCTGATTTGATCTTTCATATCTGTAAGAGCTTGCATCATCTTTGACATGTTTTCTTCAAGGCGTTTGATCTGAGCTTCTTGTTTCTTTGAATGACTATCAATTAAGACTTTGAATTGTTCTTCCATTACAGCTCCTTTTCTTGTTCTTGCCAGATTGCAAGTGTTCTTCTTCCCAGTAGATCGAACCTCGCTCTGATACCAATGTTAAGGGATAAGCAGATTCCCTTAAGAATGTGTGAATGTTTAACTGAATCGATTTCACACAGAACCAAACCAGGTGATAGAGATCAGAGAGATATAGATGAGAGAGACGAGAGAGAGAAGATATAGATGAGAAACAGAATTACAGAATAGAAATTTCATAAAAGTCTGAATGAATGATACAAAATGGTTCTGGCATATAAGTAAGACAATTTGCCAGCTAATATTCCATAACAGAATTTCCCGCCTAAACTTTCCATAACAGAATTTCCCACTTGGCCTAATATTTGAAATGAATAAGAATTTGAATTTTTAATATACTAAAAATTATCAATTCTTAATTCTTCCTGTAACAGTTCACCGACACTCTTGCATAGACCTGGCAATTCGTTTCGTTCGTGTGCTTTTTGTGTACAGGAATACTAAACCGAAACACGATACATTAAGAATTCGTTTCGTTTCGTGTTCGTGTAACATCATTTCGTATACTTTTTGTGTCGTGTTTCGTGTAAATTTAAATAAAAATTTAAATATAATAAACAAATAAAAATATTTAAATATTAGCATTTTTGGTTTAATTTTTACTAGTTGACTTTTAAGTTTTTTTTTTTGCCAATAGTTGACTCTTTAGTTAATAATTCATAAAGAGTTAAGTGTGGTCGAATCTTGTTAAACTTAAATTTGAAACTATTTTCTTTTTTGTTATTGTTACAACATTTATTTATTATATGTATTTATATAATTTTAAAATATTTATTTAATTATTTAATTATTTAATTATTTCGTGTACTTTCGTTTCGTGTCGTGTACCCAAGAGTAAACCCAAAACCGACACTATAATTATTCGTATAATATCGTGTTCGTGTATTTTCATGTTCGTGTACCGAAAATGTTAACACAAACCCAATGTGTTCGTGTCGTGTACGAAATTGACAACTCCACTCTTACAAGTTGCAAGTGAAAACAATAAGAAAGAATGACCAAAATACCTATCACTGAATATGAATGGCCCGAAATATCCACCGCCTACGCATGATTGTAATGCGTATACTGTCTATGATACACGCTTATGTAGCATGTGTGTACTATGATTTAAATGCAACTGAACTTTGTATATGATCACTAGACACGCATGCCAAACATGCGTGAAGGGTGTCTAAAACAATGTACACGCATTACTAACATGCGTGTACTGTCTAAACCAATGTACATGCATCTTGTAAATGTGTGTTCGTTGGGTATTTTGGGTCACAGCAAGCACCGCTGGGTATTTTGGTTATTCTATTTTCCGAAGTGGGTACTTTGGGCCTTTACCCAAACAATAACAGCTCCCTCATATTTCGTCCAACAGATGCTTACAGTTGCCTTTTTCAGTATTACCCGATAAATAGTTATATATTTAGTGATAATCATATTTGATATTTTGATATTTTTTAATTAAATTTGATATTTTGATTCTTTTTCGCGTCATTGTTTTATTTATTAATAAATATTATAAAATTTTAATATATACATTTTTTTATTAAAAAAGAAAATTATAAAAATTATTACTGATATCATCATATGCTTTGTTACTATTCTAAATAATGGGTATCTTGAAATTGAAAATAAATAATTTACATTTTAATTATAATATGTTATTATCAGAAATCGGACCATAAACTTCTAAAAGTAGTTTATAAAAGAGACAATATAAATATTTAATAAGATTTGAACCTTGAATTTATGGAAGTATTTAATTAAAAATGAAATGTTCCTTGGCTTTGCCTCTGGTGTCTGGTATACACGAAAACCAACTAATTATCCTATATTTTTGTTCATAATAGCATAGAATAAACGATTGTGTTACATATTTATTAATTAACTAGTTTACTAAGCCGCGCTTCGCAGCGGCCTTATAATATTTTACAAATTTTAAAATATTTACCTTACTTTATACAATTTTTTTAAATTAATATTAATTTATACAATTAATTTAAATATTATACAATTTATAATATTTATACAATTTATACAATTTATACAATTTGATTAGGTTTATAATTTGATTATTATAATATTGTTACCTTACTTGAATTAAATTCTAAATATAATTAATTTTTATATATTTATTATCATTCCAGTTAATTCGAATGTAAATAAGAAAATTTAATTTTATTTAATTAAAATAGAGGAGCTAAACTTTGTAAAAGTAACAAAAAATTCCTTCATTAAAATCTATTTCAGAAACAATTATGATTCAATTATTTAAATAAACTAAAACTAAAATAAATAGTTGTTCAATTAAATTGTAAACATGATTGATTTTTACATATTTAATATCTTTGCTATAAATTCGAATGTTAATAAACAAATTAATTTTTATATAATTAAAATTGAGAAACTCCAGTTATATAATTTTATTAGGTTTATAATTTTTAGAGAACTTATTTTTTACAAGTAAGAGTTATAAAAGAAAATATTAAAAAGTTTTGATTTTTTTCTCTAAAAAATAGGAGCTAATTGAGGAAGTTTTGATTTTAATTTTTCAAAATCGAGGAGCTTTAAAAAATAAATAAATATGAATCGAGTGATTCTAGAGCTCTATATTATTATATTATTAAAGATGAAATTTTAAAATTTTGGTAGTCGGACGGACAGTCGGTACTTAATGATTTTACTTATTTACCCTTACTTATTTTAAAAAAAAACTATTACTAAACTAAATAATATCATTATTTATAACCAATTACATTTTCAGCTAAAATATATTACATTTTATATTTTTTCTAACAAAATTATCTCTTTTTCTTAAAAAAAAAAACACGTGCAATTACCTTTTCAAACTGAAACAGGTTACTATTTATATTTTTCTTTACTAAATAATAACATTATTTATAACCAATTACCTTTTATATTTTTTCTAACAAAATTCTCTCTTATTTAAAAAAACAAATCACGGGCAATTAATTTTTTCACGTAAAACATGTTACTATTTCTATTTTTCCTTACTAAAACCCCCTATTTTCCAAAAATATCCCGGATAAACCTTACTTATTTATTTTGAAACCTATTTTAGAATTTTTAATTATGGGCACTTACCTTTTCATCTAAAACATGTTACTTTTTCTATTTTTTTTATTTTTTAAAGAAACTATTATTAAATAATAACATTATTTATAACCAATTACTTTTTTCAGCTAAAATACATTACCGTTTTTAACAAAATTCTCTCTTTTTAAAAAATAAAAAATAATCACGGGCAATTATTTTTTTCAACTAAAATATGTTACTCTTTCTATTTTTCCTTACTAAAAACCCCTCTTTTTCCAAAAATATCATGGACAATTCCTTACTTATTTATTTTAAAACCTATTTTAATATTTTTAATTACGGGCAATTATATTTTCAGCTAAAACAAAGATTTTACTCTATTCAAATCTTTAAATAAACGCTGCATGTCTACACCATAAAATCCAACAAAAAAGGATGTTGAGTAAGATTAAATTTAGAAAACATCATGTTTCCCCCGAGAAAGTAATGGAGAACAAATATTGTGAAGAATTAGCTGAAAAAATTCAATCCAGAAGCTAGCAAAATAGAAATCATATCGAAGTGCAAAATTTTGTAAATCAATAGCAGAGATAAAAAATCTGATAAGCGTAGGATAAAAAATCTGTCTTGGTATGTATGATTATTATCCGTCACAAGGATCGAATGATCCTCTAGATTAAGATAAGTTCTATCAAAACTAACTGATTAGTCTTAATAAGTATCGATCATTACATAAATTCATAAACACAATACACAAAAACATAAAATACAAAGCAACCCCCAAATTATTTGATTAAATTAAAAGTGAGAATACGCAAACGCAAAACACTAAACTGATTGTAACAATCAACAAAAAGGTGTGTCTGGGTTCAAAATCTGTAACACCATAACAAACATTAGTTGACTTGTAAAATAAAAAAGAAATCAAATAAAGCTATTGCATAAATTCATATAATATTGTCATGTTTTTCAACGCACTTGCATGGTCAAATACAAAAGTAATAAATCTATTAATATGTATAATTACAAATTACTTAAAACAATATATAAAAGAAACTCTGATCAATTGGTACACTGTAAGGCCATCCAAACTTAGGTCTAACAGTTTAGTTTAAAATATCAAAATTCATATTCAAACTAATATAACAGAGTAGTAGTATGTAATTGGATTAAAAGTTCATGTTAAAGGAAAATAAAGATACAAATAAGGTACAGTTACTAAACCTTAGACACCGTAGTCATCTCCTTCATCCCAACATTGTTTATGAAATCTGTCAAAACAATTAAACATTGTTAGTCGGTAGGTCATCACATAAACATAACACACAACAAACATAACATAAAAAAAATTATCTATTAAAATTGACTAAAATAAAGTAAGAGAACATGAAGAGATAATTAAACAAATTGGAGAGTTAATACGCTTGTATTGATTTATATAGAGATGAGGATGAGATACATTCCCATAATTAATAAGGAAAAAAAAGAAATTTAATTTTATTGAGTTAAAATAGAGAAGCCCTAGAAAAAAATAAATATTTCTTTTTATATAAAAATATAAAGATATAATAAAGAATAAGATAAAGATTTTAAAAAAGTTTCAATTAGAGGTATACTTACCTTTTATACAATTATTTCTTTTATACAATTTTAAATTTAAAAAGGTTTAGATTTTTCTTCTAAAATATAGGACTTAAATAAGTAAGTTTTAATTTTAAAATTTTTAAATATAGAGCTCTAGAAAATTAGATAAATATGAATCGAGCGATTCTGGAGCTCTTGGAGATTTTCCTTTATATATATAAAAGATTTTTAGAATACTTGTCTTTTATAAGTACTATATTTTCTACAAATTATGAATTAAAAAAGAAAATTTCAGTTTTTAATATTTAAGATAGAGGTGCTCTATAAAAATAGATTAAATTGTATATTTACTTTCCTCCATCAGTAAAGATTTTAAATGCAATAATATTAAAATTGTATATTTACTTTCCTCCATTAGTGAAAATTTTAAATGTAAGAATATTAAAATTGTATATTCACTTTCCTCAATTAGTGAAAATTTTAAAGTCAAATTGTATATTTAGTTTCCTCTATTAGTAGAGATTTAAACGGAAATTGAGACATTTTCTAATTAAAATTGTATATTTACTTTCCTCCATTAGTGAAAATTTTAAATGTAAGAATATTAAAATTGTATATTTACTTTCCTCAATTAGTGAAAATTTTAAAGTCAAATTTTATATTTAGTTTCCTCAATTAGTATCAAATTGTATATTTAGTTTCCTCTATTAGTAGAGATTTAAACGGAAATTGAGACATTTTCTAATCTTTGGTATTATTAATTCAAAAATTTGAGAAAATTAGAAAAATAGATTCAAGCGATTTGAGAGCGCCACCTCACCGCCCTCGTCTTCTCCTTTATATAAGTATATTGATTAATTTGAAATTGTCTAAAATTTAAATATTTAATAATTTTTGAAGTCTATATTATTTATATACTAAGAGTAAAAATAATAATTAGGAATTATTACGGTACGTCAAGGATTGAATCCCAACAACTATCTATATTTTAATATATTTTCAGTGTAACATTATGTTTGATTGTGTTCGCAAAAGTGTGTGGTTGTACTATTAAACAGTAAGTACTTTAGCTTTTTACTATGAGGTTACTTTGTTTTCACCCGTAGCAAGTTGATATCCCTTCTAATCTAAATTGCAACATCTAATTCAAAAGTTTAAATTAAATTAAAATATAATATAAAAAAATGTGTTGTAATTTTATTTTCTCAAATTTTAAAGGTTGTATCTATAAAATTAGCTTTGCTTATAACCCGACGAGATAATTTATTACTCCTCCGTCCCTCTCATTTCTTTACCGTTTTTTACACACGCATTTTAAGACTCCAATAAAGTATAGTTCTACAACTTATTTTTAAAACTTTCTTTTTCTAAATAAAAATTTAAACATTATATTTTTATTCAGAAGAAGAAAAAAATTTAAAATAATTTATCGAAATATATATTAAAGGAGCATTAAAATGTGTGTTGAGCCCCCGTACCCCAATGTAAAGAATTGAGGGGGACGGAGGGAGTAATATTTATTTAATTTATTATATTAATTAATTTAAGATTTATATTATTTTTCTTTATAATACTAATAATAAGATTAAAAAATTGACTTAACTTTATTATAATTATATTTTTTTCTATGTAATTAATAAGTGAACTTTTGCAAATATCTTACTCAATAAAACTTCATTGTTATCCAGTATAATTCAATAAAATTATATTAAAAGACTTAAAATTAAAATAGGATTATAACAATTTTATTATTTTTGTAAAAAATAATTCTGTAATTATATTGTTGGTTTTTTTTTATATTTTTAAGAAAAGTAAGAAAACATTATATACATGATGTTGATTGATACTTGGAAAAACAAAAAAACATTACCCACATCCCTCCGTCCCATTCATTTCTTTACACTTTTCCTTTTGGCATGTCCCATCCATTTCTTTACATTCCAAAAATTTCCAAAAATATTAAAGTTTTATAATATATAAATCAACTACTTCCATTACTTTCCTCCCCTTTACTTATTTTATACCGACGGGTCTCACCACTTTATTCATTTTTCCTACATTTTCTACTACTTTACTTATATTCCTTAACCTCAGTACCCAACCCAAATATAAATAATTGGGCGGGACGGAGGGAGTACAATATTTGTGCAACTCACAAATAACATAAAACGAATTAACTCCTTATATATAATAAGCGTAAGGGAGATCTTATCTAAAACTTTGGTCGGTCACTGTACTACCAAAAGTATACGATCCGTTGGATTATAAAACTATAAATATTCAAATCGATGAGGACCGTCAGATATAATATTAAAAATTGTATTTGATTAATAATAGGATAGTATTTAAATACTAAAAGGTGTATTTTGATAATTTAAACCTATTATAAATGGGTTTTCTATATTGAATAAAAATCTTTATGTAAAAATTCGTAATTATCTTTTCTCTTTATTTTATGGATAGTTCCAGTTAGATAATAATTATTAAACCATCATTAAATTAAAGATAATTTTGTAACCTTCGCGTGGGCTATAAAATCGTTAAAATCTGTTGTCTAAAACTCAAGATAGAGCCCAAGAGCCCAAACAATAAAGTTATTATCTAAATTTTAATAAATATTTTTTTATTATCGTAGCACCAATTTAATTTTTTTTCCTAATTCTTTTAAATTTATAAATTCTTTGTTTATTTCAATAAAATATTAAAATCGATTTAAGAAAAAATTAAAATCGATTTGGTCCGTGTACGATCAGTATACGACCAAATTAATAATTATAGATCGATGAGAATTGTTAGATCTAATATTAAAAAGTGTATCTGATTAATAATAGAATTATATTTAAATACTAAAAAGTGTATTTCGATAATTTAAAATTTTTCTATGTAAAAATTCTTAAATATCTTTTCTCTTGAATTTATGTATAGTTCCAGTTAGATAATAATTGTTAAACCAAATATCAAGATAACAATTCATATCGATTACAATGATACCCTGCATTATAAGAGACTTAGGAGAACTCGAATAAATATAAACACTTTTTTTTCTGAAGGAACATAACAATTCGATTAATCCAAATTATAATTATATTATTTTACATATAACAAACATAAAAGGATAATATCAAAATATTATTAAAATGTTAAGGGTTTCATATTCATAAACGATACTTTTGAATATAATACTTATATTAAAATGTGTATTTGATTAAATGTAGGATTATATTTAAATACTAAGAAGTGTGTTTTGATAATTTAAACCAATTATAAATTGATTTTCTATATTGAATTGAATTCTTTCTATATAATAATCATAATATGGATCTTATCCCAAATTTTGGTCGTAGACAACCAAATTAATAAGGGCCATTAGATCTTAACTAGATAAATGAAAATCGTTAGATCAAATATTAAAAAAGTTTATTTTATTAATAATAGGATTATATTTAAATTCTAAAAGGTGTATTTTGATAATTTAAACCAAATATACCAAATATAAATAAGTTTTCTATATTGAATATAATTCTCCATGTAAAAAATTCGTGACTTTCTTTTCTACAATTCCACCTAGATAAAAATTGTTAAACCATCTTTTAATTAAAGATAATTTAGTTATCTTCATGTGGGGTGTAAAATCGTCAAAATTCTTTAAAACACAAGATAAATCCCAAATTAATAAAGTGAATATTTGAATTCTAATAATAATTATTATGTCATCATTATTTTAACACCAATTTAATTACTTTTTTCTAACTATTTTAAATTTAGAAATCTATGTTCAAAAATTAAAATCAATCTAAGAAAAATTCAAATCAACAAAGAATATAATAATACGAGGATAAAATTTTATAAAATTGTGCATATTTTTAATCCTATTTTATTAAGTTTTATATCATAACTAATCAAATATTATTTATTATTAAATAATAAATTATACGTAAATGGTGATTTTGTTTTATAAGAACTCATAGAGACCTAATTTCATTGTTAGAGGAACTATATTCATATTAAAAAAAACCTTATTTTGAAATTTTAGACTCAGCTACAGAAGATGCCAAACTTTTTAAACGTAAATTATTAAATTCGAAATTTTAAAAATTTGCTAATCAATTAGTATAGTACTTTTCTGAAAAATCGTACTTTACAAAAAATATTATCAAATAACATATGTTTGCAAGAAAAAATGAAAAAATTCTTATTTTTCAAAAAAACCTATAAATTTTAATATGTTGTTGGTATATTCAAACCTTAGATCATTCTACATGATAATTTTACTGTTATATCTAATGTTTTTCAACAATTTAATTTGAAAGATTCAGCGATTATGGATTGAGGGATCAAACAAATCGACCAAACTTAACTTATAAGGAAGCTTTCATTATTTAGTATTTAATATAATAACATAGATATTTACCGGATATACTATAAAAAAATGAAATTTATATAAAATTTTGATCATGGTGTACTACTTTAAAAGAAGAACTATTACAAAAAAAATTAGATTTTAATTGATAATTTATTTTCTCAAAAGTTCAAAGTTCCCGCATCTTTAACATATTACAAAAAGTAGTATATTATATAAAATTATAAATATTAAGAAAAATTAATGATGTTATCATGGTAGTTTGGTCCTAAATACCGCCAAAACATTCTCAACCGTTAGATCCAATACTTTTAAAAATACATGATCAAGATTATATCATATAAAAAGAAGTTATTATCTAAAAATGATATAAGTTAAAAGATATTATATTAGGATTGGATTTTCTAAAAAGTAAAAACATGAAAATATTTGTAATTAAATAAGGAAACTCATTTAATACCAAAATAATAAAAATCGTTTAATGTTAAATAGATAGGTGAAAACATTTAGATTTAACATTAAAAACGGTATTTGGTTAATAAAGAGTATTCTAATAATCTAAACTACATATAAGTAGATTTCTTAAATCGAATAGAATTTTCAACATTAAATTTCGTCACTTTATTCTCTTTTTAGTTTTAGAATAGTTTTTAATTGAAAAAAACTATTAAACACAACTAAATTAAAGATTATTTTGTGAATTTCATGTGGACTATAAAATTGGCAAAATCTAATTTTTATAACTCAATATAAACAAATATTAAATTGAGTGTGTAAAATATAAAAAATATCAAATTTTTTTACTTTAATTTTTTTGGCTAAATCTTTTTTAACAATAATTTAATCATGTAAACTAATAACTTTTAAAAAATAACATATGTCTGCAAGAAAAAATGAAAAAATTCTTATTTTTCAAAAAAACCTATAAATTTTAATATGTTGTTGGTAGATTCAAACCTTAGATCATTCTACATGATAATTTACTATTATATCTAACGTTTTTCAACAATTTAATTTGAAAGATTCAACGATTATGGATTGAGTGATCAAACAAAGCGACCAAACTTATAAGAAAACTTTCATTAATTAGTCTTTAATATAATAACATAGATATTTACAGGATATACTACAAAAAAAATGTAATTTATACAGAATTTTGATCACGGTGTACTACTTTAAAATAAGAACTATTACAAAAACAATTATATTTAATTGATAATTTATTTTCTCAAAAGTTCAAAGTTCCTGCATATTTAACATATTACAAAAAAGAGTATATTATATTTTAGCAATAAATATTTAAAAAAAATTATAAATTAAAAAAATTATAAATATTAAGAAAAATTAATGATGTTATCATGGTAGTTTGGTCCTCTATACCGCCAAAACATTCTCAACCGTTAGATCCAATACTTTTAAAAATACATAATCAAGATTATATCATATAAAAAGAAGTTATTATCTAAAAATGATATAAGTTAAAAGATATTATATTAGGATTGGATTTTCTAAAAAGTCAAAAAATAAAAATAGTTGTAATTAAATAAGGAAACTCATTTAATACCAAAATAATAAAAATCGTTTAATGTTAAATAGATAAGTGAAAACCGTTAGATTTAACATTAAAAACTGTATTTGGTTAATAAAAGGTATTCTAATAATCTAAACTACATATAAGTAGATTTCCTAGATCGAATAGAATTCTCAACATTAAATTTCGTCACTTTATTCTCTTTTTAGTTTTAGAATAGTTTTTAATTGAAAAAGAACTATTAAACCACAAATAAATTAAAGATTATTTTGTGAATTTCACGTGGACTATAAAATTGGCAAAATCTAATTTTTATAACTCAATATAAACAAATATTAAATTGAGCGAGTAAAATATAATAAATATCAAATTTTTAACAATAATTTTTTTGGCTAAATCTTTTTTAATAATAATTTAATCATGTAAACTAATAACTTTTAAATATTAAAATATTCATAAATAAATATAATTATAAATATTAAAAAAACAATCGTGTGTTGCATGAGTAATAAAATTATAATTATAAACAAAATAATTATAAATAAAATTTAAGTAACCGTGCATCGCACGGACTATAAGCTAGTTCATGAAAAAACGTTATCATTGATAAATCTTGTTTGTTCACTTAATCGTACTCTTTTTAAATTCTAAGTTGTAATAAAAGAACTGCAAATAAAGAATTACAATTATAATATAATTTATAATTTTATTTTTTTAATTATTTTTTATCGTAATCCATTTTTATCGTAAGTTGTAATAAAAAAATTACAAATAAAAGAATTATAATAGAATTGAAAATATTAATATTTATCGTAGTCTTTTTTAAATTATAAATTATAATAAAAGAATTACAATTATAATAGGATTCAAAAAAATAATATATAATTATTGATGAGATATGATTGTAGGGATGAAATAGAAAAAAAGGTGTGAACCAAATTTGATATAAAGTACCATGTAAATTACTGTTGAAAAAGAATTACAATTATAATAAGACTTATAGAAAACAATATAAAACTGGAGGTGAGATAGGATTCTAGGGGTCAAAGCAAAACGAAGGTATGAACAAAAAAAATTGTGAATCAAATTTAGTACGGTTAAAATATATTTTAAAATATATAGATAAAAAAACAAAATATAATATATTTTGTAATATTTTGTTTGCAAAACATATATGGTCTCCAAGTCTCCAATGAAATAGCGGTCTCCACTAAATTTTTCTGTAATATATATATATATTCAAATTTAATAATTCAGACCAAATATTCATAGATTTTCAAAATCGGATAAAATTCGTAATTTTCGTTTCCTATTATTAAAAAGGGAATAAGGGATAATAAGATATTACTAGTTTAAAACCCGTGCGATGCACGGATTGTTATTAATAATTATTATTTTTATTATTGATGTTTTAATATTTATTAATTTGCATTTGCTAAAAAAAATAAGTAGGTGTGTTAAACTTTTTTAAATAATTAAAAGTATTAAAATAGATTTTAAAATAAATTAATAACTGTTTGCCCGTGATATTTTTGAAAAGGGAGGGGTGGAAAAATAGAAAAAGTAACATGTTTTAGCTGAAAAGGTAAGTGTCTGTAATTAAAAGTTTTTAAATAGATTTCAAAATAAATAAGTAAGGATTTGCCCAGGATATTTTTCGAAAATGAGGGGTTTTAGTAAAGAAAAATAGAAAGAGTAACATGTTTTGTTAAAAAAAAAAATAGCCCGTGTTTTTTTTAGAAAATTAGAGGATTTTGTTAGAAAAAAAATAAACAAAGGTCATGTATTTTAGTTGAAAAGGTAATTGGTTAGTGATAGTTTTTTAAAAAAATAAGTAAGAGTAATTAAGTAAAATAACTAAGTACCGACCGTCCGTCCGTCCGACTACCAAACTTTTAATGTTTCGTCTTTAATAATATAGCTTAAAACCCATGCGATGCACGAATTGTTTTTAATAATTATTAATTTTATTATTTATATTTTAAATTTTATTAATTGCATTTATTAAAAAAAATAAGTAGGTGGGTTAAACATTTTTAAATAATTAAAAGTATTAAAATGGATTTTCAAATAAATAAGTAATGGTTTGCCCGTGATATTTTGTAAAAAGAGGGGTTTTAGTAAGAAAAATAGAAAGTAACATGTTTTCGTTAAATTTTAAAAGATAGAAGTAACGATTTGCCCGTGATATTTTTGAAAAAAGAGGGGTTTTAGTAATAATAAAATAAAATAAGTGACATGATTTAGTTGAAAAAAGTAATTATCAATTAAAAGTATTAAAATAGATTTTAAAGTAAATAAAAAAGGGTTTGCTCTGATATATTTGGAAAAGGAGGGATTTTAGTAAGGAAAATAGAAAATATAACATGTTTTAGTTGAAAAAGATAATTGCCCGTGATTTTTCTAGAAAAAGAGGGGAAATGTAATTGCCAATTAAAAGTATCAAAATAGGTTTTAAAATAAATAAATAAGAGTTTGCTCATGATATATTTGAACAATGATGGATTTTAGCAAGAGAAATAGAAAAATAACATGTTTTAGCTGAAAAGGAAATTGTCCGTGATTTTTTTAGAAAAAAATGGGAATGTATTTTAACTGAAAGGTTAACTAATTATAATAATTTTTATAATAATTAAATAAACAATTAAATAAGGCAAGTACCGCATCAAAAAACATGTACCAAAAAACAGGTACCAAAACTTTCAATGTTTCGTCTTTAATAATATAGTATAAATAGAGAGATAAATTTATAATATTAGTATATATTTTATGCTACTAAATGGAATTGCACGTGATATTTTTGAGGTTTTAGTTAGAAAATATAAAAATATATATACATTTTGGAAAAAAAAGCTATTCGGTTAGTCATTAATAATTATAATATTATTATTTTTTTATTAAATAGAATTTTTCGTGATATTTTTGGAAAATTAGAGGTTTATTTAGAAAAAATAGAAAAGTAGAAATTTTAGTTAGAAATTATAGAAAAGAATATACATTTTGGCTAAAAATGGTAATGAGTTAGTTATTAGCAATTATAACCTTATTATGTTATTTTATTAAATGAAAATGCCCGCGATATTTTTGGAAAAAGAGATGTTTTAGTTAGGAAAAATAGAAAAGATATTCTATATAATAATTTTAATATTTTATCTAACGGTTCTCATCGATTTGATGATAAATATCTAACGGCTATGAATGGAGTGACCAGACTACAAAAATTTTCAGGACCAGACTACAAAAACTTTCAATGTTTCGTCTTTAATATAATAGTATAGATTACAATAGGGGAAGGTATCGATTCCCACCTATGCTATATAAAATAAAAAAATTATATATAAAAATCTATAACTATACTACAAAATTTATAATAGTAACGATTTAGAGATATAATTTAAAATATTATCAAATGCCAAGAACTCGAGACTCATTCACAACTTATTTAAATATAATATTTTAATGTAGTAAATTAATACAATTTATGCATAGCGTAAATTGAACCAAAATCAAATCAATAAAAAAAATAATTTTTTTCATTATGGAAAAAATGTGCTCCACTTTAATTATAAGATAAATGAAATATATTGCATTTCGCGGTTATAAGTTATCTATGTTAAACTGTTTTAAACAAAACATTGTTTAAACATTTAAATATTTAAATAATTTAAATATTTAATAATTTTTGAAGTCTATACTATTATATTATAACTAAAACATTGAAAGTTATCTAAATTTCTCTTTTTGAAATTTATTATATTTATATTTATTTTTTACATTTTATTCCAATTAATTTTTTTAATTTGTCATTTTTAAAAAAACTCTTGAGTATATGATATTTTTCCCAGTTCAAACTTCGAAGTAACAGAGGCTAACAAAAAAACAAGCCCAGGTGAAAATGGCACGCCGCGAAGTAGACAATCAGAGCTCTAGAAGATTCTTCGTGGCCGTGCACGTCGGCGCTGGCTATCACGCGCCGTCGAGTGAGAAGGCTCTTCGCCTCGCCATGAATCGCGCTTGTCTCGCTGCCGCTTCTGTTTTACAAAAGGTCTATTTCTTAATTATTTAATTATTTATCCTATGATTAATTAGGTTTTGTGTAATTATGCTGATTTGATATAATTGAATGTTTAATTAGGAGAGTAATGGATGTTTTGATGCTGTTGTTGCTGCTATTCAAACGCTCGAGGTATTTTCATTTCTATAAACATGTATGTATATGTTTTTTTTCGTTTTTTATGTATATGTATGTAAGTGTAGCTGATTGATAATGTGTTTAGTGTTTGTTTTTGCAATTCCGTTGCTCGATTGAAGTGAATTGAGTTTCGATGTGAATGTCGGAAAATTGAGCGTGTTTACTGTGATAGTAGTAGTAGCTTGCTTTGTTTCGAGAGATGTAATGTAGTTTTTACTGTTTTTAATTGAAGGCTTATTTAGAGAGAAAAAAATGAAGAGAGAGAGGTAGAGGTGTTATTGATGTAGGATTGGTAGTAGGTCGATGAAGGACTCGATTAGACTGATGTACTTGTTTATACTTATTTGATTTTTGTCAGAATGATCGTGGTTAGGTTGAGCTTAGTATTGGAATTAAGGTTTATTTGTTTATTTTTTGTGTGTGGTGCAAATGATGTATGAGTAGGAAGGCTTTGAATTAAAGGGAATTCTATATGGTATTCACAGATTGTTAGCCTTCGTTGATGCCATAAATCTTTAAATCGTAACTGTGGCTGACATTTTTTAAGTTTTAATAGTTCTGTTCAAGAGAAGACATGTGAGTAATGTCCATACTAATTCAATTTCAGGATGATCCAAGTACGAATGCAGGGCGAGGTTCAAATTTGACTGAAGATGGCCATGTCGAATGTGATGCTAGCATCATGGATGGTTATTCAGGAGCATTTGGGGCTGTTGGATCCGTTCCAGGTACTTGCAATTTCGATATATACAAGATTTTTGTCATGTTTGTTAAATAAGATTTTCTGTGAAGTTGATGCTCAAAACTGAATCAGGTCAGTGGGCAGTCTTCTGAGCTAAGTGCACTGGATGAGGACTGCATCATGGATACGGTTGGGGTAATTTGTGTTGATTCCAAAGGAAACATTGCATCTGGAGCCTCAAGTGGCGGTGTTGCACTGAAGGTGATATATTTGCCATTTAAGCATTTGCATTCTTTATATACAGACCACATTGTCTGTCATGCATCTTTTCTCCTTTAATGCGTGTTTAATGGTGTGAGTGTCCTAATCCTGATGCGGGCACCATAAATTTATTATTGCTTAGATAAAGAGTGCATTATCTGCGAATCAGAGACAGCCTCTTTCTCTGTTTTTTTTTGTTGCCCTTAAACACTTCGTTAGTTTAAGATTGAAAAAGTTTCTTCTCTTTAATTGTATGTGTCTGTAAATTACGATTACTATAATAATAGTAAGAGTCCCAGATGTATATTGTTTCAAACACCCATGGTATACATATACCATGAATTTGGTACCTATTTATTGATGCCACATGTATCTGGTACATACTTGAGACCCTAACATACTTGTCAACTTGTCAAGGCGTAAAGACGAACAAAGACGATAGGGAACCGCCTGGACGTCTAGGCGGTAAGGCGTCCGCCTAGGCGTCCATTAGACGAATTAGGCGTTCTACTATATTTATGCATATATATTACATATTATATACATGTATTTCAGTTTTGTGTGTGGTTTGAAATAAAAATATAAAATTTTCATTTTGCTATATAATTTTATTAATGAAGCAAGATTTTTTTTAAGTTGTAATAATTTAAAATTTTGCGTTTTTAAAATCGAAACCGAACTGATTGCAACCGAACTGAGGTTTTCAAAATCGAAACCGAAACCGGTGGTTGTTTTCGATTGTCAAAACCGAAGATTTTCGATTTCGGTTTTATCCAAAAACTGAGCTGAACCGAACCGTGATCTCCCCTAACTAGGGGTGTTTACGGATTGGTTTGGTATGGATTCCTATTTTTTTCGAACCAAACAAATATAAACGGTTTTTTTTAAATCAAAACCAAACCAGACCTATTAGATGTCAGGACCAAACCATATAACAACGGATTGATTCGGTTCCAAATCACTGTTTGAACTTCATAATAATTTACATTTTTTATTTTTGTTAAACTTACAATAAATTTGTGATTTAAATAAATGTAATGTAAAATTTAACACATATCAATATTATATTTACATATATGTATTACTATACATATATATCAACATTTAGTTTACTTATTGTGTTCATATAATCTAATTGAATTCAAATAAATATGAAAAAAATTAATTTAGCATCAAACTACAACATATTGACAATTAATTCAATATAATACATATAAATTAATTTAATATTTTTATTATATATGTATATATATTATATACTATAAATAATAGTATTAATTAATAATTATTTACTAGAATTTTTAGCATATTATTATATAACTGTCCGGATTGGTTTAACTGGTTTTAATATATTAGAAAACATGACCAAACCATTTATGTGTAAACGGTCTGGTTAACTAACTGAACCATTAACAACAATTTTTACGATTTTGATTTTTGTTGGTTGAGATTGCTGTGGTCCGGTCCGGATTTACGATTTGACGAATTTTTTGAACACCCCTAATGAATACGGAAATGGAGAGCGACTCTAGTGTACATAAATTATTTTCACTTCAAGTTTGTCCACACATACATTGGGTATTTTATTTTATGAATTTAGTATCTTTTAAGAATGATGGTTAAGAAGAAATAGAGAAATTAGAAAAATCGGGCACTAACCCGAATTTTAAAGGGGAAGAAAATAAATGAAAAGATAAATAAAGTATATAATTTGTATCCATGTTCTCGAAATATTTAAGTAAAAAATAAATAAATATTTTATATGTTTTTTTCCTAAATTTTAACTACAAAAGCAGGATGCAGTGAAGTAAACGATGAGAATATATTAAAAAGACTTGCTGATATAAATACTTTTTGTTACTAAATTTGGATTCGAGTAGGGTTATGTAACCCAAATTTGATTTTATCAGACATAATACATGACATGACGTATTTTAATTCATGAGTACATATATGTAAGCGGGTCTCATTTCAAGCCTGACACATAAGAAATTGGTAATAATTTTCCTGATGTCTCTAACTCTCTTTTTCATTATTAATGAAATTAATGTACTACAGTATTATAGGACACTGGAAAAAACTTCACTTTGATAAACAGAACAAAGCTGAGATTATGAAATACTACAAGTACAGTGATACAAACCAAATGAGATGAATATATTAGTACATCAGGACTCACTAGAAAGGACAGTCGTCCCCCATCTCCCAATGCGGTATGTGAACTACCTTGGGTACGTGAGAAATTTTGTACTGATCTACACCTCTTACCCTATGCATGAATGCTCCAGGCATACTATCAAAACAGAGGGATTCCAAGGCAGCGAGGTATCTCAACCCTTCCGGAAGCATCTCCAACTTCGGGCAACTATAAATAACTAAATCAGAGAGATTTGACATGGCTCCTTCTTCCACCCTCCATTGTTTTAAGCCTTCCAATACACAGAGACGTAAATATTGAAGTTTGGGGAAACCATTGGCTGTACATACCATCTCTGCTCCCATATATGTATTTTTATACAAGTTAAGTGTGCATAGGTTGGGAAGTTTCTCTAGTAATATCATTGGGTCTTCCTTCATCCTACAGGCGTACAAGTTCAATTCACTAAGACGAGAAGAGAAGCGAGTGTAGTCATACTCTGGAAATTTGCATATTGGACCATTTATGTAAAAAGCATTGGTGAAACAACACTCCAACAATGATACCAAACAGAGTTCTTCGCAATGAATACTAAGATTTGAGAAGCGCAATTCCCTGGACTTTGTAAAATTAAGAACAGACTTGCATAAATCAACATCTCTCTTCATGTAGAAAGCCCCACTTAAAACTTTGAGCTTTCGTAATCCAATGAACTCATACGTATCACAATAATCCGAGTGATAATGGTATATCACTTCTAGCTCATCCAACCCTTTAAATCTCAACTTCTCAACTACTTCAAGATTTACAGGAAGGGACAAATACTTTAAGTGCTTTAGCTTCCATAGAACATTTGCAAACATACCCACTTTAGACCTCCAAATATCAAGGATCTCTAAATTTCTCAAGTTGCTTATGGAAGATGGCAACTCTTCCACGCTACAATTTTCTAATCTCAAACACTTAAGGTACACTAGCTCTGATATAATTTCCATATCCTGCTTAGTAAAATCAAAATGATACACTGAAAAAATTCGGAGCAACTTAAATTTTTGAAGACCAAGGATTTTTTCTGGCCACCGACACCTAAATTCAGTATTTATAACAAGAGATCGAACATGTGAAATCATATCTTTATCATAAGGTTTTAACATTGATTTATTATATGAATTAACACATAACCTGCGTGATATGCTTGCTCGGGGGGGTTCATCACATTGGGGTTGTAAATCAACAACCTTGATGAATTTTTCCTCCTCTGCTTTGGACAAGCATAAGTCTCGAATAAGATCATGAACACTGCATCTTCTGTACTTTGACCATGAAATGTCTTCATCTTTCTTTTTTTTAACTTGAACAAGACTTCTATGTGCTAGTTCATCCAAAAAACTTTCAGCTACATCCAACAACATCATTCCTTCTGCTTTATGTTCTAACGATATCAAGCCTTCTGCCATCCAAAGGATGTAAAGATCCTCAGTGTTGATTACTTCATCCTCCATGAAATTCGCAAAACAGAGAAAACAATGTCTCAAACGAGATGGTAAACTATCATAACTCAACCCTAAAACTTGTCTCACTGTGTAGTATTCATCATCTTTGGTTACTCCTTCGCCCTCTCCTAAGTAAAAAGAAATATCTTTTTCTATCATCTCCCACTCTCCCAACAACTTGCCATTAAGAATTCCTCCTATCGATGAAATAGCTAGTGGTAAATGTCTGCATTTTTCGACCATGTTCTTTCCTATTCTTTCCATCTGAGAGGCCAGGATTTCGTCTGAAAACATGTATAATTTGTAATCACTAATAAATATCCTAAATTCCTAATTAAAATTTGACAGTGTGTATAAGTTTGTCCATATTTTAGCACCTAGTAAAAAAAAATGAGTTATTACAAACTAACCTGATAAAATGTCGCTTATTCCTGCTTTTTTGGAAAGAAGTTGCCATCCCTCCTCAGTTGTCAGACCCTCGATTTTATGAACATGGCCTATTTTAGCCACTCTTTCGTTACGAGTTGTGAGTAAAATTTTGCTACCACTAGTTGTCTCTCCAACCGGAAATGCATTTTTGAGTCTTGTCCAAGAATCAAATGTCCAGATGTCATCAAGAACAACTAGACAATTGTTTTCTTGTTGAACTTTGTAAAGTTCTCTGGCCAATTCTCCATCATCCATACTGTCAACTTCTTTCTTTCTTGTATCATGGATAAGTTGTTTTAAGAGTTCCTTGAGTTTCGTTTCCGGGTCAAATTGTTGAGTAATACAAACCCAGGCAATTCTTTTGAAATGAACTTTGACTTCAACATGATTATAGAGTTTTTGAGCGAGGGTAGTTTTTCCTTGTCCACCCATTCCGCAAATTGAAATAACTTCAAAACCCTCGTCTTCCTTCTTCAAACTAGAGATCAATTGCTCCAAGTCCTTCTCCATCCCCACAAAATCTTTTTCAACAATATGAGAATAGAACACCCTCTTACTTTTTAGGTTGATGGCTGAATTTGAGGTTTGTCCTTGTTGTAAACCTTGTGTAATACCATAAGTTTGTAGACTTGCAGTGAGACCGGTGATGTCGTCTTTTATAGCATCGATCTCCGTAGAAATGTTGTGGCGACTTACTCCTTGACTCAACATGCAAGCGAATCTCCGTAACATCTTCTTAAAACCTGATTTTTGGTTCTTTGTTGCAACTTCCATTGCAAAAATCTCGATAACATCTTCTATTTTAAAAGCAAGCTCCCTGATTTCAGCAACCCATTTTTGTACTCTTTTATCGTGATTTTGTTTCTTGTCAGCTTCCTCTAAGAAACATTGCATCCGCTCCAGCTCACGTTGAATTTGCTTAACTTTGTGGCTCACTCCATGTAAATGTTTGATTTCAGAAATTAACAACTCTCCAAGTCTTTTCACAGCGAAAGAGACGACTGTCTCAGCCATATCTAAAATAAAACAAGATAGACAAAATGAATGTTTGATACATTCACTACGCCCCTTGGAGTTGGACAGTAATGTGAAGAGAGAGAGAGATGGTTGGACAGTAATGAGTCTAATGACAGTAATGTGAAGAGAGAGAGAGAGAGCTTCTTTTGTGTTTTGGGAGAAAGGCGGTACAGTAATGTGAAAAGAATCAAAGATATTTTGTGTTCACTGCTATTATTTCCACATCTCTCTCGAGTTTTTAGCGTTTAATGTCCGGAATTGTCTTCATTTTTAAAAGAAAGTGACCCAACAGGACATAGCTATCAAAGGGACAAAGGCAAGCATATGCGGTGGACCCACCATGTGCAAGCAGACCTTGTTTGCATTGCACAGAAAACGTGAAACAAAGTCACGTTTATGACAATACGCTGAATTATCTTTCATCTTTAGCTTAATAAACGCCAAGCGAAGTAACGTTTTTCATTTTCTCAATTGTTATGATTGTGCACAAAAACGTATGTTTAAGTGGCGTTATGGTGTACTATTTGGGGTCATTTTTTTCAATTGTGCTATTTGAGGCATTAAAATTATCATTTGTGTTATATAGGGCCAACACCCTTTTTAATGGTACTAAATTTGGTTCCATCTTTTTTTGGTTTCACCCCTAGAGTCCTAGCTCACATAGAACTAAAATCCTATATCACATATAATTTAATATTATTTTTTAATCTAAAAAATATTATCAGTACTAAAATACATTAAAATAGAATTTACCGTACTTCGTCAGTTATTTTAAATCTATAATCTTTATTAATAAGCGAATCACCTTTTTTATGGTACGAAATTTGATTTTATCTTTTTCTGGTTTCACCCTAGAGTCCTATCTCACATAAAACTAAAGTCATATATCACATGGAATTTAATAATATTTTTTAATTAAAAATACATTATCAGTACTTCGGTACATCAAAATAGAATTTAGGGTACTTCGTCAGTTATTGTAAATAATAATCTATAACATTTATTAAGAAGCGATCACCTTTTTTATGGTACCAAATTTGGTTTCATCCTTTTCAGGTTTCACCCCTAGAGTCCTATCAACTAAAATCCTATATCACATAGAATTTAATATCAATTTTTAATATAAAATATATTATCAGTACTTAGGTACATCAAAATAGAATTTAGGGTATTTCGTCAGTTATTGTAAATAATAATAAGTCAAAATTATAATAATATTATTAATATTATAATATCTACAACCTTTATTAATATAACTAAAATTCAATATCACATATCTATCTATAACATTTATCAATAAGCGAAATTCAATGATACCAAATTTGGTTCCATTTTTTTGTTTGGGTTTCACCAATAAAATCATATCTCAAATATAACTAAAGTCTTATATAACATAGAATTTAATATTATATTTTGATCTATAATATATTATCAGTACTTCAGTACTTTAAAATAAAATTAAGGTAGTTCATCAGTTATTTTAAATAATAATAATATTTATTATTATTATTATATAAAAGAATTAAATTTTAATATCAATTAATTTAATAAATTTAATCTATAACCTTTATTAATAAGCGAAATCCAATGATACCAAATTTGGTTCCATTTTTTTGTTTTGGTTTGATCTATAAAGTCATATCTCACATAAAACTCAAATCCTATATAATATAGAATTTAATATTATATTTTAATTTATAATATATTGTCAGTACTTCGGTACTTCAAAATAGAATTTAGAAATAAAATTTTAATAAAAATTAATTTAATAAATTAAAAAATATTAATTAATTTAATAAATTATCTTGGCCCATGTTATCATCTAGTTTAGCTAAAGAAAAGAACAATTTGCTTTTCATGATGGTAATCTTCTAAGAGCAATTCAAAGAGAATCATAATGTGTTTTTTATAAATATTATTAAAAATTAACCTCCTAATGATTTAGGATATTATAAGGAACGACAACTTCAACAGTACTTCTTATTATTATTATATTATTAAATTCAAATTTCACCTATATTTTTTATATTGGAGGAAAGAGAAAAAAATGAATAAATTTAAAAAAAATGAATATTTTATTTAAGAAATGACTTAACAATCCACGTGCGTAAATAGAAATTTGCAAGAAATGAGCGGACTAATGCTCATCAAGAATACAACTTCAATGTAAATGGTCCCCCTCGAGATGCACAAAAAGCCCTTCGGGTCGGGTTTTATCCGGACTTTAAAAAACCCGGGCTTTTTAACGATCGGGTCGGGCCGGGCTTTTTCAAAAATCGGGTCGGGCCGGGCCGGGCTTTATCCGGGCTTTAAAAAGCCCGGGCTTTTTAACGATCGGGCCGGGCCGGGCTTTTTCAAAAATCGGGTCGGGCCGGGCCGGGCTTCCTCTAAAATATGAGGCCCGTTTTAGGCCCTCGGGCCGGGCCGGGCTTTTTTTTAATATGCTTTATTGAACTTAACCTGATCGTGAACCATACAAATCTCCTCGTACATGACCATTTCAAGAAGCACATACACTACACTCAATAAATCTTCTGAACAAAAAGGTTTGTTACTATTAGTCTTCTAACTTATAATCACTGAGTCGGTTGAGTTGAGTACTTAGTAGTTAGTACTACTTAGTACATACGAGCACTCGTTTATAGGGTATGATCTTATCTGAATCGTATCAATTCGATCAAAAGTCAAATTTTACATAACTGGATCAATATTCAATCAAATTATAAGTATTCGGAGTTAAATATCATGGTTTAGGGTTGATTTAGGGTTCGGGTTAAACCCTAAACCCTAAATTATCAAGTACATCATGTTAATTGTTAAATTGTCAAATTTTACATATCTGGATCAATATTCAATCAAATTGTAAATATTCGGAGTTAAATATCATGGTTTAGGGTCGGTTTAAGGTTAGGGTTAAACCCTAAACCCTAAATTATCAAGTACATCATGTTAATTGTTAAATTGTCAAATTTTACATAACTGGATTAATATTCAATCAAATTGTAAGTATTCGGAGTTAAATATCATGGTTTAGGGTTTAGGGTTGGTTTAGGGTTAGGGTTAAACCGGGCTTTATACGGGCCGGATAAAAGCCCGGGCTTTTCGGGGTTCGGGCCGGGCCAGGCTTGATGAAAAATACTAGGCCCGTTAAGGGCCCTCGGGCCGGGCCGGATCGGGCCGGGTTTTTTTCGGGCCGGGCTTTTCGGACTTTTTTTCGGGTCGGATTTCGGGCTTCAGGCTTTTTGTGCATCTCTTGGTCCCCCGACGATAATAGCCATCTAGGCAAATAAAATGTAACTCGCATTAACGCGGTCACTTCCCCCGTTATGCTCAACTCAGTGATTAAAAAAACAACCTTGAAATGTGGACTCCAGACTAAACAATTCAAATGTATCTATTGGTGTCTTTGCAAACATACTCTAAAAAAAGAATTTAATAAATAACATTTAATAAATATTATTTATTGGTGCTTCAGCTTCCATAGAACATTTCTGAACATACGCACTTTAGACCTCCGCATATCAAGGATCTCTAAATTTCTCAAGTTGCTTATGGAAGATGGCAACTCTTCCACGCTACACTTTTCTAATCTCAAACACTTAAGGTACACTAGCTCTGATATAATTTCCATATCCTGCTTAGTAAAATCAAAATGATACACTGAAAAAATTCGGAGCAACTTTAATTTTTGAAGACTAAAGATTTTTTCTGGCCACCGACACCTAAATTCAGTATTTATAACAAGAGATCGAACATGTGAAATCATATATTTATCATAAGGTTTTAACATAGATTTATTATATGAATTAACACATAACCTGCGTGATATGCTTGCTCTGGGTTCATCACATTGGGGTTGTAAATCAACAACCTTGATGAATTTTTCCTCCTTTGCTTTGGACAAGCATAAGTCTCGAATAAGATCATGAACATTACATGTTATGTACTTTGACCATGAAATGCCTTTATCTTCCAATTTTTTAACTTGAACAAGATTTCGATGTGCTAGTTCATCCAAAAAACTTTCAGCTACATCCAACGACATCATTCCTTCTGCTTTACGTTTCACTGATATTTTGTTAGAATACAATATATGATCCTGGAAAATGCAATCCTCTAACACCTTGAGGTTTTAGAGCGACTGGTTACTCAACATGGTATCAGAGCTCTGGTTGGCGGGGGTCACGAGTTCGACTCCCTGCCACCCCCAATATTCTCACAATTTACGAGGGACACGAAAGGCAAAACTAAACCCCAAAGATGGGCGCCCGTGATCCACTCTTCAACCCAAAAAATGGGATTTCGAGTGAGGGGGAGTGTTAGAATACAATATATGATCCTGGAAAATGCCTTCCTCTAACACCTTGAGGTTTTAGAGCGACTGGTTACTCAACAATGTTGAGTAACCAGCTCATCTAAAACCTTAAGATGTTAGAGGAAGGTCCCAAATGGATCTTATGCTATATTTCAACACTCCCCTCACTCTGAAATCCCATTTTTGGGTTGAAGAGTGGATCACGGGCGCCCATTTTTGGGGCATTAATTTAACTTCGTGTCCCTCATAAATTGTGAGAATATTGGGGGTGGCAGAGAGAGTCGAACTTGTGACCCCTGCCGACCAAAGCTCTGATACCATGATGAGTAACCAGCTTATCTAAAACCTTAAGGTGTTAGAGGAAGACCCCAAATGAATCTTTTGCTATATTTTAACACTCTCCCTCACTCGAAATCCCATTTTTTGGGTTGAAGAGTGGATCACGGGCGCCCATCTTTGGGGCATTAATTTGCCTTCGTGTCCCTCATAAATTGTGAGAATATTGGGGGTGGCACAGAGTCGAACTTGTGACCCCTGCCGACCAAAGCTCTGATACCATGTTGAGTAACCAGCTCATCTAAAAACTTAAGGTGTTAGAGGAAAGCATTTTTCAGGATCATATATTGTATTCTAACACAGGTAACTAAATAAGACTACTTAATCAAAGTGATTAGAACAATCTCAAGGAGACCACTTACTAAACCAACGTAATCGGGTTCAATAAAATTACATTTGCCGGACAAAGTGAATGTTGTATAGATTGTCGACAAGCTTGTTGTGAAGGAGGTGTACCACCCAGTGAAACCTGCTTTAATGCTTGCGTTCTCAAATGCCCTGATGCTCCTACCTGCCCCGATTGCACTGCTTCCATCAATTTCATTGGTATGTTTGATCCCTCCTATGTAAATTTGTATGTAATTTCGTTCGAAATTAAACGGTATAGAATTAATGGCGGAACTAGAATTTGAAATGACTCGGTGCTGAACAGTAAGTAATTGACTTTTTACTAATTATTCATGATTATTTTGATATTAAACTAAAATTTATATCATGTATATTAACATTGACGTATTTGTTCATGTTGCAGGTAAGCGGACTGCGCCGACGGTACAAGCTAAAAAGGGGAAAATTTAAGACAAATTGTAGACTGAATTTATATAGTTTTGAATTTTGTTGAATTTTATTGTGGAGCTTATATGGCTGGTAAATTTTATTGAGGTTGTATGGAATTATGAATCGAGTACTAAGAAATTTATTATTTTTTTGGGAGTTTCATCATTGCAATATTATAATTTTTTCCGTCCCCCGGTGAAAAATTAAATGTCTAATACATAATATATAACCAAACCAACTAACGGAATAAAAAATTGAACGCCATTTTCCGGGATAAGATATGAGATTTTCATAAGAACATTTGACAGTTATTTCAAAAAGTTCCATTTCTTTCTTTGGATAACTCTGGTGCTAAGGATAATCTCTTATTGTCCGATTCTCGCTCCAAAGAATAGATATTTGCAAAATATAAAAGCCAAAATATTTAAAGAAAAGAATAGTAATACTCCCTCCGTCCCAGTTTTATTGTCCATAATTTCCTTTTTCGTTCGTCCCAAAACTATTGTCCACTTTTAGTTTATATGGTAAATTATGTTTTAATTATGTTAATTTTTATGAAAAGCAATACAAATTTTTGGTAACTATGAGTTTATTTAATATGATTGAATAAAAGATGGGTTTTTGATGGTGGACAATAAAAGTGGGACGGAGGGAGTATCATTTTTTGCATATATAATCCCCTCCTCAAAGTGTAAAATAAGAATATACATATATATATATATATTCACTGGATATAAGAGATTTTGTTAATAATTTTGCGAATCTTTTTAGATTTTATTTCATATATTTTATTAGATTCCTTGAAAACACTTTTAGATAGTTGAAACTTGAAAGATGAAAGGCATACGCCTCATTTTGAAGGTTACAGGAAGACGACACGTATGTTAAGAAAAAATGTAAATTAATAAGGAAAAGTAAGGAAAAATGAATAAAGTGGTGGGACAACCAATATTTAATGTATAAAGTGTGTATAAAGTAGGTATAGTGGAGGATAGTAGTGAATCTGATTGGATTTTATATTATAAAATGTTACTATTTTTTGTATATAAAGAAATGAGAGGAACGTACTAAAAAAAGTGTAAAGAAATGAGAGGGACAGTTGGAGTAATAAATTATATAATCAATAGAGATATTTTTTGTGGCAAATGTAAGCCCAATAATTAAAATTCCTAAAACTAAAATATTTAAATAAAATTTAAATCATTTCCTGATTTTCCTCATTTATTGTGCTCCATCTATCTATCTATTACTATATATAATAGGCCAACACAAGGGCAAAAGTTGCCAATTAAATGGTCGCGAAATTACCGTTTTACCCTTTTCTTTTGAAAAATAACAAAAATGCCACTTGTATATTATTATACAAATTTTTTTTAATATATGTGTTACCACAGAGAATCGAACCTCTAACCTCCTAACAAGATATCCATGAGCTTAACCACTATGCTACATGTCTTTTTGAGTTTATTTCAAAAAATTTATTAGATAACCCACGTCTTTTATCTCTTATATTATTTATTTTTACTTTGATGATTGAATAAATAAAATGTTAGTTTGAATTATTTATATAAACTAGCTTCAATACCCGTGCAAGGCACGGGATCGCTCTAACCGACAAAACTTGATGTTATTTTGTAATGATATTTTCTAGTTCACGTCAGTTTAATTTTGCGATGATAAGTATTCTTCAGTTTGCTGTGGTGATCCCGCCACAAGTTCGAACTTGTTGGTGGTACTATGTGCCATGATTCAGAAGATTTGCAAGGAAGATTGGTTTGGTATTAGTCCGAAGAAGATTTTGTTCTTAGTTGAATGTATTTGATGATTAGTTTTATAAGCTAATTAATAATCAGATAGGAATTACTTGAAGGTGTCAAATAAAGGCTCCATTTTGAAAGTATCAATACTCTCCATAATTCTCAATATGCGGCCGGAGTAGTATACTTGTCCTTAATGCATGAGGTGACGGGATTGAGATGCACATAAATTTGTATTCAAAAAAACTGTTCGATCTGGTTAAAAAAATCGGAAAAAATCTGATTAAAAAAAAGTCCACCTCAATTGGATCCAGCCCGCAGGCTTAAACGGATCACATATTTTTCACAAAATCTCGGTCCGGTTCGAGCCGAATAAACCCAAATTTAATCTCGATTTGGACGTAGTCTTGATCAGTATAAAAGTCCAATCCAAAAAGTTAGAATTTTAAATTAAATCTCAGATTAAAGCTTAAAATTTTCAATTAAATCCGAAAAAATAAAATTAAAAAAAAGTTAAAGTTATCAATATCTAAAATAATTTGTAAAAATCTGATTTTGCCCCTCCTGATCCGACCCTATCTACGGGTATAAATATTTTAGAGGAGATTTGTCTCGGTTTAAAAAAGCCCGACCCTATCGGATATCGAAAAATCCGACCTGAATCCGGATTACGTTCATCTCTGGTCAGGGTAACAACTATAGAGGTGCTTAGATTATTACTTATATTATCTGATATGTATGAACCTAGTTGAGACAAAATGATTACTATTTTGTATTATTTGAGCTAGTCGTTAACATGAAAGCCCGTAGTTTTAATTCCCTACCCCATATAAATATTTTTGAAGTAGAATTAACATCCTGATAAGTATTGGATGCTCAGACTAAAAAGTGATATTATGTGACTAAAAATGCATTTGTACTTTGTCTTAAAATTGTGAATACAACGGAAAAAACATAATTGAATTTACTTAAAGAGATACGTGTCTATTGGATATACTTTATAACAATAACCACTTTTATTAATAATTAGACGAATGAAATTATCATGAAAGAATCTTGAATAAAAACTAAAGTGTAAAATAATATATGTGAAAGGCATAACCACACTAATGAGTTTTATATCACAACAAAAAAGCCCAAGTAGCTCAATGGTTAAATTTGTGACTTGAAATTCTTAGTAGTTAGTATTGAAGTGTCTTAGGTTCGATTCTCATCAAGATGAAGATTTTTTTATATTTTTATAACATTTGACTTTGGAGGGACTTTAAAGTAAAATTATGATGCATTGAAGGGTATAATTGTAAAACTACTTTGAATAAAATGAGACATGTTGTGCTATTATATATATAACTAGCATGATAGCCCGTGCAAAGCACGGACACCATTTAAATTCATAAAATGTTGTTGTTTTGATTTTATTATATAGACGATTTATAATTTTTGAAATACTATACGTCGTTAATGTGGTATTTTTTATGGACATTGGCAATAACTCAAATTTCTTACTTGAATTTCATATATGATCGTAACAATAGAATCACATCTAGCCATTTAAAAAAATAAATTGGAATGATTAAAAAATATGTAATTTAAAAGTCCAACCATGAGTCAGTAGACTCACGTGTTTATATATAAAGAAGTGCTAAATAAGATAATTTACATAAATAAGAAGCGAAAACTAATTATGGTCACACATTCAAATCTAATTTACATCTCAACCATCACCCATATTCACTCTTATGCCCCTTCCATTATCGGCGACCTTACACACCATCACTTACTTTACACCGATGTTATCACCATCTCATTCCATTTGTCATCAGCATTCATGATACACACACACACACACACACACACACACACATATATATATATATATATAATGTGTGTGAGTGGGCGAGAGAGAGAAATTATGTGTATAATAAACCATAATCACTCTACAATCTTTTGTTGTCACCAAATCGACCACCACTCCGAAAGTAACTTATGGACATGTTTGTCGCAAATTCCAGTCTCATTCCTGACCACACCTCCAGTAATTCATTCATCCTTCTCTCAACATATCTAACTTTACCGATCGATGTCATTTTCACTCACTCTACTACCGTCAACACTATTACCAACAACTTCGAACATTTACACAATTCCAAATTTGGAATATTCTTATTATTTGCGTTCAAATTTTTTAGTGATTTAAGTTTAAATTTTGATAATTTTAGTTGAATTTCTAGTGACTTGCTTTGATGATGGTAATTTTGGTTGTGTAAGTGGTGGTGTTCACGTGGTTAGTGGTGGTGGCGTGGTAATGATCATGTAACAGTGATTTAATATTCTTCTAGTTCATATTAAAATTAGCTAAAATTTTGGTTTGTATTCATGTTCATTGTGATATATCATCTACTAAGTAGCATACTTGAATAATACACTGAGACGTTTTAAATTATTTTTAATATAGTATCCATATTCTATTTTTTAATAAATATTTTTGAACTAATTATGTGTTTTATCTAAATATTCATCTAATAACTAATATGAATTTCAAATCTCATCTACAATAATTTTTTGCCCCTTAAATTATCTTTTTATAGACTATAAAAATATTTTTCCTAATAGCAGTGAGAGTGGGGGTGTAATCGAGTCGAACACTGCCGAACTCGAGTTCAAACTCGATAAAAATATTATGTCAAGCTTGAACTCGAGCTCAAGTTTAATTGGTCCTCCAATTTTTACATTGAATATAATTCATTTTTTTAATATTAATATGATGGAAGTGTGAATTAGTAAATTACTAAATAGTCTGGAAAGCACTTGTTGGCCTATAATATATATATGTAATATATATGAAAATAAAAATGTAAAACATTATAACAATGAGTTATTGGTGTATGTAGTTAAGAGCATCTCCAACCTTACTTATCACTTAGGTTAAAAGTACAACTGGCAACTAAACAGTGTGATTTATAGCCAACCTCTGTGAATATGGTCACTCAAACCACTAATTGTTGTTGTTCAAAATTATAGCCATCAAGATATGGTTGACCATATTTGGCCAAGTCTTACAGATATGTAGAGACTTTCTCTACCTACTTTTTCTCTCCCTTGCTTTTTTTCTTTCTTTTTCTTTTCAGCTGCAGCTTCGATTTGCACCGACCGAAATTTTCAATATCCTTTTTAATATTTTTTTTTGTGAAATTAAAAATTATGGAGGCAACACAAAAAATTAGCTAGTGTTAGTATTAAAAATAATGCTAGAGGTCTTAAATTGGATATAAAAATAGATATAAAATGACATGTTTCATTATTTGATTATTTATAAATAAATGTATAATGTCATTTACATCATTTTCACAAATTAAAATATTTCAAATTGACATATTAGCAACTCCACATTATCTTGTACCCAATTTCGGCACCTCTAGCATTGATATTAATATATATATATTATTTTTCAATGAAAAAGTATTGTTTAAAATTATAAATATACTATTTTCAAAATATATCCAACCATTATAATCAACTCATTGGAGTACAATGCCTTACAGATTCAGTAAATTTTACCCAAATATTACTTTATATTATTTTAGCCAACCATTTTAGCTAACTCTATTGGAGATGCTCCAATGATTCATAAAATGGTTCTCAAAATTTCTTTGGTGTAGGAGATGTGAATATAATTCATTTTTTTAATATTAATATGATGAAAGAGCGAATTAGTAAATTACTAAATACTCTAAAAGGGCTTGTTGGCCTTTAATATATGTAATATAATATAATATATACCGGATGGATGGATGAGTTTTAAAATAAAGTTTAAATAACATACACATATTAACAGTTATTTAAGTATGGGGTAAATGAGCTTCAAAATTTTATCAAAATGGGCTATAAATTATTTTTCAATGAAAAAGTATTGTTTAAAATTATAAATATACTATTTTCAAAATATAACCAATCATTATAATCAACTCATTGGAGTAGATTCAGTAAATTTTACCCAAATATTACTTTATATTATTATAGTCAACCATTTTAGCTAACTCCATTGGAGATGCTCCAATTATTCATAAAATGGTTCTCAAAATTTCTTTGGTGTAGGAGATGTGAATATAATTCATTTTTTTAATATTAATCTGATGAAAGAGCGAATTAGTACATTACTAAATAGTCTTAAAAGGGCTTGTTGGCCTTTAATATATGTAATATAATATAATATATACCGGATGGATGGATGGGTTTTAAAATAAAGTTTAAATAACATACATATATTAAGAGTTATTTAAGTATGAGGTAAATGAGCTTCAAACTTTTATCAAATGGGCTCCTAGCATGATGGTTGAGGTGTTAACATAAAATACCTTTGCATCAAAAGGTCATGGGTTCAATTCTTGCTAATAACAATATTTTTAATATATTTATACATTATAGGGGTATATAAGTAATTTAATAAATGGCATAGAAAGCCATGTTGGCCCATAATAAGTACATTACTAAATAGTCTTAAAAGGGCTTGTTGGCCTTTAATATATGTAATATAATATAATATATACCGGATGGATGAATGAGTTTTAAAATAAAGTTTAAATAACATACACATATTAAGAGTTATTTAAGTATGGGGTAAATGAGCTTCAAAATTTTATCAAATGGGCTCCTAGCATGATGGTTGAGGTGGTAACATAAAATAACTTTGCATCCAAAGGTCATGGGTTCAATTCTTGCTAGTAACAATATTTTTAATATATTTATACATTATAGGGGTATATAAGTAATTTAATAAATGGCATAGAAAGCCATGTTGGCCCATAATATAGATAACTAGCGTAACAGCCCGTGCAAGGCACGGGCCTGCATAGAAACGTCAATAATTTTTTTGCGAAGAGGTCGATTTATTAACGTGAGGTTTGTGTAATCGTAATTTTGATCGTGTAAGATGAGAAGTGTGAGTTGTGCAGAGTAATAAGAAATTTTGTTGGCGAATAATGTAACTACTTTGAATGATGAACGTACCCTTGTCAGGTTTTGAGACTTGTTCATATATTAATTAAATAATTTCTCACTGAATTTGTTCATATATCGAAATAATTTTATAATTAAAAATACATTAGATGATAATATTTGCAATTTATTGTAAATTTGTAATATTGCGTACCGTTTTCATGAATCAAACACTTGTAAATTTGATTAGATTTCGTAATATTCAACTAATATCTATATGATAAAAGGCACATGATTATTTTTATCGATGTAAGAATGATTAGACAACATTAATGACTTGTGCATATATATAATTTCCAAACAACTATTTTTTGGTTCCATTTTTTTTCCCTTCATATAGATTGGGTTCATGTTATAATGACGTAAGTAAATGTTTCAACTCAATCATCATAAATAATTGAAATCCTAAATTTTAAAAATTCATATATAACTCAAATTGAATTATCTTATATATATTTCTCAAAATTCATGTATTTTGCGCAGTTATATAATTTTATAAATATATGGTACAAATTAATGAATTCTGAATCAACTATAATCTATACTAAACTATAATAAACAAAATGGGATTATAATTTATCATTTGGTTCACAACTCATATTGGATATCCTTTTCAATCACAATCGATACTGATGGGTCTTTGAAGTCAAATTGATTGGAACATCTAGATGTATTACTAAAAGTTATGCTACATAGAAGTTTAAGGTTTGAATCTCATCAACAACATATTAAAATAAACATTTATTACAAATATGTTAAAATTAACATTTACTCTGAACGGCTGATCCGGCAGAACAACTCAAAAATTAAAAAACATAAATAAAGGTAAAAATACGTGAACCACTTTTTACTATATTTAATTTGATTATAATAATTTAAATAAAAAAGTAAAATAATACAAAAAAAAACTCGTGCTTTGCACGTGTTATAAATAAATATATACTGATAAATATATCCTTTTTTAGACTTTTTTTTAAAAAAAAGTAATGTATATGTGATAACTTTATAAATGTCCAGGGATTATTCATCTATTTAAAAGTGAAAAATAACCATGATTTTGACCTGAATACTTATACAAGGTTATACTGTTTTTTCAATACAAATATTGAATGACATTTTTGTAATAATAAACTCAACCTTTTCATATACAAAAAATAGACTTTACTTGTATTTTATTGTGTATTAGCTTTAGTGTTGTAATTCGACGATGTCCTCAAAGCCCACAAACCCTATTTAGAATTTCATTTATCAAAATGATTTTATGATATTACGCATCCAATTAATATATTATATAAAATTCTATTATTATTAAAGACTTATACTTTTTTTAACATCATTCAATAATTTTGTACATACAGTTTGAATTTTTATTATTAAAACTTATAGTCTAACTGGTTGTCATTAATAGTTAGACAATTTTATAATTCTTATGATCGAGAAAAATCATATCTTATTTTCATCTATTGCATATTAATCATGTTGATTTTTTATTTAAGACATAGATCATGCTTTTGAGTTACTGTCTTTTTGGAATCAATTCAATTGTATCTTCTACATTTTCAAATATTTATCTTTTTAGTCGAATTATACATTTAAACCCCTCAAAGTCCAAATGTTTGATCAATAAAACATTTCTAATTTAACTCAAATATTTGATATTTTATATAATTAAAAATTATGATATATAGTTCATATTTGATGTAGTTATATATTATGTATGATTTTATAGATAGAATTTATATATTTTTATTTAAATAGTATAATACATTTATATATATCCAAAGAGAAAAATGAAAATGAAAATATTTTTTTATCCGAAATAATTTACATTCATGTGTAACATGTGAAATTATATCATATAAATTTTATTTTTCATACTCATCATTTATCATGACAAAGAGAGTGTAAAGATTTTATTTTTTACATTTATCATTTATAATGAAAGAAAACCTTTTTTGTAATTATATACTCCGTAATATTCTACATTTTAAATCATCACCCCGATTTTTGACTCGGACATCAATTGGGGGATTAAAATGGTGGAAAAAGTGAAAAAAATGACGAAAAAAATGAGTAAATTAGAGATATGCCGAAGTTAATAAAGAATGACATGTAATATTAGAAAATATCAACAAATGAAGTGTTTATTTTGAAAAGAAATTTGTTAAGAAATGAATGTGACGAACAAAGTGTATAAGCATTAGCATTACATAATTTTGATGCTTATTTTCTTAATTTTAAATTATAGATTTAACAAATAATGAGATACATAACATATACAATAGTTCTTATATTAGATCAAGTTCATTACTATATTTTATGTATAATTAATTAATTTTAATAATGTAAAATAGTGATATATAATATGATATAAAAATGTGAATTATCAACAACATAACTAAAGTATATTTAATCAAAAATATACAACTATAATAAAATTTTAAAATGATGATTGATCATTTACATATATATATATATATATATATATATATATATATATATATATAACGTAAATAAAAAATACAGATTTATATAAATAATATGGACCAATATTTCCTTTACTCAAAGGTTCAAAATAAAAAAATAAAAATATAGAATTAGAGGAAATAATGTGACTTATCTAATAAAATCTTTCAAGTAAACTCAAAAAATAACGTAGCATAGTGATTATGTTTTGGACTTCTTAGAAGGAGGTTGGAGGTTCGATTCCCTACGCCCGTGCAATGCACGGGCCTGTTCATATACGAAAATAATTTTCGCACAAATCAGCATCTTCGAAATAATTTTATAATTAAATATATGGTAAATTATAGTATTTCAACTTTATTTTATATTTGTAAATTAATTTTATAATATTGTATGCCGTTTTCATGAACCAAATATTTTATAATTTGACCAGGTTTAAAAAGTTGGATCAATATATCTATACGATAATAATTACATGATTATTATTATTATTAATTTCTTAAATAATAATTAAATTTCCAATGTCGTGAAAAGAAATTTATTAAAATGACATGATTATTATTATTATTAATTTCTTAAATAATAATTAAATTTCCAATGTCGTGAAAAGAAATTTATTAAAATGATCAATTAAGTGTAACATAAATAATTATTGTAGCATAATTGTTCGTGTATAACATAGATGTTTGTAAACTCATGTGATTTTAATGTAATAAAAGTATATTTGTAAAAAAGATAATCATGTATGTGAGATTATATAATATACATAATTGTTTTTTTGATAATCAAGTAATTCATTAATAAACGGTCATACCACATCTACAAAAATAATCAAAATAGAACAAACACGTAATAAAATAGATCAAATCAGAATTTTCTTCACCCCGAACTATGATTGTTGAGCAAATCATTCATTGTAGCACATCACTCGTTCATATCGCTGAAGTTAATTAATCGTAATTGCGACTCCATACAATCCAAATCAATGAACCACTATTATAAATCCTGCAGATCTACGATCTCGGATACTAAAACAAACCAAACCAAACTCTCACAAGGAAAGAGAACAAACCCGAAGAATGGGTAGAGAAAATCCACTAAACGGGGTACTAAAACTCTCAATAATGAGAGAGACCTATACAAATCGAAAACAAAATCAAAAGAAAACAGTAAAGAGGGGTCTTATCACCAACTTTTTGGTTAATGACAACCCCTTAAATAAAAATTGTGAGTTAAGATTTTTTTGGCGGAAGTATAGATAATATATATGAGCGGTTATTGTATAATCACAAAGTCTACAATACATGTCAATAAGACATTTTACGTTTTTATCATTTATTTTCGTGTTCGTGTAATTTCATGCATCAAAAATTAAATCAAACACTAAATTTTCGTGTCATAAATCAAATTTTTGTGAAAGATGTGAACGGTGAAGGAATGATAAAAAAATGGACAAATTAGTGACATGTGAGATTTATTAAAGTTGTAAAGAATAATATGTCTTTTGGAAAGATAAAAATAAAGGAGTGTACATTTCGAAAATAAAACTGTTAACAAATGAATGAGACGAACAAATTGTATAATAATTATTTCATAATTTAATGAAAAATATCAACGCTAACTTTCTTAATTTAAAAAATATTAACTAACGAATAATGAGATCCTTGTATCTAATATGTAATTTATATTAGATCAAATATTATTATTATATTTTATGTATAAATACTTGACCAGTTCAAATAAATATAAATTATATCAATTAACAATATAATTGTTATTTTTTAATTGAAAAGAAACATATATAATAAAAAATTTACAAACATGATCGGATATGTAGTTATATACAAAGCTACAAAAACAAACATAATGGTATATAAATAATATAAGTCAACGTTCTATATACTTAAAATTTAAATTATGAAAAGAATAAAAGGAGATAATGTGATTTACCTAATAGGAATTCTAAATTACAAATCAAAAGTTAACTTAGCACAGTGGTTAAGACATGAAAATTAATTAATTTTTAGCATAACTTATAGAAAGTGGCATTTTTGTGATTTTTCAACAAATAAGGGTACAATTGTAATTTCACAGCCATTTTTTGGGCTCAATTTGCCCTTAGACGCCATTTAATATATATATATATAAGTAGATAGATAGATTTACCTATATATATATAATAACGTAAATAAAAAATACAGATTTATATAAATAATATGGACCAATATTTCCTTTACTCAAAGGTTCAAAATAAAAAAAAAATATAGAATTAGAGGAAATAATGTGACTTATCTAATAAAATCTTTAAAGTAAACTCAAAAAGCAACTTAGCTTAGTGGTTAGGCTTTGGACTTCTTAGAAGGAGGTTGGGGGTTCGATTCTCTACAATAACAAATATTAACATATTTTTGCATAATAATATAACAATGGTATTTTTGTTATTTTTCAAAAAATAGGGGTAAAATCGTAACTTCACAAGCATTAAAATGGCAAACTTTGCCCTTGTGTTGGCCTATTATATATAGTAATAGATAGATAATAGATAGATTTGTTTTTCTTTTTTCCTTTTCAGCAAAATTACCGTTTTACCTTTTTTTTTTTTGAAAAATAACAAAAATGTCACTCGTATATTATTATACAAATTTTTTTTAATAGATGTGTTACTACAGAGATTCGAACCTCCAACCTCCTTCCAAGATATCCATGGGCTTAACCACTATGCTACATGTCTTTTTGAGTTTATTTCAAAAAACTTATTAGATAACCCACGTCTTTTATCTTTTATATTATTTTTTTTACTTTGATGTTTGAATAAATAAAATGTTGGTTTGAATTATTTATATAAATTTGTTTTTCTTTTTTCCTTTTCATGCCACTCGTATATTTTTATACAAATTTTTTTTAATAGACGTGTTACTACAAAGATTCGAACCTCCAACCTCCTTCCAAGATATCCATGGGCTTAACCACTATGCTACATGCCTTTTTGAGTTTATTTCGAAAAACTTATTAGATAACCCACGTCTTTTATCTCTTATATTTTTTTTTTTTTGCTTTGATGTTTGAATAAATAAAATGTTGGTTTGAATTATTTATATAAATTTGTTTTTCTTTTTTCCTTTTCATAATTTTATATATCTATATATTCAATCACTATATATTATTGCAGTTGTATGTTTTTAATTTAATATATATTAATTATGTTGATTATAATTCATAATTTATATTATACTTTATTTGAATTATATTAATTATTCATGCATAAAATATACTATTAAAATTCGATCTAATATAAGAAATATTATACACATTATATATCTCATTATTAGCTATTTCTATGATTTTTAAACTAAGAACATTAGCATTCAAATTATACAAAAAATTCGTCTACCTACTCTGTTCGTCGCATCCATTTCTTAACAATTTTCTTTTCCAGAATGTATTGTTCATTTGTTAACATTTTCTAAAGTAACATGTCATTCTTTATTAACTTATCTATATATTTTTTCAACTTCCTAACCCCCTCCCCTTCAACCCCAGCGACGTTCGTGTCAAAAATCGGGGTGAGTTTTTAAAATATAGGATATTACATAATATATAATTACATAATGATCAGTCAGACTGTTAGTAGACGATAAAGTTTGGGAAAATTGAAAATTACAAGTTTTGAAAATATAATTTCAAATTGTATTCCAAAAATTATTGTACGATTTTAAAAAAAAGTATAATCTTTCATAATAATAATAGAATTTTATAGAATACATTAAATTGATTCATAATGTCATATAATCATTTTGATAAAATGAAATTCTAAATAGGGTTTGTGGGTCCTTAACGACATCCTCTACAACATATACAATATTTCTTATATTAGGTCGAATTTCAATAGTATATTTTATGTATGAATAATTATTTTAATTCAAATAAAGTATAATAAAGATATATAATATAAAAGTATGAATTTTAAACAACATAATTAATATATATTTAATCGAAAACATACAACTGTAATAAAATTCAGTGATTGAATATATAGGTATATAAAATTACAAAAAGAAGCATCCAGGCCTGTAGATGAGTTGGTGAGAGCACTGGTTATTGACCAAAGCATTCAAGGTTTGATTCATGGGAGCGTGGGGAATTCTTCCTGCACTCTAGGGTCTGGCGTGATATCGGTTGGGGTGTCCGGAAAATAAAATTTTTGACCAAAATTAGGAAAAGATGAAAAGAAAAACTGATTTATATAAATAATACAAACCAATATTTTATTTATTTAAACATCAAAGTAAAAATAATATAAGATAAGAGAAGAAAGACGTGGATTATCTAATAATTTTTTTGAAATAAACTTAAACATGCATGTAGAATAGTGGTTAAACCCATGAACATCTTAGGAGGTTGGAGGTTTGTTTTTTGTACTAACAACTATTAATATATTTTTGCATAATAATATATGAGTGACATTTTTGTGACGACCATTTAATTGGAAATTTTTGCCTTTGTGTTGAGGTTTAATATATAGTAATAAATTGGATTAAAATGTGTAACTGTAAAACGATATTCCAAACACATTCTTAATGCATTTACTAAGTGTGTTAATATAATTTAATATAAAGATAAACACATGAGAGGAGTGCAGAATCAGTTCCCAAGTAAAAAACCAAAAACAAATAGGTGACATGAATACTCCAAACTGTAATAGGTGTTCATCTCCCAAGGTGTTTATTACAAACTTGGGTGATGTGAGGGTGTGCAAAGATGTGTCGGCCTTCAGCTTCTTTTTAAAATCCTCTATCTCATTCATGCATGTTCGATTATATTACAATAACATTGCATGCATATAACCTATTCATAACCTAATTTGCAAAAAAAAAAACCCAATCAATTCCCAAAAACATCGAACAACCGCTCTCTAACGCAAATTACCAATATACAAACTATCATTTCTCTGACACACAAAACACAGGTAAACCTGCTTATAATCACAAGAAGAACAATAGTACATTCGTGCTTTAAATTCTACATTATTTCAATCTGGTCTCAAAATCAATAATAGTCACTATAAACAAGTCTTAGAGCTTTGGCATAGTTACGTTTGTGATTCAAAGTAATTACACTATTCGTCAAAAAAATTATTTACTCCTCACTATGCATGAACCATACTTCTCATTTTACGCTCTCAAACTTAAGACTACACAATCCTTAATCTAATAAATCGATCACGACCAAATTTTTCACGATAAAAATTATTGACATCTCTATGCAGGCCCGTGCCTTGCACGGGCTGTTACGCTAGTTGTATAAATAAGGCATCAATATTCACTCACTCGCAAAATCTAATAACTGGTAAGAATAGATTTGAGTTTGTAATAAGAGCTTTTTTTTATGCGACAAAATGTAATATTTTATCTAGATAATAAAATGGAAGGAAAAGGCATGAAAATCCAAGCAATATTAGTGTTAGTCTTAGTAATGTTAAGTTTTGCTTTAATAACATTTTATATCTTTAACCGTTTCCAATAATTCCATAGTCACAAAGATCGAAACTTATGCAAAGTGGCATATAAGTTCAATAACATTTTTTTAATAGAATAATAATAAATCTTTTGTTCCGGTTCTTTCATATAGATAAATATAAAATATTTAATAATATCTTATTAATTTTTTTTTTAAAAAAAAAAATTCCACCCCAAAATGTTCTTTACTTGACTATATAAACAAATGTGAGGCTCATGGTTGTGACAAGAGCTAGTGTGTAGCAAAAATATAGCTAAACATGAAAGGCCTAAAAATTCAAATCGTTGTGATATTAGTGTTTGTATTAGTGTTATGTGTAAGTAGGGTTACATTTGCCGGACAAAGTGAATGTTGTACAGATTGTCGTCAGGTATGTTGCAAAGGAGGTGTACCACCCATCGAAGCCTGTTTTAATGCTTGCATTCAAAGATGTCCTGATGCTCCTACCTGCCCCTATTGCACTGCTCCCATCAATCTTATTGGTATGTTTGATCCCTCCCAAATTATGTATATGTAAATTTGCATGTCATTTTGTTCGAAATTATCGAAGTTAAATGGTCTGAATCAACGACGAAACCAGAATTTAAAATGACTTGGTAACAACATTGATGGATTTGATCATGTTGCAGGTAAGCGGGCTACGCGGATGGTACAAGCTAAAAAGGAGAAAAATTAACACAACTTGGAGACTGAATTTATGTAGCTTTTGAATTTTGTTAAATCTTGTTGTGAAGCTTTTATGGCTGGTATTTTGTATTGAGGTTGTATGGAATTATGAATCGAGTACTAAGAAACTTGACTAAATCTTTCTTTTTTTTGTGAGTTACTTGTAACACCCCAGTCCCACACACCAGTACCACATCGAGAAAGATTTGGGACTTCTGTTCAATTTATAACGCAAAATACTATCATTAAATGCACCAACAAATCATGATCTTTTCGGGGTCTATGGTGGGTTTGTCATTACCCAATTACCCAAGTTACTGCATTTGTGTTAGTAAGCTTTGTCTTATTCAGATTCAAATCGGGACTTACCCCAATTTGACCCGGACACTGCAATATTACAATTTTCTTCGTCGCTAGTTAAAAATTAAATATCTAATAAATAAAAAATTGGACACCATTTCCCAGGATAAGATATTAAGATATGAGATTTTATTTAAGAATATTTTGACGTTTCGATCCATGTTTCAATTACAATTCCAGAGAATACGATGCAACAGTGTACCGGTCTCTTCTTGGACAACTGATCAAGAATGGAGTTCTAGACATTATCAAATGATTCATATATTTTGTTGTAACATTTCTTGATCAGTTGTACTATATAATGTTTTTTATACAAAAACATTTTGAAAGTTTTGATTTAATAACATTTTATATCTTTACAGTATGATATACTCGTATATGTTTTCTTCGCATAACGCGGGGAACTAATAAATTTTTTGTTCCAATCTCAATACAGATAAGAATAAGATATTTAATGATATCTTATATATGTTTCCTTTGAATAACGTGGGGAACTAATAAGCGTTTTCCAATAATTTCATAGTCACAAAAATTGAAACTTATGTGAAGTGGCAGATAAGTTCAATAACATATTTTTAATAGAATTATAATAAATCTTTTGTTCCGGTTCTTCAATACAAATAAATATAAAATATTTAATAATATCTTTGGATTATTTTAAAAAAATAATTCCACACTAAAATGTTCTTTACTTGACTATATAAACAAATGTGAGGCTCATGGCTGTGTCAAGAGCTATTGTATTAAATTGACTTGGTAACAACATTGATGGATTTGATCATGTTGCAGGTAAGCGGTCTACGCGGATGGTACAAGCTAAAAAGGAGAAAAATTAAAACAACTTGGAGACTGAATTTATGTAGTTTTTGAATTTTGTCAAATCTTGTTGTGAAGCTTTTATGGCTGGTAATTTGTATTGAGGTTGTATGGAATTATGAATCCAGTACTAAGAAACTTTACTAAATCTTTCTTTTTTTGTGAGTTACTTGTAACACCCCAGTCCCACACACCAGTACCACATCGAGAAAGATTTGGGACTTCTGTTCAATTTATAACGCAAAATACTATCATTAAATGTACCAACAAATCATGATCTTTTCGGGGTCTATGGTGGGTTTGTCATTACCCAATTACCCAAGTTACTGCATTTGTGTTAGTAAGCTTTGTCTTATTCAGATTCAAATCGGGACTTACCCCAATTTGACCCGGACACTGCAATATTACAATTTTCTTCGTCGCTAGTTAAAAATTAAATATCTAATAAATAAAAAATTGGACACCATTTCCCAGGATAAGATATTAAGATATGAGATTTTATTTAAGAATATTTTGACGTTTCGATCCATGTTTCAATTACAATTCCAGAGAATACGATGCAGCAGTGTACCGGTCTCTTCTTGGACAACTGATCAAGAATGGAGTTCTAGACATTATCAAATGATTCATATATTTTGTTGTAACATTTCTTGATCAGTTGTACTATATAATGTTTTTTATACAAAAACATTTTGAAAGTTTTGATTTAATAACATTTTATATCTTTACAGTATGATATACTCGTATATGTTTTCTTCGCATAACGCGGGGAACTAATAAATTTTTTGTTCCAATCTCAATACAGATAAGAATAAGATATTTAATGATATCTTATATATGTTTCCTTTGAATAACGTGGGGAACTAATAAGCGTTTTCCAATAATTTCATAGTCACAAAAATTGAAACTTATGTGAAGTGGCAGATAAGTTCAATAACATATTTTTAATAGAATTATAATAAATCTTTTGTTCCGGTTCTTCAATACAAATAAATATAAAATATTTAATAATATCTTTGGATTATTTTAAAAAAATAATTCCACACTAAAATGTTCTTTACTTGACTATATAAACAAATGTGAGGCTCATGGCTGTGTCAAGAGCTATTGTATTAAATTGACTTGGTAACAACATTGATGGATTTGATCATGTTGCAGGTAAGCGGGCTACGCGGATGGTACAAGCTAAAAAGGAGAAAAATTAAGACAACTTGGAGACTGAATTTATGTAGTTTTTGAATTTTGTCAAATCTTGTTGTGAAGCTTTTATGGCTGGTAATTTGTATTGAGGTTGTATGGAATTATGAATCCCGTACTAAGAAACTTTACTAAATCTTTCTTTTTTTTGTGAGTTACTTGTAACACCCCAGTCCCACACACCAGTACCACATCGAGAAAGATTTGGGACTTCTGTTCAATTTATAACGCAAAATACTATCATTAAATGTACCAACAAATCATGATCTTTTTGGGGTCTATGGTGGGTTTGTCATTACCCAATTACCCAAGTTACTGCATTTGTGTTAGTAAGCTTTGTCTTATTCAGATTCAAATCGGGACTTACCCCAATTTGACCCGGACACTGCAATATTACAATTTTCTTCGTCGCTAGTTAAAAATTAAATATCTAATAAATAAAAAATTGGACACCATTTCCCAGGATAAGATATTAAGATATGAGATTTTATTTAAGAATATTTTGACGTTTCGATCCATGTTTCAATTACAATTCCAGAGAATACGATGCAACAGTGTACCGGTCTCTTCTTGGACAACTGATCAAGAATGGAGTTCTAGACATTATCAAATGATTCATATATTTTGTTGTAACATTTCTTGATCAGTTGTACTATATAATGTTTTTTATACAAAAACATTTTGAAAGTTTTGATTTAATAACATTTTATATCTTTACAGTATGATATACTCGTATATGTTTTCTTCGCATAACGCGGGGAACTAATAAATTTTTTGTTCCAATCTCAATACAGATAAGAATAAGATATTTAATGATATCTTATATATGTTTCCTTTGAATAACGTGGGGAACTAATAAGCGTTTTCCAATAATTTCATAGTCACAAAAATTGAAACTTATGTGAAGTGGCAGATAAGTTCAATAACATATTTTTAATAGAATTATAATAAATCTTTTGTTCCGGTTCTTCAATACAAATAAATATAAAATATTTAATAATATCTTTGGATTATTTTAAAAAAATAATTCCACACTAAAATGTTCTTTACTTGACTATATAAACAAATGTGAGGCTCATGGCTGTGTCAAGAGCTATTGTATTAAATTGACTTGGTAACAACATTGATGGATTTGATCATGTTGCAGGTAAGCGGGCTACGCGGATGGTACAAGCTAAAAAGGAGAAAAATTAAGACAACTTGGAGACTGAATTTATGTAGTTTTTGAATTTTGTCAAATCTTGTTGTGAAGCTTTTATGGCTGGTAATTTGTATTGAGGTTGTATGGAATTATGAATCCCGTACTAAGAAACTTTACTAAATCTTTCTTTTTTTTGTGAGTTACTTGTAACACCCCAGTCCCACACACCAGTACCACATCGAGAAAGATTTGAGACTTCTGTTCAATTTATAACGCAAAATACTATCATTAAATGTACCAACAAATCATGATCTTTTTGGGGTCTATGGTGGGTTTGTCATTACCCAATTACCCAAGTTACTGCATTTGTGTTAGTAAGCTTTGTCTTATTCAGATTCAAATCGGGACTTACCCCAATTTGACCCGGACACTGCAATATTACAATTTTCTTCGTCGCTAGTTAAAAATTAAATATCTAATAAATAAAAAATTGGACACCATTTCCCAGGATAAGATATTAAGATATGAGATTTTATTTAAGAATATTTTGACGTTTCGATCCATGTTTCAATTACAATTCCAGAGAATACGATGCAGCAGTGTACCGGTCTCTTCTTGGACAACTGATCAAGAATGGAGTTCTAGACATTATCAAATGATTCATATATTTTGTTGTAACATTTCTTGATCAGTTGTACTATATAATGTTTTTTATACAAAAACATTTTGAAAGTTTTGATTTAATAACATTTTATATCTTTACAGTATGATATACTCGTATATGTTTTCTTCGCATAACGCGGGGAACTAATAAATTTTTTGTTCCAATCTCAATACAGATAAGAATAAGATATTCAATGATATCTTATATATGTTTCCTTTGAATAACGTGGGGAACTAATAAGCGTTTTCCAATAATTTCATAGTCACAAAAATTGAAACTTATGTGAAGTGGCAGATAAGTTCAATAACATATTTTTAATAGAATTATAATAAATCTTTTGTTCCGGTTCTTCAATACAAATAAATATAAAATATTTAATAATATCTTTGGATTATTTTAAAAAAATAATTCCACACTAAAATGTTCTTTACTTGACTATATAAACAAATGTGAGGCTCATGGCTGTGTCAAGAGCTATTGTATTAAATTGACTTGGTAACAACATTGATGGATTTGATCATGTTGCAGGTAAGCGGGCTACGCGGATAGTACAAGCTAAAAAGGAGAAAAATTAAGACAACTTGGAGACTGAATTTATGTAGCTTTTGAATTTTGTTAAATCTTGTTGTGAAGCTTTTATGGCTGGTAATTTGTATTGAGGTTATATGAAATTATGAATCCGGTACTAAAAAACTTGACCGAAGCTTTTTTTTTTTTGTGAGTTACATGTAACACCCCAGTCCCACATCGAGAAGATTTGGGACTTCTGTTCAATTTCTAAGGCAAAATACTACTATTAAGTGCACCAACAAATCATGATCTTTTCGGGGTCAATGGTGGGTTTGTCATTATCCAAGTTGACTACATTTTGTGTCAGTAAGCTTTGTCTTATTCGGATTCAGAATTGGGACTTCCTCCAATTTTTAAAAAAGAACTCGAAATTTGATCCGGATCGTCACATTACATCACTGCAATATTACAATTTTCTTCGTCACTGGTTATAAATTAAATATCTAATGAATAAAAAATTGGACACCATTTCCCAGGATAAGATATGAGATTTTATTTAAGAATATTTTGACTTAGACGTGTTCGCTCACAAGTCACACCTTTATATATGTGAATTTACAAAGTATATACACCTAAATATGCCTAAATATTCAATTTTGTCAAGATGATTTTGTTATTGGCGGGGATGGAAGAAAAATCCGACCCGATGGATACCCAATCCATTTTGACTCGTTTGAATTTTACCGAACCCGATATTTTGGATTTGGATATGGATTTGGATCCAATTTTTAAACTCGAATGAGTTTGGATTTGGATTTGGATATTAGGTATTCCGATCCAAACCCGATCCAAAATTCAAAACCCGATCCAAATCTGATTCAAACCCGAAACCCGAAAAATAATCCAATTATTATATTTTTTTAATATTACTTTTTCAATTTTAATTTATACTTTTGTTATATTATTCATTATACCCATAATCCATCCATATCCAGTACTCAACCCAATTGTCTAATACCTACTTACGTTACATAACAGTAACACTCATAGAATCATATCAATTAGTCTCATACCTCTAGGGGTTGAACACTTTTGCAGTTGGATAGCAATTTGCCGCATGCTTGGTTCTCCCTAACATTTAATGAATTTTTAAATTTCTATTCTAGTACCTCGTGTTTGTTTTAATTTGTGGATTAAAACTCTAAAGTCGAAATTTTAATTGTATTTCATAAGAATTTGTAAAAAAATAAATTTGTACCCTAAAGTACTTTTTATTTAAAAGTAAAGTTCCATGAATTTTCGGTTCAAAGGAAAAGTTGGTACGAAGTTAATTTTTGTTTATTTTAAATTTGAAATTTTGGATTTGGATAAACCCAAACCCGATCCGAAACCCGATGGATTGAATTTGGATTTCAATTTTAAAATCCAATTGGATTTGGATTTCAAAAAAATATTTGAATTTGAATTTGGATAGCTCAGAAATCCAACCCGATCCGACCCGTTGTCATCCCTAATTATCGGATACATTTTCTATCTCCTGAAATGTTTAAAGCATTGTCCTCGTAATACTTGTGAAACAAGTATTCGGGAACCGCAATACATGTCCTCGTCAATATATCACAAAGTTATAATTGGCGTTTCGATCCATGTTTCAATTACAATTCCAGAGAATACGATGCAGCAGTGTACCAGTCTCTTCTTGGACAACTGATCAAGAATGGAGTTCTAGACGTTATCAAATGATTCTTATATTTTGTTGTAACATTTCTTGATCGGTTGTACTATATAATGTTTTTTATACAAAAACATATTGAAAGTTTTGGTTTAATAACATTTTATATCTTTACAGTCTAATATACTCATATATGTTTTTTTCGGATAACGCGAGGAAACTAATAAGTGTTTTCCAATAAATCCATAGTCACAAAGATTGAAACTCATGCAAAATGGCAGATAATAATAAATTTTTTGTTCCAGTTTCAATACATATAAAGATGAGATATTTAATGATATCTTATATATGTTTTCTTTGAATAACACAGGAAACTAATAAGTGTTTTCCAATAATTTCATAGTCACAAAGATTGAAACTTATGTGAAGTGACAGATAAGTTCAATAACATTTTTTTAATAGAATAATAATAAATCTTTTATTCTGGTTTTCAATACAAATAAATATAAAATATTTAATAATATCTTTGGAATTTTTTAAAAAAATAATTCCACACTAAAATGTTCTTTACTTGACTATATAAACAAATGTGAGGCTCGTGGCTGTGACAAAAGCTAGTGTGTAGCAAAAATATAGCTAAACATGAAAGGTCAAAAAATTCAAATCGCTGTGATATTAGTGTTTGTATTAGTGTTATGTGTAAGTAGGGTTACATTTGCCGGACAAAGTGAATGTTGTACAGATTGTCGTCAAGTATGTTGCGAAGTACCACCCAGCGAAACCTGCTTTAATACTTGCGTACCAAAATGCCCTGATGCTCCTACCTGCCCCGATTGCACTGCTTCCATCAATCTTATTGGTATGTTTGATCCCTCCCAAATTATGTATATGTAAATTTGCATGTCGTTTTGTTCAAAATTATCCAAGTTAAATGGTCTGAATCAACGACGAAATCACAATTTAAATTGACTTGGTAACAACATTGATGGATTTGATCATGTTGCAGACTTGCAGGTAAGCGGGCTACGCGAATAGTACCAGCTAAAAAGGAGAAAAATTAAGACAACTTGGAGACTGAATTTATGTAGCTTTTGAATTTTGTTAAATCTTGTTGTGAAGCTTTTATGGCTGGTAATTTGTATTGAGGTTGTATGGAATTATGAATCCAATACTAAAAATCTTTACCGAAACTTTTTTTTTTGTGAGTTACATTATATGTAACAGCTCATTTTCATATCGAGGAGATTTAAAACTTCTTATACGGTAAAGTACTACTACTAAGTACACCAACAAATCATGATCTTTTGGGGGCTGTGGTGGGCTTGTCGTTACTCAAATTGACTGCATTTGTGTTAATATACTTTGTCTTATTCATACTCAGAATCGGAACTTGACCCGATTTTTAAAAAAATACTCGAGATTTGACCCGAATCATCACATTACATCTTTGCAATATTACAATTTTCTTCGTCGCTAGTTAATAATTAAAATCTAATGAATACAAAATTGGACACCATTTCCTAAGATAAGATATGAGATTTTATTTAAGAATATTAGATTTTGTTTTTCCATATATAATCTCCTCTTCAAAGTGTAAAATAAGAATATACAAGTATCTTTTTTCCACCGCGTATAAGAGATTTTATTAATAACTTTGCAAATCTTTTAGATTTTATTTCATAAATTTTGTTAGATTCCTCAGAAATCCTTTTAGATAGTTGAAAGATGAAAGGCGTACACCTCATTTTGAAGGTTAATATTATGATTTGTTGAAAAGCCATAAATAATTATATCTTATATATAATTAGTACTAGCTTATATCCCGTGCGATGCACGGTCTTATTTAATATTTTCTTATTTTTTATTTAGATTTTAGTTATTATATATAATTTGATAAAATTTTAATATATATATATATATATTGGATTTATAAATCTAACAATATAATATTTAAATTTAATATATTATTGACGTAATCAATAGTAGTATTTTAGATATTAAAATATAAAATATTTTAAAATAACATATCTAATGATTCGTATTTTTTTACTCTTAAAAATCTAAAAAGGGATTCAAGTACAAATATCAAAATATGTGCTTGTTCAATATACCGAGTTTATTTGAATATACTATTACTTTTATTTTAATTAATTATCTGGTTTAAATTGAATGTTAAAAAAATTATAATAAACATAAATTTCATAAGTTTAATATAATAATATTACCAATATATCTATCTTTTGCCCGTGTTATTTTTAATTTGAACATGAGTTGTTTCAGTTAAAAAATATAAACAGGTAATATCCTTAAAAAGATAATTAGTTAATTATTAACAATTATATAAAATTATATTAATTTTTTTATATATACGTCTGCATTACTTTTAGAAAATTAGTTGTTTAAGTTAGAAAATATAAAAGAGGTAATTTGTTTTAGCCGAAAAGAATAACTTGTTATTTATTAATATTTATATAAAACAATATTACCATTGTATATTTATTTTGCATTTATTATATTTAGAAGATAAGTTGTTTTAGTTAGAAAATATAAAACACATAATGTGTTTTAGCTGTCGGTTATAAATATATAATAATATTACCATTATATATATATATATATATATTGCCCGTCTTATTTTTAGAAAATGATTTGTTTTAGTTAAATAGATATATGAAATAGGTAATATAATTTAGCTGAAAAAGGTAATTGGTTATCAATAACTTGGTTTCCATATATGTGTCGATGAGTTGTTTTAGGTAAAAAATATAAAAATAATGTGTTTTAGCTGAAAAAGGTAATCAGTTATAAATATATAATAATAGTACCATATTATATATATGTTGCCCGTTTTATTTTTAGAAGATGAGTTGGTTTGGTTTAAAAAATAAATATAAAATAGGTAATGTAGTGAAAAAAGGTAATTGGTTATTAATAAATTGATTATAGATAGGCCCGTGAATCGGCCCAAATACCGACCGACCGACCGACCGACCGACCGACCAAAACTTTTAATGTTTCGTCTTTAATAATATAGTATAGATAAGGGAGTTAACATGGTTTGATCGTCGGGGAAAAATTGTCATTTTAAAATTATTATTAGTAATTATATATTTATGAATATTAAATAAAAATTAAAAATTATGTTAAATTGGGCACTTATTACAAAAATATGAACGGGATTTGAAGATATTATTTTGTGAATTTTCCAAAAAAAAAATCAAAAAAGTTATATAGTGTAAAATTAAATGATTTTAAAATTGGAAAAACATGAAATTTCATGCAAAAAATACTGTACAAACTAAAATAATAAATATTAAGGTTAATGAAGTAAGTATCGTGAACTTAATGAGATTTGCCGATATTATTTACGATTCTTTCAGAAAGAAATTATTAAAATATTTTAATTTAATATAAAAAATACACAAATAATATTTATAAATTATCTCGTGCATTGCACGGGTTTAAAACTAGTATAACCAAAAGAGTCAATAGAGATATATTTTTATGTGACAAATATAAGCCCAATAATTAAAATTCCTAAAAGTGAAATATGTAAATAAAATTAAAATCATTTCCTGATTCTCCTCATTTTTTGCGCTCTATTTTATAAATAAGGCATCAATCTTCACTCACTCGCATCATCTAGTAACTGGTCAGAATAGATTTGAGTTTTTGGGACAAAATATAATATTTTATCTAGACAAAATGGATGGGAAATGCATGAAAACCCAAGAAATATTAGTGTTGCTCTTAGTAATGTTAAGAGGAAATATGTTGGTTTAGGGCGATGATAATTGTGTGGCGAGTTGTTATCAATTTTGTCAAGATGGTTCTGCTATTGGATACAACATTTTTTGTCTTCTGGAGTGTTTAAAACATTGTCCCGGGACAAAGCCAGATATCTCTGCTACTGTTATAAATGGTATATGTTGTTGGAGGAATTTCGTAACAACTCAAATCAGAGGTTGCTGGATTAACGAATTATGAAAATCGGGGGATTTAGAATTTTTGAATGTTTGGGGACTGGACTTGTATGATGACTTCTCAGAAATTGAATAAAGAATCTTCCTTTTTCCCGAGTGTCAATTGACGTATCATACAAGGTGCTTACGTACCCCTTTATATAGGGATCAAGTCTCACGTATTTCTTGGAAAACAAGTCATTGGATAAACCCATAAATAGTCAACGTTTATCTATCCACACCACGTTCCCATAAATAGTCCGGATTTATCCATCCACATCTCATTCCCATAAATAGTCTGGTTTTATCCATCCACATCTCATTCCCATAAATAGTCCGGTCTTCACACGTTTTTCTACAATCTCGCGGCATCTCCGCATTTCTTTCCATGATTTGAAGAATATCATTTGGAGATATTTTCCGTTATTCGTTGATTGAGATTGATTATTTACTCGTTTAAGAGAGAGGATATTACTTAGTGGTCAAGTAATTAATTATTAACCCAAATTAATAATTATTAAACGGAGAAATTTGGACTATGCCAAAATGTGGCATAACAACAAGCCTCTCTTCAGTGTATTTTTTGTGCAGTGGAGAACTAAAAATCTTCGAGCTTCCAAATTTCTTCGGTCACTTGGAGTTTTGTATAGTCCGAATTAGCGTACACGCTTTTCAAGTGTCATTGTCCACATAGGGATGTGTTTTCGTTTGTCCACGAGCCCTCGAGCTGAGACTTTAATAAGTTACTCAATTTCAAATTTCAGGCTTTCAGCCCATATCATATCCAATCCCACACGCTTTCCTACAATCTCGCGGCATCTCCGCATTTCTTCCCGTGATTGTAGGAATATCCCGTTCCAACCATATCACGTCCGGTCCCACACATTTTCCTGTAATCTCACGTCATCTCCGCATTTCTTCCCGTGATTGTAGGAATGTCCCGTGCCAACCATATCACGTCCAGTCCCAAACATTTTCCTGCAATCTCGCGGCATCTCCGCATTTCTTCCCGTGATTGTAGGAATGTCTCGTGTCAATCATATCATGTCAAGTTCCACACGTTTTCCTGCAATCTCGCGGCATCTCCGCATTTCTTTCCGTGATTGTAGGAATGTCTCGTGCCAACCATATCACCCCCGGTCCTACATATTTTCCTGCAATCTCACGGCATATCCGCATTTCTTCCCGTGATTGTAAGAATGTCCCATGTCAACCAAGAAATATCCATCTACCAATGGGTCTTCAATAATGTAATTTTATTCATGGACTCTCCTCTGAGAGTAGGGTCTTCAATATTAATCCTCCTTGGAAAAGAGAGCTTTCAAAAACATTACCTTTATCAGATAAGGACCTTCCACACTTATTTTTGTCCATGCACAAGCTAGTGAAGTAATCAAATCATGTGCTACGAATATTGCATCACAATTCTTTAACATCTCCATGATTCAGATTCTGCCCAGATCTGGTTTTACCTTTCTGACCCTGTAAACGATGTTTTCTTGAAAAACGCAAAACATGAAAGTTGTAGAAAACGTAAAGAGTTGTCCGATGATATATGGCTCATCAGAAACAGACTTATAATAAATCGGGAATCAAATAAAACATTTGTTGATTAACTTCTCAATACTGAAAAACGGGATCTGATTATGTTTTGTAATTTCAAGAATAGATCGAAACATAATCCGAGAAAACACCAAGAACGAAAGTTGCAGGAAATCGTAAAAGCTTTTCGGATCATAAAAAATCATCAAAATCTGACATGTATTAAATTTACTACGAATTTTATAAGATAACTTATGTATACAGACAAAAGCATAAGAAAACTTATCTTAATTTTGAAAAGAATCATGAATCACCGCCTCCATCGTTCTGCTCCTCCATTAAAGCCGCTCCAGATCCATAATAACCCCCTTGCGTATGATGTAGATGATTTGGTTGTTCTCCAAAATCAAAAAATAATCCCCTCCTTCTAGCGTCAATTGTTGTTGGAGGAATTTCGTAACAACCCAAATCAGAGGTTGTTGGAATAACGAATTATGAAAATAGGGGGATTTAGAATTTTTGAATGTTTGGGGGATGGACTTGTATGATGACCCCTCAGAAATTGAATAGAGAATAGGTTCTTTCTCTTCCTCTTTCCCGAGTGTCAATTGTCGTTTCATACAAGGTGTCTACGTACCCCTATATATAGGGATCAAGCCTCACGTAGTTATTGGAAAACAATTAATTGGATAAGCCCATAAATAGTCAACGTTTATCTATCCACACCACGTTCCCATAAATAGTCTGAATTTATCCATCCACATCTCATTCTCATAAATAGTATGGTTTTATCCATCCACGTCTCATTCCCATAAATAGCCCGGTCTTCACACGTTTTCCTACAATCTCGCGGCATCTCCGCATTTCTTTCCATGATTTGAAGAATATCATTTGGAGATATTTTCCATTATTCGTTGATTGAGATTGATTATTTTCTCGTTTCAGGGAGAGGATATTACTTAGTGGTGAACTAATTAATTATTAACCCAAATTAATAATTATTAAACTGAGAAATTTGGACTATGCCAAAATATAGCATAACAGTATCCTTTTCGTCTCGTAAATTATTTGATATAAAACTTTCGTTACTAAGCTGCGCGATTCTTGAATTTCGAATTTAATTTTTCACAACATAATAAATACTCGAAAAAAATTAAGTAATTAAAAAAGATTCATCATGTTCGATAAAATTATTGTTTGTACTTATTCGTTGCTCTTGAATTTTCTATTGTACTGCTGAATTATTATGCAAAGAGTAACGAAAATAATCAACTACTTGCTTATTTTGCAGATTTGAAGAAACTAAAACTTGACAATGAGAAAGAAGAATGGACTCATAAAGGGTCTAGGGAAGGTACAATTTATCAATTTTCATTTTGATTGTATAAATATCGGAGGTGTTGGTGAGAGAACCTAGTTTAACAATATTGTTAAATGTTACTCGTTCCGTTTATTTTTATATGTCACTTGACTTTTTACACGTATTTTAAGATACTTTGATCGGGTATTGAAAATTATTATTTTTAAAATTATTATTTTTTGAATAAAAATATATAAAGGATAGTTTAAGTCAAAAAAAGAAAAATTAAAAAATAATAATTTTAAGTATCCAGTCAAAATGCTTTGAAATGTGTGCAAAAAGTCAAGCATCATATAAAAAGAAACGGAGGGTAATTCGTTCCACAGAAATTGGCGTTTTATAAAATTTAAGAGCAATGAATAAGTACAAACAATACTTTTATCGAACATAATGAATCTTTTTAAATGATGTTAAATGTTAATAAATTTTACCGGGTCTGGAGCGGTCTGGCATGATACCGATTGGGGTGTTCGGAAAATATATTTTTGTTAATAACATGGATATTTGAACTTAAGAAAGTTAAATATATATAAAAGAATCTTTTGTCCATGTCCTTGAATACAGATAAGAATAAAATATTTAAATGATATCCGAGGATTTATTATTTTAGTTGAATCATTTTCTTACCAAAATATACGTAATTTATACAAATGTGAGGCTATATATATACGAAGCTGTGAGAATAGGTAGAGTGCAACAAAAATATAGTTAAAAATGAAAGGCATGAATATTCAAAGCGCTGCCATATTGGTGTTTGTAATAGTCTTGTGTTCAAGTAGCATTGCACAATCCGAAGACAGTGAATGCTGTGTAGACTGTCGTCAAATTTGTTGCAAAGAAGGTGTACCACCCAGTTTAACCTGCTTTATTATTTGCGCTCAGAAATGTCCTGATTATGCTCAGTGCGGCGGCTGCAATTCTCCCTCCAATCTTATCGGTATGTATGATAAACCATGATAAATAAATATTCTTGGAATCGAAAAAATTTATTCATTTATCGAGATAAAAAATGCATTGTTTATATTATGTCGGGATCGAATAAAGTTTATCGAATATTCATTTATCGAGATTTTACTGTTGTATTATGTAAATTTCACGTACCGTTTTGTTCGAAAATATCAGGAGCTCCCTACAATCTTATCGGTATGTATGATCCCTCTGGTATATTGATAGAGATGTTCATGTTGCAGGTAAGCAGAAAGTACGATCTCAAACTGGAGAAAAATGAAAAACAAATCGGAGCCTAAATTTATGCAGCTTTTAGATTTTGTGAAATTTTTATGGCTTTTACTTTGTAATGAGGTTGTATGGGCCGTGTAATAAATACAAAATTTTTGAGAAAATAAATATGGCAATAAGCCAATGAAGAGTTTATATCTTGTTAAAAAATATTTAAGAGTTTATATCATTTTGTGAGTTACGTCACGTTAACACTAGTTTTCACAAATGGGTCAAAGCTGTGCGCAAAGAAATTTCGGCCGATTTGTCTTGCTTGGGGACCTATTTATGTGTTAAATGAATTGGAAGCGGGCTCAATAGAAAAGTGAATACTCTGCTCCACTGCCATTGGACCACATCACATTATAACGAGGCCCATTTTAAAAAATTGTCATTTTTAAACCATTAAAGTTTTCAAACAAAAAAAAAAAAATCTTTCTACAAAAATTAAAAATCATAAACGTACCTCTTTAAAATTTACTTGGTTCCTCCGGACATATTTCACTTTTTTTTGGGGACTAGCCCTAGGTCGAATTGTACGAACTTTCTATCGCACCACCAATTAAGTAGCTACAAAAAATAAAATAAAACAAAACAAGCTAATAAAAACCTATTTTTGTGGCAAGTATAATCCAAAATAATTAATTACCTGAAACTGAAATATGTTTAATAAAATAAAATCATATCTTGATTCACCTCATTTATTGGTATCGGATACAACGTTTTCTGCCTTCAACAATGTTTAAAACGTTGTCATGTAACAGAGTCAGAGATCTCCAATATTATTAATGGTATACCCATTGTCCCCTAAATTTTTCGATTTCAATTAACAGAGTCGGAAAAGAGATTTATTATCTTCGATGAGAAAAATGGTTTGTGCATATCCATAACTCTCGAATTTTCTGTCATTAGCTGTAATTACGTATTTCCTCCGTCACACTCATTTCAATACAATTTTGTATTTACTGCTTGATACGCATTTTAAGGTATATATAAAATATAGTTCTATAATTTATTTTTAAATTATTTTTTCTTCGAATAAAAATTTAAATGTTAAATTCTAATTCAGAAGGAAAAAAAATTAAAAAAAATTATGAAAATATACTTTATAAAACCTTAAAATACGTACCGAGTCTCTGTCTCCAATATATATAATCTAGTGGGACGAAGGGAGTACACGGTAATAAAAGTAAACAAATAATTATTTCTGTTGCAGGCGGGAAGAAACTAAAACTTGACTGGGGAAAAAATTGAATCGTGGAGGTGTTGCCGAAAGAATAAATTATTGATCTTTAAAATGGCTGTATAAATACTAAGGATAGGGTTGAACAAAAAATTTAATTAAAATCGAAATTAAATATAAAAATCGAACCGTAAAAATTGAAACTGATTTAAAATTGAGCCGAAACCGAAAATTTTAAAACTAAACCCATCTTGAAGGTTCTGTTTTAGGTCCTAACCGAACCGAAAAAATTGAAACCCAATCGATTATTATAATTTATTAAATTTTATTTAAAAATATAAATATTTTATCTAAGAATTAGTGAGTGTTGAAAGTTTTAGCCAATTTGTATTTGATTATTTGTGTCTTTCATACAACTTTCGTACCGAAAGTCTAATGATTTCTTTGTTCAAAATAAATATATGTCATACTACTACAGTACTACTTTGATTATTTTTCAAGATTAAAACATGCATATGCAAGTATTTTAACCCCGTTTTGAGGTGTTTTTTTGTTCAATTCTACATATTTTCAAAAGCAACAGATCTTCTATTACTCTCACTTTCAGTTTTGTGTGTGGCTTTAAATAAAAATATAAAATTTTCATTTTTCTATATAAATTTATTAATTAAGCAAGATTTTTTATTTAAGTTGTAATAACTTACATTTTTGCGATTTTAAAACCGAAACCTAACCGATTGCAACCGAACCGAGGTTTTCAAAATCGAAACCGAAACCGGTGGTTCGGTTGCGGTTGCAATTTTTGATTGTCAAAACAGAAGATTTTTGGTTTCGGTTTTATTCAAAAACCGAGCTGAACCGAACCGTGCTCTCCCTAACTAGGGATGTTTACGGATTGATTTGGTCCGGATTCCTATTTTTTTCGAACCAAACAAATATAAACGATTTTTTTAAAATCAAAACCAAACCAGACCTATCCAAACCAACCCATATAAGAATGGATTGGTTCGGTTCCGAATCACGTTTTGAACTTCATAATATTTTACATTTTTTATTTTTGTTAAACTTAAAATAAATTTGTGATTTAAATAAATGTAACGTAAAATTTAATACATACCAATATTATATTTACATATATGTATTACTATATATATATATATCAACATTTAGTTTATTTATTGTGTTCATATAATCTAATTGAATTCAAATAAATATGAAAAAAATTAATTTAGCATCAAACTACAACATATTGACAATTAACTCAATATAATATATATAAAGTAATTTAATATTTTTATTATATATATGTATATATATTATATACTATAAATAATAGTATTAATTAATAATTATCTACTAGAATTTTTAGCATATTATTATATAACGGTCCGGATTGGTTTAACCGGTTTTAATATATTAGAAAACATAACCAAACTATTTATGTGTAAACGGTCTGGTTAACCGAACCATTAACAACAATTTTTACGGTTTTGATTATTGTTGGTTCGAATTGCTGTGATCCGGTCCGAATTCACGGTTTGACGAATTTTTTGAATACTCCTAATGAATACGGAAATGGAGAGCGACTCTAGTGTACATAAATTATTTTCACTTCAAGTTTGTCCACACATACATTGGGTATTTTATTTTATGAATTTAGTATCTTTTAAGAATGATGGTTGAGAAGAAATAGAGAAATTAGAAAAATCGGGCACTAATCCGAATTTTAAAGGGGAAGAAAATAAATGAAAAGATAAATAAAGTATATAATTTATATCCATGTTCTCGAAATATTTAAGTAAAAAATAAATAAATATTTTTTATGTTTTTTCCTAATTTTTTTTTAACTACAAAAACAGGATGCAGTGGAAGTAAACGATGAGAATATATTTAAAAGACTTGCTGATATAAATATTTTTTGTTACTAAATTTCGATTCGAGTAGGGTTATGTAACCCGAATTTGTTCCCAATTTTTACTAGACATAATACTTGACGTATTTTAATTCATGAGTACATATATGTAAGCTGATCTCATTCTAAGCATGACACTGGAAATAATTTTCCTGATGTCTCTAACTCTGTTTTTCATTATTAATGAAAGAAATGTACTACAATATTTATAGGACACTGGAAAAAACTTCACTCTGATAAACAAAACAAAGCTGAGATTATGAAATACAAGTACAGTGATACAAAACAGAGGGATTCCAAGGCAGCTAGGTATCTCAACCCCTCCTAAATCCGCCTATGATCATGGGTACGTGAGAAATTTTGTACTTATCTACACCTCTTACCCTATGCATGAATGCATCAGGCATATTATCAAAACAGAGGGATTCCAAGGCAACGAGGTATCTCAACTCTTCCGGAAGCATCTCCAACTTCGGGCAACATTCAATAACTAAATCAGAGAGATTTGACATGGCTCCTTCTTCCACCCTCCATTGTTTTAAGCCTTCCAATACGCAGAGACGTAAATGTTGAAGTTTGGGGAAACCATTGGCTGTACATACCATCTCTGCTCCCATATATGCATTTTGATACAAGTTAAGTGTGCATAGGTTGGGAAGTTTCTCTAGTAATATCATTGGGTCTTCCTTCATTCTACAGGCGAACAAGCTCAATTCACTAAGACGAGAAGAGAAGCGAGTGTAGTCATACTCCCTTGGAAATTTGCATATTGGACCACTTATGTGAAAAGCATTGGTGAAACAACACTCCAACAATGATACCAAACAGAATTCTCCGCAAAGAATACTAAGATTTGAGAAGCGCAATTCCCTGGACTTGGTAAAATTAAGAACAGACTTGCATAAATCAACATCTCTCTTCATGTTGAAAGTCCCACTTAAAACTTTGAGCTTTCGTAATCCAATCAACTCATACGTATCACAATAATCCGAGTGATAACGGTATATTACTTCTAACTCATCCAACCCTTTAAATCTCAACTTCTCAACTACTTCAAGATTTACAGGAAGGGACAAGTACTTCAAGTGCTTCAGCTTCCATAGAACATTTGCGAACATACCCACTTGAGACCTCCAAATATCAAGGATCTCTAAATTTCTCAAGTTGCTTATGGAAGATGGCAACTCTTCCACGCTACAATTGTCTAATCTCAAACACTTAAGGTACACTAGCTCTGATATAATTTCCATATCCTGCTTAGTAAAAAAAAAACGATACACTGAAAAAATTCGGAGCAACTTAAATTTTTGAAGACTAAGGATTTTTCCTGGCCACCGACACCTAACTTCAATATTTATAACAAGAGATCGAACATGTGAAATCATATCTTTATCATAAGGTTTTAACATAGATTTATTATATGAATTAACACATAACCTGCGTGATATGCTTGCTCTGGGTTCATCACATTGGGGTTGTAAATCAATAACCTTGATGAATTTTTCCTCCTCTGCTTTGGACAAGCATAAGTCTCGAATAAGATCATGAACACTGCATCTTCTGTATTTTGACCATGAAATGTCTTTATCTTCCAATTTTTTAACTTGAACAAGATTTCGATGTGCTAGTTCATCCAAAAAACTTTCAGCTACATTCCACAACATCATTCCTTCTGCTTTATGTTCCACTGATATTAAGCCTTCTGCCATCCAAAGGATGTAAAGTTCCTCGGTGTTGATTACTTCATTCTCCTTGAAATTCGCAAAACAGAGAAAACAATGTCTCAAACGAGAAGGTAAACTATCATAACTCAACCCTAAAACTTGTCTCACTGTGTAGTATTCATCATCTTTGGTTACTCCTTCGCCCTCTCTCAAGTAAAAAGAAATATCCTTTTCTATCATCTCCCACTCTCCCAACAACTTGCCATTAAGAATTCCTCCTATCGATGAAATAGCTAGTGGTAAATGTTTGCATTTTTCGACCATGTTCTTTCCTATTCTTTCCATCTGAGAGGCCAGGATTTCGTCTGAAAACATGTATAATTTGTAATCACTAATAAATATCCTAAATTCCTAATTAAAATTTGACAGTGTGTATAAGTTTGTCCATATTTTAGCACCTAGTAAAAAAAAATGAGTTATTACAAACTAACCTGATAAAATGTCGCTTATTCCTGCTTTTTTAGAAAGAAGTTGCCATCCCTCCTCAGTTGTCAGACCCTCGATTTTATGAACATGGCCTATTTTAGCCACTCTTTCGTTACGAGTTGTGAGTAAAATTTTGCTACCACTAGTTGTCTCTCCAACCGGAAATGCATTTTTGAGTCTTGTCCAAGAATCAAATGTCCAGATGTCATCAAGAACAACTAGACAATTGTTTTCTTTTTGAACTTTGTAAAGTTCTCTGGCCAATTCTCCATCATCCATACTGTCAACTTCTTTCTTTCTTGTATCATGGATAAGTTGTTTTAAGAGTTCCTTGAGTTTCTTTTCCGGGTCAAATTGTTGAGTAATACAAACCCAGGCAATTCTTTTGAAATGAACTTTGACTTCAACATGATTATAGAGTTTTTGAGCGAGGGTAGTTTTTCCTTGTCCACCCATTCCGCAAATTGAAATAACTTCAAAACCCTTGTCTTCCTTCTTCAAACAAGAGAACAATTGCTCCAAGTCCTTCTCCATCCCCACAAAATCTTTTTCAACAATATGAGAATAGAACATCCTCTTACTTTTTAGGTTGATGGCTGAATTTGAGGTTTGTCCTTGTTGTAAACCTTGTGTAATACCATAAGTTTGTAGACTTGCAGTGAGACCGGTGATGTCGTCTTTTATAGCATCGATCTCCGTAGAAATGTTGTGGCGACTTACTCCTTCACACAACATGCAAGCGAATCTCCGTAACATCTTCTTAAAACCTGATTTTTGGTTCTTTGTTGCAACTTCCATTGCAAAAATCTCGATAACATCTTCTATTTTAAAAGCAAGCTCCCTGATTTCAGCAACCCATTTTTGTACTCTTTTATCGTGATTTTGTTTCTTGTCAGCTTCCTCTAAGAAACATTGCATCCGCTCCAGCTCACGTTGAATTTGCTCAACTTTGTGGCTCACTCCATGTAAATGTTTGATTTCAGAAATTAACAACTCTCCAAGTCTTTCCACAGCGAAAGAGACGACTGTCTCAGCCATATCTAAAATAAAACAAGATAGACAAAAGATTAACATTATATCATAACCACAAAATACAGAAAGATACACAGAACAATATAAAGTGAATTACTTGAGTAACTATGGCACTGAAATATATGTGCACAACAATCTTGTGGTGATGGACAGAAAGAATTCTTACCAAATCTCGTTTCTGAGTAATGTGTAAAGAATCAAAGATATTTCGTTCATATAGCTGAATTTCACTACTATTATTTCCACATCTCTCTCGAGTTTTTAGCGTTTAATGTCCTAGTGTCTTAGTTGTTAGCTGGTTTCCTCACCTTCCTTTGCTTGTCTTGTTCGTACTTGTCAATTGGCCTAGCTGTCCCGCGGCACATACTAGAAACATTGTACAAATTTTTTAGCAAACGATTGGCTGGACCATTGTAACAACCCAACTTTCGTTACAAACTAAGCTTTGTGTCTACATTGGTAAAACCAACAAGATTTCAAGTCTAAAGGAGCTCTCAAGCAAAACTTTAAATTTACAAATCGGGACAAGAATGAGAAAGTAATAACGTGACATAGAGGTATCTATAAGAAATATCAACGAGATCAAATATACGACTTGAAGCTTCTGAGAACTATCAAAAATGAACAAGAAAAGCTAGTCGCACAGAAATAAGGAATTGATCATAAGCTTGTATAACAGAAGGGGTGTGTCAGTAGTTGGCCCTGGATCAAAAGCAATAATCAATTTCACAGAAAATTAACTTTATATAGTTTCCCCAATAACTACATAAATTCCAATTTCCCCAAGTTATTCTCTACTATGACATTCATAATCATACCACAGATCAACTTAAGAAGGATGTTAGTTTAAGAAATAATTTGAACATGTAAAATTATTTTAACACTTGCTAAGGACATGGAAAAGCAACATTCCTACTCTTATCTATGAAGCCAGAAAAAACTACAGCCGCAGATATAGCCACATAAAACAGATATGTCAGACCCTATTTCTTAAACTTCAAGTTCCTCAAACTTTTGCTTTATAATACAAAATCAGGTAACTAAATAAGACCACTTAATCAAAGTGATTAGAACAATCTCAAGGAGACCACTTACTAAACCAACGCAATCGGGTTCAATAAAATTGCATGCATGAGCTTCCATACTCTCTTCCCTTGAACCACCTAATTAAATCTTTATAGGAAATATCTTGCTACCAAGTGCCTAGCCCATCTCCACTAACAAGTCCCTGCAGGAACAATAGAGAGATTTAACTAATTCAACAAAGTAAACCTCAATCTCCTTCGAGGTCATGAAATGCGAGAAAGGAATACAAATCTGAAACCCTTCCTTTCCCTTGGTTCACCGACACTCTTGCAAGTGAAAACAATAACAGCTCCCTCATATTTTGTCCAACAGATGCTTACAGTTGCCTCGTATTACCTGATAAATAGTTATATTAAGGATAATCGGTATTTTGATATTTTTTAATTAAATTTGATGTTTTGGTTTTTTTTCGCGTTATTTACCTATTGTTTTGTTTATTAAATATAAAATTTTAATATATACATTTTTTTATAAAAAAAAATAAATTATAAAAAATATTACTGATAACATATGCTTGTTAGTATTCTAAATAATGGGTATCTTGAAATTGAAAATAAATAATTTATATTTTAATTATAATATGTTATTATCGGAAATCGGACCATAAACTTCTACAAGTAGTTTATAAAAGAGACAATATAAATATTTAATAAGATTTGAACCTTGAATTCAGAATAAACTTCAAAATCATGACCGAACTTTATACCAATTTTTAAAATGGTGGCTGGACTTTTATATTCTTAATTTAATGGTCAGACTTTCATTCTGTCTTTTAAAAAGATGGCCAAAGTAATTTTCAATTAATGGCCAAAATGATTTGTTATGTTTGTTTAATGGTATTGTGTGACGAGGCAATTACAAAAGTAGTAGGTTGTCATGTTACCTGGTTAGGAGGACCAAGATTTTTAACGGGAGCCATCTTTTTAAAAAGCCGAATGAAAGTTTAGCTATTAAATTGAGAATTTGAAAATTCGGCCACTATTTTGAAAATTCGACCACTATTTTGAAAATTGGTGTAAAGTTCGGTTATCACTTTCAAATTTACTCTTTAATTGATGTAAACATTTAATTAAGGAGTAAATTTCTGGACGGTGGCTAAACTTTATATCAATTTTCAAGATGTTGGCCAAATATTCAGATTTTGATTTTCAGAATGTTGGTCGTTGTTTTCCTCCCTCTCTTCAAAAAAGTGGCACCCGTTAAATATCTTGTAACAACTCTAACGGAGTAAGGGGTGAAATTGGATTTTCTGAAAACTATTAGTATGCCACTATTGTATGAGAAAACAGTTGCATCCAAACCACCAACGACAAACAAATATTTGTCCAACCTTATTTCTAGCTAGGTGAAGGAACAAAGCTTTTAAATTGCTCAGTTATTTTCTCAAAACTGAATACAGTGAAAATAGAACCGTGCACACAGCTATATCAGTTCAAGCAGAAGTCAGCAACCTAAATACATTTATTTCATATCACAGCAAGAGAAACTTTACCCAAGATAAATCATTGATGTTCAGAACAATTGAGATACCAAAAAACAAAGTGACACCGGGATCCAAAACATTTTAAGACAATATTTAGTGGAAAATCGATTATTGAGAAGATATATAGCAACCTCTTGCAAAACCTACAAAGACAGCATTCATGGAGTTTTAAAAAATCCCAACTTTATCCCTTATTTCGTTAGAGCAGTTATGAGGTATTTAACGGGTGCCATTTTTTTAAAAGACAGAGGAAAACAACAACCAACTTTTTGAAAATTTGAAAGTTTGATCAATATTTTAAAAATTGATGTAAAGTTTAGTCATCACTCTGAATTTTACTCTTAATTAAAAATCAAATGTTTCTTAGCTTTGCCTTTAGTATACGAAAACCAACTAATTATCCAATATTTTTGTTCATAATAACGTAGCATAAAATAAACGATTGTGTTACATATTTATTAATTAATTAATTTTTTTAATTTATTATTTTTTAAGGTCGGTGCTTTGCACGGGTTATATGATAGTATTTAATAATTTTTGAAGTCTATATCTATACTATATTATTAAAGACGAAACATTAAAAGTTTTGGTCGGTCGGTCGGTTGGTCGGTCGGTCGGTATTTGGGCCGATTCACGGGCCTATCTATAATCAATTTATTAATAACCAATTACCTTTTTTCACTACATTACCTATTTTATATTTTTTTTAAACTAAACCAACTTATCTTCTAAAAATAAAACGGGCAACATATATATAATATGGTAATATTATTATATATTTATAACCATTACCTTTTTCAGCTAAAACACATTATTTATATATTTTTGACCTAAAACAACTCATTTTATAAATAGGACACATATATGGAAACCAAGTTATTGATAACCAATTACCTTTTTCAGCTAAAACATATTACATATTTCATATATCTATTTAACTAAAACAAATCATTTTCTAAAAATAAGACGGGCCAATATATATATATAATGGTAATATTATTATATATTTATAACCGACAGCTAAAACACATTATGTGTTTTATATTTTCTAAATAAAACAACTTATCTTCTAAATATAATACATGTAAATGGTAATATTGTTTTATATAAATATTAATAAATAACAAGTTATTCTTTTCAGCTAAACAAATTACCTCTTTTATATTTTCTAACTTAAACAACTAATTTTCTAAAAGTAATGCAGACGACGTATATATAAAAAAAATTAATATAATTTTATATAATTGTTAATAAGTAACTAATTGTCTTTTTAAGGATATTACCTGTTTTATATTTTTTTAACTGAAACAACTCATGTTCAAATTAAAAATAACACCGGCAAAAGATAGATATATTAGTAATATTATTATATTAAACTTATGAAATTCATGTTTATTATAATTTTTTTAACATTCAATTTAAACGAGATAATTAATGAAAATAAAAGTAATAGTATACTCAAATAAACTCGGTATATTGAACAAGCACTTTTTTAGATTTTTAAGAGTAAAAAAATACGAATCATTAAATCTGTTATTTTGAAATATTTTATATTTTAATATCTAAAATACTACTATTGATTACATCAATAATATATTAAATTTAAATATTATATTGTTAGATTTATAAATCCAATATATATATATATATTAAAATTTTATCAAATTATATATAATAACTAAAATCTAAATAAAAAATAAGAAAATATTAAAGAAGACCGTGCATCGCACGGGATATAAGCTAGTTATTATATTATAACCGAAACATTGAAAGTTATTTAAATTTCTCTTTTTGAAATTTATTATATTTATATTTATTTTTTACTTTTTATTCCAATTAATTTTTTTAATTTGTCATTTTTAAAAAAAACTCATGAGTATATGATATTTTCCCCAGTTCAAACTTCAAAGTAAGGCTAACAAAAAAACAAGCCCAGGTGAAAATGGCACGCCGCGAAGTAGACGATCAGAGCTCTAGAAGATTCTTCGTGGCCGTGCACGTCGGCGCTGGCTATCACGCGCCGTCGAGTGAGAAGGCTCTTCGCCTCGCCATGAATCGCGCTTGTCTCGCTGCCGCTTCTGTTTTACAAAAGGTCTATTTCTTAATTATTTAATTATTTATTCTATGATTAATTAGGTTTTGTTTAATTTTTGCTGATTTTATATAATTGAATGTTTAATTAGGAGAGTAATGGATGTTTTGATGCTGTTGTTGCTGCTATTCAAACGCTCGAGGTATTTTCATTTCTATAAACATGTATGTATATGTTTTTTTTCGTTTTTTATGTTATGTATGTAAGTGTAGCTGATTGATAATGTGTTTAGTGTTTGTTTTTGCAATTTCGTAGCTCGATTGAAGTTAATTGAGTTTCGATGTGAATGTCGGAAAATTGAGTGTGTTTACTGTGATAGGAGTAGTAGCTTGCTTTGTTTCTAGAGATGTAATGTAAGTTTAATTTTATAACTAATGGAAGGCTTATTTAGAGAGAAAAAAATGAAGAGAGAGAGGTAGAGGTGTTATTGATGTAGGATTGGTAGTAGGTTGATGAAGGACTCGATTAGACCGATGTACGTTTTACCTATTTGATTTTTGTCGGAATGATCGTGGTTAGGTTGAGCTTAGTAATGGAATTAAGGTTTATTTGTTTATTTTTTGTGTGTGGTGCAAATGATGTATGAGTAGGAAGGCTTTGAATTAAAGGGAATTCTATATGGTATTCACAGATTGTTCGCCTTCGTTGATGCCATAAATCTTTAAATCGTAACTGTGGCTGGCATTTTTTAAGTTTTAATAGTTCTGTTCAAGAGAAGACATGTGAGTAATGTCCATACTAATTCAATTTCAGGATGATCCAAGTACGAATGCAGGGCGAGGTTCAAATTTGACTGAAGATGGCCATGTTGAATGTGATGCTAGCATCATGGATGGTTATTCAGGAGCATTTGGGGCTGTTGGATCCGTTCCAGGTACTTGCAATTTCGATATATACAAGATTTTTGTCATGTTTGTTAAATAAGATTTTCTGTGAAGTTGATGCTTATCAGGTGTTCGTAATCCAATTCAGATTGCTGCATTGTTGGCGAAGGAACAAATGTCAGGTTCATCGTTGCTGGGTCGAATTCCTCCCATGTATGTTTTCTTTTTTGCTTAATCATGTTTGGTTATTTCATGTTCACTTTGAATCTATAGGCAGCAAAATAAGACTATGAATCATTTGCTTATAAAAACTAGACTGCTTGCGCAGAGAAATTTGGATTATCACTGGTTTATGATTGCAGCAGAATGCAATGAAAACATATTGGTTATGATGTTATATATTATGTATATCGTAACTTCTTATAGGGCAAATAATTATTTAGCTTCCATGGTTTTGTCAATTATCAAACTTGCTAATTTTGCGATAGTATTATAGAACTAGCTGTTGGTGCTTCAGTGGTCGGAGGATATTGGCTTTTCCTCTCCAACGTGTAAAGGCATATCATTTTATAACAATCTTTTGTGCTGATAGAGAATGCCTATTGTTTCTAGGTTCTTAGTTGGTGAGGGTGCTCGAAAATGGGCACAATCCAGGGGCATTGATTTTCAAGGGGCTTTGGAAGAATCTGACAAGGTAACATGTCCTCTTGTTTTACTTAGTGAACATAATTTGCTATATATACATATATATATTTTTAATTTTCCAAATGTTTGCTTTCATGTATTGGAACATCTTTCTTTGCTGATTTCATCATCTATATCGATGTACTTATATTATTAACATTGTGCATGCAAACAGTATTTGGTGACAGAAAGGGCATTAACACAGTGGAAGAAGTACAAGGCAATGCTTCATAATGCTAAAGCTGCTTCAAATGTATCTGTTTCAGAGCCACATTGTAATCATCAATTGATCAGTTCAGAATCAGGTATTTTATAAATTTATGAATGCCAAAGGATTAAATTCTCCTTCTAAAAAGTGGCAATTTATACGTACTCATTTTGCCAAAGATTGGTTTGCTGTCCTGAAGAGCTACCGAAAGCATGAAATAAGTGAGAAGCCATAGCTCTAGGCACGGGTCTAGATATTTTTTCGTTGTAATAGAAATTATGGATTCAGATAGATATCAGCTTGTCTTTTAGAATCTTTCTCTTTTTTGCCTTTTCTCTAATTTTGCAGCTATATTGGGATGTAGGGGTGAACAGAAAAAACCGAAACCGAAAAATTAACCGAAAAAAACCGATAAACCACACCGAAAAAAACCAAACCGAAAAAAAACCGAACTGAGAAACCGAAACTAATGGAGCGGTTTCGGTTCCGGTTATTAGTCAAAACCGAACCGAAATTAACCGAACCGCTATATTATATTTATATATAATATTAATAAATAATATTATGAGAACTCCAATCAAATTGGTGTTAGTATTTATTACATAAATATATATTTTTATATTAGTATTAATAAATTATATAATATATTCCCATAACTCTATAAGATTAATATTGTATTAGTTTTTAATCATAATTTTAAAAATTTTGTATAATAAATTTGTATATACGCACATGCTATAATCTTGTTTTCCATTGTCATGGACATATATTTGTCGCATTTGTTATTTTTATTTATGATAACATGAATACATAAAAAAAATTATGAAATAAATTTAGTTTGTTCACAAATTTAAAGTCACTATAATTTAATTTTTAATATAATATAATTATTGACCATTGACACTATTTATTTTACCCAATACACTACCACCAAAAGTTTGCACAAGTAAAAGAAAAAAATAATCCTAAAATCGAAAAAAAAACCGAAACCGATAAACGGTTAACCGAAACCGAAAAAACCATTTAATATGGTTTGGTATCGGTTAATAGTAATTAACCGAACCGAACCGAATATATTGGTTTGGTAATGGTTAATCCTAAAAACCGCACCAAACCGCACCATGCACACCCCTATTGGGATGTATTATTATTTTAATTAATTGAGAATTATGGTATACTTGATTGAGTCATTTTCATCTGTTAATTGCATTCATTTACTTATAATGCAGTGCTGATATGTTAATTGCCTTCTTCTTCCCTTTTTAAAGTGATTTGATTGTGTTGCATGTTCACTAGCAGAGGATAAAGCATATGATTGCTCAAAACTGAATCAGGTCAGTGGGCAGTCTTCTGAGCTAAGTGCACTGGATGAGGACCGCATCATGGATACGGTTGGGGTAATTTGTGTTGATTCCAAAGGAAACATTGCATCTGGAGCCTCAAGTGGCGGTGTTGCACTGAAGGTGATATATTTGCCATTTAAGCATTTGCATTCTTTATATACAGACCACATTGTCTGTCATGCATCGTTTCTCCTTTAATGCGTGTTTAATGGTGTGAGTGTCCTAATCCTGATGCTGGCACCATAAATTTATTATTGCTTAGATAAAGAGTGCATTATCTGCGAATCAGAGACAGCCTCTTTCTCTGTTTTTTTTGTTGCCCTTGAACACTTCGTTAGTTTAAGATTGAAAAAGTTTTTTGTCTTTAATTGTATGTGTCTGTAAATTATGATTACTGTAATAATAGTAAGAGTCCCAGATGTATATTGTCTCAAACACCCATGGTATACATATACCATGAATTTCGTACCTATTTATTGATGCCACATGTATCTGGTACATACTTGAGACCCTAACATACTTGTCAAGGCGTAAAGACGAACAAAGACGATAGGGAACCGCCTGGACGCCTAGGCGGTAAGGCGTCTGCCTAGGCGTCCATTAGACGAATTAGGCGTTCTACTATATTTACGCATATATATTACATATTATATACATGTATTTTTTATTGGGTTTAATAATAGTACGTTATTAGTTTATTTGATTGAAAGAAATAGATTTTATAACTTTTGTTTGTTTAATTCTGAGACTTTTGTTATTAGTATGATGGTTCGATAGTACAACTTTATAAATTTAACCACTCAATGATGAAAATAAACAAAGTCAAATCACATATTAGAAATATATTTCATACATTTACATATAGTTGAACGCCTAAATCGCCTGATATACGCCTAGGAGTTACTTAGGCGCCGCCCAACTCGCCCAACCTATTAAAACAAAGACGGTTGGGACGCCTTTCCATTTTTTACCGCCTATCCGCCTAGGCGACGCCTTAACAACTATGGACCCTAAACGTTTTCCTTCGTCATCATTTACTCATGTTTATTGCATTTGAATCTTATAGGTTAGCGGGCGTGTGGGAGTAGCAGCAACATATGGATCTGGTTGCTGGGCATCTTCAAAGGGTCCATTTGGTTTACCTTACATAGTTGGTAGTTGTGTTAGTGGTGCTGGAGAATATCTTATGAAGGGATTTGCTGCTCGTGAATGCTGCATATCATCATCACTGTAAGATCTACAGTTTCAACCATAATAAATAATACAATTAATTTGATTGTCAAGAAGCCCTTTCCATCATCACTGTTTTGATGATCCTATTTAATATTTGGTAAAGTGTAATCGTTGTTTAAAAGAACTTGATACTGTAGCATTCATAAGTGTCATACTGCTCACCAGGTTGTTTCAATGGCTATTATGTGTATCAGCTCGGAAACAGGTCCAATCTCTGCTTGCACAAAAGTTCTAAACTCTGTTGATGAGGATAGCAGTAGATATGATACAGAGAAGAGTTCGGGTGTTCTATTAGTGCAAGCAGACACACAGATAATGGTGAGGGAAGTCAATATTACTCTTTAATTTCATAACTTTTTCGCTCACAAATGAATAGTTCACTAATATATAATTTTGGTTAGGCTTCTGGTAGATCGTTGCTGAAAGCTGTTGAGATTGCTGCTGTATACACTTCTTTGTCTTTTGGAATAGGTTATTTTGGAGGTTCGATGGAGCACCCCAAGGTATTCTACTTCTTTTATGCTAGAGATTCACAGATTTAAATATGTAATCTAACTAATTTACTCAAAATCACTACAGAGTTGTGTTAACTTAAATGCAAATATATGATATAGATATGAATCAACTGCAATTACAAGAAAGGTTGCCTATTGCAATTGAAACTAATCCAACGGTTAGAGACGTTGGCTCTCCCACTCCAATAAACATAAGACAATAATCTGATGACCAATCCTAATTTTCCGATACCGCTTATATCTCCCTTTCCTGTGAATTCCCCTTTTTTCCCTTATCTTCTTGTTTTGACCCTTTTGCCCTTATTCTACTTCGTGCATAAGTTAACAATACTGGCCTATTTGTGCGTTGGGCCGTAGCACTATAGTTGTCTTCAAGTGTGTAGTTTAGTTAGTAAAGTGATTCTTGAGCTGCTCTTTGTGATTGTCTTTTGAAATACTCTGCTGTATCAGCTAGTTCTACGATTACTTAGTCATGCTCTTCTCAGAATTTCATATTTATTATTGAATCTTTTACAGGCTTCAATTCTTAGGAGTGCAAAACAGCAAAATGGGTGTAGGTTAAATCAGTTTGCTGCACGTATTGATCTAACTGATGAAAAGCCGTTGTAGATGTACTTTGAAGGAGCTGTTCTCATAAGACAGGAGAGCTGGATAATTCGGTTGTCCAAACCCTTCCGCACCTCATAAAGCATGCAATGACTTACAAAGCAGAATTATGGGAGTACAATGTGATTGATGCCTTTATCTTGCCTTGTGAGATCTCACAGTCATCGATATGGTCTGGTCTCTGCAAAGCAGAGTACCTTTGTTAAATATTAATGCGGTCAAATCTGGGTAACGGTTTATAATTCAGCAGTGTTTACTTGGTAGTTCGTTTGAGCAAACCTGAATGCCTGGGTCTAGCAATGTTACAGACATTATCTGGATGTTTGATGAATTCTTCTGAATAATATTTAATTGATATGTTTGAGTTGACATAATACGTTGAAGAAAGAAGAAAACTAAAAAATCACAGGGTATAGAAAGATAATAGAAAGATACCGTTATTTATTCTTTTGTTTATCAATGTATACCTTTTTGATTAATTTTTGAAATGTTTTCAATATATCTTTTGATTATTTATTGAAGGTTTTATAAGTGTCACATTGATGAACTCTCTCCGTAGAAAATGACTCCATGACTTGAGTAAAGTATCTCTCTTCACAAAAAATTATAAACTAAAAATTCTGTCAGCATAACTGAAATCTTTTTGTTTCCATGATCTCGTATTTATTAAAATTTAATTAAAACGAAATTCATGTACACACGATTTGACAGGCATAACTACCAGGTTTAATTTCATCTTGGTTCTTTTTTGGTTCCCTTATTTTTTATAATAAATTTTAAAATAATATTTATAAAAAGAAAGTTTAACTATAATTAATTTAATAATGAAAAAGTGAATAACAAGTATTAAAACTGATATGTATAAGTTGTATCACGTAAATCTAATTTTAAAAATACCAAATAAAACTAATTTTAAACTAAGATCTTCAGAGAGCAGACATTTTTGTCAAAAATTAAAGAACCAGAGCTGAAAACAATGGAGAGGTAGAGAGGCTTCGTGTTCTCTCTCTCTCTCTAAACCTTTTCTCTCTCTCTCTAAACCTTCTCTCTCTCTCTCTCTCTCTCTCTCTCTTCTCTCTCATCTCCCTCGATTTAACATAATTGTGACGGTGTTGAAGCCATAGAGTCATGGGAATCCACAATTATGTCGCGACAGTGTTGAAGCCGTCAAGTGTCTTTTGTTCGGTTTCCGGCAACTTCACCGGCGACGATGTCCTCAATTTAATCATCGGGTTAGTAAGTAGGGTTTTAAATTCATGTCTATGACTATGTTTATTTGCAATTTATAAATTTATTTGCGACTTATTAGGGTTTTTGCAATTTATAAATTTATTTGCGACTTATTAGGGTTTTATTTATATTTTGACAGCAAGAGAGATTTTTTTATATGGCGATGATAGTTTAGAGCATATGACAGAGCTATCAATCAAAGGAAATATCACCTTAATCCAGCTCTTTGTGAGTGAATTTAAATTCGATAGTCAAGCTGAATTTTATTATAACTTGCACCTCAATATCTATGTTGTTTATTGACAGGGAGAGCCACGAGACCTGTTAGTCCTAGTCGCCTCAGACCTGGTTTGTTTTGTCGGACCCTCTGAGATGCCAAATTTTGATAAGGTAATTATAATGCGACTGGAATTGTATATTTATGTGTATTGAGTATTGATAGCAATAGTTGTAAGTAGAGAGTTTGTCAACTTTGTTATACTGAATAATATTTACAAGTGAAATGAATCTGTATGAAATGCAATTTTTATGTACTCTGGAAGTTTTTTCAAGTGAAATGTTGTTTGCGATCCTCTTTCGCCAATTCCAAATTGATAGACATTCGTGTGTGCCAATATGACAAGGCCTATAGAAGTTTGACCAATCCCAAGTATACTTAGCACCCATATTTTAGGCCCTGGTCCTATATGCAATTGGTAATATCAATGCAAGGATGTTATGTTTTACTCTTCCGAGGAATTTGCAATGTGTTCACAAGATCCATATTCTATTCCATGTATTAGTGGACTGTGGTTAAGTATTTTCATAACATTATCTTACATTATATATCCCCTTATGTGGAAGCCATCTGAGTTGGTCTTGTGGGTCCCTTGTAGTGTCATTAGAGTGAAGCAGTTGTTGGATATAATTTTCTTGTCCCAATTGTCCTCTTAAGTAATCTTCATCATAATAGCATCTACTGAGGGATATTATATATCCTAATAGATATTAGCTCAGAAATAGTATAGTGTTATTGTTGTTAATCTGCACAGTATTTTGGGTTTATGTTTCAGGATACCTGTGTCACCCCAATCCTTGCCAGATTTTGTTAACTGTTGCATACCACCCATACCCATTTGAGATGGTCGTGATGTAATTCATTATTTCTTATTGGTGATTTTGCCCTGCTAATATTCTCTCGATGATTTTAGACCGTAAACCTTGACTTATAACGAAGTCGCATTTGATATGGACTGTCTACATAGCAATAGAACATTTCAGTTAAAAAAAACTAGAATTTGAATCAGTTGCAATTGAAAAATGTTTTGAAGAACCCTAGAAACTCGACTTACACAGATGTATATAGGCGGGTCGAGCTTGGAAGGGAATACGAACGTTGAAAAACTGGCTGTTACAGTGCCAGATTAGCTTTTTTCGTATAACTTTTTAAAATTTTTTTATAGAGATTCAGTAGAGACTAAAAATTTCCTGGTGACTCGCTTGATATATTGGAGTGGAATAAGTGATCCATATGATAATCAACCCATATATAATTATTGCAGTTACGACGTAGCTACATAGCTGTTTGTTAATGTTCTTGTGCCTCCCCTGATGTAAGCTTCTTTTTTTTTATGTACCAGATATCATACTTGTTATGCAAGCTTAGAGATGGTCATCTTCTTCACTTTCTGTTAAACCAAAATAATGGTCTTTTAACAGATAGGACAAAGGTGTCGCTTGGGTGCCAGCCCATATCACTTTGTACATTCTCATCAAGCAATACTCCATATATTTTTGCTGCATCAAAGACACCAACTGTTTTATATAGCAGTAACGAGAAACTGCTCTACAGCAGTGTGGTAGACCTGAAAGAAGTCCGTCATCTGTGCCCTTTAAACTCTGCATATTTCCCTGATAGGTAAAATCCTTTCCAGATTTTGCAAGTCATACGGCCAGATCACTAAATGTGTAATTAGGTTGCATCTTCTATTATCAATGTTCTGTCAGTCTGCTCCTACAGTTCTTTTGCTAATATTGAAGCTTTTTCCCTCTTAAATGCTCCACTTTCCTAGAGAATGTAAAGTTTTCAGCCCGGCCAACGTTTTCCAGGATTTTATAAGAAGAAAATTTACAACGAAATATCAAAATTTAATGTAAAATAACAAGGATAATTACTATATTTTTGTTCCTAGAGCACTCTTCATATTCCTATGATCTTATTTGCAAGTATTTACGTTGCTTGGTAAGTATATTATCACTGCTTGTATGCTGATAGTGAAATTCTTATTCTAATAATATGTTTTGGTTTTTTGACAGCCTTGCATTTGTAGAGGAAGATAGGTTAAGCATTGGTACAATGGACTATCCAAGGTTCACTATACATTCTATCCCACTTGAGGAGGAGGCAGTTAAAGTATGTCATCAGGACTACTCTCGTACTTATGCCTTGTGTTGTCGCAAGTACATTAAGTCAAATGGAGAAGAGATAGGGAGGGTTATCTTATTAAATGACCAAACTTATGAGTTTGAGTTGGACTATTTACTAGACCAGCATGAATATGGGACATCTGTCATCAGTTGCTCATTTGCTGATGATAGCAATGTCTACTATTGTATTGGGACTGGTTATGATGACAACAATGGGCATCTCATAGACAAGGTAATGACATCATTTTAACTTCTTATAGTGTTCTTTATAATTTTTATATCTTATATACTAATTTGAAAGAACAGATTCATTCTATATCCTTATCTATCTTCCCTATATGGTAGTTAGGATCCTCATATATATAGGAAATGTTATTGTACTAAACAACTTATCTTGTTCTAAGAAATCTGTTGCATAATTTTATTGTTGTAGGTGCTTTGAATTGTTAAATGACTGAACTTTATTGAAAAATTGTAGGGGGGAAAAGTAGATTCATTCTTATATCCTTAACTATCTTCCCTTATTGGTAGTTAGGATTCTGTTAGGCCCCCGACTCATTTTACTTACGTTAGACGTAAGAAACAATAATTATTTTCTAAATCTGGATATGAGGAATTATTCTGGGAATAATTGATGGGAGCTGATTAGTTACAAATCTGTTTTAAATTAGGATAGGAGAGATTTATGGAGTAAATCACTTTCCATTTCATTACAGATCTGGAAGGAGGATTTTTCGGGCTTAATAAAGTTTCAGCTACAATCTTGGGGCAGGGATTGGGTTGATTGTAGACTATATATAGAAGGGTAGCCTGCATGTTTAAGGTATCAAGAAATTTAGATTGAAAACATGTGTGAGGAGAGCTGGTGATCTCTCGAATATCACCTATGTTACATAATGTTTGCTTATCAATAAAAAGTCCCTCGATTCCAGATTACACATTGTCTACCATCCGATTATACATATACACATATTATATACGTTCTCAGCAGGGTTCTAACATTGGTATCAGAGCTTCTCCGATCTTTGGGGCAATGGCAGGTGCGAAACAAGTTGAAAATCGAGTCGACGAGTTGGAGAAAAGATTGGAAGCAATGCAAGCAGAATTTCAGAAGTGGGATATGGAAAAACTTCAAAATGACATTCCTTTCGTCAAAGAAAGTATGGTTGCCATACTTACAAAAATAGACAGCTATAGTCCTGGGACTACTACACGGTCTACGCCTGCTATTGAAAATTCGCAGCAACATCCAAATCAATCAGGAGCTATGCTGGAATCATTACCACGACGACTAGAATTGCCGGTGTTTGAGGGAGAGAGTCGAGTGCACGAAATGAAGGGGAAGCTAAAGGGAGTACAATTGAATGATAGAGAGCTTAAATCAGATTTTCAAGGGATTGATTTCGGAAAACTTCAAGCAGGAATAGACAAAATTTCATCACTTCGAGAAACTATTCTTGTTTTGGTTAAAAAAGTGGATGCATTTGTCAAACGGTTAGATGACACGACTCAAATGTCGCCACCTATTGACTAAGTTTTACAGCAAACTCAAGCATCTGAATATTCAGACAGTGGCAAAAACAAAGAACAAGTGATTTTCTTTGTTTGATGTCTCGCCACCTCCAAGCGCCTCCATCGACTCATTACCACAACAACATGAAACAATCGTATTGGAAGGAGTAAAACCTGAAACTAGGTTGTTCCAATTCACTTGAGTGAGACAGAGGAGAGTGGATGAGGTAGAACGTTGCTTTGAACTCAATAATCTCTCATCACCAACATACAAGGTGTGGTCCTTTGTAGTATGCTTGAAAAACGATGCTTTGTTTTGGTATTGCCACAAGGAATGTCGACGAACTTTTCGTCACTGGGAAGAATTCAGAAAATTATTGGTGGAGAGGTGGGGGTTCTGGAGTAAAAAGAAAAGGAAAAAGAAGAATAAATAAATAAAACATTGATAGAACAATTTTCTTATTTGAACCTTGAGGACAAGGTTCAAGTTTGAGCGGCGAGTAATGTTAGGCCCCCGACTCATTTTACTTACGTTAGACGTAAGAAACAATAATTATTTTCTAAATCTGGATATGAGGAATTATTCTGGGAATAATTGATGGGAGCTGATTAGTTACAAATCTGTTTTAAATTAGGATAGGAGAGATTTATGGAGTAATTCACTTTCCATTTCCTCTAAATGATATGGCACTTTGAATTATTAAATGACTAAAGTTTACTAAATATTGTAGGGGAGAGTTTTTGTACTATCAGCTAAAGACAGAAAACTGCAATTAATTGCAGAAGAACAAATCAGCAAGGGTGTTGGGTCCCTGGATGCTTTCCAGGGTAAACTCATAGTTCTGACAGTTGATGAAGTTGGGTTGTATAAATGGTTGTGCATGCAGATGGTATCCATCAATTAAAATTTGAATGTAACAATACTATGTCTTCATCTGCCAACCTTTCCGTAGAATCTCGAAGAAATGTTATCGTTGTCGCTGGTGCTTCACGAAAATCATTAAATCTGCTCACAAGGTTAATTAGTTTCCTGTCACTAGCCTTTTAAAAGATCCTCACTTTGATATATACTAGCTATAGATTTCCGTTTTGGGTAAAAAAAGCTTTCCATTTATATGTATCATTTGTATTGCCTTCCAACAAGAAAAATCTGCTATTGAAGAGCTGTATTGTCACCACCGTTCGCTACGGTTCTCAACTGTCACAATCCTTGAAGATGAAGTCTATCTTGGCAATGATTTTGGATGCGATATTTTCACGGTTGGCAAGAATAGCGAAGGGGGCTGCTTTGAGGTTGTTGGGAAATACCACCTTGGCGAACGAGTTTGCCGGTTCTGCGGTGGTTTTCTTCTGATGGGAATGTTTGGCCAAATTCCAACCTGCATTTTTGGAACTGATAGTGGTTGGATCGGGATTGTTGCCTGTGTTCCTCAAAACCAGTACTCTTTTCTATTTAAGCTTCAGTCGGTATTAAGAAAAGTTATAAAGTACAAAGGAGGATTGAGTCATCAGAAATGGATATTTAATATTTTAGCAGAAGAGGAAGTAGAAGATGCTAGAAATTTCTTAATATTTTAATTTAAAATTATGTTATTGGGGGCATTTTCTTTATTAAAACTAAACTTTCATGGGTGTGATTTTTCGCAGAATTCTAGGATATGCATTCGAGAATGTACTTTATGAGGAGCACATTCGGAAATCTGGTTTGCATATATGCAAGAACTAGCAGAGCAACATAGCAAAAAAAGGACTCGCATAACCGGAACTTTCTCAGAACCTTTACTTTCTCCTTCAGTGCCTCAACTGATTCCTTCATAGCCTTTGAAACAGAGTCCATTGCACTTGGACTAAGATCAAGAAATGATTCAATTAGATTGCCGTCTAAGACTAGCATCTTCTACTTCCTCCTCCTCTGCTGAAATATTAGATATCCATTTCTGATGACTCAATCCTCCTTTGTACTTTATAACCTTTCTTAATACCGACTGAAGCTTAAATAGAAAAGAGTACTGGTTTTGAGGAACAGAGGCAACAATCCCGATCCAACCACTATCAGTTCCGAAAATGTAGGTTAGAATTTGGTCAAACATTCCCATCATAAGAGAACCACCGCGGAACCGGCTAACTCGTTCGCCAAGGTGGTATTTCCCAACAATCTCAAAGCAACCCTCTTCGCTATTCTTGCCAACCGTGAAAATATCGCATCCAAAATCATTGCCAAGATAGACTTCATCATCAAGGATTGTGACAGTTGAGGACCGTAGAGAACGGTGGTGACAATACAGCTCTTCAATAGCAGATTTTTCTTGCTGAAAGGCAATACAAAAGATACATATAAATGGAAAACTTTTTCTACCCAAAACGGAAATCTATAGCTAGTATATATCAAAGTGAGGATCTTTTAAAAGGCTAGTGACAGGAAACTAATTAACCTTGTAAGTGAGCAGATTTAATAGTTTTCGTGAAGCACCAACGATAACATTTCCTCGAGATTCTACGGAAAGGATGAAGACATAGTATTTTTACATTCAAATTTTAAATGATGGATACCATCTGCATGACAGAACCATTTATACAACCCAACTTCATCAACTGTCAGAACTATGAGTTTTCCCTGGAAAGCATCCAGGGACCCAACACCCTTGCTGATTTGTTCTTCTGCAATTAATTGCAGTTTTTTGTCTTTAGCTGATAGTACCAAAACTCTCCCCTACAATATTTAGTAAACTTTAGTCATTTAATAATTCAAAGTGCCATCATCAATAAGAAGCGGCTGAACCCCAATAGATGATTAGTGAAAACTTCAATCGATCTACAAAACCGAAACTTGTAAATCTCCAATGGGCGACACAAAATCCCCCTCATGTCAATTAATCATTGAGATCGAAAGGCGAGAAGAAACCTCGTGTCAGTCCAGTATGTCCCCCCTATTCCCAACATGCTATGGTGCCCCGGGGCCGAAATGCGGCAGGGTCTTCAAGCCCCACGCTCGATTCTCGAGATTCATGGGGCGATCGGTAGCACGTTAAGAAAGAACTCTCCTTCTTCGCTTCGCTTTCCCGTCAAACTTAAAAAACGAACCCTGGCTTTGATCAAAACAAGTCTTCGTTTTCCCGTGTTTTTTGCCTTAAGCAAGTTTCCTTTAATAGATGTTCTTATGTTTTGAAAAAGTTGCGTTTTATATAGCTGTGAAATCTTGCAACTCACTTTCCTCGGGGGCCCCTCTCTGATAAGGAAGGAAAGCTAAATGCAAAGAAAAAGAGAAAGAAAAAAGGAGTACAAATCACATAGCGGAGGTTCATTAATCGATGAGATCGAAAGGCGAGAAGATATACCAGTCATGAAGAGATCAGCTTGTTCCTCTCGATCTGATTTGAAAAGGCCTCGTATCGACGATGATGAGAGAGAGAGAGAGCACGGTTCTCTTTTCACACTTCATTTAATTTCTTATTTACGTACTCTGTTGGATGAAATTTACTTGCTGCAACAATCTGATATTAACGCTAATAGTTAGAATGGTTAGAATACACTTTATGGGAGCATATGCGTTGTCTACACTTATGAATGCTCTCATTAGAGCAAGTGACTTTGACTTAACACTGGTTTTAATTACCCAGGGAAGTAGTTGAAAAAGAGACTCAAGTTAAATTGCATTTTAACAGTTATGCTGCCCAGTCTGTTTTTGCATAAAGTAAGGTAAGACCGAGTAAGATTAAGACCAGTTTCCTCCGAAATTATCACTATTAAAATAGATAGAAAGTGAAGGAAGACGAGTCTCACCTTAATAAAACATAAATATCAATATTAACCCTCTGTTTAAATGGCATTGATTAATAGAACTCCTCGTATCCAGTTTCCTCCGAAATTATCACTATTAAAATAGATAGAAAGTGAAGGAAGACGAGTCTCACCTTTATAAAACATAAATATCAATATTAACCCTCCCTTTAAAAAACATTATGTCACTAATTATTTGAATAAACTTGTATAGCACTAGAAAATATTTCTGAAACAAATTATACTATATTCTTTTTTGATATTTTTTGTTATAATAGAAGGTTAAAATTGTTGTTGAATTTTTATGGAAAATATGATTAATGTTGTTGGTCTTCCATGAACCTGCATAGATGGTTTGAGGGACCCTCGGGCTGCTTATGAAAAATGATCGAGGAAGCAGGAAAAGCGGCTTAGAAGAGCTCAGATCGAGTCTAACAAGGATGCTCCAGTAAACCTTGCAAAGGATTAGAATTCCGGAACTGCACTTGTGCCTTCTGCAATTTCTGAGAACTTCTTTTGTTTGGCAACAGTGCATTAGACGCAATTTCCGAACTTTGTCTATTTATGAAAATATGTTGTCTCTGTAGATGTTTTGACAAGGATTGTATAATGCCTTTTGGCAGTTTGGTTTAAATTAATTTGAGTTGATGTTATGGCTTGTTTATGTTTTTTAAACGACTGAGTTTTTAATTTTTATTGAATCAAACACGAAAAGCTCAGCTCACCGGCCTTATAGATTAGTATTACTAGCCTTTATCGCTTTTCTTTTCTATACACTACCTGAACTTTTATAGAATTGAACAACGTAACCTCATCCACTGGCCTAGCTATTTTTCATTAGTATTCCTGGTTACTTGCCCATTCGTTTCTAGCATATGACTTAAGCTACTGTGTTCTACTTTAAATGTGATGATTAGTAATCTAGTCTTTGTTAAATGTGTTGCTCGGCTGCTCCTATAAATATTGGCTGACCATGTACGATCAAAGTGGCGAGCCATGTGAAAACATAGTTTTTCGGATGGATTTTGGCTAATAACTTGCGACAAATGGGGCATGACGCAGCTGTGCACCTTCAACATTAGACTAAGTCACCTTGCTGCAGAACTTGTGAACTTGTCATTTCTGAACACAAGGAAAACGTTTCCATGTAACCTGAAGATTTCAATCACAAAATGCAACAAACTATCTTAATCTTAGCAGTCAAAGAGCTCATGGGAATTGTGTGAACTGCGAAGCTTCTAAGCAATTCGGTTTGTTTTCTTTACCTAAGGAACAGTTGGCTAATATAAATAGGAATGTACAACCCTGAGATAATAGTCCGAGTATACATTATAGAAACCAGAGGCGTTTTAGTTTATCACACATTTTTAATTTTCGCTTTTCTTTAGAGAAACTTAGACTCTGACCTTGGTACTCTTTTTAGATTTTAGATTTTAAGGTTGCAATGGAGGTCAAAATGTTATCTCGTAAAATGATGAAACCAGCAAATTCGACCCCAAAGCACCTTTTTTTTGCTAAAGCAAAACATGGGATTTTAAGGGATTCATCATTGTGCACTTCAGTAACTTGAGGGGAAGAAAGATATTCCTCAAAGTGTTTTTGGGAATTTTTACTTTCAAATTCCTATCAGATTCAAGAGTAAAAACATTACTAAACCTGAGGATTTGGAGCACTTGATGAATTTATTTAGTACTACCATAAAAACTGAAATTATGAATTGTTCCAAGAGCTCAGACCCAAACGAGCTAATGGCAAAGGTAGCCAATAATATTAACATTATACGCAAAGACAGGGGAAACGACAGTGAATTTCAGGTTTTTAACACATTATGCAACTTCCCGATGTACGATGTTGATTTCGGGTGGGGGAAGCCGGAGAGGGTTGGTGTCACAAATGTGCCTGTAGAACTGGTGGTTTTAATGGACAGCAAATGTAGGACAAAGGTTGAAGCAATGGTGGGCTTAACTGAAGCTCATATGCATGGATTTGCGAATCATCCAGATATTGTAGCATTGACTTCATTGATGGAGAGCTCCCCTTAACTCAGTAGTCCCTGTCTTTATCAGTTTGCATACACACAACACAATCATGTAGTTTGGAATTATTTCTAGAGCGATTTTTTTATTTCCAGAGTTATTTGTAGCATATGGTATTAAAATATGCTACAAATTGTGAATGCCGACAAAATAAAGGAAAGTGCACCGGAATTGTATTTCGTTCTGAGTGTGTGATAGATTTATTAGGATTGACAATAAGTTTAAATAAGTTTTACATTTCCATTATTTTACTTGAAACTGAAAGCAGTACTTAACTGCTTATTCTGAATTTTGTGACTGTGTATGATTTATGGAGTAGTTATTAAGCTGAAAGATGGAACATTAAGAAATTTACTTTTTGATTTGATCAAATTTGGATCTCAGTGGTTTATGATTACAGGAGAATGCAGTGAAAATATATTGGTTATGATGATAAATATTATGCATATCGTAACTTCTTACAGGGTAAATAATTGTTTAGCTACCATGTTTTGTCAATTATGTTATTTTGTTACGAGAAGATCAAACTTTACCTGCTAAGTTTGCAATAGTGTAAGATAGAACTAGCTCTTAGTGCTTCAATAGTCAGAGCATGCCTATTGTTTCTAAGTTCTTAGTTGGCGAGGGTACTCGAAAATGAGCACAATCTAGGGGCATTGAAATGTATGTACACATTTTGCCAAAGACTGGTTTGCTGTACTGAAGAGCTACTGAAAGCATGAAATAAGCGAGAAGCTATAGCTCTAGGCACGGGTCTAGATATTGTTTCATTGTAATACTCCCTCCGTCCCCCTCAATTCTTTACATTGAGGGGACGACACGGAGTTTAAGAAAAAAATGTAAATTAATAGGAAAAAGTAAGAAAAATGAGTAAAATGGTGGGACCAATCAATATTTAATGTATAAATTATCGGTTCAGATAGATATGAGCGTGTCTATGTAGCATCTTTCATTTTTTACCTTTGTCAAGTGACTTGATTGTGTTGCATGTTCACAAGCAGAGGATAAAGCATATGATTGCTCAGAACTAAATCCGGTCAGTGGGCAGTCTTCTGAGCTAAGTGCACTGGATGAGTACTGCATCATGGATACGGTTGGGGTAATTTGTATTGATTCTGAGGAAACATTGCATCTAGAACCATAAGTTTATTATTACTTAGATTTGGACTGCATTATCTGCGAATCAGAGACAGCCTCTTTCTCTTTTTATAACCTCGGGCGAACATGAGTTGTTATTAAAATATTAATATTAATAAATTATTAATAAATATTGTTTAAAAATGGTGTTATGAACACCATTGTTCATCATCTTGTTTTGTAAAGAGAGAGAGAGGGAGAGGGGGAGTAACGATGAGGGAGAGGGGGGGGAGAGAGAGAGTCTTGATACCCCATTCTTCATCATCTTGTTTTGTAAAGAGAGAGAGGGAGAGAGGGGGGGAGAGAGAGAGAGTGAGTCTTGATACACCATTCTTTATCATCTTGTTTTGTAAAGAGAGAGAGGAAGAGGGGGAGTGTTGAAACGATGAGAGAGAGGGGGGGGAGAGAGTCTTGATACCCCATTCTTCATCATCTTGTTTTGTAGAGAGAGACAGAGAGGGGGAGAGGGGGAGTCTTGAAACGATGAGAGAGAGGGGGGAGAGAGAGAGTCTTGATACCCCATTCTTCATCATCTTGTTTTGTAAAGAGAGAGAGAGGGAGAGAGGGGGAGTCTTGAAACGATGAGAGAGATGGGGGAGAGAGAGAGTCTTGACTCTTGATACCCCATTCTTCATCATCTTGTTTTGTAAACCCCATTTATTAGTATTGTAGATTTAATTGTTGGTTTGATTTCTTTGTTCTGGGTTGATTATAATCTCGACCCACTGTTATAAACTGGTAATCTTTACTCTATATCTTTATAATTCTGTATATTGATATGTTATTTTAAGTTTGACTTGATATCTTTTGCAAAGTTGATTTTTTTAAGCTTATCATGTTTTAGATGTTTTCTTGTATAATCTTGTTTTTATTTTCATTGATTGCATTAGTAAAATGCCTCTAAATATGTTTAATTAGAACATTGTACTGAATATATTATCTATTCATGTGTTCTTGATTTGGGTATCCATTTGCTAATTGGTTTAACTTAATTGCGAAATGCCTCTAAATATGTAATTTTGTTGCATTCAGAATGGAGCTTTGCATGGTGAATATGTCGAACATAGAAATTTAAGTATAATTTTTTTCTTTTTTAGTTGATAAAGAACATAGAAATTATGTCTATTTAATCATGAAGTGTGATCTTGTCAATCCGATGTTCAAATGTATACAATATATTGTGTGATACCTTCTAGATTCTTCTTGTTTCCTTTGATATCATACTACAGTCACCAGCTTATTTGGTTTTCCTTGTACTCCTAGAAATTCTGCCTTACTACATCTGTACCTCTATATTATAAGTTTGACTATAATTCTGTTACTGTAGAGGTGAAGAACTCAGCTGCTGTACCTGACAAACTGTCAAGTGGTTACCTACGCATTGGGGCAAGTGGGGGGCTAGACAAACTAAGAAGAGAAGTAAGTTCATTATCTCTTGTAATACACTACCAGTAATTTTAAGATTTCTCAGCAGACATATATCTTCCTAGTTCTCCCTAATTGTGGGAAGCAAAACAGTTTTCTGATGATTCTTTACATACTAAATGACTGATAACTTGAATTTAGGTAATGAAGCAGAGGTTTCGCGCATATTTATATTTCATATTGCTCAATATATCTATTCCATGAATGAGACATATGTTTGAGTGTATATTAAAAGCTTGATCCAATTATATAGCTCATAATTATATAGAATTATCAAACATTTTTTTTAAATACTGTATGTATATATTTTCATGTATTGCTCAGTTTTAAATATTATAATCCTAAAGATGCACAACACGTAGGTTTCTAAGATAAAATTTACATGTCTCAGTAAATGCTAAAAAGCTTGATCCAAATATATAACTCATGGAATTCTATAGATGTATTAAATTTAAATTTTTTAGAAATGTATATATTCATGTATTGCACGGGTTATGATCCTAATAAAAAACCACAATATCGATTTGCTCTTTTTTCTTCAATCCCTAAAAAACCCAACATTTATTTCACAAATCTTGATTGCCCTTTTCATTATTTTTTAAATTCTTCACACCCCTTTTCTTCAATTTCCCTAACTTTTTAAACCCTAGTTCACTTTTTTTTTTTGGGAAATTTTAAGTTACTGCTTAGTTTGTACAAGTACAGGATAAAGTTTGTATCTTTTTGTGCAGATTCATGTCTTTTTGCTAAGTTTTGTGTTTTAAGGTATGTTTTGATTGGAATTTAGTAGAAAGATTGAATTTTGCTTCAGTTTTTTGTGTTTTTTAATCTGGGGTATGTGAGATATGGTGTTTTCGGATAGTTGCTTGATTGTGTTTAGCTCTTGTTTGAATTTAATTGTGTTTTCTTGATGAATTTTTGATGGGGTTTGAAGTTGAGTTTCAGTGTGTGTGTGTGTTTATGTGAAGTTGTCTGATTAAAGGAACCAATTGTAGCTATGGTTATATAGAAAAGATTTGAACTTGCACTGATTCGATTAAGAAATGTTGATTTACTTATAGTGATACTTTATTAGTACTTGGGGTTTCTTTTACGAATCATTTGTTTATAGGTGCATGTGAGTGAAACCGATTATCCAGTCAGAATCTTTGTGATGGTATGAATAGTGAGCCCTAAACTGGAATGTGTCATCGTCGGCTTTTTGTTAGTATTCACTACAACAAATCAGGGCAATTACGACGCAAATCTTACGACGGAAACAAAAAACCGTCGTAAGTACTACGACGCAAATCTTACGACGGAAACAAAAAACCGTCGTAAGTACTTACGACGGAAAAATAATTTCGTCGCAAGTTCATTATTTTAATATTAAAATTTGGCACCAACCAAATTAAAGGGGGAAATCGTCGCGCCACATAAAACGACGCCGTTTTTATCTTACGACGAATTTTCATTTCCGTCGTAAGTTAACGATGTAAATTACATATTTTTTTTATTTTTTTATTATTTTTTAGAAATTATATTTAATTGTAAATTACATATTTTTTTCCTAGAAGAAAACGATGTCGTTTAAGGCTGAACTTACGACGGAAAATAAATTTTCGTCGTAACTACTTAAAAAAAGGAAATCGGCGCACCAAATAAAATGTCGTTGTTTTTACCCAATTTAGATTTAATTATAAAATAAATAATTTTTCCCTAGGAGAAAACGACGTCGTTCAGGAGTGAATATACGACGAAATTTCCGTCATAAATGGAACTTACGACAGATTCCGTCGTAAGTTATCACGGCGGTAAATTCAACTTTTTACCAAAACGTTTGGCGGCAAATTCAACTTTTCCAATTTTTTTGACATTCTACGACAGATTTCGTCGTAAGTTAGCAAGTCAATTTTGGTGTTTTATTTTTTTTTTTTGAAAAATTTTCTCAATGATCCAACCGTATGAATGTCAATATTTATATACTTGAGTTATATTTCAAAAATTTAGAAAAATATAAATTAATTTGGTTTGAGATAATAGCAGTCAACGAGAGTTTTGACCGTTAATCCTTAATAATGTTAAATTCCAGATTGGTGTTCCAATTTTTAAAAAAAATATTTCTCGAAGTTCCCACCGTACCGATGTCAAAATCTATATATTTGAGTGATATTTCAAAAGTTTCATAAAAAATAAATTAATTTGCTTTTAGATTATAGTAGTTTACTAGTGATTTGGTTACGACTCTTCCGGATTGGTATTCCGATTTTTTAAAAAATATTTCTCAACGATCTAACCATATGGATGCAAGATCTATATATTTGAGTGATAAAAAATTTATTTGGTTTGAGATTATAGCAGTCAACGACTGATTTGATTATTACACCTTGTTAATGTTAAGTTTTGGATAGGTGTTTCAAACATTTTTAAAAATATTTCTCGATGATCCAACCGTATGGATGTCAAGATCTATATATTTGCGTGATATTTCAAAAAAATTAGAAATAATAATAATAATTTGGTTTGAGGTTGTAGCAGTCAACTAGTGATTTGACAACTAGTGATTTGGCTGGTACTCGTAACTAGTGTTTAGTCCCGGATTGGTATTCCAATTTTTCAAAAACATTTATCAACGATTCAACCATACGGATGTCAAGATCTATATATTTGAGTGATATTTCAAAAGTTTCAGAAGAAAATAAATTTATTTGGTTTGAGATTATAGCAGTCAACGTGTGATTTGACTATTACTCCTTACTAATATCTATATCTATTATATTCTTAATAAGTGCTAGTGAAGGATTTAGATAATTCCACCAAATACCCTTCAAAAATTTACCTCTACATACATCTTATGTCTATTTTGGTAAATTCCCAATTAGAAAATATTATGTCATCTTACATCATCTATCCAATTCATACATTTTAAGGTTATTTTGGTAAATTCCCAATTCTAAAATATTATGTCAACATGACATCATTCCGTTATTATAGTATAGTTATAATCACGCACCAGTTAAGGATGTAAAGTTGACAATATATCAAATCAAGAAGTTAATATCTATTTATTGGCTCAATTTGTGGAATCATTGAATAATCATATAAATAAATTTCATAATGGACAATATGCCATACACAAGTAGATATGAAAGTCAAATCAATGTATAAATCATAATCAATGTTGTAATTTATTCCAATTTTGAATATGCAGATTGTCATCTATCCATAAACATAAATGGATATTATTCATTTTAAATTTGGTTTACCTAAAATCAAGTTAATAATATGATAATCTCATAATCAAAAAAATATAAGGTAATAAAAAGAAATAATTAATATCTACCTTAAATTGTGGATCATTCAACAATAATATTCATATAGTCACACATGCAATCAATACTTTCCATATCTTTTAAATCAATCAACAACTGATATCCATATTTTAGTTACAAATTTTGAATCAGATATGATAAATACACATACAAGTATATGTATTTTTATCCGTGATTTTTGTCATCTATTTTCAAAATTCAAATTCATAACTGGTTACAAGTATTTCTTGATTATAAAACTTTGATTTTCACCATTCATAATGTTAATGTTAATATCTTCTTTCTCTCTATTTTTTCTCTCCCTTTTTCCATTTTCTGTCTTCTTCTTTGTCTACTATTTTTCCATTTTTTTTGTTAGTGTTTGTGTTGATTATACATGTTTATATATATGTATGTGTTTTTGTTGCTTACTTAGATATGTTACTAATGTTTGTTTAAATTGTGCAGAATACAAAAGTTTGAATCATTTGTTCAAGGACAACAAGCATGGTAATTAAACATATATGTAGGCTACATTACATCATTACTTACGTTGATTTTGTTATATAATAATTGCAGGTGAATCCCAAATCTTATAGACTTGAGTTCTTGATCATAAGAGGTCGTGGTATCCATGAATTCAAAGTGGACAAAATATAAAGGTTACGTTTTATATTTATGTATACACTTTTTGTCGAATATATTTGTTGTTTACTTAAATTTGCTAAATATTTATTTATTTTGTGTTGAACGTCAAACCAATTGCAGGTGAATCTCAAATCGTATATATTTAAATTCTTGACTGGAAGAGATTGTGCTATCCATGAAACTCCTGATCGTAAGAGATCATGGTATCCATGGACTCGAATTTCTCAACAGAATCAACTAATGTTAATATAATGTATTGTTAAATTGATGTATTTGTACACTTTTAGTTGAATGTTATTGGTTTGATATTGGCATGATATTAGTTTGATGGATATTTAATCATACTTCTTTTTGTGTTATGATATTTAGTATAGACGATATCTATGTTTTAAAAGAATTATATGTGTGATTGCAACTTGAGATATCCGTATAATTGTGACTTACTTTGTTACTCATAATTACATTTATTTAGATTAATTTGTGATGTTTAAATTTTAAATTTATTTTAGTAATTTGTACTTCTTTCGGATGTTAAATGTTTTATATGTTTATGTGTATGGTACACTTATATTTATTCAAAATATTTTAATTATAGAACATATGCAATATGTAATAAATAATTATAGTATTTGATCATAAACAGAATTATGTACACATTTTGGTGGTGACATTGGTACTACACTTAGTAATTTACATCATATGTATTTCGTAACTTTATCTATTTTTTTAGTTGAGTTTTAAAATGTATATGGTTTAAATTGCGAGGGATCGCCGTTAGGCGACACCGAGAAGACTTTAACTGAAGTTTCATGGCAAATCAATTACTATTTGATATTTATTTCCAATATTTACGATTCTAAATTTAATATTTGTATCATCTCAACATTCAAATCATCCGATCTCATAATTTTTGAAATTTGAAAAAATCATTCAATTTTTTCCTTTTTTGTTTATTACTCAATCAATACTTAAATCAAGGGTTTTATTGATATATATGGTCATAAATTATGGTGACAATCATAATGAATGTCATTTAAATAGGATATTTGAATTTATGTTAGAGAATTTCATGACTCATATTTCTCTATTATCATTCTATATGTGTGCATATATACACATATATACTATTTGGACAGTTGTTGTAGAGTTATATATATACAACATATAAACATGTATAACATAATTATACTTGCACACCAATTAAGAATATAAAGTTCTTTTGAAAGTAAGAATATAAAGTTAATAGTATATCAAATTAATAAAGTCTCATATAAAGTTCTTTTTCGTTAGTCATGTTTTCTTTGTTTTACTTACTCATGATGAATTTTTTCTGTTTGTATTTTCAAGAATTTGTTTGTATATTTTTAAGGAACTGGATCGTTAATTGCAAACTAATTTGCATGTGTATCCATGACAAGGTTTATCAAAAATCGGATTTGTTGTACCACTTAATTACAAACGTTCTTAGTATCCGAGAATTCAATTCGTCAAAGAAATCAAGTTTTAATTCAATAAATTTTGTTTATACTTATATTTGTTTGGATTACCTATGATATTTGTAATTTTAGTGTGTTTTTTCTCTCAGTAGTTTGTGCTTCTATAATACACTTATATTTTAATATTTGTAATTTTAATATGTTGATTTCTATAGTACACTTATATTGTTTTATTTTTTTTTAATTACAGAAGTATGCAAAATATGATTAAAAATAAATTAGTAGACCTTATATATATATATATATATATATATATATATATTTTATATATATATATATATATATATATATATATATACACATTTTTATTGAATGATACTTTGCCACATATAGTAAATTTACGTCCTAAGTATTTAGTTATTGTATTTTCTTTTTTTATTGAGTTTTTAATTGTATAGTGTTCGAATTGCGAGGTGTCGCCTTAAGGCGACGCCGAGAAACCTTTCACTGTAATTTTAATAATATTTTTTTAAAAATAAGTAAGGATAATTAAGTAAATATTCGAAGTATCAAAAAATTGTGCCGACCAACCTACCAACCAAACTTTAAATGTTTCATTTTTATTAATATAGAATATATATATATATATATGTATGTGTGTGTGTGTGTATATATTATTCCAACACATACTTATGTGTCATATTTATTTAATACAACAAATTTGAAAATAAATATTCAATCATTATATACGATTCTGACACATATTATGAGTCATTTAATCAGTTAATACATAATCAATTAATATTAATTGATTTGTTTCATGTTTTATAATGAATGTTAGAAAATATCATAACGCTTAAAGTTGAATATTAACATATCAAATATTTTAATTATACTGATTGCCTGCAAATTTTAGAGATTTCCTTAATTATACTATGAAAACATTTATTTGCACAAAATTATATATTTTGCAGCGTTTTAATGGTCATATCATCTTTAATCTAATTATTATATATTTAAATTACTACTTTAGTTATTTTTAAAAATTATTGTTGATATAGTGTACATAACTATAATTAGATTTTAGAATAATATTTTTTAAATTACAATATTTATTATTATATCTTATGTATTTGAATATATGATGCAAGGTGTCCGCCAACCGCGACGTCAATTAACCTTTCATTATAAAATTAATAGAAAATTATTATACATTACTTACTTTCAATAATACATAGCATATAATAAGAAAATATGTATAATATCTTAAAAATAAAACTGAATATGTAGAAATTTTACTTATTTTTATAATTTGTTTGACGTACATATTACAGTATATTACTAATATTGAATACATAGATTAAAAACATAGATTGGAGCATGTTGACACTAACCACGATGTCAGTTCAAAAATTTTATAATATTTTGTTTCCGAAATTATAGGGGTGAATTGGATCAGAATCGGACGCGTTGCGAAAAATATTCAACTTTTTACATATGCATTTAAGTTTTATTCTTCAAATTTTAGATTCTTTTTTATTAACAATTTCTTATTTTAAATTGTAGAGATGGTCACTAACACAAGTAGTTGAAAAATACATGATAAAATTGTATAATTTATAACCAATTTACGTAAAATTGAAAAATACATGCAATAAAATTTTGAGACATTTTATTTGTTTGAGGATTAAAGATAGTGTTAACAACTTAACTTACTTTAGCTATATAAAATATACTTCAATTTTATTTCATGTATCCAAAAATTATTATAAATTTCACAATTAAATCTAAATTATAATTAAATACTATTATTTGTTCATCTAAATACTATTTTTCTTCTTTATAATATAATTTTTTGTATAACTTAATTTTTAGTTGGTTTATGATTATTATATAAATTTATATTCGAGATATTTTCGTATTTTGGAAAAAAGATAAAACCTACATATTTTATATAAAAATTAAATATCATTTAACACTATCTAATGTAAAAACAAATAATTGATTAAATAATATTCTATATAAATATTATATTATAAAATATTATATAAATTCATGAAATTTCACCCGTGTGCGTAGCACGGGCTAATTCCCTAGTATTATAAATTTGTGGATATCCCATTCCTTAGGTTTGGTATCCATATTTAGGTTCTTCGGGTATCCATATTTAGGTTCGGATGAAGTTTTTTAACTTTATTTTGACCCATTGAATAGTCCATTTTTTGGTTTGGTATTCATATTTACATTTGGATATGATCCACATTTATTATTTGACCCATTATTAATTATAGAAAGTTTATACATATCTATAAATCATTAATATCATTTATAATATTTATAGTAATTTCATTAACAAAAAATTGAATCAATCTTTTAATTTTGGTAAGTTAATTAATGCATATTATCATATATTATGTACAATACATTATTTAAATTGAATTAATGTTTGAATGTGTTTATTACAAATAAAAATAAATTTTTATTGTATTAAAATGATTTCTTTTACCATTATATTAATTGATCAGAATTGTACAATTATTCGATTTATTTAATTTAGTATAATTATTATTTTTATAATATTTGTAAAATAATTTTTTTAAATCCCGTGTGCGTAGCACGGGCTATAACCTAGTTAAGTTCCAAATTGGTGTTTCAATTTTTGTAAAAATATTTCTCGACGATCCAATCGTATGGATGACCAGATTTATATATTTGAGTGATATTTTCAATAAAATTAAAAAAATTAAATTAATTTTGTTTAAGATTATAGAAGTCAATACTGCTTCGAGGAATGAGACGCGTTTTAGATTCACTGAATAATTTTTTTAAATGATTTATTCGATGATCCAACCATACGAATATTAATAGGCACTCATTCTAGTGTTGGGAAAAAATAATCACAAAATAAAAAGATCCAGTTATGCCGCATATTTTGAGAAACGTTGTAAGAAAAGGTCCGGGACGCATGTCAGATTCATTGAATAATTTTTTAAAATGATTTATTCGACGATCCAACCGTACAGATGTTAATAGGCGCTCATTATAGTGTTGGGAAAAAATAATCACAAAATAAAAAGACCCGATTGTGCCGCATCTTTTTAGAAACGTTGTAACAGTACTGTTTTTAGGAACAAGACGCCTATCAGATTCACTGGATAATTTTTTAAAATGATTTTTTCGACGATCCAACCGTACATATGTTAAAAGGTAGTCTTTCTAGTGTTAGGGAAAAAATCCGCATCTTTTAAGTGAAATATTTTAATAATATATTTTAAATTAATATATAATTTAATACAAATTTTAAATTATTTTTTACGTATAAATATACAAAAAATTATTATTATTAATGGAGTACTAGCTACTATAAGATAAGAAAACATGATTTTTGTATAATTTTTTTAAAAAATTTGAAGAAACTGAATATATGGGCGGAAACTTCCCCCTCCATTAATGATAAAGAGGCGTTAAATAAATAAGAAAAAATGAATAGAAAACACAACAGTGTCCTCTATTATTACTCCCTCAAACCAAAACCGAGATCCCCAATTTTACACCCGACGAGCCCTAATTCTACTACATCTCCGTCTTCCTTCTTCGTAAACAAAGCTGATTTTTTCGATTAATACCGAAGCTAAGTCAATTTAGAAGTTAGTCTAATCATTCTTCACTATTGTCAATTTATTCATCTTAGTACCAAAGGTGTAGTCCTAATTTAGAAGTTTGATTCCAGGCACTCTCTCTCTCTCTCTCTCTCTCTCTCTCTCTCTCTCTCTCTCTCTCTCTCTCTCTCTCTCTCTCTCTCTCTCTCTGTGTATTCAAATGTGTGTGCGCCTCTTTTTATTATACCTATGTTATTTACAGAACTCGTCAACTCATCTCGTTTAATAGATCATCTTGTTAAATTGGTTGATAGTTCTGCAAGATTTTGATTCCATGTTTCTTTGAGGTGCTTACTTGCTATGAGATGGTATTATTATCTAGTACTGAAATCATCATTGCAAGAATGTGTGATTAATCTATTGCGGCTTTTGAAGTAGATGGCTTACGTTTTGGACAAACTTGCTGCAATTTATTAGATGAACTGTTTATTTTAATTACCGATGACTCGAAAACATGGTCAAGTTGTTTGTAATGATGAAGTATTACTCTTAGTTTCTGTGAATCAAGACTTTTTAATAGTTTGAATGAACACTATTTGAGGTTAATAGCTGTCCAGACTTTAAAAATATGGTCACTGAGGAAAGTCACCTTGTACTATTTCTTTTTTGCACACGCTATACACTAGAAAGGCTGAATACTCCTAAAAAACCTAAATTAATGAACTTCCAAAATACTTATTTCCCTTAATCAGATTTGCATCATGTTATGTGCCGACCATGGTCCCTGTGTCTCTGGTGCTCACAATACAATAGTTACTGCTAGGGCTGGAAAAGACCTCGTGTCCTGTCTTGTTTCAGGTACGCCTTTACATTTGAAATTTTCTGACAAATTGGGCATTGCCCAAGCTGATTGTTATTAAACAGTACATTTGTGATTTAAAACAGGTTTGCTTACAATCGGTCCTCGATTTGGTGGGGCTGTGGATGATGCCGCTTGATACTTCAAGGATGCTTATGACAGAGTGAGTCTGAGGTTTTATCTAGCTACATGCAGTGTCTAAATCTTATAAAGCAAAATGTTGAAATAATATGTTTAGTTATAGATTTTAAATGTTCACAATTGTTTTTTGTCTTGGCAGAATCTTACGCCTTATGGTCAAATTGTTAATAGATGTCCAGACTTTTTAATAGTTTGAATGAACTCTTAGTTTTGAAGAAATGTGGAAATATTAACTTTTGGGGTCTGGTTTTGCAGCATTTTTCACATAAGTTTTCAAGGCCGGCTCCTTGTTAAAGTACCGGATCATTCTGAAGTGGAAACAATTGACTGAACAATGTGATTATACAGAAGATTCAGGAAATTCACCCGCTGAAGATCTAAAGCCTGCAAGTCCCTTTGAAAAATTATGACTTTTCCCAAATTTACCTATTATCTTTGTTCTATAATTTAAGATACATTTAAAATTTGCAAACTATAGAGTAGTAAAAGAGTTTCTGGTATGCACATTACATAATAAAATAGTGCCTAATATGCCATTACTTTAGACTAAAGATACAATGAAGTATATAACTATCATCTTAGTTTTATAGTTATCTATAAGCACTACATACAGCATCAGATCCTTACTCAGTATATAAAATGTGCACTTGCACGAGCCATTTGTAATTAGAAGTCACAACTTACCCTGTTTTTACCGTATAAGTTCAGTTTGCTGATGTTTTTGATGTTCGGTTGACTAAATGCATCAGAATTAGCCTAGTCAAATTGTTAAATGCTGCAAGTTTAAGAGTTTGTATGCAAGCTTATTAGGCTTGTATAATATGTATTGATCTACACTCTTAATTTTGTATGTCTGTGTCGTTCTCTCTGTTCTAATATGATAAAGTATAATTCTATTTTCGATAGTTTATCTTTCAAATTCTGGATACTAAATTCAATGTGTTATTGGTGAACAAATCGAAAACACAATTTGTTACTTATGTTGGTCAGCTAATGGAGTTTATTCATGAAGTCATAACTTGTCATCCAGTTTAGTGCTTCCACTTAAATGCCAGCGAGTTGATGATTTGCCAAGATATCTGTTTCATGCTGCCCTATCCAATGGGTGATACGCATCTGCTTCAAGTTTTAATGTTATGTGACTTGTAAGTCTCTTTTAAGGCTTAAACAAACAGAGTAATCTCAAAATGATTTTATATCCATTTATTCGTCTATCCTATAGACTTATCTTCGTATTGTCTGGTTTGTTTATATTACGATTCATGACACATTGCGTCATTATTTATCTCTTCATGCATTATTCTCATGCTGAAACAATATAATTTATTATAACTTCAGCTTTTGTTGTCTGGATTGTCAGTTTGTCATCCATATTGATGCCTTAGTAAGCACTATAGGTCCTTAGAATCCAATTGTAGGCATGGCCCTAATGGCTCATAGGTCAGCACGACAGTGTATAATGATCGACATAGCTCATTTGATCTAGTTAATGATGCTCATTAGAGCTGAATTAGAGAAATATGTATCAGTATTTTACAAGTAGTTCAAGCATAGCTTGTAGTTTGGTTCAGATTTATTCATTTCTTCTGCTCCGATTGAACACATTTTTGGTAATATATTATTATAATAGCACATATAGTATTAATTTAAAAAATGGCTAGGGAAGAGATTCATTTGCAATTTGTCTGGTCATGAGCACTAGTGATCAATAAAGGTATCAAGTTTAGTTCTATTTTCTCTTTTTATGTCTTTGATATTGATCATATTGTTTCTTAGACCTGTCACTCAAATTTTTATAACTAATTATTTATGTGTATACTGTAGGGAAGGCCCCAACAACTAACGATGATGATCTTGATGATGCTGGAGGCAATGGTGACACTGTGTTTCTAACTTGTATTTGTGACTTGGGTTTGGCTTTTGAATGTTTTTATGATGATCTAAGTTTGTGCAAGATGTTTAAACTTTTGGATGTGAATCACTATGGATTTATGACATAATTTATGTAAACTATGGTATTTTAATTTGTGAATTTATGTTTGGGGTGTTTAGTTATGTAGTTGTAATTAGGGTGTTGGATTGCGTTGCATGTTGGAATGTGTGAATGGACAGTTTTTGAATATAATTTGGAAGCCGAAAATGTCTGGAAACCAGAAAAATAGTGCAAAATGGCTTCTGGGCAGACCAACTTACGACAGTAATTCAGTCTTAAGTACTGGTTTTGTACCTACTTACGACGATTGTTCATCATTGATATTTCGTCGTAATTTATTATTTTAGTATTTTATTTACATTTTTTAAAAAATTTAATTTCAGCAACCAGATGGGTCCCACTCAATATACGACGACAATATGCGTCGTTAGTTCGGTTATAATATTACTGATAGTGGGTCCCGTTGTTAACTTGCGACGTAATTTTTGTCGTAAGAAACTAACATACGACAATTTATTCCGTCGTAAGTTAGCTAATATTTTATTGAGAAAGTGGGTCCCGCTGCTCAAACTTACGACGCAATTGTAATTTGTGACGAAATCTGAACTTTCTACTTGAGCAAAAGTGATGAAACAAATTCGTCGTAAATGGTGGCATTTACGACGGAATCAATGCAAAATTTTCGTCGTAAATGCCCCTATTTGTTGTAGTGATTATGAGGTTGAGCTTTAGGAACTTTTTGCAGCTATTTGAATGAATTTGTTCGCGCCAAGTATTCAGGGGGTCAATTCTTTTGACATTTATATGTGATTAGCTATTGTAGACTTCACCATATATAATCAGTTCTTTACTTCAATTACTTATGTTTTAAGGATCATACTGCTTTTAACCCTCTTAGGTGTTAGGCAAATTGACTTGTGGGATTGGTATTCTCTGATTCACATTCTTGGTTTCCGAGTTGAGGTCCTTGCATTAGGCAATAAGAATTATTCATGTGTTGCATTAAATACCAGTCATGTGCCTGTTATTGTCCAAAGTTGTTCAATCTTTTGTAAAAATGTCAGATTTAAAGAACTTGACCTTTTCATGCAGTAGTTTTGGAGATGAGAACCTTCTGATTGATGTTGTATATATAAATGCTATGTTATTGCTAGATGAGGCATAGCTACAATAATTTCCATCTAAAACCTTGTCATTTTGTTGTCGCATTTATTGTTAAGCTAAGACATGTTTTTAACAAAACAACTTTTTTTTTGGTCATTTATTACCCATCTGACAAACTTAGTGAGTTAAACTTCTAAGATCACGAAATTGGGAGGAATGTTACAGAATTTTGTAGTTTCACTGTCAACATGAAATGATACGGGTAGTGCTTTAAATGATGGAAGAAGAAAGTTGAGAGAATTTAGGAACAATAGTTCGGTATCAGAACCGTTATAGAATCCTTGGGTCAAGTCCGAGTAAATGCATGTAATTGCTACTTGGTTAGAGTTTATCTATGTATATCACCTTTGTTTACTTTAAAATTCATGTTCTTGGAGTGTGGGAATTTTAGCTACGTAAGCTTCTAGATAATTATAGGTCTTTGGTTCCTAGTTATTCCAAATTACACATTCCATCTAAAAGTCCTTTTTCTCTACAATTTGAATTGTTTTATCTTTAATAAGCGTAACTATGGTTTGTTGTTTATAAGTTTAGTATTTGTAATAACTGTAAGTCTAGTTTTTTTGTTTGCATTGTTGAAACACCAAAAATATGTACCTTTTTACAGATACACTAATAACTCCTGATGCTTGGATTTGTCTCTATTGAATAATGTTTGAAGTCTCTTTTTACTGTAAAACATGCATTATAATCGATCTATATTGCTATATAGGTTCTTCTGAATAAGCTCTTAATATATGTCCTATATTGTGATCCAGATTTTTTGCATGTGAGATAATTTCATCCTTCATCAACCTTGTGCAGTCTTATTTAAGTAGCAGTTCGTGGATTTTCAATGCTGGAGGCAGTACGCAGGTATCATGGAAATGCAGTTCGTAGATTTTCAATGCTTTTGGAAATGCAAAGGTATCATGGAACCAGCAGCACTAGTGCGGTCAATAACAATGCTATTGGCGGGAGATCAGCCAAGGATTCATCCCGGTCTGAGGCCTCTCCAGTTACCTCAAACTTCCCTCTGAACACAAGGTTAATATTTTCTTCGCACTCTTGTTCAGGTCTGGAGGTTTTTTTTCTTTGTATGTACATTGTTCATGTTTACTCATGGTCCTGTTACTCCTATAAGAGGACACTATTTTGTTTGGAGCTATGCAGTTTGCTTAGTGTAGACTGTAGCTACACAAACCAATGAATCTTCATTTGTATGTAGTTTTGTCTTTTGGAAGAAAAATGATAGTAGTAGAAAGCTTTATTATGAGTTAGTATTATGAGGTTGAGCTTTAGGAAATTTTTGCAACTATTTGAATGAATTTGTTTCCGCCAAGTATTCAGAGGGTCAATTCTTTTGAAATTTATATGTGATTAGCTATTGTAGACTTCACCATAGATAATCAGTTCTTTACTTCAATTACTTGTGTTTTTAGGATCATACTGCTTTTAATCCTCTTAGGTGTTACAAATTGGCTTGTGGGATTGGTATTCTCTGATTCACATTCTTGGTTTCTGAGTTTAGGTCCCTGCATTTCGCAAAAAGAATTATTCATGTGTTGCATTAAATACCAGTCATGTGCCTATTATTGTCCAAAGTTGTTCAATCTTTTGTAAAAATGTCAGATTTAAAGAACTTGACCCTTTCATGCAGTAATTATTGGAGATGAGAGCCTTTTGATTGATTTTGTATATATAAATGCTATGTTATTGCTAGATGAGGCATAGCTACAATAATTTCCTTCTAAAACCTTGTCATTTTGTTTTTGCATTTATTGTTAAGCTAAGACATGTTTTTGTGTCATTTATTACCCATCTGACGAACTTAGTGAGTTAAACTTCAACGATCACGAAATTGGTGGGAATGTTGCAGAGTTTTTTAGTTTCACTGTCAACATGACATGATACGGGTAGTGCTTTGAAGGAAGGAAGAAGAAAGTTGAGAGAATTTAGGAACAATAGTTCCGTTTTAGAATCCTTGGGTCATGTCCGAGTAAATGCATGTAATTGGTACTTGGTGAGAGTTTATTTATATCACCTTTGTATACTTTAAAATTCATTTTCTTGGAGTGTGGGAATTTTAGACACGTAAGCTTCTAGATAATTTTAGTTCTGTGGTTCCTAGTTATTCAAAATTACACATCTCATCTAAAAGTCCTTTTTCTTTACAATTTGAATTGTTTTATCTTTAATAAGAGTAACTCTAGTGACTAGTTTGTTGTTTATAAGTTTAGTATTTTGTAGTTACTCTAATTCTAGTATTTTTGTTTGCATTGTTGAAACACCAAGTAATATTTACTTTTTTACAGATACATTTATAACCCCTGATGCTTGGATTTGTCTCTATTGAATAATGTTTCAAGTCTCTTTTTAATGTAAAACATGCATTATAATTGATCTTTATTGCCATATAGGCTCTTCTGAGTAAGCTCTTAATATATGTCCTTAATTGAGATCCAGATTTTTTGCATGTGAGATAATTACATCCTTCATCAACCTTATGCGGTCCTATTTAAGTAGCAGTTGGTAGATTTTCAATGCGGGAGGCAGTATGCAGGTGATAGCTTTTGGAAATGCAAAGGTATCATGCAACCAGCAGCACTAGTGCGGTCAATAACAATGCTATTGGCGGGAGATCAGCCAAAGATTCATCCCGGTCTGAGGCCTCTCCGGTTACCTCAAATTTCCCTCTGAACTCAAGGTTAATATTTTCTTCACACTCTTGTTCAGGTCTGGAGGTTTTTTTTTGTCTTTGTACTTATATTGTTCATGTTCACTCATGGTCCTGTTACTCCTATAAGAGGACACTATTTTGTTTGGAGCTGTGCAGTTTGCTTAGTGAGGACTGTAGCTACACATAAACAAATTGATCTCTGTTTGTATGTAGTTTTGTCTTTTGGAAGAAAAATAATAGTAGTAGAAAGCTTTTGTAAAACTTGATTTGTTTTGGCAGGCAGCAAATACAGGTTACTCCTTACAAACTAAGATGTGAGAAAGAATCGCTGAATTCACGGTAATTTTGGCAATTTAATTACTGATTTTCTTTTAAGGTCACTATAATTTTGTTAGGTACGTAAAGTGCTTTTTACTCTTCAAAAAAAGAAAAAAGATGATAAAGTAAAAAATCATGGTAGGGAGAGAAAGAGTGTACCAAGTGAGATTTGATGAGTTGTGTGTTCGGTTCATTAAATGTCTTTTCACTTAGAATAGGAAAACATGTACGAGCTAGGAGTAGTAAAAAAGTGATATAAAAAAGATATCTTCAAGCTACAAAATAAAAAAACTTGTACTGAATATACAAACTATGATATTGCCTCCTCGTGAACTTGAACCTATGTTCTCTCATTTTCGCTGACCAAGCCATATAATGCAGCTGTACTTAGGATTGTGCATTAGGTTAACAGAAACCCAAATTCAATTTCCCGTTGGACGTGTTATGGACTCTCCCTGTTACAAAATAAACATGTTTGTTTTATTACAAATAAATGCATGTTTGTTTTATTACAAATAAATGCTTGAGGGGAAGCTAAATATGTTCTTTTTCCCAACTAAATGTGTCGAAAAATATAATTAAATAAACTAAATAAAGAAGATGTGATAATAACATAATCTAAACTAATCTAAAAGCTTTCTAACCCAATGAATTAATTAAGAGAAAAAATGAGACCTTCTACACACTTGAATTTTCGTTAACTTTGACCGTTAATGTTAGTCAACAAAAGGGTACTTTGGTCATTAATTAGAATATTTATTTTCAGAAAGTAGAATAAGCTGAAAATGCACATTTTAGTATTTATATAAAAATCAGATGAACTGGATATAATTTGTAAGTGACAAAATAAAAATAAAAGTTTTATTTCTACTTAATATAAATAGTTAATTTTATTTTCTATAAATAAATGTGAATATTTTTTTAAATAAAGTCACATGATTTTTAGCATGAATGCTTCTTCTTCTTCTTTTTAGAGTGAATTTTCTTCTTCTTTTTAGAGTGAATTTAAAGAAATGAATTAAATAGTAAGAAGAGAAAGTGAGAGAATGATTGAGTATACAATATCCAACAAATTGAAACGACGACAACACATAGGATCAATTATTTGCTTGATTTTTTATTATTTTTTTATTTTCATGATAGTTCTAAATCTAAGTACAACTTTTGCTATTTATAGCTACGAGTTAAATAGTCCAGCTTTTATTATTATAGCTCCATGTAGGGATGAGCAGAACCAAACCAGAATCGAAAAATTGAGTGAGGATCACAATCATATGTTATGTGGCTAATCATATGTTACATGGCTGTATCAAGGATGGGCAAAATAATCGCATTCATACTCCATTTGAAATTTTGAATTTTCATTTTTTGAATTTGATTGATTTAAATTTTAAATTCGAAAATATTTTAATTTATTTTTATTTGTATTGATAAAATTATTAATACCTAATTAGTCTGGAATCTTTTCTCAAAAAGAAAAATTAGTCTGAAATTTGGATGAGCATAGCACTTACACTTGTAGTTGCAAAGTGTGAGTGTAGCCTCAAAAAAAGAGAAAAAAAGGAGTGTTAAATATTGAAGAAGATACCGAGCCTAATTCTTGGCGTTTGTACTTGCATTCATTATTTCTTCCAGCAAAAAAAAAGGAATAATGTAATTTAAAAAATATGAAAATATAAGTCACTACCGCCTCCTTTGCATAACAACAAATAACAAGAAGCCTACCTTCATACCCAACAAATCACCCAACAAAATTTTTAATGTGGTCCAGGTCAAATTTTATTTTAACCATTGAGATAATAGTACAGTGAGAGTAGATAATATGCGTATAAAAATGGACATTTTAAAATAAAATAAGAATAAAAAAGTAAAATTATTGCAGTCGTTGATGACACCAACCTTAGTTACACGTATACTTCATCCCCTAATATAAATTACATAAGGTTGGTGTAATCAACGGCTTATTTTATTTGATGTTGTATACATTGTAAAATTACTTTTATGTTGTAAACATTGTAAAATTATTTTTGGAACTCACTTTTTATGCAACAAAGTCGTCTATAATTTAGAAAATTGTTTCTCTATATGCTTAATACTCCAATCTTCCAAATTATAGATGGTTTTGTTACATAAAAAGTGAGTTCCTAAAATAATTTTATATTTTTTACGGTATCCCTGGAATGTTCTTCGTGATCTACTACAATCCATGGGTCAGCAATGTCCATCACTCTTTGGGGAAGTGCCTTCCTCACATAGTTATGAAGATTACTGCCTCCGTCTATCAGTATGCTGCCTTCTGTAGGCCGTTTTCCTGAGAAAATTTCTAGTAGAAGAATTCTATAGCTATACACATCCCCCTTTGTAGATACCTCTCCACCCATTCCATACTCTGAACAACTAAACAGTTAAGAAATTGGCAAAAAATATAAACATTTTACGATACTATAGAGCAGTATTAAATATTGATGGAAAAAGTTGGTAAAAAAATCAACTGTTCCACGTACATCAGTTGAGCTCATTTGTGCTTGATTGACATCTCTTGTAGTAGCATAAGAAAACCTCACCAAACCAAAATCACCAATATGAGCAACAAAATCCTCGTCAAGAAGAATATTACTTGGCTTTAAGTCTGAATGAATGATATTTGCATGACTGTGATGATGTAGGTAATCCACTCCCAATGCAACATCGATGGAAATATTTAATCTCTGAAGTAGAGTCAAGTTCCTTTCATTCTCTTGATAGGGACTTGGATGCAACCAGTTGTCCACACTCCCATTAGTCATGAACTCAAAAACCAAAGCCTTGAAGTCATTTCCCTTGAAATCAATGGTAGAACATGCTGTGATGATCTTGATAATATTACGATGACGAATATTTCTCAATGCTTCACACTCTGCCAAAAAAGTCTTGCTGGCTCCATGCATTTCAATGTTTAGTACCTTCACAGCAACTATGTGTTCCACTGATTCGAGAACTCCTTTGTAAACAGAACCATATCTTCCTTTACCGAGCAAATTGTTTGCAGAAAACTCATTTGTAGCTAGTAGAAGATCTTGGTATGAAAGTTGGGGATGTTCGTTGTCCTCCAACTGTGGGAGACGGTCATTCAACTTCTTGGAGTTTCGACGTCGATAAAAAATTAAGGCAAGACATGCTAAGAAGAGCGAACCTTTCCGTAGGAACAACGTGCACAAGAATTAGGAGTAATATATTTCTCAAGGCAAATGTTTTTTTTCTTATTCCTTGATACTTTTACAGGACAAGCAGGCAAATGCAATGCTTGAATACCTCCACACAGCTCCGAATTTCCAACGACAGAAAAAACACCGAAGTTTGAAAACAAACCTTCTTTCGACACTTCACCTCCAAGCTTGTTGTGCGACAGGTTGAGGAATACAATTAGAGGAAAGCCATCAAAAAAGCTTGGAATACTCCCGGAGATATTATTGTTCGAACGATCTAGAAATGTAAGACTTTTCAAAACCTTGAAAGAAGATGGAATTTTACCTTGAAAAAGGTTTCCTTGCAAATACAATTCCTCCAACATCACACAACCCTCAAGATTAGCGCTCCTGTTAATTTGTTGTGTGAGAGATCTAGTGCACTCAAATGTTTCAAGCTTCCAATGTTGGATGGAAGTGGCCCGGTGAATAAATTCCAAGACAAATCAAGGACAATACATTGTGAAGCAAACTCAATATCCTTATGTATTACACCTCTTAGCGTGTTGTTAAAAATGGACTATACTTGTATAGTTGAGATGTTAAACAATTCAGTAGGAACGTTTCCCTGTAGCATATTCCTGAAATGATCACATCAAGACAATATGCTTGATTATATTTTTTTTTTGTGAAAAGTTAAAAAAATTCATTAATAAAAAAACATGACAGAAAAATAATCAAAAAATGTAATTCAGGTTTATATGCTTAGTTTTATTATTATTATTATTTTATTATATGCTTGATTTACTTGAGTTTAACTCAAAGAATTATTTGGTGAAAATAAAGGATTAAAAGAATTATTTCAATCAATTTTGATTTAAAAATTTAATATAATTTATTTAGATACAATTTATTTTGTATCACGTAAAAGCATTAGGTGACTTGGCAAAAAAATTATAAGGTGTAATAGAATTTGACAAACAAATTTCAAAAAAAAAAAAAGAATTTGACAAACAAGTATTAAAGATATTTTGATCAAATACAAATAAAATATAAAGGTGTGCAAACATCACTACCTTTTTAATAATACATCGATAATGGTGCTCAATTAACGATAACCTTGATTACTTCTTCTTCTTCTTGATAGCCATGAAAAAAGTTTTGGCTTTGTTTTTGGTGTTGTTGGGGGATTTCTTATTGCTATAGGTATTCAGTACTTTTGCTTTTGCATAAAACACACAAAATCGGCAGACGGCGCCGACGTCGGCTCCCGATGCAGCGCCGATGAAGCTCAAGGTCCGTAGAGGCCACATGTGTTTAAACTTATATATAAAACTCAATCTCAAGCAGAGGTATGAAACTCATTCAAGCAGAGGTGTTTATATGTAAACAATGGCAATGTGTGTCATCATTCCAACTTTCGGCGTAACAGCATGTAAGTAAAAATTGAACCATGCAACAACTCGTGACGCGCAAGGAAACTTAATATGTTTGTGACTAACATATTAATGTTTTGGCTCTGTCAAAGTTTACTGTCTTTTACGATAACAGATTATATACTTAAAACAGAATTAAGGTCCGTGTAACTTTGCCCTCCCCATCAGATAACATAATCAATAACATATAGCCAAGAATTGATGTGTAAAAAAGGGATATACCTCCTTATTTCGTATTCCTTTCTGCATAGCGGGGAACAACTTGACCTTAGGAATTGGATAGGGAAGCTCGGGGATGACCTCAAGCTGATAGTACGATCTGGGCTGTTTCCCTCTCGACTTTGGAACCTGAAGCTGATGGGGGATTACAGGAACCTCAAGCTGGGGGTGGATGACAGGAAATGATACCTGCATTGAAATATACTAGTCACTATATTTCAGCTCTTATGGTGCCAACAAATGTATCCAACATAGCTTTTAATATCGTCCCTTTGACCTCTTTCAGGTACTAGTAAGAGAAGCAAGATTAGTATGACATCTGGGTGAACTTTAATTGTCATTGTCCTATATTTCACTACCTTGTCACAAATGACTACTTGCTTGGTGGATGGTGATACATGGCTGACTGACTCGTACGGGCCACACTGTTTTAATTGGGAATTTTCTAATGCAGTATACCTCATTTCTACAAGAGGGACAAAGGCTAGCATTTCAACTATGGACAGAGAGCAGTTCCATAAATTTGAATTGAAAGAAAGAGCGGCTAACTAGAGTTTAGCTAACTAGTAGATGTTTAACATTTGTTTGAAACTTCTTTCCCAAAACTTTCATAATGTGATTGTCCAAACCTAAGTTCTATTAAACCTAAGTTCTATTAACCTATATAACCTATATAACCACCTCAATTTACCAAACAACCGTGACGTGCCGCGCACACAAACATATATACCAACAATTCATATATAAACAACAATTTAGATATACCTCCATCAACCGTTTCACTACATATAAACAACTCTGATTGAATGAGTTTCATTGGAAAAATTTACATATAAACACTTCTGCTTGAATGAGTTTCATACCTCTGTTTGAGTTTTAGTTTTATATATAAGTTTAAACACATGTGGCATCTGCGGACCTTGAGCTTCATCGGCGCCGCATCCGGAGGCGTCGACTTCAGGTCATTTCCTGATTAGTATATTTCAATGCAGGTATCATTTCCTGTCATCCACCCCCAGCTTGAGGTTCCTGTAATCCCCCATCAGCTTCAGGTTCCAAAGTCGAGAGGGAAACAACCCAGATCGTACCATCAGCTTGAGGTCATCCCCGAGCTTCCCTATCCAATTCCTAAGGTCAAGTTGTTTCGCGCTATGCAGAAAGGAATACGAAATAAGGAGGTATATCCCTTTTTACACATCAATTCTTTGCTATATGTTATTGATTATGTTATCTGATGGGGAGGGCAAAGTTACACGGACCTTAATTCTGTTTTAAGTATATAATCTGTTATCGTAAAAGACAGTAAACTTTGACAGAGCCAAAACATTAATATGTTAGTCACAAACATATTAAGTTTCCTTGCGCGTCACGAGTTGTTGCATGGTTCAATTTTTACTTACCTGTTGTTACGCCGAAAGTTGGAATGATGACACACATTGCCATTGTTTACATATAGACACCTCTGCTTGAATGAGTTTCATACCTCCGCTTGAGTTTGAGTTTTATATATAAGTTTAAACACATGTGGCCTCTACGGACCTTGAGCTTCATCGGCGCCGCATCCAGAGCCGACGTCAGCGCCGTCTGCCGGTTTTGTGCGTTTTATGCAAAAGCAAAAGTACTGAATACCTATAGCAATAAGAAATGCCCCCAACAACACCAAAAACAAAGCCAAAACTTTTTCCATAACTATCAAGAAGAAGAAGAAGTAATCTAGGTTACCTGTAATTTAGGTTATCGTTAATTGAGTACCATTATCGAGGTATTATTAAAAAGGTATTGATGTTTGCACACCTTTATATTGTATTTGATCAAAATATCCTTAATACTTGTTTGTCAAATTCTTTTTTTTTTTTTGAAATTTGTTTTTCAAATTCTATTACACCTTTTTTTTGTGCCAAGTCACCTAATGCTTTTACGTGATACAAAATAAACTGTATCTAAATAAATTATATTAAATGTTTAAATCAAAATTGATTGAAATAATTCTTTTAATCCTTTATTTTCACCAATCTTTGAGTTAAACTCAAGTAAATCAAGCATATAATAAAATAATAATAAAAAAAAACTAAGCATATAAACCTGGATTACATTTTTTGATTACTTTTTTGTCGTATGTTTTTTGATTAATGAATTTTTTTAACTTTTCACAAAAAAAAATATAATCAAGCATAATGTCTTGATGTGATCATTTGTATTTATATAATTATAATTGAATAATACGACAACATAAATTTTTTCTTTTGTAATTTGACGAGTTTGATCCATCGAGGATATTTTCGCATACGGATCAAAGATCGGGGACGTCAATTCACATGTTTATAAATATAATACATATTTAAATATACATCAAAACGATTATTATACATATATATATATAGTTTAAATTACTAATATATATATTGTTTAAATTATTAATAAATTTTTAAGGTTAAAATTTTCAAATCAAATATGATTTAAATTTAAAATTTTAATATTTTATTTATATAATCAATATATGTTAAATTAAATTGGAGGTTAAATATGTTATTAAATTGAAACTAGCGTAAAAACCCGTGCGAGGCACCAGTCTGCTTATAGATTGAAATAATTTCTCGAACGAACATGTATTGATATCAGAATAATTTTGTAATTAAAAATATGGAAAATGATATTATTTTGAATTTATCTTTTATTTGCATGAAAATTCTTTTAACTTTTTTTTTTAATTTAATAAAATTTTACAAAATTTGAATAAATTTCGATATGATAAAGATCAAATTATTATTTTTTTTGTCAAAATCAATATACTTATATAAAGGAGAAGACGGGGGCGGTGAGGTGGCGCTCTAGAATCGCTCCGTTCTATTTTTCTAATTTTCTCAATTTTTCACAATTTTTAATTTTAATAATTACAATTTCCTTTATTACAACTTCCTTTATTATTTTCGATTTTGTAGGAAGGAAATTGAAAATTACATTTTTATTATTTTCAAACTTGATAGAACTTCCTTTTATTATTTTCAAACTTGATAGAATTTTCTTTGATTTAGAAAATTGCAACTTCCTTATAATTTTCGAATTTGTAGGACTTGATAAAACTTTCTTTGACTTAGAAAATTACAACTTCCTTATTATTTGATTTAGAAAATTACAACTTCCTTATTATTTTCGAATTTGTAGGCTTGATAGAATTTTCTTTTATTATTTTCAAACTTGATAGAACTTTCTTTGATTTAGAAAATTACAATTTTTTTTATTATTTTCGAATTTGTAGGACTTGATAGAACTTTATTTGATTTAGAAAATTACAACTTTCTTATTATTTTCTAATTTTTAGGACTTGATAGAACTTTCTTTGATTTAGAAAATTACAACCTCCTTATTATTTTTGAATTTGTAGGCTTGATAGAACTTTTTTTTTATTTTCAAACTTGATAGAACTTTCTTTGATTTAGCAAATTACAACTTCCGAATTTTTAGGATCTTATGTTAATAATTGCAATTTTCTTTTTTATTATTTTCAATCTTGATAGAACTTTCTTTTATTATTTTCAAACTTGATAGAACTTTCTTTTATTATTTTCAAACTTTATAGAACTTTTATTTTATAATACTTCTTGACTTTTAAACATAATGAATTTCCATGTTATTCACCTTACAAACACCTATAAATTAAAGGTCATTCATAACAAAAAATCTACACCGAAATTTTTTTACATAGCTTCAAATTTTTACTACCATATTTACAATCAATATAACTATGGCCTACACCATGTTGGATGCTTTGAACGACAACTATACGTGGATGATAAGAGTACGAGTGTGTAGAATGCGAGAATCTGTCAATCCAAATACTGAATAACTAATCAGTCTTGACATTATTTTGATCGATGAAAAGGTTAATAAATCAATATACTTATAACTTATTAGTTTGTCAAATTGTATGATGTTATTAACTTTTCTAAGATATGTTGTATGACAAGAAAATTTGATCCATGCTACGATCCCGAAGATTCTGCTCTCTCGGTTCAAAGATCTTTTAAGATCTTTTAGAGAAAGGCTTCGTGTACAACATCAAAAATTTGAAAGTTGTTTGGAAATATAGACCACTATCATATGGGTCTAAATTGATCTTCATACGCATAACGTTGCCTAAGAGATTGGAAGAAGGCATCGTCAACATATCACTTCATGGATTTCAGTTCATATGTCCGGATATGATTGATGCACGTATTAATGACACTCTCAGGTTTTTGATGCAGTAATATATTAGAGTAATATATAAGTAATACTATTATATAAGTTATAATTCAAACTATCATATTATAATATTATTTTTTCTATGTTGATTTAGATGTTGTGGACTGCCTAACCTACTTGTGTGACATTGAAGTTGTCAAAGGCGGTTGGAAAAAAAGAGATCTCAAAATTGTCACAAATTAGTAAGTTATTCATTATATTAATTTTAATATAACTATTAATTGTTTTTTATTGTTTTTTCAGTTCATATGTCCGGATATGATTGATGCACGTATTAATGACACTAATATACTCTCAGATATTTTCATGCAGTAATATCTTAGAGTAATATATAAGTAATAATATTATATAAAGTTAAAATTCAAACTATAATGTTCTAATATTATTTTTTCTAATAATACTATAAATATAAGTAATATTATATGTTTATATTGATTTTATCAATATAATTTTTTAAATATATATCTGGCAATGGTATCGGTCCAAAAAAATAAAAAATCAAACTCTATAAACAAAAGTAATATGTAAATCATTTATAATATTACTTACTCAAATGCAAATTTTACAGAATATATTTTATTTGATAATTTAAATAATTTTGTAGATATTTATTTCACAATTTTTATTCTAATATTATTTTTCTTAACAAATATATTTTATTGCCGCTACGAAGCGCGGCTCAATAACCTAGTTTTATTTAGTTTTAAATGATATGAAATGCATTTTATCAAATTTAATAATTAATTATAATCTTAATGATAATTTAAGTATAGTTGTCCGTATATAATAGAGACGTATCTAAACTTATGTATATTTAATGAAATAACATTATACTTGTAAATAAAATATAAAATTGGTCCCGTGAATTTTATTATTTAAATAAATGATATATTTGATATAAAAATATTTATTGTGGAGTATTGGGATATTATTAAATGATAATTATTGTGTGATTATGTGCTAATTGGTGAGTCGAAAGCCCCTTTCAAATATTTCGTCATTTGAAATTTTCTTCAATTTTGAGCCCCGTCTTGATAATTCAAGGGCCCCGTTGAAATTTTGTACATCATTATTATTCATTTATTTTTCATAATCGAATCGTTATCGAAGGAATTATTCGTATCATTTCATCCTTATCTAATTGATCTTGACAGTATGATTCGTTTTGTTCAAAAAGAGAAAAATTGTTCCAAACTCTAATTGTCCAGGGTGACGAATATATCGTTTATATCAATATTTCATCTGTTATAGCCCCAGTATTCTTGAGCATTAGTTATATAATGATATGTATTGATTTGGATAATTATCAGTCTTTGTAGATGATTATCTTCTCGTAAAACGTGTTTTTGACCTAATTAAGGTTTTTAAACGAACCGGTGGATCTATATCGATCCAAAAATGTTGTTTGGGGTATTATTTTTCCAAAAATATAAAAAGACGAATCGAACCTTAAACCTCTCATAATCTGCAGCCCTAATTCTCGAAATAATAAAAATCCTCGAACCGTGTTTTTCGTGTTCTTGAAGAATCAAACCATTCGTTCAAGGTGTTATTGAATTCAGAAATCAAAGTTCAAGTACTCAAATCAAAGCTCTTGATCTCTAGTTTCAGAATCTTCCAACCTCATCATCATCTGGTAATTTTTCGATTTATTATGAATTTTTCAATATTCGAATTAAATTAGGGTTCTTGATTAATTTGGGGATTTTCATTCTGTTGATTCTCCATTCAATTGGTTGCTTCTAACATGTTCCTAGGGTTGTAATTAGCAAGAATCCATGATTTAATTTCGTGTGTAAGTTCACCTCGCGAAGCACTGCAATAACAAGGCAAAGCAACTGTCAATACACTAGCCATGAATATCCATAACCTACGAGTAGTGCAAGTTATGCAATAAGCACAAGTTATACATAAACTATTCAAGATGACTATCTATTTAAGAAACAAGATATGGCATGCAAAGTGCGCAAGGTGGGAAGTTATACATGGTGTGCAAAGCATACAAGGTGTGCAAGGTGAGAAAGAGATGCAAAGTATATAAGGTGTGCAGAATCACACAAGTTAAACAAAGCAAATAGGACACTCATAGTTATAGTAACACAGGAATGTGTTGTCACGAAAGAGACGGGGCTTCCATTTGTTCCCCTTGTAGACGTTTGTAAACGTCCGTATCGAACTCAAGATTGTGTCATTATAATCAAGATCAGGGGTGGCAATGTGAATATCCCCGGCAAACAAAGGCAACCAGGCCAAGTCCCCTCCCCGAATCCAAATCCACTCAAAGTGCCACATCCTATGGGAGATGTCCAACTCAGTCCATCTCTCACCAAACCTCTTATCTCTCCAGGTGAAACTAAATATAGGACGAGAGCTATTACAACTAGCCTGGAACAAGGACCAAAACAATCGGCAAGACGGATCAATGCCAAACTCCGCGCAACGCGTAATGAAACATAATATAGACCACAAGGCGTTGGGTGCCAACTGATGCAAGGCACAACGAAGATCCTTGCGAAGAAGGTGATACACAAACTTGTGAAGAGGAAATCGGAGCCCTAAACGAAGGTGGTCCAGAGGAAGTGCAACATAACCCTCTCCACGTGGTCTAAATGGAACGTCATCACATCCGGGAAGCTCAATCTCATACTCAGGCGGAATACTGAAAGTTGCCCTCATCTGCTCAAGACCCAGCGCACATCGGCTAGGAACCGTGGCATACTCTAAATGTCCAAACCTCCTATCCATGCGGTCACTATCATATCTAGGAGGAGACACACCCTGTCTCTGTAACTCTCTCTCAAAAGTCTGGAAAGAAGACGGCCGAACGGTGCTCTCATCCTCGGGAACTGGAGGAAACATCCTCCCCGTCTCACTCCATCCCCCCATCACACCCCCGAGAGGCGGACGATCAGACGGCTTAGGACGGGGCTTAGCCCTGAAATACTCACTATGACCCTCGGGAATATCACGGAAGGAAATCTCTCTCGGACATGCACCACTTGTCGAGGTCCCCGCACGATCCCGATCATACGGTGTCTGGCCTCGTGGTAAACTTACGGTCTTGGCCATCCAAGCTCGAGGATTCTCCTACACTCTACCTATGACGGAAAGAGAATAAACGGAGTAAAAAACAGGGTTCAACTCACGCAAACTCTACAAAGTGCAACATTTTACGAAAAACTCTGAGGCAGACACGAACGACAATCAAAACCAGTTCTGATCAAACCACAACCAAACTCACTCCCGATATCAATTGCAAATCTAAAACTGATTCTCACTACCAACACTCAAACTACCCACCAATATCAGTATCAATATAAATTGATACATAAGATTTTTTGACAACCCTTTCAACCCATCTACGGCTACTGGTCAAAGTCATAAACTTTATATACACATTCATAAAAGCTGAATACATAGATTATTCATCAACAGACAATGATATATATACACGCAAAAAACTAACTATCTAGCCTACCTATAACCTATACATTAATCATGCTTAGATATACAAAAAATTAAGAAACCAAATATACGTATTTTTGCCAATAAAAATGCGAAAAAACACACACATTTACTCTTTTACAACTACTAGCTAGCTTACAACCACATATATATATATATACACACGCAAACGCATTTTCAGCCAACCCATGACCTATGTATCAAATACATTCACTAACAGACTCCTCCAATATCCAAAAACAAACATAGATCCACACACTTCTATCATCAAAAACCACAAAAAAGAGCATATACACACACATGTATGTAAGCCGAAAAATTACAAGCAAAAATAAAGATCAAAGAGTACCTCGAAAGTTAGAGAAAGTGAGCTGAAATTTAGCTCCGATACTCCTCAATTCTACGGGAACGAGCCTGCAATATCGCACTATACAAGCTAATGTGTATACGGATACATATGGGAAGCCACTGGTGAAAAAGAGATAGATACGCGAATATAAGATTTGAAAGTGCCTTCAAATTTGAAGAACGCAAGCCACCGATTTGAAATCTTTCACAACGTGGTGGCTGTGTGTATATATATATTTATGGATATGTTTGGATATGGGTAGCAGCTTGTGAAAGGGAGACAAGGGGATAAGTTTTTGTGTTGGCAAAACACTCTATAAAGGTGTGAACTCTATATAGTTCACATGCGGGTAGTCAAACATAAAAAAAAGATAATCGAAAGGGACAAAAATGAGTCACGAGATTAGCATAAGAAAACGAGCTTCAAGTAATTGCTGTATAATTATGGACCACATAATTACTTTATAAAATTGTATCCCTTGATTTCGATAACCAGCTAGTTGGATGTAGTCACGTGAAGGCAATTCCATATATTTGCTAGCTACTAATTCACAAACTTAGTATTAAGGACCACTCGGAAAAAGAGCATCCGAGCATCCGAGTTAGGAAAGTGAAGGCATGTGTGTAGACCTATCCAAGCTTCTGAAATGTTACAACATGTCAATGACGACACAAGCTTAATTGCCTCATATATGCTCGGACAGTAATTGAGACACGAGGCAAATTATGTGCTCAGAACATCCGAGTGTTACATCATCTTGTGTACAACGGGAAAAGGATGAAAATGAAAAGCGGTAAAGCAAAGAACAAGCTAAATGACGAAGAAGAAGAAAATGGGGGGGGGGGCTTCAAACTCGAAGATATGGAGTGTTAATGTAAAAGGAAGCAAAATGTTGAAACCTGTTAATTCAATGCAGGACAAACAGAGCATGGTGATTGCATGCAAATATTCACGTGTCAAAAAAAAAATATCAAACCCATCTACTTCAGTCCGAGAAAACCAAGTTGATACAGTGTACACATTTATGTGTGGTTCGCCATACAAAAAAGACGAGGAGGAAAAAGATGCAAGAAAAAAAAGGACGGAAAAAGAGACAACCAAAAAAAAACAAATCAAAAGTGACTAAAAAGTTGGTCACGTGAATGTAAGGCAAGTAATGGGATCAGTGAATGGGCTCACACATGTTGGCCCTACTTATTTTATCAACTTAGTGACAGAGTATATATATTTATATATATTTTATAGGATTTTATTCTCATATTTATAGTGTTTTATTAATAATTGGTTATTATTAATTAGAGTTTAATGTTTTATGACAGGAAATAAAGAATTCCAAAACTTGGAAGGAATTGGAGTTATTTGGACATAAAATACAAGGAAATTCGGATTTATTGGTCTACACGCGCATACATCACTGTTTAGGTCATAATCGGAGTTCTATACATCAGAATTGGACGACGATCTTACAGCCCATGCGAAGATAACAGAATTATCTACAACCCAAAGGTGGTCCAGCATCAAGATTCCAACTGGAGAAGACCCGAAACAGGCCTGAATGACAGATTACGAATTTGACATTCAGAATCCAATTTATTTTGGGAAATTACTTATATTTTCCTAGAGAGCATTAAAAACTCTTTTATATTAGGTTTATATATAGCTTGTAAACATAACATCAGAATAGGACATATTATAGAATAGAATTAGAGATAGCTGTATTCTTGAGAGAGAAGAGAGAGAAACAACTTGAGAGGGAGATTGGGAGAAGGAGTGAAAGGATTCATCCGGATTTCGAAAGAACTTGTAAAGTTGTATTCTTTGTGCTTAAACTCTTATGCTCATATTTGTGGTATTAATTTATAAATGTTTTATTCAATCATGAGTAGTTAATCCCTATCTAAGGGTTGGGTAGTATTCGTTGGCTTATTATGCTTTTCTGATAATATTGTGATTTTCTTGTGATTGCTAATTTGTCATTGAGGGCTTAACACAATTAGAGGAGTCGCGAACCTTTGATTGTATCTATAGGAATTTTAACGAATCGGGAGATGAGTTATTATTCTAGTACATGACATGATAGACACAATTTAAGTATTAGATCGGGAGATTGATATGCGAATTGTGAAATTGATAATCCTTGGTTTTTAATAGTATATAGTTGTGCTTTGTATGACCATGGGAGTGGCGTTCAAGGAATAATTGTAGGCACTATAATCTACCTTGGGAGAGGATTTTATAAATATAAGAAGGATTGTTTTTAGCAAACAAGAGACACAAATTAGACATTCATGATAGCCAATTGAAGAACCCTGATTCTTGTATTGTTTTCTCTCACATATATTATACAGTTTTATTTGTCTATTAGATTAATTTAGTTGATAAACACAACCACAAATTATTCTTAACACTTTTGAATTGTAAGAGACAAAAGACTTGGAATTGGTATTGATATCAGTCCTTCTCTGCGAACGATACTCTAAAAATACACATCAACACTTAGCCAATTATCATGTATGTTATAAGCTTCATTCACTTGCCAAATTGTAAAAACAATGCCTACATGCGCTCGGAAAATCCGAGTAAAATTACCATCCGAGCAACATTAATCCTGTCTCGAATGACTTAAAAATATCACACTCGGATATCCATTTTAATATTATTAATAATAAAAATAATAATAATATTATTTTTTTTTTTAATTATTAATTGTTATTATTGTCAACAACTATCATGCACGGATGAAAAAACCTTTTTGTTTTACACAGACCCTCTTGGGTCAACAAGGTCCTCTCGGATCGACTTGTTCTCTCGGACAAAACTCCTACTTAAGTCTTTGGACCTATCCAAACTTAAGTGGGGGACAACAAATTTTTTACAAAGACCCTCCCGGGTCAACAAGGTCCTCTCGGAGAAAACTCCTACTTAAGTCCTTGGACATATCCAAACTTAAGTGGGGGGCAATAAATTTTTTACAAAGTCCCTCCAGGGTCAACAAGGTCCTCACGGATCGACTTGTTATCTCGGACAAAACTCCTACTTAAGTCATTGGACCTATCCAAACTTAAGTGGAGGGCAACAAACTTTTTACAAAGACCCTCCCGGGTCAACAAGGTCCTCTCGGATCAACTTGTTCTCTCAGACAAAACTCCTACTTAAGTCCTTGGACCTATCCAAACTTAAGTGGGGGGCAACAAATTTTTTACAAAGTCCCTCCAGGGTCAACAAGGTCCTCACGGATTGACTTGTTCTCTCGGACAAAACTCCTACTAAAGTCCTTGGACCTATCCAAACTTAAGTGGGGGGCAACAAACTTCTTACAAAAGCACCTCCAGGTCAAAAAGATCCTCTTGAATTTGTTTGTCCCCTCAAACGAATATCCTACCCAAATCCAACATAAATCTTTTATTACTCCTCTATCCCTCTAAAGAGTAATGAAGGAGTGGGGGCAAATGATAGTATGTAATTTGTAAAGGGCCAATTCACCTATTAAAATCAAGCCCAAGTCTAAAATAGTGCCTGCAAGGTTCACAATGTCTGCAAGGTCCACAATACCTGCAAGGTCCACAATGTCTGCAAGGTTCACAATGTCTACAAGGTCCACAAAGCCCGCAATGTCCACCAAGCCCATAAGGATTGGACATGACACGTTGCACAACAGACAAATACGCACAAGACAAAGCTAACGGGGATAAGACACTGACATCTGCAACAAAGCTGGCACAGGTACATGGTCCAAACGTCAGAACAACATGCAACTGACACAAGGTGGACATTGACCCCTGACCAAGATCCTAATTTGTAGTTCTTGTCCCCTCACGTGGACACTCAGTCATGTGCACTGCACATGACATGGGCCTATATATACCCCCTAGTCACTTCAATGTTGGGGGTTCACAACATTCATTACACTTTCACTATATTCAATTTCTGATAGGTTTTGTTCTACCTTCGCTCTACTTTCTCTATCTAGAAATTAATACCTATTTACATATCTATATTATGTTTTCCGTCCACCAGATACTTATTCTCACGCCGGAGGTGCTTACGGGGACATAACCCCCCGCGGGCATTTCCGTTTCAGGGAGCTCGGAGGCAATTCCAGTGGAGTTCAGACAAGATACGTAAAGATCAGCAAGGCCAACATAGCTCAGCAAGCCGGACAAGCCCAACAAGGTCGACAAAGCCAAACAAGAATTACAAGCCCAACAAGGTCGACAAAGCCAAACGAGCATTTACAAGCCCAACAAGCCCAACAAGCATCTGTTCCAGCATAATACCATGAAAGTAGAGCCCGACGGTAGAACGACTTATCACATAATAATAGCATTTTATCTACTACATTAAATTGATGCTAATGTCATGCTACTTTAAACTTATACCTCCAATATTGAATAAGAAGTGTTTTGAGATTATTTTATCATAATATCAAGAGCATGTGTGTGTGAGAGATAAAAAAAAATCAACGAGAGTTCGTGGTTTTTTTTAAAAAAAAAATCCTACAAGAGTTCGTAGGTGTGAGAAAGAAAAATTTCAGGAAAATTTAAGTGTGAGAAAAACTAATCCTAAGAGAGTTGGTGAGCATAAGAAAAAGCATTCTGCGAGAGTTCGTGGGTGGGAGAAAAAAAATTCTACAAAAGTTCGAGAGTGTAGGGAAAAAATAGAGAAATTCTTAATGATATCCTCTATTTTTTATTTTTTCAAGTAGTGTTATTTTGTATTTTTGACTTACGAGTAATATCTTTATACTTAAGATTTTATATAGGTCTTGTCATTTTGTTACTCAAACATTAGTCAAATGTATTATAAAGAATATTCTTTCGATTACTTTCTAAAGCATTAAACTATGTAGTGTTCAAATATTTTGATGATGTTTCTAAGTGTGTTAGATTGTTACGGGTGTTAAAAGTGCAAAAATTTGAAATTTAAATAGCTAATGAAGTCATTTAATTAAATTTTAACATTTGATTAACATGATGGTAATATATACATGAAACCTAAACTACAAGGGTACCACTTGTAAGTTATAAATAAAAAATATACCATGTGAAAAAGCCAAATGCAGAAGGATATCATTGAAAATTTCCCAAAAAGATATTGCGAGAGTTTGTGGGTTAAAAAAAGATGATGTGTTTGTGGAAGAAATTGTCCCAAATCAACGACGATGAAAAAAAGAAAAATTTCAAGAAGAATCGTGATTAAAAAAACAATAATGGTGGCAACGATAGAGATAACGATGATGAGGACGAAAATGATCAACTGATCACAACGAGGAAGCTTATTGAAATGGGCGATTCTGTTTATTTAAGCGAACAATTATAATATTTTTTCTTGACAGACTATCGACTTTAAGTATTGTGAGTTTGAACGAAAATGTTGACGTATTTGTTAACATAAATAATCATAGAAAATCATACAAATTTAACTTTAATATTATAATTAGTGAAACGGAGAGAGTTCCCGTTATGATTATAGTTTTCTTTATTGATAATTAGATTCACTCTATAAACAATTGTGATCTTGTAATATACTTGAGACCTATGCCTTCAATACTCAATGAGAATAGTTTCGAGATTATTTATAATAACCAAAAAAAAATTTATACCTAAATTTTCTTATTATAGTTTAATATAGATTCTAATCTATTGTACCGGAAATTTATTAAATCGTATAATTGTAAATTACATGAATTTTCAAAAAAATAAATAAAAAATAATTGAATTTGTGTCAAAAATGAATTGTTAAAGTTTAGGCTATAAAATTAGAACAAAAAATATAGGTGTTTAGATACTATATAGATGCACATGTCATTAATACATTGACAAAAATAATCATGTGATTTTTATACTATGGATATCACTTATCAGTTTAACTAATCAAATTTAGAATTTTTTGATTCATGAAAAAGGTACGAAATATTACAAAATTATCATACAAATATAAGATAAAATGTAAATATTATTTATCATATTTTCAGTCAAAAAATGATTTGGATATTTATATAAATTTGTTCGAGAAATTATTACAGTATATATACAAGCCCATGCATCGCACGAGCTTTTACTTAGTTCATGTTTAAAAAAAAAAAAAAAAATTATGCAATCTAAATAATTAAAAAGTATAAATTTAACCGGACAAAATATCACACGGTATAAAAGGATAATAAAAAGTTATGATATCGTTCTCGTTGTTTATTTATCGAAGTATCCCTTTTTGATTATTTTTTTCAATATACATTTTGATTAAAATCTTGAAGGTCTTATAAAAGGATAAAGTTATAGCCTGTGAGATACTACGATGTAAATCGTCGTCGCCGTCGACATGGTTCAATCCGACCAAACAAATTGTATCTCTCCTTTTCTTCTTTTGTGTGTGTTTTACAGAGCATTATTTTAGGTATTACTCCCTCCGTCCCGTCCAATTGTTATCAATTGGGTTGGGCACAGAGTTTAACGAAAATAAGTAAATTAATGGAGAAGAGTAAATAAAAGGATTAAAGTGGTGGGACCCATCAATATTTAAAGTATAAAGTAAGTTAAGTGGAGTAAAGTAGTGGAAGTAGTTGATTTTTATATTATAAAACTTTACTATTTTAGGAAAGTTTTGGAATGTAAATAATTGAATAGACATCCAAAAAAGGAAAGTGTAAAAAAATGGATAGAACGGAGGGAGTAGTTAAAAAGAAAACTATTACATGTCTAACACTAACACCACTCTCCTGTCACTGTGTATTCCCAAGATCTAAGTATCAACCTTAATGAGAGTCGACCCCCGGTCACCATAGCCGCCGCCCTCCCCCTTCTTCTCCATCTACAGCTTCGTTTCCCCCATCAATCCATTCTCCAATCCTCCTCTCAATTATCTAAACCTTTTGTTCCAGTTTTTGTTCAATAAAAATCGAACCAAAACCAAACATCTGGAATTTATTTCTCAGATCTATCTTGATTTTGAGTCCGATTCTGCAAATAAAAAATACCTTTAGATTCAAATTCTCCTCCTTAACATCATACCAAAATTTGGTGTCATTCCGAGGTCTTTGAATTTTTGGTGTTAGTCTCGCCTATTAGCGTGTGTCTGGCTTGTTACCCTTTTATTGGGATGTTAAGGTATGTTCTTTTGATGTTGGTATGTGTTTTGGTCCTCGTTACTTTGAAAATGATTTATGTGGTTTTGTGGGAGATCTGTAATTCGTGCATTGGATTTGGGCTGGTGTCGAATATTGCAAGAGCTTACTTTTCACAGCTAAAATTTGTTCATCTTATGAGATCTTTCACCTGCGGCATGTCTATAGCTGGTTTTCGGCATGTAGATAGCTGGGGTGTGTCTGAACATTGGGCTACAGGTGGTGCGTACGTGAAGGTCATTTGTGATATTACTGGTTCCAGGATTGGTGCAGGGTTGATAGATCGGGAAGCCATTTTAATCTTTTCTAGTTCAAAGAATTTAGAAATTCATGATGTTAAACAGTCTGAAAACATAAGCGGCTATTTGTTTAGCTCGTTTATTTGTTTCTATTCAGGTTGTAGTGTCAGTTCAGGGGTTTGTCCTGGCTGTGATTCTGTTGATGCAAGTTAATAAAATCTCTTTGTTTGTCAAAAAAAAAAAACACCACTCTCCTCTCTCGTAAATTATCTCGTAAATTTTCTTTGCTGAATCACAAGAAAAACAAGTGCATGCCAAGAATATTAACCCAGACTTGCACTACAACAAATCAGGGTATAAAAAGGATATTATTTATCGAAGTATCCCTTTTTAATTATTTATCGAAATATCCCTTTTTGATTATTTTTTTCAATAATCGTTGTTTATTTATCGAATTATCCCTCTCTGATTATTTTTTTCAATATATATTTTGTTTGGCCGGACTAACCATGTCGATGGCGACGACGATTTATATCAGAATATCACATTAACTCCTTATATATAATAAGCGTAAGGGAGATCTTATCCAAAACTTTGGTCGGTCACTGTACTACCAAAAGTATACGATCCGTTGGATTATAAAACTATAAATATTCAAATAGATGAGGACCGTTAGATATAATATTAAAAATTGTATTTGATTAATAATAGGATAATATTTAAATACTAAAAGGTGTATTTTGATAATTTAAACCAAATATAAATGGGTTTTCTACATTGAATAGAAATATTTATCTAAAAATTCGTAATTATCTTTTCTCTTTATTTTATGGACAGTTCCAGTTAGATAATAATTATTAAACCATCATTAAATTAAATATAATTTTGTCAGCTTCGCGTGGGCTGTAAAATCGTTAAAATCTGTTGTCTAAAAACTCAAGATAGAGCCCAAACAGTAAAGTGATTATCTAAATTTTAATAATTTTTTTTTTTATTATTGTAGCACCAATTTATTTTTTTCCTAATTCTTTTAAATTTATAAATTCTATGTTTATTTCAATAAAATATTAAAATCAATTTAAGAAAAAATTAAAATCGACCTGGTCCGTGTACAATCAATATACGACCAAATTAATAATTACAGTTAGATCTTAAATAGATCGATGAGAATTGTTATATCTAATATTAAAAAGTGTATCTGATTAATAATAGAATTATATTTAAATACTAAAAAGTATATTTTGATAATTTAAAATTTTTCTATGTAAATATTCTTAAATATCTTTTATCTTGAATTTATGTATAGTTCAAGTTAGATAATAATTGTTAAATCAAATATCAAGATTATAATATTAAAAATTATCAATATAATGCTCATATATATCATATTAATGATACACGTGGACCCTACGTTATAAGAGACTTAGGAGAATTCCTGTACATGAATAAATTTAAACACTTTTTTTTTCTGAAGGAACGTAACAATTTAATTAATCCAAATTATAATTATATTATTTTACATATAGCAAACATAAAAGGATAATATCAAAATATTATTAAAATATTGAGGGTTTCATATTTATTAACGATAATTTTGAATATAATACTTATATTAAAATGTGTATTTGATTAAAGGTAGGATTATATTTAAATACTAAGAAGTGTGTTTTGATAATTTAAACCAATTATAAATTGGTTTTCTATATTAAATTGAATTCTTTATGTAAAAATTCTTAACCATCTTTTCTTTTCGGTTTATCGGTAGGTCAGCTGGTCAAGTTAGATAATAATTATTAAACCATCATTAAATTAAAGATAATTTTGTTAGTTTCGCATGGGTTGTAAAATCGTCAAAATTCAATTTTTAAAACTCGGGATAGGACCTAAATAGTAAAGTGAGTATCTAAATTTTAATATATATTTTTTTTATTGTAGCACCGATTTATTTATTTTTCCAATAATTCTTTTAAATATAGAAATTTTATGTTTCGTTCGATAAAGTATTAAAATTAATTAAGAACAAATTCAAATTGATAAAGAATATAATAATATGAGAATAAAATTTTATATAATCGTAACATAATTTTTATTCTGTTTAATAATTTTTAAGTAATCTTGTATTTTAAAATTTTATATACACTGTAAATAAAACCGAAACATTAAAAGTAAAAGCAGTTAAATATTTACCTAACATATATTTTGATTTATTTATAAATTAGAAAAGTGGAGTAATTAGATAGTTGATATAATACACTCAAATGATCAATTACACTATCTCATGGGTCGGGATCTTTATTCTCATATTCATAACATACTAACAAAAATTTAAGTTTCGAATCAACTCAATAACATATTAAAATTACGTATTTTAAAAATTAACAAAGAATTAAAATTTTGAATAATATAAATTTGAATAAATACACATAAAAAATATGTCTTTTGTACAACGTAAATGTAACACGAAATAATTTATCCAAAAATATATCTTTACACTCCCTACGTCACATTTTGGTGGGGGACCAAAAGAAATAGTAGGTGAGTTGGTCACTCCCTGAGTTGGTAAGGCTTGCTAAAATTAATGGAAAAAAAATATTATTTTTAAGAAATGTTAATTATTGGATGAGACATCTTAAAAATGAAAGTGTTGACAATCTGTTGGGACAAATTGATTATATTTTATCCATAATTTTGGTTGTTCACGGTACAATAACATAAAAAAAAATAAGAATAGTTCGTCTTTAAAATAAATAGATGATAATCGCGAGGTGTTCGAACTCCATCGACGACTTATGAAATATAAAAATTAATATTTTTATCTTTAAATATATTAAAAAAGAAAGTCCAGAGTTTTGATAATTAAGGGACGATAATATTACAAAAAGTAAGCATCATTGAATTTTAAAATAAATAGACTAGAACCGTTTAATATAATGTCTAAGTAATATTTTATACATTAATAGATAAATTACTTTCGTAAAAGTCAAAGGTTCAAAATTCGCCAACAATATATTAAAAAAAATTATATTTTAGTATTATAAATATTAAAAAAATTAAAAAGAATATAAATATTAATAAAATTATGAATTAATATAATAAAAAAATGTTTAAAAAAATAGCCGTGCATAGCACGGGCTATAAGCTAGTAGTATTAAAAGATATTAAAAAGTTACAATATCGTTCTCGTTGTCACATTGATGAACTATCTAATTAGAAAATATTTTCATGAATGTAGTAAAGCATTCTTCTTCACACAAAATTATGAACAAAAAATTATAGGACCATCCATCTAATTCGGCCAACCAGCAGTAATTGAATTTTTTTTGTTTACATAATCTCGTCTTTATTTAAGTAAAATTTAATGAAAACAAAATCTATTTATGCACAATTTGACATAGGTTTAATTTCATTTTAGTTTTTTTTTCCTAATTTTTTTGCAATAATAAAGTTGTTTAAAATATACTCCCTCCGTCTCATCCATTTGTTAACATTTGAAACGGAAGGATCAGCACACATTTTAAGGCTTCTATAAAATATAGTTCCATTATTTATTTTTAAATTTTTCTTTTTTGAATTAAAATCCAAACATTTAATTTTTATTCAGAAGAAAAAAAAAATATTAAAACAATTAATGGAAATATACTTTAAAGGAGTCTTAAAATACGTGCCAAACTTTCTATTTCAAATGTTAACTTCCTGCTGAGATGGAGAGAGTATATAAATTTTTTTAGAATGATGCTAGAGAATCCATAATCTCTTAAAAAATAACTCAAATAAAGTGACATGATCTATGACACATTTTGATTTGAGTTCATATATATGCACGCGAAGTCTAATTTTTTTTATTTGGAGAATTACCTATTTAATATTCCACAAATACGTCATTTAACGCTATTTTTATTTTTACAAAGATACGATTTTTTAAGTTCCTTTAAAATAATATATTTTTTATTGATTTTCTTTCCACGTATTCATTTGGGTCCACTACAGTCTACAGTACTTCCGTTGTAGTGTTGGAACCGGAGAGAGAGAGATGGAGAGGAAGGGAGAGAGAGAGAGGGAGGGAGGGAGTCTTGATAGAATGAGAGAGAGAAGGGAGAGGGGGGGGAGAGAGAGAGTCTTGATACAATGAGAGAGAGAGAGGGTAGAGAGGGGGGCGGGAGAGAGAGTCTTGATACAATGAGAGAGAGAGGGTAGAGAGGGGGGAGAGAGAGAGAGAGAGTCTTGATTCAATGAATCGGCCAAACCAAATTCTTCATCATCTTGTTTTGTATAACCCCTCAACAGTATTAGTATTGTAGATTTAATTGTGGGTTTATCATCTGAGCTAATTCAGGATTTAATCATGGGTGTTGTTGATTTGATTTTTTGTTTTGGGTTGATTATAATCATGTATATTGATCTATTTATATGTTATTTTAAGCTCTAATTGATATTTTGGATTGATATCTTTTGCAAAGTTGCAATTTTTTTTAATCTTCTCATGTTTTAGATGTGTTCTTGTATAATTTGTAAAATGCCATAAATGTTTTAATTAGAACTCAGATTTGGGTATCCATTTGCTTATTGGTTTAACTTAATTGCGAAATGCCTCTAAATATGTAATTTTGCTTGCATTTAGAATCTGAGTTCTTAATCTGAGTTGTTTTAGTACAACCTAAAAATGTATTGAAAGTGACCTGCTCTTTGCTTAAAAGCTCTCTTGTAATTTACTTGTCAAATTATACTTTCACATTTAAACAATTATTCGTGGTTTCATCTTGGCTGATTTTTTTTTGTAGTGTGCTGTTATTTTTGATTATGAGATGTCCTTCCTCTAGTTGCGTTGTCACTTTTTCGACCAAATATCATATTCTATGAAACAACAGAGAACACGACTCATATTATAAAAGCAATGTTTGTTTGTGGTTATGGTTGTTGGTGATGCTGGAGGCAGCTTTAGTCACATCACCTTCACATTATACATTCATCTTAGTTCTAGTCTATTTTGTTTTGATGTGGTTATGTTGGTGGAGTTCTTGATGGTCTTGTTTTTATGTTCAAAGTTGCATTCTGTTTCCCCGGTGCGGAGTTGGTTTGACTTTTTTGTTTTTTCTGCTTGAACAAATCTGTTTATTTGCTCTGATTCCAGGTTCTGCCTTTGTTGGTATTGCTTTTAGCGAGTTTGACCTGCACGACAACAAGAACCTAATACAAGGTGTGATCTTGTCAATCCGATGTGCAAATATATAATATTGTGAGATACCTTTTACATTCCCCTAGTTTCCATTGACATTATACTACCATCACAAGCTTTTCTGGTCTTCCGAACACTGCTAGAATTTCTGCCATAGTACATAGCTCTATATTATTAATTTGACTTATAAACTATGATTGTGTTAGAGTACAAGGTGAAAAATTCAGCTGCTGTCTGCAACAAATTAATTGTTACCTATGTATTGGGGCTAGTGCAGGACTAAACAAACTAAGAAGCGAAGTAAGTTTATCGTGTCTTTTGATTTACTACCATTGCATTCAAGATGTCTGACTTAACATATATCTTGTGACGGTCTTACTCCCCCCTAATTGTGGGGAGCAAAACAGTTTCTGATGTTTCTTAAAATACTGAATGACTGATAGTTTAAATTATGTAATGATGCAGTCATTTCACGTATTTTATATGCCAATCTCTTTATCATAATTCATTCTGAGAGGAAAGTAGGTTATTTGACATCTCATTACTTTGCTATAAATTAACTGCTCGGAGTGGGATATGAAGCCACACCCTCGTTAAAGGACCAAAACTTTAATCGGGTGCCTTACACAATTCGGTCATCCAGACTCTTGTGAATTGTTAGTAAGTAATAGGTTGTACGTAAAATTTCAAAGTATATGTCATAACAAAATTAAATGACAAAAGAAAATATGAAACTACATTTAGTGGGAGTAATATTAAGTATTGTCAAGTAAATAGCAAACTCATTAATTGATCCTTCTGAACCTTCTTTGACCCTATAGGTGCACAAGGTATAGGTTTCAAAAATAACATTTATTTTCGTATTGCTTAATGTAATTATTTGGTGAAATACCTATGTTTTAGTATATACTAAAAAGCTTGATCCAATTATAACTCATGGAACTTTTTAGAAATATGTATCTAAATTTTTTAAAAATGTATATATATGCAGGGGTTATAATCCTGCCAATAAAACGGTCGGTAATTCGTATCAAAAAAGAAATGTCAGGAGTGGGATTCGAACCCACGCCCCGGAGGACCAGAACCTTACCCTGGCGCCTTGGACCACTCGGCCATCCTGACTGTTGTTACTAAAGTATAATTTTTAATATAAATTTTTACTTTTCTTTTCTCAAAAGGATAAATTGACTTCAAAAAACTTGGACATGTGAAATTTAATATTAGGTGTGATCTTGGCAATCTGGGGTTCAAATATATTTGATATATTGTGTGATACCTTTTCGATTCTCCTAGTTTCCTCTGATATAATACTACCACCACTAACTTTTTTGGTTTTCCAGATACTGCTAGAAATTCAGCCTTGATACATTTGTAGATTTCCAGTATTAGTTTGACTATAAATGTGTTACTGTGAAGGTGAAAAATTCAGCTGCTGTACGCGAAAAACTGTCGGTTGATAACCTACGTATTGGTCAAATGTTGTGGGCTAGGCAAGCAAAGGAGGGAAGTAAGTCTATTCTTTCTTGCGGTTTACTACCATTGCATTTAAGATTTCTGACCCAACATGTATATGTGACAGTCTTACCTCTCCCTAATTCAGATTATTGTTAGGTGTTAATAAATAATAGGTTGTAATTATAACTGCAAAGTCATGAAAATTATAAATGACAAAAAAAGGAAATTTGAAAATACATTAGAATAACAAACTCAATTAAGTTATTGAAATAGATCCCTCCTTGTGAAGTTCGAATTATAGCTTATGTGACTAAATTTATAGTCCTCCCAAGACACATAATGCATGCATGCATACATATATACAGAATTGACAGGTCTCTAGTATCGTTCTTGTGTTTTTATCTGTCTGGTACGGGTCACGGCTAACGAGCCTCTTCCGTTTTGACACTCGCTTTCCCTTTTCAATTTTCTTTGACCCTATAGGTGCACAAGGTATAGGTTTCTAAAATAACATTTATTTTTCAAATTGCTCAATGTGTTTATTTGGTGAAAGTTACCTGTGTGTCAGTATAAACTAAAAAGTTTGATCCAATTATAACTCATGCAAATTTTTAGAAGTGTTAATTTATTTATTTTTTAAATGTAAATATGTATCCATGTATTGCAGGGGTTAATCCTGCCAAGAAAATTGTTGGTAGTACGTATCAAAAAAATAATGTCAGGAGTGGGATTCGAACCCACGCCCCGGAGGACCGGCACCTAAGACCGGCGCCTTGGACCACTCGGCCATCCTGACAGTTGTTATTAATGTTTAATATTTAAGTATAAATTTTTATTTTTTAGTTATAGAAAAAAAAAAACTTTAAAGGACATAGAAATTATGTCTAATAAATTATAAAGTGTGATCTTGTCAATCCAATGTTCAAATATATACAATATATTGTGTGATACCTTCTAGAATCTCCTTTGATATCACTACGCCATAAATGGCCTTCTGCAACCCTTGAAAACCGTTGCCGGAAGTTCAAAATTCGTTGGCGTAGCCTTAAAAATCTCAAAGGCAACACTTTTTGACTGTTAGTTTTTTGCCCGTTGCCTTAGGGGTCAACGCCAACACTTTTCTACCTATGCCAACAGGTTAAAATATGTTGCAGTAGATTAGATTTTGTTCAAAAAAATGTGGGCCCTACATGTGGGCCCCACTGTTTTGGGCCCCACATGTGGGCCCCACTGTTTTGGGCCCCACATGTGGGCCCCAATATTCCGGGCCCCACATGTGGGCCCCACATGTGGGACACACCATTAGTGGGCCCCACATGTGTACCCCTTTAGCAACACTTTTTTTGAGCAAATGGCAACACTAAATTAAACTATTACAACATTTTTTGAATAATATTTGCAACACTTTATCATAGCTACGACAACACTTTTGTAATGGTAAATTAAAAATATATTGCAGATATATAAGCAATTCTCAGTACCACAGTAATTCAAACATGTCTTTTCATTTCATTCTTCAACCCCAAAATAAAACATTATAATTCAGTACAAAACTAAATACACATCATCTTCAAAAAAAAAAAATAAGAAGAAAATGAATGTAAATAGGTCTTGTTGATCCATTAGCCAGGTGACAAGACAACTTCTTCTTTTATACCCTTGACATAAGTACCCTGTTGATAAAGAGCTTCCATCAGTGATATCACCACATTATTGCAAGCAAAAGGATTAAGTATTTGTCAACAGTCAACACAACTTCAAAAATTAAACTAATCGACTATTTGTTATACGGGAACTTCAGGGAATATTAAAGCAGATGCATTATTAAGAATGCCACATTAAACTTACAAATCAACTGACTCTTGTTGCACCCTGCAAATCAACAATCCATACTACTGATGATTTGTCATACAAATTACAAAAATTACAGAGGAGTGGCTCCGCAGACTCGTGGATTTAAATTATTGACTCAAAGCTGAGAAAATAATAATGCACCTATCACCTATGGTCCTACACACTACGACTGCATACTTACTAATTAGATATTACTTGTACGAATTGACAATATTTCATTATGAATCCTTACGTAATTGGTAATAGTGTCATCAGAGTGTAACACATCTATGAAGTTTAATCGTTCAAATGAAAAAAATAATTTAAGGCAAGTCTGACTTGAAACCAACATGGTACTTGTCCATATTATATTTAGATAAGAATGATTAATAGAGGCCTCACTCATTACCAAATTGCATGATCATATTTACTTATTACTAAAGCTAACAATTTGATCAGTACATTGTATTTTAAAGAAAACTATATATACATACCAGGTTAAAATATTGACCATGGCTCTGAATGCTGCAACCTGAAAGAAAGAGGTGGCCAAGTAAAAATTTGAAGCTTGACATGTAAACGGTGATAGAAAAATTTCAGAACAAAGGTAAAAACTCATTTCATTTAAAAATAATAAGAGGAACACATTTTTAGATATAGCCAAAGCAATAGCAAACCTGAAGAGTTTCACCGCCATTTCCAATTAGATGGAGAAACATATTAAGTATTGGCTGAAGAAACTGAAGCATATTAAAATGGACTAGCATTCCATCTGTTTTAAGATCAGACAAGAGCTTCAATAGAAAAAGAAGCCTACTAGCAGAACACGACAAACTTGATTAATTTAGATCTTGCTGAAAACAAAAACTACTAGAAAACTAAGAGCATAACACCATAGACCACGTGGTATAGACTATACAGCCTAAGCGAGCAAGTTGAATCATAATTTTAAAATAAAGTGTATAGAAAGGATATAAATCCTCAAGGTATATGAACAACCAATAAAGTTTAACATTGACAAAAATCCATTAGAAAAAATAGATACCTGCCCAGGAGAGAATAGAAGTGGAGCTTCTGTTAGCATTGTCTTATCTGCTTCAATCTTAGCAGTTTCCAACAGAACCTATAGCAGTGTTGTGCAAGGGTAACACCAAACAATTTAGTTTTGAGATAAAAGTAGAATAATTAACTTGCAAGAAGACTTAATCAACTTAGCTAAATTAAATTCCTAGATAAACAAAAGACATTAATGTATTCAAATTTTAACAAAATCAACCAAGATAGGACCAATTCCGAGGGACAGAAATAATACTCCTATATATTAACAAACAGTCGAATACTATGTTGGGTACAGAGCAAGAATACTCAACATATTTAGTAAGATAAAATGCAATCATTTCCAACCACCTGTATAACAACAGATCTTTCAGCAAAAACATAACCCTTTACCTGATAGAATGTTTCTTCAGCTATATTATTGCGCGCACACTCACAAGACAAGCTTTTATATATAGATATCGAACCTACCTGGTGTAGATATGCTGATGCATTCATAATCACCCATAGCAGAAAAGTCTATTGTTTTCCTAAGTTCTATCAGAAATTTTATAATGCAGAGCAATTATCACTAGAACAAAATGCTAGCATTAGGCTGAGATCTTTTACAGGATGCACTACGATAACGACGAAAAGTAATATCCGAAAATCCTTGTTTTGGGCTCAATATTTCATGAGGTTTACTGCTGGTCTTTTCCCTTTCAACTCTGGAGAATTGTCGCAGACAAGGAAGAACAATATTAGGACTTCCATCAATTACACAGAACTTCTCAAATTCCAAGTCCATCACCAAACCAGTTTATAGAATGCAAATCTACAAGAAAGAAGGTGACGGGAGCAAATGTTAATTACCTTCTGCTTTTATAAATTCAGTTTCAAAGAAAAAAAAATGGAACTGATGGGAGGAAAAATAATATCAGGCTCTTCAAAACTATAAAATTACATTAATCAAGAATCAATAGTTCAATTCACAACCAACTCGGTCTAAATATATTTAAAGCATCACATAACTAATTCGAAACAAACCAAGCAAACAAAACAATTGCAAAGTTCATTTGAAGTAAAGCTGACAAACAATCATGTAAATGCATCAACCAACAATCTATTCAAATGTAAGATTGAAAGAAACCAAAGAATATCAGAATGCATTCAAATCTGATCTTTCAGAATAAGCGTTAACTGTAAACAATGGTGCTATGCATTTAGAATTTCAAAAACAAAATAAACTTACCCATTTGCCCAAATTAGAGAAGAGAAAACTTTATCAGGTTACACAAACACAAACGAATCAGATGCACACAAAATGCAAGAGGAAATGAACTTCAAGCACCATCAAAATTCTAAAGAGATAATTAATTTAATAATATCATTTATTTACTGTTTACTGATAAAAAATAAGATTCTCTTTTTGTAGACAAGTATATAGTGAAGCAAAAAGTTCTTGGTGAGTTGATACTTGCTACCAATTTCCTAACAAACTATTATTTAAAGAATCTAAAATCCATGTAACTAACCCAAATACAAACAAGTATACGGAGATTAAGTTCAAGATTTAATCAATTACCCTACACATCAATGTACTTAAAGCTTTTCTGCGCAAATTCAACTAGATTCCTCACATCATTGCCATCTCGACATCACATTGGGTACCCTACACGCTGCAACAGAGAGAGAATAACACAAAACACAAAGTTATAACAACACCAATCAACACAAATTAACAACACTAACACAAATTAGCAAATTAAAGTCAGAGAGAATGTTACCTTTACTTTAAACCCAAATTTGCAGCCCCTAATTGAACCCTTTAACTTAAATCGGAACCCTAATTGAATCTCCTAACATGTAAATCAATCTTGAAGCTCCTCTCAGCTTGAAGTCCCTAAAAGTCCCTTACTCCGAAACATTGAACCCCCTTCTCCGAAACCCTAATTGAACTTCTGCGACTGGAGAGCTAGAAGGAGGGTTGCTATTTTGAAGAAAATAATTGACCAAGGTTTTTTTTTTTATTTAAAAGGCAATAATATTCAAAAATTTTGCAAAGTGGGGAGGCGGTAGAATTTGCCGCATAATGTGTACTGCTCCACTTTCTTTGTAATTTTCATCAATTTGGACAATAATTGTCCCTTACTTGAGAATTTGTATTTTATATTTTTTTTTATTTTTTATTTGTTTATATTAAAATTGTTAAATAAAACATCATGAAACTCCTAGTTGAATAACATTTTCAATATAACTAATAAATGATTTTCTTTAATTAATTATTTAATTTAGTTTTTTTATTAATGTTATAAATTTTTTCTTCAAAAACATGATTTATTTTATTTTTAAAATTTGTTCATTTTAAAATTATTCAAAATACATTAATTTTATAAAATAAAAATTATCCTTCACTCCAATTCAAATTTCAATGAATTTATAAATAAATTATTTTCATAATTTTTAATCACATTTTAGATAAAATTATTATTTTATTTAATTTTTATTATAGTCGTAATAGAAGTTTTGTTTTGTACAATAACTAATTAACTATGCCAACACTTTATCATGTCTACGCTAACACATTGAATGTATGTTGTAATAGGCAGATTCAATAGGGCTATTACAACACTTGTAGTTGGCAACACCTCGCAAAAGCGTTGTAGAAAGTCATCTATGGCGTAGTGTATCATACTACAGTCACCAGCTTATTTGGTTTTCCTTATACTCCTAGAAATTCTGCCTTAATACATCTGTACCTCTCTATTATAAGTTTGACGAACTCAGCTGCTGTACATGATAAACTGTCAACTGGTTACCTACGCATTGGGGTAAGTGGGGAGCTAGACAAACTAAGAAGAGAAGTAAGTTCATTATTTCTTGTAATAGACAACCAGTGAATTTAAGATTTCTCACCATACATATATCTTCCTAGTTCTCCCTAATTGTGGGAAGCAAAACAGTTTTCTGATGATTCTTGACATACTGAATGACTGATAACTTGAATTCAGGTAATGAAGCAGAGTTTTCACGCATATTTATATTCCATATTGCTCAATGTATCTATTCTGACATTTGTTTGAGTTTGTATATTAAAAACCTTGATCCAATTATATAACTCATAAATTTATAGAATTATCAAACTATTTTTTTTTTTAATATGTATATATTTTCATGGATTGCTAGGGTTATAACCCCGTACATAAAAGTGTTGGTAGTACAGTAGTGCATTTTAAATATTATAATTCTATAGGTGCACAACACATAGGTTTCTAAGAAAACATTTACATGTCTCAGTAAATGCTATAAAGCTTGATCCAATTATATAACTCATGGAATTCTATAGATGTATTAAATTTAAATTTAAATTTTTAAGAAATGTATATATTCATGTATTGCACGGGTTATGATCCTGCCAATACAACTGTTGGTAATATGTATCAAAAAGAAATGCCAGGAGTAGAATTCGAACCCACGCCCCGGAGGACCAGAACCGTACCCTGGCGCCTTAGACCACTCAGCCATCTTGACTGTTGTTACCAGTGTCTAACTTTTAAATATTAATTTTTTATTCTCTATTTGTAAAAAGATATTCTGGCTTCAAAAAACTTGGAATTTATATGTTTATTTTTAGGTGTGATCTTGACAATCCGATTTCCAAATATATATATGATATATATTTTGTGATACCCCAAAGGCCAAAGTTTTTTGTTTCCGGGATACTGCTAGAATTTCTGCCTGGATACATCTGCAGCGTTCCAATTTTAGTCTGACTATAATTGTGTTACAGTACAGGTGAAAATACGCCAGAAACTGTCAGGTTGGTTGCCTACGTGTTGGTCAAATGTTGTGGGCTACAAAAGCAAAGAAGAGAAGTAAGTCTATTCTTTCTTGCGGTTTGGTACCATTGCATTTAAGATTTCTGACCCAACATGTATATGTGACAGCCTTACTTCTCCCTAATTCAGATATTGTTAGGTGTTAATAAATAATAGGTTGTAATTATAACTTCAAAGTCATGAAAATTATAAATGACAAAAAAAAAAGGAAATTTGAAGATACATGTAGTGAGTAAATAGAATAACAAACTGAATTAAGTTATTGAAATAGATCCCTGCTTATGAAGTTTGAATTATAGCTTATGTGACTAAATTTACAGTCCTCCCAAGACACATAATGAATGCATGCATACATTTGCTGCATACATGCAGAATTGACAAGTCTCTAGTATCGTTCTTGTGTCTGTATCCTTTTGGTACGGGTCACCGACCAACGAGCTTCTTCCGTTTTGACACTCCCCTTCCCTTTTCAGTCTGCTTTGACCTTATAGGTGCACAAGGTATATGTTTCTAAAATAACATTTATTTTTCGTATTGCTCAATGTATTTATTTGGTGAAAAATACCTATTTGTCAGTATATGCTAAAAGTTTGATCCACTTATAACTCATGGAATTTTTTTAGAAGCGTTAAATTAAAATTTTTGAACAATGTAAATATGTATCCATGTAATGCCCGGGTTAATCCTGCCAAGAAAATTATTGGTAGTACGGAACAAAAAAGAAATGTCAGGAGTGGGATTCGAACCCACGCCCCGGAGGACCGGCACCTGAGACCGGCGCCTTGGACCACTCGGCCATCCTGACTGTTGTTATTAATGTACAATATTTAAGTATAAATTTTTATTTTTCAGTTACAGGGATAAAATTAACTTTAAAGAACATAAAAATTATGTCTAATTAATCTTGAAGTGTGATCTTGTCAATGAATCTGCTTGTCACTTATCATCTTGTTTTGTAAAACCCGTTTATAGTAGAGCCCAAAATAAAATAAATACCACATTTTTACTAGTATTGCAGATTTAATTATGGGTTTTTTATGTTAGTTAATTATAATCTTGATTTAATTATGGCTGTTTTTGCTTTGATTTCTTTCTTCTGGGTTGATTATATAATCTTGAGCCACTGTTATAAACTGGTAATCTTTACTCTATATCTTTTTAATTCTGTATATTGATTTGTTTATCGATATGTAATTTTTATGCTTGAATTGATATACTTTAATGATATCTTTTGCAAAGTTGTAATCTTTTTTTAAGCTTCTCCTGTTTTATATGTTTTCTTGTATAATCTTGTTTTTTTTTCCAATTGATTGTAGCAATATTCCATTATTAGTAAAATGCCATAAATGTTTCATTTGAACATTGTACTTGATTTGGGTATCCATTTGCTTATTGGTTTAAATTAATTGTGAAATGCGTCTAAAGATGTAATTTTGCTTGCATTTAGAATGGAGCTCTGCACGGTGGATATGTCGAATTCTGAGTTCTTTAAGTACAGCCTAAGAATGTAGTGAAGAGAGACCTGGGTTTTGCTCGAAAGGTCTGTTGTACTTTTAATTTACTCGACAAATTTCACTTTCGTATTTAAACAACTATTTGTGGCTTCATCTTGGCCATAAGGAAGTAAACAAAAGAATCTCAATTTTATGACAAATCTGGTCCGATGGAACAAATACTAATACCTTAATTGAGTCAGTCAAGATAAAATCTGTTTATCAAAGTGCTTCTCCGATTGCTCAAGCCTGGCCGCGGGGGCATCCTCTCTGCTACTTTATACTTTAGATCCGCTCTTAAACTTACATTCTTTTCGCTAAGCGTATATAATAAAATAGACTGAAAGGGTCCACCCCGAAACCAGCTCAACCTTGAGGTGGTAGGCCGAAGAATCGTTGAACGACACTGTTGCGTTGCCCATAGGGACGGGGTAGCCCATATGTCAGAGAAATCTTTAAATGAATAAGTTTTTTTTCTGCCTATTTAGCTTAAGATTGCCGCAGCGGGAGGGATCAACTTTCCATCGCCCAGATCGAACTGAACGCGATGTAATCAAACTTATGGTGTGCCGAATTCTATGTTTTTTGCTTGCTGTCCTGTTACTTTTAGTTTATGATGTTTCATCTATGCGTGTTGTCCCTTGGATGTTGTTTCTACTAATTATTGTTTTGCAAAGTTTGATCCAATCATAAATCATGGAATTCTATAGAAAATTTTAAATAATTTCTTTATAAAATGTATATATCTCCATGTGTCGGACGGGTTATAATCCTGCCAATAAAACTGTTGGTGGTACGTATCAAAAAGAAATGTCTGGGATTCGAACCCACGCCCCGGAGGACTACGTATCAAAAAGAAATGTCTGGGATTCGAACCCACGCCCCGGAGGACCGGCACCTTAGTCCGGCGCCTTGGACCGCTCGGCCATCCTGACAGTTGTTACTAAGGTACACTATTTGCTATATATTTTGTGGGTTGTGTCTGAGTGACCTATTGCTCTAGAAGCTGACCTGTTGCTCTAGAAGCTGTACTACGAAAAAACTGCCCGAAGTGGGATTTCAAGCGGCAATACTAATTCCTGATATATAACGAAAACTGCAAATGTAAAAGTAAAATCAGAGTTATTTTGAATTTAATTTGTATTAGTGCCCTATTTCCCTAGATGTTTTCCTAGATGTTATGAACTTTAAAGATTATTGTGAGAAAGTGTGTTTTGAAGGCACGCCGTTGTTAGAAGACCTAAACTCTTTTATACATCCTATTTCTAGTAAACTGTAATGTTGGGGAATAATTTATTTAAAAAAATTGGCAAAAACGAATATTAAAAGCTACATGTACAGACTACAGAGTAATATTAAATTAACAGACTAGACTATTAAATTTCAGGTTAAACGACCAACCTTAAAAACCTTAAAATTAAGTTATTAAAATAAGTACCTCCTTACTTTTCAAAATTCAACCATCACTAAACAACCAGACTTAATTTTACCTCCTAAGCAAATACGAAAAAATTAATGTCAGAAGTGGGATTCGAACCCACGCCCTCATAAGATGAGGACAGGAACCTTAGTCCTGCGCCTTGGACCACTCGGCCATCCTGACTATGGTTATAAAGTTCAATAATTTTGGTTATAAATTTAAATTAAAAAAAAACAAAAAATTGAAACTAGAACCTGTTAATGTGAGTAATATCAACTGTCTGAAGTGGGATTTGAAGCCGCACCCTTGTAAGTTGTAAGAGGACGAAAATTATAATTGGGCTCCTTACGACCCTCGGTAACAAATTCAATTAAGTTATTGCCCTTCTTATTTATAAAGTTCGACTTGCAGCTTCTTTGACTAAATTTGCAATCCTCCTAAGACATATGATGCAGGCATGCATACTTGGTACATACATGAATACACACAGAATTAACAAGTCTCCCGCATCGTTCATATGTGTGTATCTGTATGATGTATGATGTGGGTCACCAACCAATGAGCCTCTTCCTTTTTGACACTCCTTTTCCCTTCTCAACCTTCTTTGTCTCTGTAGGTGCACAAGTTATCGGTTTCTAGAATAACATCTATTTTTCAGGTTGCTCAATGTATTTATTTGGTGAAAAATACACATGTTCTATTATATACTAAAAAGCTTGATAACTCATGGAATTTGATAGAAATATATATTACAATATTTTAAAAATGTATGCGTCTCCATGTATTGTACTGGTTAAGTGGTTATAATCCTGCCAATAAAACTATTGATAGCAAGTATCTAAAGAAATGTCCGGATTGAGATTTGAACCCACGCCCCGGAGGACCGGACCTTAGCCCGGCGACTTGAACCGCTCGGCCATCCTGACAGTCGTCATATAAATTTGAGTTGAAGTATAGATTTTTATTTTTAGTTAAAAGAACAAAAAAAAACTCTAAAGAACATATAAATCGTTTCTAATTAATTGTTAGGTCACTTAGGTGTGATCTTGGCAATCCGATGTTCAAATATATATTAATATATTGTGTGATACCTTCTAGACTCTCCTTTTTTCTCTTGTTTCCTTTGATATCATATTACCGTCACCAGTTAGTTTGGCTTTCTGGATACTCTTAGAATTTCCGGCCCAACATATGTCTTCTGAAAGTCTTAATTCTCCCTAATTGTGGGAAGCAACCCAGTTTTTTGATGTTTCTTAACATACTGCATGACTTATTATTTTAGTTCTGGGGTGGGAGCAGTTGTTTCACGTATTCAAATGACACTCTCGTTAAATTAGATCATTATTCATTCTGGAAGGATAATAGGTAACTTGACGTCTATTGTAACTTTGCTATGAATTATGCGGTTTCTGTCTGAGAGCTCTATTGCTCTAGAAGCTGTACTACGAAAAAACTGTCTGAAGTGGGATTTCAAGCGCTAATCTCAATTCCTATATGATAAAAACCGTAAATGTAAAACTTAAACTCAAGAGTTATTTGAAATTTAATCTGTGTCAGTCCCCTATTTCCCTAAATGTTATAAACTTTGAAGAGCATTGTGAGCAAGTGGGTTTTGAAGGCCGCCGTTGTTGGAAGACCTAAACTCGTTTATACATCTTATTTCTAGTAAACAGTAATGTTGGGAATTAATTTATTTTAAAAAAATTGGCAAAAAAGAATAGTAACGACTATGTACAGAGTAAAATTATATTAACAGACTATCAAGTTTCAGGTGAAAAAACCAACCTCAAAATTAAGTTATTAAAATAAGTACCTCCGTACTTTCAAAATTCAACCATTACTAAACAATCCGATATAATTCTGCCTTCTAACAAATATTACACTAGCTAATTTAATTTTTAACAGTAGTATTGGAGTGAGAAGCAACTAGGAAAAAATTAGACGAGGACAGGAACCTTAGTCCTGCGCCTTGGACCACTCGGCCATTCTGACTATTGTTATCAAGTTTAAAATTTTTGATATAAATTTCTATTTATAAAAATGACAAGTGACAAAAAATTAAAACTAGAAACTGTTGATGTGAATAATTGGGCGCCTTACACACAGGATGTAGAATATTAAAGACTATATGTGAAGTGTAATATTAAATTAACAGACTATTAAGTTTAAGGTTAAACAACAAACCTTAAAAATAATTTATTGAAATTAGTACCGATTAGTGTGATTACTGATTTTTACAACATTGCCTCGATGGTATATAAAGGCAACAATGTTCCATTCACAGATCATCCAAGTAAACTAGTAAAAGGATCTGGTTAGCAGGCTTGTGGGAGTAGCAGCAACATATGGATCTGGTTGCTGGGCATCTTCAAAGGGTCCATTCGGTTCTCCTTACATAGTTGTGTTAGTGGTGCTGGAGAATATCTTGTGAAAGGATTTGCTGCTCATGAATGCTGCATATCATCATCAGTGTAGGATCTAAAATTTCAAATTTAGTAAATGAAAGTAGAAAACAAGTTCATCTGATTGTCAAGAAGCATTTCCTTATTATTTGTGATTTAAGCACAAGAGGCTTGAAATTATAATGTGTATGTACTCATCAAAATCAAAATATCTCTATATAATTTAGTGTTTTGATGATATTTTACAATGGCTTGGCAAAGTGTACGTAGTTGTTTAAAACAACTTGATAATGTAGCATTTATAAATGTCATACTGCTCACCAGGTTGTTTTAATGGCTATTATGTGTATCAGCTCTCAATCAGGTCCGATCTCTGCCTGCACAAAAGTTCTACACTCTGTTGATGAGGAGAGCAGTAGATATGATACAGACCAGAGCTCGGGTGTTCTATTAGTGCAAGCAGACACACAGATAATGGTGAGGGAAGTCAATATTACTCTTTCGTTTCATAAATTTTTCGCTCACAAAAGGAATAATACATAATTTTGGTTAGGCTCCTGGCAGTTCATCGATACTGAAAGCTGTTGAGATTGCTGTTGTATACACTTCGTTGTCTTTTGGAATAGGTTATTTTGAAGGCTCAATGGAGCGCCCCAAGGTATTCAACATCCTATAATCGAAACTTAAAGTGTGTAGTTTAATTAGTAATGTAATTCTTGAGCTGCTCTTGCCTCTCGGTGATTGTCTTTTGAAATACTAGTCTGTCTTGGCTAGTTCTTTGACTACCGAGTTATGTTCTTGTTAGAATTTCATATTTATTTCCTGAATCTGTTACAGGCTTCAATTCATAGAAGTGCAAAACAGCAAATTGCGTGTAGGTTAAATCAGTTTGCTGCACGTATTGATCTAACTGATGAAAAGCCGTTGTAGATGTACTTTGAAGTAGGTGTTCTCATAAGAAAGGAGAGCTGGATAATTCGGTTATCCAAACCCTTCTGCACCTCATATAGGATGCTATGGCTGAGGTGGAGCTGTTTGTTTTATTATGAATTTTGCGAGTACAAAATGGGGTTCATACCTTTATCTACCTGATGAGATCTCACAGTTTTTTGGTATCATCAGTATGGTTTCTGTAAAGCAGAGTACGTTTGTTTAATATTAATGTGGTAAAATCTGCCCGTAATTAGTATTGGATAATGGTTTATGATTTAGCAATGTTTACTTCGAATTGTGTTGAGCAAACTTGAATGCCTCGGTCTAGTAATGTTACAGCCATTTATACCTGTATGTTTGAATTGACATTAATAGGTTGAAGACGGAACCTGTTTAACCATTTATGTTCAAAGGAAAGAAGAAAACTAATAATTTGAAAAACAAAATATCTAAGGGTATAAAAAGTTGATACAAAGATACCGCTATTTATTCTTTTATTTATCAGAGTTTTTTTAAGAAGTATAGTCTCTGTTACTATCTAATTGATTAATTTTAGACTTTTTTTGAAAAGTTGTACTTGCATTAATCAAATAGTCTCTAGGGCAAGATTACACATAATAAAATTAGGAGCAGTATATGACCATTCCTGAGGACCTGACACAGAATAAGCAGCCTGAGCTAAGCTATGAGCTACACTATTCGCAGATCGATTTACAAAAACGACTAACACTTCATCAAAGTGTTTAAATAACTCTCTACAATCCTCCACATGAGTATGAAAAATTGATTTACCATGACCACCTCGGATTTCATCTACCAGCACCTTAGAATCTGATTCAAAGATACACTTGTTCTGTCTTCATATTTTAACCCATGACAACGCTTCCTTGAGACTTAGAGCTTCAGCCTCTCGTGCACACGCTCGACTTCGTACCAATGAACTTCGCGTCCGAACAAAGCCTCCTTCATCATTTCTCGCAACACAACCTGCACCCACATAATTTATGTCCTGTCTACAAGCCGCATCAATATTGATCTTTAACCAACCACTTGGTGGTTTAGACCATTTCCTTCGACTCGCCTGTGATCCTTCTTCTCTCCGTTCCGTCTGTTTATTAGCTTTCCTCCAGTCTGTTAACATATTCAATGCCATAGACTTGATGCCAAACACTGACATATTGTGTTTATCCCAAACCCACTTATTTCTTCACAACCATAGACACCAACACATCAAACCTACTAGCAGCACCTGTTCTTTACTTGCCGATTGAAATACCCTTTTTAAGACACTCATCACTGTATCTCCCTCCTCTGTACGAATTATTGCAGCAAGTCCTAGCATTCTCCAAACTTCTTGAGCAAATGTACATTCAAAAAATATGTGAACTGCTGTTTCTGAATCCTCTCGACACCAACCACATGTTCCATCAATGCTTACTCTTTTACCTTGCAATGCTACTGTTGTAGGTAAGACAGCACGCACTGCACGCCATAATAGATTAATTACTTTTCCTGGTAGCTGCATTCTCCAAACTCTTCTCCAAAAGGTCCTATCCGTACATTCCACTTCCCCTTGTAAACAACGATAACAGCTCTTAACTGAGAACTCTCCTTTGTCGTCTAACAGCCAATACCAAGAATCGCTCTTGTTACGTATCGGAATAGGCACCTGTTTTATCAGCATTCTGTCACGTTCATTGCACAAGTCAGTGAGCATATTCTCATCCCACTGTCTCCGATTTTCGTCCATAAAGCTTTCCACCCTTATATCTCCCAGTTCTTCATACATTATAGATGTCAAATACCCTTTTTCTACAGGGCAACCAAGGAACCTTCCATGCCATCGTATCTTTCCCGTTTTCAATTCTTCTTCGACTCCCCCTCCTAATCACCTCAACTATAATTTTTTTGCACGAAAATGACTTAATTATAAAAGTAGTCACTTGCATAGCTCAACTATTATTTTTTTAACATTTTAATGTCTTCCGTTAATTTTGAATAACGACGTTACATTGTTTAAGGTTATTATTGTATATTGCAGTTTCAACAGCTATTTTGATATACAGTGCGTGTATATAACCCCAGTACAAGAGTTCAAACCCTAAACAAAGAATAACTCAAATCCTTAAACAATGTAAGTCGTTAGTCGCATTTGACGAAAGTCATTAAAATACTAAAAAAATAATATTTGAGCTATGCAAGTGACTACTTTTATAATTAAGTCATTTTCGTGCAAAAAAAATATAGTTGAGGTCATCATAGTGCAATTAAGTCTTAATTTTTCAAATGTTCAATGTATTTATTAAAAGAATTTGAAAGTTTATATATTTTTTGAGAACTTAACAATTATGCATGTAACTCATGTGAATAATTTTAGGTCAATTTTTAGGATCTCTAGTGTTTTTTTTTGTTTTCAAGTATAACATCAAAAATTATAGACAAAAATCAGGAATTCTCGTCCACCAAAAATTATAGACGAACAAATTGAAGACCTTTCAATACTTTTTTTAGCATTTAATTTGATTTAAGCTCAATATAATTGGGTCGAGTTTGTTGAGATTTTTTGTTTACATAGTCTTGTATTTAGTTAAATAAAATGTAATGAAATAAAGATAATTCATTTACGCACAATTGACAAAATTATGATTCTGTACGGACCGTATTTAATTAGAATTTTAAATGATTTTTTTGGATTTTAAAAGTTTAGGATATTTAATTTGATATCTATAATTTTCTAAAATCTGATTATATGTAAAATATCTTTTCAAATCTGAGGGTGTTCGATTAATATTGTAAAGAATCTTTTAAAATTTGTGTGCATTCACTTTAAATTAAAAAAAAAATAAAATCTAGTAGTATTTAAAATTTCATAAAAAAACAATTTAATAAGATGATTGATTTTAATGAATTGGTAGTGTTATTTTCTAAGTTTTAAAATATGTGAGATTTTGAAAATTTTGTTAAGAATGCTTGAAAATCTGTTAAGCTCTATATCAAATTTACAAAACTTTACATCAACTATTAAGTTATTCACATAAAATGCAAATTATTAACAATTTTATTAAATTCATAAATTATTATTAATTTATCAAAATCAAAATAACATATCATTAATAATTTGGTTGGTATTAAATTTTCTAATTTCCATACTTTTGTAACAATCTTATACTATATATTAAACCTCAATACAAAGGCAAAGATTATTATTTTAATAGATGTGAAATTACAATTTTACCCTTTTTCAAAATTTATAAAAATTACACCCCTTTAATATATATGGGAAAAAAAAATTTGAATTATGTAAGCTTTGTAAATTGAACGACTTCCAACAACCAAACTCACACTATAACCATTATGCTACACTTTTTTTAGTCTACTTTCAAACTCTTATGAGATGAACCACCTACTTTTCCATGTTTTTTATTTTTAGTTTGGAGTAAATAAATATTGATTATATTATTTCTAAAATATTGCTCAGTACATAATTACAAAAAAAATAAAAAATTAGCCTCCTCTTTTATATTTATCAAAGAGGAGATGATGTTAGTGTTGGGAATCGAATCACTAGAATTTTCTAAATAACCATGTACCATAATCATTGTACTACACGTTATTTTGAGTATTCTTGAAATATTCTTTTTGATAAACCACATTTTCTCATATTCTTCCTTTTTTTAATTTTTTATTTTTAAGTAATACAACAAAACGTTGATTTATATTATTGATATAATATTGCATAGTATATAAACAAAAAATATTTTAATGGATTGGCTACACTCTATAATTTTCTCTCGTCATTACAAATGATTGATATTAAAAAATAAAATTTTAAAATAATATAAAATTATACATAAATGCAATCGCGTTCGAAAAAATATGAATTTACTTACATTCTTCTTCGTCTAGATATTAAATTATTGAAATAAAATACAAAATTTTGGTTTAAGAAATATTTGATTTTATTTATCAAATCATACATAATAATGATTGTATCACATAATTTTTAGGTATATAAAATTTTAAATATGCGAGTCATATTAGAGATTTTTGGTCGATTAACTATTTAGACTTTCAACTATTTAAAGGTATGATTGGTCTAGAAACATAATATTTGAAGAGAAACCAAAACAATTGAATTTATGTTAAAAAAATAATAATTCTAAAAATAGGATTTATGTTGTATATATAGAAAATAACGTAAGTATGGTAATATGAATTTTTATATATTATAGTGAATTGATCAACATCTATACTATATTATTCAAAACGAAACATTAAAACTTTTGGTCGGTCGGTCAGCTGGCCAGTCGGTCGATATTTGGGTCGGGCCTATCTATAATTTGGGTTGGGTCTGTCTATAACCAATTACTTTTTCCAACTAAAACACATTACCTATTTTATATATTTTTATAACCAAAACAATTCATTTTCTAAAAATAAAATAGATAACATATACATAAAATGGTAATATTATTGCATATTTATAACCGAATACCTTTTTTAGCTAAAACACGTTATTTGTTTTACATTTTCTAACTAAACAACTTATCTTCTAAACATAACACATGGAAAATAAATATGTAATGATAATATTGTTATATATAATTATTAATAAATATCCACATACCCTTTTCAGCTAAACGCGTAACTTTTTTTATTTTATTTTAACTTAAACAACTAATTTTCTAAAAGTAACACGAGCAACATATATATATATAGGAGTTTACTCCAATACAAACCACTCTTAGACTACAAACCTACAAACTAATTTTTTTTTTTCAAATCGTGTCGAAACATAGCACATATGGTATGCAAATCGATCGTTGGGAGATGGAGAAAAATACGGTGAAGACGGATTTCAAAAAAATATCTTCGATTGACGGGAAAAGTCAAATTAAAAACGGAGGGGAATAAGTGTGATTGTGTGTGGGAGGGTGTATTTTAGTTGTGTGTTGTGCATATAGGGGGTCATTAGATTACATTAATCTAAGGGTTTAGATTGATTCTTAGTTTGTATTTTAAAAAAGATTTGTATTTGATCACTAGCCTATATATATATATATATATATAAAGCTAATATAATTTTATATTTTCTAATTTAAACAACTAATTTTCTAAAAGTAACACGAGCAACATAATTTGGGTCGGGCCTATCTATAATTTGGGCTGGACCTATCTATAATCAATTTATTTATAACCAATTATATTTTTCAGCTAAAACACATTACCTATTTTATATATTTTTCTAACCAAAACAACTAATCTTCTAAAAATAAAATAGGTAATATATATATAAAATGGTAATATTATTATATATTTATAACTGATTACCTTTTTCAGCAAAAACACATTACATGTTCTACATTTTTTAACTAAAACAACTCATCTTCTAAACATAACACATGGAAAATACATATGTAATGGTAATATTGTTATATATAATTATTAATAAATGACCACTTACCTTTCTCAGCTAAACACATAACTTTTTTTATTTTTTTCTAACTTAAACAACTTAATTTCTAAAAGTAACACGAGCAACATATATATAAAAAGATAATATAATTTTATATTTTTTCAGTTAAAACACATTACATATTTTATATATTTTTCTAACAAAAAAAACTCATATTCTAAAACTAAAATAGGCAACATATATATATATATATATATATATATATATATATAATGGTAATATTATTAAACATTTATAACTGATTACCTTTTTCAGCAAAAACAAATTATCTATTCTACATTTTCTAACTAAAACAACTCATCTTCTAAACATAACACATGAAAAATAAATATGCAATGGTAATATTGTTATATATAATTATTAATAAATAATCACTTACCCTTTTCAGCCAAACACATAACCTTTTTTATTTTTTTATAACTTAAACAACTAAATTTCTAAAAGTAACATGAGCAACATATATATAAAAAGGTAATATAATTTTATATTTTCTAATTTAAACAACTAATTTTCTAAAAGTAACATGGACAACATATATATAAATGTAGTATAATCAATACTATTATATAATAGACGAAACATTAAAAGTTTGGTTGGTCGTTGGTCGCTATGGTACGTTGTGATTTTACTTAATTGTCATTACTTAACTATACTTCGTGTTTTTACTTAATTAACCTTATTTATTTATAGAAATATATTATTAAATAATAATATTACATATTTATAACCAATTACCTTTTTGACCTAAAATACATTATTTTTTCTATTTTTTTCTAAAAGATTTCTCAACTTTTCCAAATATATCACGGACAATTACCTTTTTTAACTAAAACATGTTTGTTTTTTCTATTTTTTCTTACTAAAACCCCTCATTTCCAAAAATATCATAGACAAACATTTAGTTATTTATTTTTAAACCTATTTTAATATTATAATTATTTTTTAAAAATTTACATAATTTAACATGCCTACTTATTTTTCTTAACAAATGTAATTACTAAAAATATTAAAATATAAATAATCAAATACCTATTTATAATCAATTACCTTTTCAGCTAAAACACATTATAGATTTTTTCTAACAAAGTCCCTCATTTTCTAAATATATCACAGAAAATTACATTTTTCAACCTACTTTTTCTATTTTTCTCACTAAAATTCATTCTTTTTCTAAAAATTCCACTGTCAAACCCTTTACTTATTTATTTTAAAACGTATTTAAATACTTTTAATAATTAAATTTTAAAATCTCATTTTCCAAAAATATCACGGGCATTTACCTTTTTTAAACTAAATGTATATGTTACATTTTTTATTTTTCATTACTAAAACCCCTCTTTTTCCAAAAATATAACGGGCAAACCCTTACTTATTTATTTAAAAATTTGCTTTAATGTTTTTAATTAATTAAAAGTGTTTAGCTATTTTAACATGCCTACTTATTTTTTTAACAAATAAAATTAATACAATATTAAAAGAATAATAATAAAATAACAATTAACAATCTGTGCATCGCACGGGTTTTAAGCTAGTAATATATAATGTTGAGTTATAACTAATTTATGATGAAACAAAAATATTTGATGTTCCATATCATGTAGATGCACATGTCATTAACGTCGTCTAATCATAATATACATTGATCAAAATATTTGCGAAAATTTAAAATTGAGTTAAAAGTAATTCGAAGTTATAAGATAAAAAATGTTTCAATTTACCAACATTTTTAAATAGAACTTCGATTAATAAGCATTAGCCCAAAACTAAACATTTGAGTTTAAAGTTTTATATATATATCTATATGTATATAAGGTTCTAGGGAGAACCTCCTTATCAAGAGACCTCAATCCTGATCGTCCATTAATTAGATTACATTTTAATTTCATTATGCAAGACATAATGGCAGTATTGTAATTAATTAGAATGCTTGAGGTCATTTAGAATCCACAATCAAGCATTATACGTACAGTACTTTTTATATAAAAGGAAAGAATCTTTAAGTCAATATTTGATTATAGATCAAAATCTTTTATAATTTTGGAAAGAATATAATGACACATATATCACGCAACAGTTGTCTATTATATGATTTGGACCGCTACTTATTTTTTCAATCATCTGCTACTATTTTTCAAATATAGGACACTCTATAAGCTTGAAGACCCTCCATAACCTAGAAGAAAAATGGAGGAAAAAAACGATGCAACAATGTAATAAATTTTCTACTTTGAGGTAATCATTTAAACTAATATATATTTTTTAGAACACTGATAAGAACACTCTTTTTTTGTTATAGGTGTGATATGGATCGATGGTAAACTAAGTACTGACCAAGAAGATGAAGAAAAACGTTCAATTATAAGATTTCAACCACATATGTTGAGATATGTAATATCTTCTTTGATGGAGGATCAAATGAAATGGGTTATGATATTGGATTTGGTTCATTATTGTTGTTTAGTTTGAAAGAATATCTTTTTTCATATATGTGCTTTGTTTAGAATCTTATAAACCAGTCGTATTGATAAAATTCTTTAATCTAGTAGATTTAAGGTGTTACGTTGTCGTATCCAGTATTTTGTTAAGATTCATCAAGGTGTTCTGTTAGGTTATCATCATGGCGTTCTCTTAAGATTTTGTTAAGGTATCCAACTTGCAAAGGTGTTTTGTTAAGCTTACATGTACTCATGGATGTATATCTTTATGGTGCTATTTATCACGATACTTGTATAAACATTACGTTATTTTGTGATTGTAATGCATAAAGAGTGTCTATCTGTTTACGATGAATTTGGTAATGTATTGTGTTGCTTTTCTCTAAATTGATAACTATATATGTTTTGAGTTTGGTGAAATTTTTCTAAAGATGTTTAATTCTCAATTATCTTGATGTATTTTAGTTTTTGTAGGTGCTGGTGTGTTCAATTTATTTTGCTAAATTAAAATGATCATATTACATTTGTAAATTGAAAATGGTCTTTGTTAAATGCAGGGTTCTATAATGATGATATACGTTAGAAGTGGAAGGTATAGGATGGTATACATTGGAAGTGCAATTGTAAGGTGGATAATTTGTTATTGGCAAATTCTTGATACCTTCCTGATTGTTAGTACTTTATTTTCTATGTCAAAGCTAATCTGGCTCACATTGCTGGAAGTTTGTGCGTACTATGTTATTTTCAATACTTTGTTATCTTCTCTGGCAATCAGGCTTGTAATTCTTTTAATGATATTGATTTACAAAATTAGCTTGTACATTATATCAATAAAATATGTACTTTACATAAATTCTTGTGTGTGTTCATATAAGAGATTTTTTTTTATTCTATTCCAAAAAAAAATTGGAGTCCTATTGCAACATAATTTTTTGAGTTCCATAATATTATAAAGAACACTTCAAGAAATCTAATTATTCAAAAAAAAGGCAAAATTTGAAAACTTAAAAAAGTATTTAAAACAATTTTTAAATATACAAATATTATAAAAATATTTAACTGAACATTTTAAAGAAACTCAATACTATAAAGAAGCTCAACGTCATAAAGTAGATTTTCAAAATTTATATTTACAAACAAAACAATAAAAAAACTACTCAACACTATAAAGAATCTAAAATACATAATATATACTATATTAAATATTCACAACAACACTTTTGAAATCCTTGTTTGCATGTAATAAACATTAAGTGTTCTAGTATTAATACTAGTAAATTCTATTAATGTTAGTACATTTCTTATACGAAAAATACTCAAATGAAAACTCTTTAGAAAATCACTTTAATAAATCTTAGTGTTTATTAAAATAATTTCAATATGGAAAATATATATTATAATAATATAAGAGAAATACTTCAAGGAATCCGAAAAATATTCAGAAAAATAAGTTAACAAATATGAATGTTCATTAAAATAGATATTATTGAAAACTAAATAAATTTCATAAAGAATCTAAATAGTTTATTAAAATTCCGTTAACTAATGTTTTTTACTCAGAAATGAAATCTTACAACACATAAGAAAATCTTAATAAAATCTTAAAGTACCATATATTTAAAGACATTAGAAAATAAATTCTAAATTTGTTATAAATAATATTAATAGTCATACGTTAAATTATTTAATAAATTGAAAGATTAAAAACCCAAAACATTATAAATATTGTACTAAAACAATTAAGAGATTCTCGTAAAAAGAACTTTTTTATATTTGTAAAAAAAAATATTGGATTGCATTTTTCCAAAACAAGACACTTTCTCTGAAACACTTAATCGAATCTTTAAAATAGTTATATTACATTTTTTATTATATCTAACATTTAAAATACATATAACAATCTTATAATAAACATTAAATAAACAAGAAATCAAAACTTATAGAAAAATTCAAATCTCTAAGTATAATATTAAATATGAAAAAAGTAAATATTTTTAACTATTCGTTATTCTGAATATTACTCTGAGAATCTCGTAAAAATTATTATTTTTTTAATATTTTGCAAAAGATAATAGCGAAATTCATTACATTAAAATAACACACTCTCTCAAAGTCTATTCGTAAGAACTTAAGCAAATCTTACAAACACTTGATAAAATCTTTATAAAAATATTTTAATTTAATTATTTTAATAAATTAAATATTTTAATTATTTTAATTATATATTATTTTTTTATTATTTTCCTAAGTGTTTCATTAAACAAAATTTAATTATTAAAGAAAAAATAATTATGTGAACAATTATTTTTATAACTAAGAGAATATCAATGATTTAAAATAGTGTGTCATTTATATTTATATGATAAAACAAGATTCTCTTAAATGTTTCACACAATTTTAATAAATTTAAAAGTTTTGTAAAATTTTAATATTCGCTCAAATGTCATGTTATACACATTTTATTATACTATCAAATTTTACAAAGTATACTTATAATTAGTTATTCACTTTTATTTTCTTACAAAACTTTAATTTTGTTGATATATATTTCAAAGATTTATATTAGGCTGATATATTTTTGAAAAGAAATAAAATATATGATTTTTTTTTATGTTTTTTGTTAGATTTCTATATATGTCTTTTACATAGATTCTCTTCAGGGTTTTATCCAAAAAAATTGATTACAAACTTAAGTTTGTAAAAACAATCTATTTTTAGGATTAGACGAAATTCTATTAAATGTTTTGTTTAAAAATAATAATTAGTATTCTTATGTATTTCTACGACGAGAAGAGATTTTTATTAAATATTTCACAAAAATTTAATAAAAACAATTATCGCATATTTTGTATTTGCTTCATTGTGTAATGAAATTATCAATATTCCATCAAATTTTACAAATTTTACAATTTTTAGTTATACTTAGTTGTCTAGTTACATTATTAACAAAATTCCGATTGTGTCAACAAATTTTTCAATGACAATACAAGATTCTATTAAGTGATATAAGAGAAATTATCATATTTTTAATTGTTAGTGTTGTTGTATATTAACGTTGTGCTATGTTCGGATAAATTATAAAAGACATAATTTTAAAAAATTAATTAATTTTTTTTGTCAACAAATAATTCTACGACGAGTAAATAATCTATTACGATATGAGATTCTCTTAAATGTTTCACATAAGTTTAATAATTTCGTTGTACCTATGTTCTTTTAGAAAATTTAAATAATGTTCATGCATTTATCAAAAGTTTATATATTTGTATATATGGAATGAAATAATTAAATGAAAAATAACGTAATCTGAAATTATATCTATTAAACATATAATCTTTTTATTTGTCAGGATTAAACATATAATCTTTAAATAAGATCTTTTTACATCTATACTTTAGCGCCCAATACAACCGGACCAAAAATAATATGTAATATAAGTACAAAATATTTTTAAAAAATCTTTTATATGTAATTTTTAAAATATGAAATATTAGAAAATATAATATGAAAGATATAAATCTCTGACATATAGTAACTAACTAAGGGAAATATTCAACTGTCTAGTATGACGAATCAAATGAGATACGAAACATTAGTAATAATGATTATGGAAAGTTATCTGATTGAATTGCGGTTCTATTAAGATTGTAACAAAACAAAGCATGGCAACCCTAAGATTCTGTTATGTGTTTTATATAAAATTTATAAAATTTATATTTTTTAACTTAAATATTCCTTTAAGTGTGTTGCAACGAGATTTTTACCTGCGTAACTTTAATATACTTTCTTTTTAAATTTTGTGATCTTTTTAAATATCCTTAAAATCATTTTTAATCTATGACGTTTTTAGGTATCCTTAATATTAATTTCTAAACGACAACTCTCGGATTTCATTCAATGTTTTGTATCAAAATATTAAGTACCTTTTCAATTCTACTTTTTATAAAGTATTATAGGTAGAAGATTCTCTTAAGTATAATGATTTTGAAAATGTATAGTAATTTATTAAAAAATATGTTCTAGCCAAGATATTTTGTAGTCGATGAGTTATAAAATAATTAAGATTCATAAATTGCATGTTTTGAGATTTTTTTTAATTATCAATATATATATTTCTAAGAATTATCATTGATACTATCTTGTGGAATATTTAAGGAACATTTTAAAATATTCTTACAGTATAAATAGAATGAAACCATTATATTGAGATTCTCGTAAGTGTTTTAATAACATTCATGCTATTTATTTTAAATTTAGATTTTATTATGTATTTTTTTAGTATTTGAAACAACTTCTTAAAATAAAATTTTAAAAGGTATTGTTATAAATTTTAAGCTGAGAAACATAAATAATTATTGTTACAATAGCTTTTCAAAAAAAGCTATTAAAATTTTAATTTCAAAGAGAAATGATACAATAGTTAGCTCTGGGCAAGAAAAGTAGAGAAGAATGGGCAACAAAATCAACAGATAAACATAAAAAGTAATCGCCTAAGAATTCTTGAACTTAACGGAACACTCATGAAAATACAATAACACAAGCCGAGAGATCAACAAAACATTTCTAAATCTTTCAAATGATGAATTGCTCCAAGACGATCAGTATTCCCAGCGACACTGGATTCCAAGTCATATCAATCAAAGTTATGTTCAAACCAATGAGAGTCTAATACTAAATTTTGCACTTCCATGACACATTGCATAAACTAATTATCAGACATCCTTTCTTCCAAGAACCAACACACCTAACACAACTAAGACAATAACAGCAGGCCATTTTCACAACAGTAGTAAAATCAACCACAAAATAACAGTTAACAGTTAACATGTTTCCACAAACTCCATCCAACACAAATTGAATTGCAAAAAATGTAGCAGGCGCTCCCTTTCACATTAAACGACCTATTTCATAATATAGATACAAGTCAAGATTCAAGTAAAATTTATACATCATCGTCCAAATTAGTACAAATCATCATTAAAATGGGTACAAAGGCATCATCATCTTGCAATCAACAAGAGTACAAAATCGAGTTTGTTATAACTCTCATCCAGCAACCCATATTCATTTATGCTACCAAAAAACCTTAATAAATCTCAGTAGAACATCAGGACAAATGAATGTATCTCAACAGAACACCACAACACTCCAACAGAACACCTTGATGAATCTTTACAGTTCAGCAAATCTTAATAACATTAAAAAATTTCATAAAACACAAAATATATGACATCTTTTATCATGTTTGTATCGAAACAATTCAAATTAGTATGCAAAAGTAATTGCCTAATTTTAGAAGAATCAATATATCATCTAGTCCATATAACCATGTTTTGTATAGAGGAATGATGCAAAAAGAAAAATATCAAAAATACTAATCTTACAAAGATGATGATTATAACTAAGACAAAACGCCGATGATTAAATTAGCTCAACGTCATAATCCAATTAATTCATGTTTGCACATGACATGACATACAAATATACTGTAGGAATTGAAAAGTGTAATACAAGAAAGTTATGATCCAGAAAAAAATTGTAACAACTGAGTGAACAATACTTCATACAATACTTCATACAATTACAAAACTATTCAACTAAAAATTGTAGGGAATGAAGAACACAAAACTTAGTTAGTTGTCCATGATATAGTCCATCCGCAGTTTGCACCTTTGTGTCTTAAAATGACGAGACTTTCCAAAACTGATGTTGTAATGATGCTTAATCAGATTACTTGAAATTTAAAGAATCAATTACAATAACTATTACAATGGAAAGTGTAAATTTGATAGTAAAACATATCTGGCCAAATCTTGCTAAACATGGTAATGAAATTAGAGTTAGACGTATGTCTACTTTGTATTTTTGTATAATCAAATACTGGTCCCTGTAGTATAAATCAAATAAAGTATTTATAGATTTCTACAAAAATCTTGATCATAGGATTAAAAGGAAATCAATGGTGATAATTAAGGGTCTCTCGGTCTCTCCCTAACCAAGGGTCTCTCTTTAACCTTCCCATATATATATATATATATAGGGTTAGGATCAAGAGAGAACCAATCACTAAAAAAGAACCTTAGAACTGTTATAAGTCGTTGGATTATTACCAGATCAACTATTCAAATTCAACTCATTTTTATATACAAAATCTTATAAAGGTATTGTTGGAATAAAAAAAATTCTACTGCCGAACCTATTTTGTTTCATATTATAAATACAGTGTTCTACAACTGAATTTTAAAAGTTATGCATATGGATCGACTTCAAAGTTCTACAACTGAATTCACTTTTTTCCACGAAGTTCTACAAGTGAACTTGATTATTTTTATAATGTTCAGCTGTTGAACAATGTTATTCACATTATTTTCATACCATAACTTTCGTGTTCTGCCGCTGAACATAAAAGTCATGCAATTGAATTTGAAATCAAACGCATAAATTTTAAAGTTCTGCAACTGAACTTACTTGTATTTAAATGTTCAGTTGTTGAACACTGTTATCTGATATTGTGTTTATACCATAACTTGAATATTTTCACAAAAATTGATAAAAATAATTGGGGGAATTTTATAATGATGATGGAGAATTTTGTGATCGATATCGATGTATGATTATTATCGTTAATCAAATATTAATTAGCTATAAATTATGTATTTTGTGTTTTTGGACAACTTTACCCATGACCTTCATATAATAAATATATATTATTCTAAAAAATAAGATAGAGTTCTAAGAGTTCTTAGGTTAAGGGTTCTACAAGGAACACGACCCTATATATATAATATGAAAAAAAAATTAGCAAAACACCGCAATGACTACTTTTACATAATATTAATAGATTTCGTAATATATATTACCGTTACGTATATATCTATTTTTTATAAATATACTCTAACTATTTTACAATCACGTCGCCTATGTTATGTTACTGATAATTTTACATAAATATTTATTTATTTCATACTAAAGTGTTTAATTTGATGAAGTTCATATCACGTCATTGAAATCCATATTAATAGTTCAACAATTAAAAGTAATCATGTGATTATTATCGTATGAATATTTATCTAAATGTTATGAAATTTAATCAAGTTTTAAAACCTTAGATGGATCTAATTGGTACGTCATATTACAAAAGTATTATAAAAATATTAGATAAAATCGAAATTTTATCATTTCTCGAATTTTTAGTTACAAAATTATTTTAAAATATAATCAATTTCTGCGAGAAATAATTAGGGGACTCGTGCGGGTTTTTGCGCCATTTTTCCATTTACATTCGAATAACTTTATATTAATATTATATTAAAATATTAATTTTATTTTCATATTTTATTATTTTGTAGTCATTGGGGTCGAACAAATACAAACTGTGAAAGTCCTACCACTACACCACTACTACTACACTACTTCAGTTGTATCATTGTACTTGCAAACAGAATCGATATTTTGCACATGTAACGAGAGAGAGAAATTGAGAGAGGGAGAGATTGAGAGAGAGAGATATGTATATATATTGAGAGAGATTGAGAGAGGGAGAGATTGAGAGAGAGAGATGTATGCATGTATATTGAGAGAAATTAAGAGAGAGATTGAGAGAGAGAGAGATGTATATATATTGAGAGAGATTGAGAGAGAGAGAGATGTATACAAGGAATCTGCTTGTCACTTATCATCTTTAATTATTGTGAAACCCCTCAACAGTAGAACCCAAAATAAAATAAAAACCCCATTTTTAATTATTGTGGGTTTTTCATGTGAGCTAATTATTATCTTGATTTAATCATGGCTGTTTTTGGTTTGATTTCTTTCTTCTGGGTTGATTATATAATCACGAGCCACTGTTATAAACTGGTAATCTTTACTCTATATCTTTTTAATTCTGTATGTTATTTTTATGCTTGAATTGATATACTGAAATGATATCTTTTGCAAAGTTGTAATCTTTTTAAGCTTCTCCTGTTTTAGATGTTTTCTTGTATAATCTTGTTTTTTTTCAATTGATTACATTAGTGAAATGCCATAAATGTTTAATTAGAACATGGTACGGAATATATAATCTATTAACGTGTTCTTGATTTGGGTATCCATATGCTTATTGGTTTAACTTAATTGTGAAATGCCTCTAAAGATTTAATTTTGATTGCATTTAGAATGGAGCTCTGCACGGTGGATATGTCGGAATCTGAGTTCTTTAATTTCAGTCCAGGAATGCAGTGAAGAGAGACCTGGGGTTTGCTCAAAAGGTCTGTTCTTGTACTTATAAATTGTTCAACAGATTTCACTTTCGCATTTAAACAATTGTTCGTGGATTCATCTTGGCCGAATTACTCAACTCAGATTATAAAAACAATGCTTTGTTTTTGTTCGTGGTAATGGTGATGCTGGAGGTAGCTTTAGTCACATCACCTTCACATTATACATTCATTTCAGTTCTAGTCAATTGTTTTTCTGATGCAGTATGTTGGTTGATTTCTTAATGGTTGTTCTTGTAATAATAGTTTCTTTGCACATTCCCGGGGCTAGGGTCATTGCCTATAATTGTGGAAAGCAAAACAGTTTTCTGATGTTTTTAAGATACTGAATGACTATAATTTAAATTCCTATAGTGATTGCAGTCGTTTCACGTATTTTAAATGCCACTCTCGTACCCGAGTTGTATCATTATTCATTCTGGAAGGAAAGTATTTAATTTCACATCTCATTACTTTGCTATAAATAACTTTTCGGAGTGGGATTTGAAGCCACACCCTCGCTAAAGGACCTAAACTTTAATCTGACGCCTTACACCACTCATTCATCGAGACTATTGTGATCTGTCTGATATGGGTCACCAACCAGTGGGCAGTGGCAATGAGCCTCTTCCTTTTTGACACTGGCCACACTCCTCTTTCCTTCTGAACCTTCTTTGTCTCTGTAGGTGCACTATGTATAGGTTTCTAAAGTAACATTTTTTTTTGTATTGCTCAAAGTACTTAATGGTAGAAAATACATATGTTTCAGTATATACTAAAAAGTTTGATACAATTATAAGTCATGGAATTTTATAGAAATATTATGTTAATTTTTTTGTAAAATGTATATATATCCATGTATTGTACGATTGTACAGGTTATAGTCAGGAGTAATATCAAAAAAGAAATGTCAGGAGTGGGATTCGAATCCACGCCCCGGAGGACCGGTACCTACGGCCGGCGCCCACTCGGCCATCGTGACAGTTGTTACTAATGTATATTCAAGTATAAATTTTTATTTAGGTGTGATCTTGGCAATCCGATGTTCAAATATATATGATATAGTGTGTGTACCTTTTAGATTGTCCTTGTTTCCTTTGATATCATGCTATGGTCACTAGATTATAGTGTTTTCCAGATATTCCTAGGATTTCTGCCGTAATACATCTGTAGCTCTCTATGATAAGTTTGGCTATAATTCTGTTACAGCAGAGGTGAAGTACTCAGCAGCTGTACGTGACAAACTATCAACCCGGGGCAAGTGGAGGGCTCGGCAAGCTAAGAAGTAAGAAAGAGAAGTAAGTTTATTGTTTCTTTTAATGTACTACCAGTGCTTTTAAGATTTCTGACCAGATATATATCATCCTGCTTCTCCGTAATTGTGGATAGCAAAATAGTTTGCTGATGTTTCTTAACGTACTGAATGACTGATAATTTGAATTCAGGCTATGAAGCAGTCAATTCACGCATATTTGTATTTTGTAATGATCAATGTATCTATTCCGTGAATAAGAAATATGTTTGAGTATATATTAAAAAGCTTGATTCAATTATAACCCCTAGTTTTATAGAATTATCAAACTATTATTTTCAAATATGTATATATTTTCATGTGTTGCTCGGGTAGGTGTTGGTAGTACCTATTGAGTGGGATTCGTACCCACACCCCAAAGGACCGGTGCCTTACCCCGGCGCCTTTGACCACTCGGCAATCCTGTGATTATGTTTAAATTTACAGTCCTCCCAAGACACATAATGTATGCATGCATACATACATGCAGAGAATTAACAGTCTTTAGTATTGTGTGTGTATCCTGTATTCGTCTGATATGGGTTACAAATTGTTAAAAATAACAAATTTTTAATCAAAATTAACAAAAATAACAATTTTTGAGTGCAATGGTTGGTTTTAACGATTGGGATACCCAATTGCCAATTGGGTATTGCATTTGTGTAAGATACCCCACTGACAAATGGGTATCGTTAAAATGCATTTGTACTGGATACCCAACTTGGGTATCATAAAAAAAAATTTGGATACCCCATTTACAAATGCGTATCTTATACAAAACCAGATACCCAATTACCAAATGGGTATCCCATTTGTTTTAAATAATCATTTAATTTCAGAATTGATATTTATGTTTTTGTAATTGAGCTGTAGAATTTAGGTTGTAGATGTTCATATAACTTTTAAGTATATATTTATGATTTTTAGTTAATAGAACAAAACAAAAAACTTTAAAGAACATAGAAATCATTAGGTGTGATTTTTGGCAATCCGATGTTTAAATAAATATTAATATTTTGTGTGATACCTTTTAGAATCTCCTTTTTTTCCTTGTTTCCTTTTATATCATACTACCATCACCAGCTGATTTGGCTTTCTGGATACTCTTAGAATTTCTGCGATAATACATCGTTAGCTCTCTATATCAAGTTGACTATAATTGTGTTAAATTCAGCTGCTGCACAGTGCACACAAACTGTCAATTGGTTACCTACGTATTGGGCAAGTGGAGGGCTAAACAAACTACGAAGAAGTAAGTTATCTTTGTTTAGATTTTCTACCATTGCATTTAGATTTCTGGCCCAACGTATATCTTCTGAAAGTCTTACTTCTCCCTAATTGTGGGAAGCAGCACAGTTTTTTGATGTTTCTTAACATACTGAATGAATGATAATTTAAATTCTGGTGAATGTCACTCTCGTTAAGTTAGATCATTATTCATTCTGGAAGGGTAATAGGTAACTTTACATCCTATTGTAACTTTTCTATGAATCGTGTGGGGTTGTGTCTGAGGGCCCTGGTTGCTCTAGAAGCTGTACTGCAAAAAAAAAACTGTCCGAAGTGGGATTTCAAGCCCTAATCACAATTCCTGTGATTTTTTAAAACCCGTAAATGTATTGTGTGTGTGTGTGTGTCCTGTATCCGTCTGATATGGGTCACCAACCAATGAGCCACTTCCATTTTGAAATTCCCCTTCCCTCCTCAACCTTCTTTTTCTCTATAGGCGTACATATGTTTCAGTATATGCTAAAAGGTTAATCCAGTTATTTTACTCATGGAATTTTATAGAAGTGTTAAATTAATTTTTTTAAGAAATGTATATATATATTCATGTATTGCAAGGGTTATAATCCTGCCAATAAAGCTGTTGGTATCAAAAAGAAATGTCAGGAGTGGGATTCGAACCCACGCCCCGGAGGACCGGTACCTTGGACCGGCGCCTTAACCACTCGGCCATCCTGACAGTTGTTGCTGATGTATTATATTTAATTATAAGAAGAAAAATTAACTTTAAAGAACATAGAAATTTGTCTGATTAATTACTATAAAAACCGTAAATGTAAAACTTAAAATCGGAGCTATTTTGAATATCAGTCTTTGTTAGTGCCCTATTTCCCTAGATGTTATGAACTTTGAAGATTATTGTGAGCAAAGTGAGTTTTGAAGGTACACCATTTGTAGAAGACCTAAACTCGTTTATACGTCCTATTGCTACTAAACTCTAATGTTGGGGAATAAGTTATTTAAAAAAATTGGCATAAAAGAATATTAAAGACTATATGTACAGAGTAATATTAAATTAACAGACTATTAAGTTTCAGGTTTAACAACCGACCTTGATATTAATTTATTAAAATAAGTGCCTCCTTACTTTTCAAAATTCAACTATTAGTAAACAATTCGACATAAATTTTCCTTCTAACTAATATTCCACAAGTTATTTTAATTTTAACAGTAGTACTGGAATCAAAAGCAACTAGGAAAAAATAAATGTCAGAAGTGGGATTCGAACCCACGCCCTCATGTGATGAGGAGAGGAACTTGAGTCCCGCGCCTTAGACCACTCGGCCATCCTGACTCTTGTTATGAAGTTTACATTTTTGTTATAAATTCTAATTTTTAAAAATGACAAATGACAAAAAATTAAAACTAGAAACTGTTAATGCGAGTTATATCAACTTTTGTGTGATGTTAAAACAAACATAATATAAAAACTCCTTTCCTGGTCTTTACATTTCAACTTGTAAGTTAAAACTTAAACATAATTGTTTTAAAAATTAATGTGCAACTGACATATTAATCAAAATGTTGTAACTATGAAAAAACCCGTGAGAAGCAGGATTTGAAGCCACACCATGGTTAGAGGAGAAAAACTTTGCTTCGACATCTGTTATTTTTGTTTTAACTTTTCGCTGCAAGAAAATATGATTTATGGAGGTTGAGCCGCATAGACCAAATAATCAGATACAACCAACTTTAGCGGAAGTTTACTTATTGTTGGTTTTTATTTTGACGAATCATGGATTGATCGTAGTGATATACCATCATGAAACCAAGCCTTTTCATGTTACACCGTAGAATTTGCTGATTGTATGTCCCTTATTGCAGAGCTCGTCCATCTTAAAATGAGGCCCGGGGTGTAAAGTAGGAGAGATGATTTCCCATGCTTAAGCTGTAGGAACTGTCAGATGTGCTTAGCTGTAGAATTTAGGTTGTAGATGTTCGTATAACTTGTAAGCATATATTTATGATTTTTAGTTAATAGAACAAATCAAAAAAACCTTAAAGAACATAGAAATCATTAGGTGTGATTTTTGGCAATCCGATGTTTAAATAAATATTAATATTTTGTGTGATACCTTTTAGAATCTCCTTTTTTCCCTTGTTTCCTTTGATATCATACTACCATCACCAGCTGATTTGGCTTTCTGGATACTCTTAGAATTTCTGCGATAATACATCGTTAGCTCTCTATATCAAGTTGACTATAATTGTGTTAAATTCAGCTGCTGCACTGTGCACACAAACTGTCAATTGGTTACCTACGTATTGGGCAAGTGAAGGGCTAAACAAACTACGAAGAAGTAAGTTATCTTTGTTGAGATTTTCTACCATTGCATTTAGATTTCTGGCCCAACGTATATCTTCTGAAAGTCTCACTTCTCCCTAATTGTGGGAAGCAGCACTGTTTTTTGATGTTTCTTTACATACTGAATGAATGATAATTTAAATTCTGGTGAATGTCACTCTCGTTAAGTTAGATCATTATTCATTCTGGAAGGATAATAGGTAACTTTACATCCTATTGTAACTTTGTTATGAATCATGCGGGGTTGTGTCCGAGGGCCCTTATTGCTCTTGAAGCTGTACTGCAAAAAAAAAAAAAAAAACTGTCCGAAGTGGGATTTCAAGCCCTAATCACAATTCCTGTGATGTTATAAAACCCATAAATGTAAAACTTAATATCAGAGTTATTCTGAATTTCAATTTGTGTTAGTGCCCTATTTCCCTAGATGTTATGAACTTTGAAGATTATTGTGAGAAAGTGAGTGTTGAAGACACACCGTTGGTAGAGGACCTAAACTCGTTTATACATCCTATTGCTAGTAAATTGTAATGTTGGGGAATGAGTTATTTAAAAAAAATATCAAAAAAGAATATTAAAGACTGTATCTACAGAGTAATATTAAATTAATAGAGTACAAACTATCAAGTTTGAGGTTAAATAACCAACCTTAAAACTAAGTTATTAAAATAAGCACCTCCTTGGTTTTCAAAATTGAACCATTACTAAACAATCCGACATAATTTTTCCTTGTAAATAAATATTACACAAGTTATTTTGATTTTTAATAGTAGTATTGGAGTCTGAAGCAAATAGGAAAAATAATGTCAGAAGTGGGATTCGAACCCACGCCCTCATTTGAGATGAGGACAGGAACCTTAGTCCTGCGCCTTGGACCACTCGGCCATCCTGACTATGGTTATGAAGTCTAATAGTTTTTGCTATAAAGTTTAATTTATTAAAATTACAAGTGACAAAAAATTGAAACTAGAACATGTTAATGTGAGTAATATCAACTGTCCGAAGTGGGATTTCAAGCGCTAATCTCAATTCCTGTGATATTATAAAAACCGTAAATGTAAAACTTAAAATCAGAGTTATTTTGAATATCAGTCTTTGTTAGTGCCCTATTTCCCTAGATGTTATGAAATTTGAAGATTATTGTGAGCAAAGTGAGTTTTGAAGGCACACCATTTGTAGAAGACCTAAACTCGTTTATACGTCCTATTGCTACTAAACTCTAATGTTGGGGAATAATTTATTTAAAAAAATTGGCATAAAAGAATATTAAAGACTATATGTACAGAGTAATATTAAATTAACAGACTATTAAGTTTCAGCTTTAACAACCGACCTTGATATTAAGTTATTAAAATAAGTGCCTCCTTACTTTTCAAAATTCAACTATTAGTAAACAATTCGACATAAATTTTCCTTCTAACTAATATTCCACATGTTATTTTAATTTTAACAGTAGTACTGGAATCAAAACAACTAGGAAAAAGTAAATGTCAGAAGTGGGATTCGAACCCACGCCCTCATGTGATGAGGAGAGGAACTTGAGTCCCGCGCCTTGGACCACTCGGCCATCCTGACTCTTGTTATGAAGTTTACAATTTTGATATAAATTCTAATTTTTAAAAATGTCAAATGACAAAAAATTAAAACCAGAAACTGTTAATGCGAGTTATATCAACTTTTGTGTGATGTTAAAACAAACATAATATAAAAACTCCTTTCCCGGTCTTTACAATTCAACTTGTAAGTTAAAACTTAAACATAATTGTTTTAAAAATTAATGTGCAACTGACATATTAATCAAAATGTTATAACTATGAAAAAACCCGTGAGAAGCAGGATTTGAAGCCACACCATGGTTAGAGGAGAAAAACTTTGCTTCGACATCTGTTATTTTTGTTTTAAGTTTTCGCTGCAAGAAAATATGATTTATCGAGGTTGAGTCGCATAGACCAAATAATCAGATACAACCAACTTTAGCGGAAGTTTAATTATTGTTGGTTTTTATTTTGACGAACCATGGATTGATCGTAGTCATATACCATCATGAAACCAAGCCTTTTCATGTTACACCGTAGAATTTGCTGATTGTATGTCCCTTATTGCAGAGCTCGTCCATCTTAAAATGAGGCTTAGGGTGTAAAGTAGGAGAGATGATTTCCCAAGCTTAAGCTGTAGGAACTGTCAGATGTGCTTCCTGGTGCTTGAGCTGTAGAATTTAGGTTGTAGATGTTCATATAACTTTTAAGTATATATTTATTATTTTTAGTTAATAGAACAAAACAAAAAACTTTAAAGAACATAGAAATCATTAGGTGTGATTTTTGGCAATCTGATGTTTAAATAAATATTAATATTTTGTGTGATACCTTTGAGAATCTCCTTTTTTTCCTTGTTTCCTTTTATATCATACTACCATCACCAGCTGATTTGGCTTTCTGGATACTCTTAGAATTTCTGCGATAATACATCGTTAGCTCTCTATATCAAGTTGACTATAATTGTGTTAAATTCAGCTGCTGCACAGTGCACACAAACTGTCAATTGGTTACCTACGTATTGGGCAAGTGGAGGGCTAAACAAACTACGAAGAAGTAAGTTATCTTTGTTTAGATTTTCTACCATTGCATTTAGATTTCTGGCCCAACGTATATCTTCTGAAAGTCGTACTTCTCCCTAATTGTGGGAAGCAGCACAGTTTTTTGATGTTTCTTAACATACTGAATGAATGATAATTTAAATTCTGGTGAATGTCACTCTCGTTAAGTTAGATCATTATTCATTCTGGAAGGGTAATAGGTAACTTTACATCCTATTTTAACTTTGCTATGAATCGTGTGGGGTTGTGTCTGAGGGCCCTTATTGCTCTAGAAGCTGTACTGCAAAAAAAAAAACTGTCCGAAGTGGGATTTCAAGCCCTAATCACAATTCCTGTGATGTTTTAAAATCCGTAAATGTATAACTTAATATCAGTCTGCTTTGACCATATAGTTGCACTAGGTATATGTTTTCAAAAATAACATTTATTTTTCGAATTGCTCAATGTATTTATTTGGTGAAAAATACCTATGTGTATATACTAAAAAGTTTGATCCAATTATAACTCATGAAATTTTTTTAGGAGTGTTAAATTAAATTTTTTTAACAATGTAAAAATGTATCCATGTATTGCCGGGGTTAATCCTGCCAAGAAAACTGTTGGTAGTACGAATCAAAAAAGAAATGTCAGGAGTGGGATTCGAACCCACGCCCCGGAGGACCGGCACCTGAGACCGGCGCCTTGGACCACTCGGCCATCCTGACAGTTGTTATTAATGTACAATATTTAAGTATAAATATTTATTTTTCAGTTATACGGAAAAAATTAACTTTAAAGAACATAGAAATTATGTCTAATTAATCAGGAAGTGTGATATTGTCAATGATTCTGCTTGTCACTTATCATCTTGTTTTGTAAAACCCGTCACATATAAAATCAAAACCACATTTTTATTAGTATTGCAGATTTAATTATGGGGTTTTCATGTGAGTTGATTATAATCTTGATTTAATTATGGCTGTTTTTACTTTGATTTCGTTCTTCTGGTTTGATTATATAATCTGGTAATCTTTACTCTATATCTTTTTAATTCTGTAAATTGATTTCTTTATCGATATGTTAGTTTTATGCTTGAATTGATATACTGAAATGATATCTTTTGCAAAGTTGTAATCTTTTTTTAAAGCTTCTCCTGTTTTATATGTTTTCTTGTATAATCTTGTTTTTTTTCTTCAATTAATTGTAGCAATATTACATTAGTAAAATGTCATAAATGTTTCATTTGAACATTGTTCTTGATTTGGGTATCCATTTGCTTATTGGTTTAAATTAATTGCGAAATGCGTCTAAAGATGTAATTTTGCTTGGACCTCTGCACGGTGGATATGTCGAAATCTGAGTTCTTTAAGTACAGCCTAAGAATGTACTCTCCCCGAATTGTGGAAAGCAAAACAGTTTTTTGATGTTTTTAAGATACTAGATGACTATTATTTAAATTCCTTTAGTGATTGCAGTCGTTTCACGTATTTTAAAGGCCACTCTCGTACCCGAGTTGTATCATTATTCATTCTGGAAGGTAAGTAGTTAAGTTCACATCTCATTATTTTGCTATAAATAAACTTTTCAGAGTGGGAGTTGAACCCACACCCTCGCTAAAGGACCTAAACTTTAATCGGACGCCTTACACCACTCGTTCATCGAGACTATTGTGATCTGTCTGATATGGGTCACCAGCCAGTGAGCCTCTTCCTTTTTGACACTCGTCACAATCCTCTTTCCTTCTGAACCTTCTTCGTCTTTATAGGTGCACTAGGTATAGGTTTCTAAAATAACATTTATTTTATATATTGCTCAAAGTACTTGGTAAAAAATACATATGTTTCAGTATATACTAAAAAGTTTGATACAATTATAAGTCATGGAATTTTATAGAAATATTATGTTAATTTTTTTGTAAAATGTAAATATATCCATGTATTGCACGGTTATAGTCAGGAGTAATATCAAAAAAGAAATGTCAGGAGTGGGATTCGAACCCACGCCCTTGAGGACCGGTACCTACGGCCGGCGCCTTGGACCACTCGGCCATCCTGACAGTTGTTACTAATGTGTAAAATTCAAGTGTAAATTTTTATTTACGTGTGATCTTGGCAATCCGATGTTCAAGTATATATAATACTAGCTTATATCCCGTGCGATGCACGGTCTTCTTTAATATTTTCTTATTTTTTATTTAGATTTTAGTTATTATATATAATTTGATAAAATTTTAATATATATATATATATATATATTGGATTTATAAATCTAACAATATAATATTTAAATTTAATATATTATTGACGTAATCAATATTAGTATTTTAGATATTAAAATATAAAATATTTTAAAATAACATATCTAATGATTCATATTTTTTTACTCTTAAAAATTTAAAAAGGGACTCAAGTGCAAATATCAAAATATGTGCTTGTTTAATATACCGAGTTTATTTGAATATACTGTTACTTTTATTTTCATTAATTATCTCGTTTAAATTGAATGTTAAAAAAATTATAATAAACATGAATTTCATAAGTTTAATATAATAATATTACCAATATATCTATCTTTTGCCCGTGTTATTTTTAATTTGAACATGAGTTGTTTCAGTTAAAAAATATAAACAGGTAATATCCTTAAAAAGACAATTAGTTACTTATTAACAATTATATAAAATTATATTAATTTTTTAATATATACGTCTGCATTAATTTTAGAAAATTAGTTGTTTAAGTTAGAAAATATAAAAGAGGTAATTTGTTTTAGCTGAAAAGAATAACTTGTTATTTATTAATATTTATATAAAACAATATTACCATTGTATATTTATTTTGCATGTATTATATTTAGAAGATAAGTTGTTTTAGTTAGAAAATATAAAACACATAATGTGTTTTAGCTGTCGGTTATAAATATATAATAATATTACCATTTTATATATATATATTGTCCGTCTTATTTTTAGAAAATGATTTGTTTTAGTTAAATAGATATATGAAATAGGTAATATGTTTTAGCTGAAAAAGGTAATTGGTTATCAATAACTTGGTTTCCATATATGTGTCTTATAAGATGAGTTGTTTTAGGTAAAAAATATAAAAATAATGTGTTTTAGCTGAAAAAGGTAATCGGTTATAAATATATAATAATATTACCATATTATATATATATGTTCCCCGTTTTATTTTTAGAAGATGAGTTGGTTTGGTTTTAAAAAAAATATAAAATAGGTAATGTAGTGAAAAAAGGTAATTGGTTATTAATAAATTGATTATAGATAGGCCCGTGAATCGGCCCAAATACCGACCGACCGACCGACGACCGACCAAAACTTTTAATGTTTCGTCTTTAATAATATAGTATAGATATTGTGTGAACCTTTTAGATTGTCCTTGTTTCCTTTGATATCATGCTACGGTCACTAGCTTATATGGTTTTCCAGATATTCCTAGGTTTCTGCCTTAATACATCTGTAGCTCTCTATGATAAGTTTGACTATAATTCTGTTACTGCAGAGGTGAAGTACTCAGCTGCTGTACGCGACAAACTATCAATCTGGGAAAGTGGAGGGATCGGCAAGCTAAGAAGAAGAGAAGTAAGTTTATTGTTTCTTTTAATGTAGTACCAGTGCATTTAAGATTTCTGACCAGATATATATCATCCTGCTTCTCCGTAATTGTGGAAAGCAAAATATTTTGCTGATGTTTCTTAACATACTGAATGACTGATAATTTGAATCACGTAATGAAGCAGTCGTTTCACGCATATTTGTATTTTGTATTGCTCAATGTATCTATTCCGTGTATGGGAAATATGTTTGAGTATATATTAAAAAGCTTGATTCAATTATAACTCCTAGTTTTATAGAATTATCAAACTAGTTTTTATAAATATGTATATATTTTCATGTGTTGCTCGGGTTATAACCCTGTACATAAAGGTGTTGGTAGTACATATTGAGCGGGATTCATATCCACGCCCCAGAGGACCGGTGCCTTACCACGGTGCCTTTGACCACTCGACAATCATGACAGTTGTTACTAAAATATAATATTTATGTATAAATATATTTTTTTAGTTATAAGCAAAAAAAGTAACTTTAAAGAACATTGAAATTATGTTTAAATTTACAGTCCTCCCAAGACACATAATTCATGCATGCAGAATTAACAGTCTTTAGTATTGTGTGTGTGTGTGTCCTGTATCCGTCTGATATGGGTCACCAACCAATGAGCCACTTCCATTTTGAAATTCCCCTTCCCTCCTCAACCTTCTTTTTCTCTATAGGCGCACATATGTTTCAGTATATGCTAAAAGGTTAATCCAGTTATTTTACTCATGGAATTTTATAGAAGTGTTAAATTAAATTTTTTAAGAAATGTATATATATATTCATGTATTGCAAGGGTTATAATCCTGCCAATAAAGCTGTTGGTATCAAAAAGAAATGTCAGGAGTGGGATTCGAACCCACGCCCCGGAGGACCGGTACCTTGGACCGGCGGCTTAACCACTCGGCCATCTTGACAGTTGTTGCTGATGTATTATATTTAATTATAAGAAGAAAAATTAACTTTAAAGAACATAGAAATTTATGTCTGATTAATTACAATAAAAACCGTAAATGTAAAACTTAAAATCGGAGTTATTTTGAATATCAGTCTTTGTTAGTGCCCTATTTCCATAGATGTTATGAACTTTGAAGATTATTGTGAGCAAAGTGAGTTTTGAAGGCACACCATTTGTAGAAGACCTAAACTCGTTTATACGTCCTATTGCTACTAAACTCTAATGTTGGGGAATAAGTTATTTAAAAAAATTGGCATAAAAGAATATTAAAGACTATATGTACAGAGTAATATTAAAATAACAGACTATTAAGTTTCAGGTTTAACAACCGACCTTGATATTAAGTTATTAAAATAAGTGCCTCCTTACTTTTCTAAATTCAACTATTAGTAAACAATTCGACATAAATTTTCCTTCTAACTAATATTCCACAAGTTATTTTAATTTTAACAGTAGTACTGGAATCAAAAGCAACTAGGAAAAAATAAATGTCAGAAGTGGGATTCGAACCCACGCCCTCATGTGATAAGGAGATGAACTTGAGTCCCGCGCCTTGGACCACTCGGCCATCCTGACTCTTGTTATCTCTTGTTATGAAGTTTACATTTTTGATATAAATTCTAATTTTTAAAAATGACAAATGACAAAAAATTAAAACTAGAAACTGTTAATGCGAGTTATATCAACTTTTGTGTGATGTTAAAACAAACATAATATAAAAACTCCTTTCCTGGTCTTTACAATTCAACTTGCAAGTTAAAACTTAAACATAATTGTTTTAAAAATTAATGTGCAACTGACATATTAATCAAAATGTTATAACTATGAAAAAACCCGTGAGAAGCAGGATTTGAAGCCACGCCATGGTTAGAGGAGAAAAACTTTGCTTCAACATCTGTTATTTTTGTTTTAAGTTTTCGCTGCAAGAAAATATGATTTATCGAGGTTGAGTCGCATAGACCAAATAATCAGATACAACCAACTTTAGCGGAAGTTTACTTATTGTTGGTTTTTATTTTGACGAATCATGGATTGATCGTAGTCATATACCATCATGAAACCAAGCCTTTTCATGTTACACCGTAGAATTTGCTGATTGTATGTCCCTTATTGCAGAGCTCGTCCATCTTAAAATGAGGCCTGGGGTGTAAAGTAGGAGAGTTGATTTCCCAAGCTTAAGCTGTAGGAACTGTCAGATGTGCTTAGCTGTAGAATTTAGGTTGTAGATGTTCATATAACTTGTAAGTATATATTTATGATTTTTAGTTAATAGAACAAAACAAAAAAACTTTAAAGAACATAGAAATCATTAGGTGTGATTTTTGGCAATCCGATGTTTAAATAAATATTAATATTTTGTGTGATACCTTTTAGAATCTCCTTTTTTTCCTTGTTTCCTTTTATATCAAACTACCATCACCAGCTGATTTGGCTTTCTGGATACTCTTAGAATTTCTGCGATAATACATAGTTAGCTCTCTATATCAAGTTGACTATAATTGTGTTAAATTCAGCTGCTGCACCGTGCACACAAACTGTCAATTGGTTACCTACGTATTGGGCAAGTGGAGGTCTAAACAAACTACGAAGAAGTAAGTTATCTTTGTTTAGATTTTCTACCATTGCATTTAGATTTCTGGCCCAACGTATATCTTCTGAAAGTCTTACTTCTTCCTAATTGTGGGAAGCAGCACAGTTTTTTGATGTTTCTTAACATACTGAATGAATGGTAATTTAAATTCTGGTGAATGTCACTTTCGTTAAGTTAGATTATTATTCATTCTGGAAGGGTAATTGGTAACTTTACATCCTATTGTAACTTTGCTATGAATCGTGTGGGGTTGTGTCTGAGGGCCCTTATTGCTCTAGAAGCTGTACTGCAAAAAAAAAAAAAAAACTGTCCGAAGTGGGATTTCAAGCCCTAATCACAATTCCTGTGATGTTTTAAAACCTGTAAATGTAAAACTTAATATCAGTATCGTTCGTGTGTCTGTATTTTGTATTTTTTTTGGTATGGGTCACCGACCAACGAGCATCTTCCGTTTTGACACTCCCCTTCCCTTTTCAGTCTGCTTTGACCATATAGGTGCACAAGTTATATGTTTCCAAAAATAACATTTATTTTTCGAATTGCTCAATGTATTTATTTGGTGAAAAATACCTATGTGTATATACTAAAAAGTTTGATCCAATTATAACTCATGGAATTTTTTTAGAAGTGTTAAATCAAATTTTTTTAACAATGTAAATATGTATCCATGTATTGCCGGGGTTAATCTTGCCAAGAAAACTGTTGGTAGTACGAATCAAGTCAAGCTTAAAATAACATATCAATATACAGAATTATAAAGATATAGAGTAAAGATTACCAGTAGTTTATAACAGTGGGTCGAGATTATAATCAACCCAGAACAAAGAAATCAAACCAACAATTAAATCTACAATACTAATAAATGGGGTTTACGAAACAAGATGATGAAGAATGGGGTATCAAGAGTCAAGACTCTCTCTCTCCCCCCTCTCTCTCTCATCGTTTCAAGACTCCCCCCTCTCTCCCCCTCTCTCTTTACAAAACAAGATGATGAAGAATGGGGTATCAAGACTCTCTCTCTCTCCCCCCCTCTCTCATCGTTTCAAGACTCCCCCTCTCCCTCTCTCTCTCTCTCTTTACAAAACAAGATGATGAAGAATGGGGTATCAAGACTCTCTCTCTCCCCCCCCTCTCTCTCATCGTTTAAACACTCCCCCTCTCACTCTCTCTCTCTTTACAAAACAAAATGATAAAGAATGGTGTATCAAGACTCACTCTCTCTCTCTCCCCCCCTCTCTCTCATCGTTTCAAGACTCCCCCCTCTCTCCCTCTCTCTCTCTTTACAAAACAAGATGATGAAGAATGGGGTATCAAGACTCTCTCTCTCTCCCCCCTCTCTCTCATCGTTTCAAGACTCCCCCTCTCCCTCTCTCTCTCTTTACAAAACAAGATGATGAAGAATGGGGTATCAAGACTCTCTCTCCCCCCCCTCTCTCATCGTTTAAACACTCTCCCTCTATCTCTTTACAAAACAAGATGATAAAGAATGGTGTATCAAGACTCACTCTCTCTCTCCCCCATCCCTCTCATCGTTTCAAGACTCCCCCTCTCTCCCTCTCTCTCGAGAGAAATGGCCTCCAATGACACAATTTGAGATTAAAATGCCCCAAATAGCACAATTCAAAAATAAGGCCCTCGATAGCACGAAAACAATTTTTCGTTTAGCGTTTTCAGTCCAAATCATGAATCGCTTTCTAATTCACACATGATGCATGCGGGACCATTAGGAAAACTATTTATTTATCTAGGACAGTGATGTAGCAATAGTGTTGCACAGCCCAAGCATGTGGGTGGCCCCCACCATCTGCAAATAGCATCTGATATATCAATGTCAACCTTTGGGTTCAATAGTTAACCTTTAGGGTTCAATATTTTTATTTTGTATTTTAGAAATATTAAGAATGACGAATAATTCGTATACGGACTTAGGGTTTAGGGTTCCTAGACTTTAAACCCTAACCTACCTAAAATCAGGACGCTGGAAAAACACCGTTATTAACAAGTTGCATATTTGGTTGATTTTTGTTGTAATTGCAGATATGATTGCATCTAGTTGCAGACCGTATTTTTGCAAATATTTTTAAAAAGTTGGTATTTTTGCAAAAAAAAAATTTGGATTAAATATTTATAAAAAAAATTCTAAAAACGTGAGATAAAATTATGTTTCTAAAAACGTTAATTAAAATTGTGTTAATTAAAATTACTTAATTTGTTAAAAATCAGTACCCATGTGGGTGGACCCACCATCTGCAAACAACATCTGAATTAACAACGTCAGTGGTATTGCATGGGGTTGGGGCATGATAAGAAAACAGGTTTTGGTATTTCACAGAAAACGTTATATAATCTGACGTTTTTGTGCGTAACGTGAAATACACGTTTTTAGACTATAAACGCAACACAAAGTAACGTTGTCAGCATACTTATTATGAATATTATTGCAAAACGTTAGACGATATTGCGTTTTCAGAAAACGTGTATTTATATGACGTTTTACTGTGATATTTGGGGCCGCATTTTTACATTATACTATTTAGAATATTAAAATTAAAATATGTGCTATATGGGGCCAACACCCCTCCCTCTCTCTCCTATTTTGGTATGTTGTCTTCTGAATTTATAACACCATGTTTTCTTTATTAATTCACATCTACCACGCATTAAGTTCTTTTGGTTGCCATGTGACCGGTCACTTGTGTTTCTCATTAAAAGGAGTTGCTTTTACTAAAATGTAACTTTATACTTTAGTTTAAATTTTAATGGTAGAATGCTAATTTTCGATTTCTGTGCTTTTCAACTAATAATTTTGTTATTTTATATGTAGCAAATTTTGGAGTTTTTCACTCTCTTATACTTGTGAAAGTTGGTGAGAGATTCTGATACACTTATACTTGTGACAAATGTTACCGTTATGTTGACTGTGCTGGTTGAGCACTTTAGTGATGATCGAACTCCTATAATAATGCATGGAAATCCACCAAGGCCTCAACTGGATGACCCCGATCAGGGCCTACCTGGAAAAAGGTACTCTGCCCCTAGACCGGAAAGAAGCCCAAAAGGTGAAGTACAGGGCAACAAGCTACACCATTGTCGGGAATAAGCTGTATAGAAGGTCGGCGACAGAACTTCTTCTTCGATGTTTGGATCCCGAAGAACTACTGGCTTTGGAAACAGTTCACGAAGGAATATGTGGAGAACATCTTGTCGGTCGGTCACTTGCTTTTAAAATCCTCAGACAAGGGTTTTATTGGCCGACTTTGCGAGCAAATGCAGCCGATTACGCAAAAAAGTGTCGACAGTGCCAGTTATTCAGCACAATCCCGAAGCAACCACCAGAAGAAATGGCATCAGTCCTAAGTCCCATTCCTTTCGCCATGTGGGCTGTAGATATCGTGGGACTCTTACCCAAGAGCACAAAATAAGCCAAATACTGCATCGTGGCGATCGACTATATGACCAAGTGGGTTGAAGCAAGACCGCTGGCGACCATAACCGAAGAAGCGGCAAAGAAGTTCATGTTGGAGCAGGACATACTCAGGTTCGGGATCCCGAAGATCTGTGTATCCGACAACGGAACCCAATTCATCGGGAACAAATTCCGGAAGTTCTTGACACATTTCGGAATACAACAGAAATTCAGCTCGGTCGGTCATCCTCAAGGAAATGGAGCAATCAAAGCGACAAACAAAATCATCTTCGACGGGATAAAAAAGCGACTGGGAGATGCCAAGGGACTTTGGGCAGAAGAGTTAAACTGGGTGCTGTGGGCATACCGAACGACCCCGCGTTCATCAATGGGCGAAACGCCCTTCAAATTGGCATTTGGGACGGACGCCCTGGTTCCCGTAGAAGTCGGACTGGACTCCTACTGAACAGAGGTGTTCAACGTCGAGACAAATGAATTCGGCCTTCGAGCCAATGTGGATTTGTTGGAAGAAGAAAGAGAAGCGGCTCACCTAAGGAACTTGAAATATCAACTTCAGGCGGCCCAATACTACGACGCCGGGGTGAAGAAAAGGACCTTCATGGTAGGAGACTTGGTGTTGCGAGAATTGGCGACTTCTATGTCAGCTAAGCAGGGAAAACTAATGCCTAACTGGGAAGGCCCGTATAAAGTGACTGAAGTGATTCGACCCGGTACCTACAAATTAACTACCGTGTTTCAGGCGATCCGATCAAGAACACATGTCACGCCTCCCGATTACGAAGGTACTACCAGTAGCCTTCGTCCAGCCTAAAGGAATACCGCCGAACAAAAGGCGCTCGCCACTCAAGCTGTTATTTTAATTTTGTACTGAGTTTTCTTTTTTAAGCAAAAGCATGTATAATTGAATAAGTTTATCAATAAAATACATGTTTCCCTTTTCTACTTATTCTATCAGTTCCATTTTATAATGTTACAAGTCAGACATTTATCTGGGGACGATCAAAAACAATAAATGTCACAAGACTTTTCGAATATTATCTCATAAGTTTAGCGATTAGCTAGGCAAATAGCCAAACTTTCGGGGGATCCAGACTATGTTTTGGAAAAGCCAAAGATGCATAAAAGTAATTTTTATGTTAGGCAGAATTCGAAGCCGAAGATGCATAAAAGTAATTTAAGAGGAAAAATTAATAGAATTTACGATTTAGGCATCTAAAATTATAATTATATGTACAAAAATAATGTTTTTTCCTATTATTTAATCAAGTTTCTACCTTTTAATTTTTAATTTTTTTTTTTAATTTTAACTATTTTTATTATTTTTTATAATTAGTCCGATTTTTGACCGATTAATCCGATTTTTAACAGATTCAGCTGATTTTTGACCGTTTTTCTGAAAAAATGATTAATTGACCGATTTTCGCTTAATCAGTTCGATGGCCCGCCGTCTACCAATTAATCGGCGATTAATCGGATTTTCAGAACACGGCCAAAGGTTAACATTATATATCAGATGCTATTTGCAGATGGTGGGGGCCACCCACATGCTTGGGTTGTGCAACACTATTGCTACGTCACTGTCCTAGATAAATAAATAGTTTTCCTAATGGTCTTGCATGCATCATGTGTGAAATAAGCGAGAAGCTATAGCTCTAGGCACCATCACAGGTCTAGATATTTTTTCATTGTAATAGCAATTATAGGTTCAGATAGATATGAGCGTGTCTATGTAGCATCTTTCATTTTTTCCTTTGTCAAGTGACTTGATTGTGTATGTTCACAAGCAGAGGATAAAGCATATGAAAAATAATATAATAAATAAACTACTATTTAATTATGTAGTTATAGTCTTTATAGACAATTGAACCGTGGATAAACTAAAAAAAATTAAAGGTAAATAAATAAATTTTGTATGACTACGTAGCTGCAAGGAATCAAACTCTTGATGAAATTAGTGAATTTAAAGTAAATAAATAAATCTTATATAATTACGTAGTTGTAAGGATTCGAAACCCGGATAAAGTTGAAGTGAAGTTAAAGAAATTAAATTAATAAATCTTGTATAATAACGTAGTTGCGCGGAATCGAACCCAGATTTATTGATAACCAAATTTGGTACTTTAGTATCGTCTCCACTTTGGCCTTATCCACTTCAAGCCCATTTCTAGATACCTTATGCCCAAAAATGATTCCTTCTTGCACCATGAAGTGACATTTTTCCCAGTTGAGCACCAGATTGGTCTCAACGCACCTTTTCAGCACCATGCCTAGATTCTGTAGACACTCATCAAATGAAGTTCCAAAACTGAGAAGTCATCCATGAACACCTCCACATTTATGCCAATCATATCTGAGAAAATGGCCATCATACACCTCTGAAATGTGGCAGGTGCACCACAGAGTCCGAAAGAAACGCGACGGAACGCAAAAGTGCCAAAAGGACATGTGAATGTGGTCTTCTCCTGATCTTCTGGAGCAATACAGATCTGATTGTAACCTACCCATCTAGAAGGCAGTAGAATTCATGGCCAGCCAACCTCTAGCATCTGATCAATGAACGGAAGAGGGAAGTGATCTTTTCTGGTGGCTTTATTCAGCTTTCGGTAGTCCATGCAAATTCTCCACCCTGTAACTATACGAGTAGGGATGAGCTCATTCTTCTCGTTAGCAACTACTGTCATGCCTCCTTTCTTAGGCACACATTGCACTGGACTCACCCATGAACTGTCTGAAATAGGATAGATGATTCCTGCATCCAGCCACTTAAGAATTTCTTTCTTCACTACCTCTTTCATGATAGGATTAAGACGCCTCTGAGGATCCACAGTTGGTTTACTTCCTTCTTCCAGCGGAATTTTATGCATACAATACGAAGGGCTGATTCCCTTGATATCCGCTATGGTCCATCCAATTGCTGATTTGAACTCTCTCAGAATTCGCAAAAGTTTTTCTTTTTCACTACCTGACAAGTTAGATGCAATAATCACAGGTAACGTAAATGCATCACCTAAAAAAGCATACCTCAAGTGCTCCGGTAGTGGTTTGAGTTCAAGTGTAGGAGCTTCTTCAATATATATGGTTTGAGACGCTCCTGAGACTTCTTTAGCTCTGCTATTCCAAGAGAATCGAATGGCATGTCAGTTTTCCTTTTCCACGGAGATGCATTCAAGTACTGCTGTTGCTCTTCTCTTTCTTCGTCTTCAGTCTCTGAATCCCCCATCAGTGCCTTCTCTAAGGTATCTGACTTGAGCAATTGCTCAATCTCCGTGCATACATGTTATTTTCTCTATTTTCCTTGCTAAACCCCTCATTTTCTAAAAATATCGAGCAAACTCCGTTACTTATTTATTTTAAAATATATTTAATACTTTTAATTATTTAAAAAAATTAACACACCTACTTTTTTTAAACAAAAAAATCCCTCATTTTCCAAAAATATCACGGGTAAATCCTTACTTATTGATTTTAAAATCTATTTTAATATTTTTAATTACGGACAATTATCTTTTTCAACCAAAACATGTTACTTTTTCTTATTTTTTCTTACTAAAACTACTCATTTTCCAAAAATATTATGGACAAACCTTTACTTATTTAAAATACTTTTAATTATTTTCAAAAGTTTAACATGCCTACTTATTTTTTTAACAAATACAATTAATAAAATATTAAAATATAAATAATAAAAATAATAATTATTAAAAAACAATTTTGTGCATCGCACGGGTTTTAAGCTAGTTATTTTACTTATTAGTAAAGAGCTGCAAAGAATCGAACCTTCAATGAAACTAATGTTTTTAAAGTAAATAAATAAATCTTATATAATTACGTAATTGTAAGGAATCGAACTCTGAATGAAGCTAAATAATTTAAAGTAAAATAAATCTTGTATAATAATGTAGTTGCGAGGAATCGAACCCAGATTTAATGATAATCAAATTTGATATTTTGATACTTTAATATCGCCGTCATTTTCACATTTTTTTGATTATTAATAAAGAGTATGAATTTCACGTGAGATAGAAGAATCATTTGTCACAACTAATTGCTTAAACAAACAAAGATAATAAATTAATAACATACTTATATAACTATTGTCATTATCACAATGGCTGAATAGGAACAAGAATTTTGGGAATTATTATAGGACTTCGATCATCACTAAAGTGCTCAACGAGCACAGTTATACAAGTATAAGTGTATCACAATCTTTCTCACCAACTTTCACAAGTATAAGAGAGTGAAAAACTCCAAATTTGCTACATATAAAATAACAAAATTATTAGTTGAAAAGCACAGAAATCGAAAATTAGCATTCTACCATTAAAATTTAAACTAAAGTATAAAGTTACATTTTAGTAAAAGCAACTCCTTTTAATGAGAAACACAAGTGACCGGTCACATGGCAACCAAAAGAACTTAATGCGTGGTAGATGTGAATTAATAAAGAAAACATGGTGTTATAAATTTAGAAGACAACATACCAAAATAGGAGAGAGAGAGAGGGGGGTGTTGGCCCCATATAGCACATATTTTAATTTTAATATTCTAAATAGTATAATGTAAAAATGCGGCCCCAAATATCACAGTAAAACGTCAAATAAATACACGTTTTCTGAAAACGCAATATCGTCTAACGTTTTGCAATAATATTCATAATAAGTATGCTGACAACGTTACTTTGTGTTGCGTTTATAGTCTAAAAACGTGTATTTCACGTTACGCACAAAAACGTCAGATTATATAACGTTTTCTGTGAAATACCAAAACCTGTTTTCTTATCATGCCCCAACCCCATGCAATACCACTGGCGTTGTTAATTCAGATGCTGTTTGCAGATGGTGGGTCCACCCACATGGGTACTGATTTTTAACAAATTAAGTAATTTTAATTAACACAATTTTAATTAACGTTTTTAGAAACATAATTTTATCTCACGTTTTTAGAATTTTTTTTATAAATATTTAATCAAATTTTTTTTTTTGCAAAAATACCAACTTTTTAAAAATATTTGCAAAAATACGGTCTGCAACTAGATGCAATCATATCTGCAATTACAACAAAAATCAACCAAATATGCAACTTGTTAATAACGGTGTTTTTCCAGCGTCCTGATTTTAGGTAGGTTGGGGTTTAAAGTCTAGGAACCCTAAACCCTAAGTCCGTATACGAATTATTCGTCATTCTTAATATTTCTAAAATACAAAATAAAAATATTGAACCCTAAAGGTTAACTATTGAACCCAAAGGTTGACATTGATATATCATATGCTATTTGCAGATGGTGGGGGCCACCCACATGCTTGGGCTGTGCAACACTATTGCTACGTCACTGTCCTAGATAAATAAATAGTTTTCCTAATGGTCCCGCATGCATCATGTGTGAATCAGAAACCGATTCATGATTTGGACCGAAAACGCTAAACGAAAAATTGTTTTAACGTGCTATCGAGGGCCTTATTTTTGAATTGTGCTATTTGGGGCATTTTAATCTCAAATTGTGCCATTGGAGGCCATTTCTCTCGAGAGAGAGGGGGAGTCCTTGAAACGATGAGAGAGAGGGGGGGAGAGAGTGAGTCTTGATACACCATTCTTTATCATCTTGTTTTGTAAGGAGAGAGAGGGAGAGTGTTGAGAGAGGGGGAGAGAGAGAGTCTTGATACCCCATTCTTCATCATCTTGTTTTGTAAAGAGAGAGAGAGAGAGGGAGAGGGGGGAGTCTTGAAACGATGAGAGAGAGGGGGGAGAGAGAGAGAGTCTTGATACACCATTCTTCATCGTCTTGTTTTGTAAAGAAAGGGAGAGGGGGGAGTCTTGAAACGATGAGAGAGAGGTGGGGGGAGAGGAGAGTCTTGATACCCCATTCTTCATCATCTTGTTTTGTAAAGAGAGAGAGGGCGGAGTCTTGAAACGATTGAGAGAGAGGGGGGGGAGAGAGAGAGAGAGAGTGAGTCTTGATACACCATTCTTTATCATTTTGTTTGTAAAGAGAGAGAGAGGGAGAAGGGGAGTGTTTAAACGATGAGAGAGAGGGGGGGGAGAGAGAGAGTCTTGATACCCCATTCCTCATCATCTTGTTTTGTAAAGAGAGAGAGAGAGGGAGAGGGGGAGTCTTGAAACGTTGAGAGAGAGGGGGGAGAGAGAGTCTTGATACCCCATTCTTCATCATCTTGTTTTGTAAAGAGAGAGAGAGGGGGGAGTCTTGAAACGATGAGAGAGAGAGGGGGGAGAGAGAGAGAGTCTTGACTCTTGATACCCCATTCTTCATCATCTTGTTTCGTAAACCCATTTATTAGTGATGTAGATTTAATTGTTGGTTTGATTTCTTTGTTCTGGGTTGATTATAATCTCGACCCACTGTTAGAAACTGGTAATCTTTACTCTATATCTTTATAATTCTGTATATTGATATGTTATTTTAAGCTTGACTTGATATCTTTTGCAAAGTTGATTTTTTTTAAGCTTATAATGTTTTAGATGTTTTCTTGTATAATCTTGTTTTTCTTTTCATTGATTGCATTAGTAAAATGCCTCTAAATATGTTTAATTAGAACATTGTACTGAATATATTATCTATTCATGTGTTCTTGATTTGGGTATCCATTTGCTAATTGGTTTAACTTAATTGCGAAATGCCTCTAAATAAGTAATTTTGTTGCATTCAGAATGGAGCTTTGCATGGTGTATATGTCGAACATAGAAATTTAGCTCTTGTTTGAATTTAATTGTGTTTTCTTGATGAATTTTTTGATGGGGTTTGAAGTTGAGTAAGTTGAGTTTCAGTGTGTGTGTGTGTTTATGTGAAGTTGTCTGATTAAGGAACCAATTTTAGCTATGGTTATATAGAAAAGATTTGAACTTGCACTGATTCGATTAAGAAATGTTGATTTACTTATAGTGATACTTTATTAGTACTTGGGGTTTCCTTTACGAATCATTTGTTTATAGGTGCATGTGAGTGAAACCGATTATCCAGTCAGAATCTTTGTGATGGTATGAATAGTGAGCCCTAAACAGGAATGTGTCATCGTCGGTTTTTTGTTAGTATTATGAGGTTGAGCTTTAGGAACTTTTCGCAACTATTTGAATGAATTTGTTCGCGCCAAGTATTCAGGGGGTCAATTCTTTTGACATTTATATGTGATTAGCTATTGTAGACTTCACCATATATAATCAGTTCTTTACTTCAATTACTTATGTTTTAAGGATCATACTGCTTTTAACCCTCTTAGGTGTTAGGCAAATTGACTTGTGGGATTGGTATTCTCTGATTCACATTCTTGGTTTCCGAGTTGAGGTCCTTGCATTAGGCAATAAGAATTATTCATGTGTTGCATTAAATACCAGTCATGTGCCTGTTATTGTCCAAAGTTGTTCAATCTTTTGTAAAAATGTCAGATTTAAAGAACTTGACCTTTTCATGCAGTAGTTTTTGGAGATGAGAACCTTCTGATTGATGTTGTATATATAAATGCTATGTTATTGCTAGATGAGGCATAGCTACAATAATTTCCATCTAAAACCTTGTCATTTTGTTGTCGCATTTATTGTTAAGCTAAGACATGTTTTTAACGAAACAATTTTTTATTTGTCATTATTACCCATCTGACAAACTTAGTGAGTTAAACTTCTAAGATCACGAAATTGGGAGGAATGTTACAGAGTTTTGTAGTTTCACTGTCAACATGAAATGATACGGGTAGTGCTTTGAATGACGGAAGAAGAAAGTTGAGAGAATTTAGGAACAATAGTTCGGTATCAGAACCGTTATAGAATCCTTGGGTCAAGTCCGAGTAAATGCATGTAATTGCTACTTGTTAGAGTTTATCTATGTATATCACCTTTGTTTACTTTAAAATTCATGTTCTTGGAGTGTGGGAATTTTAGCTACGTAAGCTTCTAGATAATTATAGGTCTGTGGTTCCTAGTTTATTCCAAATTACACATTCCATCTAAAAGTCCTTTTTTCTATACAATTTGAATTGTTTTATCTTTAATAAAGCGTAAACTATGGTTTGTTGTTTATAAGTTTAGTATTTATAATAACTGTAAGTCTAGTTTTTTTGTTTGCATTGTTGAAACACCAAAAATATGTACCTTTTTCAGATACAGTAATAACTCCTGATGCTTGGATTTGTCTCTATTGAATAATGTTTGAAGTCTCTTTTTACTGTAAAACATGCATTATAATCGATCTATATTGCTATATAGGTTCTTCTGAATAAGCTCTTAATATATGTCCTATATTGTGATCCAGATTTTTTGAATGTGAGATAATTTCATCCTTCATCAACCTTATGCAGTCTTATTTAAGTAGCAGTTCGTGGATTTTCAATGCTGGAGGCAGTATGCAGTCTAATTTAACAAAATTTATGTATTTTCGGCTTCCTTTGCCTTGACATAATTTAACAAAATTTACGTATCTTCGGCTTCTAATCTTCGCCTTAACATAATTAAAACAGAGTTATGTATTTTCGGCTTCATTTTGCCTTAACACAATCGAACAAAATTTATGTATCTTCGCTTTTAATCTTCGCCTTAACATAATTGAACAAAATTATGTATCTTCGGCTTTTAACTTTCGCCTTAACATAATTGAACAAAATTTATGTATCTTCGGCTTTAAACTTTCGCCTTAACATAATTAAACAAAATTTATGTATCTTCGGCTTTTAACTTTCGCCTTAACATAATTGAACAAAATTTATGTATCTTCGAATTTTAACTTTCGCCTTAACATAATTAAATGTGTCAGTATATACTAAAAGTTTGATCCACTTATAACTCATGGAATTTTTTTTTAGAAGCGTTAAATTAAAAATTTTTAACAATGTAAAATATGTATCCATGTATTGCCCGGGTTAATCCTGCAAGAAAATTGTTGGTAGTACGTATCAATAAAAGAAATGTCAGGAGTGGGATTCGAACCGGCCGGCGCCTTGGGACCACTCGGCCATCCTGACAGTCCTTTTATTTAGGTGTGATCTTGGCAATCCGATGTTCAAATATATATAATACATTGTGCGATACCTTTTAGACTCTCCTTGTTTCCTTTGATATCACCAGCTCATTTGGCTTTCCGGATACTCCTAGAATTTCTGCCATAATACATGTGTAGCTCTCTATTATCAATTTAGCTGTAGTAGCTCTCTATTATCATAGTACATGTGTAGCTCTCTATTATCAATTTCAGCTGATGGATGCGACAAACTGTCAACTGGTTACCTGCATATTGGGGCATGTGGAGGGCTAAACAAACTAAGAAGCGAAGTAAGTTTTTCGTTTCTTGCGATTTAATACCATTGTTTAACCTTTCTGGCCTAACATATCTCTTGAGAAGTCTTACTTCTCTCTAATTGTGGGAAGCAACACAGCTTTCTGATGTTTCTCAACACACTGAATGACTGATAATTTGAAACCTTGCAAGGGAGCAGTCGTTTCACGTTTCTGATGTTGGGGAATAATTTATTTAAAAAAATTGGCAAAAATGAATATTAAAAGCTACATGTACAGACTACAGAGTAATATTAAATTAACAGACTAGACTATTAAGTTTCAGGTTAAACGACCAACCTTAAAATTAAGTTATTAAGTTATTAAGTTGACAATTATTAGGTTGTAATTATAACTTTAAAGTCATAAAAATGATAATTGACAAATTCAATTAAGTTATTGAAATAAATGCCTTCTTATTTATAAAGTTCGACTTACAGCTTCTTTGACTAAATTTGCAATCCTCCTAAGACATATGATGCAGGCATGCATACATGGTACATACATGAATACACACAGAATTAACAAGTCTCCCGTATCGTTCATGTGTGTGTTTCTGTATGATGTATGATGTGGGTCACCAACCAATGAGCCTCTTCCTTTTTGACACTCCCTTTCCCTTCTCAACCTTCTTTGTCTCTATAGGCGCACAAGTTATCGGTTTCTAGAATAACATCTATTTTTCATGTTGCTCAATGTATTTATTTGGTGAAAAATACACATGTTCTATTATATACTAAAAAGCTTGATAACTCATGGAATTTGATAGAAATATATATTACAATATTTTAAAAATGTATGCGTCTCCATGTATTGTACTGGTTATAATCCTGCCAATAAAACTGTTGATAGTAAGTATCTAAAGAAATGTCCGGATTGAGATTTGAACCCACGCCCCGGAGGACCGAACCTTAGCCCGGCGACTTGAACCGCGGCCATCCTGACAGTCGTCATATAAATTTGAGTTGAAGTATAGATTTTTATTTTTTGTTAAAAGAACAAAAAAAACTCTAAAGAACATTATAATCGTTTCTAATTAATTGTTAGGTGTGATCTTGGCAATCCGATGTTCAAATATATATTAATATAGTGTGTGATACCTTCTAGACTCTCCTTTTTGAGTTTCCTTTGATATCATATTACCGTCACCAGTTAGTTTGGCTTTCTGGATACTCTTAGAATTTCCGGCCCAACATATATCTTGTGAAAGTCTTACTTCTCCCTAATTGTGGGAAGCAACCCAGTTTTTTTATGTTTCTTAACATACTGCATGACTTATTATTTTAGTTCTGGTGTGGGAGCAGTTGTTTCACGTATTCAAATGACACTCTCGTTAAATTAAATCATTACTCATTCTGGAAGGATAATAGGTAACTTGACGTCTATTGTAACTTTGCTATGAATTATGCGGTTTCTGTCTGAGAGCTCTATTGCTCTAGAAGCTGTACTACGAAAAAACTGTCTGAAGTGGGATTTCAAGCGCTAATCTCAATTCCTATATGATAAAACCGTAAATGTAAAACTTAAACTCAAGAGTTATTTGAAATTTAATCTGTGTTAGTCCCCTATTTCCCTAAATGTTATAAACTTTGAAGATCATTGTGAGCAAGTGGGTTTTGAAGGCACGCCGTTGTTGGAAGACCTAAACTCGTTTATACATCTTATTTCTAGTAAACAGTAATGTTGGGAATTAATTAATTTTAAAAAATTGGCAAAAAAGAATAGTAAAGACTATGTACAGAGTAAAATTAAATTAACAGACTATCAAGTTTCAGGTGAAAAAACCAACCTCAAAATTAAGTTATTAAAATAAGTACCTCCGTACTTTTCAAAATTCAACCATTACTAAACAATCCGATATAATTCTTCCTTCTAACAAATATTACACTAGCTAATTTAATTTTTAACAGTAGTATTGGAGTGAGAAGCAACTAGGAAAAAATAAATGTCAGAAGTGGGATTCGAGAACCCACGCCCTCATAAGATGAGGACAGGAACCTTAGTCCTGCGCCTTGGACCACTCGGCCATTCTGACTATTGTTATCAAGTTTAAAATTTTTGATATAAATTTCTATTTATAAAAATGACAAGTGACAAAAAATTAAAACTAGAAACTGTTAATGTGAATAATTGGGCGCCTTACACGCAGGATGTAGAATATTAAAGACTATATGTGAAGTGTAATATTAAATTAACAGACTATTAAGTTTAAGGTTAAACAACAAACCTTAAAAATAAGTTATTGAAATAAGTACCGATTAGTGTGATTACCGATTTTTACAACATTGCCTCGATGGTATATAAAGGCAACAATGTTCCATTCACAGATCATCCAAGTAAACTAGTAAAAGGATCTGGTTAGCAGGCTTGTGGGAGTAGCAGCAACATATGGATCTGGTTGCTGGGCATCTTCAAAGGGTCCATTCGGTTCTCCTTACATAGTTGTGTTAGTGGTGCTGGAGAATATCTTGTGAAAGGATTTGCTGCATCATCAGTGTAGGATCTAAAATTTCAAATTTAGTAAATAAAAGTAGAAAACAAGTTCATCTGATTGTCAAGAAGCATTTCCTTATTATTTGTGATTTAAGCACAAGAGGCTTGAAATTATAATGTGTATGTACTCATCAAAATCATAATATCTCTATATAATTTAGTGTTTTGATGATATTTTACAATGGCTTGGCAAAGTGTACGTAGTTGTTTAAAACAACTTGATAATGTAGCATTTATAAATGTCATACTGCTCACCAGGTTGTTTTAATGGCTATTATGTGTATCAGCTCTCAATCAGGTCCGATCTCTGCCTGCACAAAAGTTCTACACTCTGTTGATGAGGAGAGCAGTAGATATGATACAGACCAGAGCTCGGGTGTTCTATTAGTGCAAGCAGACGCACAGATAATGGTGAGGGAAGTCAATATTTACTCTTTCGTTTCATAAATTTTTCGCTCACAAAAGGAATAATACATAATTTTGGTTAGGCTCCTGGCAGTTCATCGATACTGAAAGCTGTTGAGATTGCTGTTGTATACACTTCGTTGTCTTTTGGAATAGGTTATTTTGAAGGCTCGATGGAGCGCCCCAAGGTATTCAACATCCTATAATCGAAACTTAAAGTGTGTAGTTTAATTAGTAATGTAATTCTTGAGCTGCTCTTGCCTCTCGGTGATTGTCTTTTGAAATACTAGTCTGTCTAGGCTAGTTCTATGACTACCTAGTTATGTTCTTGTTAGAATTTCATATTTATTTCCTGAATCTGTTACAGGCTTCAATTCTTAGAAGTGCAAAACAGCAAATTGCGTGTAGGTTAAATCAGTTTGCTGCACGTATTGATCTAACTGATGAAAAGCCGTTGTAGATGTACTTTGAAGTAGGTGTTCTCATAAGAAAGGAGAGCTGGATAATTCGTTTATCCAAACCCTTCTGCACCTCATATAGGATGCTATGGCTGAGGTGGAGCTGTTTGTTTTATTATGAATTTTACTGTTACACACCAAAGTTATATCCCCCCTCGAGTAGTATTAGAAAAATACAGTATTCAATATTTTAAACTTAGTTGGCAGAATTTTGAGAGTACCTTCATCTACCTAATGAGATCTCACAGTTTTTTGGTATGGTTTCTGTAAAGCAGAGTACGTTTGTTTAATATTAATGTGGTAAAATCTGCCCGTAATTAGTATTGGATAATGGTTTATGATTTGGCAATGTTTACTTCGAATTGTGTTGAGCAAACTTGAATGCCTCGGTCTAGTAATGTTACAGCCATTTATACCTGTATGTTTGAATTGACATTAATAGGTTGAAGACGGAACCTGTTTAACCATTTATGTTCAAAGGAAAGAAGAAAACTAATATGACTATGTGATCTAAAAATAATTTGAAAAACAAAATATCTAAGGGTATAAAAAGTTGATACAAAGATACCGCTATTTATTCTTTTATTTATCAGAGTTTTTTTTAAGAAGTATAGTCTCTATTACTCTCTAATTGATTAATTTTTGACTTAATTGCACTAAGAGCTATAATTTTTTTTGCACGGAAATGGCTTAATTATAAAATTAGTCATTTGCATAGCTCAACTATTATTTTTTTAGCATTTTAATGTCTTTCGTTAATTTTGAATAACGATGTTACATTGTTTAAGGGTATTATTGTATATTGCAGTTTCAACAGCTCTTTTGATATACAGTGTGTATATATAACCCCAGTACAAGAGTTCAAAACCCTAAACAAAGAATAACTCAAACCCTTAAACAATGTAACGTCGTTAGTCACATTTGACGGAAATCATTAAAATGCTAAAAAAATAATAGTTGAGCTATGCAAGTGGCTACTTTTATAATTAAGCCAGTTTCGTGCAAAAAAAAATATAGTTGAGACCATCATAATGCAATTAAGTCTTAATTTTTCAAATGTTCAATGTATTTATTAAAAGAATTTGAAAAATTATATTATTTTTTTAAAAGTTAGCAATTATACATGTAACCCATGTGAATAACTTTGGGTCAATTTTTAGGACCTCTAGTTTGTTTGTTTTTTTTCAAGTATAACTTCAAAAATTATGGGTTAAATATCAAAGTGGTCACTGAAGTGAAGACTAGATATCACTTTAATCACTGATCTCAACGAGGTGTCACTTTAATCACTAAAGTCGTCATAAATATCAAACGGATACATCTATATATATATGGGTTCGAAAATTAAAATAATAAATATCGAGTTCTACACATATTTCTTGAATGCTACCGCAACCAAATGAAAAGTTATGAACTCTAGTATTTATGATATTATATTTAGATTTTTAAAAAAAATAATTTACTATTTATTTTTAATTTTATAGTTATTTAATTTGATTTAATAAAAAATAAATAGTAAATGAATTTGTTAAAATCTAAAGAAATTATCTGAAATACTAGAATTCATAACTTTTCATTTGGTTGCAGTAGTATTGAACAAATATGTGTAGAACTCGAGAAAAATTATTTTTACTTTTCGAACACATATTTAGAGTTATCTGTTTGATGTTTATGATGACTTTAGTGATTGAAACGATACTCCGTTAAGATCAATGATGAAAATGATATATGGTATTCACTTCAGTGACCACTTTGATATTTAACCCCAAAAATTATAGACGAAAATTAGGAATTCTCGTCCACCAAAAATTATAGACGAAAAAATTGAAGACCTCCCAATACTTTTTTTAGCATTTAATTTGATTTAAGCTCAATATAATTGGGTCAAGATTGTTGAGATCTTTTATTTACATAGTCTTGTATTTAGTTAAATAAAACTTAATGAAATAAAGATAATTCATTTACGCACAATTGACAAAATTATGATTCTGTACGGAACGTAGTTAATTACAATTTTAAATGATTTTTTTTGGATTTTAAAAGTTTAGGATATTTAATTTGATATCTATAATTTTCTAAAATCTATAGGTAAAATATCTTTTCAAATCTGAGCGTATTCGATTAATATTTTAAAGAATCTTTTAAAATTTGTGTGCATTCAGTTTAAATTAAAAAAATATATTAAAATCTTGTAGTATTTAAAATTTCATAAAAAACAATTTAATAATATGATTGATTTTAATGAATTAGTAGTGTAATTTTCTAAGTTTTAAAATATGTGAAATTTTGAAAATTTTGTTAAAAATGCTTGAAAATCTGTTAAGCTCTATATCAAATTTACAAAACTTTACATCAACCATTAATTTATTCACATAAAATACAAATTATTAACAATTTTATTAAATTCATAAATTATTATTGATTTATCAAAATCAAAATAACATATCATTAATAATTTGGTTGGTCTTAAATTTTCTCCTTTCCATATTTTTGTAACAATCTTATACTATATATTAAACCTCAATACAAGAGCAAAGATTGTTATTTTAATATATGTGGAGTTACAATTTTACCCCTTTTTTTCAAAATTTATAAAAATGACATCCCTTTAATATATATGCAAAAAAAAAATTGAATTATGTAAGCTTTGTGAATTGAACGACCCCCGACAACCAAACTCACACTATAACCATTATGCTACACTCTTTTTTAGTCTACTTTCAAATTCTTATGAGATGAACCACCTACTTTACCATCTTTTTTATTTTTAGTTTGAAAATAAATATTGGTTATATTATTTCTAAAATATTGTTCAGTACATAATTACAAAAAAATAAAAAATTAGCCTCCTCTTTTATATTTATCAAAGAGTAGATGATGTTAGTGTTGGGAATCGAATCACTGGACTTTTCTAAATAACCTCGTACCAAAATCATTGTACTACACGTTATTTTGAGTATTCTTGAAATATTCTTTTCGATAAACCACATTTTCTCATATTCTTCCTTTTTTTTAATTTTTATTTTTAAGTAATACAACAAAACATTGATTTATATTATTGATATAATATTGCATAGTATATAAACAAATTTTTTTTAATGGATTGACTACCCTCTATAATTTTCTTTTGTCATTATAAATGATTGATATAAAAAATAAAATTTTAAAATAATATAAAATTATACATAAATGTAATCGTGTCCGAAAAAAATATGAATTTACTTAAGAAATATTTGATTTTATTTATCAAATCAGACATAATAATAATTGTATCGCATAATTTTTAGGTATATAAAATTTTAAATATGCGAGCCATATTAGAGATTTTTGGTTGATCAACTATTTAGACTTTCGGCGATTTAAAGATATGATTGGTCTAGAAACATAATATTTGAAGAGAACCCAAAACAATTGAATTTATGTTAAAAAAATTATAACTCTAAAAATAGGATTTATGTTGTATATATATAGAAAATAACGTAATTATTAACAATGACCAATTATATTAGTATTCGAATAAAGTATGGTAATATGAATTTTTATATATTATAGTGAATTGATCAACATAATATATAAAGTTGAGTTATAACATATATTTAGATTAATCTATGATGAAATCAAAATATTTGATGTTCATGTAGATGCACATGTCATTAACGTCGTCTGATCATAATATACATTGATCAAAATATTTGCGAAAATTTAAAATTGAGTTAAAAGTAATTCGAAGTTATAAGATAAAAAATGTTTCAAATTACCAACATTTTTAAATAGAACTTCGATTAATAAGCATTAGCCCAAAACTAAATATTTGAGTTTAAAATTATATATATATATATGGAAAAAAAATAGCGACGCAAAGACTAATTTTACATAATATGAATAGATTTCGTAATATATATTAGCGTTACGTATATATCTATTTTTTTATAAATATACTCTAACTATTTTACAATCACGTCGTCTATGTTATGTTACTGATAATTTTACATAAATATTTATTTATTTCATACTCAAGTGTTCAATTTGATTAAGTTCATATCACGTCATTGAAATCCATAGTACAAATGTTATGAATATTTATCTAAATGTTATGAAATTTAATCAATTTTTAAAATCTTAGATTGATCTAATTGGTACGCCATAGTACAAAAGTACTATAAAAATATTATATAAAATCGAAATTTTATCATTTCTCGAATTTTTAGTTACAAAATTATTTTAAAATATAATCAATTTCTGCGAGAAATTGTTAGGAATGAATATCACCTAGAAACTAGACAGAGGGGGGGTGAATGGATAGTTTGATGAATTTTCTTTTTCTTGAAACTAAATATAAACTGTATATGATTATGCTAAGTAATATGCAGAAAGTAAACAACACACACAATCACTTTAATCTACTTTGTATAAGCAAATTAAATACTACAGCTTTCCAAGAAATTCACAGTTGAATTTCTGGCTTCTAAACAAGAACAGTTTGTACTTGCTTGCTTACAGAGAAAAGAGCTTAAGATAAAAACTATGTGTATCTCTCTTGCAACTTACAATAGAATGTGCATGATATATATTAGCCCTATACAGACTAGTGCACACACCTATTTTTACACAGTTACCCCTTGCTGAAAGTCCAACTTGTCCTGCCATAAGAAGTTAACTGTGTCAGGAAGGACCACCTGCTTTTCGGAGTCCTTCCCGTTTCTGTAGCTGCTTGTCTCTTATCTTTCTCTCCAAGTTTAGCTGTAGATTTGCCATCTGTTCTTTGGACCACCTTGCCAGAACAAATGCTTCAGTATTTGTCTCTTTTGATTCTTGGTTCTGTACCTTGATTTGTCTTGTTGTAAACGGCTAAGTGTTGATATCGAGAACTCCATTTCATTCCTGACTTCACGATCTCACTTGTGAGTACTACGCGATATAGCCTTTGAAGACTTTGCGACATAGGTCATTTGAAGACTATGCGACATAGGTCATTTGACGACTATGCGACATAAGTCATTTGACTACTATGCGACATAAGCCTCCTGAGGACTTCACGATCTAGGCTTCTTTGACTTTGCTGACTTCAACACTTCACGACATGAGTCTTGAGGACTTCTCGACATAGTACAAAATGGACTATGCGATATAGCACTTCACGACATGGATATTGATGACTTCACGACATAGCTTTCTTCTGACTTTGCTGTATAATGCCTTAGACAAATTTCTGCAACTTATTCCTCCATGGCCTTATTCTTCTTTGTCCTACTGCATGAACACTTCTGAACTTCTACCAGGACAATTATTCAGTGACCTATATACAATCTAGATGCAAGAAACTTTACTAAGCTCATTATAACTTTGAGCATACATGATCAAGCTAATGTTCATGAGAACAAGGCAAGTACATTTAGAGACCTATACTATATCCCAGTGATAGAGCTCACTAGGTCATGTAGTGTGACATAGTCACATAGTGTAGGCTTGTTAATAGTGGTATTCAGACATGTCTTGAGCCTAACAATCTCCCCCAAATTGTGAGTAAGATCCTTAGGCACAATTTTATGTCTGATAACAAGCCTAACTTACATAAAAGGAAATTAAGTAACATAGAGGACAATTTGTGACCATTGAGATCAGGATTTTGATTACATAGAAAGATTAAAAGCTTACAGATTATCTTTGTTGCTTAGCAGCTTCAGCTTCCAATTGCTTTTCTTGTAAATCATCATAGATCTTCTTTTTCCTTAGCTCTTCTTTTCTTTTCATGTCTATAATGGATTCTTGAAGTTCTTCTCTTGCAATTAGTTCTTCAATGAGAGGTGAGTCTTTTAAGTCATCAATTGCAGCCTTGAGTGCACTTTCTACATATGAATCCAGAAACTCCATCCTTATTTTGCTTTTGCCTCCTTGTGAGTTTTTGTACTCCACAATGTAAGGATTTTGTTTGACCCTGCACAACCCTTTCTGCCTTAGCTCTTTAGCCCTCTCCTCCATTTCAGCCAATTCTTTCTCTTTCTGTATCTCCTTCTCTTCATTCTCTTTCCTCAGTTTTTCTTCATAATCAGCATGCATTTTTAAGTACCTGGCAATATCTATCTTCCATGCCCTTTCTTCTTTTTCTTCAAAATTCAGTAAGGCATTTATCCTTTCAAGCTCATACTTATAGAAATATTGCCAGCCTCCTTGCTTCATAATCCTTTCTCTTCCATCAGTGTACTTGATCTCTAGATGATCTAGCTTCACCTTGACTTCAAAGATCCTTTGAGCCCTCAAAAATGCTAGGGCATCTTCATCATAGTCTTCATCTAGTGGAAGCACATTGATGCCAACAACATTTGTGAGTTTCCAGTCTTCTTTGTTATCCTTATCCTCTTAGCTGCCCTCTTGATCTTCATGTGCTTTACTTGAGGTAGCTTTTTGGAACAAGGTGACTTAGTCTTCAGTGCCACATCATTTGGAATGAGCTTCATACCTTTTCCCTTCATCCGCTGTAACACTCCACTAGCTGTAATTTTGTGGAAGTGTTTTCTTGAAATTACTTTTGTGGCTTTATCTTTCTTCTGTGGCAATTCAGGTTCAGAAGTCTTGGATAATGATTTTGGATGATCATTACTAACAGTACTCACCCTAGACTTAGAGTCTTGTGTAGTGGTTAAAGTACTGCTAGCAATGTCCTTGACTTGCTGAATTCCACTTCTTGTTTTGCTGATTGTTTCCTTTCCTCCTTTTGAGTCCCTCTTTTCATCACCAGCATCTTTTGATTTCCTTGAATGTTTGCTCCTGCTGCTTGCACTAGGTCCATCTTTTTCACTCCTTGACTGAGATCTCCTCTTATAGGGTTTCTCCTCATCATCATCATTATCCCCATCCTTCTTTTTGCTCTTTTCTTTGACAGATTCAGGAATGACTCCATGAATCAGAAAAGATTGTAGAGTGTGAATCATCTCAAGTTCCTCAGCTGTCCTGTCTCCCCTCTTGGCCCTTAGCATTTGCAGCACCTGGTTGATCTTTGCATTATTCTTTCTTGTCAAGTCAGAAGGAATCACCAACTGGTCAAGGCTGCTGTCTTGAGATAGACTTTGGAAGATTACTGTCCTTGGTTTTGAGATAACCTCAGGCAGTCTTTGAGGTTGATCTATCTTCAAGTCATCAAACAGCCTCCTGTTGTTGCCCCCAACTTTTTCTATCAATTCCAGGATTACTGACAGCTCAGTGAATCTCAGTTTGTCTAGGGTTTGAAAAGCTAGATGCCACAAGAGGTTGTCCTTGCACACCATGATTATCTCCCTTAGATGAACATCCTTGATTCTTCTTACTGCAACTGTAAAGTATTTGATGTTTTCTTTGAGCTGCTGTCTGTAAGACTTTGCATCTTCTTGTGCATTTTTATAGATGGCTTGTAGAAACTCCAGGAAGGCCTCATCATGATAGATGTGAGAATTGGCAACTTCCTGTAGCTTGGCCTCTGTGATGATTGTAGCTTTGACAGGTTGAGCCTTGGGAGTAGGTTGAGCAGGTTGAGGAGTGGAGATGTCTTTAGTCATTGTGGATGGATAGAAGGTGGTTGAAATTGTGCTCTTTTCACCTTCTGCACTGATGACATCTACAGGGGGAAGAATGATTGGCTTTACAATTTCTTCATTGAGTTTGCCCTTGCCCTTATTCTTTGGCTGCTTGATAGGTACTCCCCCTCTCTGGTTCAGAATGACCTCCTTCCTTTTCTCCCCCTTAGGCTTGGGATCAGACAAGATGTCTTGAGCTTCCCCAGGGATAGGCAGGTTCATCTGTTTCATCATTGAAGTCAGCATCTGTTGTTGCACCAGCAGTATGTTGGAGGTGTTGTTGCCTTGGTCATCTAGTTTGTCATTGAGCTGTTGTAGAGAATTGGCAAGCACCCTGTTTTCATCTTTCAGATAGGCCACTTCTCTTTCAAGACCATCCACCTTTGAGAATAGCTGTTGAGACTTGAAAGAATTGAGAGATTGATCCTTGATCTTGGCAAAGTCAAATTTGGAGATGTTTGACAGAGGGACCTCATCCACCAATTTGTCACCATATTGATTCTTCCAAATCACATTCAGCATTGCATTTGAGTTGATAGTTGCCTTGATTTGATTGTCCAGGGATGTAGCCAGCTTCCTGATGTTGTCTGTGACCATCGCCATAGAGAGGTCCATTTTGCTTACAGTGGAGGTTGTCTTCTTGATTTCTTTAAGGATGCCATCCACCTTGGGAAAATCAGAGAGATATGAGTTTCTGAGCTGAGTGAGGGATCTGTCAGTCGCCTCCTGGATTGAAGAAATCTCTGATTGAAGCCCTTTCCCAAGATAGTGCAGAGCCTTTAATTGATTCCTGTAAACATCAGTAACAGCATCATAGATGGCAGCAGGAGAGAGATCCTTTGTATTGGAGCCCAGAGAAGTGAGGTATTTTTCTCTTAGAAAGGCTAGGGCATCCTTGAGTTTTAGAGTCCTCTTAGCATCCAACCAGGCATCCACATTTCCCTCTGGTTCAGCTGCATCCACTATTTTCTCCTGTTGTGCTTCAACATCCTCCTTGTGGCATAGTAAAATGGCTTCATAATCAGCATTAGGGAGATTTGAGGTGAGGAGATGTTGAGCTATCTTTGAGAACTCATCAATTTGTGCCACATGGAGATCTTGTATGGCTTCTTCTGTCATTTGAGAAGGCACAGATGATGATCCTGAAGGCCTGTCATGGTGCACAGGCTTCAGCCATTCTGACATAGTGGCCTGAGCCAAGTGAGAGCTAGTGCTAGGCACTTCATGAGATGTAAGATTTTGAGTCTCCTCCAGCCTTGGAATGGCTGTAGGGTCTAATGTTGTCTCCATTGAAATGGGATGTGTTACAACATTAGCCCTATGTGTCTGTGAAGACAGGTCCACATCCCTAAGGATGAGAGAATTTGGCATAGAGTCTCCAGTGAAAACTGGTGAAACCTCCATGTTTGTGTTGGTGTCATTAGGATATGCCCCAGCATGCATTCCCTGACCAACTAGATGTGGGTCCTGGGTGGTGAGCATAGTGTCATGCACCATGTCACTTGAAATGGGCTCAATCACAGGAGAGAATTGTGATTGATCAAAGGCAAGATTGTCATTGGAATGACTCTCTTGTTCAGAAGAAATTTTTATGGAAGAATCTGAAAGAGAAGTGGGGTTTAGATTAGATTGTGGCAACTCCCCCTGAGAAATAGGAGGAGTCTCAACAGTGATGTGCTCTCCACTCTGTGTATGACCACCCTTATCACTCCTAGGGTCAAGAGTGAGGTCTTGACCCTGTGCAGACTCTGTACAGGGTGCAGTGGGGAGGCTGCTCTTTTCAATGCCAATGACCTGTTGAGAGGCCATGGACAGTAACAGGTGTGCCCCTTTTGCCACATCTGAATCCTGTTGGGAGGATTCAGTGGTAGGTTTGGATTTGGACTTCTTACTTTGTCTGATAAGAGGTGACTCAGGATTCTCACTTGTTATCTCTAGAGATTCATTTATCACTTCTAGGGCTCTCTTCTTGGACTTCTTTTTAGTAACACCAATCTTTTGAGAGATTGATGCACTTGGCTGCCTAACATCTATGGTACTGTTTGCAGAGGGGTTGCTGGATGGGATGGGAAGGCTGGGGTTAGACTGTGTAGCTCCTCCAGTCTCAGCCTCCCCTGTCCAGGAAAGTGCATGGTATATGGGCTTATCAAGTGGATAAGACTCAAATGTGTCCTGCATATGCTTGGTCACATTTAGAATCACATCCACCTGATTCCTTGTGTCCAATGAGCCAAATAGTACTTTGGACATGGACTTGGAATAAGCCATTTTAGTTTTATCTATACCCTCCAATTCATGGACATTTGCATCAAGAAAATTTAAAATAACTTGAAGGAAACGAGGGTAGAAGATGTCATTACCTCTACCACGAACGGTCCTGCCTAGCCTCTGAGCCAATTCTTTGAGAATTATGGCTCCCACATTGATCTCCTGGTTGTTGGCCAAGGAGTAGGCTAGCTTCACAGCAATGTGACTGATGTGGTCCCATCCTGTCTTCCTGCAGAGAAACACCTTCTGGAGTGCGTCAAACAGAAATGACCACTCCCTTCTCACAAACTTCTTATTTAGCTTTCCAGTATCTATCTCATCAGCATACTGGATGAAGGTCATGAAATCTACGATTTGAACATCTGTAGCTTCTTGGTCATGACCCTCCACCTTGAACCCCAAAGCTTCATTGATTTCCCTTTCACCAAACTGAAAGTGTTTGCCTCCAATTGAACAACTAACCTCCTGGAATGAGGTTCCATCTTCCCTAGCCATTGTTGTTACCAACGCCGTCCTCCAGAATCCTTCCAACACATCGACATATAAGGTAGGGTTCAGGGTTAGGGCTTGGCGTAGGTAGGAAGTGTTCAAGAACCGTACAAAACACTTGTACCTTGGGTTGGCCTCAGCCTCAGAAGGAATGGTGAGAAGATTGGTTTCTTTGGGAATTGTTAATGGAATTGAGGATGATACTGATTGAGATTTGGGTGCCATTTCAAGAGAGAGAGAGTGAAAAAGAGAGTAGAGAATTTGTGCTTAGGTTTGAGAGTTTGAGAGCAATAGACAAGATGAAAAGTTGTGAACGGTTAGAAAAAGGGTATTTATATGATAGAGACACTGCGATATGGAGTTGTGAATTTGTACAGTCTATTTGTATGTCGTGAAGTCAACGGTGGCCTGTACCGCAAAGTCTTGCACAATATATCGCATAGGCTCAGAAATGAACTATGTCGCAAAGTCCTTAAGATGAAAGAATTGGGTAGACTTTGCGATATAGTAGAAATACCCTGTCTAAAGCTCTCTTTTAGGAATTTTAAGCAAATTGTCAGACTTTCATCAAATCTTGAAATAAAATTAATTTAAGTCAAAATTCTGTCAAATGTGGAGACTTGTCGATATAGTTATCCTAAGTCGCGAAGTCATAAAGATGAACTATGTCGCGAACTCATGAAGTGAACTATGTCGCGAAGTCTCACAATCTCAACAGTTTGCGATATAAGTCTGTTTTATTTGAACTGTGTCGTGAACTCTGAAAATCATCTATATCGAGATGTCTCAAAAGCTCACAACTTCACTAACAAATGATTTTGAAAAATATGCAGTAAAACACTGAAATATTTATAAATCATATCTCAGCTAATTTTCACTCCAAACAAATAGTGCATTTATATACAGTGAAAATTTACTGCTGCAACAATTTACTGGCATGCTTACTTAGAGCAACTAAATGAAGGATTGAGCATTCCAATCTCACTCACAAGTCTGTTGAAGACTGCTTCATTCAGAGGTTTAGTAAATATGTCAGCTAATTGTTTCTCAGTTGGAACATAAGAGACTTCTATGGTACCATTTGCAGCATGTTCCCTAATGAAATGGTACCTGATCTCAATGTGCTTTGTAGTAGAATGATTAACAGGATTGGCAACTATGGATATTGCACTAGTATTATCACACAGTAGAGGAATGTGTTCTAACACTAGCCCATAATCCATGAGTTGATTTCTAATCCAAAGCAATTGAGCACAGCAACTTCCAGCAGCAATGTATTCAGCCTCAGCTATGGATGTTGCTGTGGACTGTTGTTTCTTACTAAACCAGGACACTAACCTTTGACCTAAGAATTGACAGCTTCCAGAGGTGCTCTTCCTGTCAATTCTGCATCCAGCATAATCAGAATCTGTGTAGCCAACCAGGTTGAACCCAGTTCCCTTTGGATACCATAGCCCAAGATTAGGAGTCCCTTTTAGATATCTGAAGATTCTTTTGATAGCCATCATGTGAGATTCCTTAGGATCAGCCTGGAATCTTGCACAAAGACATGTGGCAAACATGATGTCTGGCCTGCTAGCTGTGAGATAGAGTAGTGATCCAACCATTCCTCTATCGACCTTGATATCAACTCTCTTGCCTTTCTTGTCTTCATCCAGCTTGATTGCAGTAGACATGGGAGTTTTTGCTGGGGATGACTCTTCTAAACCATATTTCTTTAAAAGATCCTTGACATACTTAGATTGGTTTATAAAGATGCCATCCTCCCTTTGATGTACTTGCAGGCCTAGGAAGAAGGTTAATTCTCCCATCATACTCATCTCATATTTGCTTTGCATCAACTTAGAGAACCTTTCACAGAGTTTTTCATTTGAAGAGCCAAAGATGATATCATCCACATAAATTTGAACAAGAATGATGTCATTTCCATGCTTCTTGAAGAATAGGGTTTTGTCAATTGTTCCTCTGGTGAATTGATGCTCAAGAAGAAATTGAGATAAAGTCTCATACCAGGCTCTTGGTGCCTGTTTGAGCCCATAGAGTGCCTTGAGCAATCTATACACAAAGTCTGGGAAGTTTTCATTTTCAAAGCCAGGTGGTTGAGATACATAAACTTCTTCTGCAAGATCACCATTGAGAAATGCACTTTTCACATCCATTTGATACACCTTGAAGTCTGAGTGGGCTGCAAAAGCCAGGAAAATTCTGATGGCTTCCAGTCTAGCTACAGGTGCAAATGTCTCATCATAGTCAATGCCCTCTTGTTGACAATATCCTTTGGCAACCAGCCTTGCTTTGTTTCTAATCACCACTCCTTCTTCATCCATTTTGTTTCTGAACACCCATTTGGTGTCAATAACATTCTTTTCTTCAGGAGGTGGTACTAGTTCCCATACTTTGTTTTTCTCAAATTGATTTAATTCTTCTTGCATGGCAATAATCCAGTCAGAGCTTTTCAAAGCCTCTTCAATTATTTTAGGTTCTTCTTGTGACAGAAAGCAGCTATACAGACATGTATTCATTTTTGCCCTCCTTGTCCTTACACCCTCACTGGGATCTCCAATTATTTGATCTCTAGTGTGGGCTCTGTCCCATTTCCTTGTGTGACCCTGTTCATATCCTTGACTGGTTTCAGGATCATTTTGATTGAAGGTTGCATTCTCTTCTTCTCCCCCTGTGTTTGTGAATCCTTGCACAGGTGTTTGAGGAGGATTATCAACTTCAAGATCTTCATTTACTGGGACAGTTTGAGCAGAGGGTTCATCCTCATTATCAGAATCCTCTAGATATCCTTGATTTTCAAATCTTAATGGCACACTGTCTTGTTCACTTGTTTCAAGTCCAGGAGTCTTCTTGTCATCAAAAGTAACATCCATGCTTTCCATAACTTTGTGTTGTTCAGGTACAAACACTCTGTATGCAGTCCTTTCCAGAGAGTATCCAATGAAGATACCTTCAAATGCCTTTGCATCAAATTTGCCAACATGCTCTGAGGTATCTTTCATCACAAAACACTTGCTTCCAAACACATGTAGATGCTTGAAGGATGCTCTTTTTCCAGTCATTAATGAGTAAGGAGTTTTGCCAGACTTCTTATTTATCAATGTTCTATTCTGCACATAGCATGCTGTGTTAACAGCATCAGCCCAAAAGCTAGTAGGTAGCTTTGCATCCAACATCATTGTCCTTGCAGCCTCAATGAGAGTTCTATTCTTTCTCTCAACTACTCCATTTTGTTGAGGAGTCCTAGGAGCTGAAAATTGTTGAGAAATTCCTTTATCTTTACAAAACTCATACAATGTGGAATTTCTAAACTCAGTCACATTATCACTTCTCAATGCAACTACAGAGGAACCAGTGCTTTGTGCTTCTCTATCAACTCTCTTGATATGCTCTATTATGACTTGAGGTGCTTCATCCTTGGAGAATAGGAATTCCACCCAAGTATATCTTGAATAATCATCAACCATCACTAGAGCATATTTCTTTTTGGAAAGGGACATTACATTCACAGGGCCAAATAAGTCCATGTGAATTAGCTGCAGAGGTCTAGAGTTTGTATTGAGTAGCTTGTTCTTGTGACTTGATCTTTTAATCTTTCCTTTCTGACAAGCTTCACATGCTCCATCTTGCACAAACTCCAAAGCAGGCATGTCTCTGATGAGTTCTCTCTTGGTTAGAGAGTTCATTGCCTGAACATTCAAGTGAGACAGTTTCTTGTGCCACAGCCAGAATTCTTCATTTGTGGCCTTAGTGTAGAAACAACAAATTTCTCCCTTGTCTGCAGCCTTAAGATTAGCTACAAACAAGCTTCCTTTCTTTACACCAGTTAAAGCAACTTCACCACTTCCTCTTTTTGAGATTAGACATTGGTCTTCATCAAATTCCACTTTGAAACCTCTGTTGGTAAATTGTCCAATACTCAAGAGGTTGTGCTTTAGTCCTTCAACAAATGCTACATCTTCAATAATGACATTTCCAGATTTAACACAGCCATATCCCATGGTATAACCAATGTTGTCATTTCCAAAGGTTACTGATGGGCCAGCTTTTTCCTCAAAATGTGATAGCAGGGCTATATCACCAGTCATGTGACTTGAGCATCCACTGTCCAAGATCCATATGACTCTTTTATTCCTGTTGCCCTGCATTCACAAAGTAACTAAGTTGTTTTTGGTACCCACACATGGTAGGGTCCAGTTGATTTAGAAACATTTTTGTTGACAATTCTTCTGTCATAAATTGCATTTCTCATAGTAGGAGACTTCACTTTTTTTGTGGCTTTGGAGTTTACACTCTTAGGCTCACATGAAGTTTTTACCCTCTCAACTTTGATTGGGGACCCTGTCCTGTGAGAATGCATATGTGTGTGTGATTCACCAGGTTGTGCAGAGTCAAGTTTATGTTTAAGAGATAAACAGTTAGCAATCACAGTCACATAGCATGTCATGCAGTTTGGCTTACCACAGAAAGAATCATGACTAGAATTTATGCTGACAGAGTGGTTACTCAGGTTGTCAACTTCAACAATTTCAGGCTTACTACACTTATGAGTCAAATGATTAACAGATAGGCATTTTTGACATTGTTTCCTGGGAGCATTTGGCACATAAGCATAGTTGTTTCCCTTGTTAACACCAACTTTACCATTTCTGTTTTGTTTCCTTTTCTTAACAACTTCTTTCTTTGCTTTGGGACTCTTGACAAGATTGTCTTTGGTCTCTTTATGACTGACAGGTTCAGGAGAGGAAGAAGTGTTTTTAACAGCCTCATCTTCTTCAAGTAGATGTTGTTTGATGATTAACAGTTCTTCATCAAACTCAACAGCACTCTTTTTGAAGATGGGTTGTTCAACACTTGACAGAATGGTTGGGGCATTTTTGTTTGAAAAAGATTCCTTTCCTTTGCCCTTGACCTTCTTCCTTCCCTTGTCATTTTCATAGTCAAAACCAACTCCAACCTTGCAGTCCTCAGTGTGTTCCTTGTGATAGGTTTGAATAAGTTCAGAGGAGTTCTTAAAGCTTCTTAGTTTCAGTTCAGTTTCAGCAATTTGTTCCCTAAGGGCTTTCTCTATCTGTTCAGCACAAATCACTTTGTTTTTAAGATACTCAACCTCCTTTTTCAAACCATCAAGGTTCACAACCATTAACTCAAGTTCCTCATTCTTCTCTGTAAGCTCAAGATTTTTAGCAGTTAGTCTATCAATTTCTTCATTTGCTACTAACATACTAGTATGAATATTAAACATTTCAGTACTCATATCTTCAACAGTTTGCTTATATTGAAGGGGAGTCATTTCAAGTGAAGTAAGAATAGGTACCTGACTTGAATCACCATCATCAGAAAATGCCATCAAGGCATAGTTTGAGTACTCTTGTTCTTCTTCTTCATCAGAGTCATCCCAACATTTTCCCTCAGCAATAAAAGCTTTACCCTGTTGTTTCTTGAGTAGAGCCTCATACTTAGCTTCAAGCTCTAAGTATGCTTTGTCCTTCTTGACCTGTTTAGGCTTTTTGCACTCAGTGGCAAAATGCCCAAGTTCATTGCAGTTATAGCACCTTATCTTTGACCTATCCACACTTCCAGACTTGTATCCACCTTTAGCAGCACCAGTAATCCCTTTTCCTTTATTGAAGGTGTTTGAGCCACTAGATCCACCAGTGTTTCCAGCATTGAACTTGGACCTGAATGGCTGCTTTCTTTTAAACCTTATGTTAGGGTACCTCCTAGCCATATAGGCAAAAGATTTGTTTTCCATCCTGTCCAGTTCTTCCATGCTGTAAAACTCATCATCTTCAGGCAAATCATAAACAACTTGGGTCTCATCACCAGTGTCTTCAGCTTCCAGTTCCTCAATTTTGACTTGACTGACTTTGAGAGAATCCATTCTTTGACATAGGTTGTCAGCAATGAGGGCACATGAAGTATTTGCCATTAATCCTTGTTTAGCCTGAATAGATTTCTTTTGAAACAACTCTAGCTCATAGGTTTTCAAAACACCATACAGCACATCAAAACCAATCTTTGTTAAATCTCTTTCTTTGAGGGAAGAGATTCTTGGTTCTAAATGGTCTGGCAGAGTTAGTAAGAACTTCATGTTAAGCTCTTCTGTCTCATAGTGTTTATCATAGAGTTTGAGCTCATTTACCAGCTTGTTGAACCTCTCAAACACTTCTGTGATTCCCTCTTTTGGCTGTGCCATGAAGGCTTCATATTGTGAGACAAGAATCTGCTTCTTGTTCTTTCTTACTTCAGTAGTTCCTTCACAGAGTACTTCTATAAGATCCCACATCTTCTTGGCACTAGTACAGTGAGCAACAGTGCCATACATGTTGAAATCCATAGATTCACAGATGATAAGTTGAAGATGTCCATCCAGTGCTACTTTCTCCTTTTCAGGATCAGTGTATTTTGAGGAGTCTTTAGGAACATGCTTTGCTGGTATTATCTCAGTGCCTACTGTTGTTTCAGCAATCTCAATCATTGGAACAAAGGGACCATGCTTTAGAATGTCTAAATACATGGGGTTAGAAGCTTTGATGAAAAGCAACATCTTCTTTTTCCACAAACTGTAGTGCTCCTTATTAAAGGGAGGAATCTTGATAATGCTCAGTTTCTGTGAACTCATTCTTGATCTTTTCCTGTTTGTACGTTAACAGCCTGCTTTGATACCACTTGTTAGGAATGAATATCACCTAGAAACTAGACAGAGAGGGGGGGGGGGGTGAATGGATAGTTTGATGAATTTTCTTTTTCTTGAAACTAAATATAAACTGTATATGATTATGCTAAGTAATATGCAGAAAGTAAACAACACACACAATAAGCAAATTAAATACTACAGCTTTCCAAGAAATTCACAGTTGAATTTCTGGCTTCTAAACAAGAACAGTTTGTACTTGCTTGCTTACAGAGAAAAGAGCTTAAGATAAAAACTATGTGTATCTCTCTTGCAACTTACAATAGAATGTGCATGATATATATTAGCCCTATACAGACTAGTGCACACACCTATTTTTACACAGTTACCCCTTGCTGAAAGTCCAACTTGTCCTGCCATAAGAAGTTAACTGTGTCAGGAAGGACCACCTGCTTTTCGGAGTCCTTCCCGTTTCTGTAGCTGCTTGTCTCTTATCTTTCTCTCCAAGTTTAGCTGTAGATTTGCCATCTGTTCTTTGGACCACCTTGCCAGAACAAATGCTTCAGTATTTGTCTCTTTTGATTCTTGGTTCTGTACCTTGATTTGTCTTGTTGTAAACGGCTAAGTGTTGATATCGAGAACTCCATTTCATTCCTGACTTCACGATCTCACTTGTGAGTACTACGCGATATAGCCTTTGAAGACTTTGCGACATAGGTCATTTGAAGACTATGCGACATAGGTCATTTGACGACTATGCGACATAAGTCATTTGACGACTATGCGACATAGGTCATTTGACTACTATGCGACATAAGCCTCCTGAGGACTTCACGATATAGGCTTCTTTGACTTTGCTGACTTCAACACTTCACGACATGAGTCTTGAGGACTTCTCGACATAGTACAAAATGGACTATGCGATATAGCACTTCACGACATGGATATTGATGACTTCACGACATAGCTTTCTTCTGACTTTGCTGTATAATGCCTTAGACAAATTTCTGCAACTTATTCCTCCATGGCCTTATTCTTCTTTGTCCTACTGCATGAACACTTCTGAACTTCTACCAGGACAATTATTCAGTGACCTATATACAATCTAGATGCAAGAAACTTTACTAAGCTCATTATAACTTTGAGCATACATGATCAAGCTAATGTTCATGAGAACAAGGCAAGTACATTTAGAGACCTATACTATATCCCAGTGATAGAGCTCACTAGGTCATGTAGTGTGACATAGTCACATAGTGTAGGCTTGTTAATAGTGGTATTCAGACATGTCTTGAGCCTAACAGAAATAATTACGTGCCTCGTATGGGTTTTTGCACTATTTTTCCATTTACATTCGAATAATATTATATTAATATTATATTAAAATATTAATTTTATTTTCATATTATATTATTTTGTAGTCATTGGGTCGAACAAACTGTGAAAGTCCTACCACTATTACTACAGTACATAATATATAAGGGAAAATAAATTCTTTGGTCCTTAAACTATATGCCGTTTTTGGTTTAGATCCTTGAATTATACGAAAAAATATTAAGGTACCTAAACTTTCAAATTTTCTGATTCTCGTCCTTCCGTCCAAAAACGCTGACGTGACAATTACGTGAAAATCGAAAATTCTTGGAATGGAGTGAAATTTTGGCATGTTAATCTACGAATGATTACAAGAACCCGTGTGGTGAAAATTTTCAATTTCGAGTTCACTAACGTATAGAAATCTGCACTTTAATTTCAAGAACACGAATTTTTTTTACTAAAATCTGCAGATTTCCATATGTTAGTGAACTCAAAATCGAAAACTTTCACCACCGATGTTCTTGTAATCATTCGTAGATTAACATGCCAAAATTTCACTCCATTCCAAGAATTTTCGATTTTCACGTAATTGCCACGTCAACATTTTTGGACGAAAGGACGAGTATCAGAAAATTTGAAAGTTTAGGTACCGTAATATTTTTTCGTATAGTTCAAGGATCTAAACCAAAAACAGCATATAGTTTAAGGACGAAAAAATTTATTTTCCCTAATATATAATGTTGAGTTATAACATATACTTAAATTAATCTATGATGAAACCAAAATATTTGATGTTCCATATTATGTAGATGCACATGTCATTATCGTCGTCTAATCATAATATACATTGATCAAAATATTTGTGAAAATTTAAAATTGAGTTAAAAGTAATTCGAAATTATAAGATAAAAAATGTTTCAATTTACCAACATTTTTAGAAATTATTGCAGTGTGAAGTTACAAGGGCAAAAATTACCATTTTAATAGATGTGAAGTTACAATTTTACCCCTCTTTTTTCAAAATTTACAAAAATGACACCCATTTAATATTTATGCAAAAAAAAAAAAATTTGAATTATGTAAACTTTGCGAATTGAGCATCCAAACTCACCCGATAACCATTATGCTACGCTTTATATTAATATTATATTAGAATATTAATTTTATTTTCATATTTTATTACTATTTTGTAGTCATTGGGGAAAGTCCTACCACTACACCACTACTACTACACAGTTGTATCATTGTACTTGCAAACAGAATCGATATTTTGCACATGTAACGAGAGAGAGAAATTGAGAGAGGGAGAGATTGAGAGAGAGAGATATGTATATATATTGAGAGAGATTGAGAGAGGGAGAGATTGAGAGAGAGAGATGTATGCATGTATATTGAGAGAAATTAAGAGAGAGATTGAGAGAGAGAGAGAGATGTATATATATTGAGAGAGATTGAGAGAGAGAGAGATGTATACAAGGAATCTGCTTGTCACTTATCATCTTTAATTATTGTGAAACCCCTCAACAGTAGAACCCAAAATAAAATAAAAACCCCATTTTTAATTATTGTGGGTTTTTCATGTGAGCTAATTATTATCTTGATTTAATCATGGCTGTTTTTGGTTTGATTTCTTTCTTCTGGGTTGATTATATAATCACGAGCCACTGTTATAAACTGGTAATCTTTACTCTATATCTTTTTAATTCTGTATGTTATTTTTATGCTTGAATTGATATACTGAAATGATATCTTTTGCAAAGTTGTAATCTTTTTAAGCTTCTCCTGTTTTAGATGTTTTCTTGTATAATCTTGTTTTTTTTCAATTGATTACATTAGTGAAATGCCATAAATGTTTAATTAGAACATGGTACGGAATATATAATCTATTAACGTGTTCTTGATTTGGGTATCCATATGCTTATTGGTTTAACTTAATTGTGAAATGCCTCTAAAGATTTAATTTTGATTGCATTTAGAATGGAGCTCTGCACGGTGGATATGTCGGAATCTGAGTTCTTTAATTTCAGTCCAGGAATGCAGTGAAGAGAGACCTGGGGTTTGCTCAAAAGGTCTGTTCTTGTACTTATAAATTGTTCAACAGATTTCACTTTCGCATTTAAACAATTGTTCGTGGATTCATCTTGGCCGAATTACTCAACTCAGATTATAAAAACAATGCTTTGTTTTTGTTCGTGGTAATGGTGATGCTGGAGGTAGCTTTAGTCACATCACCTTCACACTATACATTCATTTCAGTTCTAGTCAATTGTTTTTCTGATACAGTATGTTGGTTGATTTCTTAATGGTTGTTCTTGTAATAATAGTTTCTTTGCACATTCCCGGGGCTAGGCTCCTTGCACAAATCTGTTTGTTTGGCTCTGATTCCAGGTGCTGCCTTTGTTGCTTGTAGCGAGTTTCTATCTGCACAATAACAAGAACCTAATGTGATTTTGTCAATCCAATGTGCAAATATATGTAATATTGTGTTATATATTTTCGATTCCCTTGTTTCCATTGAAATTATACTACCATCACAAGCTTTTTTGGTCTTCTGAATACTACCAGAATATCTGCCATAATACATCTGTAGCTCTCTGTCATTAATTGGTCTATAATTGTATTACAGTACAATGTGAAAAGTTCAGCTGTACACTACAAACTGTCAATTTTTACCTACGTATTGGGGAAAGTGGAGGGCTGACAAAACTAAGAAGCAAAGTAAGTTTATTGTTTCTTTTGATTTACTACCATTGCATTCAAGATATCTGTCTTAACATATATGTTGTGACGGTCATACTCTCCCCAAATTGTGGAAAGCAAAACAGTTTTCTGATGTTTTTAAGATACTGAATGACTATAATTTAAGTTCCTATAGTGATTGCAGTCGTTTCACGTATTTTAAATGCCACTCTCGTACCCGAGTTGTATCATTATTCATTCTGGAAGGAAAGTATTTAATTTCACATCTCATTACTTTGCTATAAATAAACTTTTCGGAGTGGGATTTGAAGCCACACCCTCACTAAAGGACCTAAACTTTAATCTGACGCCTTACACCACTCGTTCATCGAGACTATTGTGAGCTGTCTGATATGGGTCACCAACCAGTGGCAATGAGCCTCTTCCTTTTTGACACTGGTCACACTCCTCTTTCCTTCTGAACCTTCTTTGTCTCTGTAGGTGCACTATGTATAGGTTTCTAAAGTATCATTTTTTTTTGTATTGCTCAAAGTACTTAATGGTAAAAAATACATATGTTTCAGTATATACTAAAAAGTTTGATACAATTATAAGTCATGGAATTTTATAGAAATATTATGTTAATTTTTTTGTAAAATGTATATATATCCATGTATTGTACGATTGTACGGGTTATAGTCAGGAGTAATATCAAAAAAGAAATGTCAGGAGTGGGATTCGAATCCACGCCCCGGAGGACCGGTACCTATGGCCGGCGCCCACTCGGCCATCCTGACAGTTGTTACTAATGTATATTCAAGTATAAATTTTTATTTAGGTGTGATCTTGGCAATCCGATGTTCAAATATATATGATATATTGTGTGTACCTTTTAGATTGTCCTTGTTTCCTTTGATATCATGCTATGGTCACTAGATTATATTGTTTTCCAGATATTCCTAGGATTTCTGCCGTAATACATCTGTAGCTCTCTATGATAAGTTTGGCTATAATTCTGTTACAGCAGAGGTGAAGTACTCAGCTGCTGTACGTGACAAACTATCAACCCGGGGCAAGTGGAGGGCTCGGCAAGCTAAGAAGTGAGAAAGAGAAGTAAGTTTATTGTTTCTTTTGATGTACTACCAGTGCTTTTAAGATTTCTGACCAGATATATATCATCCTGCTTCTCCCTAATTGTGGATAGCAAAATAGTTTGCTGATGTTTCTTAACGTACTGAATGACTGATAATTTGAATTCAGGCTATGAAGCAGTCGATTCACGCATATTTGTATTTTGTAATGCTCAATGTATCTATTCCGTGAATAAGAAATATGTTTGAGTATATATTAAAAAGCTTGATTCAATTATAACCCCTAGTTTTATAGAATTATCAAACTATTTTTTTCAAATATGTATATATTTTCATGTGTTGCTCGGGTAGGTGTTGGTAGTATCTATTGAGTGGGATTCGTACCCACACCCCAAAGGACCGGTGCCTTACCCCGGCGCCTTTAACCACTCGGCAATCCTGAGATTATGTTTAAATTTACAGTCCTCCCAAGACACCTAATGCATGCATGCATACATACATGCAGAGAATTAACTGTCTTTAGTATTGTGTGTGTATCCTGTATCCGTCTGATATGGGTTACAAATTGTTAAAAATAACAATTTTTTAATCAAAATTAACAATAATAACAATTTTTGAGTGCAATGGTTGGTTTTAACGATTGGGATACCCAATTGCCAATTGGGTATTGCATTTGTGTAAGATACCCCACTGACAAATGGGTATCGTTAAAATGCATTTGTACTGGATACCCAACTTGGGTATCATATAAAAAAATTTGGATACCCCATTTACAAATGCGTATCTTATACAAAACCAGATACCCAATTACCAAATGGGTATCCCATTTGTTTTAAATAATCATTTAATTTCAGAATTGATATTTTTGTTTTTTTACATAAAAATATCGGTAATTACCGCGAGCCTCTTCCATTTCGAAATTCCCCTTCCCTTCTCAACCTTCTTTTTCTCTATAGGTGCATAAGGCATAATTTCCCAACATAACATTTACATATGTTTCAGTATATGCTAAAAAGTTTGATCCAATTATATTACTCATGAAATTTTATAGATATGTTAAATTAAAATTGTTAAGAAATGTATTTATATAATCATGTATTGCCAGGGTTATAATCCTGCCAATAAAGCTGTTGGTATCAAAAAAAAAAAATGTCAGGAGTGGGATTCGAACCCACGCCCCGGAGGACCGGTACCTTGGACCGGCGCCTTGAACCACTCGGCCATCCTGACAGTTGTTGCTAATGTATTATATTTAATTATAAGAGAAAAAAATTAACATTAAAGAACATAGAAATTTACGACTGATTAATTACGAGGTGTGATCTTGGCTATCCAATGTTCAGATATATAAAGTGTATTGTGTGGTACCTTTTAGATTCTACTTTTCCTTTGATATCATACTACGATCACTGGCTTATTTGGTTTCCCAGATACTCCTAGAATTTCTGCCTTGATACATCTGGCTCTCTATCATAAGTTTGGCTAATTTCCTAGAATTTCTAATTTTTAAAAATGACAAATGACAAAAAATTAAAACTAGAAACTGTTGATGCGAGTAATATCAACTTTTGTGTGATGTTAAAACAAACATAATATAAAAACTCTTTTCCTGGTCTTTACAATTCAACTTGTAAGTTAAAACTTAAACATAATTGTTTTAAAAATTAATGTGCAACTGACATATTAATCAAAATGTTATAACTATGAAAAAACCCGTGAGAAGCAGGATTTGAAGCCACACCATGGTTAGAGGAGAAAAACTTTGACCACTCGGCAATCATGACAGTTGTTACTAATATATAATATTTATGTATAAATATATTTTTTTAGTTATAAGCAAAAAAAGTAACTTTAAAGAACATTGAAATTATGTTTAAATTTACAGTCCTCCCAAGACACATAATTCATGCATGCATACATACATGCAGAATTAACAGTCTTTAGTATTGTGTGTGTGTGTGTGTCCTGTATCCGTCTGATATGGGTCACCAACCAATGAGCCACTTCCATTTTGAAATTCCCCTTCCCTTCAACCTTCTTTTTCTCTATAGGTGCACATATGTTTCAGTATATGCTAAAAGGTTAATCCAGTTATTTTACTCATGGAATTTTATAGAAGTGTTAAATTAAATTTTTTAAGAAATGTATATATATATTCATGTATTGCAAGGGTTATAATCCTGCCAATAAAGCTGTTGGTATCAAAAAGAAATGTCTGGAGTGGGATTCGAACCCACGCCCCGGAGGACCGGTACCTTGGACCGGCGCCTTAACCACTCGGCCATCCTGACAGTTGTTGCTGATGTATTATATTTAATTATAAGAAGAAAAATTAACTTTAAAGAACATAGAAATTTATGTTTGATTAATTACTATAAAAATCGTAAATGTAAAACTTAAAATCGGAGTTATTTTGAATATCAGTCTTTGTTAGTGCCCTATTTCCCTAGATGTTATGAACTTTGAAGATTATTGTGAGCAAAGTGAGTTTTGAAGGCACACCATTTGTAGAAGACCTAAACTCGTTTATACGTCCTATTGCTACTAAACTCTAATGTTGAGGAATAAGTTATTTCAAAAAATTGGCATAAAAGAATATTAAAGACTATGTACAGAGTAATATTAAATTAACAGACTATTAAATTTCAGGTTTAACAACCGACCTTGATATTAAGTTATTAAAATAAGCGCCTCCTTACTTTTCAAAATTCAACTATTAGTAAACAATTTGACATAAATTTTCCTTCTAAGTAATATTGCACTAGTTATTTTAATTTTTTAACAGTAGTATTGGAATCAGAAGCAACTAGGAAAAAATAAATGTCAGAAGTGGGATTCGAACCCACGCCCTCATGTGATGAGGAGAGGAAATTGAGTCCCGCGCCTTGGACCACTCGGCCATCCTGACTCTTGTTATGAAGTTTACATTTTTGATATAAATTCTAATTTTTAAAACTGACAAATGACAAAAAATTAAAACTAGAAACTGTTAATGCGAGTTATATCAACTTTTGTGTGATGTTAAAACAAACATAATATAAAAACTCCTTTCCTGGTCTTTACAATTCAACTTGTAAGTTAAAACTTAAACATAATTGTTTTAAAAATTAATGTGCAACTGACATATTAATCAAAATGTTATAACTATGAAAAAACCCGTGAGAAGCAGGATTTGAAGCCACACCATGGTTAGAGGAGAAAAACTTTGCTTCGACATCTGTTATTTTTGTTTTAAGTTTTCGCTGCAAGAAAATATGATTTATCGAGGTTGAGCCGCATAGACCAAATAATCAGATACAACAAACTTTAGCGGAAGTTTACTTATTGTTGGTTTTTATTTTGACGAATCATGGATTGATCGTAGTGATATACCATCATGAAACCAAGCCTTTTCATGGATTGATTGTGTGATACCTTTTAGAATCTCCTTTTTTTCCTTGTTTCCTTTTATATCATACTACCATCACCAGCTGATTTGGCTTTCTTGATACTCTTAGAATTTCTGCGATAATACATCGTTAGCTCTCTATATCAAGTTGACTATAATTGTGTTAAATTCAGCTGCTGCACAGTGCACACAAATTGTTAATTGGTTACCTACGTATTGGGCAAGTGGAGGGCTAAACAAACTACGAAGAAGTAAGTTATCTTTGTTTAGATTTTCTACCATTGCATTTAGATTTCTGGCCCAACGTATATCTTCTGAAAGTCTTACTTCTCCCTAATTGTGGAAGCAGCACAGTTTTTTGATGTTTCTTGACATACTGAATGAACGATAATTTAAATTCTGGTGAATGTCACTCTCGTTAAGTTAGATCATTATTCATTCTGGAAGGGTAATAGGTAACTTTACATCCTATTGTAACTTTGCTATGAATCGTGTCTGAGGGCCCTTATTGCTCTAGAAGCTGTACTGCAAAAAAAAAAAAAAAATGTCCGAAGTGGGATTTCAAGTCCTAATCACAATTCCTGTGATGTTTTATAACCCGTAAATGTAAAACTTAATATCAGTATCGTTCGTGTGTCTGTATCCTTTTGGTATGGGTCACCGACCAACGAGCCTCTTCCGTTTTGACACTCCCCTTCCCTTTTCAGTCTGCTTTGACCATATAGGTGCACAAGGTATATGTTTCCAAAAATAACATTTATTTTTCGAATTGCTCAATGTATTTATTTGGTGAAAAATACCTATGTGTATATACTAAAAAGTTTGATCCAATTATAACTCATGGAATTTTTTTAGAAGTGTTAAAATAAATTTTTTTAACAATGTAAATATGTATCCATGTATTGCCGGGGTTAATCCTGCCAAGAAAACTGTTGGTAGTACGAATCAAAAAAGAAATATCAGGAGTGGGATTCGAACCCACGCCCCGGAGGACCGGCACCTGAGACCGGCGCCTTGGACCACTCGGCCATCCTGACAGTTGTTATTAGTGTACAATATTTAAGTATAAATATTTATTTTTCAGTTATAGGGAAAAAATTAACTTTAAAGAACATAGAAATTATGTCTAATTAATCAGGAAGTGTGATATTGTCAATGATTCTGCTTGTCACTTATCATCTTGTTTTGTAAAACCCGTCACATATAAAATAAAAACCACATTTTTATTAGTATTGCAGATTTAATTATGGGGTTTTCATGTGAGTTGATTATAATCTTGATTTAATTATGGCTTTTTTGCTTTGATTTCTTTTTTGTGGTTTGATTATATAATCTTGAGCCACTGTTATAAACTGGTAATCTTTACTCTATATCTTTTTAATTCTGTATATTGATTTCTTTATCGATATTTTAGTTTTATGCTTGAATATACTGAAATGATATCTTGTGCAAAGTTGTAATCTTTTTTTTAAGCTTCTCCTGTTTTATATGTTTTCTTATATAATCTTGTTTTTTTTTCTTCAATTAATTGTAGCAATATTACATTAGTAAAATGCCATAAATGTTTCATTTGAACATTGTTCTTGATTTGGGTATCCATTTGCTTATTGGTTTAAATTAATTGCGAAATGCGTCTAAAGATGTAATTTTGCTTGGAACTCTGCACGGTGGATATGTCGAAATCTGAGTTCTTTAAGTACAGCCTAAGAATGTACTCTCCCCGAATTGTGGAAAGCAAAACAGTTTTCTGATGTTTTTAAGATACTAGATGACTATTATTTAAATTCCTTTAGTGATTGCAGTCGTTTCACGTATTTTAAAGGCCACTCTCGTACCCGAGTTGTATCATTATTCATTCTGGAAGGTAAGTAGTTAATTTCACATCTCATTATTTTGCTATAAATAAACTTTTCAGAGTGGGAGTTGAAGCCACACCCTCGCTAAAGGACCTAAACTTTAATCGGACGCCCTACACCACTCGTTCATCGAGACTATTGTGATCGGTCTGATATGGGTCACCAGCTAGTGAGCCTCTTCCTTTTTGACACTCGTCACACTCCTCTTTCCTTCTGAACCTTCTTTGTCTTTATAGGTGCACTAGGTATAGGTTTCTAAAATAACATTTATTTTATATATTGCTCAAAGTACTTGGTAAAAATTACATATGTTTCAGTATATACTAAAAAGTTTGAATTTTATAGAAATATTATGTTAATTTTTTTGTAAAATGTAAATATATCCATGTATTGCACGGTTATAGTCAGGAGTAATATCAAAAAAGAAATGTCAGGAGTGGGATTCGAACCCACGCCCTTGAGGACCGGTACCTACGGCCGGCGCCTTGGACCACTCGGCCATCCTGACAGTTGTTACTATTGTATAAAATTCAAGTGTAAATTTTTATTTAGGTGTGATCTTGGCAATCCGATGTTCAAGTATATATAATATATTGTGTGAACCTTTTAGATTGTCCTTGTTTCCTTTGATATCATGCTATGGTCACTAGCTTATATGGTTTTCCAGATATTCCTAGGATTTCTGCCTTGATACATCTGTAGCTCTCTATGATAAGTTTGACTATAATTCTGTTACAGCAGAGGTGAAGTACTCAGCTGCTGTACGCGACAAACTATCAACCTGGGAAAGTGGAGGGATCGGCAAGCTAAGAAGAAGAGAAGTAAGTTTATTGTTTCTTTTAATGTACTACCAGTGCATTTAAGATTTCTGACCAGATATATATCATCCTGCTTCTCCGTAATTGTGGAAAGCAAAATATTTTGCTGATGTTTCTTAACATACTGAATGACTGATAATTTGAATCACGTAATGAAGCAGTCGTTTCACGCATATTTGTATTTTGTATTGCTCAATGTATCTATTCCGTGTATGGGAAATATGTTTGAGTATATATTAAAAAGCTTGATTCAATTATAACTCCTAGTTTTATAGAATTATCAAACTAGTTTTTATAAATATGTATATATTTTCATTTGTTACTCGGGTTATAACCCTGTACATAAAGGTGTTGGTAGTACATATTGAGCGGGATTCATATCCACGCCCCAGAGGACCGGTGCCTTACCACGGTGCCTTTGACCACTCGGCAATCATGACAGTTGTTACTAATATATAATATTTATGTATAGATATATTTTTTTAGTTATAAGCAAAAAAAGTAACTTTAAAGAACAATGAAATTATGTTTAAATTTACAGTCCTCCCAAGACAAATAATTCATGCATGCATACATACATGCAGAATTAACAGTCTTTAGTATTGTGTGTGTGTGTGTCCTGTATCCGTCTGATATGGGTCACCAACCAATGAGCCACTTCCATTTTGAAATTCCCCTTCCCTCCTCAACCTTCTTTTTCTCTATAGGTGCACATATGTTTCAGTATATGCTAAAAGGTTAATCCAGTTATTTTACTCATGGAATTTTATAGAAGTGTTAAATTAAATTTTTTAAGAAATGTATATATATATATTCATGTATTGCAAGGGTTATAATCCTGCCAATAAAGCTGTTGGTATCAAAAAGAAATGTCAGGAGTGGGATTCGAACCCACGCCCCGGAGGACCGGTACCTTGGACCGGCGCCTTAACCACTCGGCCATCCTGACAGTTGTTGCTGATGTATTATATTTAATTATAAAAAGAAAAATTAACTTTAAAGAACATAGAAATTTATGTCTGATTAATTACTATAAAAACCGTAAATGTAAAACTTAAAATCGGAGTTATTTTGAATATTAGTCTTTGTTAGTGCCCTATTTCCCTAGATGTTATGAACTTTGAAGATTATTGTGAGCAAAGTGAGTTTTGAAGGCACACCATTTGTAGAAGACCTAAACTCGTTTATACGTCCTATTGCTACTAAACTCTAATGTTGGGGAATAAGTTATTTAAAAAAATTGGCATAAAACAATATTAAAGACTATATGTACGGAGTAATATTAAATTAACAGACTATTAAGTTTCAGGTTTAACAACCGACCTTGATATTAAGTTATTAAAATAAGTGCTTCCTTACTTTTCAAAATTCAACTATTAGTAAACAATTCGACATAAATTTTCCTTTTAACTAATATTCCACAAGTTATTTTAATTTTAACAGTAGTACTGGAATCAAAAGCAACTAGGAAAAAATAAATGTCAGAAGTGGGATTCGAACCCACGCCCCGGAGGACCGGTACCTTGGACCGGCGCCTTAACCACTCGGCCATCCTGACAGTTGTTGCTGATGTATTATATTTAATTATAAAAAGAAAAATTAACTTTAAAGAACATAGAAATTTATGTCTGATTAATTACTATAAAAACCGTAAATGTAAAACTTAAAATCGGAGTTATTTTGAATATCAGTCTTTGTTAGTGCCCTATTTCCCTAGATGTTATGAACTTTGAAGATTATTGTGAGCAAAGTGAGTTTTGAAGGCACACCATTTGTAGAAGACCTAAACTCGTTTATACGTCCTATTGCTACTAAACTCTAATGTTGGGGAATAAGTTATTTAAAAAAATTGGCATAAAAGAATATTAAAGACTATATGTACAGAGTAATATTAAATTAACAGACTATTAAGTTTCAGGTTTAACAACCGAACTTGATATTAAGTTATTAAAATAAGTGCCTCCTTACTTTTCAAAATTCAACTATTAGTAAACAATTCGACATAAATTTTCCTTCTAACTAATATTCCACAAGTTATTTTAATTTTAACAGTAGTACTGGAATCAAAAGCAACTAGGAAAAAATAAATGTCAGAAGTGGGATTCGGACCCACGCCCTCATGTGATGAGGAGAGGAACTTGAGTCCCGCGCCTTGGACCACTCGGCCATCCTGACTCTTGTTATGAAGTTTACATTTTTGATATTAATTTTTAATTTTTAAAAATGACAAATTACAAAAAATTAAAACCGGAAACTGTTAATGCGAGTTATATCAACTTTTGTGTGATGTTAAAACAAACATAATATAAAAACTCCTTTCCTGGTCTTTACAATTCAACTTGTAAGTTAAAACTTAAACATAATTGTTTTAAAAATTAATGTGCAACTGACATATTAATCAAAATGTTATAACTATGAAAAAACCCGTGAGAAGCAGGATTTGAAGCCACACCATGGTTAGAGGAGAAAAACTTTGCTTCAACATCTGTTTTTTTTGTTTTAAGTTTTGGCTGCAAGAAAATATGATTTATCGAGGTTGAGTCGCATAGACCAAATAATCAGATACAACCAACTTTAGCGGAAGTTTACTTATTGTTGGTTTTTATTTTGACGAATCATGGATTGATCGTAGTGATATACCATCATGAAACCAAGCCTTTTCATGTTACACCGTAGAATTCGCTGATTGTATGTCCCTTATTGCAGAGCTCGTCCATCTTAAAATGAGGCCTGGTGTGTAAAGTAGGAGAGATGATTTCCCAAGCTTAAGCTGTAGGAACTGTCAGATGTGCTTCCTGGTGCTTGAGCTGTAGAATTTAGGTTGTAGATGTTCATTTAACTTTTAAGTATATATTTATTATTTTTAGTTAATAGAACAAAACAAAAAACTTTAAAGAACATAGAAATCATTAGGTGTGATTTTTGGAAATCTAGAAGCTGTACTGCAAAAAAAAAAAAAACTGTCCGAAGTGGGATTTCAAGCCCTAATCACAATTCCTGTGATGTTTTAAATTAAAACTTAATATCAGTATCGTTCGTGTGTCTGTATCCTTTTGGTATGGGTCACCGACCAACGAGCCTCTTCCGTTTTAACACTCCCCTTCCCTTTTCAGTCTGCTTTGACCATATAGGTGCACAAGGTATATGTTTCCAAAAATAACATTTATTTTTCGAATTGCTCAATGTGTTTATTTGGTGAAAAATACCTATGTGTCAGTATATACTAAAAAGTTTGATCCAATTATTACTCATGGAATTTTTTTAGAAGTGTTAAATTAATTTTTTTTAACAATGTAAATATGTATCCATGTATTGCCGGGGTTATTCCTGCCAAGAAAACTGTTGGTAGTACGAATCAAAAAAGAAATGTCAGGAGTGGGATTCGAACCCACGCCCCGGAGGACCGGTACCTGAGACCGGCGCCTTGGACCACTCGGCCATCCTGACAGTTATTATTAATGTACAATATTTAAGTATAAATATTTATTTTTCAGTTATGGGGAAAAAATTAACTTTAAAGAACATAGAAATTTCACTCGGCCATCCTGACTATAGTTATGAAGTTTAATAATTTTTGTTATAAAGTTTAATTTATAAAAATTACAAGTGAGTAAGTGACAAAATAAATATTACACTAGCTAATTTAATTTTTAACAGTAGTATTGGAGTGAGAAGCAACTAGGAAAAAATAAATGTCAGAAGTGGGATTCGAACCCACGCCCTCATAAGATGAGGACAGGAACCTTAGTCCTGCGCCTTGGACCACTCGGCCATTCTGACTGTTGTTATCAAGTTTAAAATTTTTGATATAAATTTCTATTTATAAAAATGACAAGTGACAAAAAATTAAAACTAGAAACTGTTGATGTGAATAATTGGGCGCCTTACACATAGGATGTAGAATATTAAAGACTATATGTGAAGTGTAATATTAAATTAACAGACTATTAAGTTTAAGGTTAAACAACAAACCTTAAAAATAAGTTATTGAAATAAGTACCGATTAGTGTGATTACCGATTTTTACAACATTGCCTCGATGGTATATAAAGGCAACAATGTTCCATTCACAGATCATCCAAGTAAACTAGTAAAAGGATCTGGTTAGCAGGCTTGTGGGAGTAGCAGCAACATATGGATCTGGTTGCTGGGCATCTTCAAAGGGTCCATTCGGTTCTCCTTACATAGTTGTGTTAGTGGTGCTGGAGAATATCTTGTGAAAGGATTTGCTGCTCATGAATGCTGCATATCATCATCAGTGTAGGATCTAAAATTTCAAATTTAGTAAATAAAAGTAGAAAACAAGTTCATCTGATTGTCAAGAAGCATTTCCTTATTATTTGTGATTTAAGCACAAGAGGCTTGAAATTATAATGTGTATGTACTCATCAAAATCATAATATCTCTATATAATTTAGTGTTTTGATGATATTTTACAATGGCTTGGCAAAGTGTACGTAGTTGTTTAAAACAACTTGATAATGTAGCATTTATAAATGTCATACTGCTCACCAGGTTGTTTTAATGGCTATTATGTGTATCAGCTCTCAATCAGGTCCGATCTCTGCCTGCACAAAAGTTCTACACTCTGTTGATGAGGAGAGCAGTAGATATGATACAGACCAGAGCTCGGGTGTTCTATTAGTGCAAGCAGACACACAGATAATGGTGAGGGGAGTCAATATTACTCTTTCGTTTCATAAATTTTTCACTCACAAAAGGAATAATACATAATTTTGGTTAGGCTCCTGGCAGTTCATCGATACTGAAAGCTGTTGAGATTGCTGTTGTATACACTTCGTTGTCTTTTGGAATAGGTTATTTTGAAGGCTCAATGGAGCGCCCCAAGGTATTCAACATCCTATAATCGAAACTTAAAGTGTGTAGTTTAATTAGTAATGTAATTCTTGAGCTGCTCTTGCCTCTCGGTGATTGTCTTTTGAAATACTAGTCTGTCTTGGCTAGTTCTTTGACTACCGAGTTATGTTCTTGTTAGAATTTCATATTTATTTCCTGAATCTGTTACAGGCTTCAATTCTTAGAAGTGCAAAACAGCAAATTGCGTGTAGGTTAAATCAGTTTGCTGCACGTATTGATCTAACTGATGAAAAGCCGTTGTAGATGTACTTTGAAGTAGGTGTTCTCATAAGAAAGGAGAGCTGGATAATTCGGTTATCCAAACCCTTCTGCACCTCATATAGGATGCTATGGCTGAGGTGGAGCTGTTTGTTTTATTATGAATTTTACTGTTACACACCAAAGTTATATCCCCCCTCGAGTAGTATTAGAAAAATACAGTATTCAATATTTTAAACTTAGTTGGCAGAATTTTGAGAGTACCTTCATCTACCTAATGAGATCTCACAGTTTTTTGGTATGGTTTCTGTAAAGCAGAGTACGTTTGTTTAATATTAATGTGGTAAAATCTGCCCGTAATTAGTATTGGATAATGGTTTATGATTTGGCAATGTTTACTTCGAATTGTGTTGAGCAAACTTGAATGCCTCGGTCTAGTAATGTTACAGCCATTTATACCTGTATGTTTGAATTGACATTAATAGGTTGAAGACGGAACCTGTTTAACCATTTATGTTCAAAGGAAAGAAGAAAACTAATATGACTATGTGATCTAAAAATAATTTGAAAAACAAAATATCTAAGGGTATAAAAAGTTGATACAAAGATACCGCTATTTATTCTTTTATTTATCAGAGTTTTTTTTAAGAAGTATAGTCTCTATTACTCTCTAATTGATTAATTTTTGACTTAATTGCACTAAGAGCTATAATTTTTTTTGCACGGAAATGGCTTAATTATAAAATTAGTCAATTGCATAGCTCAACTATTATTTTTTTAGCATTTTAATGTCTTTCGTTAATTTTGAATAACGACGTTACATTGTTTAAGGGTATTATTGTATATTGCAGTTTCAACAGCTCTTTTGATATACAGTGCGTGTATATATAACCCCAGTACAAGAGTTCAAACATTAAACAAATATATATAACCCCAGTACAAGAGTTCAAACATTAAACAAAGAATAACTCAAACAATGTGTCGTTAGTCACATTTGACGGAAGTCATTAAAATGCTAAAAAAATAATAGTTGAGTTATGCAAGTGGCTACTTTTATAATTAAGCCAGTTTCGCGCAAAAAAAATATAGTTGAGACCATCATAATGCAATTAAGTCTTAATTTTTCAAATGTTCAATGTATTTATTAAAAGAATTTGAAAAATTATATTATTTTTTTAAAAGTTAGCAATTATGCATGTAACCCATGTGAATAACTTTGGGTCAATTTTTAGGACCTCTAGTTTGTTTGTTTTTTTCAAGTATAACATAAAAAATTATGGGTTAAATATTAAAGTGGTCACTGAAGTGAAGACTAAATATCACTTTCATCACTGATCTCAACGAGGTATCACTTTAATCACTAAAGTCATCATAAATATCAAACGGATACATCTATATATGTGTTCGAAAAGTAAAAATAATTAATATCGAGTTCTACACATATTTCTTGAATGCTACCGCAACCAAATGAAAAGTTATGAACTCTAGTATTTATGATATTATATTTAGATTTAAAAAAATTTATTTACTATTTATTTTTAATTTTATAGTTATTTACTTTGATTTAATAAAAAATAAATAGTAAATGAATTTGTTAAAATCTAAAGAAATTATCTGAAATACTAGAATTCATAACTTTTCATTTGTTGCAGTAGTATTGAAAAAATATGTGTAGAACTCGAGAAAAGTTATTTTTACTTTTCGAACACATATTTAGAGTTATCTGTTTGATGTTTATGATGACTTTAGTGATTGAAACGATACCCCGTTAAGATCAATGATGAAAATGATATATGGTATTCACTTCAGTGGCCACTTTGATATTTAACCCCAAAAATTATAGACGAAAATTAGGAATTCTCGTCCACCAAAAATTATAGACGAAAAAATTGAAGACCTTCCGATACTTTTTTTTAGCATTTAATTTGATTTAAGCTCAATATAATTGGGTCAAGATTGTTGAGATCTTTTGTTTACATAGTCTTGTATTTAGTTAAATGAAACTTAATAAAATAAAGATAATTCATTTACGCACAATTGACAAAATTATGATTCTGTACGGAACGTAGTTAATTAGAATTTTAAATGATTTTTTTTGGATTTTAAAAGTTTAGGATATTTAATTTGATATCTATAATTTTCTAAAATCTATATGTAAAATATCTTTTCAAATACGCTCGATTAATATTTTAAAGAATCTTTTAAAATTTGTGTGCATTCAGTTTAAATTAAAAATATATATTAAAATCTTGTAGTATTTAAAATTTCATAAAAAACAATTTAATAAGATGATTGATTTTAATGAATTGGTAGTGTAATTTTCTAAGTTTTAAAATATGTGAAATTTTGAAAAATTTGTTAAAAATGCTTGAAAATCTTTTAAGCTCTATATCAAATTTACAAAACTTTACATCAACCATTAATTTATTCACATAAAATACAAATTATTAACAATTTTATTAAATTCATAAATTATTATTAATTTATCAAAATCAAAATAACATATCATTAATAATTTGGTTGGTCTTAAATTTTCTCCTTTCCATATTTTTGTAACAATCTTATACTATATATTAAACCTCAATACAAGAGCAAAGATTGTTATTTTAATATATGTGAAGTTACAATTTTAACCCTTTTTTTCAAAATTTATAAAAATGACATCCCTTTAATATATATGCAAAAAAAAATTGAATTATGTAAGCTTTGTGAATTGAACGACCCCCGACAACCAAACTCACACTATAACCATTATGCTACACTTTTTTTTAGTCTACTTTCAAATTCTTATGAGATGAACCACCTACTTTTCCATCTTTTTTATTTTTAGTTTGGAAATAAATATTGGTTATATTATTTCTAAAATATTGTTCAGTACATAATTACAAAAAAATAAAAAATTAGCCTCCTCTTTTATATTTATCAAAGAGTAGATGATGTTAGTGTTGGGAATCGAATCACTGGACTTTTCTAAATAACCTCGTACCAAAATCATTGTACTACACGTTATTTTGAGTATTCTTGAAATATTCTTTTTGATAAACCAAATTTTCTCATATTCTTCCTTTTTTTTTTAATAAAACATTGATTTATATTATTGATATAATATTGCATAGTATATAAACAATTTTTTTTTTAATGGGTTGACTACCCTCTATAATTTTCTTTTGTCATTATAAATGATTGATATAAAAAATAAAATTTTAAAATGATATAAAATTATACATAAATGTAATCGTGTCCGAAAAAAAATATGTATTTACTTAAGAAATATTTGATTTTATTTATCAAATCAGACATAATAATAATTGTATCGCATAATTTTTAGGTATATAAAATTTTAAATATGCGAGTCATATTAGAGATTTTTGGTCGATCAACTATTTAGACTTTCGGCGATTTAAAGATATGATTGGTCTAGAAACATAATATTTGAAGAGAAACCAAAACAATTGAATTTATGTTAAAAAAATTATAACTCTAAAAATAGGATTTATGTTGTATATATATAGAAAATAACGTAATTATTAACAATGATCAATTATATTAGTATTCGAATAAAGTATGGTAATATGAATTTTTATATATTATAGTGAATTGATCAACATAATATATAAAGTTGAGTTATAACATATATTTAGATTAATCTATGATGAAATCAAAATATTTGATGTTCATGTAGATGCACATGTCATTAACGTCGTCTAATCATAATACACATTGATCAAAATATTTGCGAAAATTTAAAATCGAGTTAAAAGTAATTCGAAGTTATAAGATAAAAAATGTTTCAAATTACCAACATTTTTAAATAGAACTTCGATTAATAAGCATTAGCCCAAAACTAAACATTTAAGTTTAAAATTATATATATATATATAAAATATATGGAAAAAAATAGCGACACAATGACTAATTTTACATAATATTAATAGATTTCGTAATATATATTAGCGTTACGTATATATCTATTTTTTTTATAAATATACTCTAACTATTTTACAATCACGTCGCCTATGTTATGTTACTGATAATTTTACATAAATATTTATTTATTTCATACTCAAGTGTTTAATTTGATTAAGTTCATATCACGTCATTGAAATCCATAGTACAAATGTTATGAATATTTATCTAAATGTTATGAAATTTAATCAAGTTTTAAAATCTTAGATTGATCTAATTGGTACGCCATATTACAAAAGTACCATAAAAATATTAGATAAAATTGAAATTTTATCATTTCTCGAATTTTTATTTACAAAATTATTTCAAAATATAATCAATTTCTGCGAGAAATAATTACGTGTCTCGCACGGGCTTTTGCGCTATTTTCCATTCGAATAACTTTATATTAATATTATATTAGAATATTAATTTTATTTTCATATTTTATTATTTTGTAGTCATTGGGTCGAACAAACTGTGAAAGTCCTACCACTACACCACTACTACTACAGTACTTCAATTGTATCATTGTACTTGCAAACAGAATCGATATTTTGCACATGTAACGAGAGAGAGAGAAATTGAGAGAGGGAGAGATTGAGAGAGAGAGAGAGATGTATATATTGAGAGAAGTAAAGAGAGAGAGAGAGATTGAGAGAAGAGAGATTGAGAGAGAGATGTATATATATCGAGAGAAGTAAAGAGAGAGAGATTGAGAGAGAGAGATGTATATATATTGAGAGAGGCTTGATTTCTTCTTCTGGGTTGATTATATAATCACGAGCCACTGCTATAAACTGGTAATCTTTACTCTATATCTTTTTAATTCTGTATGTTGATTTTTATGCTTGAATTGATATACTGAAATGATATCTTTTGCAAAGTTGTAATCTTTTTAAGCTTCTCCTGTTTTAGATGTTTTCTTGTATAATCTTGTTTTTTTTTCAATTGATTACTTTAGTAAAATGCCATAAATGTTTAATTAGAACATGGTACGGAATATATAATCCTATAATGTGTTCTTGATTTGGGTATCCATATGCTTATTGGTTTAACTTAATTGCGAAATGCCTCTAAAGATTTTATTTTGATTGCGTTTAGAATGGAGCTCTGCACGGTGGATATGTCGGAATCTGAGTTCTTTAATTTCAGCCCAGGAATGCAGTGCAGAGAGACCTGGGGTTTGCTCGAAAGGTCTGTTCTTGTACTTATAAATTACTCAACAGATTTCACTTTCGCATTTAAACAATTGTTCGTGGATTCATCTTGGCCGAATTTTATGTTTTTTGTAGCTTGTTGTCCTGTTACTTTTATTTATGATGTTTCTCCTCTATGCGTGTTGTCCCTTGAATCGATATTTTGCACAGTTATATTAGATATTTTGTATGAGAGAGACATTGAGAGAGATGTATATATATTGAGCGAAATAAAGAGAGAGAGAGAGAGAGAGAGAGAGAGAGAGAGAGAGTCTTGATGCATTGAATCTGCTTGTCACTTATCATCTTGTTTTGTAAAACCCCTGAGCCCAAAATAAAATAAAAACCCCATTTATCTACTTCTACTTGTATATATTAAACGTCGATTAGCTTTAGTCACATCACCTTCACATTATACATTCATTTCAGTTCTAGTCAATTGTTTTTCTGATGCAGTATGTTGGTTGATTTCTTAATGGTTGTTCTTGTAATAATAGTTTCTTTGCACATTCCCGGGGCTAGGGTCGTTGCCTTTTGCTCCTTGCACAAATCTGTTTGTTTGGCTCTGATTCCAGGTGCTGCCTTTGTTGCTTGTAGCGAGTTTCTATCTGCACAATAACAAGAACCTAATGTGATTTTGTCAATCCAATGTGCAAATATATGTAATATTGTGTTATATATTTTCGATTCCCTTGTTTCCATTGAAATTATACTACCATCACAAGCTTTTTTGGTCTTCTGAATACTACCAGAATATCTGCCATAATACATCTGTAGCTCTCTGTCATTAATTGGTCTATAATTGTATTACAGTACAATGTAAAAAGTTCAGCTGTACGCTACAAACTGTCAATTTTTACCTACGTATTGGGGAAAGTGGAGGGCTGACAAAACTAAGAAGCAAAGTAAGTTTATTGTTTCTTTTGATTTACTACCATTGCATTCAAGATATCTGTCTTAACATATATGTTGTGACGGTCATACTCTCCCCAAATTGTGGAAAGCAAAACAGTTTTCTGAAGTTTTTAAGATACTGAATGACTATAATTTAAATTCCTATAGTGATTGCAGTCGTTTCACGTATTTTAAATGCCACTCTCGTACCCGAGTTGTATCATTATTCATTCTGGAAGGAAAGTATTTAATTGACACTGTTTTTTGATGTTTCTTTACATACTGAATGAATGATAATTTAAATTATGGTGAATGTCACTCTCGTTAAGTTAGATCATTATTCATTCTGGAAGGATAATAGGTAACTTTACATCCTATTGTAACTTTGTTATGAATCATGTGGGGTTGTGTCTGAGGGCCCTTATTGCTCTAGAAGCTGTACTGCAAAAAAAAAAAAAAAATGTCCGAAGTGGGATTTCAAGCCCTAATCACAATTCCTGTGATGTTATAAAACCCATAAATGTAAAACTTAATATCAGAGTTATTCTGAATTTCAATTTGAGTTAGTGCCCTATTTCCCTAGATGTTATGAACTTTGAATATTATTGTGAGAAAGTGAGTTTTGAAGACACACCGTTGGTAGAGGACCTAAACTCGTTTATACATCCTATTGCTAGTAAATTGTAATGTTGGGGAATGAGTTATTTAAAAAAAATGGCAAAAAAGAATATTAAAGACTGTATGTACAGAGTAATATTAAATTAATAGAGTACAAACTATCAAGTTTGAGGTTAAACAACCAACCTTAAAACTAAGTTATTAAAATAAGCACCTCCTTAGTTTTCAAAATTGAACCATTACTAAAATTTAACCTTAATGTCAGAAGTGGGATTCGAACCCACGCCCTCATTTGAGATGAGGACAGGAACCTTAGTCCTGCGCCTTGGACCACTCGGCCATCCTGACTATGGTTATGAAGTTTAATAGTTTTTGCTATAAAGTTTAATTTATTAAAATTACAAGTGACAAAAAATTGAAACTAGAACATGTTAATGTGAGTAATATCAACTGTCCGAAGTGGGATTTCAAGCGCTAATCTCAATTCCTGTGATATTATAAAAACCGTAAATGTAAAACTTAAAATCAGAGTTATTTTTAATATAAGTCTTTGTTAGTGCCCTGTTTCCCTAGATGTTATGAACTTTGAAGATTATTGTGAGCAAAGTGAGTTTTGAAGGCACACCATTTGTAGAAGACCTAAACTCGTTTATACGTCCTATTGCTACTAAACTCTAATGTTGGGGAATAAGTTATTTAAAAAAATTGGCATAAAAGAATATTAAAGACTATGTACAGAGTAATATTAAATTAACAGACTATTAAATTTCAGGTTTAACAACCGACCTTGATATTAAGTTATTAAAATAAGTGCCTCCTTACTTTTCAAAATTCAACTATTAGTAAATAATTTGACATAAATTTTCCTTCTAAGTAATATTGCACTAGTTATTTTAATTTTTTAACAGTAGTATTGGAATCAGAAGCAACTAGGAAAAAATAAATGTCAGAAGTGGGATTCGAACCCACGCCCTCATGTGATGAGGAGAGGAACTTGAGTCCCGCGCCTTGGACCACTCGGCCATCCTGACTCTTGTTATGAAGTTTACATTTTTGATATAAATTCTAATTTTTAAAACTGACAAATGACAAAAAATTAAAACTAGAAACTGTTAATGCGAGTTATATCAACTTTTGTGTGATGTTAAAACAAACATAATATAAAAACTCCTTTCCTGGTCTTTACAATTCAACTTGTAAGTTAAAACTTAAACATAATTGTTTTAAAAATTAATGTGCAACTGACATATTAATCAAAATGTTATAACTATGAAAAAACCCGTGAGAAGCAGGATTTGAAGCCACACCATGGTTAGAGGAGAAAATCTTTGCTTCGACATCTGTTATTTTTGTTTTAAGTTTTCGCTGCAAGAAAATAAGATTTATCGAGGTTGAGCCGCATAGACCAAATAATCAGATACAACCAACTTTAGCGGAAGTTTACTTATTGTTGGTTTTTATTTTGACGAATCATGGATTGATCGTAGTGATATACCATCATGAAACCAAGCCTTTTCATGGATTGATTGTGTGATACCTTTTAGAATCTCCTTTTTTTCCTTGTTTCCTTTTATATCATACTACCATCACCAGCTGATTTGGCTTTCTGGATACTCTTAGAATTTCTGCGATAATACATCGTTAGCTCTCTATATCAAGTTGACTATAATTGTGTTAAATTCAGCTGCTGCACAGTGCACACAAACTGTCAATTGGTTACCTACGTATTGGGCAATTGGAGGGCTAAACAAACTACGAAGAAGTAAGTTATCTTTGTTTAGATTTTCTACCATTGCATTTAGATTTCTGGCCCAACGTATATCTTCTGAAAGTCTTACTTCTCCCAAATTGTGGAAGCAGCACAGTTTTTTGATGTTTCTTGACATACTGAATGAATGATAATTTAAATTCTGGTGAATGTCACTCTCGTTAAGTTAGATCATTATTCATTCTGGAAGGGTAATAGGTAACTTTACATCCTATTGTAACTTTGCTATGAATCGTGTGGGGTTGTGTCTGAGGGCCCTTATTGCTCTAGAGACTAGAAGCTGTACTGCAAAAAAAAAAAAAACTGTCCGAAGTGGGATTTCAAGCCCTAATCACAATTCCTGTGATGTTTTATAACCCGTAAATGTAAAACTTTATATCAGTATCGTTCGTGTGTCTGTATCCTTTTGGTATGGGTCACCGACCAACGAGCCTCTTCCGTTTTGACACTCCCCTTCCCTTTTCAGTCTGCTTTGACCATATAGACAAGGTATATGTTTCCAAAAATAACATTTATTTTTCGAATTGCTCAATGTATTTATTTGGTGAAAAATACCTATGTGTATATACTAAAAAGTTTGATCCAATTATAACTCATGGAATTTTTTTAGAAGTGTTAAATTAAATTTTTTTAACAATGTAAATATGTATCCATGTATTGCCGGGGTTAATCCTGCCAAGAAAACTGTTGGTAGTACGAATCAAAAAAGAAATGTCAGGAGTGGGATTCGAACCCACGCCCCGGAGGACCGGCACCTGAGACCGGCGCCTTGGACCACTCGGCCATCCTGACAGTTGTTATTAGTGTACAATATTTAAGTATAAATATTTATTTTTCAGTTATAGGGAAAAAATTAACTTTAAAGAACATAGAAATTATGTCTAATTAATCAGGAAGTGTGATATTGTCAATGATTCTGCTTGTCACTTATCATCTTGTTTTGTAAAACCCGTCACATATAAAATAAAAACCACATTTTTATTAGTATTGCAGATTTAATTATGGGGTTTTCATGTGAGTTGATTATAATCTTGATTTAATTATGGCTTTTTTGCTTTGATTTCTTTCTTCTGGTTTGATTATATAATCTTGAGCCACTGTTATAAACTGGTAATCTTTACTCTATATCTTTTTAATTCTGTATATTGATTTCTTTATCGATATTTTAGTTTTATGCTTGAATATACTGAAATGATATCTTGTGCAAAGTTGTAATCTTTTTTTTAAGCTTCTCCTGTTTTATATGTTTTCTTGTATAATCTTGTTTTTTTTTCCAATTAATTGTAGCAATATTACATTAGTAAAATGCCATAAATGTTTCATTTGAACATTGTTCTTGATTTGGGTATCCATTTGCTTATTGGTTTAAATTAATTGCGAAATGCGTCTAAAGATGTAATTTTGCTTGGACCTGTGCACGGTGGATATGTCGAAATCTGAGTTCTTTAAGTACAGCCTAAGAATGTACTCTCCCCGAATTGTGGAAAGCAAAACAGTTTTCTGATGTTTTTAAGATACTAGATGACTATTATTTAAATTCCTTTAGTGATTGCAGTCGTTTCACGTATTTTAAAGGCCACTCTCGTACCCGAGTTGTATCATTATTCATTCCGGAAGGTAAGTAGTTAATTTCACATCTCATTATTTTGCTATAAATAAACTTTTCAGAGTGGGAGTTGAAGCCACACCCTCGCTAAAGGACCTAAACTTTAATCGGACGCCTTACACCACTCGTTCATCGAGACTATTGTGATCGGTCTGATATGGGTCACCAGCAAGTGAGCCTCTTCCTTTTTGACACTCGTCACACTCCTCTTTCCTTCTGAACCTTCTTTGTCTTTATAGGTGCACTAGGTATAGGTTTCTAAAATAACATTTATTTTATATATTGCTCAAAGTACTTGGTAAAAAATACATATGTTTCAGTATATACTAAAAAGTTTGATACAATTATAAGTCATGGAATTTTATAGAAATATTATGTTAATTTTTTTGTAAAATGTAAATATATCCATGTATTGCACGGTTATAGTCAGGAGTAATATCAAAAAAGAAATGTCAGGAGTGGGATTCGAACCCACGCCCTTGAGGACCGGTACCTACGGCCGGCGCCTTGGACCACTCGGCCATCCTGACAGTTGTTACTAATGTATAAAATTCAAGTGTAAATTTTTATTTAGGTGTGATCTTGGCAATCCGATGTTCAAGTATATATAATATATTGTGTGAACCTTTTAGATTGTCCTTGTGTCCTTTGATATCATGCTATGGTCACTAGCTTTAGGGGTGAGCATAAAAATCCGGAAACCGGATTATCCTAATTTTTGATCCGTATCCGATTTTAAAAATCCGAAAATTTGCATATCCAATCCGAAAAAACCGGACCAGATATCCGATCCGAATTTTTTTTATAAATTCGGATTCGGATCCGGATCACAACTTTATATAAAACCGGATATCCGGATCCGATCCGGTTTTCAATATATCTTAAAAAATAATATATTTATATATGTATAATGAATAATATTAAAGACATATAATTCAATATATGATATATTAGATTAAGTAATAAATTATTACTAATAAATTATCAAGTTTGTGTGCACTGATCGAGTTTATAAACATTCTAGGTGTAAAATCGAAATGATACACATGAAATTATATATTTGAGTGCGCATTTATAAACACAATACCATATATTTGTACGTGAAAAACTTCGTAATCTTAGTTAATAAAATTTTAGAACGAAGTTAATGAAAGAGTGTTCTCGTTTAATATTATTATTTCATTTAATAAAATAAATTCGAGAGTGAACATGCTATTAATATCTCTAAAAAAGTACGTAGAAGTACATATTAAACAAATGAATGATAATTTGATGGGTTAAAATAAAAATTAGGAAAAAAATAAATTTATAAATGTTAATATATGAGATTTTGATGTCTAAAATGTTATTAATCAAATTTAAAATTTGTAAAGTTAACAATAACATATCAAAGTATAATAAAATTTATTATTTTTTTACAACTTAAAATATATTTTAATTAATTCGGATCCGGATTATCTGATTTCCGATCCGGTTTAAACGGATATCCGAATTCCGGATATCCGCTTAAACCGGATCCGGAACCGGAATAGGTTTTTCAAAATCCGAGAAACCGGATATCCGATCCGATTTTTATAAACCGGACCGGATATCCGATTTTGCTCACCCCTAACTAGCTTATATGGTTTTCCAGATATTCCTAGGATTTCTGCCTTAATACATCTGTAGCTCTCTATGATAAGTTTGACTATAATTCTGTTACAGCAGAGGTGAAGTACTCAGCTGCTGTACGCGACAAACTATCAACCTGGGAAAGTGGAGGGATTGGCAAGCTAAAAAGAAGAGAAGTAAGTTTATTGTTTCTTTTAATGTACTACCAGTGCATTTAAGATTTCTGACCAGATATATATCATCCTGCTTCTCCGTAATTGTGGAAAGCAAAATATTTTGCTGATGTTTCTTAACATACTGAATGACTGATAATTTGAATCAGGTAATGAAGCAGTCGTTTCACGCATATTTGTATTTTGAATTGCTCAATGTATCTATTCCGTGTATGGGAAATATGTTTGTGTATATATTAAAAAGCTTGATTCAATTATAACTCCTAGTTTTATAGAATTATCAAACTAGTTTTTATAAATATGTATATATTTTCATGTGTTACTCGGGTTATAACCCTGTACATAAAGGTGTTGGTTGTACATATTGAGCGGGATTCATATCCACGCCCCAGAGGACCGGTGCCTTACCACGGTGCCTTTGACCACTCGGCAATCATGACAGTTGTTACTAATATATAATATTTATGTATAAATATATTTTTTTAGTTATAAGCAAAAAAAGTAACTTTAAAGAACATTGAAATTATGTTTAAATTTACAGTCGTCCCAAGACACATAATTCATGCATGCATACATACATGCAGAATTAACAGTCTTTAGTATTGTGTGTGTGTGTCCTGTATCCGTCTGATATGGGTCACCAACCAATGAGCCACTTCCATTTTGAAATTCCCCTTCCCTCCTCAACCTTCTTTTTCTCTATAGGTGCACATATGTTTCAGTATATGCTAAAAGGTTAATCCAGTTATTTTAGTCATGGAATTTTATAGAAGTGTTAAATTAAATTTTTTAAGAAATGTATATATATATTCATGTATTGCAAGGGTTATAATCCTGCCAATAAAGCTGTTGGTATCAAAAAGAAATGTCTGGAGTGGGATTCGAACCCACGCCCCGGAGGACCGGTACCTTGGACCGGCGCCTTAACCACTCGGCCATCCTGACAGTTGTTGCTGATGTATTATATTTAATTATAAAAAGAAAAATTAACTTTAAAGAACATAGAAATTTATGTCTGATTAATTACTATAAAAACCGTAAATGTAAAACTGAAAATCGGAGTTATTTTGAATATCAGTCTTTGTTAGTGCCCTATTTCCCTAGATGTTATGAACTTTGAAGATTATTGTGAGCAAAGTGAGTTTTGAAGGCACACCATTTGTAGAAGACCTAAACTCGTTTATACGTCCTATTGCTACTAAACTCTAATGTTGTGGAATAAGTTATTTAAAAAAATTGGCATAAAAGAATATTAAAGACTATATGTACAGAGTAATATTAAATTAACAGACTATTAAGTTTCAGGTTTAACAACCGACCTTGATATTAAGTTATTAAAATAAGTGCCTCCTTACTTTTCAAAATTCAACTATTAGTAAACAATTCGACATAAATTTTCCTTCTAACTAATATTCCACAAGTTATTTTAATTTTAACAGTAGTACTGGAATCAAAAGCAACTAGGAAAAAATAAATGTCAGAAGTGGGATTCGAACCCACGCCCTCATGTGACGAGGAGAGGAACTTGAGTCCCGCGCTTTGGACCACTCGGCCATCCTGACTCTTGTTATGAAGTTTATATTTTTGATATAAATTCTAATTTTTAAAAATGACAAATGACAAAAATTTAAAACTGGAAACTGTTAATGCGAGTTATATCAACTTTTGTGTGATGTTAAAACAAATATAATATAAAAACTCCTTTCCTGGTCTTTACAATTCAACTTGTAAGTTAAAACTTAAACATAATTGTTTTAAAAATTAATGTGCAAGTGACATATTAATCAAAATGTTATAACTATGAAAAAACCCGTGAGAAGCAGGATTTGAAGCCACACCATGGTTAGAGGAGAAAAACTTTGCTTCAACATCTGTTTTTTTTGTTTTAAGTTTTGGCTGCAAGAAAATATGATTTATCGAGGTTGAGTCGCATAGACCAAATAATGAGATACAACCAACTTTAGCGGAAATTTACTTATTGTTGGTTTTTATTTTCACAAATCATGGATTGATCGTAGTGATATACCATCATGAAACCAAGCCTTTTCATGTTACACCGTAGAATTCGCTGATTGTATGTCCCTTATTGCAGAGCTCGTCCATCTTAAAATGAGGCCTGGTGTGTAATGTAGGAGAGATGATTTCCCAAGCTTAAGCTGTAGGAACTGTCAGATGTGCTTCCTGGTGCTTGAGCTGTAGAATTTAGGTTGTAGATGTTCATATAACTTTTAAGTATAAAACAAAAAACTTTAAAGAACATAGAAATCATTTGGTGTCATTTTTGGGAATCCGATGTTTAAATAAATATTAATATTTTGTGTGATACCTTTTAGAATCTCCTTTTTTTCCTTGTTTCCTTTTATATCATACTACCATCACCAGCTGATTTGGCTTTCTGGATACTCTTAGAATTTCTGCGATAATACATCGTTAGCTCTCTATATCAAGTTGACTATAATTGTGTTAAATTCAGCTGCTGCACAGTGCACACAAACTGTCAATTGGTTACCTACGTATTGGGCAAGTGGAGGGCTAAACAAACTACGAAGAAGTAAGTTATCTTTGTTTAGATTTTCTACCATTGCATTTAGATTTCTGGCCGTATATCTTCTGAAAGTCTTACTTCTCCCTAATTGTGGGAAGCAGCACAGCTTTTTGATGTTTCTTAACATACTGAATGAATGATAATTTAAATTCTGGTGAATGTCACTCTCGTTAAGTTAGATCATTATTCATTCTGGAAGGGTAATAGGTAACTTTACATCCTATTGTAACTTTGCTATGAATCGTGTGGGGTTGTGTCTGAGGGCCCTTGTTGCTCTAGAAGCTGTACTGCAAAAAAAAAAAAAAAAACTGTCCGAAGTGGGATTTCAAGCCCTAATCACAATTCCTGTGATGTTTTAAAACCCGTAAATGTAAAACTTAATATCAGTATCGTTCGTGTGTCTGTATCCTTTTGGTATGGGTCACCGACCAACGAGCCTCTTCCGTTTTGACACTCCCCTTCCCTTTTCAGTCTGCTTTGACCTTATAGGTGCACAAGGTATATGTTTCCAAAAATAACATTTATTTTTCGAATTGCTCAATGTGTTTATTTGGTGAAAAATACCTATGTGTATATACTAAAAAGTTTGATCCAATTATAACTCATGGAATTTTTTTAGAAGTGTTAAATTAAATTTTTTTTGACAATGTAAATATGTATCCATGTATTGCCGGGGTTAATCCTGCCAAGAAAACTGTTGGTAGTACGAATCAAAAAAGAAATGTCAGGAGTGGGATTTGAACCCACGCCCCGGAGGACCGGCACCTGAGACCGGCGTCTTGGACCACTCGGCCATCCTGACAGTTGTTATTAATGTACAATATTTAAGTATAAATATTTATTTTTTAGTTATAGGGAAAAAATTAACTTTAAAGAACATAGAAATTATGTCTAATTAATCAGGAAGTGTGATATTGTCAATGATTCTGCTTGTCACTTATCATCTTGTTTTGTAAAACCCGTCACATATAAAATAAAAACCACATTTTTATTAGTATTGCAGATTTAATTATGGGGTTTTCATGTGAGTTGATTATAATCTTTATTTAATTATGGCTGTTTTTGCTTTGATTTCTTTCTTCTGGTTTGATTATATAATCTTGAGCCACTGTTATAAACTGGTAATCTTTACTCTATATCTTTTTAATTCTGTAAATTGATTTCTTTATCTCTTTATCGATATGTTAGTTTTATGCTTGAATTGATATACTGAAATGATATCTTTTGCAAAGTTGTAATCTTTTTTTTTTAAGCTTCTCCTGTTTTATATGTTTTCTTGTATAATCTTGTTTTTTTCCTTCAATTAATTGTAGCAATATTACATTAGTAAAATGCCATAAATGTTTCATTTGAACATTGTTCTTGATTTGGGTATCCATTTGCTTATTGGTTTAAATTAATTGCGAAATGCGTCTAAAGATGTAATTTTGCTTGGACCTCTGCACGGTGGATATGTCGAAATCTGAGTTCTTTAAGTACAGCCTAAGAATGTACTCTCCCCGAATTGTGGAAAGCAAAACAGTTTTCTGATGTTTTTAAGATACTAGATGACTATTATTTAAATTCCTTTAGTGATTGCAGTCGTTTCACGTATTTTAAAGGCCACTCTCGTACCTGAGTTGTATCATTATTCATTCCGGAAGGTAAGTAGTTAATTTCACATCTCATTATTTTGCTATAAATAAACTTTTCAGTGTGGGAGTTGAAGCCACACCCTCGCTAAAGGACCTAAACTTTAATCGGACGCTTTACACCACTCGTTCATCGAGACTATTGTGATCTGTCTGATATGGGTCACCAGCCAGTGAGCCTCTTCCTTTTTGACACTCGTCACACTCCTCTTTCCTTCTGAACCTACTTTGTCTTTATAGGTGCACTAGGTATAGGTTTCTAAAATAACATTTATTTTATATATTGCTCAAAGTACTTGGTAAAAAATACATATGTTTCAGTATATACTAAAAAGTTTGATACAATTATAAGTCACGGAATTTTATAGAAATATTATGTTAATTTTTTTGTAAAATGTAAATATATCCATGTATTGCACGGTTATAGTCAGGAGTAATTTCAAAAATGAAATGTCAGGAGTGGGATTCGAACCCACGCCCTTGAGGACCGGTACCTACGGCCGGCGCCTTGGACCACTCGGCCATCCTGACAGTTGTTACTAATGTTTAAAATTCAAGTGTAAATTTTTATTTAGGTGTGATCTTGGCAATCCGATGTTCAAGTATATATAATATATTGTGTGAACCTTTTAGATTGTCCTTGTTTCCTTTGATATCATGCTACGGTCACTAGCTTATATGGTTTTCCAGATATTCCTAGGATTTCTGCCTTAATACATCTGTAGCTCTCTATGATAAGTTTGACTATAATTCTGTTACAGCAGAGGTGAAGTACTCAGCTGCTGTACGCGACAAACTATCAACCTGGGAAAGTGGAGGGATCGGCAAGCTAAGAAGAAGAGAAGTAAGTTTATTGTTTCTTTTAATGTACTACCAGTGCATTTAAGATTTCTGACCAGATATATATCATCCTGCTTCTCCGTAATTGTGGAAAGCAAAATATTTTGCTGATGTTTCTTAACATACTGAATGACTGATAATTTGAATCAGGTAATGAAGCAGTCGTTTCACGCATATTTGTATTTTGTATTGCTCAATGTATCTATTCCGTGTATGGGAAATATGTTTGAGTATATATTAAAAAGCTTGATTCAATTATAACTCCTACTTTTATAGAATTATCAAACTAGTTTTTATAAATATGTATATATTTTCATGTGTTGCTCGGGTTATAACCCTGTACATAAAGGTGTTGGCAATCATGACAGTTGTTACTAATATATAATATTTATGTATAAATATATTTGTTTAGTTATAAGCAAAAAAAGTAACTTTAAAGAACATTGAAATTATGTTTAAATTTACAGTCCTCCCAAGACACATAATTCATGCATGCATACATACATGCAGAATTAACAGTCTTTAGTATTGTGTGTGTGTGTCCTGTATCCGTCTGATATATAGGTCACCAACCAATGAGCCACTTCCATTTTGAAATTCCCCTTCCCTCCTCAACCTTCTTTTTCTCTATAGGTGCACATATGTTTCAGTATATGCTGAAAGGTTAATCCAGTTATTTTACTCATGGAATTTTATAGAAGTGTTAAATTAAATTTTTTAAGAAATGTATATATATATATTCATGTATTGCAAGGGTTATAATACTGCCAATAAAGCCGTTGGTATCAAAAAGAAATGTCAGGAGTGGGATTCGAACCCACGCCCCAGAGGACCGGTACCTTGGACCGGCGCCTTAACCACTCGGCCATCCTGACAGTTGTTGCTGATGTATTATATTTAATTATAAGAAGAAAAATTAACTTTAAAGAACATAGAAATTTATGTCTGATTAATTACTATAAAAACCGTAAATGTAAAACTTAAAACCGTAAATTTATCGGTCTTTGTTAGTGCCCTATTTCCCTAGATGTTATGAACTTTGAAGATTATTGTGAGCAAAGTGAGTTTTGAAGGCACACCATTTGTAGAAGACCTAAACTCGTTTATACGTCCTATTGCTACTAAACTCTAATGTTGGGGAATAAGTTATTTAAAAAAATTGGCATAAAAGAATATTAAAGACTATATGTACAGAGTAATATTAAATTAACAGACTATTAAGTTTCAGGTTTAACAACCGACCTTGATATTAAGTTATTAAAATAAGTGCCTCCTTACTTTTCAAAATTCAACTATTAGTAAACAATTCGACATAAATTTTCCTTCTAACTAATATTCCTATTTTAATTTTAACAGTAGTACTGGAATCAAAAGCAACTAGGAAAAAATAAATGTCAGAAGTGGGATTCGAACCCACGCCCTCATGTGATGAGGAGAGGAACTTGAGTCCCGCGCCTTGGACCACTCGGCCATCCTGACTCTTGTTATGAAGTTTACATTTTTGATATAAATTCTAATTTTTAAAAATGACAAATGACAAAAAATTAAAACTGGAAACTGTTAATGCGAGTTATATCAACTTTTGTGTGATGTTAAAACAAACATAATATAAAAACTCCTTTCCTGGTCTTTACAATTCAACTTGTAAGTTAAAACTTAAACATAATTGTTTTAAAAATTAATGTGCAACTGACATATTAATCAAAATGTTATAACTATGAAAAAACCCGTGAGAAGCAGGATTTGAAGCCACACCATGGTTAGAGGAGAAAAACTTTGCTTCAACATCTGTTATTTTTGTTTTAAGTTTTCGCTGCAAGAAGATATGGTTTATCGAGGTTGAGTAGCATAGACCAAATAATCAGATACAACCAACTTTAGCGGAAGTTTACTTATTGTTTGTTTTTATTTTGACGAATCATGGATTGATCGTAGTGATATACCATCATGAAACCAAGCCTTTTCATGCTACACCGTAGAATTCGCTGATTGTATGTCCCTTAATAGAACAAAACAAAAAACTTTAAAGAACATAGAAATCATTAGGTGTGAAAGTGTGATTTTTGGCAATCCGATGTTTAAATAAATATTAATATTTTGTGTGATACCTTTTCAAATCCCTTTTTTTTCCTTGTTTCCTTTTATATCATACTACCATCACCAGCTGATTTGGCTTTCTGGATACTCTTAGAATTTCTGCGATAATACATCGTTAACTCTCTATATCAAGTTGACTATAATTGTGTTAAATTCAGCTGCTGCACAGTGCACACAAACTGTCAATTGGTTACCTACGTATTGGGCAAGTGGAGGGCTAAACAAACTTCGAAGAAGTAAGTTATCTTTGTTGATATTATCTACCATTGCATTTAGATTTCTGGCCCAACATATATCTTCTGAAAGTCTTACTTCTCCCTAATTGTGGGAAGCAGCACAGCTTTTTGATGTTTCTTAACATACTGAATGAATGATAATTTAAATTCTGGTGAATGTCACTCTCGTTAAGTTAGATCATTATTCATTCTGGTAGGGTAATAGGTAACTTTACATCCTATTGTAACTTTGCTATGAATCATGTGGGGTTGTGTCTGAGTGCCTTATTGCTCTAGAAGCTGTACTGCAAAAAAAAAAAACTGCCTGAAGTGGGATTTGAAGCGTTAATCTCAATTCCTGTGATATTATAAAAACCGTAAATGTAAAACTTAAAATCGGAGTTATTGTGAATTTCAGTCTTTGTTAGTGCTCTATTTCCCTTGATGTTATGAACTTTAAAGATTATTGTGAGCAAAGTGAGTTTTGAAGGCACACCATTGGTAGAAGACCTAAACTCGTTTATACATCCTATTGCTATTAAACTGTAATGTTGGGGAATAAGTTATTTAAAAAAATTGGCATAAAAGAATATTAAAGACTATGTACAGAGTAATATTAAATATATTAAATTGACAGACTATTAAGTTTCGGGTTTAACAACCGACCTTGATATTAAGTTATTAAAATAAGTGCCTCCTTACTTTTCAAAATTCAACTATTAGTAAACCATCTGACATAAATTTTCCTTCTAAGTAATATTGCACTAGTTATTTTAATTTTTAACAGTAGTATTGGAATCAGAAGCAACTAGGAAAAAATAAATGTCAGAAGTGGGATTCGAACCCACGCCCTCATGTGATGAGGACAGGAACCTGAGTCCTGCGCCATGGACCACTCGGCCATCCTGACTCTTGTTATGAAGTTTTACATTTTTGGTATAAATTTTAATTTTTAAAAATGACAAATGACAAAAAATTAATACTAGAAACTGTTGGTGCGAGTTATATCAACTTTTGTGTGATGTTAAAACAAACATAATATAAATACCCCTTTCGTGGTCTTTACAATTCAACTTGTAAGTTAAAACTTAAACATATTTGTTTTAAAAATTAATGTGCAACTGACATATTAATCAAAATGTTATGAACTTTGAAAAAACATGTGAGAAGCAGGATTTGAAACCACACCATTGTTAGAGGAGAAAAACTTTGCTTGGGCATCTGTTATTTTTGTTTTAAGTTTTCACTGCAAGAAAATATGATTTATCGAGGTTGAGCCGCATAGACCAAATAATCAGATACAACCAACTTTAGCGGACGTTTACTTATTGTTGGTTTTTATTTTGACGAATCCTGGATTGGTCGTAGTACCAACATGAAACCAAGCCTTTTTATGTTACACCGTAGGATTTACTGATTGTATGTCCCTTATTGCAGAGCTCGTCCATCTTAAAAGGAGGCCTGGGGTGTAAAATAGGAGAGATGATTTTCCATGCTTAAGCTGTAGGAACTGTCAGATGTGCTTTCTGGTGCTTGAGCTGTAGAATTTAGGTTGTAGATGTTTATATATGTTGAGTTACATGATTCTGCTCTCATCCGGGTTCTGCTCTAATTTGAGGAATCAAAATGTGCAGTTGAATTTGCATCATTATTATTTGTTTAAATGTTCAAATATGCATATTGTTTTCCTCATTCTTTTTCTTTCCATCTGTTTTCTATTGTCTTCTTTCCACTTTTCTCTCTTGGATAAAGGTCAGTTATAGAATGTAAAATACAAAGAATATGTTACAGTCTAAAATCCTCAATTGTTGTAGTGCGTCTTGTCTCGAAAATCTGCCAGCAAATAAATGTTATGTTATTGAATAGCTATTTTTCTTGAAATTTCGAATAAGTTATACAGATTGCTTGTTTGGATGAAAGAAGATTACCTGATCTAGCAGAATCTTCCAAATTGCCGGTTTTTATAACAAGTATTCTAAAGCCATTGAAATCAGGGAGCCACAAGGAAATCCAAGAGGACCAAGAATATTTTTGTTTTTTAATAGGTTGAATATCATTGTTTCAAAAGTTCAATCAATCTGTATTATTAACTGCACGTAAATTCTTATTTTAAAGGTTTATATATGAATATAATTATTTGTTTTTACAAAACTGACCTAGAAAATTGTTGAATTCAAATTTTATTGTTGTAATACAACTCTGTTTCGTCCAATCCCTCCTCACGTCTATACACACATCACCCTGTTCCTGCTAATTTGATCAAAATGTGTGTATTAATAGGTCTCCATTGGAACTTGGAGCGATGCAGTCTATGAAGCAGGTATTGAGTGCCCGAAGGATGTTAATTTAACAGAAAGTTTATTAAAAAAATGAATAAATCAGTTATACATCTCTGTATAATTTGCGACTACACGCCCAGGAAACTGCTGTACGATATTCAAGTACAAATTCATCTATTTATTCTTTAATTCATTGTTCTGCTTCCGTCTTTGGATGGTTATATTGCTAGAGTTCCTTCAGTTAAGTCATCCTCGTCCGAAAGATCCAATGGCAATGATTTTGATTTAGTCATCATCCGAGAATAACCATAACCAAGAGAGCTTCCACTTGCTTCACACAACTACAACAATATGGTATCAGTAGTATGTTAGAAACCTATAGAAGTATAGAATATCTGGAGCATGTATTATTGAAAGAGTTGTCCACGCGACTTAAAAAGGAGAACCAAGCTAGAATCTACTACAAATTGTCTATAATCAACCAATTATATGAATAGAACGAAAACAAAGATTACTAACCTCTGTGAGCTCAGAGAGATGGCGAGACCTAAACTCATTAATCGTTGCTGTTATCTCGGACATTGGAAGTTTGGCCTTTATAAGAAAAGAAGATGGATTAAATTTTTAGTAATCATACTATATATAAACTATTTAGATTTTAGATATTGTTACTCGGTCATATTAAGATCAAGAATCTATGAAACGAGAAGATTGCCAAGGACTTGTGAGTTTCAAATGTTTTGGTTTTAATCTCTCAGGAAAAATGAAAGAATTGAAGATTAAGCCTACAATAAGATTATAATACCGTAAGATTAATATTAAAGGCGATACAGAATGGGCTGCATGGGGGTTTTGGGGGAGGGGGACATTATAATACTTACTTGTGCAAGAACAGCAGCTGCTAATTGTAGGCTTGGTTCTAAGGTCTCCGGGACGACCTGCACAAATTTAAATGAATTTTTTAGATATGGCATACAAGTATATCTTCCAACTAAAATAAAAACTTTTCATAGATACATATGTGCAGGCAGCAGAAATGAGTCTCGACTCTTGAGGCATAGTTTTTAGAAGTTTCCGGTAACAGTTACTAAAAGTAATTTTTTGGGGGGTAATGATGTTCACGATACATTCTTCAGCCCAGAGAAATCAAGAAATTTCCAGGGACGTTATGCATATCTTGTCTGTAACTCAGTATGATGTATTTATCTTACAACTGACTTGAGTTAAATGCCTCTTGTTCCTACTAGTCAGGGGTAGGTTGAAGACGATCACCTTTTTAAGCATTTATGTCCAAAGGAAAGAAGAGAACTTAAAAGATTATGAATCCAAATAATTAGAGAAATAGTAATTTGCAAAATCAATCCAATGAGAAAAATATCACAGGACATAAAAGATAGCAGAAAGATACCGCTGTTGCACCAGCTTTTTCCAAATTAATCCCATGATCAACATCATGAGCACGCACAAAGGTCTTGACATTGGGAAAATACTTGTTCAGAGCCCAGACAGTTCTATAATTTGCACCTGGAGTATCCATAGTTATTGCTGCAGCACAAGCTCTTTCAGCTCCAACTTTATGCAGAACCTGTGAACCAGGTAGGCACCAAGCAGGTTAGCATGTCCTGGAAAGAAGAAAAAAACACAGCTAATTTCCCTTAACTATACCTCTCTACTACCAGCATCTCCGAAGTACACGGGAAGGTCAAGGGCACGCCCAACTGATACACGATCACTGAAGGAAAGCACAATGTTATATATTGAAGTTGCATCCATAGATCTATTGATACAGCCATACAGGGAACCTAAATCTCTTATATTTGCCAAAAACATTGAAGTATGCAAATAATGATATTTTTTTAGCATCCTGTGTTTTTACTTTATTCTCGCATTCTAACAAGGGTGTCACATTCTTCAGAAATTGAACTGAAAGATGCCAAAGAATTACAAGCTATGCAAAGTTTAGGAATATCCGAGAGTATATACTACTGGCTGCTAAATTGTGTAACGCCAAGCAGGACATCTAATACCTCATCCTTAAAACTTCTGTGGTTTTGAATTTAAAGGCTGGCATAACATCTTTGGACCGACTACCAATTTTTTTATATCTTGCCTGGAATGTGCATATATTTTTTTGTGCATGTACAGTGTAGCATGATAGCTTTGATTGTGAAAAGAAAAAAAATTAAGGCTAGCAAGAAACTTTAGTCTCTCTTATACAATGTATGGGAAACCAGAATAAGAATATGTACTTTAGGAGCAAGATTTTTACAGATTTATTAGTCTACTTTGGATAAAGGAGGGTCCAGAGTCTAGGAGCAAGATTCTACAGATTATCAGTCTAATTTGAATAAAGGATAGACAATATAGATGCTCATACCTCTTGACATCCAGAGCAACAAATGGAATTAGTCTTTCAGATAGAAGCTGAGCAATGATCTAACCAAATAATATACTGAATTAGATGAGACTTGTAAAGCTCCTGAATCTTCATATTGAACAGTTAATAGACAAAATTGTAGGATTGTGGCAATACCTGGCCGACACGTCCAAATCCACATAATATAATATGATCTTGTAAATCATCTGTCTGAAAACCAAAGTCCACATGATCAATTTGTTTTGCATACAAAAACAAAATTTTAAAGAAAATCACATGGTTGTAGAAAACCAGAATATCTAAGATAATATGTCAGAATCAAAGGGCCGAGCACCTAAAAGATAGATTCATCAGGGTAAATGTAAAGGTATGATGATCTATGCAGCACGGTTTGATGTTATTACTTGTGTAGAAAATATGAAGAGAAAAACAGATATATCACATGCCACAATAGCCAGAGACTCGTATATACATTGAAGACCAAGAGCCCAGACTTGAAATAAAACTTTGAAATTCGCTTTTATCAAGAGAACGACCATGCAAAATTTTCCTAAATTCCTAAGCACTAGATACTTGGTAAAAACTCAGTCACATGTTTCCATTTTGTTTGAATCACAGTTAATAGATAATAAAACCCTGGTTTTGACAGAGAAAATTTCTCTATCCAAGCACAAAGTTTAGAAAGATTAGCATATTTTACCTCACTCTCAACAGGTAATAAACTTCGGACATCATGCTGCTCAAAACGAGAAGCTATAAGTTGGCCTCCAGCAGCTAACCATGGCGTGAGCGCCATTGAGATCCCAACCACCAGAAACAGAAGAGATGACAATTGAGAAGACATTATACCCTATAAGCACAAAATTAAGCAAAAGTTAGTTGTCCTGGTACAACCACTATTATATGATGCGTAGAATTTTCATTGTTTACTTTTCATATATTTGTTATTAAATCCTTAATGGATTCAGGTAGACATAGTTTTCGAGTGCTTAGGAAAATCATTTATTTTATACGGGGTGCTAAATGCTAATGAAGGCTTCGCTTATCGAATATTTTTTGTAATGACCTTCAAACTAGACCACCATCAATTATTCTATTAATGGAATTTACAAGTATATGCTCAACTGATGATTGTAGAATATTCTACATATTGTTCCTAACTTGGAATCTACTAGATTGCTAAGTTATATAGATCCGTTTTGGATAGAATTAAAACACAAGAAAAGAGCTTCTTCTTTTTGTAGGTGTTTATACAATATCATCTTTTCTATATCATTCTCCTTGGAAGTAAAATAACCTTGTAAGCAATTGTAGTGCCTAAGTTTGACCCTAAATTATTAATCAGGAACAGTTTATAGCATCTCCTTCAGCTCGACACTGCACTAGATACAGAGCCGAGTTGGCCAAGAAATCCTTTTTAATCATACAATATGCTCCTAAATTATACAAGTATCAATGCAGTGTAGAAACACATGCACAACTACCTGTGCGAAGTCATGAAAAAATCACTTTTTCTAAAAGAATATGGACCTAAAAACACATCTGTACTGGACTGTTCATCCGTGAGCCAATCCTGGATCGTGTGCCTAGCAAACACTATTCATGTGTATAAACTATCTTCTATCTTTGCTCCTAGAGCTAGAAGATACAATCTAAAAACAGGACACTAACCAGGGCCATCATTTACGAAACAGGCTCATCCAAACGAAACATATCCTACCCGAAATAATATCCAGACCCTCCCGCAAATTGTTGAAGTGTGGTCATGCAGTTATTCTTCTGTTATGCATCTCATATAATATGAAGCACATATTGCAATTCATAGATCATATTATTGAAGCTTGATAATGGGAAAGGAAAAAGAAACCAAGTTTGAGAACTGAGAGAATTTTGCCAAGTCATTAGAAAAACCTGATTGACAGCTTCACCAAAAGCTACAAACGCGAATTCTCCACCTGGAGCAAGTAGAAGACCAACTCTTATTGCAGATATAATTGAGATTCCAAAAAGCTTGCCAATCAGAGCAACCAATAAGGTCTTTCCGCCAATTAATAATCCTAATGTTCCCATGATAACTGGAAAGTTTGAAAGGAGAAGTTTAGGATCAATGGACATTCCCACCTGCAAGCCAAAAGGTAGCTCTGTAATTGCAACAGTATTCAAAATATTCTTTCTGGTCAACACAAATCATTTATTGAAATCATTTTAGTTATCTACATATGCAAAGAACTGTAGAAATTCAACAACCAAATAGCTGGGGAATTCATTTAATCAACTGCAAGCATTATTCTCCACCGATTTGAGCAAGATATAAGTAATCACATAATCAAATGACATTTTAATGATCACGCATCTAGAATTAATACTGAGAATGAATGGTGATGTAATAGCCCACCGTCATGAAGAAGAGACCCAACAAAAGGCCACGATATGGAGCAATATCTGATTCCACCTGTAAAGAAAACTCAGTCTCGGCAAGGAGCAAACCAGCCAAAAATGCTCCCAATGCCATCGAAAGTCCAGCCTGTATGCGTTTAACAAATGTGAATTGATTAGTAGTTGACAGAGACTATAAAGGATTCTATTAGTATAATCTGCATCCAGTGGTGGGCCAAGGATTGTAGGCAAATGGTGGTACAGTATAAATAAACTTATAAGTTATAATTACAGCCTTCCTCTTGTTCTTCTTTTTTTCTAAAGAACCAGTAGTTATATCCCAGTTACATAGATTTTATTTTTTTTGACAAGACATATATTTTTTTAAACACAGAAAATCTTAAAAGTTAATATATTCAACAATTCTATTGGGTACTTAACCCCTACTCAGTCCACCAATACTTGCATATACTGTTAAATGCTAAGAAAAGTTTTTTTTTAAAAAAATACTGCAATGTGTGTACCCTCGCAGTAAGCAGACTTGTACCAAGAATGACTAGGAGTGTATTGGCAGAGAATATCTCTGCATTTTGATTCTCTGCAATTTGCTTGTATATTGGGCGAAGCAGCTGCAGGTTAGAACAAAGGCGTAAGTATCCACAAATACCAAAATTTCTAAAATTTTCTTTTAAAGTGTCAAAAGCTATCATCTGCTTAGCAAAAAAAAAAGAACAAAAACTATCATCTGTTCCATGCCACCTGTTTTAATAAGACTAGCTAAGAGCGGGAGTACAAGGGCTCAAGCCTTACACCAATACTTCATTGTGAAATCCATCCATAAAGCGTTTATTTTCATGGAGACAATAACTGAGGAGCTGCAAATTCAGCCGAGACAAAACAACATTTAATTTGAATCGAGAAAATTATTTAACTTACCAAGCGCCCTCCAGCGATAATTGCACTAATAGCAATGACAGCTTTGAGGCCTGCCAATCCAAGAGCTTCTGCAATTGCTTGGAACCCAACCTGAAAATTTAAAAATTATACTCAACAACAGTGGGAAAGGTTGCTGCTGCTGCAGTAGCATTGCTGACATTGCGGACCAAACAGGTGCCATCTATTAATCCCTTAGTGTTAACAATAATAGCAGAAGACAATTCAGTTTCTTAGAAGATATACAAGGCATGATGTATCAAATTATCATCAGGACCAATAAAAATCATATTTACCCCTCCTTTAGATGAATTTGGTGAAATAAGAGGTATGAGTATCAGCAGAACCACGACAGCTAAATCCTGAAAATGCCAAATATTACAAGGAAAAATTAAAGAACTGCAAGCATAAATCCTCAGCTGAAAAGTAAAATTAAAAACATCACATAACTTGTGGCATATAGAGAATCTCAGAGAACCAATCAAGCATAGAGGTATAATAACTAAAAAATATCAAAAGCACCCCCAGCACAGATCTATGGAGCCATGACTAAATATACACGATGATTAAAAGTATATTCTGTACACGGAAGGATATACCACCATATAGATCTCGGAAATTGTTGGGATTATCAGAATACCTGGAAAAGTAGTACAGAAAATGAAGCTCGTCCATGACGTGACGTGCTCTCCCCTCTTTCCTGGAGTACCTGTTCCAATATTACAAATATATAGTTCAATAGAGTATCACTGACATGGCATAGTAGTGTGGACTACTTGGTATATAACTGATACATTGAGAAATAAATCAAATCACAAGATTACTCATTTATCTATATCTATTACAACTGAAATTTTAAAATCTGGCATTTGTTGTACCAGCCACTGCTCTATTTTTGTGTTCTTATGGTCGCCTTATGTAGCATCGGAAGGTTTCATTTAACACTAATTCCCACCCAAAATGAATCTCACCTGCGCTGTAACTTAATTTGATGCATATTAAGATTTTTGACACATCGGAGCATAAACATGTACATTATCTCTACTAATATTACTATTTGAGGTTCAAAGTTCCTACATGAGAAATCTCATGCTTGATGACAATAGTCATTTTTTCAGCTTAGAGTAAGTACCAAAAAGGCGTACACACAATTCTTTTGACTTCAGAAATATTTTGAGTGCAGTAATATTCCTTTGGATATCAGTCTTACATAGCTAGTCCAAAGAACTTGGGCCCATAGTGGAATTATTTGTACAACAAATATCCAAGTATAGCAAGCCAGCTCTATACTTACCTGAAGGACAACAGCAGTAGAAGATAATGCCAAGCCATTACCAATGACAAGGGCCGCAGGAACTGCCTGTCCAGCAACAATATGAGCAATCATTCCGACCACCACTGCTGTTACTAATACCTGTTTTAAGCATTGTAAACTTGATCTCAAAAACTGGAATATTAATACTATTTAAAGGTTTATTATATCCACACAAAAATGAAAATGTTAAAAAATTTATGATTTCATTCACCTGACCCGAGCCTAACCCAAAAACATATTTCTTCATGGAACTTAGTCTTTCAACAGAAAGCTGCAATGATGGGCAATTACTAGGTTTCAAAATAATTCATTTCAAATAAAGTAATTTCTGAAACGCCTTAGGACAACTTATATTTTAACAAGTGTCACCTCAAGCCCAATATTAAACATCAAGAAAACGACACCAAATTCAGCTATAGCCTTTGTTCCGTGTACATTGCGGATAATAGAACAACCATAAGGTCCAATCAAGATACCGGCAGTCAGATAGCCAAGAACAGGACTGCCTATATTTTGAAGCAAATAAAGATACTAAATCAGCAGAACAAACAGATAAGTTTGACATATTAAGAAAGTAAGAGGCCCAAAATTACATACAGATTATAGCAAAGTGCTAAGAACAGGGTTAAGCATCATGATTAACATCCTAGGAAGTAAAACAAAGGCAATATTTGTTTTAGCAAATGAAAAGAATCTGCACACACTATTATGATCAATCAGATTACATTTGCAATCATAACACATGTAGCATCAAGGAATTTATCAGCACTCAAGACGTACAAGCCAAAGAAAGGACCAGATTAACTGGTAGCCAGTGAAATGAATAAGACTCATACCTCCCGGAATTTTTTGGAATAGGGGGACAAATATAACACTTGCAAGAAGTAACCACAACATGTCAAAGAGAGAAGCTTCTTCCTCATTTATCTGAGTACATATGGAAGATAAAAATATATGATCAGATAATTTAATATTTCTTTAGCATGGACATGGATAGTAGCTGAATGTACTCTAGATGCATACCTCTTGATGAGGAATCTTGTCCATTAATATTTTTAATTTCTCTGGCAATTTCCTTAGCTGTCGAAACACGGGCTTTGAATTTGATGAAACTTCATCCATACTAGCAGTAATGATATCCGGCTGTTGGAAAATCTGACTAACCTTCTCAGTGCAGGTAGCATAAAAAGCAACCCTGTGAGAAGCACTTCGGTCAAATGATGCAAAACCTTGTAAATAAAATTGCAAACTACCAGTACATGTTACATGTAGTAGGCAAGTAAGGCTAACAACATGATATCTAGAAAAAAGGAGTTGTATGTAAAAGGAAAACAATAGCAAGATTCTGTAGACAGAAGACACAATAACCCCAGTCAATAATTGATCATGATGCATACCCTGATCCAGCAAGCAACAACCCAACTACCAGCTTTGGCAATTGCTTTCTTCCAGACTTAATAAGCCCATTAAAAACTGAAGCTGGTGTGAACTCAGTCCCATCACCGGCAAAAGAGAAGAATGATGCAGCGAAGAAACGAGAAGACTTATTCAATAATGCTTTTGGAGAACTAAATGGCGAGCTGTCTCGATTCAAATCTTTATGTGACTCTGATTTCTTATCTTGAACGACGTTATTTAAATTCTCCGCTTCTTCTTCGATCTCTTTTTGTGATGTACTCAATTTTCCGTTCTCAAAGACACCATCTTTAGACTCTCTAGATTCCTCAGGTCTTTGTCCCTGGACATCTAACTGGCTTTCTGACGAGGCATCACCAGTTGAAGAAGAAGTATCCTGCGATACTTTTTTGTCTCTATCAACATTGGTATCGCCTGAATTTTCGCGGATCTTCTTGTCCTCTTGAACAAGTGCACCCTCACTCGCTTGAGATGATTCATTCTGCAGTACTGTACTTTTTGAAAAAGTGACAGGGGAAGAGGAGAGAGCTTTCTCAGCTCTCTGTAGAACAATTTCTGCATCATTCACCTGTTTTGCAGCCTCTAGTTCAAAAGCAACAGCTTTCTCAGCCAGAAGCATTATATTGGATACATCTTCCTCTGCTTTTGAAGCATCCATTTCAGCTTTCTCTGCAAGCAAAACTAGCCTGCCTACTTCCTTTTGAAGCTCTTGTTTTTTGCTCTGCAACTGCCTTAGCTCCATCTCACAATTTGCTAAGGTAGCCCGACACTCTCTGATATCTTCTTGGGCAGACAAGAATGTTTCTTCCTCTTCTCTTAATTTATTTGATTTATCTCCTACAATATTATATTCTGCATCACCTTTCGTAGATTTATCCTTATAAGAAGTCTCTCTTTTAGCATTTTCTAAGGATTCCTCTGCCACCTGGAGTCTCGCTACTGCTAAAGATAGGGACATTGTTGCAGTCTGAACAACTTCTTTCGCGCTACTTTCTTTATTTACAATCTCTTGGATAGCAGCCAGTGTAGATTTAACATCCTTCCATGCATTGCCTGCTTCATCTTTCAATGCTATTGCAGCTTCTGATATCCTCTGCGCTTTTTCCTCAAACATTGTACTGTTTAGCTGTGCAATCTCTAGTTCTTTACGAGCCTTCTGTAACAATACTCTCAAACCCTCTAAACTTGGGATTTCTGTTCCTTCACCCTTTTCAACTTCCTCTACTACGTCATCACCTGAACTCTCATCAACCTCGTCTGTTGGACTTCCCCCATCAGCACTCTCACCATAATCTACTCTTTGTCCATTACCATTTCCATCAATAAACGCAACTGAATCCTCTCCCTGACAGCGGGTTTTAACCACTCCCTTTGATGTCTTGATACCATAACCAAAACTAACTCCCAAATTCCCTGGTAACTTGTGACAATCTAGGTAACTAACAACTTCGCTCCTACTACAGAAATTCAATTTCTTCAACTTTTCAGAACGGCCTCTCAAAACCAGCCTCTTATTGCCAATAAATTTACATTTAAAACTCGACCTTGAAGTTACACTTTCTAATAAGCTATAGCTAGTACCTTCACTGCCACAAATCACACTCGGCTGCTGAAAACTACATGTACAGTCCATTCTTCCAGTATTGTTGGAAAATTTTCTTCTTAATTACGTCTCATTGACCTTTATAGAACACCTAGTGAATCAAAACAATTTTATCCAAATTTCAAACTCAGATCAAAAAGAAAATCAATGAATCATTTTAGCTAAGAAATTACTCAATATCAAAAGCTAATTTATCAAATACATTGCAAATCTAAACAACACATCCAAAATTTTAAACTCGACAATTAAAAAATACTAACTCAAAATACCAGTCATTTCAGCAAATATTCAGCAGAAATCCAACACCTAGTGAATCGAAACAATATAATTCAATATCAAAACTCAACCAATATATTACTTATCAAACACCTTAGTGAATCATAAACAACACAATGCAAACTATTCAAAAGTATCCAATCGAAACAATATAATCCAAGTTAAAAACACAACCAATACTAATATTGCTCAATTATCAAACCTTCCAGCTAAAGCTTAACCGAAATAACAGCTATTTCAGCTGAAATTCTGACTTAATAATACCAATATAGTGTTAAATTTCAAAAAACTATACACTAATATAGGAATGAATGAACTGACCAATCATGATTAACCCTACCAAATTTGCAGAGCGTAGCTTCCAAAAGCTACACATCTCTCACCCCCTCTTCTCTCCCTCTCTCTCTCTCTCCCCCTCTCTCCCACTCTCTCTCTCTCTCTCTCTCTCTCTCTCTCTCCCTCTCTCTCTCTCTCTCCCTCTCCCTCCCTCCCTCCCTCTCTCTCTACCTCTCTCTCTCTCTCTCTGTCTCTGTCTCTCTCTCTCTCTCTCCCACTCTCTCTCTCTCTCTCTCTCTCTCTCTCTCTCTCCCTCTCTCTCCCTCTGTGTGTGTGTGATATTTCAAATTTGTGGTGAGCTTTTACTTTCGAGTTACAGTTTTGTTTGGAACTGACAAAAATAGATACACACACTTACACATATCATATGTAACACAGTTTCGAGATGGCAGTTTGGAAGAATATCCCTGCTTCTCTTTTGCTTTGCTTCCCTCCACATTTTATCAGAACCATAAATTAAAGGCTTATAACTTTTTGATTCCCAAAGTTTGTAATTTGGTACACATTGAGCCTTATTGAAAATTTTCCTATATTTTTATCCTTCAAGTACGACATTTGTACATTTAAATTTTCTGCCGGGTGTTCGCGACTATATATTTTTAAGGGTAATAGTGGTGTGAGTAGAGATGCACAAAATATCCGGGTTTATCTGGGTTTTTCAAAAGCCCGAACTTTTAGCCGGATTTTTCGGGCTTCGGGTCGGGATGAACTTTATGAAAAATAGTAGGCCCATTTAAGGCCCTCATGTTGGGCCGAATCGGGCTGGGTTTTTTTTGGTCCGGGTTTTTCAATTTTTTGCGGATTGGATCGGGTCGGATTTCGGGTTTCAAGTTTTTTGAACATCTCTAGTTACGAGTGATATGAATTTAGTATTATTGAGTTATATTGTAATAGCTAGCAAAAAATAAATGGTTATCAACGGGTAGGGCTGTTATTGATCCGGATTATCCGGTATCTTGACTTATATCCGGCTCGAAAATATGATACATGTCTCATATTCGTTTTAAAAATGATCCAAATCCGGAGAAAAAATCAAACCCGGATAAAATATGATCCCGGATATGATCACCTATATACCCGCTCAGATTCGGTCTCATATTATTTTTCATAAAATGATCCTACCCGAATATGATCCATGATTCGTATTCGGTTCAAACCTGAATATAAATTATAAGTTTAACCTATTACATTTCTAAGTGAATAGTCATTTTATAATTTCTTAATATGTTTATGAGTTTAAATTTTCACAAAATAAGATTTATTCATTATATTTTAATTTTCAATTCATGATTATTATGTTTTTAATAATATTATTTTTATTTTAGAATAAATGATCATTTATTTAATTCAAATAAAATACGACACTGGCTCATATTTGACTCGTATCCGATGGATCACAAACTACCCGGTTAGAAAAAATAAAATACGATACTAACTCATATTTGGTTTGGATCTGGAACCCAATACCCGGATCAGTTTATATCTGAATAAAATGACCCCGGACTCAAATCTGAACATTATAAAAGTAAAATGATCCGAGGCTCGAGCAAAGGGGTGTCTGGTTGTACCCGGATCACTTTACACTCCTATCAACAAGCTCTAACTCCTTTGGGATCCGGAATCCAATACCCGAATCAATTTATATCCGAATAAAATGATCCCGGACCAAAATCTGGATATTATAAAAGTAAAATGATCCGAAATTTGAATAAAAAGGTCTCCGGTTCTACCGGATCACTTTACACCCCTTAGCACCGAGCTCTAACTCCCTTGGTACCGAGAGTTCGATTCACTTCCAACTTAAATGACTGAGAGAGAGACTCTCCTTATTAAATTTGTCTAATTTAACAATGTGATTTAGAAATTTATGTTTATATAGTCAAAATTTTAAATCATGTTTATAAAGTTACCTGTTCTTTTCATTAAAGTTCATATACACGTTTGTATTTAAAATTACTTGAACAAACACATTTATTATATATATGTTACTCAACTTTATTTGAATTATAGTTCTATAAAAAAATGCATATTCTTTTAACTGATATGATAACTCAATTGCAGAAGTAATTAACATCTCATCTTCTATTACTATATATTATATGTCAACACAAAGGCAAAGTTTGTCATTTTAATGCTTGTGAAGTTACGATTTTACCCCTATTTTTTGAAAAATAACAAAAATACCATTGTTATATTATTATGCAAAAATATGTTAATATTTGTTAATGTAGAGAATCGAACCTTCAATCTCTTTCTAATAAGTCCAAAGCATAACCACTATGTTACATTGCCTTTTGAGTTTATTTTAAAGATTTTATTAGATAAGTCACATCATTTCCTCTAATTCTATATTCTTTTTTTATTTTGAACCTTTGAGTACTAAAGGAAATATTGGTCCATATTATTTATATAAATATGTATTTTTTATTTACATTATTATATATATATAGGTAAATGATCAATCATCGTTATAAATTTTTATTATAGTTGTATATTTTTTATTAAATATACTTTAGTTATGTTGTTGATAATTCATATTTTTATATCATATTATATATCACTATTTTACATTATTAGAATTAATTAATTATACATAAAATATAGTAATGAACTTGATCTAATATAAGAACTATTGTATATGTTATGTATCTCATTATTTGTTAAGTCTATGATTTAAAATTAAGAAAATTAGCATCAAAATTATGTAATGCTAATACTTATACACTCTGTTCGTCACATTCATTTCTTAGCAAATTTCTTTTCAAAATGAACACTTCATTTGTTGATATTTTCTAATATTACATGTCATTCTTTATTAACTTCGGTATATCTCTAATTTACTCATTTTTTTCGTCAATTTTTTCACTTTTTCCACCATTTTAATCCCCCGGTTGATGTCCGTGTCAAAAATCGGGGTGATGATTTAAAATGTAGAATATTACGGAGTATATAATTACAAAAAATGTTTTCTTTCATTATAAATGATAAATGTAAAAAATAAAATTTTTACAATCTCTTTGTCATGATAAATGATGAGTATGGAAAATAAAATTTATATGATATAATTTCACATGTTACACATGAATGTAAATTATTCCGGATAAAAAAACATTTTCATTTTCATTTTTCTCTTTGTATATATATATATATATATATAAATGTATTATACTATTTAAATAAAAATATATAAATTCTATCTATAAAATCATACATAATATATAACTACATCAAATATGAACTATATATCATAATTTTTAAGTATATAAAATATCAACTATTTGAGTTAAATTAGAAATATTTTATTGATCAAACATTTAGACTTTGAGGGGTTTAAATGTATAATTCGACTAAAAAGATAAATATTTGAAAATGTAGAAGATACAATTGAATTGATTCCAAAAAGACGATAACTCAAAAACATGATCTATGTTTTAAATTAAAAATCAACATGATTAATATGCAATAGATGAAAATAAGATATGATTTTTCTCGATCATAAGAATTATAAAATTGTCTAACTATACTTATATAAAGGAGAAGACGAGAGCGGTGATGTGGCGCCTCTCAAATCGCTTCGATCTATTTTTCTAATTCTCTAAAATTTTTGAATAATTAATGTTAAAGATTCGAAAATATCTCAATTGACTTTAAAATCTTTACTAATGGAGGAAACTATATATACAATTATAATATTTCTACCTTCAAGATCTTTATTAATGAAGGAAACTAAATATACAATTCTAATATTCTTGTCTTGAAAATTTTTACTAATAGATGAAACTAAATTTACAGTTTTAATAGTCTCATAAATTATTTTATTATAAAATATCTTATTTGACTTTTAAATTTTTACTAATTAAGGAAAGTAAATATACAATTTTAATATTCTTGCCTTTATAATATTAGATAAATTCTCAATTTACTTTTTACTATTTTCTAACGGAGGAAACTAAACATAGTAAGTTAATATTCTCATAAACACTCTCTATTGATCCAATGAATATCTTTATATATATAAAGGAAAACCCCCAGGAGCTCTCAGGTCGTCCGAAAGCTATTTATCTATTTTTCTAGAGCTCCTGAATTTTAATTCAATAAAATTAAATTTCCTAATTTAAATTCGAATTTATAGGATAGAAAAATATCAATTGCCTTTTAAATCTTTACTAATTGAGGAAACTGATATACAATTTTAAGATTCTTTCCTTTCTCAATTTTGATTCAATAAAATGAAAGTTCCTTATTTAAAGTTGAATTTATATGATAGAAAAAATCTCAATTGGCTTTTAAATTTTTAATAATAAAGGAAACTAAATATAACTATTTATTTATTTTTCTAGAGCTCTTGAATTTTAATTTAATATGATTAAATTTTCTTATTTAAATTTAAATTTATAGGATAGAGAAAATATCAATTGTCTTTTAAATTTTAGCTAATGGAGGAAATATAATATACAATTTTAATATTCTTTTCTTTCTCAATTTTAATTCAATAAAATTAAAGTTACTTATTTAAATTTGAATTTATAGGGTAGAAAAAATCTAAATTGTCTTTTAAATCTTTGTTAATGGAGCAAACAAAATATACAATTTTAATTCAATAAAATTAAATTTCCTTATTTAAATTGGAGTTTATAGGATAAAAAAATATCAAATACCTTTTAAAACTTTACTGATAGAGGAAACTGATATACAATTTCAAGATTCTTCCCTTTCTCAATTTTTATTCAATAAAATGAAAGTTCCTTATATAAATTTGAATTTATAGGATAAAAAAAATCTCAATTTCCTTTTAAATCTTTACTAATGGAGTCTCAATTTTAGAAAAAATCTCAATTGTCTTTTAAATCTTTACTAATAAAGGAAACAAAATATAACTATTTATTTATTTTTTTAGAGCTCTTGAATTTTTATTTAATATAATTAAATTTCCTTATTTCAATTCAAATTTATAGGATATAGAAAATATCAACTGCCTTTTAAATTTTAACTAATAGAGGAAATATAATATACAATTTTAATATTCTTTCCTTTCTCAATTTTGATTCAATAAAATGAAAGTTCCTTATTTAAATTTGAATTTATATGATAGAAAAATCTCAATTGCCTTTTAAATCTTTGTTAATGGAGGAAACTAAATATACAATTTTAATTCAATAAAATTAAATTTTCTTATTTAAATTGGAATTTATAGGATAGAAAAATATGACATACCTTTTAAATATTTACTAATGGAGGAAACTGATATACAATTTTAAGATTCTTTCTTTTCTCAATTTTTATTCAATAAAATGAAAGTTACTTATATAAATTTGAATTTATAGAATAGAAAAAATCTCAATTTCCTTTTAAATCTTTAATAATGGAGGAAACAGAATATACGATTTTAATATTATTTCTTTTCTCAATTTTAATTCAATAAAATTAAAGTTTATTATTTAAATTTGAATTTATAGGATAGAAAAAATCTCAATTGTCTTTTAAATATTTGTTAATGGAGGAAACTAAATATACAATTTTAATATTTTTTCTATTAAAATCTTTAATAATGGAGGAAAGTAAATATACTATTTTAATATTCGATATCTTTATCTTTTTATCTTATCAATCTTTATATTCTTTCTCCTTTTATTTATCTTCTTCTTTATATATACTAGCTTAAAGGAGTGTTTTTAATAATTGTTATTTCAATATTCATATTTTCATATTTTATTATTTGTATTTATTAAAAAAATTAAGTAGACATGTTAAAATATGTCAACTTTTTTAATAATTAAAAGTATTAAAATAGTTTTAAACTATATAAGTAAGGTTTTAGTCGTGATATATTTGGACATCTTTATCCTTTATTAATATTCAACATCTTTATCTTTTTAGCTTATCAATTTTTATCTTATTTCTTATTTTATTTATCTTCTTCTTTTTATATATAAGGAAACTGAATATACAATTTTAATATTGTCCTTGATTAAAAAATATCTCATTTGTTTTTTCAAATCTTTCCTAATGAAGAAAACTGAATATACAATTTTAATATTTTTGCCTTTAAAATCTTGACTAATGGATATTCTCCTAAAAAAATTTCCCAAATTTTAAAATTGAAAAAGACTTTTACTAATATTTTCCTAAATTTCTCTTCGGCACCAATTTGAAACTTATTACAAAAGTTTACCTTAATTATTCAAGACTAACTTCTTCTCCAACAATCATTCATATATATATAAAAAAATTGACCATTGAAGATAAGTAAGTTAAACTTTCTATTGTACTTTTACATCGATTTGTTAGTTTAACTTTATGCCTTTTTAAACTTGAATTCGATAATATTTGATAATTGATACACATGAATTGTATTCTTTGATCATGTTCTTCCTTTTTTTTTTTTAGTATTATGTTGTATTATATGTGTAGGAGCTTGCAAGTGTCGATGAACGAAAAGTGTTTAGGATTATCAATAATTTTTATGTACGGTAAAGGATCTATACATGGACGACGATGTCATTAGAAAGTATATAAGATGTGATTATGTACGATAAAATATCTATGTTTGGAGGGTGATATCAAATTTACGAAACAACCAACTTTCACAATGAAAAATGAAATATAAACAAAATTACTTTTATTATAATTTATATAGTTAATAGTTAATTAGATAATACTTTCTATCAGAAAAAATAAGAACATAATACTGTAGAATCTTACCTTTAGAATCTTTACTAATGGAGAAAATTAAATATTCAATTTTAAAAATTTCTAATTTTTTTTATTTATAAATATAATTACTAACATAGGAAACTAAATATATTATATTAATATTCTTTTATATTTTATATTTAAGCCAAAGCTTAAATTTTTTAAAATTTTTAAAAAATATTCTTAAAATTTTATTTTTAATTTTCTCGAATTTTTGAATTATTAATATTAAATATTAGGAAATATCTCAATTGCGTTTTAAATCTTTATTAATGAAGGAAACAAAATATATTATTTTTATTTTCTTGCTTTTAAAATTTTTTACTAATGGAGAAAACTAAGTATATAACTTTAATTTTCAATTTTTTATTAAGAAACTAAATTAATCATTTTAGTATTCTCCTAAATTTTTTATTTAAGTCTAATTTTAAAAATTTGAAAATTAAATATCAATCAATATCATTATATACACACACATATCTTTTATTATATTATTATTTTACCATGTAAAGGATGATTTAAATTAAATTTTAAGATATAATAAAATTAATTAATAACTGATATAATTTATTTAGTAAATTAGTTTGTTATCTATTTTGATTAGTAACAACGAGAAAGCGTGTTATTGAGAGAAACAAGTTTAACGAGCTGAGCCGAGAGCGCATGTTATTGAGAGAAAACATGTTTAACATGATATAATTTTAGGGAAAACATTCCTTATTTACACTCAAATTTTTAGGAAAACCAATAAATATATAAAAGTCAATCCTATTTAAAATTTAATTAAACAAATATTACCTTTTTTCTCAACTAACTTAGATCCTATTTAAGTTTTTATCAATTTTTTTAGAGTTTCACTATTTTAATTCAATTAAATTTTTTAGCAAAGACAATAATATATAAAAGTCAATATTATTTAAAATTTAATTAAAAAAGATTAATTTTTTTCTCAGCTAAATTAAATTATATTTAAGTTTTAATCTATTTTTTTAGAGTTTCTCTATTTTAATTCAATAAAATTAAATTATCTTACTTAGATTTGAATTTATAGGAAAGACAATAAATATATAAAAATCATTTTTTAAGAATTTAATCTTCATTATAACGTTATATAACAATCATGTATACGATTTAATATTTATTAGATATTTATATTATAATTCTATTTAGAATTTAACCTTTATTATATCTTAAATTGCCAATAAAATCATGGCATACAGTTTTCCTCAGGTCACAAATTTGAGGATTTTATGATAACCTGTGTGCATTAATAAGATTGCATATTGATAATAACTGTTTGTATATTTTAATTTCTAAAAAGTTTTATTATGACGTCTAAGAATATTTAAGAAATTTGTAATTTTGTGATAATACAAATAGTACAAGTTTGAAGCGGTGGTTAGCACTTCAAGTTTTATTATTCCGTAATTTTAATATTTTTAATTTATATGTATTTAGTGCAATGCGCGTCGGCTCAAGAAAGTAGGACACAAAATCGACATATAAAGTTTACGGATATTTAAGAAAGAGTTTGATGCATTTTGGTGCCAAAGTTTGCACCGAGTTCCAAAATGGTGGCTAAAGTTTGAAAATTGCAAATCGATGGCCAAAGTTTTTACCAAGTTTCAAAATAGTGGCTATACTTTCAGATTTACAAATCGGTGGCCATACTTTATACCGTATTTCAAAAAGGTGACTGTGCTTTAATAATTCAACAAATAAACAAATGAAAAAAAAAACAAAAATATTATTGAAAAGTAATTAATTTAAAATTTTTTAAAAAATTATTGATTCAACAGGAACACCAAAAAAATTCATCCGAAGTTTAAAAAAAAGATCTTTGAGTCTAAATAATTTTGGAAAAATAGTTATAGTCAAATTTTCAAAAAGGTAAATATTTAAATTTTATTATTTCATATATTATCAGTATATTTTGTTATATGTATTTATGCAACGGCGTCGGCTCAAGAAACATGACACAAAATCGGCGTATAAAGTCTAGGAGATATAAAGATAATTTTTGTGATAATACGAAGAATGGCTGAAGAATTAAATGGTGGTTAATACTTAAATTTATATTACTGTATATTTTTAGTATTTGTTTTATATTTATTTAGAGTAACGGGTGTCGGCTCAAGAAAATATGATACAAAATCGACATAAAAATATGTTAGTAGTTTATTTTATTGTTTATGTATGTTATTTTGTAAAATATTGTGTTCACTATTTATATATACTAACTTATAGCCCGTACCATGTATGAGCTTTTTTTAATAAATTTTATTAATTAATTAAACAATTAAAATATATATTTAGATGTATTAATAAGTTATATATATTATTAACTATTGAAAGATTTCCCGTAAGGTATTAATGTGAGTGTATTAATGATCGAAAGATATTGTACAATTGGTATCTTTAGGTGTGTTTTGGAAAGGTAATATTGTTTAATAAAAAAGGTAACATGTTAATTTTAAAAGTTAACATTAATGATCGAATGATATAATATAATTAGTATTTTTAGATTTGTTAATAAAAGATAGTATATCTTAATTAAAAGGTAACATGTTTTTAATGACTGAAAAATAAAACATAATTAGTATTTTTAGGTGTGTTTATAAAAGATAGTGTTTTTTTAATTAAAAAGTAATATGTTTTGGTTAGAAAATGCAATATGTTATTATTCAAATTATTTATAAATTAAAATGACCGAAAACCAGAATACCAAAAAATCTGAAAACCAAAATTTTCAGTGAAATGGTTATTATATAATAGTATAAATTTTATATATATTTTTTTCTTAAATAGTTAATACTTAAAATTTTACAAAAAAATTATAGGACCGCTGCGAAGCGCGGCTTAGTCGACTAGTACTTATATAAAGGAGAAGACGAGGGCGGTGATGTGACACCTCTCAAATCGCTTCGATCTATACTTCTATAAATATAGTTTTCAAATTAGTTACCTAATTGAATCATTTTTTAAATGAGTGACTAATTTGATACATTTGAACCAAATAAGTGATGGCTTTGATAATTATCCCTTTCTTTAATACTATTTTTCAAGGAAGGAAGTTAAATATGTTATGTTATGTTAAAAATGGTTTGCTTGACTATCAAAAAACAAAATCTTCAAATGGAGAAAAATATTAAACTTACTCCACGAGTCCAATTTATTTACTAAATTTTATTTAATATCTTTTAATCGAGGAAAATAATAAAGAAGACGATTTGTGAGGTGCCAAACGATTTGAGTAGAAAATATCTAAATTGGATTTTAAATCTTTAGTAATGGAAATATTAATTAACTTATATTCTCCTAAACTTTCTTCTTAAGTCAAATTACTATCTTAATATTGTCCTAAAATTTATCTTTAAGTCAAATTACAATGTTGATATTTTTTTAAACTTTCTTTTGAACTTAAAGTTACCATTTTAATATTCTTCTTGAAGTTCTAAAATTTATCTTGAAATCATATTATCATCTTTACATTCTCCTAAAAAAGGTATTAGAAATTATGTTCTCATAATGTTTTTGTAAAAAAACCCACGTTTAATTTATCTATATGTTTTACATATACGTTAAAAATCATTTTTAAAATTTTTTTACCTTCTAATTATGTAGAAGATAAAACTTACAGAAAATACAAGTTTCTATATAATAAAATAAAATAGAGGAGCCTTATTTTCTTTTCATTTCTTTTCTCTACCTATATTTTAAACAATAAAAATTAGAATTTTGAAAAAGATTTGAATTAAATTTTATGATATACTAAAATTGATTAATAGATGATGTAATTGAATAAGTAATTAGTTTGTTTTATGTTCAAATTGGTAACAACGAGAAAGCGGGACAGTGGGAGGAACCATGTTTAACGAGAGAGCGATTAATTAGGAGGAGCATATTATATGCTAGAATTTAATATTTATGTATTATATATTTTTAAATAGAAGTAGCAATATAAAGTTTTAGAAAAACAAAGTGATTAATATACTAATATTTGATATAATATTAAAATAATGAAATATATTAAACAACTGCCCTTTTCTATAATTATTCAAAATTTCGGTAATGAACAACACTAAACGGAGAATTTAAAAGAAACCTTAATTTCATGTTTTAAATATAATTTTGTTTAAAAACATATTTTTTAGAATGTTTTTAGAAAAATTTGGAGAAATTATTATAAAGCCGCTGCGAATCGCGGTTTAGTAAACTAGATAAAAGGTAATACAATTAAAAAAAGATATTATAATAGTAAGAGTCATTCTTAGAAAAAAAAAATAAAAAAAGATAGACGTTGATAAACAATCACCATTACAAACACAAATATAAAAGGTAATACAATTAGAAAAAAAAATCCTGAGATTATCTTAGGAAATTTACAGGTATACATACAATTGATTCAATATTTTCATATATACAATAATCTGAATATTTTATTTGATTACCTCAGATAAATAATATCCTTAGATAATCTCGGAAACATTATTATCTAAAATTAAAACCAACAAAAGACTTTCTCAATGTCACAAACTCAAGATAAATAGAGACAACAAAAAAGAGCTAAGAGAAAAAGAGAGTACATAAATACAAACAAAAGAAAACAAACAGAAACACTTCCAAACGAATATTGTCGCATATATTTATTTATTTTAATCATCATTCAATTTGAAATTTCCTGACATAACAAATAAACAATTATAACATTATTTAAATTATTTAACACTGAATATTTTATAAATTGATCATTAAAATTAATCAATAATCTCTTTTCCATATACCATATTCTAAAATCAATAAACAATACAAACATATGTTAAAATAGAACATAAATCAAGTATTCAACTAATATGGCGTCACTTTTCTATATATCCTATATTTAGAGCTTGTGCATCTTTGATATTTAAATTAAAACGATACCTTGTACTCGGATTAACTGAACGACCGGGCTCCCTCCATGACTTCTCTCTCACTGCATTATTGTAATATCCCGTAATTTTTAGATTAATAATAATGAAATTTTTTGATAAAGAATAGGATTTAAAATTAAATTAGACTAATGGGCCTAAAGTTTGGATCAGATTTGGATACAGTTAAGTTGTAGGTCTGGAGTTAGGGTTTTGTATCGTTATATAAACATCATATTCTCTTTCTTCGTTTTTATTGTCAAAATTCGTAGGTCTTTGTCTCTAGAAATCAGATGTCTTGTCAAATTCGTAGAATATTCATCGTAAGTCAGAATTTGATGATTCTGGACTTTTCAGAAAGCTATTTCAATTTCCTACAACTTTTGTTTCACAGTGTTTTTCCATATTATGCTCTGAACTGTTCTTAAAATCACAAAACACAAACAGATTTTGTTTTTCAGTTTCTGTTCAAATTCAGCGGACGTTTTATTTAATTCCCGATTCGTTATAAGTCCGATTCTGATGAGTCATATCTTTTTAGAAAGGTCTTTTCGTTTTCTACGACTTTCGTCCTTTGAGTTTTTCATGAAAACGTCGTTTAGAGGATGTAAAAGGCTAAATACAGGTCTGGTCAGAATTGGATATATGATCTAGGATGCGTTGAGGTAAGTTTCCGATTGTTCTTTCTAGTGTTTTTCGAAACTATGTGTTGTGGGTGTATTTTGATTATATAAACTTGGGCTTAGTGATGATAAACTTTGAACATATATGTGTTATTGTATCTATGTGGTGTCTATACGATAATTTTGGGATTCTGATTTGTGCCATGGTTTGTGAAAATATCGAATAAGAATAAGGACCGAGTCACCGGGTTATAGTGACAGTTTTCTGAAAATTTAGGACCGTTATCACCGGGTTGTAGTGGTCGTGGCATGAATTGTGAGTTTCGAGTTATTGTTGTTATGTGGTGGTATTGTATGTATCGAATAGGAATAAGAATATGTGTATCGAAATTATGTATCGTATAATGTTATTGTATCGTATCGAATGTCGTATTATCTTGTATGTATACATGTTATTTGCCCGACTAGTTGGATCGATTGGTTTCTTGCTGGGCTGTATGGCTCATTCCTTACAATTTTCAGGTTCGAGTTAAGATCGAGTTGGATAGCATTGGAGTTTGGATGAGCTTAGTTTTGGAGCAGTTTATCTTTTAGATCATTGTTAGCTACGCTTTTGTAATAGTTATCTTTGTACTAGATTTTTGGTTAATAAAATGAGTTTTATTTCAGTTTTGATTTAGAATTAATAGTCCGAAAAGTCGGGCTGTTACAGTTGGTATCAGAGCAGGCTGTCCTTCGGAGTGTGTTAGGTATGGGACTAATACATTCTCTAGGGTGCGATCTTGTGTACGATAGTTTAAGTTTGACTTGTAGGAGATTAGTGGAATATATGTGTCATGAGTTTTTGGAGTATAGGATTGTTGTGAATTTTGGGACCAAATTCTTTTTAAGGAGGGTAGTATGTAATATCCCGTAATTTTTAGATTAATAATAATGAAATTTTTTGATAAAGAATAGGATTTAAAATTAAATTAGACTAATGGGCCTAAAGTTTGGATCAGATTTGGATACAGTTAAGTTGTAGGTCTGGAGTTAGGGTTTTGTATCGTTATATAAACATCATATTCTCTTTCTTCGTTTTTATTGTCAAAATTCGTAGGTCTTTGTCTCTAGAAATCAGATGTCTTGTCAAATTCGTAGAATATTCATCGTAAGTCAGAATTTGATGATTCTGGACTTTTCAGAAAGCTATTTCAATTTCCTACAACTTTTGTTTCACAGTGTTTTTCCATATTATGCTCTGAACTGTTCTTAAAATCACAAAACACAAACAGATTTTGTTTTTCAGTTTCTGTTCAAATTCAGCGGACGTTTTATTTAATTCCCGATTCGTTATAAGTCCGATTCTGATGAGTCATATCTTTTTAGAAAGGTCTTTTCGTTTTCTACGACTTTCGTCCTTTGAGTTTTTCATGAAAACGTCGTTTAGAGGATGTAAAAGGCTAAATACAGGTCTGGTCAGAATTGGATATATGATCTAGGATGCGTTGAGGTAAGTTTCCGATTGTTCTTTCTAGTGTTTTTCGAAACTATGTGTTGTGGGTGTATTTTGATTATATAAACTTGGGCTTAGTGATGATATACTTTGAACATATATGTGTTATTGTATCTATGTGGTGTCTATACGATAATTTTGGGATTCTGATTTGTGCCATGGTTTGTGAAAATATCGAATAAGAATAAGGACCGAGTCACCGGGTTATAGTGACAGTTTTCTGAAAATTTAGGACCGTTATCACCGGGTTGTAGTGGTCGTGGCATGAATTGTGAGTTTCGAGTTATTGTTGTTATGTGGTGGTATTGTATGTATCGAATAGGAATAAGAATATGTGTATCGAAATTATGTATCGTATAATGTTATTGTATCGTATCGAATGTCGTATTATCTTGTATGTATACATGTTATTTGCCCGACTAGTTGGATCGATTGGTTTCTTGCTGGGCTGTATGGCTCATTCCTTACAATTTTCAGGTTCGAGTTAAGATCGAGTTGGATAGCATTGGAGTTTGGATGAGCTTAGTTTTGGAGCAGTTTATCTTTTAGATCATTGTTAGCTACGCTTTTGTAATAGTTATCTTTGTACTAGATTTTTGGTTAATAAAATGAGTTTTATTTCAGTTTTGATTTAGAATTAATAGTCCGAAAAGTCGGGCTGTTACAATTATATATACAGATGTATGTAGTGGTATGTATGAATAACAGAAAAACTACCAAACATGTCACTAACAACTTACAATCTTGGAGAACTATTTAAGCAAAGATAAACCAAACATGTCACTAACATAGATATTAATATTAGATCAAAACAAAAACAGCACAAACATACATGAAAAGAAATATATTTTTTGACTTTGCAACTTTAAAATTTATATAGGGGTGTAGATATTTATTTTCCTTCGTTAGTAAATATCTTAAAGACAAGAATACTTATATTTAGTTTCCTCTTTTAGTAAAGATTTGGAAGGCAATTGAGATATTGTCTAACAAAAAAATTTAGGAAAATATTAAAATTGTATATTTAGTTTCCTCCATTAATAAATATTTGAAAGCCAATTGATATATTTTAGTTTCCTCCATTAGTGAATATTTTAAAGGCAATTGAGATATTTTTGTATTTTTTATATTAATAATTCAAAAAATTGAGAAAAATAGAAAAATAGATCGAAGTGATTTGAGAGCCACCACCTCACATCCCTCGCCTTCTCCTTTATATAAGTACTAGTCGACTAAGCCGCGTTTCGCGGCGGCCCTATAACATTTTTTTTGTAAAATTTCATATTTTAACTATTTAAGAAAAACATCGAGAACTATATATATATATATATAATAAAAATATTATTAAATAATAATATTATCAATTTATAACGAATTACCTTTTTCAGCTAAAACACAATACTTTTCCTATTTTCCTAACAAAATCCTCCTGTTCTTCAATAATTTCACGGACAATTAGCTTTTTCAACTAAAACTTGTTCGTATTTATAACCAGTTACCATTTTCCGCTACTTTTTCTATTTTTCTAACAAAATCCTCTCGTTCTCCAAAAATGTTATGAGCAATTACGCTTTTCAATTAAAACACGTTACGTTTTTTATTTTCCCCCACTAAAACCTATCCTTTTCCAAAAATATAACGACAACCCTTACTTATTTATTTTTAAAATATTTTAATGCATTAAAAGTTTAAATATTTTAACATGCCTACTATATCACGGGCAATTACGTTTTATAGTTAAAACATGTTGCCTTTTCAATTTTTCATTAATAAAAGCCCTCATTTTCAAAAAATATCACCGAAAGTCATTACTTATTTATTTTAAAATATATTTTAATTTTTTTAATTATTTAAATAAGTTTATCTATTTTAGCATATCTACTTTATTTTTTTAACAAATACAATTAATAAAAATCTTAAAACATAACTAAAAAATAAAAATTATTAAAAACAATCTGTGTATCGCATGGGTTTTAAGCTACTATTCATAAACAAAAAAATTGATAAAAAAAAATATACTTGTGTATGTTCCGTGCTAACAAAACCCCAATTAGAAAAAAAATTAAAATATTTAAACAGTTATCATGAATGCACAAAAATATGCTTATATACATATAATTATTTGACTTGTCGAGAAAAGTTTTGAGAATTTAAATTAATTAAGAAATTTTCTATTTTACGATATTTAAAATTTAAAATCCTAAAAAGTTAGTACAATAGATTGGAGAGATTTTGGAGTGCCATATAAACGGGAGGTGATTCTCCTTTGTAATATTATCGACTAAGCCGCGATTCGCGATATTCTTTCAGTATTAATTTTGTAATTATCAATATGAAATATTTAAAAATATTGACAGAAAATTATATAATTTTATATAAAATAAAATAGTGAACATAATATTATAAAAAGTAAACATATGTAAACGATAAAATATAATATTTAAATATCTTTTTAATACCGATTTTGTGACACATTTTATTAGGCCGACACCCATTTACAAAATATATATAGATAAAAAAAATAATAACGATAAGTAATTCTGAAATTTAAGAACTAACCACTATTTTCAATTTCATTTATATTATTACAAAAAATACTAAAATCTCGAATATCATCAAATGTAATAATAAAAAGTTAAAATATAGACATGTATATCATGATTATATAAAGGGCCTTATCTTAAAAATTTTGTGAAGTGTTTTCCAAAACATAAAAACAACCGTTGTAATATTAAATGGATACAGAGAATTTATCTCTAAAAAATATCTCTACCTAAGCATTTTAAAATTCAATATTTTAAAATTTCTCTACCTAAAATTTAAGTATTAGAACCAGATTTTATTACTTAGTATTCGTTTATTGAGCACAATATAATAAAAAAAATAAACGATTAAATTTATTTAAAAATTTATAATGATTAAAAAATTATTAAAAAATAATTATAAAAGTATTAAAAGTAACCCATGCATTGCACGGGATATTAAAATTAATGAAATAATGAAAATATTTAAAAGTAATTGTGCTTTGCACGGGTTATAAGCTAGTATTCATAATGGGGAAGAGTTTATAAAATTTTAATTAAATAATATATAGAAATAAACTATATATTAATGGGTTATATTTTTTTTTTCAAAATATTTATTTAATAAACATGTATATTAATAAATATTATTTAATTTTACTTTTAATATTATATTATATTAATATTACATTAATATATTAAATCCTTATATATAATAAGCGTAACAGAGATCTTATCCAAAACTTTGGTTGGTCCTCAATACCGGCAAAACAATCTCAATCGTTGGATATTTTTTAAAAATAAACGATCAAGATTATATCATATAAAGATTAAATTATTATATATAACGGATATAAGTCAAAATTGGAAGTATTAGCATTAGAATTGGATTTTAAATAATTACAACTATTATATATCAAAATAATAAGGATCGTTAGATTTTAAAATAAATAGATGAGAATCGTTTGATCGAACATGAAAAAGTGTATTTGGTTTTTAGTTAAATTATATTAAAATACTAAAAAATATATCTTGATAATTTAAATCAAATACATGAAATTTTTTTAAATCGAATAGAATTCTCAAAGTAAAATTTTGCCACTTTCTTCGATCTTTAGTTTTGATATTGTTTTAATTGTAAAAAAAATTGTTAAACCATCATTAAATTAAAGATTATTTTGTTAGATGTTAAAATAGATAGATGAAAACCGTCGATGTAATATTAAAAATTGTATTTGGTTGTTCGTAAAACTATTTTCAAATACAACAAAGATTATTTTGATAATACGTTCAATACGAGTTCTTAATGTACAAATTCGTCACTTTTTTTTCTCTTTAATTTCAAGGTATTTACAATTGGGGAAATTTTTTAAACCGTCACTAAATTAAATATTATTTTGTGAGCTTCGCGTGTGCGTAAAACATTCAAATCTGATTTTTTTAGAAATCAAGATACAATAAAAATAGTTAATTGAGCATATTAAATCAAATAAATAAAATCCAAAAATTAATAACACAAAAATATTAAAAAGATATAAATTAATATAATTATAGATATTAAAAAAAGCCGTGCGTTGCATAAGATATTATCCAAGACTTTGGTTTATGTACCGTCAAACCAATAAGGATCATTGATTTTTGAAATTTATAAATAAAAACCATCAGATCTAATATTAAAAAGTGTTTTTGATTGTTATTAGAATTAAATTCAAATACTAAAAACTAAATTTTAATAATATAAACAAAAAATGAGTAGATTTCTAAGTTGAATAGAATTATCAATATAAAAATTTATAACTTCATCTTCTATTCGGGATCCTGCAGGGTAATTTTAGTTAAATAATAATAACTAAATTATCATTAAATTAAAATAATTTCATTAATTAATATAATTATAAATTGTAAAAAACAACCGTGCGTTGCACGAGTTCTAAGCTAGTATATATTAATGACCGATTAATATATATTTATTACTGGGTTATTCATATTTATTAATTAAAAATATTAGCTAGTATTCTTAATTGGTAAATTTTAAATTTGTCAAATTCAGAATGGATACAATTCTCGTCTATTTCACGTCATTACATGAACAAACTGGTCAAAGGGACTTCATCAGATCTATACTTTTCCTATACAAAATACAAACATATATATTGAATACTTGAATGATCTAATAGAAGTTTCACGTTAGAGCGAAATACATATACGGATTAAAATTTATAATCAAAACAAAACTATATAATCCCATTAACTCCTTATATATAATAAGCGTAAGGGAGATCTTATCCAAAACTTTGGTCGGTCACTGTACTACCAAAAGTATATGATCCGTTGGATTATAAAACTATAAATATTCAAATAGATGAGGACCGTTAGATATAATATTAAAAATTGTATTTGATTAATAATAGGATAGTATTTAAATACTAAAAGGTGTATTTTGATAATTTAAACCAATTATAAATAGGTTTTCTATATTGAATAGAAATCTTTATGTAAAAAATCGTAATTATCTTTTCTCTTTAGTTTATGGATAGTTCCAGTTAGATAATAATTATTAAACCATCATTAAATTAAAGATAATTTTGTTAGCTTCGCGTGGGCTGTAAAATTGTTAAAATCTGTTGTCTAAAACTCAAGATAGAGCCCAAACAGTAAAGTGATTATCTAAATTTTAATAATTTTTTTTAATTTAAACCAATTATAAATAGGTTTTCTATATTGAATAGAAATCTTTATGTAAAAAATCGTAATTATCTTTTCTCTTTAGTTTATGGATAATTTCAGTTAGATAATAATTATTAAACCATCATTAAATTAAAGATAATTTTGTTAGCTTCGCGTGGGCTGTAAAATTGTTAAAATCTGTTGTCTAAAACTCAAGATAGAGCCCAAACAGTAAAGTGATTATCTAAATTTTAAGAATTTTTTTTATTATTGTAGCACCAATTTAATTTTTTTCCTAATTCTTTTAAATTTATAAATTCTATGTTTATTTCAATAAAATATTAAAATCAATTTAAGAAAAAATTAAAATCGATCTGGTCCGTGTACGACCACTATACGATCAAATTAATTATTACAGTTAGATCTTAAATAGATCGATGAGAATTGTTAGATCTAATATTAAAAAGTGTATCTGATTAATAATAAAATTATATTTAAATACTAAAAAGTGTATTTTGATAATTTAAAATTTTTCTATGTAAAAATTCTTAAATATCTTTTCTCTTTAATTTATGTATAGTTCGAGCTAGATAATAATTGTTAAACCAAATATCAGATAACAATTCATATCGATTACAATATTAAAATTATCAATATAATGCTCATGTATATCATATAACAATGATACATGTGGACCCTGCGTTATAAGAGACTTAGGAGAATTCATGTACATGAATACATTTAAACATTTTTTTTCTGAAGGAACATAACAATTTGATTAATCCAAATTATAATTATATTATTTTACATATAACAAACATAAAAGGATAATATCAAAATATTATTAAAATATTGAGGGTTTCATATTCATAAACAATAATTTTGAATATAATACTTAAACATCTTTTCTTTTCGGTTTATGGGTAGGTCAAGTTAGATAATAATTATTAAATCATCATTAAATTAAAGATAATTTCGTTAGTTTCACATGGGTTGTAAAATCGTCAAAATTCAATTTCTAAAACTCAGGATAGAACCCAAATAGTAAAGTAAGTATCTAAATTTTAATAAATATTTTTTTATAATTGTAGCACCAATTTATTTATTTTTTCACTAATTCTTTTAAATATAGAAATTTTATCTTTCTTTCAATAAAGTATTAAAATAAATTAAGAACAAATTCAAATCGATAAAGACTATAATAATATGAGAATAAAATTTTATATAATCATAACATACTTTTTATTTTGTTTGATAATTTTAAAGTAATAATGTATTTTAAAATTTTATATACACTATAAATAAAACTGAAACATTAAAAATAAAAGCAGTTAGTAAGATACTTATATCAGTATGTACTTGATATCCTTATTATATTAAACTCTTTTATATAATAAGTATAATAGGGATTTATCCAAAATTTTGATCGTGACAACCAAATAAGAACTATTAGATATTAACTAGATAAATGAAAATCGTTTGATCAAATATTAAAAAAGTGTATTTTATTTATAATAGGATTATATTTAAATTCTAAAAAGTGTATTTTGATAATTTAAACCAAATATACCAAATATAAATAAGTTTTCTATATTGAATAGAATTCTCCATGTAAAAAATTCGTGACTTTCTTTTCTCATGGACAATTCCAGTTAGATAAAAATTGTTAAACCATCTTTTAATTAAAAATAATTTAATTATGGTGTAAAATCGTCAAAATCTGATTTTTAAAACACAAGATAAAGCCCAAATCAGTAAAGTGAGTATTTAAATTCTAATAATGATTATTATGTCATCATTATTTTAACGCCAATTTAATTACTTTTTTCTAACTATTTTAAATCTAGAAATCTATGTTCAAAAATTAAAATCAATCTAAGAAAAATTCAAATCAACAAAGAATATAATAATACGAGGATAAAATTTTATAAAATTGTGCATATTTTTTATCCTATTTTATTAAGATATAGATCATAACTAATCAAATATAATTTATTATTAAATAATAAATTATACGCAAATGGTGATTTTGTTTTATAAACACTCATAGAGACCTAATTTCATTGTTAGGAGTACTATATTCATATTTAAAAAAACCGTATTTTGAAATTGTAGACTCAGCTACAGATTAACAGACCTAACTTTTTTAACCTATATACATTGTAAATTATTAAATTCGAAACTTTAAAAGTTTGTTAATAAATTAGTATAGTACTTTTCTGAAAAATCGTACTTTACAAAAAATATTATCAAATAACCTATGTCTGAAAGAGAAAAAATGAAAAAAATTCTTTTTATTCAAAAAAAACCCTGTAAATTTTAATATGTTGTTGGTAGATTCAAATCTTAGATCATTCTACATGATAATTTTACTGTTATATGTAACGTTTCTCAACAATTTAATTTGAAAGATCCAACGATTATGGATTGAGTGATCAAACAAAACGACCACACTTATAAGAAAACTTTCATTATTTAGTCTTTAATATAATAACATAGATATTTACGGGATATACTATAAAAAAAATGAATTTTATACAGAATTTTGATCGTCACGGTGTACTACTTTAAAAGAAGAACTATTACAAAAAAAATATATTTTAATTGATAATTTATTTTCTCAAAAGTTCAAAGTTCCCGCATCATTAACATATTACAAAAAAGAGTATATTATATTTTAGCAATAAATATTTAAAAAAATTAAAAATTAAAAAATTTATAAATATTAAGAAAAATTAATGATGTTATCATGATAGTTTGGTCCTAAATACCGCCAAAACATTCTCAACCGTTAGATCCAATACTTTTAAAAATAGATGATCAAGATTATATCATATAAAAAGAAATTATTATCTAAAAATTATATAAGTTAAAAGATATTATATTAGGATTGGATTTTCCAAAAAGTTAAAACATAAAAATAGTTGTAATTAAATAAGGAAACACATTTATAACCAAAATAATAAAAATCGTTTAATCTTAAATAGATAGGTGAAAACCGTTAGATTTAACATTAAAACATGTATTTGGTTAATAAAGGTTATTCTAATAATCTAAACTACATATAAGTTAAGTAGATTTCCTAAATCGAATAGAATTCTCAATATTAAATTTCGTCACTTTATTCTCTTTTTAGTTTTATAATAGTTTTTAATTGAAAAAAAAACTATTAAACCACAACTAAATTAAAGATTATTTTGTGAATTTCATGTGAACCGTAAAATTGGCCAAATCTAACTTTTATAACTCAATATAAACAAATATTAAATTGAGCATGTAAAATGTAATAAATATCAAATTTTTAACTATAATTTTTTTTGGCTAAATCTTTTTTAACAATAATTTAATCATGTAAACTAATAACTTTTAAATATTAAAATATTCATAAATAAATATAATTATAAATATTAAAAAAACAATCGTGTGTTGCATCGTAATAAAAATATAATTATAAACAGAATAATTATAAATAAAATTTAAGTAACCGTGCATCGCACGGGCTATAAGCTAGTAATAAAAACACAACCTAACCAGTATGCATATTATGGTCACGTCAGTCTTTGTCTTTGGTAGTCCACCCCTGCTGCCTCGTATTATTTCTCATTGTGTTCTTATTTTAGAACCTTTGTCGCCCATTATTTTTTTAAGAATAATATCCCTTATAAGGTGCATATCAGTTTAAAAGAAGATAGTAAATAATAAAGTAAATAAATAACAATAAAGATTTTATAATTGTTTCTTTTATAAAATTTACAAAAATTTCGATTTTCTTTTCTAAAAAATAGGACCTAAAAAAGGAAAGTTTTAATTTAAGTTTTTTAAATTTAGAAGCTCTGGAAAATTAGATAAATATGATTCGAGCGATTCTAGAGCTCCCGGGGGTTTTCCTTTATATATATAAAAGATATTGATTTTAAATATAAATAAAAAAATTAAATATTAAAATTTTCAGTTAAAGTTTTACAAATATTTATTAAAAATATGTATTTACATCATATTTACAAATAATATTATAAAATAATGTATAAACATATAATAGATATTAATTTATCTAATGTAAATATTAATATATTAATATATCTAATATAAATATAAATATTAATATATAAATATATATTTATTTATTTTGTGTACTTCGTGTCGTATCATGTAACCAAAGAATGAACACAAAACTGATACTAAATCTAGATCATGTTCTTTCGTGCCGTATACTGAAAATGCAAACACAAAAACTAAAATTTCATGTCATATTTTTGTGTCTGTGTCATAAATTATCGGATCTACTTATAATACTAAAGGTTTTGCTTCCCAAGACTCAAGAGTCGCTGCAATAATGTGTTCCCATGTTCCTTTGGTGAAAATATAAATCTGGGGTAAAAAATAGTAGGCATCTTGTCTATACAAATTATGAAATATCGAAAACATGTAAAAGGAAATCATTAAAACATAACATCTTTAAGACTTTTGGTCTAAACTACTACAGTTAAACCTCTTTAAAGTAATACCCTTGGGACCGGGGAAAAATATTACTTTACCGAATTTATTACTTTATCGATATAATAATATTTTATTACTTTATCGATAAAGTAATATTTTATTACTTTATCGAATTTTTATGTTTACGCATTACAATACATTATGTTTAAAAACAAGAATCAATCGCATGCAATGTATTTTGAATGCTATTAGTATTGCTAACATGGCTTGGAATATTGATGTGAAAACAACCACAATTGCAAATTGTTTTCGGCATTGCAAGATTCGTTTAGAAGAAAATGATGAACATGAATTTGGTGAAATAAATGAAGGTATCGAAGGATTAAATGAAGCTATCTCTAATTTACGATATAGAAATGTGATGAATGTTGAACATCTCTTAAATTATCCAAGCGAGAATGATGCGGTTATGGAATCACCTACGGATGAAGAAATCATTAAGTCGGTAATGAACATTGATAAAGGAATTGATCCTGAACCGGACGATAGCAATGTCATCCCAAGCGTGTCATCAAAGGAAGCATTTTAAGCAATCAACACTTTGAACAATTACTTGTTACAACACGAGCAAAACATACCATGAGTTATTTATGCTTTACATAAAGTCAAGGATGAGGTTAATTTTGGCTTTGGTGGAAAGAAGAAACAAGCTACTACTATATATTCATATTTTAAAAAGAATTAAATTTTGTAACTCATATACATTATATATATATATATATATATATATATATATATATATATATATATATAATTTTGGAATTATTACTTTACATATTAGTTGGGCCCTTAACGACTTTCTAATTTTTTATTATCTTATGCTTTTAGCGAGAATATTACTTTACAACATTGGCCCAAGTTGGGACCGACGAAATTTATTACTTAAGCGAGGTTATTACTTTATCGGATATTACTTAATCGAGGTTTAACTGTAGTATAATCAAATTTATTATATGACTTTTTAGGCTTCTTAGTCAAATAAACTGAGAGTCTGTTTGTCTCCGATTTAAAGCCGGAGCCTAAATTAATTTTTTTACTTTAAATTGAAAAATTTATGTTTGTATAATAAGTTAGAAAATGAGTTAAAGTTAAAAAAATAATTTAAAATCAGAAGTTGGTTGGAAGTAATTTTTTGAATGAATTATTTTTCCTTTTTAATTTTATTTGATAAAAGTTAATATCATCATTCAAATGTATTATTTATCGAACTTATTTTTTTATTACATTTTTAATAACTCATAAGTTAATTATAATCCAAAATCACCCAAACAGATATTAATTTAAAATTCTCACTTTTAACTTATTATTTTAAGCAATTTTAAGTCATAAACAATAATTTTAAGTTTACTCCAACCGGCTCTTAAGCATTGCTCCTGAGTTTTATCAACGGAAAAAAGTAAATGATGAGAGAGTAAAGTATTTTCATTCCATTTTTGGGATGAAAGTTTTGGAGTAAAAATGAGCTCAATTTGTATCAATTTTCACTTAATTTCTTCTCAATTAAAAAAAATGAGTGAAAGTCAAATTTACTTATATTTTATTCTCTTCTTTTTAAAACTCTAGAACAAGGTGTTAATAGTAAACATTTGTACTAAATAAATTATGTTGCTCTTTATTTGATAAAAGACTATATCAATTTCATTCATTTGCAATTCCGACACAATTCAATGTTATACAAATAATTGCTTATATATGAACTAAAAAGGCAAAACAAAGAAAAATTCATAAAAGTTGCAAATGACAAAAAGAGGTCATGTAAAGAAACATGAAACATCCATAAAAATCACCGGATAAGGACTTCACCCGAAAATGATATGGCATTGGCACATATATGCATGCAATTCATCTTTCCCGTGCCACTTAATTTAGATTCAATGAATTAATGACTTGATCTGCTTGGAGACAAAATAGCTCGACAGTGCCCAGCTATTCCGATCTCTCTAGATTAACTAGAGCCGCACGAATTTTTAATATTAGACGCACTTATCACACATGATTAATTATCACTATTCAAATTTGAAAATTAGCTTCGTTTTCCAAGTATTAAGTAAAAACATCTTTTTAATTAATCTTTTCATACTTAATTTCTACTAGCTTGTAACCCGTGCCAAGCACGAGCCGAATATGAGTCGATATTAAAATATTAGTATTAATAAATTATTAATAAATATGATTTAAAAATGTATTTCTCGAGAATTGAATGATAAAAATATATAATAAATAAATCTATACTATATTATTAAAGACGAAACATTAAAAGTTTTGGTCGGTCGGTCGGTCGGTCGGTATTTGGGCCGATTCACGGGCCTATCTATAATCAATTTATTAATAACCAATTACCTTTTTTCACTACATTACCTATTTTATATTATTTTTTTAAAACCAAACAACTCATCTTCTAAAAATAAAACGGACAACATATATATAATATGGTAATATTATAACTGATTACGTTTTTCAGCTAAAACACATTATTTTTATATTTTTTACCTAAAACAACTCATCTTATAAATAGGACACATATATGGAAACCAGTTATTGATAACCAATTACCTTTTTCAGCTAAAACATATTACCTATTTCATATATCTATTTAACTAAAACAAATCATATTCTAAAAATAAGACGGGCAGTATATATATAAAATGGTAATATTATTATATATTTATAACCGACAGCTAAAACACATTATGTGTTTTATATTTTCTAACTAAAACAACTTATCTTCTAAATATAATACATGCAAAATAAATATACAATGGTAATATTGTTTTATATAAATATTAATAAATAACAAGTTATTCTTTTCAGCTAAAACAAATTACCTCTTTTATATTTTCTAACTTAAACAACTAATTTTCTAAAAGTAATGCAGGCGTATATATAAAAAAATTAATATAATTTTATATAATTTATAATAAGTAACTAATTGTATTTTTAAGGATATTACCTGTTTATATTTTTTAACTGAAACAACTAATGTTCAAATTAAAAATAACACGGGCAAAAGATAGATATATTGGTAATATTGTTATATTAAACTTATGAAATTCATGTTTATTATAATTTTTTTAACATTCAATTTAAACGAGATAATTAATGAAAATAAAAGTAACAGTATATTCAAATAAACTCGGTATATTGAACATGCACATATTTTGATATTTGCACTTGAATCCCTTTTTAGATTTTTAAGAGTAAAAAAATACGAATCATTAAATATGTTATTTTAAAATATTTTATATTTTAATATCTAAAATACTACTATTGATTACGTCAATAATATATTAAATTTAAATATTATATTGTTAGATTTATAAATCCAATATATATATATATATTAAAATTTTATCAAATTATATATAATAATTAAAATCTAAATAAAAAATAAGAAAATATTAAAGAAGACCGTGCATCGCACGGGATATAAGCTAGTAACTATTTAATTATGTAGTTATAAACAATCGGACTGTGCATAAAACTAAAGAAATTAAAGTAAATAAATAAATCTTGTATGATTACATAACTACAAAGAATCTAACGCTCGATGAAACTATTGAATTTAAAGTAAATAAATAAATCTTGTATAATTATGTAGTTGTAAGGAATCGAACCCTGGATAAACTAAATAATTTAAAGTAAATAAATCTTGTATAATTATGTAGTTGCGAGGAATCGAACCCGGGTTAAGTGATAATCAAATTTAGTGATAACCAAATTTGGTACTTTGGTACTTTAGTACCGCGCGCCATATTCACATTGTTTTGCTTATTAATAAAGAGTATATAGATTTTGTGCTTAGTTATTCGAAAAAGTTTAATCCTGGGAAATTTTTTTTATACAAATGTACTATCAAATGACGTTACGTCAATCATATGGCACAATTAAATTATAAGTAACCAAAATGTAACACATTACATTTGACATCGAATTTTGAAAACTAATTCAACACTTCATAATATTATGTCCTACCTAATATTATTCGAGAGAGACAAACATATAAGTACAAAAAACGCAGATTAGTCATGGGTCATGGCCATCGATTACTTTTGACTTAAAAGTATGTTTAACATGTTAGTAGTTACTATTAGATTTATTGATTACTAGTTGATAAAATCGCGCTTCGCGGTGGTGTTATAAACTTTTCTTTGGTCATTACTCATTCCTCCTTAATAAGTCAGCCGTCCTCCGGTTAAATATGTTTCTCATGTTAAGATCGAAATTCTAATTTTAACATATTGAATATTTGTCTTATATATTAATTTTCATGTTAATATACTCATTTATAATGAGCCGCTCTTTTATTGATAAAACACTTTGTCTATAATTTCGCAGTCCTATTTTACTTCTAATTGAATTTTTAACAATGTCTTACAAACACATATTCTACTTCTAATAGAACTTTGCATTACTTATAAATTCGAACTCTTCTACTCTTTTAATTCGAACACCTACTCTACTTAGTATTAACAATGTATTACAAACACCTATTCTACTTCCGATAGTAATGCAAATGTCTTACAAACACCTAATCTACTTCTGATAGAACTTTGCATTACTTATAAATTCGAACTCTTCTACTCTATAAATTCGAACGCCTATTCTACTTAGTATTAACAATGTCTTACAAACACATATTCTACTTCCGATAGAACTTTGCATTATTTATAAATTCGAACTCTTCTACTCTATAAATTTGAACTCCTATTTTACATATATAAAGGAGGATACGCGGATGTGAGGTGGCGTCTCTAAGATCGTCTCAATCTATTTTTCTAATTTTTCTATAGGTTTACAATTTTAAATACTAATAAATCAAAAAATATTTTTTAGCATATTAGAAGTAGAATAGGTATTCGAAGTTATAGAGGAGAAGAGTTCGAATTTATAGAGAAGACATATAAATAAAGTTCTATTTGAAGTAGATTAGATGTTCGAATTTATAAAGGAGAATAGTTCGAATTTATAGGTAAGTCATAAAATTAGAAGTTCTATTAAAAGTAGAATAGATGTTCGAATTTATAGAGGAGAAGAGTTCGAATTTATAAAAAATACATACAATTAAAAGTTTTATTAGAAGTAGAATAAGTGTTTGTAGATATAATTAAAAGTTCTATTCGAAGTAGAATAAGTATGCGAATTTATATAGGAGAAGAATTCGAATTATAGGAAAAATATATAGTTAAAAGTTATATTGGAAGTAAAATAGGATTGTTAATTTATATAGGTGTTTTTTCAACGAAAAAGTGGTTTATTAGAAAGGAGTATGTTAACATAAAAATTAATATATTATGGAGTAACGAGTAATTTTTGTAATTTAATTGATAGATGTATTTTTTCCAACGAGAGAGTGACTCATTAGAAAAAGGAGTATGTTAACATGATAATTAATATATAACACAAGTATTCAATATATTAAATTTGAGATATTGATATTAAAAAAGGAAAGGCGTTTTACGGGAGGACGGCTTATTAGAGAGGACCGAGTAATTTTTATAATTTAATTGATGAAGTTTTAAAAAAAATTATGGCGCCGCCGCGAAGCGCGACTTTTTCAACTAGTTATATAACTGAGCAAAATACATGGATTTTGAGAAGTATATATAAGATAATTCAATTTGAGTTATATATGAATTTTTAAAATTTAGGATTTCAATTATTTATGATGATTGAGTTGAAACATTTACTTACGTCATTATAACATGAACCCACTCTATATGAAGGGAAAAAAAAATGAAACACTACAAGAAAGTCCGGTTTGAGCGACGAAAATTTCCGTTGCCAAAAGCTAGATTCCGTTGGCAATCATGCATCACGACGGAATTGACGACGAAAATATTTGTCACAATAACGTTGTAGGGAAATGGATAACGACAGAATTTGTTTTCCGTTGGCAATTTATCGACGGATTTGCAACGACTTTTCACTGGTGTTGACCACTTTAAGACTACTAAATGCCGACAAAACTGGTAACGGAAAATCAGACAGATAATTCCGTCAGCAATTGCCAATGGAATCTGTCAGCACTTGCCAACGACTTCGCAACAGCCTATTTTAACTCAGCATGTTTTCTGTTGTGCTTCCGTTGTGATTTATTTTAATTTTAAATTTATTTTGAAAAGCTGCTTTATACATTATTTGAATGATTTTTTTTCTGATCTTGTTGTAAAACCAAAACATGCACTACAATTCGCATAATGAATGTAATATAGAAATGCAAGTCATTGTCCAAGAAAACAGCCTTCCCAAAAATATTGTTTAGAAGGACAAAAATCATAGATTCATAAATTACAAGCAAGATTCAAGACTAATAATAAACTCAGTTCATAGGTAATAGCAGTGCGCGACAACATTAATAGTACATATTTAAGTCAAGACTCTAGGATTTTGGATCAACAAAATGAAATGATAATACACATCACTCTTGATTCTCGAAATCATCCATCCCGATATCCACCTACTTATTCTGACTATCAACCAACCTCGCAACTAGACTCTCCATCTCCCTCATTCGTTGCTTCATTTCATCCATTTCTTTAATTTGTTCTTTCATCTCTTGCAACTCAGTCTCTAGCTTCTGGTACTTCTGAGTGTTAGGTTCCAGGCTGCTGAAATGAGAGCTTGTGTTTCCATTTGGCTCATAAAAAATATCAACTGATGAGCCAATGCCATAAACTCTGTTCCTTTTGTTACGACCACCAATAGCATCATAATACAACATGATTTCATCAACCGGTTGAGGTACTGATGAACCATCAACCGGCTTGGAACACTCAACACGAAGAGTCTTAATATTCTCCTGTATAGATTAAAATATAAGTCACAGGTCTGACCACCTTAAGTGCATGTTATAAGTCATGGTGATCAGAACAGACAAGCAGCTATTTAATAGTAATTGATATGGTGGTTACAATATTCTACTGATTTTATTTATCATTCAGCAAGCTCAATTTATCAATCGCTCATTAGTAATCTTCTTTTTCTGAACACTGGGATCTCACCAGATTACAGAGAAATGATCAAATTTTCTTCCACCTAGTATCTTGAGAAACATGTAGCATAGTATTGTCAAATTCGCAAACAATTATGATTTTGAATTTTGATAAATAACTAGAATGGCTCAGTAGTGATTGACCAGAAAGCTTACACATTTCATTTGTTCCATTTAAACACACATACTAAAATTTCACAGCCTTTAAGTTGTTGCAATAGAGAAACATGACCCCAGAAGATGACATTAGGTACTATTAAGTAGCTATTAAATTCTACTGATTTTATTTTATTTATCAAGCAGCTATATATTAACATAAAGAAATACTCTTAGGTACAAGAAAATTACTTTTAATTCTTTTAAAATCCTAATCAAATTTGGAGGAAAAAGTATTGTATACTTACAGCTATTGCTGTACTTTTCTTGTCAATATAGGTCACATTGTCGTGATTCTTTGTATGCAAATGCTCAAACACCTCAATGGGGCTCGGATTTCTTTCCATTTTTCTGCCTGCATAAAACATCATTGGAATATTAAAAACACAAAATACAAAATTCAACTATCTATTTGATAATCTATACAATAGTGCATCAACTAGCTTACTAAACGAGGTGCATGTGTTCGGCCAGAAGCCGAGCCACCGGTGTGTGTCGCAGGGTAGTCCCCATCGTCAAGTCCACCCCTACGATTCTGCCTCTTTTTTTCAGATTTGGCTCGACATTCTGGGGTTTTCCATTCCTCAATCCAACTTAGCCACACATCCCTTCCAATCCTATTGCTCAACTCAGGTTTTGTTTCCCAATGTGCACGAGCTCTACTACGCAGATCTTTATAACGGATTGCAGCATTTTTTAAAAAAGCTTTGTACATTATGTTGTCTGGTTGTTTCCATACAAACCATTTCTGCAAATCGAAAAATGAAACTGCTTAAAACACATATGTGAGATATATGCTTAACAAATTAGCAGACATTAAATGAAACTACTTTAAAAAGTCAACTAGTAGTACTAAAGAGAACTACCTTAATGTAACACCCTCATCTATATGTAACACACGAATAATAATAAAAAACGAAACTTGATTCTTAGGCTAGAGCACAAGTTCATCAAAGCGTACATAAATATCTTATGTGGATATTAAAGTTACAATTCAATATTCATATACATCAACTCACACAAAATACTCTCACAAAATTGTATTACTACAGTACCTGAAGGACTTAAAAAGCAGCACAAGTGATGCGCCTCTGTTTTCTCTGTTCTCCTCTCCACCCAGCCTTGCCCTAGGTTTTCTCCTCTCCCCTTTTTTTTATTAGCACTCGTGTGTTGGTGTATACAATACCGAGGGTGCTTATATAATATTTTGAATATCCTATCATTATTACAATTAGGATTATAATTAACAAATAAGTTTTTTCTTTCTAATAGTAATTACATTAATCTATTATTATTATTATTATTATTATTATTATTATTATTATTATTATTATTATTATCATTATTATTATATTATTATTATTATTATTGTAACACATATATTACATATATACCCCCCTTAAAAAGGATTCCGTCCCCGGAATCAAACGAAACTAAAATTCGTACCTGAATTAAATAAGTGCGGATATCTCTCACGAATAGATCCTTCTAATTCCCAAGTAGCCTCTCTCTCAGAATGGTTTTTCCACAAGACTTTCACAAACGGAATGGTACTCTTTCTCATAACTCGCTCCTCTCGAGCTAGGATAACTTCTGCTTCCTCCTCACAAGTAAGATCCTCTCTAATAGTATGCAATGGATACTGAACTACATGAAGCGGATGGTACTTGTAACCCCTCAAAACAGACACATGAAAAACATTATGCACATGAGATAATTGCGGTGGTAATGCAACCCTATAAGACACTTCACCTACTTTCTCTATAACATCAAAAGGACCAACATATCTCAGACTAAGCTTCCCTTTCATGCCAAAACGTTTAACACCCTTCCAAGGCGACACCTTCAAGAACACATGATCACCAGGTTCAAATCCACCAAACTTCCTATGTTGATCCGCATAACTCTTTTGACGTGATCGAGCCTCCTTCAAACTTGTCTTAGCCTGCTCCACCTTCTCATTAGTAACTCTAACTAACTCTGGCCCTGCAATGACTTTCTCACCAACCTCATCCCAACAAGATGGTGCTCAACACCTTCTACCATATAAAGCCTCAAATGGTGGCATACCAATACTCGCGTGCCAACTATTATTGTATGCAAACTCAACAAGATGCAAATATTTATCCCAATCACCTGTCCACTCCAAAGCACAAGCCCTCAACATATCCTCTAATGTCTGAATCGTCCTCTCTGACTGTCCATCAGTCTGCGGATGAAAAGTTGTACTAAAATTAAGTCTCGTACCCCAAGCCTGCTGGAATCCCTACCAAAAACGTGATGTAAACCTCGTATCCCTGTCAGAAACTATCGACACAGGCACACCATGAAGTCTAACAATATCTCGCTGAAAAATTTCTGCCAACTCATGAATAGAAGTAGTCTCTCTAATAGGTAAGAAATAAGCTGATTTAGTAAGTCTATCAACCACCACCCATATAACATCGTTCTTCCTGAAGGTTCTCGGCAAATGAGTCACAAAATCCATAGTAATGTTCTCCCACTTCCAAACTGGAATATCTAACTGCTGCAACAATCCACTAGGCCTCTGATGATCTATCTTCACCTGTTGACATATTAGACATTTCCCCACAAATTCTGCTATGTCTCCTTTCATTCTACTCCACCAAAAGTGCTCCTTCAAATCTCTATACATCTTAGTGGAACCTGGATGAATAGAAAATGAAGAGCCATGAGCCTCGGTCAAAATTTGTTCACGAATCGCCAAGTCTGCAGGCACACACAATTTACTACCCAACCATAACACACCTTCATCATCAACACGGAAATGTTTTTGTTTGCCAGCTGCCACCTCCGATCTAATAACATCCAATCCCGTATCTTTCTTTTGAGCTTCCTTGACCCTTGAAACCAGATTTGGTTCCACTCTCAAACTAGCAATGCTACCACCTGATCCTCTAACATACAACTCAATACCAAAGCGCTCTATGTCTGAAATAAGATGCGGCTGAGTAATTAGAGATGCAACACTCCCCAAGTTCTTCCTACTAAGAGCGTCTGCCACAACATTTGCCTTCCCTGGATGGTACTGAATATTAGCATCATAATCCTTAAGAAGTTCAAGCCACCTCCGCTGCCTCATGTTAAGCTCCTTCTGAGTAAAAATATTCTTGAGACTCTTGTGATCAGTGAAGATATCACAAGTCTCTCCGTATAGATAATGCCTCCAAATCTTCAAAGCAAAGACCACTGCTGCTAATTCCAAGTCATGCGTAGGATAGTTTACCTCATAGGGTTTAAGCTGCCTAGAAGCGTAAGAAATCACCTTCCCATGCTGCATAAGAACACAACCCAATCCTCTCTTAGAAGCATCACTATAAACCTGATATCCTCCACTCCCTGATGGCAACACAAGTATAGGAGCCGTCACCAATCTTTTCTTCAACTCTTGGAAACTCTTCTCACGATCATCATTCCACTCGAACTTAACACCCTTTCTCATCAGTTGAGTCATCGGAAAAGCTATGGAAGAGAAACCCTCCACAAAGCGCCTATAATAACCTGCCAAACCCAAGAAACTCCTCACCTCTGTCACATTGCTAGGTCTCAGCCAATTAGTGATAGCCTCAACTTTCGCAGGATCCAACTCAATTCCTCTAGCAGACACAACATGCCCCAAAAATGCAACCTGCTCTAACCAGAATTCACACTTTGAAAACTTTGCAAACAATTTCTTCTCCCTCAAGATCTCAAGTACGGTACGTAGATGCTCCTCATGTTCCTCCTTACTCCTAGAGTATATCAAGATATCATCAATGAAAACCACAACAAATTTATCCAAATAATCATGAAAGGCCCGATTCATCAAATCCATAAATACTGCTGGAGCATTCGTCAATCCAAAGGACATCACGAGAAATTCATAATGCCCATAACGAGTACGAAATACTGTCTTCGGAATATCTGCATCCCTTACTCGCAACTGGTGGTAACCCGATCTCAAATCTATCTTCGAAAAGTACTTTGCCCCTTGCAGCTGATCGAACAAGTCATCAATGCGTGGCAAAGGATACCTGTTTCTGATAGTCACCTTATTCAACTCCCTGTAGTCAATACACAACCTCATAGAACCATCCTTCTTCTTCACAAACAACACGGGAGCACCCCACGGAGATACACTTGGCTTGATAAATCCTTTATCCAACAACTCTTGCAACTGCTCATTCAATTCCTGCAACTCTAGTGGTGCCATTCGTTACGGCGCCTTAGAAATAGGCTCTGCACCTGGGACAAGTTCAATAGTAAACTCCACCTCTCTTTGTGGTGGCAAACCTGGTAGCTCATCGGGAAATACGTCTGCAAATTCATTCACAACAGGATAATGCTCGATGCGAGGCTCATCCTTAGACGTATCCTTCACGAAAGCAAGATAGCCATCACAACCCTTAGACAAAAGTTTACTCGCCTTTAGAGCTGAAATCATTTTAACCTCTCCTTTCGGTTGAGAACCCTGATATATAAATTCTGGTTTATCTGCATCCCCAAAGATCACCCTTTTCCCCTGACAGTCAATTGTAGCTCGATGTTCACTCAACCAATCCATACCCAAAATAATGTCAAAGTCATGCATCTCCATCGGAAGCAGGTTAACCTTACAATTTCTATCCCCAACAGCTATCGGACACTCTCGATACCCATTAGAAATAATAACAGAATTCCCCATCGGGGTAGCAATAGACATACGTGGATATAGTAATGAAAGTAAAACACCAAGATGACGAACAAACTATATAGACACAACAGAATGAGTCGAACCAGTATCAAATAACACATAAGCATCACGTCTACCAACAAGAAGTGTTCCTGAGACGGTACCTGAATGAGCTGCTGCCTGATTAGCAGTCAATACAAACACTCTGCCTGAAGGATTCTGCTGACCACCACTACCATTACCTCCACCACCAGTGTTACGCGATGTCGGACAGTCCTTCGCCCTATGCTGCATCGAACCACACAGAAAACATGCCCCGGTATGTTTATAACAAGCTCTACCCGGATGATGTCCTCCACAAGTAGCACAAGGAGCAACCGGAATCATATTAGGGTTTCCGCCATAAACTGGAAAACGATTCTGCCCCTGTTGACGATTCTGCCACTGTCTAGGCTGCTGATGTGGCTGCTGCCGCTGAAACTGCTGATTCTGATTTTGCTTCTGACCACCATACTGATTTCGGCCATAAGTTGACTGACCTCCCCTATTCTGATTCTGTCCACGCCACTGTCCCTGCTGACTATTCTGACCTCCATACCACTGTCTACCCTAAGCTGAAATCTGATGGTCATCTCTTACCCTCTTACGACCACTCTCAAACCTGGAAGCCCTGAAATCTATGCGCTCTTTCTCAACATCCTTGGCTGCATCAGCTACCTCTGCCACATTCTGAAATTTAGAAGAAATGATAGAACCCCTGAGAAATGACTTCAACCCCCACTTAAATTTCTCAGCTTGTTGTGCAGCAGTCCCTGCAACTGTCCCAGCAAATCCAGCCAACCTAATAAACCTCGCCATATAGTCAGTAATGCTCTCATCATGGTTCTGCGTGATAGAATGGAACTCCCTCAAATAAGCCTCCCTATCTGCATTCGAAAAATACTGCTCATAGAAAACCTCTTTGAATCCCTGCCAGGCTAGTGTCTTTGTAAATTCCTCTCCCCTGGTAGCTTTCACTCCTCTCCACCACATCTGAGCATTCCCCTCTAACTTGTACACAGCCAACTTAACCTTCTGAAGCTCATCACAACCCAAAGCATCAAAAATCTTCTTAAGATGAACAATCCAATTCTCAGCATCAATAGGACTCGATGCTAAATGAAAAGAATCTGGCTTTTGCTTGACGAACCTCTCCAACCATACAAATGGCTCCAACTGATTACCATGTCCATCCTGATTATGCTGATCTCCATGTCCATTTGGATTCCCTTGACCATTCGGATTTCCCTGACCATTCGGATTTCCCTGACCATTTGGATTTCCCAGATTTGTCATAGCTTGTTGTACACCCTGAGCCACTGCTTGACCTATCATCTCAGCTAGCTGAGCTGGGCTAACTTTCAAGTTAGTTCGATCACGGTTACGTCGCTCACGTCTAGGAGGCATCTACAATATAAGATATCGAACGAATGAAGATAAAAAGGATAGGAAATAAAAGCAATGCAAAAACAGATGTCAAAAGAATAGAGCAAGATGAAATGAGCTTGAAAACAAAATACCCATCCTAAAGTCTACCCAAACTCACAGGTCAACCTAAATAGGTTTTCTACAAGAAAGAACCTGAGCTCTGATGCCATCTTTGTAACACCCCCATCTATATTTAAATGAGAGGCTACTTATTAAATCATTAAACTTGCAAACAGAGCACTAATAATCTCTAAATAATAAATAAACAGTCTCATAACCTCCAAAATAATATTAAACCTCCAAACAGTTTAAATCAATAAATATGAAAAACCAAAATCTCTAGATAATTATTTAAGTCTAAATAATAATAGCAATCCGAATATCCTAATCAATGAAAAAGGGTGGCTCTCCATCACACAGTCCCAGATCCCCCTAAGCACCTGCCAGAAAAAGAATACGGCATGAGCCAATTGCCCAGTACGGATTTGGAATACAGTTTATAAAACAGAAAACAGATATTCATATTTGATAGTTTGTAAGAAAAATAATTAATTAAAACGAATATGGCTAAAGCAACGAAAGGTTAGGATATTTCATACCGAGATCAGAACAGAACAGATACAAATACACACATCATAGGGTACCTAATGTGTGCAACAAATCGGTAACGTGTACGGCATATACAACGTCACCGTCACATCAAATATCAAATCACAAAATCTGGGTGCACCCACGTATCCTGAAACAAATATCAAAATGCGCAAAGCTCCTCCCAAGAGCTAACAGAACAGAAGGATACGCCATGACCAATCACACTGCCATGGAAGTGTCATGCCACTGGTGCCGCAATGACATGGCTGTAGTACCCCTACAGCTGGTTAACTCGGTATACCCTATATCACTAAGGGTTCAAATATAATATTTCGCAAAACTTTTAAAATCACAGAAACAGATATTTTCAATATTTCCAACATATATAAAATGTACGCAATATCAGAAAATCGCAGAAACATATATTTAAATATTTCGAAACAGATTTAAAAATATTTTTCATAGTCAAAATAATTTCCAGATTCAAAAGGATTAATCAAATCAAACGAACAGAATTGAGATCAAAACGAATTTAATTTAAATATTCTTACGAGGAGTAGCGCTGAATAAAAGAGGGGAGAATCCGTACCTCGAAAATAGCAATTAAGGATACTAACGAAATTCGCAAACGATCCGCTAAACTCTCGACCCCCGATCTAAATTACAAAACATAATTTATTATTAACATACATAATTCAATACATTTACTACCTAAACATTATTATACTTGTTTTAATCGCTTCATTTTTTTAACGTTATTAAACTATATGATTCATTCCCTCTCTCCCCTGATGCACATTACGCAAACAAATAAATCATGTTCACGAACAAGATCATGACTTGGATCACTTGACTTGGTATACTTAAGCATTACAAGAATTTATAAATTTGATGTTCACACTGACATTAAAACAATGCTAACTAATTTATATTATTAAAAGATAAACAAGATGTAAAGTGATCAACAACTGCAGCTTACACTAAATATGGTACAACATTCTTATTTATTAACCTCCAACCAGGACTTGAGACTTGAGAGTATACGACCATGCAACTAACTATAAATAATGATAATTATTCAATTTAATTAACTCATGACGTAACTTATCACCTATCATGGCTATAAGTCAAGTACTATTATACAAAAATAATTTCATTAACCTATAGTCTTTAAACATTATTAATATCTTGCAAGCCATTTAGCCATCTATATTATACTAAAGACTTATTAAAACAAAGTATGGCTTCTCGGTTTTGTTTCGGACCACAAGAAATTAGCAAATAAATTTAATAGTCAAAACACATATTATACTACATCAAAACTTATTATAAACTACTAAACAAAATATCATTATCGGGCATATCGAGACTTATGTAACACACGAATAATAATAAAAATCGAAACTTGATTCTTAGGCTAGAGCACAAGTTCATCAAAGCGTACATAAATATCTTATGTGGATATTAAAGTTACAATTCAATATTCATATACATCAACTCACACAAAATACTCTCACAAAATTGTATTACTACAGTACCTGAGGGACTTAAAAAGCAGCACAAGTGATGCGCCTCTGTTTTCTCTGTTCTCCTCTCCACCCAGCCTTGCCCTAGGTTTTCTCCTCTCCCCTTTTTTTTATTAGCACTCGTGTGTTGGTGTATACAATACCGAGGGTGCTTATATAATATTTTGAATATCCTATCATTATTACAATTAGGATTATAATTAACAAATAAGTTTTTTTTTCTAATAGTAATTACATTAATCTATTATTATTATTATTATTATTATAACACACATATTACACTTAAACTCCTCAAAATAAAACTCCTTGGTATCCTTGGACACTGTTTTCCAAGTGAACCCCGTAGGTTCAAGTCTTTCATGCATTATACTGGTAATCTGGTGAGAGCATTTGCATGAGGGTTCCAACCTTAAAATTTAAAAAATTATCGGCCAGATTAAATGTCATAGGTAGTACAAGAATATGTTTGGAATATTAGACTTACAGTCCTTTGATAACTTTAATACGTAGGCGGCCATCAGTGTGCATTGTTCCAACTTCCCAAACATCATTGTTGGCAATTAAAGAGGATTCATCAGGCATGTTTGGCTCAGACTCAGGAATGTTGTATGGTGTATTCTCTGGTGTGTTATTTAGTGTCAGCTCTGGTGTGCTCTGGAGTGTCAACTCTGGTGTGCGTACGCGATGTTGTGTTTGATGCAGTGCTTGGTCAGGAGAGCACTGCGATGCTTGGTCTGGAGAGCACTGCGATGCTTGCTCAGGTGAGCGCTGCGGTGCTTGAAAGAAAGGACTTCTCATTTTAATCTGTACAAAACAAAACCATACATAGACAACATCCAAGCTTGATGACCAGCAGTTGTCCATCCAGACAACATCGACATAGCGGGAAAGTCACTGATAGTCCACATCAATGCAGCTCGCATTTGAAAATTCTGTTTCGAAGAAATATCCCATGTCTCAACTCCAACTTCCCACAACATTTTTAACTCAACAATCAACGGTTGGAGATAAATATCTATCTTCTGCTTTGGATTTTTTGGACCAGGCACAAGTACAGACAAAAACATATATGGTTCTTTCAAACACATCCACGGGGGCAAATTATATGGGGTCAGTATAATTGGCCAAGAAGAATATTGACTACCCGATTGACCAAATGGTTGGAACCCATCAGCAGAAATCCCCAGCCTAACATTTCTCGTCTCTGCAGAAAATAAGGGGTGTGCTATGTCAAATTGTTGCCACTCCTCTGAATCTGAACAATGACGCATCACATCGTCTTCTTGATAATGTTCGGCATGCCATCTCATATGGCTCGCAGTCGCAGGTGATGCATACAACCTCTGTAATCTCGGGGCCAGTGGAAAGTATATCATTCTTTTAACAGCCACTTTCTTCTTCTCTCGGGTGGATGTGTTAACTCTAGTTTTGTACCTCGACTTCTCACAAAATTTACATGACTCCATATCAATGTCTTCACCCCAATATATCATACATCCATTAACACAACAATCAATCTTCACTGAAGGAAGACCCAATCCTGCCATATGTTTCTTCGTATTATAGAAGCTGTCAAAAAATGTATTATCTTCAGGCAAGACACTCTTGATGAATTGTGATGTCTCATCATAACATGTCTCTGACAAATGATGATCAGATTTTAAACTCAACATGCGAGCCATGGCAGACAATTGAGAAGTTTCACAACCATCATATAACTCTCTCTCTGAAGAATGTAACATGTCATACAACTTTTGTGCTTCTGCATTCGGTATCTCTTCAGAGTGTGGATCAAAATTTGGACCAGCAACATCCATGACCATATTGTACATTAGATTATCCTCATCTCTTTCTCTAGAAATATTAGAATAATCTGTCGAGGATTGTCCTGCACTTTCTCTAGCAATGTATGGCTCCCCGTGTCGATTCCACACATAATAATTTTTAACAAATCCTTTTTTCAATAGATGCAATTTTACCGTTTGTGCATCCCAATGTCTTATAAATTTGCACTTAGTACACGGACAATTTATGTTCATCCCATTGAAGGATGATGGTTGAGATATAACATGATTCATAAATTCTTCTAATCCAACAACAAAAGAATCATTGAGAAGCCCCCTATTATCGGTTCTTTGATACATCCAAGACCGATTATTATCCATATTCGTATTATCTACGATCTACAAAAGATAAATTTTATCAAAAATAAACTAGGATTATCATGAATTAGCTAAAATAAATCAAATGTTATAAACGAGTTAATTTAACTAGGCTTATCTTAAACATCTAATTATTTGCTACAACCTAGGATAACAATGTCAACATCATAAAAAAAATTCTCCACAAGCAAAACTAGCTAATAATCTAACATTTTAAGAATACACATGATTTCTGTTTCAAAAAAAAAAAAAAAATACACATGATTTCACAAAAAAAAATGATGATACAAAACAATAACATGTAATTAAAGTGTACATGATTTAATAAATGAAAATACTCTATAAAACAATAACATATAAATGGAACTAACCTTATAATTTGGAAAAGAGTGTGTTGATTGGTGGAGTAAATTGAAATTGGTCGAGGATAAAAATGAAAAATGCAAGAAGAAATAATATAGTTCGAACAAAAAAGTGAAGATGGAAGCTGTATTAAATTGCAACTGTCACTACTGGCAACGGATTTAGCGACGGAATAATGCACTACCGATCTACTTTAGCAACGGTTTAGCGACGGAAAATAAAATGGTTGACTTTTCTATTGTAACAGAATTTCGTCGCTATATCGTCGCAAATACATTCCGTTGCTACACCGTTGGTACTGCTATCGTCACCATTCCGTCAGTAGCTTGCCGTTGCTAAAGCCGTCGGGATATTTGAGCGGGATAACTTGGCGCCTAAACTAGCTAAGATCTTTTCTGTTGTTAAATTCCGTTACCAACTCGTTGGCAGACCGTTAGTATAGGTTGGCGGGATGTCTTTGGCGCTAACATTAGCAACGGAATACTTCCGTCGATAGAAGTTGTAGGTAATCCGTCGTTGATGTGTTGGTGAGAGTGTTGACTCATTTTCAACACCAAGGCGTTGCTAATCCGTCGCTAATCAACAACGGAATAGGTTCCGTCACGAACGTCCGTCGCAATTCTCGAAATTTCTTGTAGTGAAACCAGAAAATAGTTGTTTGAAAATTATATATATGCACAAGTCATTAATGTTGTATAATCATTCTTACATGGATAAAAATAATCATGTGCCTTTTATCAAATAGATATTAGTTGAATATTACGAAATCTAATCAAATTTACAAGTATTTGATTCATGAAAACGGTACGCAATATTACAAATTTACGATAAATTGCAAATATTATCATCTAATGTATTTTTAATTATAAAATTATTTCGATATATGAACAAATTTTGCGAGAAATTATTTAATTAATATATGAACAAGTCTCAAAACCTGACAAGGGTACGTTCGTCATTTAAAATAGTTACATTATTCGCCAACAAAATTTCTTACTACTCTACACAACTCACACTTCTCATCTTACACTATCAAACTTACGATTACACAAACCTCACGTTAATAAATCGACCTCCTCGCAAAAAAATTATTGACATTTTTATGATTGCACGGGTTGTTAAGCTAGTTTAATATTAAAGCACAATGTCGAATCATATTATGTGATAATTTGCGAGGGACTATTTGTAAATAAAAAGGCTTGGAGGTTGAAAATTAGACTTAGCACATGAAACAAAATAGATAAAATATGAATGTTTGAACTTACATAAACTTTGAGGTTGTCGTAAGCTTGAAAACTTAGAAACAAAATTTTGAAACGAACTTCATGTAATTATCTCAATGAGCTAGAGAGGGAGAAAATTTGAAACAAAAATGGAAACTGGATAACGTTACAAAGGAACAAAACACCTGTAACATTAAATAATTTAGTGTTTTCTATTCTTCTGGTTGATCTTCCTTCGTTTCGGGTTGATCTTCCTTCGTTTCACTTTCTGCCTCCTCAGTTTCGACTTCTGGCTCTGGTTCTTCTGCCTTAGCCTCCTCAGATTCGACTGGGACGACAGCGCTTTTAATTTTGGCAGACTGAAGAACATGAGAGAGAGTTCCCTTCTCCATGAAGAGTTGAGAAAAATGGTTCTTGCAATAGAGAACACCGTCTAAAGAAGCATACGATGAGTGTGTAAGAGAGCACCCACCATGAGCACACTTGAAACATGATTTGTGGATTGCTTGTTCCTCCATGGTCATCTGTTTGACAAATGTGGCCAATTTCAGTCTCGACTTTTCAATGTACTGAAAATAACTAATTTCTGAAATGTAACATGTTAATCTTCGATAAGCATTCACATCCCAAGGGGAGCAAGTTTTATGCCAAACGAGCAAAATTTTGCTCCCAGAGACTCAACAGAATTACCTTTCGACGGCTCTGAACTAAGTTCATGTCCAACTTGATTATTTGGATTTCACAAATGTACTATGTTAACAAGTAGGACTATGTATGCGTTTTATTTTGGCACAAACCTTGTCTAGAGGATACACAGTTTTGTTGCAAACTGAGCATTTGTCTTGAGTTCCAGAAAATTGAGCTGCGATGCTTGAAGACTTTGTCTGCATTTCAGTATCAGAATAAATATTACCAACACAAAATTTTCAAGAAATCAAATTAGATTGGGAAAAATTAATCAAACAACTGACGTAAGAGATAGGAGAGTAGCACACAAGTTGGACTTACCAAAGAGTTTTCTCTCGACCTTGCTGTTAAAATGATCAGAACAAAAATTGTCAGCAAATATATGAACTTCAAAACACTAAATACCATAAGATTTCCTCTAAACATATAATTGGCTTACATGGTTGGAAGTTCTTGCTAAAATTTCCGGATTCCTTGAATAGTTGGTCGAAATGAGTTTTGCAGTAAAGGGTGCCATCCATGGAAGAGTAGTTGCTCATCTGCCATGCAGAAATAGCTCATGCACATTAAAAACATAAAATCTGAACAAGAAGAAAAGTGTTAACACAACATACCACAAGAGTTCCTTTGCAATGGCTACATTTGAAGCAGGACTTGTGAAATGTTATTCCATCAGCAGTTAATAAATCCATAAAGTAGACAGTCTTGCCACAAGCATCGCATTTGTCCAGAGTTCCTGTAAACGCCATACTAAATCTCCGTTTCCTTAATAGTTTTCGAACCTGGAAATATTATTTCCGAATAAAAATTGAACTGCTGATAGTTTGCAAGGATTGAAGGAGAATTCAAACGGGTTTGAAACTCTGAATGATTTTCGTCCTCTGTGATTGAGATTGCAGACAACATAAAAGAATTTATTTCTTCTACATAAGCACCGATATATATAATCGAAATGTAGGATATGTTGACACGTGAATGGTAAACCAAAGAGTGTTGAGGATGTAAGGGAATGGATGAAATGAAATTGGTATTGAGGGAAAAAAGGTTCATGTTCTGACTCATTCTACCAAGGATGAAAGGTGCAAAACAACTTATGTTATCACAAAAGGATTTTCTTGTCTTTTAAAAATTCTCCTAGGATTATACTTAAATCTAATATTAAAACATGATTATTCTAATTTCAAAATATTATATTTACAAAATTATTATTAAAAGTTTATACTTAAAAAAAGTCAATTATTTTAGAAAATTTACTAAGATCAACTTCAAGTTCCTTTTTTCTCTTTTACTAATACATCTATTTTTATTTTCTATGATTATCTAACATATTGTAAATTTGAAGAAAAATTTGATCAATTTAATCAGTCAAAGCCAAAACAAGATAAAATATTTTAAAAAGAAAAAAGTAAAATATATCTTGTTTCTTTACTATTTGCTAATTTATTGATAAATTATAATATTTAAAAGTAAAACAAGATAAATTTACGGTAGTTTAAAGATAAAATTATAAATATTTGATCAAATTTTAAAATAATAATAATTATAATAATATCCTCGTATACTCATATTAGAAATTTCTTTATATTTACGTACCTACAAGCATTAAAAAAAGTAATTTTGAAAATGTTTTCTACTTTAAGTGTTTCACATAGGCTAAACTTGACACAAGAATGTTTGTGCTGCTTACTTTGTATAAATCTATCTATCTATTATATTCTATAATATAACGTCTCATCTTGTGATGAGTTTTGACAGTCTCATCAATTGGTGAGTTCCTTTTCATTTCTTTTCATTTCATATCACATTTCCTTAAGCTATCATAGTTCTCGTTTTCTGTTTATTCAAGTATCCATGGCAAGTTATTCACAGAATAAGAATTTGGATGAGGCGTATGCAAATCTTTCTTTGAATAATGACGATGAGGAGGGTCTTATTCTGGAAGACATCCCTGTTATTGAGGGTCAGGATGGGATGGAGAGATGTCTGGTGGGTCGTTTTGTCACGTCCAGAAAGGTGAATTTCATGGCTATGCAAGATACGCTATCGTCAATTTGGAGACCAGTCAAAGGGGTGTTTATGGAGGAAACGGACCAGCCTAATATGTTTCTGTTTAAGTTCTTCCATGACCGGGATATGCAGAGGGTGCTTGACGATGGTCCATGGACTTTTAATCAACAAGTTCTCGTTATTAAGAAGTTTAATTCTGAGGAGCAATTGAAGGACATTAACTTATCGGAATTATTTATGTGGGTTCAAGTTTATGATGTGCCTATCGGTTTCAAATCAGACTTTGTTTTGAAATCAATAGGTAATTTTGTGGGGAGGTATATGGAGTCAGATCCCAAAAACTTTAAAGGAATGTTCAGGAATTATTTAAGGATCAAGGTTGTCATTGACATTTCTCGTCCTCTGAAGAGTCAAATGAGAATCAAAAAACCTGGGGGTGAATGGCTGTGGATTCGGTTCAAATATGAACGACTCCCTTCTTTTTGCTTTTATTGCGGGAGGATTGGTCATACTGAAAAGTTTTGTGTGGAATTGTTCGATAATAATCAGTCACAGGAGAGAAGGAAGTATGATAGTTCTTTGCGTGCATCTTTTAGAAATCAAGAATATATTAAAGGAAATCAATGGATAAGGGGAGCAGATGGGACAGTGCTGAACGGAGCAAAGTTGAATGACGAAGAAAAGGACGGTGGAACAATGGAGAATCACAGGGAGGGTGGTAGCGAGAATCCTGCAGAAGATGATGATGATCCCTGAAAATCAGGAAAGTTGGTTGTGTCGAACGTGAATAGTGGAGGTGAGTTAAGGAAGATGGATAATGTGGAGCCAAAAAATTTAGAAACTTTAAATGGGAGGCGGGAAAAGGAGTTTGAGGAAATAGAGACAGCTGGGTTGTCTATTATTATGGACCCTAAAAGGCGTAGAGTGGATGACCCATTAACAGAGAGGCCCAATAACATTTTAAATACTGAAGATACTGAAGATGATATTATGGTTGAGTCTCAGGTGGATGGTAATAATGTTCCAAAAAACGTGGAGAAGGCGGGCTCTGTAATGGGGGCTCGCCTAGCATTATGACTACTCTAAGTTGGAATTGCCATGGGCTTGGGACCCCATGGGCCGTTCAATTCCTTAAGGAGTCTATAATCCAAAAGAATCCCAGTTATGTGTTTTTAAGTGAGACTTTATGCAAGAAAGATAGAACAGAGAAAGTTAGAGATATGATTGGTTTTGAAGGAGCGTATACAGTGGATGCACAAGGGCACAGTGGGGGTTTAGTTTTGTTTTGGAGGAATAAGGATGAGGTTACAGTTCAGTCCTATAGTAAAAATCATATAGATGTCATAGTTGAAGTTCATGGGAAGTTTAAATATAGGCTGACAGGATTCTATGGGGAACCAGATAGAACGAAGAGACACGAAACATGGGATCTTATACGTAGATTACACACCCAATCTGCTTTGCCTTGGTGTATTATTGGGGATCTGAATAATATTTTGAAGCAAGAGGAGAAGCGTGGCGGGCGTCAGTATCCGTCTTGGTTGATTCAAGGTTTCCAGCAGGTTATTGATGATTGTGATCTGAATGATATGGATATGATAGGTTATCCTTATACTTGGGAGAGAGGGCAGGGTACGATAGAGTGGATAGAAGTCAAACTGGACAGGGCACTTGTGTCAAATAGTTTTATGCAGTACTTTGCAGAGGCTAAGCTTACAAATATGGAAATTTCAACGTCTGATCATAGCCCTATACTTATGGAACCTTTTGCGGTTTCTCATACAGTTTTTGTGAAAAGTCTGAGGTTCGAAAATGCGTGGTTGAGAGATCCTATGTGTAGAAAAATTGTAGAAGATTCGTGGCAGTTGGCTGAAGGTAAACCTCTTAACGAGAAAATTGATTGTTGTTTGGCAGTGCTGGTTAAGTGGGGAAAAGAGATTACAGGTAGTTTCAAGTCTCGCATCAATCAGTGTAAGAAAACGATGAGAGTGTTGAAAGGGAGGAATGATTCAAACTCTATTCAATTGTATAGGGAGACAGCCAAAAGATTAACAGAAATTTATAACGATCAAGAGGTGTTTTGGAGACAAAGATGCAAGCAACTATGGCTTAGGGAGGGTGATTCTAATAGTAAGTATTTTCATGTTGCTACTAAGGTTCGTCGTAAACTTAATAAGATTAACACATTGGCTAATAAGGAAGGTGTTCAGGTTGGGTGGGATGAGGGGCTTCAGGAAGTAATGATTGAATATTTTTCTGAGCTCTTTACAGCTACGGATACGGATTGGACAGAGGTAGTAAGCTATGTTAATCGTCGTGTCACTAACGAGCAGAATGCAAATTTGTTGCTTCCTATCGACCCTAATGAAGTAAAGGTCGCTCTCTTCAATATGCACCCAGATAAATCCCCGGGTCCAGACGGAATGAGCCCCGGTTTTTATCAGAAATATTGGAGTATAGTGGGTGGTGATTTAATTCAGCTAGTGCAACAATTCTTCTTGGCAGAAAAGTTTGAAAGGTACATCACTGATACTAATATAGTTTTGATTCCGAAGAAGCAAGATCCTTCTAATATGACTGAGCTTCGCCCAATATCTTTATGCAATGTATCGTATAAAATTGCTTCAAAAGTGATGGCTAACAGGGTCAAGAAAGTGCTCGATGGTGTGATTTCTGAAACTCAGAGTGCGTTTATTCCTGGGAGATTAATTTCTGACAACAACATGATTGCTTACGAAGTTATGCATTATATGAAGAGGAAAGTGAGTGGAAAAGCAGGGTGGATGGCTCTCAAACTAGATATGAGTAAAGCATATGACAGGGTGGAGTGGAATTTCTTGCGGGCTATGCTTGTTAAGCTTGGTTTCGATGGAAAAATGGTTAATTTGTTATTAGAATGCGTAACTTCAGCTAGATATAGAATTAACCATGCAGGTAGGGAATTCGGTTTAATTGAGCCAGGGAGAGGAATCAGACAAGGAGATCCGTTGTCTTCCTATATCTTTCTTATTTGTATGGAAGGGCTCACAGCATTAATTCAGGAGAACGAGAGAACGAAGAATATAAAGGGTATAAAAGTTGCAAGGGGTGCTCCGAGTTTATCACACATGTTTTTTGCTGATGACAGTTACATATACTGTCAGGCAAGTAGAGAGGTGGCTACTAAAGTGATCAACATGCTGCAAGTGTATGAAAAAGCTTCGGGTCAGAAATTAAATGCAACATACTGCAGTTCCAGGAAGCAGGTGCAAATACAACTTATCTTGGTCTTCCTAGTATTATAGGGAGGAATAAGAATGCTGTTCTTGGGTTTTTAAAAGAGCGAATGCAGAAAAGGACGGAAGGTTATGACAAGAAGATTCTCTCGAAGGGGGGAAAGGAAATTCTGCTAAAATCAGTGATACAGACATTACCTAGTTATGCTATGGGAATGTTCTTGTTACCTAAGAAGCTTTGTAGTGAAATGGAGAGTCTTATGTGTAAGTTTTGGTGGCGGAATTCTGCTAAAGCAAAGGGCATTCACTGGATGAGTTGGGACCGTTTGAGTGTCAGAAAATCAGAAGGTGGTCTAGGTTTTCGAAGATTGCACGAGTTTAATATGGCCTTATTGGGTAGGCAAGGGTGGAGATTGGTTACGCGTCCAGATTGTCTAGTGAGTAAGATCTACAGAGCAAGATACTACTCGGGTGCCTCTTTTCTTACTGCCTCTCTTGGTAGTAACCCGAGTTTTGTATGGCGCAGTATCTTTGAAACACAGGAGATGCTAAAGAAATATACAGGACGTCGAGTGGGGTCTGGTAACAATATTGATGTTCTTCATGATCCTTGGTTACCATGCGTGGATGATCCTTACATCCATACAAGTCATGAAGCAATTAATGGTAGAAAGGTAAATTCGTTGATGGTGGCTGATCAAGATAGGTGGGATACTGAGTTAATCAACGACATGTTTACTGAGCGGGATGCTAATCTAATCCTATCAATACCTCTCCAACGTACAGTAGAGGATTCTTGGTATTGGAGAAGAGAAAAAATGGGTCAGTATTCGGTCAGAAGTGCATATGCAGCTTTGAATGAATCAAGGAACGTGAACCATGCTAGTGATAATTCTGGTTTCTGGAGAAAGATTTGGAATTTAAAAATCCCTTTAAAGGTAAAGCACTTTTTGTGGCGAGCATCGACAGGGTGTTTGCCTACGAAGGAACAACTTTTGAGTAGGAGAGTAGCAGTTATAGAACAATGCTCAGTTTGTAATCTGGAATCAGAAACGGTTAGTCACATTTTAATAACATGTCTGTTTGCTAAGTTGTGCTGGAATAAGGTGGGGTGTCAGATTGATACGCACATGGATCAGAGTTTCCAGGAATGGCTAAGTGCTGCAATTCAGAAGTATAAGGGCGAGGAATTATTGAAAATTTGTATGGTATGTTGGTCTATCTGGAAAAACAGGAACAGCATAGTTTGGAATCAGAAAGGTGCAGAGTTTGTAGAAGTGGTAGCTTCAGCTATCCAATTCCTTGATCACTGGAAAAATGCACAAGACAGGTCGTATGACTCCTCCTTTGGGTTTATGACCCTAAATGATGGGGAAGTGCATTGGAAACCACCACATGAAGGAACGATTAAGGTGAATACAGATGCTGCGTTGTTCGAGGATTCTAATTGTTATGCTTATGCTATAGTAGCTCGTGATCATGAGGGGAAGCTGGTAGAGGCTATGTCGAGTTGCAGACAAGGAAGGGTGGATCCAGAGCTAGCAGAGGCCATTGGAATAAGGGAAGCACTCAGTTGGATCAAAGCTAAAGCGTGGCCAAGTGTAATTCTGGAAACGGATTGCCTGACAGTAACACAGGCTATTCGCTGCTCTTCGATCAATCTTTCTTACCTGGGAAGAGTGATTGATGAGTGTAAGCGTCTTCTTTCTGAATTAGTTAACCGTGCGGTGGTACTAAAATTTGTTAAACGTTCTGCGAACAACGTGGCTCACTTCATAGCGAGACATAGTAGTTCATTAGCTGATCGTGTTTGGAGAGGGGAAGATGTCCCTCCAGACTTTATTCATGTATTGTTTAATGATTTGAGAGTTGAATGAAATGATCTATTTCTTTGGCAAAAAAAAAAAAAATCTATCTATCTATCTATCTATTACTATATATAATAGGCCAACACAAGGGCAAAATTTGCCATTTTAATGTTTGTGAAGTTACGATTTTACCCCTATTTTTTGAAAAATAACAAAAATACCATTGTTATATTATTATGCAAAAATATGTCAATATTTGCTAATGTAGAGAATCGAACCTCCAACCTCCTCCTAAGAAGTCCAAAGCATAACCACTATGCTACATTGCTTTTTGAGTTAACTTTAAAGATTTTATTAGATAAGTCACATCATCTCCTCTAATTCTATATTCCTTTTTTATTTTGAACCTTTGAGTAAAGGAAAAATATTGGTCCATATTATTTATATAAATATGTATTTTTTATTTACGTTATTATATATATATATCTATATGTAGGTAAATGATCAATCGTCATTATAAACTTTTATTATAGTTGTATATTTTTGATTAAATATATTTTAGTTATGTTGTTGATAATTCATATTTTTATATCATATTATATATCACTATTATACATTATTAGAATTAATTAATTATACATAAAATATAGTAATGAACTTGATCTAATATAAGAACTATTGTATATGTATCTCATTATTTGTTAAGTCTATAATTTAAAATTAAGAAAATTAGCATCAAAATTATGCAATGCTAATGCTTATACACTATGTTCGTCACATTCATTTCTTAGCAAATTTCTTTTCAAAATGAACAATTCATTTGTTGATATTTTCTAATATTACATGTCATTCTTTATTAACTTCGGTATATCTCTAATTTACTCATTATTTTCGTCAATTTTTTCACTTTTTCCACCATTTTAATCCCTGGTTGATGTCCGAGTCAAAAATCGGGGTGATGATTTAAAATGTAGAATATTACGGAGTATATAATTACAAAAAAGGTTTTCTTTCATTATAAATGATAAATGTAAAAAATAAAATATGTACACTCTCTTTGTCATGATAAATGATGAGTATGAAAAATAAACTTTATATGATATAATTTCACATGTTACACATGAATGTAAATTATTCCGGATAAAAAAATATTTTCATTTTCATTTTTCTCTTTGTATATATATATAAATGTATTATACTATTAAATAAAAATATATAAATTCTATCTATAAAATCATACATAATATATAAATACGTCAAATATGAACTATATATCATAATTTTTAAGTATATAAAATATCAAATATTTGAGTTAAATTAGAAATGTTTTATTGATCAAACATTTAGACTTTGAGGGGTTTAAATGTATAATTCGACAAAAAAGATAAATATTTGAAAATGTAGAAGATACAGTTGAATTGATTCCAAAAAGACGATAACTCAAAAACAGGATCTATGTTTTAAATAAAAAATCAACATGATTAATATGCAATAGATGGAAATAAGATATGATTTTTCTCGATCATAAGAATTATAAAATTGTCTAACTATTAATGACGACAAGTTAGACTATAAGTTTTAACAATAAAAATTCAAGTTATATGTAAAAAATTATTGAATGATGTTAAAAAAAAAAGTATAAGTCTTTAATAATAATAGAATTTTATATAATATATTAATTGGATGCGTAATATCATAAAATCATTTTGATAAATGAAATTCTAAATAGGGTTTGTGGGCTTTGAGGACATCGTCGAATTACAACACTGAAGCTAATACACGATAAAATACAAGTAAAGTTTATTTTTTGTATATGAAAAGTTTGAGTTTATTATTACAAAAATGACATTCAATATTTGTATTGAAAAAACAGTATAACCTCGTATAAGTTTTCAGGTCAAAATCATGGTCATTTTTTACTTTTAAATAGATGAATAATCCCTGGACATTTATAAAGTTATCACATTTACATTACTTTTTTTTAAAAAATAGTCTTAAAAATGATATATTTATCAGTATATATTTGTTTATAACACATGCAAAACACTTTTTTATTTAAATTATTATAATCAAATTAAATATAGTAACGAGTGGTTCACGTATTTTACCTTTATTTATGAAATATAAATTTGACCTTTATATTATATTATATTTATAGAATATTTATATTATATTATATTTTATGATATATTTATGATATATTTATATTATATTTATATATTTTATATATTTATTTTATTTATATTTATGATATATTTATATTATATTTTATTTGACCTTTATTTATGTTTTTAATTTTTGAGTTGTTCTGCCGGATCAGTCGCTCAGAGTAAATGTTAATTTTAACATATTTGTAATAAATGTTTATTTTAATATGTTGTTGATGAGATTCGAACTTTAAACTTCTATGTAACATAACTTTTAGTAATACATCTAGATGTTCCAATCAATTTGACTTCAAAGACTTATCAATATCGATTGTGATTGAAAAAGATAACCAATATGAGTCGTGAACCAAATGATAAATTATACCCCATTTTGTTTATTATAGTTTAGTATAGATTATAGTTGATTCAGAATTCATTAATTTGTACCATATATTTATAAAATTATATAATTGAGCAAAATACATGAATTTTGAGAAATATATATAAGATAATTCAATTTGAGTTATATATGAATTTTTAAAATTTAGGATTTCAATTATTTATGATGATTGAGTTGAAACATTTACTTACGTCATTATAAAATGGATCCACTCTATATGAAGGGAAAAAAAATGGAACTAGAAAATAGTTGTTTGGAAATTATATATATGCACAAGTCATTAATATTGTATAATCATTCTTACATCGATAAAAATAATCATGTGCCTTTTATCATATAGATATTAGTTGAATATTACGAAATCTAATCAAATTTACAAGTATTTGATTCATGAAAACGGTACGCAATATTACAAATTTACGATAAATTACAAATATTATCATCTAATGTATTTTTAATTATAAAATTATTTCGATATATGAACAAATTCTGCGAGAAATTATTTAATTAATATATGAACAAGTCTCAAAACCTGACAGGGGTACGTTCGTCATTCAAAGTAGTTACATTATTCGCCAACAAAATTTCTTACTACTCTGCACAACTCACACGTCTCATCTTACACTATCAAACTTACGATTACACAAACCTCACGTTAATAAATCGACCTCTTCGCAAAAAAATTATTGACGTTTTTATGCAGGCCCGTGCCTTGCACGGGCTGTTACGCTAGTTTATAACAAAACCACATCGTGAATTAAATATTCTGAATTAAATACAATCACATTGTCAATTAAATATTAAAATCGGAAAAAATGTTAAACAAATCGATAATCTTGAATATGAGTTCATGCCATCTTCATGTGATTCCTGACAATTGCCTCAGAATGCAGGCGGACCATCGACATTAGATGGGCAGCCTTGGCTGATTGTCTCCCCAACAGTTGATCGACTTGCATGCTAACCCCCTTGTTCTTCAACAATTCATCTCTTCGACTCTTCATATTCTCAATCTTGAACTCCAAGTCATTAGCCCAGTTTCTCAACTCGTGTTCCTTCATACTCTCAAACTTGGAATTCCATGTCGAAAACTTGGAAGCTTCACAGTTTGCCTTGTTTAGACTTGGCAACATGCTCTTTGCTTTTCTCTGTTCTTCTAGTTTATACTTGTGAAACAAATTTGGAAGCGTAGCACCTGAATCAGACGACGAGGACCACACAAGATCGACATTGTTGTTAATTCCTTTTGGAGCATTGATAATCATGCAAGCATCAACTCCACAATGAGTTGATAATTTCTGAGCCTTGTTTACGAGTCCGCTCCTTCGTTTCATGAATCTTAAAGCGCGCACCTTCTCCTTTTTCATAAGTTTTGCTCTTCTCGTAAAGTGATTCATCTTTTCGACTGATGACCTTCTTGATCTAACGGTATCAACCAAAAACAACTCGTACCTTGAAAGCTCTAAACCTCTATATATGGAGAATAATTAATTACTGTGAATATTTGTACATGTTATGAGTTTACGACATGTATATATAGATTTATTAAGTTTTCCAATTGCGAGTCCAATACTCTATTACAAAATTATAAATCAAAGTGAATTTTGAGACTATTATATCTGTAGTTCAATACTCTATTATAAAAGTATAAACCAATATTTTGCTGAATGGGTACTATTTTGGGATTAATAATTTTGTATTTTTCCTAACTATCTTGGTTAAATTATTGAATTCCTACAATTTTCAATTTCAAATAATTGTTTTTGTATTTAATGAATTTGGTCAAATTTTAAGCAAACTTCTCTTTTAATTGTAAAACAACAATCTTCATAATAGGTCGCATACCGCTGTCTACAGTGGCAACATGGTGTCATGTCAAGCTTTCGACACATTCAATATATAAGTAACACACGTAATCGTTAACTTTAAAGGAACCTGTTGGAACCAGTATTCTACCGCCACGTGTCCGATCGGACCTGCAAAGAATAAGAATGCGAGGGTTGAGCCCCCCCGATTCACCTCCGGTGTGAGAATCAGTAACTGGTCGGGAAGATAGGTAATTTAGAACGTACAGTCAATTGTGTGTATTGTGAATTGTGTATGAATGAAGAATAGACCTGATCTTTCTCTTTTACCAGTTCGTTCCGATCCCCCACCTTTCGAACGTGGAACTCGGGGTCTTCCCACGACCTGTTCTACCCACTGTGGATCGGCCCAATCCATCAAGAAGGGGAAGCGGACTCTTCGGTCGTTATAAAGTTGTTGGGCCTCTTCATACAGGTTATGGGAAATGGGCTGCTTCGATCGGCCCAGTAGCCATCAGCCTTAAGCCTCTAACATGTCCCTGGACTTCGTGCGAAGAATATTCGGTCAAAGGCCCAAAGATCCGTTCCATCTTCGAATAATTTCTAGGACCGGTCTCTGTCAGAACGACCAAAAGGCCAGCCGGATATGTCAAATTAAAGGTCCATTCCATGTCAGCGACAGACAGCTGTTGTAATAATTACACAAGGGAGTTACACGGTTCTCCAGATGGATCTCAGCCGTGAATTTCAATGGCTCTCATCCTGACCATCAACTTCAAAATAACATTGAATATACACATATAACCGCCCTTTTCTCTTTCTTCTTACCGTTTCTAATAGAAAATCCAAAGCTTTTCTCTCTCAAACACTCTCGTTTTTCCGATTTCCGGCGAGCAAAACATAGGAGCGCAAGTATCTCTTCCCAGGAATCAACCAATTTCTCCAACACTTATTACTAGTAAGTAATTTCTTCCTTTACTGCTCCTTTTCGTAATTTGCATAGAACGTTTCCTTTTCTTTTGATGGTTACATGCTTGCAATATAGCCTTTTATGTATGCGTGTACACATATTGCACATATATTGCGACTTTAGCATATTTCTAGCGTTTCCTAAGTTACCTTAGTGCCTTACTGTGACCCTTTTAGTGGGCTATTCTTTTGTTTTGTTAAAGAGGGGAGAATCCGAAAATGGCAAGAGTGCTGGGTTCTACCAGTTATCGCGCAGGGCTGGCCGACAGGACTGGGATGTCACCAATTCCAGTAACCGGGGAACGCATGACCATTGGTTTTACATCAGTGGTCACAAAATGTCTAAGTATTCCGTATGGCTGGAGATCGACCCATCACTTATTACTGCTCCCGAATTGAGCAATGAGGATAGGGCGGATTATTCCCTTCTCTACCGTCCTCAAGAGCCGAACCGCATTCCCCTAGCGGTCAGTAGGGATAGAACATGGCTCCGAGCACTATGGGGTACCGGTAACGCATGACTGTCCTTATGTTTTACTTTCTGATTCTTTATTAGTTGGTTCTGTTTGCTGACTTTATCTCCATTTTGTTTGCAGTGTCTACCCGTGCCGATATGGTTAAAAGGCAACAGGCCAAGCAAGCCCAGAGACTTGCCGAACAAGCGGCTAGGCAGGCTGCTGTGGTTACTCCGACGGTGGAAATTCAGGACGCCGAGGCCTCAGAATCGAGGCCGGAGCCTCACTCCCCGCGGCCTGCTGCTGAGGTGGAGATAATAGATTTCACAGTTTCTGAGTCCGATCGGGTTCCTCTGACCGATCCCAGGTCCCATTCTCTCTCGAAGCGCCATAGGGGGGCCGACGGTGAATCGGTAGTGACTTACCAGCCTGATTGGTCGGTGGTGACAACTGATCGATTCGCTGCTGAGGCTCCTTTGGCTGCTAAGGAGGTGGGGACGGACTTGTGTCGTGCCTTCATCCTTCCTAGGGATCGGCCTGTGTACGACAAGGTTCCAGCCTCTTCGGCCTGCACTGAGCTGCTAGGGCACCTCACAATGGTAAGTGCCCTATCTCTGTCTTTTGTCATTTTTGTTTTTTTTTTATAGCTTGTGCCTGACTTCCTTATGATGTGTTTTCAGGCTGTCCCTTGGGCTGCTTCCCTAGAGCAGAAGGTCAAGGATCTTGACCTGCAAATTCGGGGGCTCAGACTGACTGAGGAGCGAGCAGAAGCTGCCGAGGGTCAGCTGGAAACTATGCAGAAAGAGATGTCTTCGCTGCAGCAAAGGTTGGCTCAGGTGGTAACTGATCGCGACAATGTTAAGAGCGATCTTGATGCTTCGTTTGTTCGTCTGAACCGGGTCAAGTCAAGACTGAGGGCTTCCAGGAAGGCTGAGAAGAAGGCCCAAAAGTTGGTCTTGATTTCTGAAGACAAAGGTTTCACGGCCGGCTTCGAGGAGGTGATCCGCAAGGCTCACGCTGCTGGGATAGACCATAAGCTTCTCCTGGAGGAGGGTATGGAAGATCCCATCGGGCGTCTCGAGGAGCCTGACGTCCCTTCTGTCGTTAGCTCGGATCCTGAGTCGGAGATGTCCGATTAGACTTAGCATCTTTCTTTTTAGCCTTGTAATTTAACATTTGGCCTTCGGGTCAGTTTCAACTTCTGCCTTCGGGCATGTATTTATTTAACTTCTGTGATCTACATTGCCTTAGCGTAGAATTTTCATTCGCGTGCTATATTTGGCGTTCGATCATAATTGCTTTAGGTCTTACTTGGTTGCCTTGGCTTTTTCTTTATAATACTTCTTCGGCTTACTGGTTTGCCTTGGCTTTTTCTTTATAATACTTCTTCGGCTTACTGGTTTGCCTTGGTATTTTTCTTTGTAACACCTCTTCGGCTTAATGCTTTTCCTTGGTGTTTTTTTTTTGTAACACTTCTTCGGCTTTGTGTTTTGCCTTTGGTATGAACGTCGATTCGTCATACCTCTTCGGCCAGTTTGTCCCTTTAATATTTTGATAAAGTGAAAGTATATATCAAAATATTAACAGTTTAGGGGCTGACAACAAAACAGGAATTGCAAGCTCATAACTCCCTTTCGAATGCCCTGAAGTATGGGCTTGGAATTTTTATGCTAGCACAGTTCCGTCATTTACTCTATTCCAATTTTGCATTTACTATCCATCATCTTAAAATAAATATGCTGAAGTAAATATGTTCAAGTTGACATAAAGGAATTCGAGTAGACAATATTGGAAATAAACCTTCTGTTTTCATTCATACTGAAGTAAAATATGCTGAATCAAAGTTGTTTAAAGCAAAACAATTAAAGAACGAAGATTTTCGATAGGCTTACTGGTAGAACCTACGAAGGCGTGAAGCATGCCAAGTGTTTTTGATCAATGAACCGTCTGATCCGGACAGTTTATATGTCCCTGATCGAACCACTTCAACCACTGTGTACGGGCCCTCCCAATTCGGCATCAGTTTCCCTTGTTTGGTCGGCATGGAGGTTGCTCGCTCCCTGAGAACGTGGTCTCCTACTTGGAAAGACCTTTTCTTTACCCCTGCGTCGTAGTACTGAGCGGCTTGCAGCTGGTACCGAACATTTCTCTGATGAGCGGCCTCTCTCTCTTCAGCCACCAAATCAACATTAGTTCGTAGACCCAACTCATTTTGTTCCACGTTAAACACATGTGTTCGGTACGATTCCATTCCAACTTCGGCCGGCATCAATGCATCTGTCCCAAATGCCAACCTGAATGGAGTTTCTCCGGTCGAGGACCTGGGAGTCGTTCGGTAAGCCCAAAGAACATAGGGTAACTCTTCTGCCCACATACCTTTGGCATCTCCGAGCCGTTTCTTTATACCGTCAAAGATTATCTTATTTGCTGCTTCAATAGCTCCATTCCCCTGTGGATGACCGACTGAACTAAACTTCTGTTGAATTCCAAACTTAGCCAGAAACTTCCTGAACTTACTACCGATAAATTGAGTTCCATTATCTGATATACAGGTCATCGGGATACCAAACCTTAAAATTACTTGTTCCAACATAAACTTTTTGGCTGCTTCTTCAGTTATGGCCGACAGTGGTCGAGCTTCTACCCATTTTGTCATGTAATCGATGGCTACAATGCAATATTTAGCCTGCTTAGTACTGGTGGGTAGGATTCCCACAATGTCCACGGCCCACATGGCAAAGGGAATTGGATTGAGGACCGATGACATTTCTTCTGGGGGTTGCTTCGGTACGGTACTGAATAGCTGGCACTGCCTACACTTCTTCGAGTAATTCTTGGCGTCTTCCCTTACGGTCGGCCAGAAGAATCCTTGTCTGAGGACTTTGAAGGCTAGTGATCGTCCCGCCAAATGCTCTCCACAAATTCCTTCGTGCACTGTTTCCAATTCTAACCTTTGATCTTCGGGGTCCAGACATTTGAGAAGAGGTTGTGTAATCGACCGTCTGAACAATTGTCCCCCTACTAAGGTATAGCTAGCTGACCGATATTTCACCTTTTGTGCTTCCTTTTTGTCTAATGGCAGTACTCCTTTCTCCAAGAAAGCCCTGATGGGGGTCATCCAATTGATTCCTTGATGGATTTCCAAACATTGTTTTTTATCGATGGAAGGGACTTTCACTTCGGTCAGGTATACCGACCCCCCCAGGCTCTGAGCTTCAGCTGAGGCAAGCCTAGACAACGCATCCGCCCTGCTGTTGTTTTCTCTGGCTATCTGGCTTAGTTCAAACGACTCAAAATGAAGTGAGTTTTCACGTACCTTGGCTGTGTATGCCTTCGTTCGGGGGTCTTTTTGGCCGTACTCCCCTGAAAATTGCTTCACCACAAGCATAGAATCACTAAATACCCTTATATGCTTCACCTCTAGGTTTCGTGCCAAGGAGAGTCCTGCTAGCAACGCTTCGTATTCGGCCTCATTGTTAGTCAAGTGAAAGGTGAACCGTATGGCCTGACAAATCTCAAAACCCTCTGGGCTGATGAGGATCATCCCGGCCCCATACTTCGTCTTTGTGACCGAACCATCTACAAAGAGTTTCCATTTTCCTGGTGTCTGAATGAGCTGCTCCTCCGGTGCTAAGTCCTTCGGTCCTGAGAAAGAACATTCTACTAGAAAATCGGCCAGTGCTTGGGCTTTGATGGCGGTTCTGGGCACAAACTCCAAGTCATACTCTCCTAGCTCCACTAACCAAGCCACAACTCTGCCCGAAGCTTCTGGTTTTTGAAGTATCCTTTTTAGCGGTTGATCGGTTACCACTTGAATAGTTCTTCCTTGGAAATAGTGGCGTAGCTTCCTTGATGCCACCACTAGTCCGAAGGCGAACTTTTCTGCGTTAGGGTATCTTGTTTCCGCATCCTTAAGCATATGTGAGACATAGAATACTGGGTGTTGATTCTTCTCATATTCCTTGACTAGTACAGCCCCTAGTGTTCGGTCACTCACTGCTAAGTAAAGCTGCAGTGTTTCCTTGGGGTCGGGTCTCATCAGAAGTGGTGCCTTGACCAGATATTCTTTAACCTCTTCAAATGCCTTCTGGCAGTTCGATCCCCACTCAAAGTTTTTGGACCCCCGAAGCACTTCGAAGAACGGTAGTGCTTTTTCAGCCGATCGGGAAATAAACCTTCTTAAGGCGGCCAATCGCCCAGTTAATTTTTGAATTTCTCTGATCGTCTTCGGTGCCTCCATATCAATCACTGCCTTGATCTTCTCAGGGTTAGCTTCTATTCCTCTGGCACTTACCATGTACCCCAAAAACTTGCCACTAGCTACCCCGAACGTGCATTTGCTTGGATTAATTCTCATATTGTTTCTCTTGAGTGTTTCGAAACATTCTCTTAGGTCATCTGCATGATCTTTAAACATGGATTTCACGATCATGTCATCTACATAGCATTCCATATTTCGACCGATCTGGTCTTTAAAAACTTTATTGATCATTTTCTGAAAGGTTGCCCCTGCATTCTTCAGCCCGAAGGGCATCTTGATGTATGCATAAGTTCCTTTGGGGGTGATGAATGCTGTCTTTGGAATATCCTCGGCATTCATTGCAATTTGGTGATACCCAGAAAAAGCATCTAAAAAGCTAAGTACCTGGTGGCCTGAGGTTGCATCTATCAACTGATCAATATTAGGTAGAGGATAGTGATCCTTCGGACAGGCCTTGTTCAGGTCGGTATAGTCGACACACATTCTCCATTTGTTGTTCGATTTCTTGACTACCACCACATTTGCCAACCAGTCTGGATACTCAATTTCTTCAATGAATCTAGCTTCCAGCAGTTTTTCTACTTCGGCCTGGATTACTTGTTGCCTTTCCATGGCAAAATTCTTTTTCTTCTGTTTGACCGGCTTTGCATCGGGGTTAACGCTAAGACAGTGTTTTGCGACCGATGGATCTAAACCCGGCATGTCTTCCGGTCCCCATGCGAACACATCGTGATACTGCCTGATCACTTCAATAACTTTCGTTTTTAACTCTGGATCCATGTTTTTTCCTATTTGGATCATTTTCCCCGACTGTCCGACATACAGCTCCACTTCTTCAGTTTCAGTTGCCGGTTCGGCTATAGGGTTGGACAAGTCTGCCCCAAATTTTTCTAGCTCGATGTTCATCATTTGCCGGCTGCTCCCTTCATCTTCATTTCTCTTCCTTTTCCCCCCTTCGGTCATCTCAACGTCTTTATCTTTCTCGATGTCTTCCAGCATGATGATTCTAGCAACCTTCTGATCTCCTCTCATCTCCCCCACTCCGTTTTCTGTCGAGAATTTCAATTTCAGATGGGGAACGGAGGCTACTGCCTGGAAAGCGCTAAGAATCGGCCTTCCCAAGATTCCATTGTACGGACTGTCCACTTTCACTACATAGAACTTGGCCTCTTTTTCCATGGTGTAAGGGGCCTTGCCCAGCACGATCGTGCCTCATACAATGGTGCCTCATGGCATGGCTCCAACTGCTCACCTCCCAAATTCATCTTGCAGTACGTTCTGTGGTACAAGATATTGACCGAACTACCACCATCCACTAGAACCCTCCAAATTTTGTTTTCCCCTATGATGGGATTTATGATAAGTGGATCTTCGTGCGGCCATATCACGTCTTCGAAATCATCCTCGGTGAAAGTGATAGGCAGGGCCTGTCGGGCGGGATTTGTCTGATATAAGTTATAGACCTGTCTGGCATATTTCTTTCGGGCGGTCTTACTGCACCGTTCTAATACCGTCCCCCCAGATATTGTTCGAACCTCTCCTCTATACTTCTCCTCTCTTTCAGGCCCCTTTTCTCTTCTAGGCTCCTTAGGCTCTAGTTTATCCCTTAGATCGCCTTTGTACTGTTCTAGTTCTCCCTTTTTTATCATTTTTTCGATCAGCTTCTTCAAATGGTAACACTCATCCGTATTGTGCCCTTTATCCTTGTGATAGTCACAGTACTTATCCCCGTTTTTCTTGTAATCGGGGGTTTTCATTCTTGCTGGCCGAACAAAACCTGGCCTCCCCTTTATCTCATGAAGAATCTTTGAGATAGGTGTGTTCAATGGGGTGAACACCGTACTATCTCTATCTCTCCTCCTTTCTGCCCCTCGGTCGGGCCTGTTATCTGTCAATCTGCTTTTGATATCTCCTCGACCCCTTCGGTCGTCTCTCCCAGAGCCTTCATTCCCGCGACTCTCCTTATATCCCCCAATAGATTCAAGCTTTCTTCGGATAGCCTCTCCTCTTACATATATATCATTTAAAGATTTAGGGGGAATATCATAGAGAGAGGACCGGAGTTTTTTACCTTTTATGGGGTCCAATCCAGCAGCTAGAAACCCTGCAGCCTTTACTTTGTCTAGGTTAGTGACCATCCCTGCTTCTTCCTTAAATCGGGCTAGGTAATCTCCCAGCTCTTCGTTCGGTCTCTGACGACAATGAATCAGTGCTTCAGTGTCTTTCTCCCTCCGGCACAGGTGGGAGTAGTGCCTCAGGAATCTTCTTTTCAACTGTTCATACGAGTGCACCGATCGGGGTCTTTGCGAACGATACCACATCGTTGCTGGTCCCTTTAGGTAGGTTTTGAACATCTTGCATAACATGACGTCACAATGTCCCATACCTGTCATTAAAGACTCATATTTTTCGCAGTGATCTTCTGGGTCTCCTTTTCCATTAAACTCGTTCATTTTCGGAAATTGCCCCCCTGAAGGAGGTCGATACTGCTCAATTTCTTCAGAGACAATAGGTTCATGACTGACTTTCCGTTCTCCAAACATGGCTTTTTCCATTCGCCTTATACGATCTCGCACATGCGAGTCGTCTTCCTCCTCAGAATCAGTCATCGTTATCGTAGTTTTGGAGCGTGTTCGTCTAGGATGCGACTCGGAGTCCGAAGACCCGTCTTCATCGTCATGCGGCCTTTTATCCCTTCTGTATTCCGACGATACAAGTGTTTCTTCGACCTCTTCGAGAGACCTCCTCAGTGCCTTCTCTTCCAACTCTAATTCTTCTCTACGGAGCTTGATGGCCTGGAGTTTGAGCCTGTCCGCCTCTTTCTTCTTAGCCCGCATCTGGGATTCCTTATCAGCTTGATCGGTTACTTTTTGTTTCCCCTTCTTAGCCGCCTGCTCCTCTCTCCATCTTAGGAGCAATTCCCTTTGTTCTTCGGGGGTCGGTAGGGGTCCTTCATCCCCCTCAGATTCAAAACTCAATCGTCGATTTATCAAGGGCGTGATGGTCGAGCCTCCGGGATGCGGAGTTCCATCAAATCCAGGCGGTCGTTCAGAAGACATGTTCGCAATAAATCAAAACCCACAATTAATCTGTACGATTCCCACAGACGGCGCCAAATGTTGGAACCAGTATTCTACCGCCACGTGTCCGATCGGACCTGCAAAGAAGAAGAATGCGAGGGTTGAGCCCCCCCCCCGATTCACCTCCGGTGTGAGAATCAATAACTGGTCGGGAAGATAGGTAATTTAGAACGTACAGTCAATTGTGTGTATTGTGAATTGTGTATGAATGAAGAATAGACCTGATCTTTCTCTTTTACCAGTTCGTTCCGATCCCCCACCTTTCGAACGTGGAACTCGGGGTCTTCCCACGACCTGTTCTACCCACTGTGGATCGGCCCAATCCATCAAGAAGGGGAAGCGGACTCTTCGGTCGTTATAAAGTTGTTGGGCCTCTTCATACAGGTTATGGGAAATGGGCTGCTTCGATCGGCCCAGTAGCCATCAGCCTTAAGCCTCTAACAGAACCTTTTGCTGTGTAATTAGTGAAGTAGTTTTATTGGTCCTGCACGTACAAATTGATTTTTAGATTTTCTTTGTGAATGTGTACATGCATGTGTTTGTGTGGGATTTGAATCTTGCACATCTTATAACTAAGGTATCATTATTTTATATTTTACTTTGAATGTACATTTCGGTACATGTACGTTCAAAATAAAATATAAAAAATATTAAATAAGGAGATATAAACACATGTACATGTATATTCGGTACATATACTGTATATGTATTTTTCATATTTTACTTCAAACCTACATGTACATTCAGTAGATGTACATTTGTTTATCTCGTTATTTTATATTTTACTTGGAATGTACATGTATCGAATATGATCTTACAACACACCGAATACGATTTTGAGAATGTTTGCCAGTTCTTTAATCCTCATCCATCGAATCAAATCTGTAGTTTGTTTTTTTGCTAGTCATTCTACATGAGTGTTCCACATTGGCTAAACCCCACACAAGAATGTTTGTGGTACTGGTTAAATCTCGTCACCTGCCAAGTTTATTAACAGAATGGATGAAGCATATGCCATACATTTTTAACTATTTGATTTTATGTATTATAACAACTAAAACAAATCTTAAAATCATGATATGAATTATGTGACATGGTCCTACCTGCAAAGTTTAACAGGTCGGCAATAGCCTGTGTCAATGATATTGTTTTAGTATAGAATTTGCCGACCTCTGATATAAATGTGCCAGTAAAACTGCTTTTATTGTTTTACGAGCCTTGAATTTCCTTTAAGAAATTTCTCGATTTGGCATCTTGATCTTACACTTTGAAGAAAAATGGCAACTGAACTACCTCAGAATGTTGAAACAGAGTTGCCGGTTGTACCAGCACCTGTTCCGGAAAAAGTTGAGTCACTTCCTAAGGTTGAGGAAGAGAAGCCTGTGCTTCCTCTAGTTGATGACACCAAAGCTCTTGCTGTTGTTGAGAGTAATCTCTCTCTCTCCCTCTCTCTCTCTCTCTCTCTCTCTCTCTCTCTCTCCCTCTCTCCCTCTCTCTCCCTCTCTCCCCCTCCCCCCCCCCCCCCCCCTCTCTCTCTCTCTCTCTCTCTCTCTCTCTCTCTCCCTCCCTCCTTGAATTTAATATAATATAGTTTCTAAATGGTAACTGGCTTGATCTATACAATGCGGAATTAGTTTACATTACCTGAGAAGTTCAACTGTGTTGTTGTTTCACATATCACATTTCTAGTTTCAGGTCCAGAGTAATATGGTTAGATCTGCTTGGTTACTAGTTACGTTTTAGTTTATCATTCATGATTAAATTGTATGGTTTTTATGCAATAGTGCGAGATTAGAACAAGGACAAGGCGGTTAGCATTGTGTTAAGCTTCTTAAAAATCAGATTATATCTTGAATGCTTGTAAGCAGTGAAGAATATAAGCTACAAGGCCAATTCACATCTTACAATTAATGTAATTTTATTTTATGGCGATTTGTGTTAGAGCAGTTCTCAAACCAACATTGTTCTTTCCACTGAGTTAGCCTATTAATGTTTAATAAAGACAGACAATCATTTTAGTAGGCAACAAATTACTTGGACACATTGCATTCGAGGTTTTTCTGCCATGTGCATGAGAGTCTGATTCTAGTCAAGCTTTGTCTGTCAAATGCAGCAGAGATTATGATCTATATATCTGAGGTTGATCTTTATTGAATTTGCCAGAGACACCAGATTCTGCAGAAAAGAAAACTTCAGAGGGATCCCATGACCGAGGTGCGTGTGTTTATTCCCTTCTTCCTAAGTTTGATTGGATGATATGCAGAATTGAACACGAATGTCCGGATACTTTAATATTTTCTTAAAGAGGGTATAACTAATAATTGCTTTTCTCTTTGAAGATATTGAGTCACTGAACATTCGATTTATAATTTTACTTCAGATGTTGCTCTTGCGGAATTGGAAAAAGAAAAGAGATTGTCCTTTATCAAGGCTTGGGAGGAAAGTGAAAAATCTAAGGTTGAGAACAAGTAAGCAATCTCATCCTTTCTAAAATTTTGAGGATCATCATGATAGCATGTATAACTATTACTTTGCTGGCATTCACTAATTGCTTCATATGTTACTATATAAACCAATTGAACAGGAACCAAAAGCAACTTGCTTCAGTCAATTCATGGGAGAACACTCAGAAAGCAAATATTGAAGCTAAATTGAAAAAGATTGAGGTAATTAACAACACCTTATCTATCTTGTCACACTTCGCTGCATATCCATAACTAGGAGATTTTACTAAAAAAAAATATCCAACCAAGCTAAATTTGACAAAAGAGAACGCGATGTGCATAAGAGAGTTTAGCTATTGCACGGATACTATTGCACAACGGCTTCCTTTCTAGTCATATAGCTAGTAACATTTTGGTCTATCAAGTGTTACCCTCTGATCGTAGCTTTATTGTGATATTTGTTTTGAAGTGATGATATTCAACAAGTTGTATGCTTATCATATATTGAATTTTCGCATTTCACAAATCTCAATGAACTTATTGGCATGCTCACTGAGTTATTATATACTATAATAGAACTCAGTAAATTATCTTGAAACTTGCATATAGGAACTAAAAGATTTCTGTTATCTGTTCTTGTTTAAATATTGGAGCCAGATATACGTATTAGCAACTAATTAGTAAAGCGATGAACTACATTACTTCATCAATAGCAGTGTTATATATCCAGTGCTAACATGTTTAGGATTGAGCAGGAAGACATGGACAAAAAGAAAGCAGCATATGCAGAACAAATGAATAACAAGATAGCCATGGTGCACAAGGCCGCAGAGGAAAAACGAGCCATGGTTGAAGCCAAACGTGGAGAAGATCTGTTAAAAGCAGAGGAGATGGCTGCAAAACATCGTGCTACTGGTTATGTTCCAAAGAAAGTTTGTGGTTGCTTCGGAGGCTAAGGTTTTCTCACTGTTTCAGACAACTAGTTCCCGGTTTTTTTTTCTCTGGTTTCTATTTTTTGTGTGTATATGCACTTCCAAAATCTCTATCCCCAATTATTTTTATGTAATTACAAGGAAACTAGGCTTGTTGTAACTTGTAAGAAAATTTGTCGTTATACATTGTGATTTCTGCAACATACATGAATTCTTTGCATAATAAATAGGGTTGCTTGTCGAAAAACCGGTTGATCAGCAAGAGCAGAGGTAAAGGTCCAATTATGTGTTTCAAGATTGAACGACATCATTGCATCAGAAGTGGCAAAATAGACCATGTGTTCTTTCTCCGCAACATTCTGAGAAACATTCTTAAAATTAAAATCTGTCTTCACAAGTTCACATCATACGGACTAGGCAAAGCTTGCCAAGTCTCCTCCACAGTACAAAACACTTCAAAAGTAGCAATTAAAATGTCCTAACTTGCTTCAAAACAAAAAAAAATTACATCATAGTGTCTTGACTGCAATTTATAGTACTTCCGACTCAAGGGTTACACATATTGGCTATACATTGATTAAAGAAAAAAATTCACGGTGTTTCTATTAGTGTTAAGAAAGGAATTAGTGAAGGTAAAGTGTTTTGTGTATTGAAATTCAGCATTGAAGTATCTTCTGATAACACCACCATCAATTGCTCTCTCTTGTGCATAGGAAGTGTCCATGCCTTGGACTGGCGAGATTTTTGTAAAGAAATTACCTGGGATGCCGAAAAAGCTTAAGGCCAGATAGCTGGTTGTAGTGTCAGGGTCCCAAATCGGATTTGTGTTTCTACCGTAGGTTACAATACAGAGTACTTGTTTGTTATCAGAGTCTTGCAGTGCAACAATGTAGTCAGTGTAGCACCCTTCAATTATGTACGTGAAACGAGAAGACCTCAACACTTCTAGGAAATCTCTGTCTGGAGCTAAGTATGGTTGCATTACTTCTTCACCCCGGGAGAAGGGTTTGGATGCACAGATATGTTTGACACCAAAATTGCCAATAAACCCAAAAGCCATTTCACCTACAAGGGTTGCTTGTCGACACCACGCGTGATTAGATGCAGCCTTCCATTCCAGTGTTTCTAGATTGAATGAAAAAAAATCATCACAAGTGGAAAAATAGACAATGTGTTCTTTGTCAACAAGATGAGAAAGTACAGGCTCGTTCATGTTCTGGTAGGTATATGGGCTAGGCAAAAGTTGCCAAGTCTCATCCACGGGAGAAAACACTTCAAATGAAGACCATGGATTGCTCCATCTTGTTAGAACATAGAGTTTGTTATTTGCAACAAAACAATAGGGACTCCACTTATAACTGTGCATAGGACGTTTAGTTTTGGTTAAAAGATGTTCAAATTTTGTAATGATGTTGTCTTCACTAGGTTCTATACCCATTAGATCCTTTTCTTCCATTGAATAAACATATGCATGATCAATAGAAGGATCATAATTATCCAAAAAATAATAATCAAGTCCAAAGAAATATATCTTGGATCCAAATTTTACGCAACTAATCTCAGAACTATCAGGGAAAACAAGAAGAGGACGCAAGTGATGAAGATGTGTAGAATTAGAATCGTAGCGCAGACCATGAAGTGAATCAATCCTATATAGAACCATACCTATATGATCCCCATGCAGTAACATATACATATTGCCATGTTTATTTTTTTGATGATCAGAGTGGGTAGATATCAAGTCAGGGGATTTTATTAGATGATACCATGATTTCTGAACGCACTTAAATCGAAGTAGAGATTTTTCGGGTAGTCTTTTGAAAATCTCTATCAAGATATCATCGGAGATGTAAGAAGCAGCAGTCATCGGTTTTTTGATTTTGTTACCACGTAGACAAAATACAGATGTAAGAAGAATAGGTAGGTTAAAATAACTCTAGGAGGATATCTGTGTTGAGACATCAGACTATGCAGGCGTTGGGTATCAAGCAAAAGTTGATTTATAGTTTAAAATGATTAAGAGTAAGGGTTATATAAGTGATAAGTTCATCCAAACTTATAAGTTAGTTTGGATAAATTTACTTATAAGTTAATAATTTTTTTGTTAAATTAAATTGAAAAAATAATTAATTAATATAATGATCTTGATAAATACATTTTAGATTAAAAAACATTTAAAAGTATAAATTTGAAAATTTAATTAATTAATATAATGATCTCGATAAATACATTTTAGATTAAAAAACATTTTAAAGTATAAATATAAAAATATAAACTACTAAATAATAGATAAATAAATCATGAAAAATGAAATAAGTTGAGCAAAATGTTAGTATTTTCTAACATTCAACTTATCACTTTATAATTTATAAGTTAGATTATAAGTTGGGTAGACAAACACCCCCATAAGTCATGCTAAAAAAATAAGTTATAATTTATAAGTTAAAGAAATAAGTTGAGTATACAAACACCCCGAGTCAAAATTGATTTATAAGTCATAAGCTCCAAACCGGCCCTATATATATAGGCTTGGGTTAAAAGTTAAAACTCAGAGTGGGCTGGGCTGAAGACCTTATAATTCAAAATATTTCACATGATAAATTTTTTATTAGATTACTCCTACTGTATTTGTTGAAATTATTGTAATTTAGAGTTTTAATAATATTAAAAAAATTACAGATAAAATACAATTTTAATGAGAATTTAACATAAATATTATATTTTTATTAAAATTTTATTTTAGATGTATTAAATTACTTATTATCGAATTATATATACAAATCTATAAATACCAAAAAATCATACCTATATTATTATAAGCACGTAGTGTCAACCAGCTAATTGGTTAAAAAAATTATTATTTGATTTAGTGATGTATATATTTAAACTGAACAAAATTTAGGGGTGTATTCAATCCAGATTTTGATAAATTAATAATAATTCATGAATTTTATAAGATTGTTGTTGATTTTAAATTTACGCGGATTCTTGCAGAGTTGATTTAGAGTCTGAGATATTTTGAAAATTTTATGACAAATCCATCAAAATCTAATTGATTTTGGCCGGATTTCAAACTTAAAAAAATATACTAGCAAATCCATCAAAATCCACCATTTTATTAAATTAAAAAAAAGTCCATGGATTGTTGAATGGATTTTTTAAAATTCAAATTGAATACCCCTAGATTTCAAAAGACATTTTAAAATTTTAATTGAATAACCTCGGATTTTAAAAGACATTTTACGATCTAAATTGAATACCATCAAATTTTAAAGAATTTTTTAAAATCCTAATTAAATATCCTTAGATTTCAAAATTTTAATAAATTTTTTCAAAATTCCAATTGTATACGCCCCTAAATGTATATTATTTGATTGAATAATCTAACATTTAAAATTCGTATCTCAGAATCGAAAAGTGGTTCATTCGGGTAGACTTAAAAGTTTTTGATAACCATGTTAAAACATATCTAGCTTAAAACAGAACTAAATACCCTGACATAGTAATTAATACTTCCTCCGGGACTAGAGATGTAGTAATTAATATTTCGTCCGGGACTAGTGATGTACAAAAAATTTCACGGACCGAATTTTATTCGGATTTTAAAAAACATGAGTTTTTTAACAATCATGTCAGGTTGTATTTTTTTAAAAACTAGCTTCAATACCCGTGCCTTGCACGGGATCGCTTTAACCGGATAATTTGATGTTATTTTGTAACAATATTTTCTAATTCACGTCAATTTAATTTTGCGATGATAAGTATTTTTCAGTTTGCTGTGGTGATCCCGCCACCAGTTTGAACTTGTTGGTGACACTCTGTGCCATGATTCAGAAGATTTGCAAGGAAGATCGGTTTAGTATTAGTCCGAAGAAGATTTTGTTCTTAGTTGAATGTATTTGATGATTAGTTTTATAAGCTAATTAATAATCAGATAAGAATTACTTGAAGGTGTCAAATAAAGGTTTCATTTCGAATGTATCAATACTCTCCATAATTCTCTATATGTGGTCGGATTAGTATACTTGTCCTTAATGCATGAGGTGACGGGATTGAGATGCACATAAATTCGTATTCTAAAAACTGTTTGATTTGGTTTAAAAAATCGGAAAAAATCTGATTAAAAAAAAGTCCAGCTCAATTGAATCCAGCCCGCAGGCTTAAACGGATCACATATTTTTCACAAAATCCCGGTCCAGTTCGAGCCGAATAAACCCAAATTTAATTTTGATTTGGATGTAGTCTTGATCGGTATAAAAGTCCAATCCAAAAAGTTAGAATTTTCAATTAAATCTCAGATTAAAGCTTAAAATTTTCAATTAAATCCGAAAAAATAAAAATAAAAAAAAGTTAAAGTTATCAATATCTAAAAGAATTTGTAAAAATCCGATTTGGCCCCTCCTGATCCGACCCTATCTACGGGTATAAATATTTTAGAGGAAATTTGTCTCGGTTTAAAAAAGCCCGACCCTATCGGATATCGAAAAATCCGACCTGAATCCGGATTACGTTCATCTCTAGTCAGGGTAACAACTATAGAGGTGCTTATATTATTACTTATATTATCTGATATGTATGAACCTAGTTGAGACAAAATGATTACTATTTTGTATTATTTGAGCTAGTCGTTAGTATGAAAGCCCGTAGTTTTAATTCTCTACCCCATATAAATATTTTTGCAGTAGAATTAACATCCTGATAAGTATTGGATGCTCAGACTAAAAAGTGATATTATCTGACTAAAAATGCATTTGTATTTTGTCTTAAAATTGGGAATACAACGGAAAAAACATAATTGAATTTACTTAAAGGGATACGTGTCAATTGGATATACTTTATAACAATAACCACTTTTATTAATAATTAGACGAATGAAATTATCATGAAAGAATCTTGAATAAAAACTAAAGTGTAAAATAATATATGTGAAATGCATAACCACACTAATGGGTTTTATAGCACAACAAAAAAGTCCAAGTAGCTCAATGGTTAAATTGGTGACTTGAAATTCTTAGTAGTTAGTATTGAAGTGTCTGAAGTTCGATTCTCATCAAGATGAAGATTTTCTTATATTTTATAACATTTGACTTTGGAGGGGCATTAAAGTAAAATTATGATGCATTGAAGGGTATAATTGTAAAAATATTTTGAATAAAATGAGACATGTTGTGCTATTATATATATAATATAACTAGCGTAGAAGCCCGTGCGATGCACGGGCCTGTTCATATATGAAAATAATTTTCGCACAAATCAGCATCTTCGAAATAATTTTATAATTAAATATATGGTAAATTATAGTATTTCAACTTTATTTTATATTTGTAAATTAATTTTATAATATTGTATGCCGTTTTCATGAACCAAATATTTTATAATTTGATCAAGTTTAAAAAGTTGGATCAATATATCTATACGATAATAATTACATAATTATTATTATTATTAATATCTTAAATAATAATTAAATTTCCAATGTCGTGAAAAGAAATTTATTAAAATGACATGATTATTATTATTATTAATTTATTAAATAATAATTAAATTTCCAATGTGGTGAAAAGAAATTTATTAAAATGATCAATTAAGTGTAACATAAATAATTATTGTAGCATAATTGTTCGTGTATAACATAGATGTTTGTAAACTCATGTGATTTTAATCTAATAAAAGTATATTTGTAAAAAAGATAATCATGTATGTGAGATTATATATTAATATATATTACAAATTTTCTTAATTTTTTATATCTTATGACATAATATTTTTTTTTGATAATCAAGTAATTCATTAATAAACGGTCATACGACATCTACAAAAATAATCAAAATAGAACAAACACGTAATAAAATAGATCAAATCAGAATTTTCTTCACCCCGAACTATGATTGTTGAGCAAATCATTCATTGTAGCACATCACTCGTTCATATCGCTGAAGTTTGCAGCCTTTTTAGAGAGACAATCTAATAATTTGTTGTAGGCGTGCAATATATATATATATCTAATTCGTCCATATGTATTCGAACAATTAATCGTAATTGCGACTCCATACAATCCAAATCAATGAACCACTATTATAAATCCTGCAGATCTACAATCTCGGATACTAAAACAAACCAAACTCTCGCAAGGAAAGAGAACAAACCCGAAGAATGGGTAGAGAAAATCCACTAAACGGGGTTCTAAAACTCTCAATAATGAGAGAGACCTATACAAATCGAAAACAAAATCAAAGGAAAACAGTAAAGAGGGGTCTTATCACCAACTTTTTGGTTAATGACAACCCTTTAAATAAAAATTGTGAGTTAAGATTTTTTTGGCGGAAGTATAGATAATATATATAAGCGGTTATTGTATAATCGCAAAGTCTACAATACATGTCAATAGACATTTTACGTTTTTATCATTTATTTTCGTGTTCGTGTAATTTCATGCATAAAAAATTAAATAAAACACTAAATTTTCGTGTCATAAATCAAATTTTTGTGAAAGATGTGAACGGTGAAGGAATGATAAAAAAATGGACAAATTAGTGACATGTGAGATTTATTAAAGTTGTAAAGAATAATATGTCTTTTGGAAAGATAAAAATAAAGGAGTGTACATTTCGAAAATAAAACTGTTAACAAATGAATGAGACGAACAAATTGTATAATAATTATTTCATAATTTAATGAAAAATATCAACGCTAACTTTCTTAATTTAAAAAATATTAACTAACGAATAATGAGATCCTTGTATCTAATATGTAATTTATATTAGATCAAATATTATTATTATATTTTATATATAAATACTTGACCAGTTCAAATAAATATAAATTATATCAATTAACAATATAATTGGTATTTTTTAATTGAAAAGAAACATGTATAATAAAAAATTTACAAACATGATCGGATATGTAGTTATATACAAAGCTACAAAAACAAACATAATGGTATATAAATAATATAAGTCAACGTTCTATATACTTAAAATTTAAATTATGAAAAAAATAAAATGAGATAATGTGATTTACCTGATAGGAATTCTAAATTACAAATCAAAAGTTAACTTAGCACAGTAGTTAAGACATGAAATTGCTAAAATGAAGTTAAGGGTTCGATTCTTAATGAGAACACACATTAATTAATTTTTAGCATAACTTATAGAAAGTGGCATTTTTGTGATTTTTCAACAAATAAGGGTAAAATTGTAATTTCACAGCCATTTTTTGGGCTCAATTTGCCCTTAGATGCCATTTAATATATATAAGTAGATAGATAGATTTACCTATATATATATAATAACGTAAATAAAAAATTCAAATTTATATAAATAATATGGACCAATATTTTATTTACTCAAAAGTTCAAAATAAAAAAAAGAATATAGAATTAGAGAAAATAATGTGACTTATCTAATAAAATCTTTAAAGTAAACTCAAAAAGCAACTTAGCATAGTGGTTAGGCTTTGGACTTCTTAGAAGGAGGTTGGGGGTTCGATTCTCTACAATAACAAATATTAACATATTTTTGCATAATAATATAACAATGGTATTTTTGTTATTTTTCAAAAAATAGGGGTAAAATAGTAACTTCACAAGCATTAAAATGGCAAATTTTGCCCTTGTGTTGGCCTATTATATATAGTAATAGATAGATAGATAGATAGATAGATAGATAGATAGATAGATAGATTGGATTGGATTGAACTTTCTTTAAAATATGTAGTCCATTTTAGTTCCTTAAATCGGGTCGGATCGGACTGAGCCGGACTTTTATTCGGATTTTTTAATTTATATACACATATTTTTTTTCAAAGTTCATTAATATAAAAAAAACAAAATTTTACAAAATAAAAAAACAACTCTAAAGAACTAAACCTCTGAATTATTAGAATCCAGAATAAATAAGAAGAGACACCACGATAGCTAATACTAAAAAATTCTTACCATAATATTTTATCATAAAACATCAATGCAACTCATGAAACAGATACACTACACTCAATAAATTTTTTGGAAAGAAGAATTTGTCGTGCATATTGTTGATTATTTTTAGTCTTATGATTTTTCACATTTTCTCAATTACTATGTTTAATATTTTTAAAATATTATAAATGTTCAGAATTTATCTATAAAAAAAAATATGGATTTTATCCGAATCTCTAAAAAAGCCCAAGCTTTTTTCTAGGCAGAAACAGGCTTTTATCCGGGTGTTTTAAAAGGCCAGACTTTTAGCCGGATTTTTCGGATTTTAGGCCGGGCCGAATCTAGCTGGGCTTTTTTTTCGAGCCAGATTTTTTGAGATTTTTGCGGATTAGATGAGACCAAATTTTGAGTTTCAGGTTTTTCGAACATTTCTATATGTGACAACTATTTCATTACACTTTCCTTTTTGGAAAGTTTCATTCAAAATGTCCATATTAATTTTTTATATTTCTAATTTTTTTCAAAATTAGTAAAAAGAATTCAATAAAAATATCAACTATTTCTGCTACTTTTTCCCCATTATACTCACTTATACATTGAACTAGGTTACTGAGTCGCGCTTCGCAGCGGCATTAGAATATATTTGTTAAGAAAAAGAATATTAGAATAAAAATTGTGAAATAAATATCTACAAAATTATTTAAATTATCAAATAAAATATATTCTGTAAAATTTGCATTTAGGTAAGTAATATTATAAATTATTTACATATTCTTTTTGTTTATAGAGTTTGATTTTTTATTTTTTTGGACCGATACCATTGCCAGATATATATTTAAAAAATTATATTGATAAAATCAATATAAACATATAATATTACTTATATTTATAGCATTATTAGAAAAGATAATATTAGAACATGATAGTTTAAATTTTAACTTATATAATATTATTACTTATATATTACTCTAATATATTACTGCATGTAATATGTGCATCAATCATATCCAGATATATGAACTGAAAGAACAATAAAAAACAATTAACAGTTATATTAAAATTAATATAATGCATAACTTACTAATTTGTGACAATTTTGAGATCTTTTTTTTTCCAACCATCTTTGACAACTTCAATGCCACCCAAGTAGGTTAAGCAGCCCACAACATCTAAATCAACATAGAAAAAATAATATTAGAACATGATAGTTTGAATTATAACTTATATAATAGTATTACTTATATATTACTCTAATATATTAGTGCATAAAAAACCTGTGAGTATGTTGGTGTCATTAATACGTGCATCAATCATATCCGGACATATGAACTGAAATCCATGCTATGTTGACGATGCCTTCTTCCGATCTCTTAGGCAACGTTATGCGTATGAAGAGCAATTTAAACCCATGTGATAGTGGTCTATATTTCCATGTACTTGAAACAACTTTCAGATTTTTGAGATTTTTGATGCTGTACACGGAGCCTTCCTCTAAAAGATCTTTGAACCGAGAGACCAGAATCTTCGGGATCGTAGCATGGATCAAATTTTCCTGTCATACAACATATCTTAGAAAAGTTAATAACATCATACAATTTGACAAACTAATAAGTTATAAGTATATTGATTTATTAACCTTTTCATCGATCAAAATCATGTCAAGACTGATCAGTTCTTTAGTATTTGGATCGACAGATTCCCACATTCTACACACTCGTACTCTTATCATCCAGGTATAGTTGTTGTCGTTCAAAGCATCCAACATGGTGTAGACCATAGTTGTATTGATTGTAAATATGGTTGTAAAAATTTGAAGCTATGTAAAAACGTTTCGGTATAGATTTTTTGTTATGAGTGACCTTTAATTTATAGGTGTTTGTAAGGTGAATAATATGGAAATCCATTATGTTTAAAAGTCAAGAAGTATTATAAAAGAAAAGTTCTATAGAGTTTGAAAATAATAAAAGAAAGTTCTATCAAGTTTGAAAATAATAAAAGAAAGTTTTATCAAGTTTGAAAATAATAAAAGAAAGTTCTATCAAGATTGAAAATAATAAAAGAGAAAATTACAATTATTAACATAAGATCCTTAAAATTCGGAAGTTGTAATTTGAAAGTTCTATCAAGTTTGAAAATAATAAAAGAAAGTTCTATCAAGCCTACAAATTCGAAAATAATAAGGAAGTTGTAATTTTCTAAATCAAATAATAAGGAAGTTGTAATTTTTTAAATCAAATAAATTTTATAAATCAAAGAAAGTTCTATCAAGTCCTACAAATTTTCGAAAATAATAAGGAAGTTGTAATTTTCTAAATCAAAGAAAGTTCTATCAAGTTTGAAAATAATAAAAGAAAGTTCAATCAAGCCTACAAATTCGAAAATAATAGGAAAGTTGTAATTTTCTAAATCAAAGAAAGTTCTATCATGTCCTACAAATTTGAAAATAATAAATCAAAGAAAGTCTATCAAGTTTGAAAATAATAAAAGAAAGTTCTATCAAGTTTGAAAATAATAAAAGTGTAATTTTCAATTTTCTTCCTACAAAATCGAAAATAATAAAGGAAATTGTAATTATTAAAATTAAAAATTGTGAAAATTTGAGAAAATTAGAAAAATAGAACGGAGCGATTCTAGAGGCGCCACCTCACCGCCCCCGTCTTCTCCTTTATATAAGTATATTGATTTTAATTACTCACATAACTCACTTTTTTTTATATAATTTATTATTTTATAATTTTTTTCTTAATATTCATGTTCAATTCAAATATAAATAAATAGGTATAATAAAAATAATTATTATCAACATCCTCTTATTTTAATGTTCCATTTAAAATTCCTTTAATCCCAATTCAGTTTCCGAGGACTTCTTCACGATCTTATTTATTGTGTGTTATTATTTGGTACGTTTAAAATATAAACCTCCATCTTAATAAAATAGATAAATCCAAAGAAGTCGTAATACGTATCTCAATTCTGCCACTCTCACCAATCAATATATCCCACGTGGAGGATGAAAAGACAAGAAAATATTTTAAATACTTTTTAAAATACACCAACATTTCTAACCACATATTTAGTCCAAAGCCTGACCCCGTTATGTCACTATGGACCCCACTTAAAATAAACATTGAAAAAAAGATAATTTCAAGCGTGTGCGATAATGATATGTTTTAATTTTATTTCAATAATTAAAATTTCTTGATGGTTTTGTTTTAATTAAGAGAAAAATGCCCCTAAGTAAGTGGACTTACATAAGTATGTTATAATTGTAATTACATGATCAAATTCTGAAATTACAAAAATACATCGTGTGCATTCATATAAGAAAACACGTTGTACTCACCTAAGTTACGTGAGTACGTACTTAGGAACATTAATATCTCTTTGAAACATTCTTAAAATTAAAATTTAAACTGAAATAATAAGTACAAATATTGAAATATATGGGCATGTTTGGAATCTTTATTTTCAGGAAATAAGTAATTTAAAATCTTCAAAATTTTTCCGAAAATAAACACGTTTTTGGACAAAAAAAAACAACCAAACAGTCGCACTTGCTTGGCTTTGATGTCCAAGACATACAAACGTTTGTTTAAACCAAACATCATGAAGACTGACCAAAGGCGTAGACTTGGAATAATCAATGTTCTTTCTTGTTAAACTCATTAATATAGATACAAATAAAATGTGTGTATATTAGCTCATTCCCACTACGTCTCTCTCCATCTATTTCTTGTCTCTATCTCTCTGAACCTCCCCTGCATTTCATTCTTCTCTTACCATACACTCTCTGAACCATTTTTTAAATTCATTTCTTTGACTTACCCTTTTCTTATCTTTGTAAATCTTGGGGACCCTTTTGAAATCTCTCTCTCAAATTCAAGAACATGGTCTAATTTGCTCAGTCTTCTTGGTGGAAAATCAAGTCAAGAGGTGATTTTTCTCTACTTTTTTGATGTTTGGAGTTTAGTTTGATTTTTATTATTGTCTGTATCTTTCATTTGCAGGTGAAATTTGTAAAATTATTGATCTCTCTCTCTCTCTCTCTCTCTCTCTCTCTCTCTCTCTCTCTCTCTCTCTCTCTCTCTCTCTCTCTCTCTCTCTCTCTCTCTCTCTCTCTCTCTCTCTCTCTCTCTCTCTCTCTCTCTCTCTCTCTCTCTTTCTCTCTGTTGGGTTTATTATATGATTTTTAATTGAGGAATGTTAGAAACCAAGATTCCCTTTTTGGGTTGTCTCAAAGCATGTTCTTTTTAGATTTTATTTGTCGAGTCAAAATCTAAATTTAGTAAAAGTAATTTTATTTTTTAATTTATTGTCACCAGTTTGGTCCCAAGGGAACTTATGAGTATATTTGAAGATATCCAAGATTTTATTATAGACTTTGTGTGGTGGTGGACTGGTGGCCTTGGCAGCAATTTAAAGATTTTTTTTTTTTTTTGGCAATTTATTTTCTTGTTGTGGTTTAATTATATGAAAAGTACATGATTTAGAAGCTGAAAAATGTGCATCTTTTGTTTTTGATCCCCTCTCTGTTGTCCTAATTGACCCTTTTGATTCTGTTTTCATTTTTGCTTTCTCTTCTAAAGCTTTGATCTTTTTGGTGAATCACTCGAAAATCTTGAATATTCTGCAAGTGCCTACAATCTAGCTAGTTCTTATTCTTTCTATGAGATATTCTTCCCCACTACTGTTTTATCTTTGTTTGTGATGTCTTACTTCATAAAGGTGATTCCTTTAAAGGGCATGTGCTGAATTTTTAATTGACCTTGAACTTTTAATTTAGCATCTGCTGTGGAGATATTTTCGACTTTAGAATACTAGTTTTTTTTAATAATAATTTAGATGTGGGTTTTTAAATCATAATTACATTAGAAACTCTTTGATAAATTGTGGTGCCTAATGCCTGAGCATCAATCAGCCTGTCATTGATAATCTACTTGATTTGGAATACTTTGATATAGGCATACGTTAGTATAGTGTAACAAGTCGGAGGTCTTACGTTACAACCACAGGATTTCGGTTACCACTTTTCGCCAATCTTTCTTTTTGTTTTGTTTAAGCAAAATGTGATACTGGCGGTTTTTTATTTATACCGAAGCATATTACAGCAGTTGGTTCTACTTTTATTTGTTCAAATTTGAAACTAAACATGAGAAATAAATGTGGACGAAGTAACGTTTTCTGGTATTGTTTTTGCTCGTGCTATATGCATCTTAATTTTTTTATGGAACCTCGGTGTATCTATTGTTGTTACTCTTTAATAGCTTCACCTGTTCTGTCATCACTAAAACTCCAGTTACTTTGTTTTCAGGTTTTGGTTGGAATTGGAGGTTGTTTCTAGTGGGTGATTGTAGTTCATTCATCGGCATTAATCATTATCTTTCAAACAAAACTCCATGAACAATCTCAAACTAGGAGTGGAGGTTGTCGGTGCCCACAACCTTATGCCCAAAGATGGCCAAGGCTCATCCAGTGCCTTTGTGGAGCTCCAGTTTGATCATCAGAGATTTCGGACCACCATAAAAGAGAAGGATCTTGACCCAGTTTGGAATGAGTCTTTCTACTTCAACATCTCTAATCCAGAAAATCTACCCAATCTCGCTCTCGAGGCCCATGTCTACAACAATAATAAATCTAATAATTCCAAATCTTCCCTAGGCAAGGTTTGCATTACAGGGACATCATTTGTCCCCTACTCGGATGCTGTTGTTTTGCATTACCCTCTTGAAAAGCGAAGCATTTTCTCCCGTGTAAAAGGTGAGCTTGGCCTGAAGTTATTTCTTACTGATGATCCCAACATAAAGTCCACCAATCCCCTTCCAATGGAGAACTCTTCACAGAGAAATTCACTATCGGCCCAAGCTCAAGCAACTGTACAACAAAACCAGAATTTTGATCAGAATCGGTCCTCAAAGGTTAAAGACGAGTCAATACGCACATTCCACAATCTGGCAACCCCAAAGCAGCAGCAGCAGCAGCAGCAGCAGCAGCAGCAGCAGCAGCTACAGCAACAGCAACAACAGCCATATTACACTAGTGCTTCTATGCAACAACCATTAAGATATGGTGTTGATGAAATGAGATCTGAACCTCGAGCGTCCAACCTTGTTCGCAATTACTCAGGTTCTCCAACACAACCAATGGAATATTCACTGAAAGAGACCAGTCCTTTCCTTGGAGGGGGTAGAATTGTTGGAGGTCGAGTGATACGTGCAGACAAACCAGCTAGTACTTATGATCTTGTTGAACCAATGCAGTTCCTTTTTGTGCGAGTTGTCAAAGCCCGTGACCTCCCTACCATGGATGTTACAGGTAGCCTTGATCCTTATGTTGAAGTGCGTGTTGGAAACTATAAAGGAGTCACACAACACTTCTCAAAAACACATAACCCGGAATGGAATATAGTCTTCTCTTTCTCACGGGAGAGAGTGCAAACATCTGTGTTGGAAGTTGTAGTTAAAGATAAGGATTTGTTGAAAGATGATTTTGTTGGCATTGTTCGCTATGATATAACTGATGTTCCTTTACGAGTTCCTCCTGACAGTCCACTGGCACCAGAATGGTATCGCTTAGAAGACAAGAAAGGACAGAAAACCAAAGGAGAACTGATGCTTGCGGTCTGGATAGGAACACAGGCTGATGAGGCTTTTCCTGATGCTTGGCATTCTGATGCATCTATTCCTGTTGATAGCTCAATGCCATCCACCCACATCCGCTCTAAAGTGTACCACTCCCCGAGACTATGGTATGTTCGTGTTAATGTGATTGAGGTTCAAGACCTGGTTTTGTCTGACAAGACTCGATTTCCAGATGTATATGTTAAAGTACAGATAGGTAGCCAGGTTCTAAAAACAAAGCCGATTCAGGCACGATCTGTGAATGCAATGTGGAACGAGGATATGATGTTTGTTGCTGCTGAACCCTTTGAAGATCATCTTTTTCTTTCTGTCGAAGAACGTGGTGGTCAGAACAAAGATGAAATTTTTGGAAGGGTCCTCATACCTTTGAACTCTGTTGAAAAACGTGCTGATAATAGAATGATCCACTCCCGATGGTTTAATCTCCAAAAGGCAAGCATCACTGATGTTGAAGAGATTAAAAAAGAAAAATTTGCTACAAGACTCAACCTCAGAGTTTGCCTTGATGGAGGGTATCACGTACTTGACGAGTCCACTCACTACAGCAGTGATCTACGACCAACAGCAAAACAGTTATGGAAGCCATCCATAGGTGTCTTGGAACTTGGCATCTTAAATGCTGATGGTCTCCACCCAATGAAGACTAGAGATGGAAGGGGCACATCAGATACATATTGTGTAGCCAAGTATGGCCACAAATGGATTCGAACCCGAACAATCAATGACACTTTGAGTCCCAAGTATAATGAGCAATACACATGGGAGGTTTTCGATCCAGCAACTGTTCTCACCATAGGTGTTTTTGATAACAGTCAGCTTTTTGAGAATGGTTCAAGTGGAAACAGAGATATGAAAATAGGTAAGGTGCGTATCCGACTTTCTACTCTTGAAACTGGTCGTGTTTACACTCATTCATACCCGTTGCTAGTCCTTCATCCCTCTGGTGTAAAGAAGATGGGGGAACTGCATCTAGCAATCAGGTTTTCAAGCACGTCTATGGCCAACATGATGTATATGTATTCACGACCCCTTTTGCCGAAAATGCATTATGTGAGGCCATTAACTGTAATGCAGCAAGACATGCTTCGACACCAAGCTGTTAACATAGTGGCAGCGAGGCTCAGCCGTGCCGAACCACCACTTCGGAAGGAAATAGTCGAGTACATGACTGATGCAGATTCACATCTTTGGAGCATGAGGCGAAGCAAGGCAAACTTTTTCCGTTTGATGTCAGTTTTTAATGGATTATTTGCTGTTGGAAAATGGTTTGGGGAGGTTTCCATGTGGAGGAATCCTGTCACTACAGTGCTAGTGCATGCTCTGTTTCTGATGCTTGTGTGCTTTCCGGAACTGATTCTTCCAACTGTGTTTCTATACATGTTTCTTATAGGACTGTGGAACTATCGGTTTCGAGCAAGATATCCCCCTCACATGAACACAAGAATCTCTTATGCTGATTCAGTACAGCAGGATGAACTTGATGAGGAATTTGACACATTTCCTACATCTCGAAGCTCCGAGCTAGTTCGGATGAGGTACGATCGATTAAGGAGTGTGGCTGGCCGGATTCAGAGTGTGGTTGGTGACTTAGCTAGCCAGGGGGAACGAGTGCAAGCGCTTCTCAGCTGGAGGGATCCACGAGCCACTACCATATTTATAACATTCTGTCTGGTAACTGCCATTGTGTTGTATGTAACCCCTTTTCAGGTACTAGCTGTGTTGACTGGATTTTATGTCATGAGGCATCCTAGGTTTCGTCATAAGTTGCCATCTGCACCACTCAATTTCTTCCGTAGGTTGCCTGCTAGGACCGATAGCATGCTGTAATTCTTCAGTTGATTTCCTGCTAAATTTTGTCTAAAATACCAGTATTAGGTCTGTTTGAAACTGGTTGTATATTTTTGTTGCATCTTATGTTATCAGTTGTTGACTGTATTGGTGGACGAAGAAGTCTAAAGATTGATGTCTGTATTGGGAAATTGTCATGTGCTAAACTGTCCAGTTATGAACATGTGTTGGCAAACCAAATGTTGGGTTTTAAATTTTAAATGCTGTTTCTTGATTGTTGTTGATGAATTTCGTTTAAAGAGTTGGGTAGGTCTTTTGATTGATAAAGATTGTGTTTGCTGAATCCTGATTAGAACAGCATTTTCATTCCTGTTGAATAGCATTTTCTTGACAGATAGAAATGTCTGTAAAAAATTGCAACTTATACAATGCAAGAAATAGAATCACAGACAAAAATTGATAAAAAGCAGCAGTGCCAATAGTAATTTGTAAAGTAATCAGAAACACCAAGTTACATCCGAGGTGTGTTTCCTTGTAATTGTTGGATACTAAGAGCTCTAGTGACTCCTAAAATAAAGGTTAAATAGTATAGCAGTCAATATCAATTATCATCTATTACGAATTGGCTAACCAGATACAATTAAAGAAACTGGCAGGACTTCATTGTTTTACTGATAAATTTTTGCAGACGTTGCGTTGTTCACTTGATAATTACAGAAAACACTATGCTATTGATCACTCATACGAGGTGAATATTCGAGACTTGGTGGAGTCGTTTGTTTGTAAGAGTATTCAGATCAATCTGATCAAAACCCTGCTTGTCTTCGTCTTGGAATAACCGAACCTGAGCTCATTTGGATTGTTCAGAACTGGGGGGAATGGAGAGTAGAATGACAATTCTCGGAGATGGGGAAGGAAATGGAGAGTAGAATGACAATGCTCGGAGATGGGGAAGGAAATGGAGAGTAGTACTGCTACATCCATATTTCCTGTCATTTTCAGTTTACTCTTGTTAAGTAAGCCCAAGCTAAGTTGTTTCTTGGACTGAAATGGTGAAAAAACTGAGGCACACATAAATAGTTCCATGCCCAACATGACTCTACTATAAATAGTTGCACAGACAGTACCAGACCCAAATCAGGATTAACCATAATTAAGATGATGAAGAATCGAGACTCTCTATCAGGGCTGTCGACTCTCATTCTCTTCTTTGCAGTTGTTCTTGTGGCAACAATTCAAACACTTGAGGCTGATGCATGCAGTCCTAGTGGCAAGATTAGGGGTATAAAACCTCCGCACGGACAGTGCAACACCGAAAATGATTCAGACTGCTGCGTGAAAGGAAAGTTATACAAAACATACAAATGTTCTCCATCGGTGTCAAGCCACACAAAGGCAACCTTGACACTTAATAGTTTCCAGAAGGGTGGTGATGGTGGCGGTCCATCAGAGTGTGACGGTAAGTACCACTCTGACCATACCCCGGTGGTGGCACTGTCAACAGGGTGGTTTAATAACAAGAAGAGATGCAAGAATTTTATTACTATTCACGGGAATGGCAAGAGTGTAAAAGCTATGGTGGTTGATGAGTGTGATTCGACAATGGGGTGTGATTCAGAGCATGATTATCAGCCACCTTGCAAGAACAACATTGTGGATGCCTCAAAAGCTGTCTGGAAAGCTCTGGGAGTGCCTGAAAGTAAATGGGGAGAAATGGACATAAAATGGTCTGATGCCTGACAAATAAATGCAAGGGACTAATGTCAAAATTCGGTCTGTGTCAATTGGTGTCCTGAATTGCTATTTTATGCTATTATCTGGTCATATATAATGTGTGCAAGGTGGTCTTGGTAGATTTAATATGCTATAAAAATAAGACTTGTATCGACTATTGATTGCAGTTTCGCGACCAACGGAGATAACAATGCATGGGGGATGATGAAACTTCGATCTCCAAAAACTCTCGTAAAACATTCTGTTTGTTTTCGTGTCCAGTAAATTTTATTTCAATCTACTACCGTATTTTATCTGTACTTAAGCCAAAGATATACTAGAAAACATAAGAACTTCACTTGCATACAAAAGACAATACATCCTTGTAGTATCGTGATCTGCAAATATACATTATATTTACTTCCTTTATCTTATTTGATAAAATATGTCAAATATAACATCTCTTACTTGACGTATTTGTCAAATACTTTCAATGACTCACACTTTTCGCAGGATTTATAATCATCAATCTATCTAAAAAAAAACACTCCCGATATTCGTCATAGTGCATTTAAAATGTTCGCAACTTACATATTTCTAAATCCAATAAAACCAACATATGTCACTTGACTTCTTTACCAAATACTTCTAGTGATTATCGCTTTCAATCAGTTCACATGTGCTTCCACTGATCTTTAAAATAACATTCTTTAGCTATGTCATGAACTTAATATTCTAAAGTTCTATCAAAATACCAATTTAACAAATGTTTTCACAAATATATAACTAGTGAGAATGTACATCACTTTATCGTTTTTGCCCTCCAACACATTTCAATTTCTTACTTTCCCAACCTTTTAGTTCCACCAAAATCAAATATGTGTCCCAAAATTGAATTCTTATTACCAATATCACCTTCGATACTTATATCACAATAAACAATAGCTCTAGGCATGTCTGCCCGATTCATCAATTTATTACACAGCGTACTCTTTAAGTACATGATTATGATCTTCTTTGCAGCCTATCACTAGGTTCAAGCAAAAATTGCTTCCCAATCCACTTACAAATTAACTAAAAATTGCTTGCGCATAATACATTTAGTGGTTCCTTTTCTGCATTAATCGGGTTTCCATTACTAATAGGGTTGGCGTCGGACTGCAATTCTGCATCCTAAAATGATTAAACAACTTTACAAAAAAAAAAAAAAGAATACTTCTCAGAATTCAAACTCAACATTCTAGTATTTTTATCCCTTAGTTCGGATTTTCTAAACACATATTGTTTCACCCATGTTTTCAATCTCAAATTTACTACTAAGTTCACTAACTCCCACTTTTCAAAGTGCAGACATATTTGTCTAATTCACTCTCGACAAAATATTTCTGTATTCCTTTTGAATGAACTTTTTCAAATAGGAAAATCTCAAATATAAAAACAGACTCATTAATCTTATACTTTCTCTCTAAAATTCACTTACAACCTGTGAATTTTCTTTGTTTAGGAAGAACACAAAACTCCCACATTTGTTTCTATACTACAAACTCAATTTCATTTTTATGGCTTTTATCCGTGAGCCAATTTCTTGCAATTTCATCACTTATATAAATTCTGAATCCAATTTGATTCCTACAACCATGTCCTCAAATAAAATACGATATTTCACTATTATATACAAAATAGTCATTTTTTTCGCTTTGGTGAATTTCTCGATCTCTTTTATTCAACCACATTCAATGGCTCATCATCAATATTCAAATTCACTTCATCATTCTCGATCTTGGTCACAATCAAAAAATATTTCAGGCTCATACATGCCTACGAAAATCATTTCATTATCCTTTTCGATTAAAAAATTTATTATCACAAAACTGCACTTCTAGACCATTTTTAGTCAAGGCAAGGACTGAAATAATATTACGCCTTATTCCGGGAACAAATAACACATTTTTGAGAACCAGTATATTGTTCCCAAGATTCAATCTATATGTACCGAGTCCTACTACATCTAGGCCGATACCATTTCCCAAAAAATATTATATTCAACTACACCAACAAACCGGTGTTGAATTTGCTCTCTATTTCGACCACTACTAGAAATTTCCTCTAGTTTAACATAAAAAATAATATCATACAATTTTCCCGAATTAATAAATTTATCACTTGAAACTATCAACCAAATTAAAATATTATTATTACGACAAATATTTATAAATGAGACTATCATGTAAAAACTACACATAAGCACCCGGTTTATCAAAACTGAACCTGCCAAAAGTAAATTGCATGATAATATTGTTTTCCTATTAAAAAAATATATTATAAGATGTTTAAGAGAACAATAATAATGCCAACATAACAAACAAGAAATATGCAGACACTAATAATACAGTGCACGAAAAAACAAAGACAACAACAGAAAACACTACAAACTAAACATCATATATGCATAACAAAAATATGCAAAGTAAAATTTAATAAATTTGTCACATTGGTATAGAAGAATAAGAAAAGCGCAATATTAGGCAAAACTAGTATGCATAAAAGCAATACACTGAATCCCACTCAACAAAGATGATGCATCAATATGTAATCATGTAACAGTTAGACATGATAATATTAAATAGCATAAAAATGACTGGCACCCTATAGTACTTATAAGAAACAAGATAAACTAGAAGCTAACAATATAATAAAAGTCAAAATGGATAGATTACATATTCACGGAAAAACAATAACATCATACAAATTTACTACCCAACAAGGAACCAATTTAAATAATAAAAACAAGGTGTATGAAAAAATTAATAGATCCAAGACACAATGTATAAAAAAACAAATCGCTGAACATGCATAGTCATTGGATTGAGATTATAAACATGGAAAAATCAAGTCTAATAGCCACAAAAAGGTAAGCACGTGGTAAGTCACAAAAACTAATATCATGATTTACCAAAAGCGATATTAAAATATTCTATTGTAATAAGTATCAAGGATATAGGCTGATGTGTAGAAAACCAAGCTGAAACCCGAAGATACTGATGAAGCGTGAACTCATGAAGAGACCAAAAAATTGAAGAACAGCCGTGAACTGGATCAAGAAATAGCTGAAACTCTGATACCAATGTTGTATTTAGAGAGCATGTTGATTATTTTTAGTGGTGTTAGTCCCGATTTGCCTCATCAATTGTTTATGATATGAAATTTGGTTATGTTTATTTTAAATCTTATTTGATTTAAATAATACTTTTTGATATTTTTGCTGAATTTAAGAGATCGAGAATTTTATTAATATAGGATATCCAGACATTTGTTAAAGTAGATGATTGATTTACTTAGTTTCGTCGTACCACTGGTTCTGCTTTTATTAGTTAAATGCCAGCATTGTTTTAATTATTTCGGTTGCATCAGTTGTTTTTCAGGTTTATTTTATTGTCGCTTATTCTGTCCGTGTTAGCTTTGACAATTTATATTTTTTTTGCCATTGCTATTATAAGTTATATTATTGTTTATATTTTTGCTAATATTTTTTTTATGGCAAATACGTTAAGTTTGCGTGAACTGAAAATTATCCCTGAAAAAGACGATATCATACTAGAGAAAATTTCTAGTAGTGTTCGGAATAGAGAGCAAGTGAAACACCATTTTCTTGGTGTCGTTGAATGGAATATTAGTGATATGATCAAGGAAATAACTGGTTGGTGGATTGACTCGGGTGCAACCCGTCATATTATGAAATAATTAAGAATGATTCAGTTGAGTTCGTAGACTTAAATAAAAAAGGGAGCAAATCATTTCTATGAGAAATGGTTTCGGCCTATATTTGGTAGGACTCGGTACATATAAATTGGATCTTGAAAACAATATATTGGTTCTCCAAAATATGTTATTTGTTACCGGAATAAGGCGTAATATTATTTCAGTCCTTGCGTTGACTAAAACTGGTCTAGAAGTGCGGTTTTGTGATAATAAATTTTTAATCGAAAAGGATTATTAAATGTTTTTTGTGGACATGTATAAGCCTGAAATGGTTTCTGATTATAACCAAGATCGGGAGTGATTAAGTTTATTTTTCTCAAATCTTTTCTCTCACTTTACTTTGCTAAGTGGATTGGAAATTATATATTAATTGTAGAAATTATAAAATTATTTATTAATTAGGAGTTACAATGGTGGGAGTTACAATTGTGGGAGTTACAATGCTATTAATTATGGGTGTTACAATATTATTGAGGGAGTTACATATTTTGTATTTACTATATGGAGGATTTTATGGGGCAGTTACACAAGGTTAAGGGGTGGAGATTGTACTAAGAATGCATATAAATAGTGAGTAAAAACTCAATGAAAGAGCACAAAAATACTTAGCTTGCTCATAGCACAGTCGGAACCCTTTATCAAACATTTCTTTTTCTCTGGTAAGTATTTCATAAACACATCGTTGGTATCATAGCCCCACCTTAATTTTTCCCTGACCTCTTTTTCTTTTGCATCATTGCGGTGTGCCAGATTAGTTTTCATAGCAGTAGTTTTTTACTCTTATGTCTAGTCAATTTTTTCTCCTCTTCTATCACGCCACTTGTCCTCACGGTGTCTTCTTTTCTTGTTCTTGCATGCCTGCATTTGTTTTCTCTTAATTTACCAGATCAGTTGTCCCATCACCTTTTCTACCTTTTTTTTGTTTTTCTCCATTTCGTTATTTTGATGTTGCTAGCTTGTAGGATATATAAATAATATATATTCTGTTCTTCTGTTCCAGACAATTGGTTACTATGTATACTTTATATTTTTTTAGTGTTTCATTGCACGTGCCTAGACTATTACTCCTATGTCCCTCTCATTTTTTTGGCTGGCGATTTTTTTAATATGATTATTCGTATTCTTTAGATTTGAAATGGCAAGTAAATTGATTGCTTCTGAATTGGCGAAGATCGAGAGATTGAACGACATCAATTATGATATGTGGAGTTGAAAAATTAGATATGGGTTGATCCATGATAATCTGGAAATTGCAATTGAAAAGGAAGGTCTTGTGTTAGGAGAAGCTCCTACTGATGCTCAAAAGAAAGAGCACGAACAATGGTTAATTTGTGACAAAAAGGCAAAAAGTCTCATGTTAATGTACATGAAGGATAATCTAATCAAGGTTTTTGAGACATATGAAAGTGACAAGAAATTGTGGGATGCTCTCAAAGGAAAGTATGATGCAATTTCTGATGTGAATGTTGTACTTTTGTTACAAAAGTACAACACCTGCAAGATGAGTGAAAGTGACAATGTGATTGATCATTGTAACAAGATGCTGGTGATGGCCAAGGATTTGGCGGCGGCAGGAAATGAGCTTTCTGCGAATATGCAAATTGCGAGGATCTTGAACAGCCTGCCAAGCTCACTTAACATGGCTGCAACCACTTTGAGATTGAATGGAACAATCAAGAGTGCATCTCAGCTTTCGGTGACTTTAGCTATGGAACATGATTTGGTGAATAACCACAAACATTTGGAGTTGAACTTGGCTCAAGAAGAGGAGTTCAACTTGGATCAGACAAAGTTTAGATCAAGTTTTAAAAATAAGGGTCAATGACCTAGTCTTCCTTGACCCTTATTTTTAAAACTTGATCTAAACTTTGTCTGAGCCAAGTTGAACTCCTCTTTTTGAGCCAAGTTCAACTCCAAACGTTTACGACTATTCACCAAATCATGTTCCATAGCTAAAACCGTCGAACTCTGAGATGCACTCTTGATTATTCAATTCAATCTCAAAGTGGTTGCAACCATGTTAAGTGAGCTTGGCAGGCTATTCAAGATCCTCGCAATTTGCATATTCTCGGAAAGCTCATTTCCTGCCGCCGCCAAATCCTTGGCCATCACCAGCATCTTGTTACAATGATCAATCACATTGTCACTTTCACTCATCTTGCATGTGTTGTACTTGTGTAACAAAAGTTGCACATTCACATCAGAAATTGCATCATACTTTCCTTTGAGAGCATCCCACAATTTCTTGGCACTTTCATATGTCTCAAAAACCTTGATCAAATTATCCTCCATCTACATTAACATGAGACTTTTTGCCTTTTTGTCACAAATTAACCACCGTTCGTGCTCCTTATTTTGAGCATCAGTAGGAGCTTCTCCTAACACAAGACCTTCCTTTTCAATTGCAATTTCCAGATTATCATGGATCAACCCATATCTAATTTTTTGACTCCACATATCATAATTGACGCCGTTCAATCTCTCAATCTTTGCCAATTCAGAAGCAATCAATTTACTTTCCATTTCAAATCAGAGAAAAAGAAAAGTTTGATAAAGGGTTCCGACTTTACTATGAGCAAGCTAAGTATTTGTGTGCTCTTTCATTGAGTTTTTACTCACTATTTATAGGCATTCTTAGTACAATCTCCACCCAATAACCTTGTGTAACTGCCCCATAAAATCCTCCATATAGTAAATACAAAATATGTAACTCCCTCAATAATATTGTAACACCCATAATTAATAGCATTGTAACTCCCACAATTGTAACTCCTAATCAATAAATAATTGTATAATTTATACAATTAATATATAAATTCCAATCCACTCAATTTATATTTTTTTTTACTTCATTTTATATTTAACAAATAAGTCATATAATACAACATCTCCCACTTGACTTATTGTTAAATATCTATATAGCTCCCACTTTTCTCACGTTTACTTGGTCATATTTGTTCTTGGACCTTCCCTTCAGATTCTTCTTGATTATCAGGACAATCACTCTTAAAATGTACATACTTTCCACAAGTATAACAACTTCCAAGCGGAAACTTCTTCTTTTGCTGATGTGTGAGAGTTTTAGTTATTTATCATAATTCTCTTTGACTAATAATTTGCCATTTCCACCACGACCTTCATCTGGTTTGTTTTTGCTAGACCCTATGTCTATTTACTTAGTCATTTCATGTATGCATACTAGGAGCATTGCTATTAATCAAAAAGCAAAAGGAATTCTTTCCGCTTTTATTTTCAAGACTTGCTTATATAAATGGCATAAATCTAGATGTTCCTATTTACGTAAATAAATTGTTTAATTTTTACATCTTTGTCGTCGTTGTTGTTGTTTTTTAATCTTTTCCTGTATATTTATTTGTGTTGGCATCATTTTTTTTTTTGCTTGAACATGTTTATTTTATTAGTTTTATTTTTTTTGTTGCCCACGTTATATGATTGTTTAGTTTTTTTTGTTTATACTTTTAGCCCAATATTTTGTTGTAGTTTTTATTACTTGCCCGGGGTTATCCAATCATAGTCTATCTTCTTCATACGGTTGATATTATTATTATTATTATTATTATTATATTTGCGTGCTAGTTTGATATGCTTGTACATTTACTTGACTTGTATTTTTATATTGTTTTTCCGCTAGTGCTTTCATGTTTAGCTTGTTAGTAATTTGTTATTAATTGTTTATTGTTCCCTGCATACATTCTGGCATGTGGGTATGTGTTTGCGTTTGGTAATTTTTCCTCTCACCTTTGTTTTCATAACCTGCATATGTGATAAGTAAATATTGTGATTAAGTGGCTTGTTAAGTGTACAATTATTCTTGTTTTTGTATACTGTGTTTTTTTTTCCGGCCTGATTTTGTAATCCAGTGGAACTTCAGTGTACTTATGTCCTTTTCTTATTTTGTGTTTATTTAGGTTAGATTTGAATTTTTTTTTTTGAGTTGGTCTGCCATGAGTTTCGGTCATTTGTTATATGTTTATATTTCAGTTTTGTTATGGCTAATATTGCAATCATGTGCAAATCGGAGATTATTGTTAAAATATACGATATTATGTTAAAGAAAATTTGTAGCGAGCCTCAGAAAAGAGAGCAAAAGAAAAGGAAGAATATAAAATTTATAAATAATAATTGGGCGTGAATTGGAGAATCTAGAAATTATCGTTGAAAAAGACGGTACTGTACTAAATGAAATTTCTAGTGATTTTCGGAAATTGAGCATAGTATATAATTTTGATTCAGTGAATATGAAAAACTGAATGACTCGATTATAATGTATGAGGCCAGAAATTAAGAAATAAATTATTTCGATAAAATTTAGAAAGTGATGCTCAGAATAGAGATCATGTGAAATATTAGTTTGCTGACAATATGACTGAGTTAGAGCAACTTGAAAAAGGAATAAAGGAAAGTGCCTTGAAAAGGGAAAGATCATTAATACCCACCTAGAAGCGGGAAGGATCGGAAATTTGTTAAATGATTGAAAATAGAAAAACAATTTTAAAAAATATTCCGAGAATTAAGAAATTGTATTTAAGAAAATAATACATTTAGTTGTCATCTATGTGACTATGACGATGATTTTTTTTATTGAGACATGTGTTGAAGAAGATCGAAATGAAAATTATGGTAATGATCTGAATATAGGCATATAATATAATGATGCATTATCGGTATAAATGGATTTTTGAAAGGGAAAGATGAGACAAAATGTGGCTATTTTGAATTGAAAGTATGCCCGATTACGAAAGTTTATACGCAGAAATTGGGAATATTTTACTGAGGATTAATTAGACAACTGTGTCTATAATTTGCAAAGTGGGAGTTAAAAAAAATATATTGTAGTTGAAAAATATTAAAGAAATACTCAACAAAACTAAGTTGAAACTTAGTAGAAGAGTTGAGAATATTGGTGAAATTTAATATTTGTAAAGAAAATCCGAAGTAAGGGATAATAATACTAGAACATTGAGTTTGAATTCTGTGAGATATTGTGAATTTTTTTTTGGGTAAAATTGATTAATCGTTTTAGGATGCAAAATTGCAGTCTGGCGCCAACCCTATTGGTAATGAGAAATGATTAATGCAGAAAAAGAACCACTGAATGTATTATGTGCAAGTAGTCAGAAGTTCGATGTAGTTTATGTTGCGCAATCGATTGACTTGACTTGACTTGACATTTTAGTTAGTTTTGTAAGTGGATTGTGAAGCAATTTTGCTTGAGCCCAGTGAGAGGCTGTAAAGAGGATCATGATCATTGTACTGAAAGAGTACGTTGTGTAACAATTCGGTGAATCAGGCAGACGTGCCTGGAGTTATTGTTTATTGCAATATATAAGTATCGAATATGATATTGATAATAAGAATTCAATTTTGGGACACCAATTGTTTTTGGTGGAGTATAAGTTGGGAAATAAAAGAAATATAAATGTGTTATAAAAGATAAAAAAGACAATGTGATATTTATCCCAAGGAGTGATAACATTTATTGGATTTTTATTAATACTTACAATGAAAAGTGAAAGTCATGATATTAGTTAAACTTATATTGATACTCAGACTTTACACTAAACGGAAAGTGGGAGTGATTTTTAGAATGTTACTATGACGAATAGTGGGAGTATGCCTAGACTCTGAGAAAAGTGAGAGTCATTTGAAGTATTTTGTAAAGATATCAAGTGAGAGATGTCAGTTGATTTCTTTACAAATATAAAATAATATAAAATAAATATGTTGATGAGAGTTACAAAATATGTACTTTAATTGTGTGATTAATACATGCATATAAGTTTCCAATCAATGTCCATATTTATTATATGAATTAATTGGGCATTTATATTTTGGGTGGAGGAAGTGTATGGAAATACCTATATATTGTGGATTAATCCAATAGAAAGAGACACTCAGGAAAGAAAAAAAAAGTAGCTTGTTCACTTTTTTTCAGGAATCCTAAATTTATTTTTCTCAAATCTTTTCTCTCACTTTACTTTGCTAAATACTACATGTCCTACATTCCTGTCATATTGGACAACTAAACATTCTGAAACATCAAAAATCTGATATTAGAAATAAAAAGCAGTAGCACAAATCGTTCTCACTTGTCCGCCAAATACAGATGCACCCCCACGAGCCTTGTCAATATTGTTGATGAAGGCTGTTTTACCTACCTGTGTCCGTGTTCCCGAAATCACCCCTCTGAACTTTCAAAGATTCACAGTGCTACATGCTTGCTCCGCCCCCGCTGATTCACTTGAGTTTCTTTCATGCAAGGAGGACAGGACGGATATTAAGAGCCCCTATGTCTAACTGAAGAGCTAAATACGCATTTCCTAAATTCGAGATTATCTTTAAAACATTTCTGATGCGGTTTTCCCTTTGGCAAGAAAATACTAATAACATCCTCTCGAAAACTCATGTAGACATGGATTGCCTGGTCATAATATTTATCAAATCATCAATAGCATCTTGTATATTAACAGCAAACTTTCGTATTATCGACAACCCTTCTTTGACTGCTGGATCATAATTATATTTCGTATATAAATTATTCTTCAATTTTGATTAGGAACCTTGGAATGTATTGATGCAAATAATTTTTTTGATTAGGAATTGAAGTACATTACTAAAAGTGAGACGGAGCTTTTGGGTTATTGAGTTTATTGTGCTTACTACAGTTTTCAGGAGGATGTTATGGTATACAATTAGTCTGGATACCAATGTTTTGCAGCTCTACATTTGCAGTCTATGAGGTATGATCGACTAAGGAGTGTGGCTGGTGACATAGCAAGCCAAGGGGAACGAGTGCAAGCTCATCTCATCTGGATTTAACAATTCTGGTACTTTATGCTCTTTGACCGCGTGATTCTAGTATTTAAAATCTTCGATTATGTTGTGCTTTGCTGTTTGATCAAGCTCTGTACTTTTCATCCTGCATATTATGTAGATAAGTAGGAAGCTTTCTCTGTTAAATACCAATATTAACTATGATCCTCTGTAATGTTGTACTACTGCATTTTTTTATGTTCTGGATTCCTCGTCTAAATCATTAGTATCCCATTCTCACTTCTTCTAGCTATTTGTTTTTTGAGCTTTTTCTGAAATTAGGTGAATAGCATGTTCTGTTTTTCCCTTTCTAATCCTGAACATAGTTGTGTTTCTTTACACCTGCAGAGGTTTAATGGAGGTCATTGTTTGGATAATGGAAACATGCAAAAAATGATTAATCATATTGGAATACTATGCATGTTTAGTGAAACATCAAAAATCTGATATTGGACGACAATAAACATGCAAAAAATTCATTAGATACACATACATAAAAGACCAAGAATTCTGCAGATTAAGGTTGTTACATGTCTAGTAACAAAAAACACAAAGAGCACAAATGTTAGACTTTATAACTTTTACAGTGATACGTAAGGCCAAGAGCGAGATACGCATCTCTTATACCCCCGATATTCCCTAAAACATATATGACGCTATTTTTCCTTTTGTCTACATTGCAGCAAAATACTAGGAACATATTCTCGAAAACTGTTCTACGCCTGGTCATAAATTCTATGAAATCTGGATCAATAGCAGCTTCTACATTACAAGCATACCCTTTTATTACTGACAACAATCTATTTACTGTTGCAGCTTCCCTTAACGTACTTTGCATGTCCTCCAGCTCACATTGGCCTGCTTTCAGTTTAGCCCTGTTTACTCCATCTAAAGCTTTTACGAAATTTAGATCAACAGCGTCTTCTACGTTAAAACCAAGCTCTCTTGTTTCCAACAATGTTGTATTTACCCCTGGATTATAATTATATTTCTCCTCGACTTCTTTTAACAAACTTTGCATGCGCTCCAGCTCACTTTGAAGCTTTTTAAGATCATCCCAATTGTAAGAGAATTGTGCTAACACATCTGCCATGTTGTCGGCCTCTAAGAACTCTTCAAATTTTTTTGTAGCAGAATCGACCGCTAAAGCAGTTGCCATGTCTACAATATAACAAAAGGTTTGATTTTTAACCTTGATGTACATTACACATCGACGATGTATGTATTTATAGAGACAAATAGTTAATATTCAATTTTAATTAGGCGCTGTAGAATGTGTCAGATGGAAACAAATTTTGATTAGGAATTGAAACAATTTTATCGAGTTATTATATTATTCTTCAATTTTGATTAGGAACTGCAGAATGTATTGATGGAAATAAATTTTGATTAGGAATTGTATTACATTACTAGAAGTGAGAGAGAGCTTTAGGGACCCTTTCCGGTTACTGAGTTTATGTGCTTTCTACAGGTTTCAAGAGGATGTCATGGTGTACATTTAGCCTGGATACGAATTGTTGCAGCTCTAAATATGCAGTCTATGAGGTATGACCAACTAAGGAGTGTGGCTGCTCAGATTCAAGAGTGTGGCTGGTGACATAGCTAGCCAAGGGGAACCAGTGCTAGCACATCTCAGCTGGATTTAGCAGTTCTAGTACTTTAAGCTCTTTGACTGCGTGATTCTAGTATTTAAAATCTTCGATTATGTTATATTTTGCTGTTTGATCAAGCTCTGCATTTTTCATCCTGTATATTTTGCTGTTTTATTACTGTCAGTCGGTCGGTTATACCTGTAGATTCAAACAACGACATCGTTTAGGCTGACGTGGCACAGTCAAAACCGACCATATCATAACGGTCGGTTATATTGCTGACATGGCAATGTTACAACCGACCGTGATTGACAGTTGGCCCGAAAATTAATTAAAAATATTTAAATTTGAATTATTTTGTACTGCGCTAAGGCAAAACGGCGTCGTTTTCTGTGGATGTTAAAACCGACCGCCGTCGGTCGGTTATGTCACGGTACTCATTTATTTTTGTCACCGACCGATTATGCACATTTGACCACGATCAGTTATGTGTGTCAGTCAAGATTTTACGTATTGCGATAACCGACCGCCAGTGGTCGGTTTTAGGTTGCTGACGTAGTGCCACGTTGTGCCACATGTAGTAAGTGGACCCACAAACATATAGTCTGCAAATACACATAACCGACCGATGGTCGTGGTCGGTTATAACCGTAAACCTGACCATATTGACGTAACCGACCAGGCTTTAACCGGCCACTACATATGATCGGTTTTACGGCTATAACCGACCGTTTATACACATAACCGACCAATTGTAGTGGTCGGTTTTGTCCTGTTTCCTTTTAGTGCAAGTAAAGTAATCCTTTACGGATTGCATAGATTAGGGCCAAGTGAAAATAGAATCTTTCTCTATATATTAAAAGCCAACAAAGGGCAAAGTTTGCCATTTTAATGGCTGTGAAGTTACGATTTTACCCTTATATTTTCTAAAATTACAAAAATACCATTCTTTAATAAAAATGTAAAAATTGTGAAATTATGTTAATGATGGGAATCGAACCCTTAACATATCCATGTCAAACTCATGTCATAACCAACTGTGCTACCCTTTGTTTTGAGTTTATATTCAAACTCTTATTAGATAAACCACCTCTTCTTCCAATTTTTTTATTTTTTGAGTTAATAAACATTGATTTATATTATTTTTAGAATATTGCACAATACATAGTTATAATTAATATTTTTAGCAATTGAACATAATCTACAATTCTCTTTTATCAATTTAAATTATTGATATATGTCATTTTAATACCTTGAATTTATGATTTTGCCCCTACATGCTAAAAAATTACAAAAACGTCAACTCTTTTATATTTATGCAAATAGTAGATAAGATTATGTTAGTGTAGTAAATTGAACCATTAATCTTCTCTAATCAAGCTCATGCATAAGTAGCATAGTACATTTTGTTTTAAGTTTTCTTTAAAATCTTATTAATGTTAATTTCTCTTCTTCTCTCATCTTCTTTTTTATAATTTTTTATTTTTAAATAAATAAAATGTTGGTTTATATTATTTATAAAATATTGCATTGTATATAATTACCAAAAATATTTTAATGGATTGAGCATACTCTACGATTCTCTTTCTTTTATTTTAAATGACTGATATAAAAAATAAAATTTTAAAAGAGTATAAGATTATAGATAACGTATAATTTCTACATAATAATAAGATTATAGATAACATATAAGATTAGAGTATAAAATTTTTATAAAATTTTAAAAGTAAAAAAATTGAGTGAGACGCCGCATGGATGACTTTTAAATAATATTAATAGATTTTGTAATAAGTCTCAGCCCTACGTTTATATCTGACAATGTTAAGACTGCATCGTCTATGTTATATACCGACAATTTTGTAATTTACTTCGCAAGATAGGGAATCTATCTACACAAATGATTTACATAAATATTTTTCATATTTTTTTTGTAAATCTAACGGTACTAAAAGAAAAGATCGTACAAAAATAACAAATTACACAAAATATTATAAATTTCACCCGTAGAAAATAAGATTATTTTAATATTATAAATTTTATTTATTTGCATTAAATATATAACGGTTTGAACTTTATATCGTATTAGATTACAAATTGCGTTGTCTATCATATAAATTTTTTCATAAATTAATATACTCGATAATTATTACGTCATCTTTTTATCTATATGATTGAACTTACAATTTTTTTAAGAAAAATAATTTGAATTTAAGAACGTTTCGGTCGAAATAATACATATATAGCCGAATGTTTTAATTTCTTTTAAATGTTTTTAAAAATAGTAGACGAATGTTTTCATCTGTAACATATTTTGTTTTTTGCAAATGTAACCATGCAACTATACATAGATAGTGGTTCATATTTTTTATATATAAATTACAATTTGCATCATCTATGCACTAATTTGTAATTTGTAAGTAACTTAATTAATACATTTAACAATTTTTACGTAACTACTGTTTCGTTTGTATGATTGCATCTACGGTTTAAAAAAAAAACACAATGTGAATTTAAAGGAGTTTGGATCGAAAAATATTTAATCAAATTAATATATATGAGATTTAAATTTTGGACTCTATTTCAATTATCTCTTAAATAATAACATATAAAAAAAAACATAAATAAATAAGCACGAAAACAACTTGTTCTAAAATTGACCCAAAAATAATAGAATTACTTTTATATTGTAAATAATATTTATTTGTATCAAGTAGACAAAGACTCAAATTTTATATCCTATAAATTATAAATTGCATCATTAACCATGCCAATTTGTACATAAGTTAATATACTCAAAAACAATTATGTAATCTTTTTTCAAATATATGGTTGGATCTACGATTTCAATATATATATATATATATATATGAATTTAAGGGCGTTCCGGTCGCCAATATATATGTATATATATTAAATTAATCGAAATGAGATTTGAATTTTGAATTCGAAATTATTAACGCTTAATTAATTACATAAAATACATATATATAGTCAAGTTAAAATACATTATTATTAGTACACGATGATCATTTATAAAAAAAATTGGATTAAAATTTGTAACTGTAAAATGACATTCCAAACATATTATTAAAGTACTAAGTGTGTTCATATAATTTAATACAGTGATGGACACAAGAGAGAAGTGCGAAATCAGTTCCCAAGTTAAAAAAATAAACACGTGATATGAATACTCCATATTGCAATAGGTGCTCATCTCCCAAAGTATTTGTCTTGTGAGAGTGTGCAAAGATGCACCAACCTTCAGCTTCTTTTTAAAATCCTCTATCTCATTCACATGTGTTCGATTATATTACAACAACATTGTGTGCATTTAACGATTTATATTCTAGACTGCAAAAAAATAAAAAAAAACAAATCAATTGATCGCTGAAAAACAAACAACAACTACTAAGGCAAAATACCTATTTACAAATTATACTTTCTCCAACATAGAAAACTCCGGTAAACCTGATTATAATTGCAACAAGAACAATAGTTCGACCGTGTTTCAAATTTTACATTGTTTCTATTTGTTCTTAATATCAATAATACTCACTATGAACAAGTCCCAAAGCCTTGGGTTTGGCACAGTTACATTATCATATTAATTTACATACACTAATGTTATATACGGACTTTAGACTAAAAGATTTTAAGATGTGATCACGGTGTGTAGTCTTACGTACCTGACCAACTTTATATTTTATTTACAAGTATATTGTCATTTTGTTAAAAATACATTAGTTTAGATACATCCATATCATATATGAACAACTATACTAAAATAATCATTTAGATTATATTTAATTGTTGAATTTGATAAAATGCATTTCACGACATTTAAAACTAAATTAATATTTTGTCAAATGAAAATAATAATTTGATCTTTATTTTATAGATTTTTTTTCCAAATTTTGTGAAATCTTATTAAATATTAAAAAAAATTAAAAAAAATTTATACAAATATAAGATAAATTCAAAATTAATTTTAATTACAAAATTGTTTCGATATATATACATTTTCGTGCGAAAAATTATTTCAGTAAATAAGCAGGCCCGTGCTTCGCACGGGTTTTTAGGCTAGTTAAATATTAAAATCGAACAGATATTGGTAAAAGTTGGTAAAAGCCTAATTGAATACTAAAATCAATCTGAAATCAAAATTGAAAAATTGAAAGTCAAACTCATTTAAGTTGTCCGATTTCGGTTATAAGTTGTAATCAAATCGAAAATAATGAACTTAGCCAAATGTTAATATAAAAATAAACATGAATAAATACTTTATATTAAAATTAATAAACATATTAAAGTAACAGGTGTCGGGTAATCATAATCAAGCTGCAATGAGAAAAATAACTTCTAACCCACTTTTGTTAGTGTAATTCGAAGTTATTAAAATTATTTATTATTTTATTTTTGAAACAAATAATTTCAACTTATTTGAATTTTGCCATTTAATAATAGCAAATTAGTTATGATGAGGGTTGTTATATCATACATTTATACGGGAAAATAGGGGTTGACTATCCAAAGATGGTCAAACGGCTAAAAAGAACTGGATGATAAATATACTATTCATAGGGAATGTCCAAGGTGGAACATTATGGTCGACTTGGAGCGCCAAGTTGGAGCGCCAAGATGGAACAAGGAAGAAGTAGGAATGACTGTGCACGAGGAAAGTTGGAGCGCCAGGAGACTACGAAACACCAAGTTGGAGCGCCAACTTGGAGGTGATATGAAAGGTGAATATGATATTTGCTAAGAATCCAGATGTGGCTAAGCTTGTCTATACACTAAGGGTTTTGTTCCTGTATTCTGACAAGTTATCCTTGTTAGGGGAGTGAGATACACCTGGTGCGACGATAACTTTGGAGAACTTACCCTGTAGTCTGGTGGGTTATCCTCATCGGGGGGGGGGGGGGGGGGGGTAAGGATCAGCTTGTGCATTTGGAGTAAGTCGTGATTTTTCCCTGCAACTAATGACTGGTGTGGTAGTTGGTAGCGGTTGATGTTAGCTCCAATAGTTAGGGCTAATGTTGTATCCGTGAAGACACGGTTGTGGTTGAGCCTTGGGGTCATCGGCTAGGCTTCATCGTATGGGCCCTCCTTAGTGGGCTTGGATATGCATTTTATGACTAGTTAAGGGTTCTAGTCTGACATGGACTATGCTTGACACTTATCTTAAAAGAGACATATCTCTAGTAGACTTAGGACCCTTGTAGTCCGGCCAAGGAGTTCTATCTCTCGTGGACTTAGTATCCTTGTTCTATTAGAACTACGTGAAGCTTGATCCCTATAAATATAGGGTACATAGGCACATTAAAGGGGTTGGACGTTGAGAACTCAGAGAGACCACCATAACTCCTTTGATCTCAGCTTCTTAAAAACATAATTACCACCACTCTTCGGCGATTATTCCGTCATAGAACTACCATCATAGATCTTAGTTTTGGCTTATAACCTCAAATTTTGTTATCACAAATTCCTCCGTTAACAAATTGGCGCTAGAAGGAGGGGCTGAATAAGATCATCATCTAGGAGGAAAGATGTCTCAGAATCGTGATGAAAGCGCTCATGAAGAAGGAAGTTTCTACACGGAGGGTTATGGAGAAGACGAACCCTATGTTCCAGTAACTCCAACAGATCCGGCCCATGCTACTGGAAGTCGACCTCCGGTGTTGATTAGTAACACGGATCTTATGGACGAGCTCCACCGTATGGGTGCAACTGTGAGGAGTTTTGATGCTAGGTTGAAGGTGGTCGAACATCGGAGGACTCGACATGGTTCATATGGCCGTGGAGGACGACGCATGGAAGTAGAACCCGCTGGACGTACTACGGCTGCTGGTGGGGGGAAGGGCGCAAATTATCCCGGTGTCGGGGGGCGACCTCCCATCACCCCACGAAGGTTAGACTTTGGAGAGACTGAGCCTATCGTTGAATTTTCGGAGGATAGTCAGATGATACTTGAAACCCTCGAATCACCACGAGCTCCCCCGATGTTGGATGGTAATGGATGTCCGGGTAGCTCGCGTGGCAATCAACTTAACACTGGGCAAAGATTATCGGCTATGATGGACCTCATGGGGGTGAAGCTGACCTGTGAGGAAATAAAAGAATTACTTTTGGAAAAGGAGAAGGAGCAGGGCGGGGGCCAAATTAATGTTTCTGGGCCGGATGAAAGAAGAGAGATACTTGTAGGAGGGCAAATTATACGTGGAGGATCATGGACGAGGTTCTCGAGGAGTGGGTAACCGAGGACGAGGGCGTGAGAATACAGGAAGACAGACTGACAAGTTTCTGTCAAAAGAACTCGTCATTGTCCCAATACCTTCACATAGTGCAACCAGTGAAGCGAGGAAAAATCAAAGCCAAAATCATCAAGACGCTTTGGAAGTTCCAAATCAAACGCCGCCACAAGTAAGTCAACCTATCCCAGGTAATACTCAAACTCCTCTATTGCATGATAATCAAACTATTGCTATGCCTACCCCCCCACAAGTTTCTGTGCAACTCACACCTCCTATCATGACACAAACACCTCCGATCGTGAGTATACCACCTTCTGTGCTGGTAAGCTTTGGCACTCCTACTCCACCCGTGGCGAGCACCTTCCTGGGAGGAGGGCTGTCCGGTGGTATTCAGAATGTTCCAGGGCTAGGTGATGTCAATGTTGGAGATATAAGGAAGCTGTTGGCACATTTGGAGGGTGAAGCTGGTTCTTTTTCCACCAAAGTGACGTCTCCATTCTCCGTTGCTGTGAAGGATGCTCTATTACCAATGGGATACCGAAACACGACAGCCGACCTTCGTTTTCATGGAAATTCTGACCCGAAGGAATTTTTGGGGCGCTTCAATATTGAGATGGACGTATATCAGGTTCCAAGCTTGGCGAGGTGTCGTCTGCTAGCTGCGACTTTCAGAGATAGTGCTCAACAATGGTTTCAGAAGTTGGGAAGTGAGGTGATAACCTCTTGGGAACAAATGCAGGCGATGTTTTTGACGCAGTTCCAAGCAGCCGTCAAGTATTCTCCTCCAGTTACCTCCTTGGCAAACATTAAGCAACGGGAGGGAGAAACCTTGAATGCATATTTTAAGAGGTTTAGTGCAGAGGCGGCAGGAGTTAGAGGGGCAACAGATGAGACTTTAAAGAATTTTTTAATTGCTGGCTTGAGAGTGGGAACTGACTTCTGGAAGCATCTACAAGGCAAGGATCCGGCTACATTGGCAGAATTATTTTCTCAGGCAGAGTCATATAAGAGGGTAGAACAGTCACTGGACGACAACAAAAAAGGTGAGGTATATGGAACCAATAAGGGCAGAAACAAAAGGAAAGATCGATCGCCAAGTCCAGACTACAGAGCACGAGGACGAAGCCCGAACCGGGTAAATATTACTAATGAGAAGAGAGGACGGGAACCCTTTCTAGGTCAAGACAGAAGGTCAGGTTCTTATACGCCGCTTGCTGCGTCTATTGAACATATATATGAAGTGACCAAGGACAGGGTAATATACAGGAAGCCAGCACCTTTGAATTCTTTCCAAAGCAAGGACAAAGGTAGATATTGTGAGTATCATCAATCTACCGATCATAACACCCATGAATGTAGACAGCTCAAGGATGAAATCGAACTCTTAATCAAAGATGGGTACTTAACGGAGTGGGTAAAAAAGTACCGGGCTGATCATCCCATGGAAAGAAGGGGTATAGGTCGTACTTCGGCCGACGATGATAAGGAAAGGCAAGAGGGGACAAAATTTGTTAGAGAAGGAAGTATCCGCACCATAGTAGGAGGACCACACATTGCAGGTGATAGTAATAAGGCGATGGAAAGATATGCAAGGGAGGCCAAAACTGCCCCTATGACAAACGTGAATCGGTTGGATCAGCGTCCGCCTAAGCTGTTTCGGGGAGAGGCGGCAGATATAACGTTCTATGAGGAAGATGCAAGATGGGTTCATCATCCCCATAATGATGCATTGGTGGTTACAATGGGGATTGGAAATCAGAATGTACATCGTGTGTTCGTAGACAATGGAAGTTCAGTTAACATCTTATACTATGACACGTATAAGAAGATGGGTCTACCGGACAAGGACATGAAGGTCAAGAATATTTATATCTATGGTTTTGGGGGAGAATCTATCAGAGTAAAAGGGACAATCCGATTGCCTGTGACATTGGGAAGTGGGGGCCTTTCTGCTACCCAGATTGCGGACTTCATGGTAATCGATCAAGACTCGTCTCATAATGCGTTGATTGGAAGACCATTGTTGAAGGAAATGCGAGTAGTGACCTCAATCTATCATCTATCCATGAAGTTTCCAACCCCAAGAGGGATTGGGTGTGTTCGGGGAAGTCAATACGATTCTAGGGAATGTTACAACAAGTCGGTAAAAGGATTTCGAAAAAATAATAAAACAGGGGTGAATGAGGTGCAAGTAGAGGATGAAAGGGTGGTTAATGTTGTATACACAGTTCAGTTTCCAGAGAACACGGACGAGGAAACAAGCGAGGAAGAAGGTGAGGAAGGGATGAAAGAAGAACGGATGAGCGTTCCAACTATGGATATACCAAGGATTGGCGCTCCGATAGTTGGCGCTCCAACTGGCCCTTTCTCTACTGTTGGCGCTCCAACTGGCTTTTTCGCTACTGTTGCCGCGCCAGGTAGGCAGAATACGCAAGGGGGAACATCTCGGAGTTTGTCACAATTTCTGCTATCCTATGGGTCTGGCACAGAGGCAGAGGAAGAAACCTGGAGGATGGATGAGTCAAGGGAAATTTGTAAGGTCAGGAGATTAGATGGTAAAAACACATTGGTCGTAGGGACAAGACCAATTGTAGAGTTGGAAGAGATAGATTCCTCCATAAGGAATGTGGACCACGAGGAAAATAAACTCGAAAAAAATAACGACATCGACCTCGATCCCCAAATGCCATTACCGGTAGCTAATACTGGATCAGCGGAGGAAATGGTAATAGTCAAGGTGGATGCTCGGTACCCGAAACGGGAGTTGAAGATTGGGTCACATTTGAATCCAGAGTTAACCGAGCAACTTATCTCGTTTTTGAAGGCGAACTTGGATGTTTTTGCTTGGAGTCATGCTGATATGGTGGGAATTGATCCAAATGTGATGTGTCATCGTTTGAATATAGATCCATCAAAAAAAGGAACTCGGCAGAAAAGAAGGCCGGTGAGCGGGGAACGTGCTGTGGCTTTACAGGAAGAGGTAGATAGATTATTGGAGGCTGGGTTGATAAAGGAGTCTTTCTATCCAACGTGGTTAGCAAATCCTGTGCTGGTAAAGAAACCAAATGGGAAGTGGAGGACGTGCGTTGATTTCACTGATTTAAACAAAGCATGTCCAAAGGATAGTTTTCCATTGCCAAGGATAGACCAGCTGGTGGACGCGACAGCGGGACATGCATTATTGAGCTTCATGGATGCGTACTCAGGATATAATCAAATACCTATGTATGAGCCGGATCAAGACCATACCTCTTTCATCATAGATAGAGGGCTTTATTGTTACATTGGAATGCCGTTTAGCCTTGTTAATGCTGGAGCTACTTACCAGAGGTTGGTAAATAAGATGTTTAAAGATCAAATTGGGAAGACCATGGAGGTGTATGTGGATGACATGTTGGTGAAGTCTAAGGAAGCATCAGACCATATCAAGCACTTAGAGGAGATGTTTGCTATATTGCGAAAGTATCGAATGAAATTGAATCCTCAGAAGTGTGTATTTGGTGTTGAGTCAGGAAAGTTTTTGGGATTCATAGTCAACCATCGGGGTATAGAAGCAAATCCAGCAAAAATCAGGGCACTATTAGACATGAAGTCTCCAACATGTGTGAAGCAAGTACAAAGTTTGACTGGAAGGATTGCAGCTTTGAATAGATTCGTCTCGAGATCATCAGATAAATGTCAGGAATTTTTTAAGGCCATTAAGAAGATAGGAAAAGAATTTTTGTGGACAACGGAGTGTGAGCAGGCATTTAAGAAGATCAAAGAACATCTAGGATCACCTCCTATGCTTGCAAAGCCAATTGAAGGGGAAGTGTTAATTATGTACCTAGCTGTTTCAGGATACTCTGTCAGTGCGGTGCTAGTCAAGGAGGAGGGGGTAGATCAGTCTCCAATATATTATGTGAGTAGGAGGTTACATGACGCTGAGACACGTTACACGAACATGGAAAAATTGGTATACGCTCTGGTCTTAGCTTCTCGAAAATTACGTCCTTATTTTCAGGCTCATAGGGTGGAAATTAGGACATCTTTTCCACTTCGACAAATTATGCATAAGCCAGAGGTAACAGGGCGGATGATGAAGTGGGCTGTAGAGTTGGGGCAGTTTGATTTGGATTATAAACCTAGGACGTCTGTTAAAGGTCAAGTGTTGGCAGATTTCATACTTGAGTTTTCTCCTGAGCTGGAAGGGGATGCAATGACAATGGTTCCTTTCAAACCTTTAACTCAGAAAGACGCCATGGGGCTAGGAACTTCTGAAGAATGGTGGACTCTGAGTGTAGATGGAGCGGTCAATAATGAGGGTGCCGGAGCAGGCATAGTCTTAATAAGTCCTGAGGGACATATGCTTATGAGTGCAATCAATTTTGCATTTCGGGCAACAAATAATGATGCGGAGTATGAGGCATTGCTTGGAGGTTTGAGGCTTGCTTTAGAAATGAAGGTTGAAAATTTGTTGATACGTAGTGATTCTATGATCGTAGTGTATCAAGTGAATGGGGGTTTTCAAGCCCGAGGTCCGAGGACAGAGTTGTACATGAGGAGTGTTTTGCATCTTATGTCTAGGTTCACTGAAGTAAAGCTGGTAAAAATCCCACGAGGAGAAAATGAGCAGGCCGATGCATTGGCAAAATGGGGATCGCAAAAGGATATGAGTTTGTTGGGCGTCATCCCTTTGGAGGTGTTACACGAACCTAGTGTTAGGGAAGTTGATGTGATGCAGGTAGAGGAGGACGAGCAGGCGACATGGATGACACCCATATGGAGGTACATCAAGGAGGGTTGGTTGCCAGAAAACATAATAGAGGCAAGAAAACTCAGGTATAAGGCAGCGAGGTATGTGGAGTACGATGGGATGCTATATAAAAGGGGTTTTAACCAACCACTGCTGAAATGCATTGATGGTGAGGAATGCGATTACATCCTTAGGGAAGTTCATGAAGGAATTTGTGGCAATCACTCGGGGGGTGGATCTTTGGCATTGAAAATTTTGAAGCAGGGATATTATTGGCCTACCATGAAGAAGGATGCTTATGAATTTTCTCGGGCATGTGACAAGTGTCAGAAATTTGCTAACTATACTCACAGCCCTGCCGCATCTCTAACACCTTTAATGAGTCCATGGCCATTCGCTATGTGGGGAATTGACTTGATTGGAGAACTTCCAACAGCTAAGGGGGGAGTGAAGTATGCGGTGGTAGCTGTGGATTATTTTACCAAGTGGGCGGAACTGCCCCATTGGCTACCATAACAGCAAAGAAACTAAGGGATTTTGTTTTTAACTCTATTGTGTGCAGGTTTGGAGTTCCTTACAAGTTGATTTCTGACAATGGGAAACAATTTGATAGCAAGGAGTTAAGGGGTCTCTGTGAGGAGTTGCATATCAAGAAAGATTTTGCAGCGGTATATCACCCACAAAGCAATGGACAGACAGAGGCGGTGAATAAAATTATAAAGCATACCTTGAAGATGAAGCTGGAGAATAGAAAGGGGAGCTGGCCAGAGGAGTTGCCCATGGTGCTTTGGTCTTATAATACAACTCCAAGAATGACAACAGGAGAATCTCCGTTCATGCTTGCTTATGGTTCTGAGGCTATGGTTCCGGTGGAAATAGGTGCAGGATCATTCAGACGAGATAATTTTGATGAGGAAGCAAATCGGGTCAATCAAAGGTTGTCTCTCGACCTGTTGGAAGAAGAAAGGGAGAATTCACAAGTCAAGCTTGCAGCTTACCAGCGACGGGCGGCAAGGTTCTACAATGAAAAGGTAAAGGCTCGTTCGTTCAAGGTTGGTGATCTGGTTCTCAGAAAAGTAATGCCAAATACCAAGGTTGCAGCACATGGGGTATTTGGAGCAAATTGGGAAGGTCCCTACAAGGTCAGAGTCATTTTATGGGGAGGAGCTTATTATCTTTCAGATTTGGACGACAAACCAATCCCAAAAGCTTGGAATGTCATTCATTTAAAGAAGTACTATCAATAAAGAGAGCTTTTAAGCCTCATGCAGTTACTAAAACTAGCAACAAATAAATTTGCTCCTAGTCTCGGGGGGTAGTGAGTAACACGCCTCTTTGAGCTAGTGATTGCCCTGTTCTTTATTTTTCTGTTTTGGCTATCAGCCTTTATACCGGCAATGCCGAGGACAATTTATTTTTGGTACTCATCGTGCTATAAGCCGTGAGGGTTTTATTTTCAAGATTATAAAATTTTGAAAGGTTTTCTGGATATATTTATTTGTTTATGATTGTTTTATAATTATTTTGAAAGAATATTGCCGCGCCTGGGCCATTGGCGCGCCAAGTATACAGTTTTGTTACGATATGGAATTCGTAAAGGAAACAAAATAATAATAAGTGTTACCCATCAAAAGAGTGAAAGTAAGTTAGGGATACAGCTTTGCAAAGTCAAAAGACTTGCGAATAAAAAGTTTGAAATGTTATGGTAAATTGAAATATTAAGTAGCTTGATCTCCAGGATGGTCGGATGTTGGCGCGCCTGTGGAGGTGTTTTCCATGTTGTCCTCAGGAGCACTCTTTTCAAGATTGGCATTCTCACCAGTTTGGCGCGCCACGTTTTCTGTGGAAAGAACTTCCTCAAGGGCTATTCTTTTTTCAGCAATAGCTTGGGCTTCCTTCTGAGAAATGTCAACCAGGAAATCAGCCATTCCCGCGCCAAACTTGGGACGCCAGTCATAATTAGGCTCGCCAGCAAGGAAAGTGATGCAGTAGGCCTTGATTCCTTCATCAAAGGATTCCTTGGATAATTTCTCCTTTTCAGCAGCCCAGCCAGAATCCTTCTCCTCTTCAAGTTCATCTAATTTCAACTCAAGATCAGTAGTCTTTTCCTCGAGGGTTTGTATAAAGGCATCTTTTTCCTTCGCCAGTTCAACTTGGCGTGCCAACTGGGTTTCTAAAGTGGAGATGGATGAGTTTGCAGCTTTCTTTTCTGTTTCAGACTTATTTAGCTTAGAGTTAAGGGACTTCACATCTACTTTGAGTTTCCCAACCTCAGCTTCCAGTTCCTTCATACGTTTAACGTTTTCTTCTTTATTCTTCTCACACTTGGAGTTGAACATAAATAGATCAAGAGAGGCGCGGGTGGCAATTTTTTGTTTATCACTGTCCGACCTGGCCATCCACCTTTTATATTCATTTTCAGAGATAAGAGAATCCCCAAGGTGGCCAAAAGCATTAAACACTCTTAGTGAGGAGCAATTTGGCGCGACAACACTAGTGGGCGCGCCAGCTTCATCAATTTGGGCATCCATCCCGCTTTTTCCCACTTTGCCTATGTTTTGTTTCTTGGGAGGAGGTTGAACATCCTGGTTTGAATCCTGATTCTTGTTTTTCTTGGCCGCATGCTTCTTTGTAGAGACAGGAATGGTAACTGTGGAGCCTCTTTGTTGAGTAGCAGAAGAATTTCTTGGCGCGCCAAAAAGGTTGGGAACCCCAGACATATCTGTGAAAAGAAAAGTCAATATGGAGATGAAAAGAAAAAGTGTTATAAAAGTAACGTTTATTTAACAATTTAGGAAGTAAAATTGATGTTGTTAAAACCATTCAAAGAATATGCATGTGGTAGATGATTAGAAGCAGGATATTGGCGCGCCAATAATCCTTACCTTCGTCTTCACTGTCTGAGATTACTTGTTTCCTTTTATATTTTTTGGTTTTTCCCTGTTGAGGAGAGTCAGGATGACCAGCTAGGGTGGGAATAAACCCATATTTTTTCAAGTTATCAAAGGTAACCAAAGCATTAAGTTTTTTGCCCGATTCTAATAAGGCAAGGATCTTAGAGCATTGAGTTGAAAAAGGGGCCACCAGTGAAGGTTTTGGGTGCTTTACTGAAAAAAGAAGTTATAAGATGAAGGTAAGCATACTATGATATTAAAAGAAAGAAAGAAAGGTTGGAGCGCCAACTTTGTTTGGCGCGTCAATAAACTTTACTTACCACCAATTTTAAATTCAATTGGTTGTCTAATAGTGTTATAAAGGTAGAAGAATCTTTCTTTCAAGTCCTTTATATTACTGACTTTGCCATCATTTATGCCTTTGCCCATATGGTCCCTCCAAGGTACTAAGAAGTAATAACCGGGAATGTTGGATTGGAGGCTAAAAAACCAACTTAACTCCAGCATGGTTGGATCAGGGTATTTAAGTTCTTTATACATTATAAAAAGTCCCAGGGCCATCCTGTAGCTATTAGGAGATAATTGAATAGGAGCAATTTGGTACCAATCAACAATTTGACGCAGCCAAGGATGGAGTGGCGCGCCAACCCCAAGGGGAATGTGTCTATCTGTGACTACAGCCCTTGGAACTCTGATATTATCAATATCAAATCTATGGGGACGCATGTCAGGATGAGGTTTTGCATAACTTCCTTCTTGGGAGTAAAAATGCATGATCTTTTTTATGTCTCTCTCAGGAATTGTGGAAGACATGTTCACACAAGCAAAAGTCCCAGCATTCTTTCTAGCTACATTCATCTCTCTTTTGGATAAGGGACCATGCTGGGACCAATCAATGTCTATATCCTGTGGTTTCAATGGAAAGGGTAGTGTTTCTTCAGGAGAGGATTCAGGGGAGGTGAATTCATCATCCTCTTGGGTACCTTCAGCAGTTGGCGCGCCACGATTGGCACTTTCAGTTTTGTCAGAATCCGCCAAATCTTCAACAGCAGAAGGATTAGCATGTAGCTCCTCGAGTAACTCATCTTCATAATCACTCTCCTCCACAATAATTTTCTTTCTTTTTCTACGTTGGCGCGCCGGCATGGGGTTTGAGGACGAAGGTTCTGCCCAAGTCTCAAACTCAGAATCATAGTCCATTGGGCGAAGAATGGGTGATTGGTTTGTAACGTTTTCAGCAGAAGATTCAGGGGTCTGGTTAAGGCTAGAAGATGAGGACATTGTAAAAAAGGATGGGTTATCTTTTTTAAATGATAGTAGGCGCGCCAAATCAGAGGGTTTGGTATAGGAATATTTATAGGAAGGATAGTGAAGGGGTGTTGAAGAAAGACCAATTCTTCTGTTGAAGTCTTTGAAAGGATGAAAGGGAGATGGTGTGGACGCGTTCCCCCTTTTAGCCAGCTGCATGCCAAGAAGAAAAGAAGGTAAGCGGGGGAACACATCTTTCTTATCAAGGGTTGCCGCGCCAACGATGGTTACCTAAAAAATACTTGCTCTACAAGTTGGCGTGCCAATCAAGCTTTTGTCGTGCCAAAATAACGTGGCGCGCCAATAAGTTAATTGATAAGTTATTAAGTTAGAAACATGTTTTTAAAGAAGGTATGGCATATATATGGATTAAACATATATACATACAATTACATACGATTGAGTTTACGAAGAACACGAAAAGTGTAAAATTTAAAACTCTTGGATCTAACAGAATACATGGTGAAAATCTGCGAAATAAGATTCAAAACGTACCTTGAATGATAGGGATTGATGGGTAGTAATTGATTTGCTGAATGATGGCGATTTGAGGCCGTTCTGATTGAAAAGGCGATTAGGGTTTTTCTGAGAGTGTTCTTGGGGAGAATGGCGAATGAAGAAGAAAAGGGGGGAAAAGACGGGTTTAAATACCCCTGGAGCAAACCGTATAAATATACGGTCAGGTGTATACGTATCTCAAACGAATGAGTCATTGGCGCGCTAAATAGCCGCTGTTGTAGAGGATCATTGGCGCGCCAAAGGATTGCAAAGTGTGTATAAATTTTTAGTTCTAGTCTCTTTGCATTTTAATACAATAGAGACTTGGGGGGTAGTTGTTATATCATAAATTTATACGGGAAAATAGGGGTTGACTATCCAAAGATGGTCAAACGGCTAAAAAGAACTGGATGATAAATATACTATTCATATGGAATGTCCAAGGTGGAACATTAAGGTCGACTTGGAGCGCCAAGTTGGAGCGCCAAGATGGAACAAAGAAGAAGTAGGAATGACTGTGCACGAGGAAAGTTAGAGCGCCAGAAGACTACGAAACACCAAGTTGGAGCGCCAACTTGGAGGTGATATGAAAGGTGAATATGATATTTGCTAAGAATCCAGATGTGGCTAAGCTTGTCTATACACTAAGGGTTTTGTTCCTGTATTCTGACAAGTTATCCTTGTTAGGGGAGTGAGATACACCTGGTGCGACGATAACTTTGGAGAACTTACCCTGTAGTCTGGTGGGTTATCCTCATCGGGGGGTAAGGATCAGCTTGTGCATTTGGAGTAAGTCGTGATTTTTCCCTGCAACTAATGACTGGTGTGGTAGTTGGTAGCGGTTGATGTTAGCTCCAATAGTTAGGGCTAATGTTGTATCCGTGAAGGCACGGTTGTGGTTGAGCCTTGGGGTCATCGGCTAGGCTTCATCGTATGGGCCCTCCTTAGTGGGCTTGGATATGCATTTTATGACTAGTTAAGAGTTCTAGTCTGACATGGACTATGCTTGACACTTATCTTAAAAGAGACCTATCTCTAGTAGACTTAGGACCCTTGTAGTCCGGCCAAGGAGTTCTATCTCTCGTGGACTTAGTATCCTTGTTCTATTAGAACTACGTGAAGCTTGATCCCTATAAATATAGGGTACGTAGGCACATTAAAGGGGTTGGACGTTGAGAACTCAGAGAGACCACCATAACTCCTTTGATCTCAGCTTCTTAAAAACATAATTACCACCACTCTCCGGCGATTATTCCGTCATAGAACTACCATCATAGATCTTAGTTTTGGCTTATAACCTCAAATTTTGTTATCACAAATTCCTCCGTTAACAAGGGTAACATCGAATATTAGTGCATGTCATGAATAGTAAGGTAGAATAGCAATTCCTTACCTTAAGATTCATGTTCTAATCTTTTATGTCATGAATATTAGTGATGATAGAATCTCCTAACTGGTGCACCATCGGCTTTGAAGTCATGCCAAAGGAGAAATTTTGAGTTAGCCCCTGCTGTTGTAGTGATACAACAGCGAATCCAACGCACAAATTTTTCAGAGAATCCCATGGCAAGTAAAGCAGATAGAATGGAGTTCCAATTTAAACTATCAAAACCTTTCTTTATGTCTAGTTTAAAAGAGCAACGGGCGATGGTAGTCTTTGCAAAGAGCTTGGGCAAGGAGAAATACGTGACACAGTCAGTGTTGGGCCTAAATATTTGGGGCTTTTATAATGAAAGTCCATTTACAAAAAGGCCCAAAAAAGAACCCATCTACAATAATATAAAAGCTGCACCTCAACAATAGGGAAGGGGGGAAGAAAATACTGGTAAAATATTTGAAGAAACACCGAGGCGAACCTATATTCCAACATTTGGCGCTAGAAGGAGGGGAGAGTTTAATTCTACAGAGTTGCCTATTTTCACACAACATCTTCTCTAATTGATTCAGAGAATTCTGTCCATCTCAATTGCTAATTAGCTATTGATTGAGCTTGAAATGAGTTTTGTGATGCGATTTCTGATATTTGCAGCACCCCGGAGATTGAAATTATTGTGTTGAAGTCATTATTATCATCTACTGAATTCGTGTAATCGATGGTTCATTCAGCTACATATACAACTCAATTTGTTATTCAAATTATTCTTCGATGTTAATCAACTCCGATCTATGACTCTCTCCAAATAATGGCACACCAGGTATCTGAATTTTCTACTCAACTGCATAGATCTTCTACTGTACTTCGCAGATCTTAGCTGATATTAGTAGCATGATTGTAATGTGTTGTTTATTAGTACAATTGTCGAATCCGTTAAATTGAAATCAGTAGATGTTGTAATTGGTGTGATAAGTTGCAAGTTGTTTGTTGCTAACCTGAATTGTTTTAATCTGGTTAACTCGGATTGTTATGAGTTGTTGTTTGTCTATATATTCCGTATGTGATTACTTGGTGTTTTAGGACATTTAGTAATTCGTGGTTGTTTGTTATGTACACACTTGTTCACCAGGCATATATGCATATACACTTCACTTTTATATGAAAAAATGACAAATATAACCTGTTTGCTATCAAATTAAACGAAAATGACAATTTCAAACTTGCTCTTATCGTTACTCTGATATGAAAATCGGTCATTCTCGGCCTTCACCCCTTTTATATAGTGTTTATTGCTTGCACATTTGTAATCTGTGTTGTTTATTGTCTAAAACATTCTCTCCGTTTTGACAACCTTTTTCCAACAAAAATGAGTTTTGAATCTCCAATGGGCCTCCATACCAAGTTTGTTCTCCAATTTTGACAAATTTCGTTAAGCTGAAAAGCCTAGAAAACTTTGATATGTGATGAAAATGTACCAAATGGCTGTGAAGCTTGTCGAATATGAGCTCAAAAGCTGATGAAACTCAACAATTACAAATTTGCCAAGAGAAGCTGACCAAAGTTTAACTCTAATGCCCGAGAACTGAGTAACAGCGGATCTGTAGGCTTGATGGAAACAACTCGAAAAATATATCAAATCTTGACATAAAATCGAGCTCCAATGTCTGAGAAGTCAAGCTCGAATTCCCACAAGTACAAGGTCAAAATCTAGACCATCCCAAGGTCAAAATTCAGACCATTACAACATCAAGTCTAGACAATCACAAGGTCAAAATCTAGACCATCACAAGGTCAAAATTCAGACCATTATGTCAAAATTCAGACCATCACAAGGTCAAAATCCGGACCATCGCAAGGTCAAAAAAAAATAAAAATGACAAAGGTCCAAGTTCACATCTTACAAGCTCGAAATTTCAGCTCCATTATATCCTACAGACTCGTATTTTTATGAGAATGCAAGTACCTGCCAACTACAATTCAGAACACTTGGCTCAGCAATGTCTCTCCTGGCCCATATCTTTACTGTCCTCAACAAGCTTAGAGGCAGGATCTTCTACCGTGTAAAACATGAAATTTATCATTTCAAGGCTGAAAGCCAAGTTTAAATAAGCTTTTTAAGTTTTCCTTCATTTGTCTTAAGTTTAAAGCCAAGTTTACAAATACAAGCTTGATAAATTTTGAATTCAAGAGCTCGAAGAAAATGTGTCAGATTGCTGTGAATTAAGATCTCGCCAAGAGTTTTAAAAGATAAAGTTGAAAAAAGCTAACTCAAAAGCTCAACAAAAGCGAACTCGAGAAATCAGGCTCAAAGGATTGACAATTATTCGCATAACGTAAATTGCCAAGATTGAGGCTAAAGTTTCCAAGGGCTGGTTCAAATTGTCAAATACAAGACTTATGAACGGCAAACTTACTACAAAAATACAAACAACTTATCTTTTTAAGCTTGTATCTCGGAAACTGATTTCCGATGAACTAATATATCAGTTTGTTACAGCCTGAGGACTGAGACGGTATTTATTACAGATTAAGAGAGATTACTGATGTCTTTGCATGTATGAGATATATTCGTTACTCAATTTAGAACCCTCTTTAATTTGCCAAGGAACCCATTCTAGCCTTTGATGATGATTCAAAAGCTAAAGATAGCAACAATTGCAGTGTTCCTTATTGCCAATAGATATGGTAATGTCACGGGTGCTATCTAGAGGAATATCCTGGATTATAACTTGAAGTTACATAAACCTGGTCTTCTTCCTGCTCCTGTGGATAAAGCTTCGTCTTAGAGCACACAGCGGAGCTAATTCCCTATCTTCAGCTTTGATGCAATCTGTGGGTACTCCAGAAGAGCTTCTGGTTTGATGGACTGATTTAGTCAGCTCTTTTTGGGTTATCGCCAACCTTGTTTTTCTATTTGATTTTCATTCATTGAATCGAGGTTTTCACAAAAATATGTAAAAATGTGCTGGTATTTTATTGATATGTGAGACTCTATCCAGAAAAAGGCATGTGAAAGCTTGAATCAGTTGGCATCAAATGTGTAGCAATTGCATCAGAAATGTTGAATTGCTGATGTGATTTCATTCTCAGAATTTAAAAATTGGACATGATTGCAAATTTCCAGAAGTAAGCTCATACTGATGAAGCGTGTTGGGGAGCTCATATATGTCGGTCCTCTTGGAACAGCTCTCACTAACTAGTTCAGTTCTTTGAGGGAGTTCAAGGAGTTCCTCACATAAGGCCTGGTTATAACCCTGCTGCTAGGATTCTGGATGTCACTTTTTCAGCTGAAGAAATACGCCTTGGCGTTGACTTTGCAGAAGTTTATCATAGATCAGAGTTATTCCAGAAAAATAAAAGGTTGGTTGACCGTTTATGCAAGCCGGATAGAGATTCAATGGACTTGAACTTCCCCTCGAAATATTCTCAATCATTTTTTGACCAGTTTATCACTTGTATTTGGAAACAAAATCTGTCTTATTGGAGAAATCCACAGTACACTGCCCTACGTTTCTTCTATATAGTCATCATATCACTAATGTTTGGTACAATATGCTGGAAATTCGGCTCTAAAAGGGAATCACAACAGGATATATTCAATGCAAAGAGGTCAATGTGTGCTGTAGTGCTTTTTATCAGAATCACAAATGCTTCTTCTGTTCAACCTGTAGTCTATGTTGAAATATAGGTTCGCCTCGGTTCGCCTCGGTGTTTCTCCAAATATAGGTTCTTCTGTTCAACCTGTAGTCAATGTGTGCTGTGTGTTGTAGTCAACATAGACTACAGGTTGAAACCTATATTTGGAGAAACACCGAGGCGAACCGAGGCGAACCTATATTTCAACATAGACTACAGGTTGAACAGAAGAAGCATTTGTGATTCTGATAAAAAGCACTACAGCACACATTGACCTCTTTGCATTGAATATATCATGTTGTGATTCCCTTTTAGAGCCGAATTTCCAGCATATTGTACCAAACATTAGTGATATGATGACTATATAGAAGAAACGTAGGGCAGTGTACTGTGGATTTCTCCAATAAGACAGATTTTGTTTCCAAATACAAGTGATAAACTGGTCAAAAAATGATTGAGAATATTTCGAGGGGAAGTTCAAGTCCATTGAATCTCTATCCGGCTTGCATAAACGGTCAACCAACCTTTTATTTTTCTGGAATAACTCTGATCTATGATAAACTTCTGCAAAGTCAACGCCAAGGCGTATTTCTTCAGCTGAAAAAGTGACATCCAGAATCCTAGCAGCAGGGTTACAACCAGGCCTTATGTGAGGAACTCCTTGAACTCCCTCAAAGAACTGAACTAGTTAGTGAGAGCTGTTCCAAGAGGACCGACATATATGAGCTCCCCAACACGCTTCATCAGTATGAGCTTACTTCTGGAAATTTGCAATCATGTCCAATTTTTAAATTCTGAGAATGAAATCACATCAGCAATTCAACATTTCTGATGCAATTGCTACACATTTGATGCCAACTGATTCAAGCTTTCACATGCCTTTTTCTGGATAGAGTCTCACATATCAATAAAATACCAGCACATTTTTACATATTTTTGTGAAAACCTCGATTCAATGAATGAAAATCAAATAGAAAAACAAGGTTGGCGATAACCCAAAAAGAGCTGACTAAATCAGTCCATCAAACCAGAAGCTCTTCTGGAGTACCCACAGATTGCATCTAAGCTGAAGATAGGGAATTAGCTCCGCTGTGTGCTCTAAGACGAAGCTTTATCCACAGGAGCAGGAAGAAGACCAGGTTTATGTAACTTCAAGTTATAATCCAGGATATTCCTCTAGCTAGCACCCGTGACATTACCATATCTATTGGCAATAAGGAACACTGCAATTGTTGCTATCTTTAGCTTTTGAATCATCATCAAAGGCTAGAATGGGTTCCTTGGCAAATTAAAGAGGGTTCTAAATTGAGTAACGAATATATCTCATACATGCAAAGACATCAGTAATCTCTCTTAATCTGTAATAAATACCGTCTCAGTCCTCGGGCTGTAACAAACTGATATATTAGTTCATCGGAAATCAGTTTCCGAGATACAAGCTTAAAAAGATAAGTTGTTTGTATTTTTGTAGTAAGTTTGCCGATCATAAGTCTTGTATTTGACAATTTGAACCAGCCCTTGGAAACTTTAGCCTCAATCTTGGCAATTTACGTTATGCGAATAATTGTCAATCCTTTGAGCCTGATTTCTCGAGTTCGCTTTTGTTGAGCTTTTGAGTTAGCTTTTTTCAGCTTTATCTTTTAAAACTCTTGGCGAGATCTTAATTCACAGCAATCTGACACATTTTCTTCGAGCTCTTGAATTCAAAATTTATCAAGCTTGTATTTGTAAACTTGGCTTTAAACTTAAGACAAATGAAGGAAAACTTAAAAAGCTTATTTAAACTTGGCTTTCAGCCTTGAAATGATAAATTTCATGTTTTACACGGTAGAAGCTACTGCCTCTAAGCTTGTTGAGGACAGTAAAGATATGGGCCAGGAGAGACATTGCTGAGCCAAGTGTTCTGAATTGTAGTTGGCAGGTACTTGCATTCTCATAAAAATACGAGTCTGTAGGATATAATGGAGCTGAAATTTCGAGCTTGTAAGATGTGAACTTGGACCTTTGTCATTTTTTTTTTTTTGACCTTGCGATGGTCCGGATTTTGACCTTGTGATGGTCTGAATTTTGACATAATGGTCTGAATTTTGACCTTGTGATGGTCTAGATTTTGACCTTGTGATTGTCTAGACTTGATGTTGTAATGGTCTGAATTTTGACCTTGGGATGGTCTAGATTTTGACCTTGTACTTGTGGGAATTCGAGCTTGACTTCTCAGACATTGGAGCTCGATTTTATGTCAAGATTTGATATATTTTTCGAGTTGTTTCCATCAAGCCTACAGATCCGCTTTTACTCAGTTCTCGGGCATTAGAGTTAAACTTTGGTCAGCTTCTCTTAGCAAATTTGTAATTGTTGAGTTTCATCAGCTTTTGAGCTCATATTCGACAAGCTTCACAGCCATTTGGCACATTTTCATCACATATCAAAGTTTTCTAGGCTTTTGAGCTTAACTAAATTTGTCAAAATTGGAGAACAAACTTGGTATGGAGGCCCATTGGAGATTCAAAACTCGTTTTTGTTGGAAAAAGGTTGTCAAAACGGAGAGAATGTTTTAGACAGTAAACAACACAGATTACAAATGTGCAAGCAATAAACACTATATAAAAGGGGTGAAGGCCGAGAATGACCGATTTTCATATCAGAGTAATGATAAGAGCAAGTTTGAAATTGTCATTTTCGTTTAATTTGATAGCAAATAGGTTATATTTGTCATTTTTTCATATAAAAGTGAAGTGTATATGCATATATGCCTGGTGAACAAGTGTGTACATAACAAACAACCACGAATTACTAAATGTCCTAAAACACCAAGTAAGCACATACGGAATATATAGACAAACAACAACTCATAACAATCCGAGTTAACCAGATTAAAACAATTCAGGTTAGCAACAAACAACTTGCAACTTATCACACCAATTACAACATCTACTGATTTCAATTTAACGGATTCGCCAATTGTACTAATAAACAACACATTACAATCATGCTACTAATATCAACTAAGATCTGCGAAGTACAGTAGAAGATCTATGCAGTTGAGTAGAAAATTCAGATACCTGGTGTGCCATTATTTGGAGAGAGTCATAGATCGGAGTTGATTAACATCGAAGAATAATTTGAATAACAAATTGAGTTGTATATGTAGCTGAATGAACCATCGATTACACGAATTCAGTAGATGATAATAATGACTTCAACACAATAATTTCAATCTCCGAGGTGTTGCAAATATCAGAAATCGCATCACAAAACTCATTTCAAGCTCAATCAATAGCTAATTAGCAATTGAGATGGACAGAATTCTCTGAATCAATTAGAGAAGATGTGTGAAAATAGGCAACTCTGTAGAATTAAACTCTCCCCTCCTTCTAGCGCCAAATGTTGGAATATAGGTTCGCCTCGGTGTTTCTCCAAATATTTTACCAGTATTTTCTCCCTCTCTCCCTATTGTTGAGGTGCAGCTTTTATATTATTGTCGATGGGTTCTTTTTTGGGCCTTTTTGTAAATGGGCTTTCATTATAAAAGCCCCAAATATTTAGGCCCAACAGGTACTGATGGAGATAATTTTAATTTAGGAATTGTAGAATGTTCTGAATTCTGATTGATTTTTTATCATGAGGCATCCTAGGTTTCGTCATGAGTTGGCATCTTCACCAGTAGGTTGCCTGCCAGGACGAGTAGCATGCTGTGATTCCTCAGTTGATTTCCTGCCATAAATATTTTGATTAAAATACCAGTATCAGGTCCGTTATATATAATGCGGGTTCTTGAATGCTGTTGATGGATTTGGCTTAAAGAGTTTGTAGGCCTCTTAGTTGATAAAGATTGTGTTCGGCTGAATCCGGATTAGGACAGCATTTTCATTCCAATTTGATCTTCAGCATTTTCACTTGTGTGCCTGTTGGATTTTCTCTAAAGCTCCTCAAGGACTGGAATTCGGAATATGCATTTTACAATTATAGTATTTTAAGCCCTTTAACTGCGTGATTCTAGTATTTTAAACTCTTCGATTGTGTTGTGCTTTGCCGTTGGACCAAGCTCCATATGGTGTACGTTTCATCCAGTACACTGCAGATATCCAGGAAGCTGTCTCTGCCTAATACCTATAAATACGTTTCATTCGATTTCGTGTTTTGCTGTAGAACAAATTAATCATGGATGCCATAATTTTTTACAAATTTACAACCCCATGACAAAGTTACATGTGTTTATGAAGTAGAGTAATTAACAAGAAAATTAGCCTCAGTTTCTCCTTTTGCAGAACTGGAGACTTGACCCTTTCATCATTGTTGTTATGAATTATGATTTCTGCTGCGCAAAAGCCTTATACTAGGAGATCTTCGTAGGCACAAAGCCGAAACAGAGACTATAACCTTGGCTGGAAAACAACATTGTGACTCTGGAGCATGATCATCAGCCACCTTGCAAGAACAACATTGTGGATGCCTCAGAAGCTGTTTCGAGATCTCTGGGAGTGCCTGAAAGGAATTCTGCATGCAGACAAGGTTGTTAAATGTTTAACAACACAACACAAAACACAAAAAACACAAATGTTATAACTTATAGAACTCCTACCTAAGGTCAAGAACGAGATACGCATCACTTAGACTCCCCATATTCTCCAAAACAGCTCTGATGCGATTTTTGTTTTCGTCAACGTTGCAAAAAACACTAATACCATCCTCTCGAAAACTGATCTACGCCTGGTCATACATTCTATAAAATTTGAATCAATAGCACTTACAATATGACAAGCATACAATTGTATCTCCAACAACAATCTATTTACGATTGGATAATGGTTAAATTTCTTAGCAGCTTTTCTTAACGAACTTTGCATGTCCTCCAGCTCACGTTGGCCTTCTTTCAGTTCGGCCCTGAATCCATCTAAAGCTTCACTAATGCCAGTGTCTAACAAGTGCTCTATTCTTTTTGCAGCAAGATAGACCGCTAATGCAGCCGACATGGTATTTTTGCAGCTTAATAGACTTTAAAAATATTGAAAACGAAAATTAAACGTAAGTGTTTGTTCGCAAAAATCAATCTTAATCTTCGAGTGCATCAATGTATGTATGATGTATTTAAAGAGACATATGTACTTGGACTGATCGAATCCTAAGCTGTTAAGAAAATAACTATAATTCTTAATATAAAAATTCGTAACTTCAAATTCTAAATTTTGTAGCTTTATTTGATTGTTGATCTATACATTAATTCTAAGTTGACTAGATTTTCTATATTTTAATTATATTTCTAAGTTGAATAGAACTAACGTAAAAATTCGTCATCAAGGATATTCATGAACATCAAGGGGGTGACATCAACATAGAGTAGAACCTCGATAAATGGATATTCATGAACGAAAAATCTCGTCGAGTTTTTTCTAGACCCAACATATAGAGACAATGTATCTTTAACATGGATATTCTTGGATCTTGCATAAATGCTTCCCAACTTGAATTGTGAATTTAGCAAAGCTAACTATCACATTTATTTGTAATTGATATTATGATAAAATTAATTTAAGGATTGATATAACCAATTAGCAAAGAAAATTGAACAACATGCAGGCAACACAACTGAAAAGTCTGATACTAACAACATATAACAAGTGAATTCATTTACTCAATATCGGAACGCCCTTCTTTGTCGTGCCTAGTATTTTTAACTCTGTCATGGCTTGGAGATTGAGTGCGAACCATATGTTTGATTCCCTCCGAAAACACCAGACTCGAGCCACGACATCTGCTACCAATTTGTTATCATCCTCCATTCCCACAATTGGTTTGGGTTCATTTAAAACCGTAACTGGTTTCAGTTTGTTCTGCAGCACGACATCGTTCCAGGCCCTTTTCAACGCAATGGGCGAGGTATTGTTCACAGCCCATTGTGTCATGTGGAGAGTATTATACTCACGCATCATATCGTCCACCAAATTTACTTCTACAGACATCTTATTCTCCACCAGTTTTTTCTCATCTTTTGTCAGAAAATTGTCCCGAAATTCATGGTTGATTAGGTTTTTTGGCAATGATAGACGGCCCTGGTCATATTTTATGTCTGTGACAGTTAGGAGCTTTTGTGCAACAAACAAGGGTGGTACCTCCAAGTTCAATCCGCTAATGTACTCCTGAAAGTGTTGAGGCAATTCAGAGGGTAAATTGTACACTTGTACCGGTTTTCTTGGAACTGTTTCCTTTTTCTCAATTCTCTTTTGCCTCTTCTTATCAGAACTCTCTGCCTCCTCATAATCATCATCCGGGGCAACATGATCTTCATCCAGAGGGCGTTTCTCGCGTTCTCTTGAATTCGGGGCAACATGATCTTCTTCATCCAGAGGGCGTTTCTCGCGTTCTCTTGAATTCTTTTCGTCTATGATCACCTGAGCACTGCGAAATTGATAACCATCTTCTCCAGGCTTAGAAGTCAGTTGTCCGAGAAACACTCGAGGAGTCCTTGGTTTTTTTGGCACCTTGTCACTACCAGGCAGCTGCCCTGATTTTTTCAATTCCTTGTCACTTGCACATTCATCTACAAAACATTCCTCGTCATCCAGATTTAAGTCTTTAATATCATCAGCAACAACTTTATGATCTTTGATTTCATCATCAGCTTTAGAATTCAACGTAAGATCCAGTGTCACGTACCTGAACTTTAAGATGCTACCCATCTACATAAAATTAAACATTAGGAGAAATTATGCATGTAAGAACTATCTACCGTAGAGAATTGTAAAAAACGGAAATCGAAACTAATCGCACATAAATAAATTTTGCTAAAGAAGATTTTAGGCAAAGAAGGGGGCCCAGTTGGGAGAGGATTTTGGCCTGTGGATTCCAGCATAGATTCTTTTTACCAGAAACATTAAACTATATTTCTTGCTGCATGTGGTATATCAGGCAACGAGTTACGAGTACATAAAATTTAACAATAAAATCTATAACTATAAGATCAAGATGGCCATTATCCACAGAAATTAATATTTTATATACACAATTATACATAAATTAACCATACTAAACACACAAATTATCAAATAATCATGCAAACCATGTAAAAATTATGTAAAGATTAATGAACTCTTGTTGTGAAGAAGATACAAACCCTGTATTTTTTTGGGTTCCTCGCTTTGTGTAGTAGAGAGGGTGTATTAATTGAGAACTAAGGAATATAATATGTTGTATGGGTAGATATAGCCGGAAAGAAAAAGGAGGAAACAAATTAAATCCTATAGTTCGTAAAAGAAAATATAGGAGAAACAAAATACAAGACTGATTTGGTCTGGGGTTTTGTGCTAGATTATAGGAGACAGTAGCAAACTTGGACTTCACGTATAATTTTTTTTTACTATTTAGGTTTATATGCCTTATAATGAGTATATGTTCTCGGTAAGCAAACTTTTAAGACAACGAATTACTTGTGTTTCCAATATTATAGACCTTTCACCCATATATATATTTTGCAATGCACAATATTTTTGAATGCTTAAAAGGTAAAAATATTTTTGCACCTTTATTACTTGTACAAAAAAGGAAAGTGAGTGAAGCTTTTCTAATGACTTCAACATATATGTTTAAAGAGTTCCCCTGGAATATGAATGATAAGATATTTGGATTGTATGTGCTAATAAGTACCATAGAATTTTTCAGTATAAACTACTAGCGAGTCCTCAGTATAACAGAAAGGTCTGAGTTTTGAGCTTTATATATCCATGATGTCCGTCTAAGTTATGCTTCTTGTTCATGATCAAACTATTTGGCAGGGTGAGGTTTCTTGAAGCTCATGTCAGCCTAGTTACTTTCGTGTTGCTTTTGACTTCAACTTGTTGGAAGTTTCAGACTCACATCTTTACTCTTGCTGTGCTATAGTTACTATTGTAGAAACCTCTGAGCCAATCCAGTTGATTTCTTCCTGCATGCAGCTGCTAAAATTACTTATTGACAGTTGCCCCCGTTTAATGATATTAAGATTTTATATTTTTGTTTCAGGGAACAAATGCTAGTATCTCTGTCTATGTTATATGTTGAATCTTATTTGCCTCCCAAGGCTGTTCAACTCCAGCAGTTGAGAATCCAGGATACTATTTCACATAGCTGGTAACTCTGGTAAGTAGATAGAGGACCTTTATAAAAGAATGACCATTAATTCTTTTAGTGGAAGACTAGAGTAGTATTTGTGCAAGTCATACTGTCTTTTGTGATCTGCACTTTCTTCTTTCTTTACTGTCCAGAAATATATTGAATTGTAAAACGGTCATTCTGATGATTTTAAACCAAGTTAATCTGGATGGGTCTAATTAGATATTGCACTAGTTGTCAAAAGCTTGACTAATTGTCAAAGGAGACAGCTAAAGTATTTATATCTAGCAAATTGATAGGTAGGATATCTAAGTGGATCCATTTATCTTGCTAGATGAATTGATAACAATATTCGGAAACTTGAAAACCTGAAATATATTCCATTAGAGCTGTCCACAAAGCTTCTTTTGTCCAATGGTACAGATGTAGGGTGGTGTCTTGGAATCTTTATTAGAACTTGGTTCAGAGGATCCTGCAATCCATTCTTGGAAAGTAGGAGTTGTTGAAGCCATATTGGTTGTAGGGAGACATGGCTTTGCTATTCGTTGCGGTAGTTTAACAGTAGTAGCATTTCATATCTCATTCGTGAATGTTCTCCACATCATATCTGGTGTATATACTTTTTATATATAGACACTACTGATGCTGCACATGTTGTAACTTAATATATTTGTCGTAGGATAAGCTCTTGTCACTGGTCCAGTGTTCTAGTTCATCTGTTGGCATGGTCTAGACTCTAGATAATCGAGTTTGCAATTGTATGATACTCGTAGGGCTGTAATTCGAGTCGAGCCGGGTATTAATTCGAGCCGAGCTTTTTTTCACGAGCTGAGCTGATTGTTTTAATTAATCGAGCCTAATCTTCTGCCCGAAATCGGCTCGTTTAATTTCACGAGTCGAGTCGAGCCGAGCCGGCTCGTTTAGTTAAACGAGCCTATTTAAACGAGTCGAGCGAGCCGGCTCGTGTAAAATTACACTTAAACGAGCCTAATCTTTTGTCCGAACTCGGCTCGTTTAATTTCACGAGTCGAGTCGAGCCGGCTCGTTTAATTAAACGAGTCTGGTCTTATGTTCGAGCTCGGCTCGTTAAAGAGTTCGAGTCGAGCCGAGCCTTACTAAACGAGTCGGGTCGGGCTCGCGAGCCGCCCGACTCGAATTACAGGACTAGATACTCGTTACTCGATTTCTTTTTAAATATTTTGGTTTCTATTGTTTCTATACCATAGCACGGCCAGTGTACTGCTTCATATTATTGTCTGGCTATTGGAAATCAAAAGGCCAAATTTATCAAGCACTGTGGTGTGTGATGGCAATTAAAATAGGTTGCCTCGTCTTCGGTCTACGGAAGTTGAAAGCATATGACATTCCCTACGGCGTTTATGACCGAAAGGGTTTTAACGCCACTTGTCAAGCGCCATGACAGGTGTCACTCATGCATACACCCAGTCACCTCCCTAACCTGAGTCACCACCCTGTCTGTCCCTATATATCTGTCTGAGTCACCTACCCTACGAGACTAGGCAATCCTCATCACCTAGTCTAAGAGGAGTAGACTGCCAGGGGGGAAGGAGGAGGAGGAACCTATAAAAGGGAAAGGGGGAAGAAGGGGAAGGGGGGGTTAATTTGAAACACCGAAATACAGGAAACTCTAGACACCATCTTCTGATGATCGCTACGGATTGTAGTTAGAATACCTACGGCCATCATTTGGTGCCGTTGTCGGGGATCGAGTATTTGTAACTATTACAACAACGACCACGAACGCTACAGGAAGTTTAGTTAGAACACGTGATTTGGTAAGGCAAAAAGAAACATGAGTTATGAATCAAGTAATCGGAGTCGTTCATCAAGGTCAACGAGGTCATCGCCCTCCTTTCCGTATGATTCTCATACTAGCAGTTAACTTTCTAATCTGCGAGCCCGACAGAGGTATATGCAAGAACAAATGGACAAGTTAACAACACAGATGGTCAGAAATTATTACGAGGCTCATCACCTGTCATACTACCTAGAGAACATCACGACGCCCTTTAATACACAGCAACCAGAACACCGGGGGTCATATCAGTCAGGCTCGTCATCAAGGAGAACCATCTCTCAACAAACTTCAAGTTCTAACCAAAGCGCTCCATACCTTGGAAGCCGTTCCTCTTCTGGATCGCAAAGGACGGTATTTCTAGAGTCTTCTGGGTATGGAAGACCTGAAAGACGTAGATCGCAACGAGAGCGCACACCTGTGTCTAGCTAGAGAAGAAGGTCTAGGACCTCTGTACGTCGTAGGCGCACTCCCCCTATCATAATTCAACAGAACGCTCAGTCCCGTCATCCTGAAGAACATGGAGAAATGATGGTTAGACTGGCCAGGCTAAAAGAAATGGCAACGGCACCTTTCATGGAGATGAACACCGGAAGGTCACCTTTTATTGAAATCTTGGAAGCTGCACAAGTAGACCAAAGGGTGAAAATCACTGGTCTCAAGTCCTTTGATGGTACGTTCGACCCTAATGATCATTTGAGTTATTATGAAAATTTGATGATTTGTCATAGGTATAATGACATTACCAAGTGCCGTTTATTCGTCTCCACGCTCAAAACATACGCAAGAACATGGTTCTCAGGCCTATCTCCAAGGAGCATTAACTCGTGGGAAGAGCTTAAGGCAGTTTTCTTAGCCAAATTCCGTATCAACACTCCATATGTTGTTCACACCATATCCCTGTAAAATGTCAAACAAAAACGCAGGGAGTCTTTGAGGGATTACATCGAGAAATTCAAGATAGCTGCTTCGAAGGTAAAAGAGCTATGGCCAACCAATGTCGTAGACTCTTTTATCAGAAACATGAATTACCAGGAGTGCAGAGATTGCTGCAAGGAGTTATGCAACAAAGAGCCCACAGATCTATATGAGGCCTACGGAATCGCCTCGGCCTATATAGCAACTGACGAGAGAATCAGAGCATATTATCCCAGCTCCAGGGATGAAGCCTCAGGGTCTGGGTATAGAGCAATGCAAGTCGATGGGATGGAAGATTTTAGGGGGAAAGGTCAGAAAAACTTCCATTCGGACCGACGACCCCGCCCTCGCCAAGCCCGGGAGGAGCCCAGCTTCAGTCCTTTAAACAAGAGTCCATCCATTATCCTAAGGGAAATCTAATACCGAGATTATTTTCAAGCACCCCCTCCCATGAGAACCCGTGCGGAGAAGAGAGATAGATCACGATTCTGTGATTACCATGCTAGTATTGGGCATAACACCGATGAGTGCACCTCCCTCAAGTATTTCCTGGAGAGGCTTGTGAACAAAGGATTGATGAAGAACTACCTCCGCACGATCAACAATGCCATTCCACAGCCACAGCCTCAAGCTTCCAACCCCCAACCCAAGCGGGTAATCGATATGATCATAGGAGGAGACTCTCCCATGACAGAAACACATGAGGTGCTTCAACTGGAAACATCACAAAGAGCCTTTAGGTATTCAAAGACTCCTATTTCTTTCACAGATGATGATTATCCGGAAGGGGATGTGTGCCGCAGTGGCCCCCTTACAGTTCAACTAGACATTGCTGACCAAGATGTCAGGAAGGTACTTATAGATAACGGCTCTTCCGTGGACATAATCTTTCGACACACCTTGAGGATAATGGATTTGGAAGAACGACAAGAAGAACAGAGGGCCGAAGATATACGAGGACCCCTCTACGGTTTTGGTAATAATGATGTGCCCATTCAAGGGACCATTGATTTGCCCACAATATTTGGTACCCCCCCCCCCACAAGAGGTAACTGCCCTGATCAAATACTATGTTATCGATATTGTTTCTTCATATAATGTTATTATAGGAAGACCTACTCTGTTTTTCTTGGGAGCCATCATTTCAACTCCTCAGATGAAAGTAATGTTCCCTGTGGGTTGGGGCCCAGGAGAATTGAGGTCCGATAGCGAAGCCTCTCGTCTCTGCTATTCGGCTTCCTTATGCCTGGCTCAAACCAATCCTAAAAAGAGAAAGTACTATGGAGAATCTAAAGGGAACCCCAATCCTGAAAGCGATGATGGGACGACCAAACCGCTCCCTCCACAAGTTCTCTTGATCGAAGATTCCGAACACAACCCTCAAGAACCTAATGGAACCCGCAAACCCCCTCAATTCCCACGAGCTGTTCCTGGAGAGCGCACCGAGTTGGTAGAATTGTATGAAGGAAATCCCTCCAAATTAATAATTGTTGGGTCTACCGTCGAACCTGTTCTGAAGGGAAGGTTAGTAGCATTATTGAGAGAATATGCAGATGTATTTGCATGGAACCCGGAAGACATGCCTGGTTTAGACGAAACTGTAGCCGTCCACAAACTTTACATCGACCCCGGAAAGGGGACAGTGAAGCAGAAAAGAAGAAACTTTGCTCCTGAAAGACAGCAAGCTATAGATGAGGAAATCAACAAACTGAAGCAAACTTCATTTATGAGATTCAGTTCCCCGTGTGGATAGCAAATGTGGTGCTGGTGAAAAAATCTAATGGGAAATGGAGAGTATGTATAGACTACACTGATCTCAATAAGGCTACACCTAAAGACTACTATCCCTTACCCACCATTGATCAGCTGATTGACGCGACGGCAGGTCATGTTCTCTTCAGCTTCTTGGATGCGTACTCGGGATACAATCAGATCACCCTTGCTCCTGAAGACCAGCCGAAGACATCTTTTATCACCCACTGAGCTATATATGCTTATCGTGTGTTGCCAATGGGACTCATGAATGCAGGAGCCACCTACAAAAAGGCTATGAACAAGATTTTTTCCCATCAGAGAAAGAAAGTCACATAGAAGACTTGAGAGAGACATTCGAGAATCTTTGAAAGTCTCATCTCAAGCTTAACCCGACCAAGTGCACTTTTGGTGTGGCCAGTGGAAAGTTTCTGGGACATGTTATTGGTGGGAAAGACATTGAAGTAAATCCTGACAAGGTCAAAGCAATCCTGGAGATGCCTCCCCCATCAACTCCCAAGCAGTTTCAATCCCTTAATGGATGCCTCACGGCCCTGCGACGTTTCATTTCGAAGCTAGCCGAGAAAAGCCTTCATTTCTTTGAAGTTTTGAAAGGGGTGAACAAATCCAGGCTGATTGAGTGGACTCCAAACTGTCAAGAAGCCTTTGAATCACTGAAGGCGTACCTTACTCCCCCCCCCCCTCTAGGGGTGTAAACGAGTCAAACTGTTCGTGAGCTACTCGAGTTCGGTTAGAAAAATATTCGAGTTCGGCTCGATAATAATCGAGCTGAGCTCGAGCTCGAGCTATTCGAATATTTTACCGAGCCGAGCTCGAGCTTCAAATTACTCGGCTCGTAAGGTTCGCGAGCCTAATCGAGCCTTTATTAATTCATTAATTTTATATATTATAAATATATTTTTATATAAATATTAAATATTTATATATAATTTATATATTTAATCGAGTCGAACTCGAGTCGAACCCGAGCCAAACCGATCATATTCGAGCCTTTGTCAATATTTGGTAAAATCGATTCGAGCTTTCGAGCCGAGCTCGAACATATCGAACTTCTCACGAGCCGAGTTTCGAGCTTGAAATTGAAGGCTCGGTCGAACTCGAGCCCGAGCCCGAGCTTGAGCCCGAACTTTTTAGTCGAACTCGAGCTCGAGCCTGGCAGTGTTCGACTCGGCTCGGCTCGATTACAGCCCTACCCCCCTCCCCCCCTATTTTGTCTCGTCCTGTTTCAGGAGAACCTATGTACCTGTACCTTGTCGTGGCCAATGAAGCCGTTAGTTCGTGCCTCCTTCGAGAGGAAGAGGGGAAACAATTGCCCATGTACTATGTGAGCCATGTTCTTCGAAGCGTTGAAGTTCGGTACCCTATCATAGAAAAGATGGCTTACTCTCTGCTGCTGGCCAGCCGAAAGCTGAGGCCTTATTTCCAGGGCCATGACATCAAGGTTTACACTAATCATCCCTTGCGAAAAATATTGCACAAACCTGACTTGTCCGAAAGATTAGTGAACTAGGTTGTAGAACTCAGTCAATTCAGTATCTCTTACCTCCCCCGAACCGCAATCAAAGGCCAAGCTTTGGCCGATTTCATGGTAGAATGCTCCATTTCTGCAAGTCCCGTGCCTGAACTGACAACAGTAGACCCCATCCCCGAGGAGAGAATCCCGCTCCCTTGGATGTTGTTTGTAGATGGATCCTCTACGGCAGATTGCAGTGGGGCAGGAGTGCTCCTCATCAGTCCGGAGGGTTTTGAGATCCAACAGGCCATCCGCTTTGATTTCCCGGCTACCAACAACTGTTCGGAGTACGAAGCATTGCTTGCAGGACTCCGGCTAGCCAAAGCATTTCAAGTTCAGCACCTGAAAGCCTATAATGATTCTCAGTTAGTTGTTAACCAGATTCTGGGAAGTTTCGTCGTTAAATCCCCTTACTTATCAGGTACCTTCAAGAGATCCGAGAAAGACTCTCTCAGTTCCCCATAACGTCACTTGAAGGAGTATTGAGAGGAGAAAACTCTCGGGCTGACACCCTTGCTAGACTGGCTACTGGGGAGGAATCTACGCCCGACTCCAACATCTATTACACTGTTCTACATGTGCCTTTGGTCACCTCGCCTACGGACACCCCATCCCAAGTCATGATCTTGACTTATGGGCCTAAATGGATGACCCTTATCGTTTTGTATCTTCAAGATGGTGTGCTACCCGAAGACAAAAAATCAGCGCGGACTCTCCGGGGAAAGTCGGCCCATTATACCCTGGTCGATGGAGTTTTATACCGAAGGTCTTTCTTAGCCCCATTGCTCAAATGTTTGGACTGCCCCGAGTCAGACTACTGCATGTTAGAGGTACACGAAGGGATTTGTGGAAGTCACTCCTCCGGGAAGGCCTTGGCTTATAAGGTTCTACGCCAGGGCTATTATTGGCCGACCTTGCGTCAAGACTGCCTCAACTACGCCAAAGTTTGCGTCAAATGCCAGTTGTTTACTTCGGTTCCCAGGCTCCCCCCGGTTCTGCCCACTTCCATGCTCTCACATGTCCCCTTCGATGTATGGGGCATGGATATTATGGGACTGTTTTCCCCCCGCCAAAGGAGCACTCAAGTTTCTAATTGTAGCCGTAGACTACATGACCAAGTGGGTGGAAGATAAAGTTGTAGCAGACATTACCTCTTTGGTATGTCGCAAGTTTTTTCACGAATCTGTGATCACCCGATTCGATATTCCCAAAGTCCTTGTTACAAATAATGGCAGAAATTTCATAGACACTGACTTCGAAGAATATCTCTCCACTTACCTAATCCAGCACCGAAAATCATCTGTGGCCTACCCCCAATCCAATGGCCAAGTGGAGGTTACCAACCACAGCCTCCTGCAAAGCCTCCGGAAAAATGTCGAGGAACGGAAATCCCTGTGGGACGAAGAGCTCCCCAACATTCTTTGGGCATATCGCACGGACAATAGGAAACCCACAGGAGAGAGCCCTTTCAGACTCATTTACGGCAGCGAGGCTGTGATTCCTGTAGAGATAGGAGAGCCATCTTTGCGGCTTCAGCAATACGACCCCAACAGTAATCAAATAGGCATCCGAACCAACTTGGATTTGTTGGAAGAACGCAGGGAGAACGCCGTGATTCTAATGGCAAGCTACAAGCAGACCACTGCCAAGTATTTTGGAAAGATCAACCCCCGGGAATTTCAAGTCGGAGAGATAAAGTTTTGCGGTCGTCAGCAGCATCTGACCCTACTCACAATCGAAAGCTGGATCCTAAATGGGAGGGTCCTTATGTCGTATGTCAAGTACTCAAGGCAGGGACGTACACTCTCACTCACCTTGATGGAGAGGTCCTCCCCAACACATGGCACGCCACCCAACTTAAGCGCTTCTATCCGTAAGTACCTTTCTACCGGTTACCCCTCTACGGGGACAACCCTATTATTTACGTTTTTCTTTTAAACTCTAGAGTAACCTCAAAGTTACTATGTTGGTTTTTGGAAGTGTATAACACCATGACATCTCCTCATGATGCATGAAGGTATATAGAAGTTGTTGTGTGTGGGTCGTAGACCACTTTCTTAAAAAGACTGTTGCAGTAAAATACCTAAGCCCTCGATATGATTTGTACGCTATGAGTACCACCGCCTCGCCTCACGAGGCCATGCCTTTTGTATATAAGGATCCCATTAACCTGTCCATTAAAACGCCCGCGGGACTAGCCACACTACTTTATTATGGCTACAGGCATGGCACGGGCAATCCTTCCATTTAAAACGCCAACTTATGTAGCCCTCAAGACGCTACGACATGGATGGATTTCCAGCAAAACACCCGCTCATTTAAAAACCAACATATGTAGCTCACATGAAGCTACGGTATGAGCTGGCTCCAATAAAACGCCTTTTGTATATAAGGATCCCATGAACCCGTCCATTAAAATGCCCGCGGGACTAGCCACACTACTTTATTATGGCTACGGGCATGGCACAGGCAATCCTTCCATTTAAAACTCCAACTTATGTAGCCCTCAAGACGCTACGACATGGATGGATTTCCAGCAAAATACCCGCTCATTTAAAAACCAACATATGTAGCTCACATAAAGCTACGGTATGAGCTGGCTCCAATAAAACGCCCATTCATCGAATAAGCTAACACATGTGGCCCACACAAGGGCATAGCATGAAAGGGTTTTTATCACCCGTCTATACAGGGAGCAGTTAAAAGATCGTATTTTGATTTATTCAAAATATCTCAGACTAAGCCTATGGACATTTGTCATGAATGGCTGTCGATATAGTACAAGTTTCGTTATCTTATTTACTCAATATAAAGAATAGTTGTTTGTGCATATGTACCAAACCTTCCTCGTACTTAGGACATGGTTAACAACCCTTATGTACGATGGGCCAAATTGTGTCGAAAGGTCTTTGTAATTAGAAAACAAACTGCGCTGATTTTGTCATGAATATGGGTTGCATATAAAACTGGTGAAAACCCGCATGCAAAAAAAAAATTACCATAATAAAGCAAATGGGGAAATAAAAAAGGACGAGTACATTTACTATAATAAAATTTCATTAAAGGTTTACACGAAAAAATAATGGCCCATCACACATCGATTGGGTCCATTACGAAAAACCTAGTCTAAGTTGCGGCAGTAGCCGAGCCAGACCCTGGAGGGCCTTTCCCGTCCTTGCCATTTTTGCGATTGGTCTCTTCACGCTCCTCCTTCTCCTTTTTCTTAGCAGGCTCATCTCTCTCGTATTCCTCCAGAGCTGTTTGGGCCATGGCAAACATTACTCCTATATACTCGTCCCAATCATCCATCTCTATCTCGTGAAGTTCCTCGGAAGTCCAACACGTTTTTCCCGTTGTAAATTTTCCTGGAAACAAAAAGGAAATGAAACATAAGGTTAACCCATTTAAAAGCAAAACTACGAAAGTGAATTCTGAAGCTGACTCACAAGAACAGAACGAAGATACCAAATATCGACTAATTGATGACGAGTGTTTTTGAATGGGGGAAAAGAAAGAAAGAAAAACATCGGCTATTTATAGGCCAATATAGAGGCATGCAGAGAAATCAAAGCACACCAGATTATGATGAAAGTAAATGAATGACCATTACCGAGACGGTCAAACAGTCAAAACATTTTGACTAAAGACTTTAAATTTTCATTATACGTTTCGTATTTTCCCAAAACGCGCCTCTTTTTCACCCTTTATCTAAAAACTTCAAACCAATACTATTTTGAAACACCAGTACTCCCACTAAATACAAGTTACAAGGTACACTTTCATAATGAATAAACCGAACGATCATAACAAGTTTGTCCATAACTAGACGAAAAATAAGCATAAGGTTCATAAATAGAAAAGGAACACAAAACCTAAACAGGGGAAATAAAGTGTCAAAGCACAAGAAAGAAGATAAACAACTTCGGAACCCTACGGGGCCCTACAAACAGGAAGTGTGCAAAAGCGTCACTCCTTGGCAGGAACAGATTGGTCACCCGTAGTCGTCCCTTTCTCTGGAGAGTCTTCGATTGTCTCTTGCCTCTGTAACTCTTCAACTCCGGCACTGCCTCTTTCCTCGGCCTCGTCGTCGACCTTGTTTTCATTAACCGCTTCGGCTTTCAACCGCACTATCTCGAAATCTCGAAAATTGTCAATTGAGTGAGTAATGGGGTCTACCACATTCCCTGTACCAACAAATCTCAGGCAATCATTGTACCCTTCCTCGTGGAATTCTCCAGCCTTCATTTCCAATTCTGTAGTATAAGTGGATGAACTCTTATACTGTTTCACGCAATCTTCATAAGTGATGTTAGCCTCACGTTCAACTCGTTCTAAAGTCTGCGTGACTCTAGCCAACTCTTCGGCCTGCTTCTTAAGCTCCATTTCCCGCTGATCGATTGCAGTTCGCAGACTCATAGAAATTCCCCTCTCCGTCTGCAGTTCCTCCCCTAGCTTAGCCGAGCATTCCTCAACCCGCTCTCGAGCCTCCTTTTCCCTACTTAACTCTAACACCGCGGCCCCTTCTTTCGCCTGAGAATCTTTCAGTGAGCTTAAAGCCTCGTCCATTGCCTGTTTTTCGTTAATAGCCCTCCTTTGCTCCGCCGTAGCCAAGCGACGATTACTCAAAGCCCTCTCCATAACCCCCACGAAATATGTTCCCAACTACAAAAAAAGGAAGGAGGAGGAGAAAAGGGAAAATCAATTGGCATCAATCACAAAGTCGTAGTAAAACATTGCAAACATTGTGCTAATAACATAAGAGCCTTAAGACCGAGTAATACCTTCCTGAAAACATCCTTTGCCTTGAGGACTAATGCCTCCTCATTCTCTTCAGCAATCTTAGCTCGATCCTGAGCCAAATTAAAAGCATTCAAGGCCTCCAACGGGGGTTCAGTCTGGGAATCCTCCCTCAGCCAACCTTGACGGGCCTGGAATCGGATAAGAGTGTACCCTTCCACGCCTTCAGCTGATGGAGTTAGAGGGGCCGAGGGAAATCCCGAGCCTGAGCCTCCAACATCTGCAAGATCAGTTCTCATCCCCCGCGCAGCAGTCGTGAACCCCGGGAGCACTTTAACATCGCTATCCTCCTCCGGCTCGTCCCTTAATCGAAACTCGGACCCCTTCTCCAAATTTTGATCTCTTCTTCGATTTATCCAAGACCCCTAGTTTTGTCACCCTCTTCTTTGAGCGTAACGTTTGAATAGGAATATTCTCAGAATCTGTGGCATCCGTAGGCTCCATCGCGGGCGAGACAGCCACACTTGTATTTACGGAAGGCTCTGCTACAGCTGTGCTATCCTCTTCACTTTGCTTACTTCCACTCTCCTTCGTTACTTGTTTCTGCCTAGCCAACATCAAGATCCGACTCTTATTCATTTGGCGAGGAATATGAAGATCTTTCAACAATACTGCAAGTCAGACAGTAAAACAAGTTAGACTCCCACAAGACATATGGATAAAAAAAGAGAGGAAAAGAAATAAAATAGAAGGCAAGTACGACTAATGAATCTCACAATTATGTTCTATTAAGGAAGGAATCTTCCTGAAATTGGTAGTTGTCCATAAACCCTTAGGCTCACCCCCCACCAATTGAACGGCAGCAGGGATTTCCTGAGACTCTAATCTATCGGTCCAACGGACAGCTCCATTAACACCATCTGGCCTCCGATACTCCGGGAGATAGCCCAAATCCCATCCTCGGAACAACAACCATTCGCCATGCCATCCCTTATTCGACGAAGGGCCTTCCACCAACGTCATTCCCAAAGTTTTAGCCACTTTACAATGGAGCTCAAACAAGGGGTGATAACCTCGTGAAGCTTGTAGGGAGTGCAGCGCCCAAAACAAGGTCAAAGTAGGCTCTAAACCTAATTCGGTGCACCTGGCAATGAAAGCGCAGATCTTCTGGATAGAGTTTGGTCCTAATTGCCCCAAACCTAACCTCATGTTCGCCATCAAAGTATGGAAAAACCTATGTAATGGTAGGCGCAACCCCGCTCGAAAATGCTCCAAAGGGATCCCTACCCATAAATCCTCCTTTCGGCAGTAGATAAATTCGCCCGCTTCCGGCCTACGGATTTCATACTCTTCGGGAATCTGGAAAGCATACCTCTCCAACCCGAAATACTATGGTTTATAACGACAAGGCTTGTGGAGATATTTGAGGCCCCATAAACGCTCCCGTAAGACCTCGTCCGGGATTATGGTGTTTCCTGGTTTGTAATAACACCTCAACCCATGGGTTCGGAAATAGTCGTCCCTTCGAGAATCTGGGGGAGTAACCACAAACTTTTGAACTGAGTCTGACCATTCCCCATTCTTTCCTAAACAGCCCCTAGTGGGAATTACTAAGCCTTTAACCGGGAAACGTATTTGGCCTCTTGGCCTTTCTCCGATCCCCACTGCGATTCTTTTCCCTTTGTCCTTGACCCCTAACTCCCGTCTCGAACTCGCCTCACCCAAAATTTGGTCAGGTGTATCAGTTACGACAATAGTTCTCCCTGTTGGGACTTTCCAACTAAGATTTCGTTTTGGGGAACTTTTCGCCGTCAATTCCTCCTCCAATTCCGGCGATGGTCCCTATCCCCAGAAACCCCAATATCCTCGGAATTAGACAAATACTGATTGTCTGAATCGGTAACGCTCTCGCCCTCTTCTGGAGACGCGTCCCTCTTCCGCTTCGTCATTTGGCGATCCCGGGAAAACTACACACACAAATAAGGAGAATCACAATATGCCCAAATCAAACATTGTCTTTTGTAAAATACGACGCTTTCTATTACAGTTTAGAAATCAACTACCATTCCAGGACTTCAAATTGTGATTCTCCCATATTTCACATTGGTGTATATAGTTCCCGGGATGATATAATTTCTACTTCTAACCTTTACTGACCCTCCCTAAGACAAAGAACCAACAAGAAGGGGAAAGAAAAAGGAAGACTAAGAGTTTACCTGAGTGGTGAAGTGCTCCTTAGCAAAAATCGATCCTAGGACTCCTTTGCTCCGATCCTCTCAACTCAACTGGTCACCAAAGATTGAAATAAGAACAACTTATGAAATCAGAAAAGAAAATGAGATAAAAATGAATTGATATACGAATACATACACGCGCACGTGCGCAACACCCGACCGACCCCTTAGCTTCCGGGGCAAGTTGGTCATTTCCCCGATATAAAATAAAAGCAAAACAAATAAAATTAGTTATGTTTTTGTACATTTTTTGTTACATATACGTCGTATATGCTTTATACCCTTCATAAAATCAAAGATAAAATTGCATTTGATTCTTATGAAAAGAGCAAGTAGTCAACTAATACATATTTTAGTAATGTTGTCTAAATAATATTCAAATATTATGTGCAATATATAAAAAAATTATTATATTTAATGAATTATTATTTTACATTTTCAGTGGGCCTTTAAGAACTTTTACAAAAATTATTATCTTACGCATTTAACGATAATATTAATTTATCACATTGGCCCAAGTCGGGATCGCAAAAAATTATTATTTAATCGGGATTATTAATTTATCGAATATTCATTTATCAAGGATTTACTGTACTATGTACTATCAAGTACATACAGTTTTAACAACATATCTTCTGCACTAATTAAAGTGAAGACCAAGTTGGGCATTGTTCACAAAAATTAAAGTATATTATTGTTCAGATAATTATACGAACCAATTGTTCATGTCAATTTTCGCTAAAAAAATGAGACAATATTATATCAACACCAACATACCTAAAGATAAAGAACTTGCATGGGAAAGATAATATTGTAATGTAGGAATAATCATGAAAAGCTAACTAGATTATATGTGTGAGGTAGAGAGAGTGAAACGAGAACTAAAGAAATTAAGACATGTATGTATGTTTATATAGGCAGTGGCGGAGCGAGGGTACGAATTGAGTGGGGTCAAAACTTTTATGCATAACATATAACAAAGTTTAAATAATTTATAATCGATTGTAAAAACAAATTTTTGAAGCAAGTCTTCTTAAGCCATCAAAACTAGTTATAGATGATGGAGTATCGAGGCCTCTTCTATCTACTAATTTTCGCAATTCGTTTATGTTTTATTTTGCTTTTGTAAGACTAAGCTATTTGTTGATTAAAATGGATTTATTTTTCATTTCAATTGAGCTCAAATGTCTTGCACTATGACCCCAACATATACAGATTTTATTACATAATGCATATACATATATAGGTAAAATATTTTTTTTTAAAATTCAAGTAGGGTCACATGAACCCTCTGCATCCGCCCTGTATATAGTCCGTAAAAATTAAGGAAAATAGAAAATATAGGAGAGTTTAAAAATAAGACTGATTTAGACTTGAGTTGGGAGACATGAGCACACAGACTTTTTTCCTCTTTCCGTTTATAATTTTAATATTTAGGACAACGGATTAGTATATGAGGTACACCGAAAATTTACTTAGATTGTATTAAGAATTAAAAGAATTTGCAATAATAAAAATGATCTAAATGTGTTTTAATATTTTTTAAATCATTAGCAATTAAAATTGATTAGATACAATAAAATTCATTTATCCGGCTATATGTTCTAGAGAAATTATAGAAAATATTACATTTTATAATTATTTTTTCTGTGATTTTACTATTTTTAAAAATTTTTTATAAAAATACGGCTCGTAACCAAATTCAAGTTAACTTGAAGTTCCTTCTTCTTGAATTTTAGATTAATTTTGGTTGAATCCAATTACATTATTACATTTGGTTGCATAATCGTATTTTTACAAAAAAATTTGTATTCTTATAAAAATAAAATATGAAAAATGTATTCTTACAAAAAAAAAAAAATTTGTTCAATAAATCCATACTAGCCTATAACACGGCCATCAAAAAAGATTAAAAAATGACAAATCAAAAAAAATTAATGGGAACGGAAAATATTAAATAAAGATTAAAAATCAATATGATAAATTATAAAATGAGAAACTTAAATATTAATTGGAACATAGAAAAAATAAATAAAGAATACAAATGGGATTGAGAAAGATAAATGGGACATTATTAATAATATTTTTTATTTATAATAATAATAATAATAATAATAATAATAATAATAATAATAATAATAATAATATATGAAAAATCTTCTTTAAGTCTTACCTTCTATTTCATATAAAAGATAATACTTACAAAAAATTTAAGATTTTATAAAATAAAATTAAATATAGAAGTCTTATTTTCTTTTCTTTATTTTCTCGAGAACCTATATTTCAAAAAATAAAAAATAGGATTTTTATAAATATTTAAATTAAATTTTATGATATTATAAAATCATAATAGATGATGTAATTTATTTCATAAATTTATTTTTTTATCTGTTTAGATTTGGTAACAACAAGAAAGCGGATCATTGAGAGAAAATATGTTAACCGATCATCAAGAGGAACATATTATATGTTAGAATATAATATTTATGGTATATTATGATTTATGTATATTAAAATTTAAAATAGAAGTTGAAATGAATTTTGAGAAAAATAAAAATGGAGATAAATATACTAATATTTGAGATAATTTTAAAATAGTGAAATATTATACAATCGTCATTTTCTATGTTTATTTAGAATAGACGAAACAGCGAATTCAAAAAAAACGTTAATGTTATGTTACAAATATTATTTTATCTAAAAATGATTTATATAATATATTTTTAAAATTTTTAGAAAAATTATTAGATTATGCGAAGGACGGCTTAATAAAATAAAATAGTTAATAAAATAGTATTTTTCTAACAGGGCTGTTTGGAAAGCTTCACGAGTGCCTGTTCTAATTGGTGTCCTCAACTGCTATTCTATGCCCAATTGATGTTTGGAACATGTGGTAATATACAATGATCATATCAAGACAATCAACTCCCAGTCCCAGCATTACCTGTCTGGACAACAAAATTGTGACTCGATCGGAGCATGATTATCATAAGAACTTTAAAAACTGATAACATCTTCTCGAAAACTGATCTCCTCCTGCTCATAAAATTTAAAAAGTCCGAATCAATAGCAACTTCAATATTACCGGCATACCCTTGTATTACTGTCAACAATCTATATACAGTTGGATCATAACTATATTTCATGTTAGCTGCTATTAACGAATTCTGCATGCCTTTGAGCCCTTGTTGTCCTGCTTCCAATTCTGCTCTCAATCCACCTAAAACTTGTTTGTCACAGTCTAACAAGTAGGATAATCTTCCCAGAGCAACAGAGACTACAGAGAAAGGTTCCATGTTTACTGCAGAAAAAGCTTCCATGTTTGTATGTGAGGTTTGATTTTCAAGGTCTGTATTTATAGAGGTGTGGAGTTTAGAATATATACAATTATGACTAGGAATTGTAGAGTGTCTTGATGGATATGGAATTATATTTTGATTTGAATTGTAAAATGTTGCGATGGAATTATATATACCCTCCCACGGTAAAAATAAATAAATAATATACTCTCTAATATCAAAAATATCATTAATATCAAAAATAAAGATTTAATAATATTTTTTAATAATTTATCAATATTAATATCAATCATCATCAACCATCAATCATCGATATATATATATATAGGATCCTATTCAACTAGAAACCTGTACTAATTAAAAACTAGAAACTGCACCACACACAGTTAAATACACCCTCTCACATACAACCCCACCTAATCCCCTCCATTCGTAATTATATTTTTCCCGTTAATTGGTGATCTTTTTTTGAAATCTGATTTCACTGTATTTTTTTTCATCTCGCAATAATTAGTTTGCATACCATATTTGATATATTTCGACGATAAATCACTATTTATGCTTGCGAGAATCACTAAAATGTTGGTGATTCATGTAAGAATAAATAGTGATTTCTGCGTAAATGTTGTGATTTTTTCTCCAGACCTATACGTAAATTACAAATTTTGTACTGCAAAATCACTAAATTGATACGTATATAAAAATAAATCGCTAGATCTATGCTGAAATCACTATTTATTATTACAGAAATCACTAAAATTTTAGTACTTCGTAATATAGCACATATGGTATGTATATTGATCGTTGGAATATGGAGAAAAATATAGTGAAGTCGGATTTCAAAAAAAGTTCACCGATTCACGGGAAAAATCAAATTAAAAATGAAGGGAATTAGGTGGGATTGTGTATGTGAGGGTGTATTTTAACTGTGTGTGGTGTAGAGGGCCATTAGATTAGATTAATCCAAGGGCTTAGATTAGTTTTTAGTTTCTATTTTAACTAGCTTCAATACCCGTGCAAGGCACGGGGTTATTCTAGTATATTGTGATTTTCTTTTCGTTGCGGAATTTTAAGGTTCACATTAGCTCAGATCCTATGATCGTAATACAAAAACATCCTATGATCGTAATACAAAAACATTTCGAAAGATATTGAAAGATTTCCTTGTAATATTTTGATTGTAATTATGATTAACTCAAACTTATTTTGATCGATATGGGAATACAAATGTTGATGCATTTGCACTCGCTTAAATAAAAATAGAAGGGCTACAAGAGATTTGGTCATGTCATGAAAAGATTTAATCATCCCACGATTCAATCACCATTCAAATATATACATTTTAACCTCAATAAATAAATAAACTTGTTAAATAAATAATTTTTTTATCCCAATAAAACAGAGACAATGTATCTTTAACTTAAATAAAATGATAATCTCGATAAATAAGTTAATTTTTCTGATTTTGAGGATATAAATTAATCAGATTTAATACTATATTAATAATTTTGTATTAAGTTACCATTAAAAAAAAAGTTGCCATTAAACCATGTATCTTAATTTTTTTTATGTGCATGAAACTGTATTTGTTTTAGATAAACCAACTATCTAACTGCTCCTGATCGACCTCTTCCATGTCTACTTGCTGAAAGTTTCATCACTTGCTTCCATGTCCCACATGTTGATGCCTGAAACCTGGCGAGCCTATCTTGACTCCCTTCCACCGCCCTCACCCTCAATGTTAGTTTGGTTCTTTCTTTCTCTGCTTAAGTTGTTGAATCACCCTTTCATGATTTGGGCCAATGAATCAACGCTAGTACTCCCGCTCCCCAACGCCTGCTACGTTGTCCGATTTAAGCTGAATATTATTTTCTGTCTCATAAAACGTACTCGTCAACCCAACAAGTAAAGTCCACAATTCATTTTTCCGAAGAGTCAAGTTCCTTTTCGTGACCAAAAACATTGTCACTATGACCACCCCTGATTTACCTCCTATTACAATCCATATACTAGAGTCTTTTCCATCAGACAAAGGTTCGTTAAGGGTAAATTTATGTACATTAATCTTAACATAACCCACATCTAGAAACTCCCCACTCTTCTACATATTTATGCTTTAGAAGAAAGAGTTTTGAGAAAAGAAAATGGTGAGATAACTCTTTGCATGCATTGGTTAATATAGACTGTACATCTCAAACAAACTCATTGCAATAATTACTATTGTTTTAAACTGTCTGAATTCACCGAGACTTACTCTATCCCCTTCTCATTTAATTTTTAAGACTCCTCGTATTTTAACTAATAAAATGATATCTAGAATATTCATATGACCACTTTATTTTTATTTTTCGTTATTCTCCTACTTTTCAGGCTTTTGACTAACCCCCACATTTTAAGGCCACATGGTCTATTGATTGGTTGAACTTATTTGGTTAGTAAGCATTGAACAAATCTGAAAAATTAGTAAATCTATAATTTGAATTTGATTTTATCGGTGTTGCTGTGATGATATGAACTTATTTTAAAATTAAATTTGAATTTTTACTCGTGTACAACCTAATTCATATACATTTGTAAGTTCAGAAACGTAGAAATTTGATTTTAAATAGTAGGAACATTTTTATATCGAAAAAAATGCGATATATAGATGTATTATATATAAAATAAAATAATAGATAGATAAAAGATTAGAATAATTGAAAAAAAAATTGTCCAATAAATGACACTATAAAGATTTTGATTTTTTAACTTTTTTATGAAAAATTAATAATACATTCACCGTTAATTTAATTAAGTAGATACATGAATGCTTGTATGTACATGAAGATATAAAAAGTTTCTCAAGAAATCAATAGATGAATGATATGTAAGAGACAAAAAAGAAAAAGAAAATCATTGATCATGCATCTATTTAAAGAGTTCTAATATTTACTCAATTGTGTGCTTAGTTCAATGGTTGTAGAGGTGACTTAGAAGTCTATGATTGTGATTGAGAGGTCATGGGTTCAATTCCTAACAAGGTTTAATTTTTTAAAACTTTCTTAGTTCTAAAGGGGCATAACTGTAATATTACAGGAATAAAATAGAACATGTTGTGCTATTATATATATAACTAGCGTAGAAGCCCGTGCGATGCACGGGCCTGTTCATATACGAAAATAATTTTCGCACAAATCATCATCTTCGAAATAATTTTATAATTAAATATATGGTAAATTATAGTATTTCAACTTTATTTTATATTTGTAAATTAATTTTATAATATTGTATGCCGTTTTCATGAACCAAATATTTTATAATTTGATCAGGTTTAAAAAGTTGGATCAATATATCTTTACGATAATAATTACATGATTATTATTATTATTAATTTCTTAAATAATAATTAAATTTCCAATGTCGTGAAAAGAAATTTATTAAAATGACATGATTATTATTATTATTAATTTCTTAAATAATAATTAAATTTCCAATGTCGTGAAAAGAAATGTATTAAAATGATCAATTAAGTGTAACATAAATAATTATTGTAGCATAATTGTTCGTGTATAACATAGATGTTCGTAAACTCATGTGATTTTAATGTAATAAAAGCATATTTGTAAAAAAGATAATCATGTATGTGAGATTATATATTAAGATATATTACAAATTTTCTTAATTTTTTATATCTTATACATAATTTTTTTTTTGATAATCAAGTAATTCATTAATAAACGGTCATACGACATCTACAAAAATAATCAAAATAGATCAAATCAGAATTTTCTTCACCCCGAACTATGATTGTTGAGCAAATCATTCATTGTAGCACATCACTCGTTCATATCGCTGAAGTTTGCAGCCTTTTTAGAGAGACAATCTAATAATCTGTTGTAGTCGTGCAATATATATATATATATATATATATATATATATATATATATATCTAATTCGTCCATACGTATTCGAACAATTAATCGTAATTGTGACTCCATACAATCCAAATCAATGAACCACTATTATAAATCCTGCAGATCTACGATCCCGGATACTAAAACAAACCAAACTCTCACAAGGAAAGAGAACAAACCCGAAGAATGGGTAGAGAAAATCCACTAAACAGGGCACTAAAACTCTCAATAATGAGAGAGACCTATACAAATCGAAAACAAAATCAAAAGAAAACAGTAAAGAGGGGTCTTATCACCAACTTTTTGGTTAATGACAACCCCTTAAATAAAAATTGTGAGTTAAGATTTTTTTGGCGGAAGTATAGATAATATATATAAGCGGTTATTGTATAATCACAAAGTCTACAATACATGTCAATAAGACATTTTACGTTTTTATCATTTATTTTCGTGTTCGTGTAATTTCATGAATCAAAAATTAAATCAAACACTAAATTTTCGTGTCATAAATCAAATTTTTGTGAAAGATGTGAACGGTGAAGGAATGATAAAAAAATGGACAAATTAGTGACATGTGAGATTTATTAAAGTTGTAAAGAATAATATGTCTTTTGGAAAGATAAAAATAAAGGAGTGTACATTTCGAAAATAAAACTGTTAACAAATGAATGAGACGAACAAATTGTATAATAATTATTTCATAATTTAATGAAAAATATCAACGCTATCTTTCTTAATTTAAAAAATATTAACTAACGAATAATGAGATCCTTGTATCTAATATGTAATTTATATTAGATCAAATATTATTATTATATTTTATGTATAAATACTTGACCAGTTCAAATAAATATAAATTATATCAATTAACAATATAATTGGTATTTTTTAATTGAAAAGAAACATGTATAATAAAAAATTTACAAACATGATCGGATATGTAGTTATATACAAAGCTACAAAAACAAACATAATGGTATATAAATAATATAAGTCAATGTTCTATATACTTAAAATTTAAATTATGAAAAGAATAAAAGGAGATAATGTGATTTACCTAATAGGAATTCTAAATTACAAATCAAAAGTTAACTTAGCACAGTGGTTAAGACATGAAAATTAATTAATTTTTAGCATAACTTATAGAAAGTGGCATTTTTGTGATTTTTCAACAAATAAGGGTAAAATTGTAATTTTACAGCCATTTTTTGGGCTCAATTTGCCCTTAGACGCCCTTTAATATATATAAGTAGATAGATAGATTTACCTATATACATATAATAACGTAAATAAAAAATACAAATTTATATAAATAATATGGACCAATATTTTATTTACTCAAAGGTTCAAAATAAAAAAAAAGAATATAGAATTAGAGAAAATAATGTGACTTATCTAATAAAATCTTTAAAGTAAACTCAAAAAGCAACTTAGCATAGTGGTTAGGCTTTGGACTTCTTAGAAGGAGGTTGGGGGTTCGATTCTCTACAATAATAAATATTAACATATTTTTGCATAATAGTATAACAATGGTATTTTTGTTATTTTTCAAAAAATAGGGGTAAAATCGTAATTTCACAAGCATTAAAATGGCAAACTTTGCCCTTGTGTTGGCCTATTATATATAGTAATAGATAGATAGATATATATAACTTTATCACAAACTCTAGCGTAACAGCCCGTGCAAGGCACGGGCCTGCATAGAGATGTCAATAATTTTTATCGTGAAAAAGTTGGTAGTGATCGATTTATTAGATTAAGGATTGTGTAGTCTTAAGTTTGAGAGCGTAAAATGAGAAGTATGGTTCATGCATAGTGAGGAGTAAATAATTTTTTTGGCGAATAGTGTAATTACTTTGAATCACAAACGTAACTATGCCAAGGCTCTAAGACTTGTTTATAGTGACTATTATTGATTTTAAGACCAGATTAAAATAATGTAGAATTTGAAGCACGAATGTACTATTGTTCTTCTTGTGATTATAAGCAGGTTTACCTGTGTTTTGTGTGTCAGAGAAAGGATAGTTTGTAGATTGGTAATTTGCGTTAGAGAGCGGTTGTTATATGTTTTTCGGGAATTGATTGGTTTTTTTTTTTTTTGCAATCTAGGTTATGAATAGGTTATATGCATGCAATGTTATTGTAATATAATCGAACATGCATGAATGAGATGGGGATTTTAAAAAGAAGCTGAAAGCCGACGCATCTTTGCACACCCTTACATCACCCAAGTTTGTGATAAACACCTTGGGAGATGAACACCTATTACAGTTTGGAGTATTCATGTTACCTATTTGTTTTTGGTTTTTTACTTGGGAACTGATTCTGCACTCCTCTCATGTGTTCATCTTTATATTAAATTATATTAACACACTTAGTAAATGCATTAAGAATGTGTTTGAAATATCATTTTACAGTTACACATTTTAATCCAATTTATTACTATATATTAAACCTCAACACAAGGGCAAAAATTTCCAATTAAATGGTCGTCACAAAAATGTCACTCATATATTATTATGCAAAAATATATTAATAGTTGTTAGTACAAAGAAACAAACCTCTAACCTCCTTCTAAGATGTTCATGGGTTTAACCACTATTCTACATGCCTGTTTGAGTTTACTTCAAAAAATTTATTAGATAATCCACGTCTTTCTTCTCTTATCTTATATTATTTTTACTTTGATGTTTAAATAAATAAAATATTGGTTTGTATTATTTATATAAATCAGTTTTTCTTTTCATCTTTTCGTTATTTTGGTCAAAAATTTTATTTTCCGGACACCCCAACCGGTATCACGCCAGACCCTAGAGTGCGGGAAGAATTCCCCACGCTCCCATGAATCAAACCTTGAATGCTTTGGTCAATAACCAGTGCTCTCACCAACTCATCTACAGGTCCGGAGGCTTCTTTTTGTAATTTTATATACATATATATTCAATCACTGAATTTTATTACAGTTATATGTTTTCGATTAAATATATATTAATTATGTTGTTTAAAATTCATACTTTTATATTATATATCTTTATTATACTTTATTTGAATTAAACTAATTATTCATACATATAATATACTATTGAAATTCGACCTAATATAAGAAATATTGTATATGTTGTAGAGGATGTCGTCAAGGACCCACAAACCCTATTTAGAATTTCATTTTATCAAAATGATTATATGACATTACGAATCAATTTAATGTATTCTATAAAGTTCTATTATTATTATGAAAGATTATACTTTTTTTTAACATCGTACAATAATTTTTGGAATACAATTTGAAATTCTATTTTCAAAACTTGTAATTTTCAATTTTCCCAAACTTTATCGTCTACTAACAGTCTGACTGATCATTATGTAATTATATACTATGTAATATCCTATATTTTAAAAACTCACCCCGATTTTTGACACGAACGTCACTGGGGTTGAAGGGGAGGGGGTTAGAAAGGTGAAAAGAAATATAGATAAGTTAATAAAGAATGACATGTTACTTTAGAAAATGTTAACAAATGAACAATACATTCTGGAAAAGAAAATTGTTAAGAAATGGATGCGACGAACAGAGTAGGTAGACGAATTTTTTGTATAATTTGAATGCTAATGTTCTTAGTTTAAAAATTATAGAAATAACTAATAATGAGAGATATAATGTGTATAATATTTCTTATATTAGATCGAATTTTAATAGTATATTTTATGCATGAATAATTAATTTAATTCAAATAAAGTATAATATAAATTATGAATTATAATCAACATAATTAATATATATTAAATTGAAAACATACAACTGCAATAATATATAGTGATTGAATATATAGATATATAAAATTACGAAAAGGAAAAAAGAAAAAAAAATTATATAAATAATTCAAACCAACATTTTATTTATTCAAACATCAAAGCAAAAAAAAATAATATAAGAGATAAAAGACGTGGGTTATCTAATAGGTTTTTTTTGAAATAAACTCAAAAAAACATGTAGCATAGTGGTTAAGCCCATGGATATCTTGGAAGGAGGTTGGAGGTTCGAATCTTTGTAGTAACACATCTATTAAAAAAAATTTGTATAAAAATATACGAGTGACATGAAAAGGAAAAAAGAAAAACAAATTTATATAAATAATTCAAGCCAACATTTTATTTATTCAAAAATCAAAGTAAAAAATAATAATATAAGAGATAAAAGACGTGAGTTATCTAATAATTTTTTTGAAATAAACTCAAAAAGGCATGTAGCATAGTGGTTAAGCCCATTGATATCTTGGAAGGAGGTTGGAGGTTCGAATCTCTGTAGTAACACATCTATGAAAAAAAATTTGTATAATAATATACGAGTGACATTTTTGTTATTTTTCAAAAAAAAAAGGGTAAACACATACATACATACATACATGCATCATTTTATCCTTTTTTTCATTACATCATGTATTTTGGTCTTTTAGTATCACTATATTAATTACATATTATTAATTGTAATATACATACATACATACATACATATATACATACATGCATGCATGCATATATCTATGTATGCATATATACATACATACATGCATGCATACATACATACATATGCATGATATTATCTGACCATGGTCGCTAATATATACCAAATCTAATTATTCTATTATTTAGTTTCACTATAAATATTTTCAAATTAAAAATTGAGAAAAAAAAATATTTGAATGAAATTTATATATTAAGCATGCATGTGCATTGCAATTATTTATACCTTTAATAAATCAAACTATAAATAACCTCTCATTTTTTTAAGTATTATATTTGTATGGCACAAATATGTCCAAATCAATACAAAGATAACAAAAAAAAACCATTTTATGTATATAACTGTAATATAAAATTTTATTAACATTACTTATCCTATAACTCGTAAATTATTACACTAATAGATAAACGTAAAAAAAAATTCCGAACAAATTAATAATCTACTCATATTTAAAGTATGCTCGTGCATTGCACGGGCTAAAGAGCTAGTTTATATAAATAATTCAAACCAACATTTTATTTATTCAATCATCAAAGTAAAAAAATAATATAAGAGATAAAAGACGTGGGTTATCTAATAATTTTTTTGAAATAAACTCAAAAAGACATGTAGCATAGTGGTTAAGTCCATGGATATCTTGGAAGGAGGTTCGAGGTTCGAATCTCTGTAGTAACACATCTATTAAAATTTTTTTGTATAATAATATACAAGTGGCACTTTTGTTATTTTTCAAAAGAAAAGGGTAAAACGGTAATTTCGCGGCCATTTAATTGACAACTTTTGCCCTTGTGTTGGCCTATTATATATAGTAATAGATAGATTTTAGTTTCTAGTAGAACAAAAGCCTATATATATATAAAGGAGGATACGCGGGAGGTTAGGTGGCATTTAGGATCGTCTCAATCTAATTTTCTATTTTTTTTAGAATTTTAGGATTTAAATATTAATAAATAAAAAAATATTTTTTGATATATTATAAGTACAATAGAATAGGTATTCGAATTTTTAGAAGACTAGATATTTGAGTTTATAGAGAAGAAGAGTTCGAATCGATAAAGAAGAAGAGTTCGAATACATTAGAAATTTTATAATTTTAAAATATTAATAACTAAAACATTCTTTAACAAGTATATAAATCGATTTTCACATGCAGGTACATATATCATTTTTTTGTAATTTTTCCCTAAACTGATATTAATTTATCGATTATATGAAGGTGGTTGGATGACCAGGCTCGAAAACTTATCAGGTTATATCTAAAACAAGTATTTTTGCCCGCTCCGCAAAGGCCGGGGGAAATTTTTTTTTTTTTTGTTTTTAATTTATAGTTTTGTCCCATTTGTTGTAATGTCTGTTATTATTTGTTATGTAAATTGGAAAGAGTGAAAAGTTTTAAGTAAGGTAATTCTGAAGGAAAATAGGAAGGAAAAATTAATTGTTTATTTAGTTGATTTGTTTGATTTTAAATTTTGAAAAGAAGTATGAAGTATGTAAATTTTTAAGGAAAATATGAAGGGAAAAATAAATGTTTGGAAAGTATTTGTTTGAACTACCTTTAACCTTACCTTTATTTTGTATTAAGCTAACCGGGTTAGGTCATTGGGTGCTCCTCTTTCAGCTGCTGGTCGCCGTTCTATTGCTCCTCAGGTTAGTCATTATTTATTTGCTTAATTAACGTTTGATTTGAGCTGGTGTTGGCCGACTAATTGCTCCTAATGTTAGTTTATGTTTGATTGAATAATTATGTTCGATTTTTTTTAATTTTTTGCAATTGTCAAGCACTGATTTAGTACCTCTGTGTTAATCGTTTAGAAATGGATTCCTCCGGCTTGGTATGTGAAAGATTTGTGAGATTCCTTACTCGCAGTGATACTTGGAGGAATGAAATGGTTAGGGGTTGTCTGTTACCATATAATTAATTGTGTTTGTGTAATCACCCGAAGTATGAAATGGTTTAATGTTTTGCAGGGAATTCCCTATGATTTTTGTTCGAAGTATGGTAATCGGTTATCCGGCAGTTTGCACGTTATTGTGCGCAATGGTTATCGTCTTCCTGTTGAGTTTGATTGTAGTAAAGGGAATTTGAAGGGTTTTTTAAAATTTTTTAAGGATTTTAATCTAAAAGGGGGAGAAATGCTTTTGTTTGAGTATTATGGGCGTTATGATTTGAATGTGTACATTATAGGTAGTCATTGTTCCGAGATTGAGTACCCTCACATTGTTCACCATTTGCAGACATGTCACCCTCGAATAGGTAAAGTTTTAATATTTTCGTTTGAACCTGTGATTTTAATCTTTGGTAGAAGGTACATAAGTTTTTTATTGTACTTTCAATCAGTTACCTTGGGTAATGGTGGTTGGCGATTCATATGGTTTGTTGATCCAAGTTCATCGCTTGTTGATGAGATTGTAAGTAAAGATTGTTTATTAAAAAATGTTTAATTTAAAATTATTGTGTCCTTTTTGAATTTAAATATTTATAAGAAAGTTTGTCGGAGTGATTTTGTTTAATAAATGGTAATTATAGGAACCACCTACCCCATTCATTGAACGATGTGGTTCTACATTTCCGAGGTGGCCAGAAATTGCTCTAAAAAATGGGAAGGTATTTTGTGGTTCCTACAGTCGGGAGACGGGTAAAATAAGTTGTCTGCGCAGTATGTGCGATGTTTTAGGAGTGGCTGATTTGAAACCCTTTTATATGTTGTTGTTCACATATAACGGTGTTGGAGTGGTAAGTGTATCTGTATTTGATGAAAACCTGTGTGAGGTTTTGTATCCTGGATCAGGTACCTGTACTGGTAAGATTTTTATATATAAATATTTATCTTTAATTTTGGTATGTGCGGTCGTTTGGTGAACTGTGTGTTGTCTGCATGTAGATGAGAGTGTTGATGGTTTGGACAGAGCTTCTAGTTTTCAGATTACAATCCAACCCTGTCATATGCTGAGCTACTGTTATGGTGTGGTAGGTAGTAAGTTTAGAACGAAACCTTAGAACTCATGTTATATAGTAACCATTTGGCCATACTAATGTTGTACCTAATATGTGACAGGATATCTCTACTCAGTATAAAGACTTATGTAACAGGTTGGATAGAATTGATTATATAAAAGTCAAGTATGGCGATATTTTCTGGAGGCTTCAGGTTAAGAAGAGAAGTGACAGGAAGCGTACAACAATTAATGGTGGTTGGGTTCAATTTAGAGATGGTTTGGGACTCTCTGTTGGGGATATATGTTCCTTTGCTTGCTGTAGTGAATCGTACTCCATTTTCACAGTTAGTGTGATACGAAAACCGCGGAATGATGAATAGAAAAACTGTCTGTGGTGAAGGCTGTTTATTTTCTGAATTTGTGTAGGTGGTACTTTTGTTTCATTTTGCAGTACGACTGAATGATGGTTTGTTTTGAGCAATGTTTGTTTGTCAGATTACAATCCGAATTGTTTTTTGATTTTCTAATAATTTTCTTTCTCAGTCAATTTTAATTTTAATTGGAAGGAATAATTTGGAACTAAATAAAACAATTTGGCTGTAGTGTATAGTTTTATAGTGTTGTAAATTGTGTGTGACTTCAGTTTGTTAACTGCAAATAGATAATGGGCAGTTTACAAAAAGATAATGGCAGTTTGTGAGTGGTACCACACTTCTGTAACTGCAACCATTTAACTGCCACCACGTAACTGCTACTACATGTCTATATAAATGGTAGGGTTCTTAATCCCCTTGTATTATCAAATATATTGTTTAGTAGCAGTAGGAAGTTATTAATTATGGAGTCAAGATCATCCAAAAGGAAGCGGTGTGGAGCCATGAAGAACACGTTGGTTGAAGAACTGCATAATCTGACAATGACTTCCTTCCAATTCAATGAAGATCTTCAATCAGCAAATGATGATTTTCTTCTGATGTTCAAGAGCATGGGAGAAAGGCAATCTGAAATGTATGCACGTTGTCTTGGTCTGGATGAAAAATATGGGTAATATGTTATTGCATTATTTTCTTCTGTTTTTTTAAAGTGTTAATTCTTTCTACAAAGTAAGTTTTGTGAATTGATTTGATTACTGTAGAGAGTTGATTGCACTGTTAAAAGGTGAAGAGGTGATGCATGTTGGGCAGACCTCAAGGCAAAGGGTAGATCTCCCTGCTTCGTATGCATCTGATACATCTAAATTTCTGGATGATACTGCTGCATCCCTGGATGGTCATAGCAAGGATTTTGTAGATAAAGTGGAAGGCATGATTAAAGAAATCGATGAACAGAGTGCTATATGGAAGGGTAAAGTTACTGAAATGAAAAAACAGGCTGAACACATTACGGATCAGAGAAGGACCCTTGCCGGGCAACTGTTAGATTTCAAGAACAACATTTAAGTTGATGGAAATGTGTTCCTCTGATTCCCTTGGATTTGTTATATTTCCCTGTGTTGATGAGGACTTAGTTTATAAATTTGTAATGTGTTATTTAGGATTTGCAGTGTTTTTCAGGATTTCGTTTAGATTTAAATGGTTGTTGCAGTAGTACTTTGTGTTGACGTTTAAGTATCAATGAAAAATGTGTTTGTGTTTGTAATATAATTGTGCACAGTTACTTTGGTCAGTAAGCAGTGTGGCCCATTGAAGTATTTTGTTTTGGAAAAAACGATTACACTGAGAATGGGTAAATATATAATTAGGAATTGAAAAGTGAAAATGTTAATATTCTTGTAAGTGTAGTGGGTTGACTTAAGTGTGCAAAAATGTTTATGCTATTTAAAGTTTCCCAACTGTTTTTCATTGAATGCTTGCATATGAAAACGTAAACATCATTTACTTCCACTGCATCCCAGGTGTGGGAAGTGGAAATAGGGCTTTCTTCTGTCTAGCCATTTGAAGTAAGAAAAACTGTTTTTTTTCATTTATTTTGTCAATTGGATGTACTAATAATAATTCTCAATGTAACTATCATTCGTGAAGCTTCAACTGTCTGTGTATGTTATGGAGATGCCAGAGAATGGAGCACTTTTTCCTCGTTTCTGCCGGATTACGACAGTTACCACAGAAGAATCGAATAAGATGGTAGTGCGGGCAGTTTACAGTTTATCAATTTGGCAATTGTCATGAAAATAAGTCATACTATTTTTGTGCAGGTATTACCTCCACCTTTTCTCTACTATTTTGCGGACGAACTCCCGACCAATGTCAAGTTCCACATGATGGATGGATCTGAAAAATCCATAATTTATAAGAAGCAGAAAAAGAAGTTGTATGGTGTTCGTGGTGTTTTTGGTAGTCCACGGTTTGATCGTTATGTGTGCACTGTGTTTAACTACATGGGTAACGGGACATTTCAGTTGTATGTCTTCAATCAGAAATATGATGATGGTAACACTGCATGTATGGGTTTCACTTCACTGAGAAATGGGGCAGGTACCTTTCCTGTCTCTTATCCTCTGTTGCCAAATGTTGCATTGTATTGGAATTTGTGTTTTGGTTATTGTTTAAAGATTGTCGGATATTGTTTTTAGATAACCACAGTTTTGGATGGAAATTTGTGTCCTGTTGTTTAACTGCCGGTACCTGTGATGCTGGTTTTGTTGTAAGTTTTAATAAATCTGATAGTATTGTTTTCCATGGTTGAAGTTATTATTGTTTTCCATGGTTGAAGTTTAATATTTCTGGTGATAATGTAGAAGGTCCCCCCTGGTCATGTCATCCCACCTGAAGTTAACATAACTCTACCGAATGGTCAAAGGTTTGCCGCAGCATATTGTAGCAGGCGTCGGATGATACATGGTTTACGGATATTTCATATTCGTGATATGTTCATGCTTACATACCGAGCTGAGGGTGAATTTGATGGTGTGTTATTTGATAAGGGTGGAGGGGAGAAAAGTTATTCTGCATATGCATTTCGTTTTGGTAATATGATTAGTTTTTTACGTTTTAATTGTTGAATTTTGTGAGTTCAGTGTTTGAAACAAAAAATACCTTTTGTAGGTGCAATGGTTGGTATTTCATGGGATCAGTTTAAGATTGAAGTTCAGCCGTTCCATTTGTACCAATACTGTCATGGAATTGTAAGTTTTGGTCCTTAATTTTATAGAAGAATTATATTTGTAGGACATATGTGTTTTTTTAATCTGATAAAGAATTCATTAACTATAAGGACATCCCCGCGGACTACAAATGTTGTACTGATCGTTGGTCTCCATCTCAATACCTGACTGTTTGGCATGAAGGAAATTTTTGGTTCCTTCAACTTCGCAAGTTTGGTCGACGTTGGAAAATTGGTGGTGGTTGGGTACGTTTTTCACAGGTGCTACGGTTGTCTGTTGGTGATGTGTTGGTGTTTGATATGAATGCACCCCCTCTTGGCTTTTCTCTTTCTGTGTATCGTATTGCAGAGAGGTATTAGATGAGGGCATGTGTTATTTATGTTATGAGTTAATGTGAAATCCCGTATGTGGATGCTTGTGAAACATTAGAATCGAGTTGCCGTATGTTGGATATTTATAAGTGAAGTTTTGTTGAGCTGGTTGATGTTTAATTAAGTGTTTTTAGTGTGTAAACAATTAGTGTTTGTTTTTGTTACTGTGAAGTTGTGTGGAGTTATATGAAGTAGTACGAAAAATGAACGTTGAAATTAGATGATATATCTTAATTGAAAGCATAGTCCCTAGAATAACATGAACACCATGATAAGTGGAAATTGACCTAGGCGGTTGGTAGTTGTACTCCAGAAAGATCCTATCTGCCTAACTCTCTGACATATTGTCCAGATGGTAAGATGATCCTGAAGGCTGCAACGAACATAAAAGTTTTGAATTGTGAAGAAACAAACTATTATAAGTAGGTTTCTGCTATTATATTTGAGGAAAGTAGAATGTATACCTCTCCTGCTGAGATTTCTGTTGCCTTTACATTTGTTTCTTCATTGAGACAATTTCCATCAAAACTGAAACCTTTGAACATGTCGGTTGCTAGATACATTTCACTTTGTTTTTGGATGTTAACTTCCAAGATTTGTAATTTAATAGTGTAGTCTTGGTTTTCTAAGCTTTTCAACATAGTAGGAAATTTCCCCTTGTACTGAATAAAAGTTGATATGATTAAGTATGCATACCTTAGTATGGATAAAAGGTAAAATTAACATTCAGAGGGTAACCTGTTGGAGAACATCAAACACATTTTTTCCAAAAGCATAACGCACTGGTCGATCCATTAATATAATTTCAATATCACCAGTGTTGTCTGAAGCCATAACGCATATTGCAAATCTGTTTGCCATTTTGTAAATCGTGTTGCCAACATGTTGAAATAGGAAAAAAATTGAAATGAGCAACGTAAGTTAACAACTTCTTATCTGGGTGGGCTACTCGTCGCTTGCATCTGATGCATATGTGATATCCCTCAACGAATTGTATTTGCTTGTAACAGGTTGTGCATCGAGGATAAAACCATGTTTCATTATCTTCCACAAATTTAATGTGCACTTGACAGACTACCTCTTGCTGCCAATAATACTTAATTAATATTAGTACTTCCTTTGGAACTGAACCGTGGTTACTCTTAAAAGTAAAAATATTACCAATATGTAGTCCTGATTGAAGTTCTTGATTTCTTCAACTGTACAGAGCCTTAAAGGTTTTCTGGGTTGGGAGGTGGAGTAGGTTATATCGAGAGAGAAGTTTCCTTCTGATATCCTGATGAAGAACATCCAGACGAAAGAACTTAGATCGCTGTGACAGTGTGTAAAATAGACATTTATAAAATTTGGAGGTACTAACAATTTGCGTAGTTGTTGCACACTATGATGTTTGTAATTGATGAAGTACGCAGTAGGAGAGAAATTGCAAATATCTGTTTCTTCTGTTTCCAGAACAGAGATTGTTAGTTAACAGAATGCCGAAAAGAGTGGTTTCCTATAAGGACATACCTTTCCAGACACCGACTTTGCCGCTTGCGATAATGAGTATTAGAGGTTCTTCGTATTGATTGCTATCAATATCCTGTTGGAAATCCTCCGCAAACTTGTCCCAAAAAATGACATTGATTTTTTTCCTAATAACGAAACAGCAGGAGTTAGTCATGCAATGCATCAGATATTAAATTTCTCATGCAATGTCTTACTTTCCATCAGTCATCTTCATCCTAACTTGCATCTGGTCTGTTCCAAGTTTTGTGTTCCTTACAGGTCTTAGATTATCTCTTTTAATAACCACTCCCACTGCATCTACATAATAAGGAAAAAACAGTCTGTGTGTTATCTGATTATCCTTACCTAAGAAAGGATAAGTTTTTTAGAACGGGAAATTACCTGCCAAGTACACATTCTGTTTTGCTAGGTTGCTGAGTTCTTCCATTTCAAAGAAATCAAAATGGTTATTTGGAATGAAATATTCACTTTCATTAATTTGTTTGGCTGTGGTGTTATTCGTGAAGAGGATCTGTCTGTCGTTGTTTACACATCTCCACTTGTCATTCGCAGTGTATTGTTTTACTTGAAAGTTTGTCACAGTGTACATGTTCCCAACTGTAAACAGTCTCTGCATTTTTTCAGTGAGCCATTCTGGAACATATGCTACCATTCTAACATTCTGTTTGTGTGGATGAATCATTAGTTAGACTGGAAATGTATTTGAAGTAGAAGTCAATTTTCTGATAGAGTAAAAAAACCTGTATGTATAGCGTACCTTTGCATCAAGTAGAAGTAAATTGTAACCTTTGAACCTTTCACCAGTGAGTGATACGCCTCTCCATTCTCTAATTATTCTGATCTTTATTTTCCAATCTGTTCTTCCTGTTTCCACATTTCTTAAGTGTACATAGCTGTTACTTGACATAACTACTTGCTTCTTCTTTTTTCCGTGGATAGATTGCTGAACTACTTTGTGTAGTGAGCTTTAAGATGGTCATATATATAAGATTTCTCTTATAAATGTTATTAGTTGGCTGCTCTTGATTTGAAAGGTGTATTAAAATTGTTGGTGGTTTGGTGAACAACTGAATAACTATGACGGTTGTTATTTAGTATTGGAAGGTATATTTACTGTGAAAGAAGGCAATAGTGTGTACATGGAAAATGAAGTACGAAATATAGTACATACAAATTGTCCAAAAGTTAAACCATTTACCATAGAATGTCATTACAGTTTTGAACTTTACTTGGTTACAAAATGTTACAAAGCGTTGAAACATTGTACTACAACCAACCATCCGTATCTGCTATCGTAATTTTAAGAACTGCAAACCTTGATGAATGTATATCTTCATTTCTGAAAAAGTATATTCAAAGGAGGGGGTTAAAATTGTTGACACAGTTTTACAAATTTTGAAAATATCAAACAAAGTAACTTACGGATTCTGTCTTAAGACATTTGAGCTTCCCAACATTTGTTACAGTTGTCTCTTGTAATGTACATTGAATCACATCTGGTCTTTTCCTCACCCGAACTTTCTCAGTAGTAGAATTGCCAGTGGGGGGGCTGCTCATGGTCAACTGGCTTGCATGTATAAATTGAAGCATAAGTATATGTTGGTTGATAAATAATTTTATACAGTTATATATTGACAAACATACATTTGATATTTCTGTTGCTTTAACTTCAGTGTTTTTTTTCTGGGTCGGTGAATGGTTTCTAGACATTTCATTTGGAGCTGCGATTTTTGTTGCCGTATACACCTTGGACCCTTCTTTCACATTTTCTTTTGTTACAATGAGAGTGATGTTGTACTCTTTTTTTTCAAATTCTTGAAGTGTTGTTGGGAATTTGTCACCATCTTCTACCTAATGTACCATAAGTTAAATATTGTTTTTAAGTATTGTACTTGAAAATATTGTTGTTAGGAGATGTCACAAACCTCTTCATCATCTGCTATGATATCATAAACGGTCTTTCCACATAAACGGATGACTTCCTCATCAGTCCAAATAATAGGAACAGTCCCAGTATTGTCCGAGCATAAAGAAGTTAACTGATACCTACACATTAGAATGGTCTAGATGAGTTTACTGAGACTTGAATATGGAAAGAGTTTTGTAGAGAGGAAATTCAGTGTGTACCTCTTATCGGGATAAGGATATATTTTGCGACATTCTTGACATTGGTATTTTTTCTCAATCAATTCAATGTCGATGTCACACTTGGCACAGAAATTTGTATACCACTTCACTTTTTTGTCAAATTTTTTCACTATCACTTTGCATTGAACTATTTTCTGTATGATCAAAGATTTTGAGGAGTATGAGCTATATTATCATATTATAGGATGTTTAAAATATTAAACCATACCTCAATGTAATCCTCTGTCAAATTGAATAATTCTTTAACAGTAAACGCAGGAATCTCTTTATCATCTTGGTCTTCCAACTTTGTGACATAGAATGAATTGTCTGCAATCCTATATCAGAAATCGTAAATTATTTAAATTGACTTGGATGGTTTTAGATTATTGTTATATTATTTCTGTTACTTCTATTACCTGCTTCTGATTTCTTTTACACTATGGTGCGAACTGTTAATGTAAAATCTCGTGGCTGGATAGTTTGTTAAGGACACTTCATCTGTAAAACAATGTAAGCAAAATAAATTGGGAAAATAGTGGAAGTGTTGAAAATGACATGAATCGCAATGTACCATTCCATTCGTTAATCTTTGCACTTGCTATTATAATTATGACCGGATGTTCCACATTCTCTTTCATTGCTTTGAGAAATGAATCTCCAAATTCGTTGAAGAATGTGACATTTGCATAAGACCTAGCACACATGTTTCAAAGAACATTAAATGAAATGGCATAACACTGAGGACATATATACTTTATTCAATATTTACAATACCTTCCATCGTGAAGCATAAACTTCACATTTGATTTTTCAACACCATCCTTTTTATACTCGATCTTTGTAGGAGTACCATCAAGGACACCCACAACATCTAGTAACATGTGGTATGAAATTAACATAATGTGAAACAGTGTACTATAAGGGAAAAAATAGGATTTCAAATTGAAGTTAAGAAATTTACCAATTAGATATCGATTGTCGTTTTTGGTATTTTGGACATCCTCCAAACAAAATAAATCAAAAGATTGCTGTTCAATTTTCATACCGTCGTCTTCATCTTTCATGAATTTTGTCTCATTTGTAAAGTATATATGTTTATCTGTCCGAACAGAACGACTTGTTTCATCTCCATTGTAATACTTTACCGAGAAATCATTCAATTTATATATTTGTCCTTCTATGAGGTAACCTTCATATTTCACACACAGCGCAGCAGCAATAAAACCATGGATCCTACCATTCTAAGGAAAACATAAATTTAATATGTATAAACTGCCAGTGAAAATAATTGTAGAGTGTTTATGTAAACAGATTTCAGGGACTGATTCTTACACAATCATCGACGAAGATAACATTATAACCGCGAAACTCTTTTGTTTCCTTTGTTATTCCTTTCCATATGGCCTGGGCCCTTACACGGAGGAGCCAATCATGTTTGGAGTCATTTAAATCTTCAACTGTATCGTATTTGTTGAATGACATTATGATGAACACCTACGAAATCAACATTTGCAATTAAAACAATAGATTGTAATGAAAAAAAGACAGCAGTTTACTTCTTCATTAAATGACTACTAATCATACCTTGTTGGTTGGAAGCTTTAGTATTTAGGCTGTTGTGTGTAGTTGGGCGGCTGTGGAGTTAATAGGTTAAACAACGATGGTTTGTAAATGCTTGTACTGTACATCTTAAATATAATAATACTTATATCCCTATAAAGTTATAATCATTTTAAAAATGAGTATAAATTCAGCCTAATTTTATTCGCAACGAAAATTTTTAAATCTTGTTGGTAAATAGTATTCATTTCGGCAACTTATGTCGACGTTAATAATTTTCATGTTATCAACATAAATTTTCATCTGTTTAGATTATAAAGGCTTTTTCATTGATCAACACATAACTGCTGGATTCATTAATACTGCTATTACAAAACAGTAACAGGTTATACATACCAATGCCTACACATTTGAATGGTATACAACCTAATTTGAAGGTAAGTTCTGAAAAACTTCTTTATATACAACATTTTGGGTCATATTTGTAGGCAACCCCATTTCTGATTCTATGAAAAATTTTAACCCTTCTGGAGACGTCACACGACTAACTGCAACATACAATTGGCCATGGCTGAAAACTGGTTTTGGTAAGAACAAACCAACATTTTCTAATGATTGTCCTTGAGATTTATTGATCGTCATTACATAACAGATCTGCAAAGGCATTTGTTTTCTCAAAAGCTTGAAGGGTAACTTCGTTTCTGTTGGAGACAGCTCCATTCGAGGGATAAAATGTCTAGTGCCAACAAAGGTGCCAGATATGACTTCACATTCAACACACTGTGAAAGGCACCTTGTAACCATCATTCTAGTACCATTACATAAACCCAATGTCTGATTCAGATTTCGAGTTAACATCACTACAACTCCTTCTTTCAATTTCAATTCATGGCTTGGCAGACCTGGAATGTTCAGTGAGTTCAAATATTCAGTTGGGAAACTGTTATTTAAGTCACTTGTAGTGCCAGGAAATTCTTCGGCACTATCAACACTAAAATATGAAACACTATCACCAGGAATTTTTTCAACAATCAAACCATTGACATGAAAAACAGTATTGTTTCTAGGAGTCAAGATTGCTCTTTCACTTAGGTATTTCGGGTCCTTGTAATTCTCTATTAAATCAGGGAATGTACTCTCAATCATATCATCAACAGAATTAACACTACCCACATTGCAGAATTCAGATGGAATTATTATGTCCTCTTCTGCATCTCCATTAAGTGCTCTGTCAATTTTGCCATCCCCAATATCCAGAACCCACTGAGCAAAAGCTTTCATCCTCTTTACCTCAAATTCATTCTTTCCTTTACTGATGCGCATATTATGAATGAGTTGGTGTAATTTTACTGTCTTCCACAACTTCGATTGAGTAATAGCTGCAGAAACGATTTCACCTCTCGATGCCTGAGCAATGACAGGAAGGATTTGTCTAAAATCACCACCTAAAACGACAGTAATACCACCAAAAGGCATATCAAATCTGGATGAATCAACAGGTCTCATTATATCTCTCAATGACCGATCAAGACACTCAAAAGCGTATCTGTGTTGCATTGGAGCTTCATCCCAAATTATTAGACTGGTACGTCTAATGAGTTGTGCTATATCAGATTGATAAGATATACTACACATTGAATGATCATCCAAAAGAATAGGTATTTTAAATCTGGAATGACCCGTACGTCCTCCAGGTAGTAGTGTTGCTGCAATGCCAGAGCTGGCCACTGGAAGCACTATCTTACTTTCGGACCTTAACTTGGAAATCAAAGTCTTCCATAAGTAGGTTTTGCCGCATCCACCGCTGCCATAAACAAAAAATAACCCACCTTCATTCTTCTCTACTGCATTTATGATAGAATTATAAACTGTAAGTTGTTCTTCATTACAGTTCACAATGAGATCATTATGCAGAGTTTCCATTTCTGAGGTGTCATAACTCGTCTCCTCTATTATCAAATTATTCGCATCAGAATCCAAATAATTTGTCGGAGGTTGAGGCATCTCAGCAAAATGTTTCAATGATTTGCCAATAGATCTCAGCAACTTATTAATTTCTACATAAAAAATTTGAGCTTCAGTACTAAATAGTAAATTGTTTGCAGAAGAAGAACATTTAATTTTGAAGGAGTGAAATAGGAGGAAGTTACCTGCAAGAGCGTAAAATTCTAATTGTTTATCATTCAGCAACAAACGTTCATTTCCACTCATTCTCCGTCGCATTATCAAAATGTCATCAATCATGTGTATACAATGAGTGTTCCACAATTTCCTCAAATTTGTTACCCGACAGTTCACCATGATGTGTACAAACAGATGTCGGATTTGTGGAGCAAAACCACAACTTCCACATTGTTCAAGTACCTGATTCCATTCATTATCGTCATCGAGAAGACCATATTCTCTGCATGCCTCTTGAAATGTTTTATACACAACTCCATTAACTATTCTAAGAGACTTATATGAAGTTGGACCACGCACCTTAGTTAGCAAAAGACGCAGATACCACAATTCTCCTGTGCTATGATGTGTATAAAACAACCTTCCAATTTGGTTGCCTGTCTTTCTTACGTTCCATACCCTATCAACATCGTTCCAGACATAGTATTGAGGAATCTCATCATACGTGTACTTCCTAGCTGTAGAATCAGCTGCATTCAAACTGAAAAATGCTTCCAACTGACTATGCTTATATTTCTCTCTGGCAACAACCTTTTCAAGTGCCTCATTAGATCGAAATGTGCAAGTTTTGTTTCCAGGCAAGTGAAAAGATAAACGTTGAACTGATGTTGTCCTGTAATGAATATTAAATCCAAATATTCGGTGAGCAGCTTCAGCTGCACAAACATATCTACCATCAAAATATTGGTTGATCTCATCTACAGGTGCATCATTATCCCCGGCATATTTTCGTTTTCTTCCACTGATCTCCACAGTTGCTCGATCATGACCCTTGAGGCAGTACTTGAAGAGGTACTTAATACTACGCGCATGACAACAAATCTCAATATTCATGTGGCATTGATATTTAACCAATAAGTCTCGATTATATGGAACCACCCATTGATTGTCCAAATCAAATTTTTTTATGTTAACAGTGATACCATTATTGCGGCGCTTGTAAAGTGGAAACCCAGATTCATCAAAGGTGGTGCTTGGAGAATACCTATAAAGGAAACACCAAAATATGTGAATTACGTAATATTACTACATATTTTTTTATAGACATTAGGTTCCGATTCTCACTTCTTTGGAAAATGCCTGAAACATTTGAAGTCCTTCATACAGGGGGATTTTGGAAAATCACCACCACAGGGACCATGAATCATAAACTTCTTAATAGCTTCATACCCAACCGGGTCGATTTCTGGATCAGGAATTTCAGCTGAGACATATCTATCAACATTTTTCTTTAAATCAGTCTTCGCAGTTGAGTCTAACCAAATTAACATGTGTACATGTGGCAATCCCCGCTTCTGAAATTCCACCACGTACATCACTACATAGAAGTTAGAAAAAATAAAATTTACATTTGATGAAAAACTTACTATATGAGACTTATGTCACTATAGTATGTACGAAATCATACCTCCCAAACATTTCCCAAAAAAAGCTTTTTTCTTTATATCATCCATCAGTTGATCAAGTTTTAGTTTAAAAACCCTTGCTATGATATCCGGGGAATTCACAGGTAAACAATGGGGAAGAAGCTTCATCATTTGTAAGATTTCATCCCAAACAGGATTCGTGGTCATTGTCAGAAATATATCTGGATGCCCAATATAACGACAAACAGCAAGCGCATCTTGGAAATTTTGTTGCATATATCTTCTAGATCCAATAAAACCTGCTGGAAGTATGAAACCTTTACCAACATTTGATGAGTTGTCATTTCCAGATTGTAGAGAATCAGAAATCTGGCTATAAAGTTCATTACGCAATGTGGTCTGATGTGTACGAAACCACCACAAACGTGCTTGCTCTATGGTTGAAAATGCATCAACCATGTATTGTTGAAACAGCCGACCGCCTAAACGGGGAGTCATACCTGATACAATGTTACATTGAGAAGGTTGTAACACTAAAAATATTTCAGCCAAACTTGATTAAACAATTTTTTTTATGTATTATAAACATATACCTTGATTACAACGAACTTGAAACTTATATGAATAATACTCTTTCTGTGAAATCAACGCCCTTTTCCTGGATGACTTCTTTCCTGCACTTCCATATGAGAGATGAACATGAAATCCATCATCACCATGAGGAAAAAGAAGGGGATATTGCAACGACATTAATTTCGGATGAATATCAGATATGCGCTGCAGACCGTCTTCGTAAGAATGAATAACAATATCACGAAAACCACAATTGTCATCCAGATCACCTACCATTATACCGGCAATTTCGTCTGAAGGCCCAACATGATTCTCACGGCCATCTGCGGCCCTCGAAACCTTAAGAGTTATTTCCAAATCAGTAACTTCCCCATCTTTGAAACGATCTCGTTGTGTTCTGAATTCTTTCACTAATTCATTTTTCTCATCCAACATTTTCATTAAACCCTCCACTATTTCAGCATGAACAGTCTGACCATCACGTACATTTATCCATTTCATCCGATTTCTAACTTCATTCTCAGTATCATAAATATAAAGCTGACAGAATTTAGGATCTTCACCATTGTCCGGAATGAGAGAACCAAAAAGATGATGATTTTGCCCATTTAATCGATAAATATAAGGTGCACCACCACAATTGATAGAATGATCAACTCTACCGCCAGTTGAAGTAAAGGCAAAAAGGCTATTGTATAGTCGAATACCTTCCTTGAATCTAGGTCCCTTCTTGGAGTCATTATATAACTGCCACATGTACGACGGTATTGGCTTTTCCTTCGGAAGTTGTATTTCACCTTTAGCACAACATAAAGAAAACTCGGGACGTCCACGTCTCACATTTTTGTTTGTGCGTTCCTCTTTCCACATACATGCTTCACATTTCTCACACTGTACATTAGGAGCTCCAAGACTTGCGTATTCAATGGGTACAATACCTACCCATATAAGACACATATTATAAGATACACGCAGAAGATTGTTTAATTCATGCACAACAGAGTTTTATCTATTTGGTTGTTACCGACATTTTCCAGAATGGCGGTCATTATCATATGACGCATTGTTGAAATCCTCCACATCCTCTGCATAATTATAAGTATTTTTAAATCATAATAGAATGTAATAAGTAATAACCAATTATAAAAGGGCATGTCAACAAACCTTCATCAGAATAGAAGTCAGGTTCTTGAACGTGAAAACCAACAATCCGAGAATAATCTAAACATATTTTAAACAGTTAAACATAATAGTTTTCAAATAACAGATTCACGTACACGAATCAAAATATTATATGTAATGTGGAAAAACTAACCCATCTCATCAATGGTACGATCACTTTGCGCACACTCTGTAACATTATCAAAATCTAATGTTTGGGCGGTATTCAACAAACTTCTGTTCTGTCCCCAAGAACAATCTTTAATATTCGAATCAACTATAAAAATCAGAATGAAACAAAACTAATTAGCATAGAATACTAAATAAATAACTCATATTCTAATTAAAATAAAACAACTTACAAATAGAAGTCAGAGCGGACACTGCCGGGTCAGGTATTTTCGTATCAATTCTCTTTTGTGGCCTGTTCAATCCCCAATTCTCGTTTGGTAAACGTGAGGAAGAATCGGCTGCATACAATTATTATGAATCAAAGTTTATTACATAGTTGATGAAACTACATAAAACTGGACTTTGCATATTCAAACTTACAAATACTTGACATATCAGAAAGTGGAGTTCGCGGAGGAAAACCTGAGACCCATGATTTCAAATGTTAGAAGAAAGTAGAATAATAGGAAACCAAATATGAAAGTGCAAAGTTTGAGGAAATAATTACGTGTTCTACTTTCAGTTGAGACATTAGAAAATGGAGTATGAGGCGAAAAACCTAAGACACATAAAGTGCAAAGTTAGAGAAAATAAATAATGTAGGAAAACAAATCAGAAAAACCAAACTCTGCGAGAAGACATACATTTTCCTGTTTGTGGCGTGTTTTTATGGCGCGAAATTTGTTGTTCTGGGTCTACATTTTCCTTATTTCTCCGTGGCTTATATTTTTCTTTCATCAGTCCTTCTTTCTCTTTCATCATGCTAACATCATATTGAACTATATGAAACATAATACAAACACATTAATCAAAACTTTGTATTGGATACAAATGGACAACATCTTAGGAAGAATTACTCACAAACATTAAACAGCAAGGGAGGTGTTGAATGCAGGAAACCTTCATGGCCTGTTTCTTTGCCACATGAAATGTTTTCATTGAAAACTACATGATAAAATTTATTAATGTAAATTCATTAATAAAGCAGTAAATTCACTTGAAGCACTATATTAACTTAAGGACTTCAAATGTTGGGTGTCTTTTTCTTACAAATCTCTTCAGGAAGGGGAGGAATCGTTTTTGAAGGGGCAACATCTTCTTCCATCATTTCACCGTCACCATTTACTAACCATTTAAAATACAACCTCTCAATTTAACAATCTTGCAATCATTACAACATTTGCGTGACTAAAATTTACTTACAAAGTCGTTCCGACAGAGGACTAATCTCTGACTCGGAATTCAATTTTCCTTCCATCATGCTCAAATCATAATTGACTACAACATGGAATGAAAGGTAGGTAAAAACAACGACATATTCAAAATTGGGAACAAAAACTATTAACAAATTAGAACCACAATTACATACAGCAAACAATAAGTAATCCAAATCAATAGTTCATAGCTCATTCTTAACTTACAGACATTGAACAATAAAGATCCATTTCCCAAAATCGACGATGAAAACACCGATGACGGGTCTTCATGAAATCCACTTAGATGCTTCACCAAAAAACAAACAAAACAGAAGCTTAATCCATGAAACGAATAGCTTAAGGACCAAATTACATTTAAAATTGAATACTACCTTCTCCATTACAACATAGAACAACAGACATAAACTTGAAGGAAAGAACAGAAGCGGGAGAAGAGGGAGAAAGGTACGAAGCGCCAGATTCAAATTGTCATCTGAATTGAATCCATTTCAACTTTTAATTGAATGGAACGTGTAAGACAGATTTGGGAAAGTAATAAAAGGAAAGGCTGAGATGAAATGAACGTATAAAGTGAGGAGGTCAAATGGCATCTGATGTAAATACGGAGAAAAGGAAAGGGTAACTTAGTAAATTAGAGGGGAAAATGGCAACAGGCTTTATAATAGTAATAGATTGTGTGACGTTTCATTATAAAACTTTTGCTGCCTATACTTTAATTTGTTTTGTCTTTTAACATGCTTTGTTGATTTTGCCCCCATTAACTTATCATGAATATTTTCTAAGGCCTCATTTTTAAAGATTTCTTAACTGCTGATAATTCCATCACTTTTATTTAAAAAAATTTCATGACTTTAATTTTCTGTTTTATTTAGCAGGGAAGGGATTTCCTCACTATGGTGCTCAAATCTATTTTTATATTTAAAATTCATTATAATAAAAAAAAACTATATTGCACAATCATAAGTCTCCCATGAATCGTTTCCACTTGAACGAATTTACGGACTTAATTGATTAATATAATTTTCAATCTTATATTCTCTTCTAGGCTTGAAAAATTGTTTTAAAAATTATTTTCATAATTTATTTATATATTACATATATAGTATATTCTTTTAATAATGATCGATGAAGTACTGAGAACTACTTCATAAGAAGGGAAGATGATGATCTCAGATATGGGTTTCAGGTCTAATTTTCTTAGATTTTAAAATTTTTAAAAATTTAAAATTTAAATACTTTTTGACATAGTAGAATTAGAAAAGTATTCAAATTTATATGAATGAAGAGTTCGAAATCATATATTTGAATTGCAGAAAAAAAAGTCGAACTACTATTGAAGTACTAAAATCAAGCAATTGACGACTATAAGAGCATCTCCAATAAACTGTTAAACAAACTCTTAACTTCAAAAATAAAGAGCATATAAACTAAAAAAATGAGTTTCAATAGACTCTTAGTGACTCTTAAAAAAAGTTTAGGTGACGTCTCTAAGATCGTTTTAATCTATTTTTCAAATATTAAATACTACTAAACAAAAATTTATCCTTTAACATATTAGAAGTAGAATAGGTGTTCAAATTTAATGAGGAGAATAAATCAAATTGATAAGAAAGACATATGAACAAAAGTTATAATTAAAATAGAATATGTGTTCGAATTTATAAAGGAAAATAGTTCGAATTTATATGTACAACATAAAATTAAAATTTCTATCAGAAGTAGAAGAGGTTTTCGAATTTATGAGGTAGAAGAGTTCGAATTTATAAAAAATACATGTACTTAAAAGTTTTATCGGAAGTAGAGTAGATGTTTGTAAGACAACATAGTTAAAAGTTGTATTGGAAGTAAAACATGTGCGAATTTGTATAGATTTTTTTCAACAAGACAACGGCTTATTAGAAAAAAATATGTTAACATGAAAATTAATATATAAGACAAGTATTGACTATTGAGTATGTTAAACTTGGGATTTCGATCTTAAAGGGGAAATCATGTTTTACGGGAGGACGGGTTTTTAGGAGGAATGAGTATTTGTTGTAATTTAAAAAAATACCCTTAACATATTAGAATTTAAGATCGTCTCAATATATTTTATTAGAATTTATTAGAATTTTTATTAGGTGGCGCCTCTAAGATCGTCTCAATATATTTTGTCTAATTTTTTAGAATTTTAGAGTTATAAATACTAATAAATAAAAAAATCTATTAACATATTAGAAGTAGAATATGTGTTCAAATTTATAGAGAAGAAGAGTTCGAAAATATAGAGAATGACATATAAACGAAAATTATATTTAGAATAGAATAAATGTTCGAATCTACATAGAAGAAAATTTCGAATTTATAGAAAAGATATTAAAGAGCCCGATTCTGAAACAAAACTTTAATTTAGGAATTCAGAGAATTAATAAGGCCTTGCATAGAGACCAACATGTACGTGATTGTGGTTAATCTGCATCATACTGGATTCACAAGTTTACTTTTACAGTTATACTTTTTTTTTTTGTACTTATTTTGAAGCAAGTAGGTAAACATGATTGGTATGTTTTCTTCTTATTGTTACGGTGAATTTTGTAAATGCCAAGTGTTTATAGCATTTGAATATCACTTATTGTTATATTTTTTGTTATTCGTTTGATTTGGCCATATAGCCATACAGGTGATAGAATTAAATGCTAATTTTTTTGATTATTTTGTGCTTAATATTTAGATTTAAGGATTTCGCGTTTTCTACTCGGGAATGCTCTGACTTCTAAATTATTTTATCTTTTAAAACTAGCGCATATGTAATATATTTTTTACTATAATTTTCTTTTTTATGTGTGTAAGTAACGCTTTAATTTATCATCTTTCTTGCCTTTTTTTTTGTGGTCAACCATCATTCTGGTCTTTGCTGACTTCTCAATCTTCATGGTTTCAAAACAATTGTTGTAAGCCATCACTAACTAGGTTTAAAGGTCCAGATTTATTGGTATAGACATCGCATGCTCAATGTTAATATCTCTGATAGTACTTATTTCTTTGGTCATTCATATTATGTGTTAACTAATTATTAATATCTTGAATTTTTTTTTTTTTTTTTTTTTGCGTTTGTAGCGTTGCTAATCTCCATTCTTACATCAAAATTTATTCTACACCAAGTTCGAAAGGAAGGAATCCGGATTAACCGATATACGGTTTACCTATTTGTATTTTTGATATAAGTAAAAAAAATTTAATTCTATTTTATGAGTTTTTGTAATTTTATGAATTTTGATCTCCTTACGTTTATAACTTCCGGTAGTTCCAATCTTTGGAGAAAAAGGTAGCATTCCGATAGCTACATTTAATTTGTACAACGTTTAAATATTTATCTCATTTAATATTTAACAATTATTTATCATAAATAAATTTGCATAATGTTGTAAACCGGCGCCTCTAAAATCGCCTTAATTTTTATTTTTTTTAGAATTTTACAATTTTAAATACTAATAAATAAATAAAAATATTATTTGATATGTTAAAAATAGAATAGGTGTTCGAATTTATTGAGTAGAAGAGTTTGAATTTATAGCGAAAACATATAATTAAAAGTTCTATTTGAAGCGGAATAGGTGTTTAAATTTGTAGAGGAGAAGAGTTTAAATATAAAAAAAGTATTTGCAAAGTTCTATTATTTGAAGTAGAATAAGTGTTTCAATTTATAGAGGAGCAGAGTTCGGATATAAAAGAAGTACTTGCAATTAAAAGTTCTATTGGTTGGAAGTAGAAGAAGCGTTTGTAACACATAACTAAAGTTTTATTTGAAGTAGAATATGTGGAGTTATATATGTATTTTTTTAACGAAAGAGTGACTCATTAAAAAGGAATATGGTAACATAAAAATTAATATATAAGACAGGTATATATTCAATATATTAAATTTGAGATTTTGATATTAAAAAGGAAAGCGTATTTCACGGGAGGACGACTTATTAGTGAGGATCGAGTAATTTTCGTAATTTAATTGATAAATTTTTTTAAAAAAATTATTACGCCGCCGCAAAACGCGGCTTTTTCAACTAGTTTTAATATTGACTCGTATATGCAGCCGCAGCAATTATAAATCCCTGATATCTTGAAAACTGATCTACGTGTGAGCATAAATTTCACGAAATCTTGATCAAGACCATTTTCTACGTTAAAAGCAAGCTCTCGATAACGATCTATTTACCCCTGTTGTATGATTATATTTCTCCTCGATTCTTTTACAAGCTTTGCATGCCCTCCGGCTCACTTTGAAGCTTTTTCAAATCATCCCAATTGTAAGAGCGAGAGTTTTGCTAACACAGCCGCCATTGGCGTTTACATTTAACAACTCTTGGAGCTTTTCTTAGCAGAATCGACCGCAGTTGCCATGTATACAATATAGAAAATGTCTGTCTGAAGGGTTTGATTTTTAACCGTGATGTACATTACACATCAACGATGTATTTATTTATAGAGACAAATAGTTGGTATTCAATTTTAATTAGGAACGGTAGAATACCAAACTAATGAAAGGTCGATCATATATTCATATTGGGCAACTACACATGTTTAGTGACTCAGCGCACACCTGGTCTAAAGTCCATAGCAAGAGCATGATTGGAGGTGTTAAATTGCCAAGTACCAGCACCCAGTAGATCCTCAACTAGAGCAGTGTTAAATGACTCCATGATAGTGATGATAGAATCTCCTAACCATCGGCTTTGAATTAGACCAAGGGTCATGCCAAAGGAGAAATTTTGAGTTAGCCCCTGCTTTATATTGAATGTAGTGTCCTGCCTCATCTCCAGCTTCATAAATATTTTTAAGACTCCAAGACCATTTCGATTGAGATGGTAGTCTTTGCAAAGAGCTTGGGCAAGGAGAATGTTATCACCAACAACAATTAATTTATTTACAGTTTGATATTGCATATACATTGCATCACCAAACAACACACAAAGTTGTACCTTGGACGTAAACTTTCATCATTTGATTTCGTGTTTTGCTGTAGAACAAATTAATCATGGATGCCATAATTCTTTACAAATTTACAACCCCGTGACAAAGTTACATGTGTTTATGAAGTACAGTAATTAACAAGAAAATTAGACTGAATTTCTCCTTTTGCAGAACTGGTGACTTGACCCTTTCATCATTGTTGTTATGAATTATGATTTCTGCTGCGCAAAAGCCTTATACTAGGAGATCTTCGTAGGCACAAAGCCGAAACAGAGACTATAACCTTGGCTGGAAAACAACATTGTGACTCTGGAGCATGATCATCAGCCACCTTGCAAGAACAACATTGTGGATGCCTCAAAAGCTGTTTCCAGATCTCTGGGGCGGGTTTATTCAGCCCGTCCAGCCCGAAACGTTACTTTATTCGGATATTATTCGGTCCAATTGAACCGCGAATAATTCGACTCAAACCGCGTCTGAGTTAGTGCCGGTTACGATGCCGGTTACGAGTTCAATTTCTAAAACCCGTGAATCAGCCCGGCCCGCCCGCACAGCCCGTGAGCTCGCCACACCACAAAGTCACAAACTTCCAAGTTAGGGTCAGTACCTACAAGGCTACAATTTAATGTTTCAACTAAACCAGATATAATATAACATGACCTATAAATGACACCGAACAAGCAGATATTAAAAGTAATTTACTTACTAAAGTAGTCCAGGGGCTTCCAAGTTCCAACTCTTCATCCAACTGCTGCACAACTCGTGGACTCGTGGATAGAGGTAGACTCGTGGTCGTGGGACGCGTGTAAATTAAATGTAACTTGCATAGTTGCATGTGCGACGCGTGTCTGAATTAGAGAGCACGTGTATTTTCAATCATTAGTGTTTAGTGATTCACCAAACACAAGCCCGCACAACTCCACAAGCCCGCCAAATTCGTCCAACCCCGACAAACCCGCCCAACCCGCTTGATTCGGCTAACCCGTTTCAATTTTCCGTGCCGGTTCTGGATTTACTTTTTCCGATTCAAGCCCGGCCCGTATTCGGCTCGTACATACTTAGTGCCGGTTCCGTGCTCGTCTGAGCCGAGCCCGACCCGTGTCAAGCCCGGCCCGGCTCGCACGGACCGACTGGCCACCTCTATCTGGGAGTGCCCGGAAGGAATTCTGCATGCAGACAAGGGTTGTTAAATGTTTAGTAACACAGCACAAAACACGAAAAATACAAATGTTATAACTTATAAAACTCATACCTAATGTGAAGAACGTGATACGCATCTCTTATACCCCTGATATTCTTCAAAACATCTCTGATGCGATTTTTGTTCTCGTCACCGTTGCAAGAAAACACTAATACCATCCTCTCGAAAACTGATCTACGCCTGGTCATGCATTCTATAAAATTTGAATCAATAGCACTTACTATATGACAAGCACACACTTGTATCTCCAACAACAATCTTTTTACGATTGGATCATGTTTAAATTCCTCAGCAGCTTTATTTAACGGACTTTGCATGTCCTTCAGCTCACTTTGGCCTTTTTCCAGTTTGGCCCTCAATCCATCTAAAGCTTCACTAATGCCAGTGTCTAACAAGTGCTTTATTCTTTTTGCAGCATGAAAGACCGCTGCCGCTGCAGCCGACATGGTATTTTTGCAGCTTAATGCAGCCGACATGGTGTTTTACAAAAATTAATCTTCGAGTGCATCAATGTTTGTATATTTAAAGAGACAAATAGTTGATATTCAATTTTGATCAGGAACTGAATAATAATGTGTTAAATGGAATTCAAATTTTATTAGGAATCGTTGAATGTACGTGCTGATAAAATTATATTATATTAATATTCATGTACTGGGCCCTTTTCGGTTATTAAGATACTGGGCTTTCGAGTAGTACTTTATAGATTAGAGATAACGCAAAGGGCTGATCAATGAATTTAAATCGGACCGGCCCAGATGTACTCAGACAGTCGGACTGATCGAATCATAAGCTGTTAATAAATAACTAGCATAATAGCTCGTGCCACGCACGGACATTCTCTAGCATTTTACCAAAATACATATCATTTTTAATTTTAAACGGTTCGAATGAAATAATTTCCTGAAAATTTTGTTGCATGTACTTATATCCTAATGAAACTCAAGTGCAAGATCACACGTCGACCAACATCTAACAATTACATATTAAAGCTTGAGACTATCAATAATATTGTTATAAAGATCTGACATAATTAAAGACCGATATTTTTCAACCCAGAGTAACCTGGTGCATGTAGAAATAGTCTGCCCCAAGCAATAAAGCATGTCCCTCAACGCAGTAATGTGTCCTAACTGTATAAAATTCATGAATATTAATTGTACTATTCCTTCAATGTTGTGAACTTTCCACATCACGGTGTTTGATATTAGTTTGATACTCATCTCTTCTATAGGGAACAGTAGCAATTGACATAATTCGTTTAATTACTTTTGCGACTTAAAAGATATATTTGAGTGTAATTATATATTTTTGGTTATACATGTTTAGTTATAATGTCTCTGTTTTAATTTACATATAATTTGACTTACTTGTTCATATAAGCATTAAAAATAAGATATTTTATAGCTTATTGTACAAACTAACACAAATAGACCGATTCTTTTAATATGTTCGAATTTACGTCATAAGTAGAAAACATCTAGTAATTTAATCTTATAATAACTCCGAACTCTAGGCAAGAGAACATAAAGTTTAAAAATAAGAGTGTTTTTCTTTTTTGTTATTCTTAGAGTTTTTCATCGACACAAATTAAATTTTGGAATGAAGTTGTTTAATATTTTAATTTCTTTATTTTCCAATGTATATCTGAAAACACAGTTACAATATAAATGAGTTGTACAAGGATGACATATTTTGATCTTATATCAGTTATAATTTTGACAGCTCAAGAAACAGACTATTTATCAACATAATGTTGAGAAGCAGTTGAGATGTCTTTCAATCAAAATGTGAAAAAATTATTAATAATTTAACTTACTCATAGGTATAATGTGGTTGATCAACCATAATATTTTGTGTACGTGTCTGCCATGCGTTATCCTATTTTCTAAAATGTATTGATTCTGGTTAACTTGGCTATTTTAATCCAATTTTTTCAAAGTTTATTATCTTTAATTTCCAACCGAAATTTCTAAGTGCATATTATCCGACATTATAATCGATGTACATATAGATTAATTTTTATATTTTGTATTATTATATATTATATATGATCCTTTTTTGGTTTATATAAGATTCATTTAACGACCTTTTTTGTTACTATCTAATATTTTTAAGAATCCCATCTTTCAATTATTTTACCTCATGACTAAATAACTTTTTCAAACATAGTTACATTTATTGATTAATTTGATTCTGACTAATCAATATATTTTTCTTTGATAAAATTACTATATAAATTCATATTAATATTAACTAAAAATATGGTAAGACAAATTTACATTACGTGATATTATTATCAATATTTTTGAAATTGGTAGAATACATAATCATGTACCATATTTCTTTTAAAAATAGAAAATTTTAAACATAACATCATTTTACTCAAATGTTAAAGTAATAGTAAAAACATGATATATGTTGGATTTATGTAAAAGAGTTTTTAATTCAAAATTAGAAAATTATGTAACACAATGATTAGAATGATGAATTATTTAAATGAGATTAGCGGTTTAGTTCACCACAAGAAGTAAATTAACTCATTTTTTTCATTAAATAAGGGAGTGACAATTTGTTTTCGAAATTGGTTTTACGTACCATATTAGAAAACTAATATACAAATTTTTAAAAAAATAATGTGAATCACCATTATTTTTACTTTAAAGTATAGGACAAATAAGAGGTCGGGTTTATCTAAAAGGATTTTAAAATAGAAACCAAATGACAATGTAGCACAATGGTTGGAAGGAAAAATTGTTTAGAGGAGGTTAGTGGTTCAAATCACCACTTGAACAAAATTAACTTCTTTTTTTCAAATTAAATAAGTGAGTGGCATATACATGTAATTTTGTAACATGAAAGGGTATATCAGTATTTTCACAGGGGATTTTCTTGCTCCAATTACCCTTGTGTTCTCCTATTATATATAGACTAGCGTAACAGCCCGTGCAAGGCACGGGCCTGCATAGAGATGTCAATAATTTTTATCGTGAAAAAGTTGGTCGTGATCGATTTATTAGATTAAGGATTGTGTAGTCTTAAGTTTGAGAGCGTAAAATGAGAAGTATGGTTCATGCATAGTGAGGAGTAAAGAATTTTTTTGGCGAATAGTGTAATTATTTTGAATCACAAACGTAACTATGCCAAGGCTCTAAGACTTGTTTATAGTGACTATTATTGATTTTGAGACCAGATTGAAATAATGTAGAATTTGAAGCACGAATGTACTATTGTTCTTCTTGTGATTATAAGCAGGTTTAGCTGTGTTTTGTGTGTCAGAGAAAGGATAGTTTGTAGATTGGTAATTTGCGTTAGAGAGCGGTTGTTATATGTTTTTCGGGAATTGATTGGTTTTTTTTTTTTTTGCAATCTAGGTTATGAATAGGTTATATGCATGCAATGTTATTGTAATATAATCGAACATGCATGAATGAGATAGAGGATTTTAAAAAGAAGCTGAAGGCCGACGCATCTTTGCACACCCTCACATAATAAGTGTATAAAAGCCCGTGCGAGGCATGGGCTGGTAGCTTAAATTGTGTTTAGAAATTATTCTATGCATGATCATTATCGTTTCAAGTATATGATTGATATATATATAGAGAGTTTTTTTCTTATTGATGGTATATGTAGCTATTGGGTGCTTACTTAAGTATGTTCAAGTTTTAAATTTAGAAATTAATACGAGTATTACTAATAGCTGTCATGTTAGTTTACAATTTTTTTTGCGGGATAGAATAGATACTGGGTGTTCTAGATGAGTTTTAGAACATTGCAATCCTAAATTTTCTTTCAATTCTTCAAGATGTTACATTCTGGAGAGTAGATTTTATTACTGATTTTGATCAAAAACCTTCGTAAATCTTCTAATACTCTACTTATGTCTTGCGCTTTCAGTTCTTAAAACTTTCTTTCTAACTCGTTCATATCTTTTCTTGCAATTTGTTGATTTTAAGCATTCTTTTCCTTTGTTTCGCTTCCTCAATCTTTCAGACTTTCAAAACATCGAATAATTCAGTGCCAAGTAATTATCCTAAATGAAACAACTTGGGTAATCCACAAACCCACCCCAAGTTCCCAAAAGATCATGATTTGTTGGTGCAATTTGTAGTAATACTTTGTGTTATAAACTGAACTAAAGTCTCAACTCTTCTCGATTTTGAGACTCGAGTGGTACAAACTCCCCCACTTAAACTCTTGACGACATTGTTAGATCTGAACGGATAGCTCATAGGTCCAAGATCGTACATCTCTAGCGATTCTGAGATAATACTGGCTAGTTTATGTCCCCACATCTGGACCTCAGTCCATTGTGAAATAATACCACCAGTCTTCGTGTCCCCACCTCCAGCAACTTCACGAATCAACTGCCGACCAACTGGCCCAAATGCAATAACGTGGGTAATCCACAAACCCACCACAGGTCTCCAAAAGATCATGATTGTTGGCGCACTTAGTAGTTGTACTTTGTCATATAAACTGTACTAAAGCCCCCACATTTCTCGATGTGAGACTCAGGTGTTACAATATGTTTTAATTTAATAATATTTCAATCTATTATCAATATTAGTTCTTTATATATATATATATATATATATATATATATATATATAATTTTCAAATACAATAATTTTTTTTATTTTACTACTAAAATTTTAAAACATAATTATGTTTAAATGACCTGGGTATGTCTAACTGATAATAATATTAACATTCGTGAACTATTATTTGCTATTATAACTTCAATTCTCATATTTTGTTGCATGAACCCGTGCAAGGCACGGTCATTTTCTAGTGATTAAAATAAAATTTTATTCTTTGCTGTTTAAATATTATATTTAATTATATTTGTACATATTTTGTTCGTCTCGTTATAATATACTTACTTTAATTTATATAGATAATTTGATTGATCGGGGCCTATGATTTTAAATAACCCGGGGTGTATAATGTGATCGATCCGATCATAATATTTTTGTATGCTATTTAATATCTTGTCTTCTAAAATTTGTTAACTGGACTATATATTTTTATCTATTTATTTTTTACACAAATTAGTATCATCAAGTATTTTTTCAACCTAAATTTATGTGTTTATATTGTCTAGCCTTTTTAACATGACCATATAATTCGTTTAATTTTTTTGTTGTACTATCTATTTATTTTTATTATCTCATCTTTTAAATTATTTTAATTCAAAACAAATAGTTTTCATATGTTATATATATGTATATATTAATCCAATTCCAAATAACTAATTATTTTCTTCCATAAAATGACATTAAAATTCATGTGATAATAATTAAAAATGTCTCATATACACAATGCATCCAATCTAATTATAAATCTACTCACTTTTATTATATCTATCTATTTATATTGTATTATTAAAACCGAAACATTGAAAGTTTTGTAGTCAGTCGGTACGGTACTTGTATTTTGGTAGTTGCACTTTAGTTATTTTGTTTTTACAACTTAACCTTAATTTATTAAAAACAACGATTTTGATCAAAATATAATGTAGTCGGTCGGTTAGAATGATACTCATATTTTGATATTTGCACTTTAATCCCTTTATTTTTGCAACTTGACCTTCATTTATTAAAAACAACAATTTTAATTAAAATATATTTTTTAAATATTGTTAAACACAAAATTCTTGAAACACAATTTAATCACGCTCAAACACAAACACATACGTCAATTCAACATCGAGTTCAACAATCACATAAAACTATTTAAATTTAAGTTCATCTTCGTTAAAAAAAGTATAAATGTAAAATAAATTATTAAAATACATATAAGATAACAAATTTAAAAGTCATCTTTGCATTGCACCGGCCATATGCTTGTATACATAAGAACAATATTCATAAATATCATGTATACATTTTATCGATATGTGCTATATAATAATACTTATTGTAGAGATAGACATTCACCCCTTCCCACCCAACCCCGATCCATTCTCTGCCATGTTTCGGGCGGAGAATTGAGAACTTTTTTGGCGATCGGGAAAAATATGTAAAAATTTCGGGGATTGGGAAGGGGTCAGGGATTAGTGTCTCGCTGCAACGCTTCTCGGTCCCCAATTTCTATATTTAATAAAAATATTATATATTTTCATGTATATTAAATAAATTATTGTGAATAAATATGATTTGTATATATTCTTATAGTTTAAACTTTTAATTCATAGTTTTCACATGTAGAATACAATTAAATTACAATAATATTTATTTTATCTCTTATTTTAAATAAATATTAATTTTAATTATTATTTAAAATATTAAATTAAATTCAAAATATTAATTATATATCATGATTTATCAAACTAATTTTATTATAAAATTTTAAAGAGATTTTATAGAAATTAATAAGTATGATTTAATAATTTAAATATATTGTATAGTACAGGAAAAATTAGACCATTATATAAGAAAATAGAATGTATTATAGTTAAAGTTACACAACCGAAATATTTATTTTAAACTAAAGGAAAGATAAAAATACACCACACTTAATATTATTTTTGAAAATTAATATAAAAATTTTATAAGATTGGTAGTATATAGTTTTGTATGATATTTTAATAATTAAAAAATAAATATTATAAATATTCTTTGCAAACATACTCTAAAAAAAGAATTTAAAAAATAAAAATTATAAATCACCTTGATTTTTACTTAAAAGTTTAAATAATAATTAATATAGGATTAAGAATGATGTGAGGTTTATGTAATATGATTTTTCACTCAAAACCAAAAGAAGTCATGTAGCTCAATGGTTATAAGAATGATTTTCTTAGGAAAGGTCAGAGATTCGATTCTGCAAAAAACATTATTTACTCTTTTTTTTCTTTAGATAAGAGATTAGTGGCATTCCATGTAATTTCAAAATATAAAAGGGTAAAATTGTAATTTCACAAGGGTTTTATTTGCTCTTTTTACCTTTATGTTCTCCTGTATATAGAAGAGATAATAGATAATAGATGAAGTGTCATAATTAATGTAATACATAATTCAGGCCTAAAATAGTACCAAACTTGTATCAGCATGATCCATCCGATATTGATTTTAAAGACAAGAAATACAATGAGACAGAGGATTATCAGTTGTAGGATTAAAGTATGAATACAGAGGGCACATATACATTTTTCATTGGAGACCAAAGGGAAATTAGTTTTTCTTTCAATTCCTGCTTTTATATGGGAAAGCCATACTCTAACACAATATCCCTGGATTAGATCGACTTTTAAAACTAATGTTCTCCGGTCCGTCTTATCATGTGTAAATATATCATTACATTGCAACAACCTAAGGAGGGTGTATTCGTTTCAGATTTTGATGGATTAGTAATAATCCACGGATTTTACAAGATTGTTGTTGATTTTAATTCTACGCGGATTCTTGGAGATTTGATTTAAAATCTCGCAGAGTTGATGTAGAGTCTCGCTGATTTTGAAATGTTTCACACAAATCCATCAAAATTTCATGGATTTCAGCCGGATTTCAAAACTTAAAAAATATACTAACAAATCTATTAAAATCCACCATTTTATTAAATCCAAGAAAATCCATGGATTTTTGAATACCACCAGATTTTAATGGATTTTTTAAAATCCAAATTGAATACAGCTAGATTTTGAAACACTTTTCAGAATCCTAATTGAATACCCCATATTTTAAAAGACTTTTCAGAATCCTAATTGAATACCCCAAATTTTAAAGGATTATTTAAAATATTAATTGAATACCCTAGATTTCTAAAATCCTTCAAACTTTATCGTCTACTAACAGTCTGACTGATCATTATGTAATTATATACTATGTAATATCATATATTTTAAAAACTCACCTCGATTTTTGACACGAACGTCACTGGGGTTGAAGGGGAGGGGGTTAGAAAGGTGAAAAAAAATATAGATAAGTTAATAAAGAATGACATGTTACTTAAGGAATGTTAACAAATGAACAATACATTATGGAAAAGAAAATTGTTAAGAAATGGATGCGACGAACAGAGTAGGTAGACGAATTTTTTGTATAATTTGAATGCTAATGTTCTTAATTTAAAAATTATAGAAATAACTAATAATGAGAGATATAATATTTCTTATATTAGATCGAATTTTAATAGTATATTTTATGCATGAATAATTAATTTAATTCAAATAAAGTATAATATAAATTATGAATTATAATCAACATAATTAATATATATTAAATTGAAAACATACAACTGCAATAATATATAGTGATTGAATATATAGATATATAAAATTACGAAAAGGAAAAAAGAAAAACAAATTTATATAAATAATTCAAACCAACATTTTATTTATTCAAACATCAAAGCAAAAAAAAAAATTATAAGAGATAAAAGACGTGGGTTATCTAATAAGTTTTTTGAAATAAACTCAAAAAGGCATGTAGCATAGTGGTTAAGCCCATGGATATCTTGGAAGGAGGTTGGAGATTCGAATCTTTGTAGTAACACATCTATTAAAAAAAATGTGTATAAAAATATACGAGTGGCATGAAAAGGAAAAAAGAAAAAAAATTATATAAATAATTCAAACCAACATTTTATTTATTCAAACATCAAAGTAAAAAATAATAATATAAGAGATAAAAGACGTGGGTTATCTAATAAGTTTTTTGAAATAAACTCAAAAAGGCATGTAGCATAGTGGTTAAGCCCATGGATATCTTGGAAGGAGGTTGGAGGTTCGAATCTCTGTAGTAACACATCTATTAAAAAAATTTGTATAATAATATACGAGTGACATTTTTGTTATTTTTCAAAAAAAAAAGGGTAAAACGGTAATTTTGCTGAAAAGGAAAAAAGAAAAACAAATCTATTATCTATTATATATACTAGGGAGTTTTTGCCCGCGCTACGCGCGCTCTAAGATTTTTCTAATTTTTTCATAATTAATTTAAACAAAAAATGTTAGAAAAAGGATTTTATTTATACATGTTAAGAATTGAGTTTATAAATTTTACTGTTTAAGACAATGAGTTTGTCGATATTTTCGTAAATTGTCTACACGGATATACGTATAAAAGGTCATTGCACATAAAATATTGCACTCTTAGCAATAGAGTTAACGATATTTAAATTATTATTTTCATGATAATTGTCAACACATATGTCTTTTTAGTACAAACTTAATAAAATTAACTTGTATTTGAAATATTTATTTAAATTTTTAAGAATTGTTTTGGTAAAATGTGATTTACTTGTAAATATTAATTAAAAAAATTTCATATTGTAACATAACTTCATAAATTTTATTAATATTTTTAAATTTCTTTTATCGGCAATAGTATTTTGGAAGATATAAACTACACTAAAAAATTGGTAAAAATATAAATATACTTATTTGGTAAAAAGGTTTTCCAATCTAAATTGAAAATTAATTGAACTTGGTGACAGGTGTATCTGTCCTAATTAACTCCTAATTAAGTCCCAATTGCAACCGTATCAAACACTATCTTCTTCGGCTATCTTCTTCAGCTGTATGCATCATCTGCAAATTGGGAATTTGACGAATTCAATCGGCTGCAACTTCAAGAACACCCGAATGGAGGTTAGCAACACGATTCTTCAGTTTCTGTAGCATTATGTTTTTAGGTACTGTGTATTGATTGATGATTGAATGAGCAAAGTTACAATGATCGAAGATGATATTAGATTCTTGTTGTTCCTCTTCAAGAATATGTACACTGTACTTTGAATTTCTTGCTTAAACTATGTTCCGAATAGGTTATTAGAGATTACTACTTGCCTGGTTGTATGTATTGCATGCAGAAGGTGTTATAGATTGGGTCAATATTATTTGATCTTTATGGTTCTTGTCAAAAGAAGAGTACAATGAATTAAAGTTTGCAATGCTCCTAAGGATATAACAATCTACTCAAATGATCTATATTCAAGCTGGTATCAAATAAAATTAACTGAGTAAAAACATAGAATCGGGTAATATATCAATGGATTTTGTTTCAGTACCTGAAAATCTATATAGAATGGCTAATGGATTTGGATATCATTAGCAAGTTATTATAGAATCAATGGATTTATATTGGCGATAATATGATTTTACATTAGTGCAGTGCTTATATTGACTGCTTACTTAGGAACATAGTGCAAACTGTTGAAGTGCTTGTGTATTGTTACATATCTAACTCAGTGCAGTTTGATGAAGTGTAGACATAATGCAAAATTTAAATTTAAAATTCTTAATCATGCCTTAAATGTATCCTATTACTATATAAATCATAAAGATCATCCTTAATGTAGGCGTTCACCTGTTTTTGGTTGAATCAGAATTATAATGTATTGTACTAAGAGATGTCTGTTTTAAATGCAGAGAAGATTACTTCCAACTTATATGAAATTGAGAGCTGGCTGTACAACAGGTAAACATCATTGATTTAAGTTGTACTCTGTAAAAAAATCACATCAGCTTGTCTTTGTCTTGTTTAATTGAATCATGGTCTGATTAGGAGAGAATCGGAAACCATTATCCAGCTTTATTGCGTCAAATGTCGAAAGAGATGAAGATGGGTCATTTGTAAGTAAAATAGTCCTATAATCTTGATTGAAATAGAATAAGCACGCATATGATACTTTGTAGGATGACAGAGTATGTTTTTTTCTATGCAGAGGATTCCATCTTTTTTTCTTGACAAATTTGGAAGTTCCCTTTCCTACCATTTACAAATTAAGTGTAACAATCTGATGTGGCATGCCATTTACGATAACAATAAGAAAAAAATTCGCGGTCTATATGACTTTCTAAGATTTTATGACCTGCGAATGTACTCAGTGGTCATTTTTGACTATTTTGGATGTGGTAAGTTTGTTGCGAAATGTTACACACATAATGCGACTGTAGTGGTTAATCCAACAGTTGAGCCTGATGATTTTTTCAAAAATGAAAAATCAAGATATTTGACGATGGATCAGTTTGTCTATGGTCATAATAATCTGGAAATTGAAAAACTTATAGCAATATCATCATATAATTCAATCAAGGAAAGTGCAGAGGAATTCAAACTCGAGGTCAAAGCAGTCGACAACATGCAAGGAATGCAATATATGGTAAATATTTCATTATTTCCTCATAATTAATTATACCTGACAAATGCTACATTTACATTCCTTTTATATTATACTTACATTTATTTTAACAGGAATTGGAGAAAGATTTAGAGGATCTTTACAAAAACTGGAAAGGAATGGATAAGATATACCTTACTCTTGGGATAAGGATGTGGGAAATAGAGGTTCGTTGCGATGTTGAGTCCTGCACGTTCGGTTCTGGTTGGTATAAGTTTCTCAAAGAACTGGACATTTCAACCGAGGATGTTATAGCTATGAATATAGCAGAATCTCCTGATAATGTTCTCGCATGCATTTTTAAAAAGGAAGAGTTAATATTTGAGAAAGAAGCAGGTATAATTCTAAGTGTTTATATCTGTATACATCATAAATTCTAAATCTTCTCTGCATTTCTTTATATAAATTATCTATTGTTACAATGTAAAACAGGAGTGAGGGATGGAAGGAGATCATTCTTCAAAATTGTACTTGAAACAACACTAAAGCATGGATATATCGTAAGTACATTATATTTTGTTTATGGTAAATAGTCCTATTTAATCATGTATGAATATATATGCACTCTTCGCTTTTTATTTAATAATTAGTTGTTAATGTAATTAAGTATATATGTTTTAACCGTAAATTAGGTATTGTCGGCTTTAATTGGTGTGGAGACAGAAAAATCTCTGTGCCGTGTTTCTCAAATTAGAATATATGGGATGGATTGGCAGATAAGATATCATGAAAAATTAAGAATTATTTATGGTTTGGAAAAGGTTGTCCAACACTTTAGTCTGGTGGAATTTGACGCTATTGTTTTTAGTTTTGATATGGATGGGGAGCTTTGTGGAAGGATTTTTAAGAGTAATGGAATGGAAATCGTATACTATACACCGGGAAGCATTTGTAGCGTTCAAGAATGTGAAGATTGTTTTATTTTTGAAGAAAAACATTCTGATTCTCATTTGGATATGGGTATGTTCCGTGGTATACTACTTTGTATTTAATTTTAAACTAATATATATATATCAGAACAACATTATAATCATTTGTATGTAACTTGTGAAGGTGATGCAAAACTTCTGGATGTAGTTACTGCGGGCAAAGTTCGAAGACATACTGTTAACAGACCTGATGTGATGGCTAATGTGGTACCTGATAACATAGGCCAGGTAGTTGGTGATGAAGCGGTAGATATTGTGGAACCTGAAGTGGTAGAAAATGCAGAAGATGCTGACGCTCTGCAATTCTCAAGGAGGTTGATTCCCTGCAACATGAACGGAAGATGTCATGGGCAGGTATATTGGCAAGATTTTATGATCATATACATTGTATAATGCCATCTCAGTTTCTTTCTAAAATGTATGTAAATATTTTATGTGTAGCATATACCTGCTGATATTAGACTCGGTGACCGAGATTGGGAAAGAGGAGACCGTGTCGTCTTCAGGACTGAAGAAGGAATTTGGAATATAAATATTGTTTTAAATCATGGGAGTGCCAGGTTTTCTGGTGGATGGAGTAGGTTTGTCAAGGATAATAATCTGAATTTGCATGATAACCTGCGTTTCACTTTGCGCGAGGAAGCAAACACTGCTGTTTTTGATGTCGAAGTTAATCCAGTAGACTGAGATGCTATAAACAGTTTGGTACTTGTAACATAACTTTTAGAAGCATGGTGCTTCTTAGTAGTGGGTTTTAAATATTGGAGAAGGATGCGTTAAATCTGGTTATGAATCGTTTGGAAAACTTAAGTACAATTTTGATGTTTGCTTATATTTGCTTATTTTGAGTTTTTGGTTATGGATTGTAGAAGTATTATCATAATAATAACTATTTGCAAAACAAATGAACATGATATTGTTTTTTTGTGACAACATGGAGAAGAATGTTATATAAATATCTAATCTACTTTAATATTAGATTTATTTTTTGGATAAATCGTCAAAAATCGCAAAATATCTAACATAACTTTTTCCATCCATGTAAGTGTATTCTCCTGCAGAGTTGTATTTATAAGATAAGCTTCCAAATTCATATATTTTGATCATATTTGAAGGATTATTAATCTCATTCTTATAAAGGTTAGTCCTTAGACACAACATCCATAGGAAAAGGAGAAAGACAACTTGTAGTTCAGTTTTCATTGGATACGATGTTAAGTTCATTGTTCTATTCTTCCTATTTAAATTCAACAACAACCATAAATTCTTGCCATATCCGTTCCTTTTTATTAGTAGTTTTCAAACATTCTACACAAATCAAGGAATGTAGTGAATTATACAATAATGTAAATTATAAGGCAGAGTTTTACAAATTTATATCCTTGGAAACTTTATAGAGGAGGAGGATGACAGTTGGTGACTAATTAATGAAATAGCAAGTAGCGGAAAACCTTACAAATTGTAGCATTCAATATGTTTTTAAAATAGAGAATGACATATAGATAGTAATTAAAAAATTAATGAAGTGGCAATTCGTGAAAAACCTTACAAATTGTAGCATTCAATATTCTTTTAAAGTAGAGAATGACATATAAATAGGAATTAAAATGAAAACATAGAACAACTAACATATGGGAATAGAGGGAGTATTTGCTAGGAGCATAAATGACAATCCTTTTTGCACTCAACTTTAAGTTAATTGTAATGACCTTTAAAGTACACTATGTTGATGTTTGTGTTTTGGACCATAATGTAAATTTTGAGAGTAAGCTCTTTGCCTTCACCACCCAGTCTATGTATATTATTGAGCAATTTATAAATAAATCCATCTCGCTATACAATGTAGTATGGCAGCAAATATAAATGCATTTAAACATTAAACATTTTGTTCATTGTCGAGAATTCTTAACAAAGACTTACATATCAGCAAATTGAAAGATTGAGAATAAAAACATGATTATTAGCTTACGGAGTTAAGGAGAATTTTATAAACCAATAGTTGTAGTCTGCAATGGTGACATTCAGAGCCCCAAATGTGCTGCATGTTCAGAATCTTTCCATATGGATTTCTTTCGTCGCGAAAGTTTTCTTCTACAGTTTTCTCACAAAGAGAAAGCCATAGTTCTTCAGACATAGGTCTCCCTTCTGATAAGTCGAATGGCTCTGGATTTCTTGCATTTGGACAGAATTTTTTACTGGGCAGGAGATAGTCTCTCTCAAACAGATAAAAATACATATCTTGAAGCAAATCAATTTGTTGTAAAACCTTACTTCTAACAGAACTTATATTAAGGAAATGAAACATCTCATCAGCTGCTTGATTTAGGCCAAATGGTATGTGTATTGCCTTAAATAAAAAGTAAGCAAATCGAGATGGCAAATGATTACCTGACAGAGTTTGTAAAACTGATATATTATGGTGAACATTGACATTTAAAAAAAGCTTCTGAACAGAGTTGTAGAACATCGCCTGCTCAACATGAAATCGTACTGCGAACCTTATGAATCCATGAAACTGGTCTCGTGTTACTTCAAAATCATGACGATGGAAGTGGTACAGCGAATCCCAGTCCAACCTTTCAAGAACATCCTTAATTCTATAAGCACTTCTCTTAGTCACCCATGCAATTAGTAATCTTCCAAACATGTAGAACTCACATCTGTCGAATATCAAACAGTTGAAAATCAAGCTTAGAGCATCAGATTTAAGATCGAGTATGTTGTTATTGTCCATCTTAAGTAAGATTTGGGAGGACTGTAGGATGAAGGCAATGAAAGGTCTTAAGGTAAAAAAGTGTTTTTATAGAGTGTCTATATGATAGATCTTGGACAATTATATAATGTGTAATCAATGTTATAATACATTTGTATATATTGAACAAATGCATGCACACGGTTGCTGGACTGTTCACCTTCTTTAATGCCAGAATATTAATGATATATTGTAGTAACATATGTTGCTTGTAGGAGATAGTACAATCATGATTGACTGATCTATTAATTATATTTATTTTCAAGATAAATTTTAAGAGGCATGTTAGATGAATAAAATAAGAGATATTTTAAAAGATTTCAACTGTATAATAATTTTTTTCTTAGTAAATAGTCTAAATGATGAAGCAATTATGCGACTTTTTCATTAAAATGGTATGGACTTTCGTTACAAAGACAAACGTTTGTGTATGCTTTTCAAAAACTTATCTCAAATATATTAGTAAGAGAGTACATAAGTTATTAAATTTTGACTTATGTACACAATTATATTTTTCTATAATATTAAATCAAAAGGATTTTCAGTTATGATCGTGATGAGTTAATAATTATACAAAAAACCATAATATAATAAAATAATAAAAGAGAAATAAAAGAGAAATTAACGTGTATATTGTTTCAAAGTTGTCTAAATTATAAGTTTTCCATCAAAAATCCACACGTAAAGAATACCTATGTTTGTTTTACAGGGAGTTGTGGTGAGTTATTATGTTGGTTATTACTTTCGTATATCAAAAAACCTATGTATGTTTCGTAAAATGCAAATATGTATTATTTTATTATATATGCGAGAACGTAGAAAACGTAGTAACAGAATTCTAAAAATTAGTTAAATTTGTAACTGGTCTTTAAAAAATTAAATAGATTAGTGCTAAACATATGAGTAAATTGAAGCAAATGATATATTGTAAATATATCACGTCTTTAATATCTATATTCTAATTTTAAATATATAATATTTAATATTTGATCTTATGTTCTATAAATATATTACGTCTTTAAAATTAGTTTGGTCAAAATATAAGATTTGCTTCTATATTCTATAAATATATAACACAACATAAAATTATAAATTTCAATTTGCTTACTATATCGGAAATACAGGGATTCTCAGAAGTACTTGGAGTCGGCAATGTAGTATCATATATATCTTCAGCTTGGAAGAAAGTGTTATCTTGAGTAACATTTGAATGATATCTTTTTCCAATAACTCCAATGATATCTTTTTCCAAACAAAATAAAAAAAATAGAATGAGTGCACCAGTTATATATTAAGTAAAATGCATATTACAATTTGAATTAGGAACTTGTAGTAAATTACCTATAGCAAATTCTGGATTCTCTCCCGGCTGAGATTTATTGGCTTCGGCAAATAAATCTTCTAAATCCAAAAATTCAAACTTATAGTGAGGAATCATGTCGTCGTCTTCAGCTTGCTTGACAGTAGTTGCATTAGTAAACCTAATGCAGTTTTTGGATTGGACCGGTTTCAAATTCCCCACAGCATCCTTCACACTAAACTGATCAAAAACATATACACCTCTTTCTATTAGTTTTAAGATATTTGCGTATATTTGAACTTCCTTCTATTAGTTTGAGTTTTTGGTTTTGGATTGTAGAAGCAACTGATATATTGTGACCAGATCTTATAGTTTGTTGAATATATTACGTCTTTAAAAATTATATTCTAATTTTAAATCTATAAGATTTAAGATTTGATCTTATATTTTATAAATATATTACGTCTTTAAAATTAATTAATTTGGTCAAAATATAAGATATAATCTTATATTCTATAAATATATTACGTTTTTAAAAAAAAATTCATGTTGAATTAATTTAAACTACTTACAAATATTATTAACTATTGAGCAGTTACCACTAAAAAGTAACTTATGTGCAGTTACATGTACATGTTATAGCAGTTTTATAACTGATGACTATTGGATTACTCTTTAAACATTATTATAAATACTATTTTCTGTCTTTTAGATTACAATAACAATCATCACTAACATCATATCTGTATTTACAAAGATGAGTTCACCATCTGCAAAGAGAAGAAGGTATTCTAACATGAAGAATTTGGTGGTGAATGACTTGAATAGCATCAACATTTCATCTGCAGAGTTAAATGAAGATATACGTATAGCAAATGAAGATTTCTGTTTGTTTTTCAAAAGTATGGAAGATAGACAAACAGAATTATTTGCTCGCACTATTGGACTGGAGGAAAAATACATGTACACATACATATTTCTAATTTTAATTATAGTTATTCAGAAATGTTTTGCTATCCTATTTACCATTTTTTCTGTTGATATACAGTTTATGTTTATAAATCGCAGGGACCTTAACAAAGTGTTGAAAGGAAATCCAAATGCAGCAGTTGGTGAATCATCAATGACAAATGTGCAAATTGATAGAGACTATGCAGGAAGTGAAAGAAGATTTCTCGAAGATACTTCAACTTCTCTGAATGGTCACGTGAAGCAGTGCAAAGATCAGTTGGAAGAAATGTTGGCAGGTTTTAAAAAGTTTGAAGCGGAATGGATTAAAAGGATAAGCGATTGGATAATCAAGGCTGGTGAAATTGAGGATCAAAACTCAACCATGATTGCTCGAGTGGATGATTTAAGGCGTAATATCTGAATTCGTTTTATGTTATAATATATTCACATGCTTCATGTAGATATGTTACTCTGTTATGTTTATCTTAGGATTATGCTGTGACTGGCAACATTATTAGAATTACATGTCAAGATATTGGCCTATGAAACTAAGTTCATAATGTTTTGTCTACATGTTTATACTTTATGCACCAGTTTTATTGTCAATAATTTAGATAGATTAAGAGTACCTATTTCAGTTGTTTGAATCAATGTAGAAGATATATTTTACATAAAAAGTAGTAACTTTAGCAAAGAACGCTGCATAAAAAAGTAACATAATTATTTATTTTATGCTCCACCGCAAAGATAACTGTTTTGCGTCTGAAAATTAAAGTAGTTTCATATGGACTCAAAACCACATCAAAACCAAAACAATAAGATAGAGAACAATCCAGAAATCTAGAAAATAAACAAAGTTTAATATGATAAGAATTTATTCAGAAAAAGCTTCAACTGTGAACTTCAGTAATCTTCACTGTCAAATCCATGCAATCAAGGTTCCTGTAAAGACCATTTGAAAAAATAGACTGTTACTTTTATTTTAAACTAAAGTTATAAGATAGAACAATATATTGAAATTACTCAACTTCCTTTACCATTTTAATTTTTTTGGTCACTGATTTGGCGGAACCTGGAGTCTGCATGAAGTCATTAACTTCAAAAGTCTGCAACAATGATGTTCACTTTAATAACTTGTAGATTCTTTATAATTATCAGAGCCAACAGTCTATCAAAACATATATTTAGATAGGCTCACATTGTCAGTTAAGTCAACACTTGAAGCATCGGAAATACAGGGATTCTCAGAAGTACTTGGAGTCGGCAATGTAGTATCATATATATCTTCAGCTTGGAAGAAAGTGTTATCTTGAGTAACATTTGATTTGTTTAACTTTAACTGAACTGAAATTTCTTTCCCAACCAAAGTTTGAAGACGCTTAGGAATACCTTCTTCGGGAACCTACGACATCATGTAAACTATGATATGGATACAACTGACAAATCTATTAAAAATGCAAAATGTTCATTGTTACCTTCTTCAAATCATCAAGAACCTTGGTAGCGCTTGTGCCAAGAATTCTTCTAGCAGTTCGATCCATTAGAACAATATTGCATGAGAATGTAGAGTCTTCAGCAAGGACCATGATACGGAACCTGAATATAATTTAACACTTCATTGTTTAAGCAAACATCTCTGTTTTGACACAAAAATGTACTTATATCAAATCTGTTTGGAACAATTTACCTTTTAGAAGCAACAGGTATGATCCTTGGACAATCAGAACATTTGAACCTATTGCCAAAGCTTTCAACTTCAGACTGACATTTGTTGCAACTATAAAACCACCAGGAGGAATCTTCATCTACTTTCATAATTGTAAAGCTACAACATATTATTTTCTACAACACAAACATATAGAACATGATTAATATATTAAACAATTGCCAAATTACAAAGAAAAATGTTTGTATAAATTTAAAAAATTACCTTGAGATGATCATAAGTCAAATTCTCATTCAAGTCCTTCAATGACAGCTTCTCAAAGAAGGTTAAAATCTGTTCAGGTCTTGAGGAAATGAGGCTTTTTTCTGCCTTCAAATGATACTCTTCAGCAATGAGCCTTTACATAAAATATTTATCATTAACATTCAAGAACAAAGAGAAACATTATTAAGAAAACTAAGTACAATATACTACCTCAGCCTCATGTCTGTAACAGCTTCATCATCTAAATTTATATAAACCTTTGTGGAAGGCAATGTAGCAATCTGCACAGAATCTATACAAACAACTTGTAAAAAAATACTGTTGTTAAGTGCCTTAGCATTTAAAAAGGTATTAGTTGGATAAGTTCTTACTAATAAACTTGGTCACTTTTGTGCTTGTAAGAATTGCTATAATTGGTTTCTCAAGTTGTTTCACATACATTTCCTCAACAGAAAGAGCAAGATCTCCCCATATAGTGACTTTGTGAGCATTGCTATTTTAATTTTAAAAAACAAAAAAAATGTAAAATATAAGTCGCACTACATGATCTAGATGTATACAAATTCTAATATAGATAGTTAAAAAAACCTTGAATCGCAGATCCTGAACTTCACAATGTCTCTGTCCCCGAATTTGGTGTCAATACGCTTGACATTCTCATATTCCTCAATAACTCCAATGATATCTTTTTCCAAACAAAATAAAAAAATAGAATGAGTGCACCAGTTATATATTAAGTAAAATGCATATTACAATTTGAATTAGGAACTTGTAGTAAATTACCTATAGCAAATTCTGGATTCTCTCCCGGCTGAGATTTATTGGCTTCGGCAAATAAATCTTCTAAATCCAAAAATTCAAACTTATAGTGAGGAATCATGCCGTCGTCTTCAGCTTGCTTGACAGTAGTTGCATTAGTAAACCTAATGCAGTTTTTGGATTGGACCGGTTTCAAATTCCCCACAGCATCCTTCACACTAAACTGATCAAAAACATATACACCTCCTTCCACAATAGCAGTGCCAGTTGTCAATGCATTCCAAATGTTGTGATAGGCAAATGCATGAACATGGTTATTCTACAAAAAAGATAAACAGATTTCATGGTTCAGTTGTATACATTTCTCAAAATAAACTGTGAATAAACATAAAAAGATAAAATAAGGTTTACATCATCATCTAGGAGAATGAGATTGAAGCCCTTCAACGATCCACTCTCATTGGTAACACTGGGCCACTTCCTCGTCACTCTAACTTTAATCTTCCAGTTAGTAGTCGACTGGTTTAAGTTCTCAAGACGGTCAAAAACAATAATCTCCATTGACAATGAGGCTATAAGAAACAATAAAATATCATTGGGATAACCATTATATCATCAAAAAAATGACAACAGAATAGTAGTAATACATTACACAATGACATCAAGATATTGTATACACAAAGAAAGTTAGTATTACTTACTAACAACTTAATGCTGCAGAAAAATGAAAATGCAGAGAAGAGTACAATGAGTAAGTTATGGTTTTATGTTTTATAATAATAGTAAAAAGTATAACTAATGATAAACCAAAATTTATTGCTGATATTGTAGTCCAACTAATAATTGATTTGTGATTGATTCTTTGATGATTTCGATAAGGATTGATATATGATTGATTCTTTTATAATTTTGATAATGATCCGTAACAGATATATCCATGTTGTTCATGTTGTATTTTTGTGATTGATACTTATCAAATATATGTCATTTCAATATTTGACATTTTAGCAAATTTTTAGTGATATTTGACGTATATATTTATTAAAACAAAATGAATCCTGTAATGATTTAATGAATCTTGATATTCTAATTAAATAAATACTTCTAATTGATATTTTTATTGTAGCTAATATTTCACATGATTATAATAGATTCTTTTTACTACAACTTTGACAAAACTGGTTTTTTAATGATCTTGACATGTATAAATTGACATTTATATTAATAAACGTTTGATTTTTTATTGTACTGACATTTATAAAATGTTTTTTTGATTGAACTTGACATGTATATAGTAATCTTGGTATACAAACACTTGAATAATTTTAAAATTTATTTCATATCATACATTAATTGTAATTGATTTTTAAAAAATCAAATCTATAAAACACGATCAATTCCAACATAATGATCAAATTATTTTAAATGCAAATTAAAAAGGATTAAACCACAATATCTATGAAATAAAGAGTACATCAATCATCTACATTAGGAAGATTGTAAAAAATCTCCTCAAAAACTACATTGGAGGTAACATTTGTGGTAACACCAGAATCACTATCAATCAAAATATGAAGACCTTCCGGCCTTGTAACTCTTGAGATGGCAACATAGATGTGACCATGCGAAAAAGTAGCTCTAGGGAGATATAAACCAACATTATCAAGGCTCTGTCCCTGACTCTTGTTTATTGTCATTGCATAACATATTTGGATCGGAAACTGAATTCGTTTAAAGTCAAATGGCCATACGGTATCAGTTGGCATCATTTCGATCCTTGGTATCAAATGTTTAGTTCCGACATGAGAGCCACAAAGGATTTCACATTCAATACTATTTTTCTTGCATGCAATAACTATCATTCGGGTTCCATTGCACAATCCCATTATCTGGTTCAAATTCCTCATAAGCATAACTACGACTCCAACTTTTACTTTTAACTCATGTTTGGGAATGCACGGCATATTTATTGAATTCAAGTACTCAACTGGAAATGCAGCAGCGAAATCGTTATCTTCATCACCAGCATCATCAATAGAATCTTGACTAAGATAAGTATGTAGCGTACCAGGAATCTTGTCAAGGATTTGATTATTGATGTCGTCCACCACAATATTTGTTGGTGTCAGAATAGCTCTAGATCTCAGGTAAGAATGTGAAGACATGTTGTTGCTAAAATCCGGATAAGTCACATCAAAAAGAGTCCGAATAGGATCTTCCGAGGTGTGAACAACATACTGATCTGGTATCTTTATCAACATTTCACCAACATCCGATTGAGTAGTTACGTGTTCCACTCTCCCATCACCAACAGCAAGCTGCCACTTGCTGAACTCGTCAATGATCTTATTCTGTTCTTCTGTATTACCTGAATGTAACCGCATATTCTGCTTCAGTAAATGTACTTGACAAAAGTCCCATAATTTAGAACTGTTTAGAGCAGCACATACGACTTCGGCTCTTGTTGCCTTTGGAATTACAGGCAAAATTTGTCGAAAATCTCCACCAAAAACAACGGTGATACCACCGAATGGCTTCTTGGATCTTGTCTTATCAACAACAGACATGATATCTCTCAAAGATCGGTCTACGCATTCAAAAGCATGACGGTGTTGCATTGGAGCTTCATCCCAAATTATTAGATTAGTCTATTGAATTAGCTCGGCAATATCAGTTCCATGTCTTATACCAGCTGTAGAATACTGATCAAGTTTCAAAGGAATATGAAAACGGGAATGCGCAGTTCTTCCACCAGGCAACAACACCGCTGCTATACCACATGAAGCAACAGGAAGTACAATTTTACCTTCGGAACGCAATCGACAACATAGAGTCTGCCACAAAAAAGTCTTGCCACAACCTCCACTTCCATACACACAAAAAAATCCGCCTTTATCCTCATTTATATTGTTTATAATGGCCTCATAAACATTTCGTTGTTCAGCATTGAGGAGTTTATGGTTTTTTTCATGTTGTGATTTCATTTCTTCTTTGTTGTATCCAGTTTCTTCTTCAATGAGACGATTAACAGAATTTCTGAAATAAGCTTCACCGGGAAATGGCATAGTTGAAAAGTCTCTCAAACTCTTTCCGATATCATTTAAGAATTTCTCAATTTCTGAAAAAAAAACACAATAAACTTTGTAATATAAGTAACATTTTAGAACCACAACAAATTAATTCAATAGTAAATAATGCACAATGATATTATTTGCCGTGTGTAAAAATCCTAACCTGCAAGAGCATATTTTTGAACATCATCGTCAGATAGAAATAAAGTATGATCATCAAGCAAGTGTCTTCGCAACAGTATAATGTCATCAGACATGCATCGCCAGTGAGCTTCCCAAAGCCTGAGAGGATCTGAAATTGGACTATAAGCCAAAATATTGACAAACATTGCACGCAACTGAGGAGGCATGGATGTGTGTGAATTTTCAGAAATAGCCTCATGCCATTGGTTATCGTTCTGAAGAAGACCAAGCGCTGAACATGCTTCCTTAAATGATTTATGAACATGACCATCTACATTTTTTAGATCCTCGAATGATGTAGCACCTTTTTTTCGAAGCAAAAGCATTCGTAGATATAATAGATCACCACTGGAAGAATGGACCTCACTAAGTCTACCAATAACATCACCTCTTTTCCTTTCTTTCCACATGCCTGGTCGTGCATGCCAAGTAAACTTACTTGGAAATTCAGAATAAGTCCAGTTCTTTGCATCAGGCAATGTTCTATTCGCATCAAACCAAGCTTCCAACTTGCTTTTTTTGGAATTGGCTTTATCACACACTTCCTGCAAAACAGCTCCAGTTTTGAACGACACATGTTTGTCATTTGGTAAATGTATAGGCAAACGATCGACAGATGGCCAACGTGAATGAATGTCAAAACCAAATATCCTCCAAGCCGCTTCTGATGCACAAACATATCTACCGTCCAAATAATGTTTGATCTCATCAATAGGACGCTTTTCTGGATTTTCTGGAATGCAGGAAGAAAGATGCGGACCCTTTGTTTTTTTCTTTAGTAACATAGTAGCTGTATCATGTCCTTTTAAACAGTACTTGAATAGGTATTTTAAGGACCTCGAACTATTGCATATCTCCAAATTCGTGTGACATTGAAATCGAACTAAAAGATCTCGATTGTATGGGACGACATAACGATTATCCAAATCAATGCCTTTCTTTTTAACATATAATCCAGTCCTCCTTCTTTTGTAGACTGGAAAACCGCATTCATCGAAAAATGTGTGAGAGTTGTACCTTATAAAACAACAATGTTTTAAAAACATAGACATTTGTATCTAATTTGATAATTTTCAAAAAAAATTGAAAACTAACCTCTTAGGAAAATGCTTAATACATTTTCCTTTGAGCATACATGGAGATTTCACGCAATCAGTACCACATGGTCCGTGGATCATGTAATTATTAACAGCATGATATCCAACTGGATCAATGTCTAAGTCTGGAATTTCCGCAGATACTAAAGAGTCAATTTGTTCAAATGTCTTAGGCCTGTCATCAGGATGTAACCATATAAGCATATGGGCATGAGGCAATCCTCGTTTTTGAAACTCAATGACATGCATCACTACACAAAAACGGATACGATAATAAAAGATACAACTATGAGAATTAATTATAAGGTAATTATGTAGAAAAATGTGTGTAGCAACACCTCATAACATCACTTACCTCCTATGCAGCGACCAAAATAATTTTTTTTCTTTACCAATTCGATAAGCTGGTCAAATTTTAACTTAAATACTCTTGAAACGACATCAGGAGCATCAACAACATCAACACCAGGTAGGTATTTGAGCATTCGTTGAATTTCTGGCCATTTGGTGTTACATGTCATAGTGAGGAACAAAGAAGGATGGCCAATTGTTCGACAAATAGCCAAAGAATCCTTAAAATATTGGTTCATGTAACGCTTGCAACCGGTGAAAGAGTCTGGCAGAATAATTGCTTTACCAACTTTTGATGGATTATTGTCTCCCTTCTGTACTGCATCCCTAATATTATGATATAGATCAGCACGTATAGTAGTCTGATGTTCTCTAATCCACTCCAATCTATATTGCTCAATTGCAGTAAATGCATCTACAATGTATTGCTGCCACAAACGTCCACCCAAATGTGGAGTCAAGCCTATCACATATATATATACAATTATTAAAACATAATTTTAAACAAAAACCTAAAAATAAATAAGTATTGCAAATTAGTAGCGATGCTAATACCTTCTGATGGACGTATCATTAGTTTATAATTGTAATACTCCTTCATGGTGATGTTCTCGCGAGGTCCTCTTTCTTCAGAATCATCAACATCACAATGTTCTGATGTTTTCGTCGGTTGCTTATGAGTTTTAATTAAAGGAATTTCACGGTGAAATCCTACATCTCCATGAGGAAAAAGAATTGGATATTGTAGTTGCATAAAGCGTGGATCAGTTTCATAAATCCTCTCCAATCCATTCACTCTTGAATGTATAATAGTATCTCTACATCCCTTGCTATAATCATCCGTCACAATCAATCCAGCAACCTCATTTGATGGTCCAACATGGTTTGGTCTACCACTCGCCGAGCTTGAAGATATAAGAACCAATTTAAACTCATCAATTGGATTTTCTTTTACTCTTTCCCGAGCCATACGAAATCCATGGACCAACCTGTTATGTTCATCCAACATTCGCAACAAAGACTCAACAATCTCTGGATCAACAGCATCACTTGAACCATTAACAGCATTGATTCTATTGTTTATTTCTTCTTCTGTGTCATAAATGTAGAGTTGACAGAATTTAGGAGTGTCACCTTCAGGTGGTAATAAGCTTCCAATATTATGATAATTCGTGCCACGAAGCTTGAAACAGTAAGGAGCACCACCCCTGTTTATTTTATGGTCAATCTTACCACCAGAAGAGGTCATTGCAAACATACAATTGTATATTCTAATATTTTTCTTGAAATGTTTAAAATGCACGCCACCGGTAAGAAGAGTTGCGAGAGGTTCAGGAGGCTGTTTTTCTTTTTCAAGAACAACCTGACCATTTTTACAACAAAGAGAGAAAGTTGGAGTTTTTTTCTGTGTAGCTTTGTTGTTCCTTTCTTCATTCCACATTACAGACTCACATTTCCCACATAACTTGTCCGGAGCTCCAATATCCATGTATCCATTCCAAGAATCTTGTTGAGTGTAGAAAATCTCTTCATCGTCCAGGTCCTCATAATCACCTGGTTTTTAATTTTCTTAAAAATTAAAAATGCAAAGTAATATGTGTTCAGATAAAATTAACTAAAAATAACCAAATAATAGAGAGTGACCAAATATCAAAAATACCTTGTTCTAATGAATCACTTTCACTGCTAAAAGTGTCCTCGACATTGTTAAAGTCGCTCATTAAATTTATTGGGCCAGAAGTCTCGCCAACTTCAAAACTACTCCTTACACCATCTTTACCTACTGAAAATGGAATCGGTGACATTTTACCACAACTTTTCTTCGCAACATGCTGCTCTGTTTCATCATGTGGATGTTGTTTCTTGTAATCTGGCCGACGTTTATTAATAGGTTTTAATGTAGAGGCAGGCATGGAAAAGGTGAGAGTACTGATCTGGCCAGATTGATCCGTATTTTTATGATTGTTGTTTGTTTGATTTCTTTGCATATCACCTAATCAGAATTGGGAAAAAATGAATAATGTGAGTATTTTGGGGATTGTATGAAAAATACACAAAAATTAAGAGATATAATACATCAGAGTTGATAAATCTAAAAAAAACCTGAAAGATTAATGGTTTCCAGTCTACTGTGAAATGTAGTTCTAGGTGTCATATGAGATTTACTTGATATAGATGAACCTGTTGAAAATGTGTGAGACATCTTGATTAATAGTATGCAGATTAGCATCACTTTTGACAGAAACGGAACAACACTGAAATAATGAAATGTGCACTTGCCAATGATGAAGGACCTGAAGACTGAGAAATAAACGGTGACTGAGAATTCTGGTCTATTGTTGTCAAAGGAGGTCTGGAGTAGGCTTGTTTTGATACATTACTCATAATGTTATCAACATTTTTGCCACGAACTCGACATTTGCTTACTACATTCACATAAAAGTAGAAAATATAAGAAATGAGAAGGTTAGAATATATGGACATTAGAAAACTGAAATCGATAACATTAGACACTTGATATTATACCATTTTTTCCAGTGATATTTTTTCCTACATGACCTGATGACAATATAGCAGGATCATGTAGAATACTTTGTGGCAATCGTCTCAAGTTTGTAGAAACAGATGCAACATTTGGAGAGTAATTTTCTTTATTGTTTGTGGAATCAGCACTTGACAATACATTACTGACATTTTTTCCACGAACTCTTCTATTTGCACCTTCAGATTCAATCAAAATATGGATGTCAAACATGAAAAACCTCTCGTGTGAATCACAACATGGGTGTCAAACATGAAAACATATGTATTGTATTGACGAATATAACATTTGAGTTGACTAACAAAATCAAACATACCTTGATTTTCATCATAATTACTTCTCTGAAGGACTGTTTCAACATTCCGACCACGCACACGACGTTTTGTACCTATACAGAGACGTAAATCATCATATCATTGACAACATTATAATAACTTAAACATCAGAATGAGAACCTGATATAGAACTCCGATGAGAATCCATAAACACGTAGTTTCTGTGAGATATATTTGATTATTGTACAGAGAAGTCGCCACTATCATGATTAGGTCTGCAAAACTTGAAAAGAAACAGAAGAAAGAAACGGACGTACAAAAAAAAAGAAAAGAAGGAAGAGATTGAGAAAATCAAGGAAGATATTGTAACCATAAATGTGTAATTTGAAATTCAAAATTAGGATAATATGATTTGGTATATGGGTCAACAAAATGGATAATCCATGGATCTTGTGAAATATAGTAGAAAATAGTACAAATAGGATCCATGGGTAAAAAATTTTACCCAGTGGGTAAATTCCTCATTACACTTTAAGAATATATAGATAATACAACAACAAGGGGTTTGGTTAAGCAATTTAAATCCAACAGACCATTTTACCCTTCCTTATACTATATTTTTAGGGTTATTTTGGTCTTTTAACATCAATAAATTTATTACATATTATTAAATGCTACAAAATTAATATGCATACTTATACATATATATTTATTACATATTATTAAATGCTGCAAATTAATATGCATACTTATACATACATACAACATTTGTGTGAATATATATATATATATATATATATATATATATATATATATATATATATATATATATATATATATACACACACACACACACTCCTGCAGACATACGTATGTATGTATACATACATATAAATACTTATATTTATGTAAATTTATGATAATATACGAACATATATGCTTACATATCATATATCTCATACTATTATAATACCATTTAGATTTATTGTAAATTTTTATGAATTAAATATTGTTAAAAATATTATTTGAGAAAATTTATAAATTAAAGCGTGTATATGCATTGCAATTATTTATCTATATTAAATCAAACTATACATAATTTCTGACATGCCTTAAGTATTATATTTGTTACGACACAAATACGTCCAAATCAGTACAAACTAACAAAAAAAAAAACTTTCATGTATATAGGTGTAATACAAACTTGTACTAATTTTAATGTCGTATAACTCATCAATTGCTACTCTAATACGCTGACGTACAAAAATTTTCCAAACAAATAAACAGTTTACTCATATTTAAAGTATGTCCATGCATTGCACGGGCTAAAGAGCTAGTTTATATAAATAATTCAAACCAACATTTTATTTATTCAATCATCAAAGTAAAAAAAAAAATATAAGAGATAAAAAACGTGGGTTATCTAATAAGTTTTTTGAAATAAACTCAAAAAGGCATGTAGCATAGTGGTTATGCCCATGGATATCTTGGAAGGAGGTTGGAGGTTCGAATCTCTGTAGTAACACATCTATTAAAAAAAATTTGTATTATAATATACGAGTGGCATTTTTGTTATTTTTCAAAAGAAAAGGGTAAAACGGTAATTTCGCGGCCATTTAATTGGCAACTTTTGCCCTTGTGTTGGCCTATTATATATAGTAATAGAAGAGATAAGATAGCTTACATATTCAAATTCTATTTTGTGCCTCAACTAAAACTTATAATTAAAAAATAATCAGAAATTATGAGAGGGTGATGGTCTTTTTTTTTCCAAATTGTAGAAATTATCTATGTTTACTAGCTTATAATTGTGCAACGTTAATAATTTTTATTTAATATTTATATAATACTATATATTTCCTTATTAGTAAGAAAATTATAGAAAATAATACAAATATATAATACAAATATTTAACTATAATATATTGTTTACACTCTACAATGTAATTAAAATATTAATTTGAAGAATTATTGCATCTATTATAAAATCTAACTATCAATCATATTAAATTCTTATATATAATAAATGTAAGAGTGATCTTATCCAAAACTTTGGTCATGAATGATCAAATCAATAAGGACCGTTGATCTTAAAATAGATGAATGAGAACCGTTAGATCTAATATTAAAAAGATTTAAACCAAATATGAGTAGGTTTTTTCAACTGACTAGAATTCTCAATTTAAAATTTTGTAAATTCAAATTCTAAGTTGACTAGGTTTATTTGATTCTTGGTCTATACTTTAATTTTAAGTTAAGTTTGGTTTTCTTTATTTTAATTCTATTCCTAAGTTGAATATAACTAATGTAAAAATTCGTTATTTTATCAGTTCCAGAGCAGTTTTAATTGGAAAAGAATTTGTTAAACTATCACTAAATTAAAGATTATTTTATGAGTTTTATGTGGTCTGTAATTTATTTTTAAACCTGATTTTTAGAACTCAAGATACAACATAAATAATATATTAAGTGTATAAAACGTAATAAATAAAATTTTAAAACTAATAACATAAAATTAATATAATTAAAAATATTTAAAAAAAAAGTCGTGCATTCCACGATATATAAGCTATCAATATCTTTTATATATATAAAGGAAAACCCCTAAGAGCTCTAGAATCGCTCGATTCATATATTTATCTAATTTTCTAGAACTTCTCAATTTTAATTCAATAAAATTAAATTTCCTTATTTACACTCGAATTTTTAGGAAAGACAATAAATATATAAAAGTCAATCCTATTTAAAATTTAATTAAACAAATATTACCTTTTTTTCTCAACTAACTTAAATCCTATTTAAGTTTTAATCTATTTTTCTTGAGTTTCACTATTTTAATTCAATTCGAATTTTTAATGAAGACAATAAATATATAAAAGTCAATCATATTTAAAATTTAATTAGACAAAATTAACTTCTTTTTTCAACTAAATTAAATCATATTTAAGCTCCGACGATCTATTTACCCCTGTTGTATGATTATATTTCTCCGAGTAAAGTGCACTTTTTGTGTACCTGTACTTTGCGTGTCAGACCACTTGGAATACTGCATTTTAAAAACTCTCACTTGCAATACCACACTTCCAAACTTTTTACAAGTTGTGTACTCCCGTCAAATATCTCTAACTCCGTTAATTTCTGTGAGGGTATTTCGGTCATTTGCTGTATAACACAGTTAATTCAGTTATTTATACACTTTGTCGTTTCCTTTTCATTGTTATCTCACTGACTCTGATTAGATACACACTACAACCCTAGCTTGCATTTCCAATTTACCCAGAAATCGGTGGGGTTCCCCTTTTCCCCGACAACCAACACACAACCATTCCACTATTTTTGCTTCCTACTTGCCTATTACAGATTGTATACATCACTAACATCACAGAATCAACATGTAAGCAACAAAATCAAATCCTCAAGTTTCCCGACGAATTCGAACTACAATCCGGCGAGCTTAAATAAAAAACCTGAACCCCAATTCTAAACACGAAAACTCAAACTGAAATCTAAACTATACTTGTTACTAACCCGCAAATACAATCTGCATCTAAGAATCACTAAACAATTAACACACAATCTGGATTTACTATCAAAAAATTTCTGCCCATTTCGACTTTTATAGAAAACTCAAGTTTAAATTCGAATCGATGAAATGCAACCACTAATATACTAATATACGGCCTAAAAATAACGAATCAAGCCACATGCAACCATATTCGAGACCACCGGCTCACCGTAGATCACTACCGGTGGTCGGATTTTCACATGCAAGCCCCAAAATTGGTGGTCTTGCTGTTACTAATCCTTACTATCACCAATACACCTTATCGATTCAAGAAAACCCCGAAATCAACCCCAATTATAACCTTTTTTTAAAAACCCCCAATTATAACCCTTTTTGAAAAACCCCAATTTCTGACTTTGAACAAAACTCGAAATTGGCAGATGAATGATATAGGAGATCAAAACCCCGTCAATTCGATGACAAGAACTCAAAAACGTGAAGAAAATCGGGTTTGATTTTGAAAAAAATAAAAATGAAGAAGAAGAACGAGAGAGAGAGTGTGTGAGCAGAGAGACGTACGGGGAGAGAGAGAAGACAAAAGAAAAAGTAAATGACTGAAATACCCCACAAAAATTAACGGAGTTAGAGATATTTGACGGAAGTACACAACTTGTAAAAAGTTTGGAAGTCTGATATTGCAAGTGAGAGTTTTTAAAGTGCAGTATCCCAAGTGGTCTGACACGCAAAGTGCAGGTACACAAATTGCAGTTTACTCTATTTCTCCTCGATTCTTTTACAAACTTTGCATGCCCTCCAGCTCACTTTTTGAACAGTAAGCTTATGCAAAAACTGAACAGTAAGCTTGACAATCTTTTTGAAGTTAAAGATAATGTAGTACCAGCAGGAACTTTCCCAGAAGTGCACTGACTTGCCCCTTGCACTTACTTCTAGTGCCCATGAGTGTTTACCCCTCCTATTTCCAGATACATTTAACTGGTTAGAAAGCACCAATAAGACTTGTATCGGCTACTGATTGCACAGCCGAATAGTAAAGCCCAAGATGCGAAAGATAGAATAGCCAAGAAAATTTTAACTAAAAAGCAGTAGCAGGATACAGTTCAAACGGTTTCAAAAAAGGAGGTAAATCATCAAATAAGTATTCCACAACATATTACAGGAGGTAAACCATCATATATGCAGCCGCAGAAATTATGGGCTCACAATGTAGAGACCATGATACTAAATCCCTGATATCTTTAATAACATCCTCTTGAAAACTGATCTACGTGTGAGCATAAATTTCACGAAATCTTGATCAAGACCATTTTCTACGTTAAAAGCAAGCTCTCTTACATCCGACAGCGATCTATTTACCCCTGTTGTATGATTATATTTCTCCTCGATTCTTTTACAAGCTTTGCATGCCCTCCGGCTCACTTTGAAGCTTTTTCAAATCATCCCAATTGTAAGAGCGAGAGTTTTGCTAACACAGCCGCCATTGGCGTTTACATTTAACAACTCTTGGAGCTTTTCTTAGCAGAATCGACCGCAGTTGCCATGTATACAATATAGAAAATGCATGTCTGTCTGAAGGGTTTGATTTTTAACCGTGATGTACATTACACATCAACGATGTATTTATTTATAGAGACAAATTAATGAAAGATTAACACATGTTGATCCTACAACACACATTATATCCTACGTATAATCTAACGAAAGATCGATCATATCGGGCAACTACAATGTTTAGTGAAGCACCAAAAATCTGGTATTGGACAGCTACAAATCTGATATTGGACAACAACGAACACATAACAAAAATAAAAAAATCAATGGACATAACTAATATTGAGCATTCTGTTACTCTTCCAGCTGGACCACTCTCCATCACAGCAAAGGATGCCACATCATCCATCATTTCCAGCTCAGCTATTTGAGTTGTTAGTTTACGCGGGAAAAGTGGTTAAAACTCTTTTGTATATAGTCTGTACCACACAAGTGGAATTAGTCAGTTAGACTCTCACTCATGTACTTTTCTTTTCTCTCCAAACATAGAGCTTTCTCTTAGTTCAAGAAACAATGGTGATTAGTTGCAATTAGCAGTTCATGTGTTCATAAGCTTCTGTTATAATTGATAATGCTTGATGTACTAATTCAATGCGCACCTGATAACATGGTATCAGAGCCAGTTGTCTTCTCCGGTTACTAACTACTCCGGTTATCTTCTCCGGTTAGCTTCTCCGGACATCTTCTCTGGTTATCTTCTCCGGTTATAGAGCGGGTTCTCTTCTTCCTGAATCTCTGATTGAGATCTGCGTTCATTCAGTAAGAACATCTTGTTCCCTTGTTTACAATTGACTGGCTACCTGTTTGATTGCGGTTACTAAACTGAAAATTCGCTATCGATTGATTGAATAGCTTACGATTTGTGTTGAATAGAGTTGATTGATTGCATAGTTTACATTCTGTGTTAATTCGAGTTAAAGATGGAGTTGAATCAGGATCCAAGTAGTGTCTATTATTTGCATCCCTCAGATCATACAGGCATGAAATTAGTATCTGTTGTGTTTAATGGATCAAACTTTGCAAACTGGAAACGTTCAATGACGATTGGTTTAGTAGCTAAGAACAAAATGACATTTGTTGATGGAACATTGACAAAACCTGAAATCACAGCAGAAAATTATAAGTCATGGAGTAGGTGTAATTCAATGGTAATCGGGTGGATAATTACTGCACTTGATCCACAAATTGCTGCTAGTGTTCTTTATGCTGATACGGCTAGAGATGTTTGGGTAGATCTTGAAGATAGGTTTGGTCAAGTTACTTCAGCTCAGATTTATTCATTACAACAAGAGGTTTATCAAACTTCTCAAGATAGTGTGCCAATTGCAGAGTATTATACTCAGTTAAAGAAGGTCTGGGATGAGTTAGATAATCTGCAACCTCTCCCCGTTTGTGAATGTGCAAATTGCACATGTAATATTACACATAAATTCCTGAAAATTCAGCAAGATCAGAGATTAATGTTGTTTCTTATGAAACTATCCAGCCAGTATGCTAATGTTAGGTCTCATATTTTGATGATGGAAACTATGCCAAACCTGCCACAAGCTTACAGAATGTTGTTGCAAGAGCAAAGGCATAAGGAAATTAGTAAAACTTCAAATGTGTTAGCAGAGAATGTGGCTTTTGCAGTAGAGAGAAGGCCTTATGGTGATAGGCAAACTAGTTATAGGCCTTCCAGTATGCCTCAGAATTCTCAGAATCAGTTTAAAGGACCTGGTCACAATTTGAGAGGTGATAATTTTGGGGCTAATCAGAAGGTTTTTACTACTAAAAGGTATTTTTGTGATCATTGCAAAGTGCCAGGCCATAGTGTTGAGAGGTGTTTTAAAATACATGGATATCCACCTGGTTTTAAGCAAGGTGCTCCAAGGAGATATGCTGCTTATGCTGCTGGTGAGGATTTGAATGATGCTTTGACAGAAAATAGTAGTACAGAGAATAATGGCAATCCATCAGCTAACTCTTCTTCTTCTTCACACATTACAATGGATCAATATAATCACCTGCTTTCTATGATTAATATCAAACAGAAGGATCAAGACAGTTCATACTCTGGTAATGGCAGTGAGTTTGGTTGTAGTGGTTTATTTGCAGGAAATTGTTGCTTGTTGTCATATACATCTAATGATGATTGGATTTTAGATAGTGGAGCGTCTGACCACATGTGTCATGACCTTGCCTTATTTGATGATTATTCTGAAATTCATGAAGAAAGCAACTACATTACAATCTCAGATGGCAGTAGAATTCGTGTGACACATATGGGAACTGTCAAGATTAATGCTACTCTCATTCTCAGAAATGTGCTTTTTGTCCCAACATTCAAGTTTAATCTCATTTCTGTACTCAAGCTGTGCAAGGATGATAATTGTACAATTCAGTTCAATTCAACTGGTTGCCTTCTTCAGAGTTCTATGACTGACAAATCACAGATTATTGGAAATGCTCAACATGGTTTGTATTTGGCTGCTGGAAATCTTCTTAAGGAAGGTTCATCTCTTTCATCAGACTTCAATAAATCTGCTCATCATTTTGCTCATAATGTGGTTTCTTCAAAACTTGACAGTGCAAAGTTATTACATCTTCGAATGGGGCACATTCCCTTTACTCAGTTGAAATACATTGCAGAAGGTATGCCTGGTGCAGAAATCAATGATACAATCTTGTGCACTATTTGTCCTCAAGCACGACAGAATAGGCTTCCATTTCCTGATGCTGTGATCAAAACGAGTAAATGTTTTGAATTGTTACATGTTGACACCTGGGGACCGTTCAAAACTACTTCTCATGATGGTTGCAAGTTATTTTTGACGATTGTTGACGATTTTTCAAGGCTTACATGGATTCATATGATGCACAACAAATCAGATGCTGTTTCAATTCTAACTACTTTCGTGGAATTTGTTCATACTCAATATTCTTCTACTGTTCAAATAATTCGAACAGACAATGCTCAAGAATTCTGTCATGGTCCTATTCAGGCTTTGTATCAATCTAAAGGGATTTCTCATCAAACTAGTTGCAGTGAAACTCCACAACAAAATGGTGTTGTGGAGCGTAAACATCGTCATTTAATGGAAACAGCTCGAGCACTATATCTTCAATCTAAGGTACCTGTTCTTTACTGGGGCGAATGTGTTAAGACTGCTGCATTTTTGATCAATCGAATGCCATCTCGTAGGCTTAATAATCTTTCTCCTTATGAAATATTGTTTCATCATAAACCTGATTATTCTATACTTAAACCTTTTGGTTGCCTCTGCTTTGTATCCACTTTGAAGCGTGATCGTAGCAAACTTGATCCCAGGGCCAGTTCTTGTGTTTTTATAGGGTATCCTGTTAATCAAAAAGGGTATCGTGTTCTTAATCTACTTACTAAACAAATTTCAGTGTCTAGGGACATTCGTTTCTTTGAGAATCATTTTCCATTCCATATTTCTGCTAGTTTTCCCCAGTGTCCCCCACCTATATATTTGCCTATTCATACTGATATTCCTTTAATTGCTAGTTATCCTGAAATTGATGTTTTCAATTTTCCTATTCCTAATTCTCAAAACCAAGTTTCTAATGATTCTCAAAATCAGGTTTCTTCTGATTCTTTTTCTGATTCTTCTACTCCGTCTGTATCTCTCCAACCTAGAAGGTCTACACGGTTTTCTAACAAACCGTCTCATTTAAGTGACTATGTTTGTGCCAATGTTACTCATCATTCTTTATCCACTAAACATTGGTGTAACCTGGTCTCTTACACTCATTTACCTTCAGTCCATAAAGCATTTATAGCCCGTACTTCTCAGATTCTTGAACCAGTTTCTTACCAAGAAGCTGTCAAAGATCCTAACTGGGTGCATGCCATGGATCTTGAACTTCAGGCTTTAGCTAAGAACAACACTTGGGACCTTGTTGATTTACCTAAAGGGAAACGAGCTATTGGTTGCAAGTGGGTGTATAAAGTCAAGCTTAAGTCTGATAGTACCATTGAACGGTACAAAGCTCGTCTCGTAGCTAAAGGTTTCACACAGAAACATGGTATTGATTTCCATGAGACATTCTCACCTGTTGTTAAAATGACCACGGTTCGTAGTATCATTTCCTTAGCAGCTAGTCGTGGTTGGAAGCTATTTCAGCTAGATGTTAATAACGCCTTTCTCCATGGCGATTTACATGAAGAGGTTTACATGAAGCTTCCTGAGGGGTTAATTGCTGGCAATAAAGTTTGTCGTCTCAAGAAATCTTTGTATGGTTTAAGGCAAGCTAGCCGAGAATGGTTTGCCAAACTCTTAACTGAGCTCAAGTTTCAGGGATATATTCAGTCTAAGAACGACTATTCTCTTTTTCTCAAACATTCTGGTTCTCTTATTACCATTGCTGCTGTTTATGTGGACGACATAATTCTAACTGGCAGTGATCTTGTTTCCATTCAATCCTTAAAGGCTCATCTACATAAGACATTTAGCATTAAGGATTTGGGGCAGCTCAGTTTTTTTCTTGGCATTGAAGTTGGGTATTCTGCTGATGGTATTACGTTAACTCAAGGGAAGTTTACTCGGGAGCTTCTTGATGATAGTGGTCTTACAAATTTCAAAACAGTCACAACCCCACTTCCTCTTTCTCTTAAACTTTCTGCAGATTCTGGTACTCTCCTGCCTGATCCTTCATCTTATCGTTGTCTTTTGGGCAAACTTAATTTTCTGACTCATACAAGGCCAGACCTGTCCTACACTGTCCAGACTTTAAGCCAGTTTATGCAATCTCCTCGTATGCCACATTTGCAAGCTCTACACCACACTCTCCATTATGTGCATTCTACTGCAGGTCAGGGCATTTTGTTGAAGGGAAATTCTTGTCTGACTTTGCAAGCTTTTTCAGATTCCGATTGGGCTTCTTGTCCAAACACTCGCAGGTCGGTTACTGGCTATCTTGTTTTACTTGGTGATTCGCCCATTAGCTGGAAATCTAAGAAGCAATCTACAGTCTCTCGTTCCTCCTCAGAAGCTGAATATCGTGCCATGGCTGCTGTTGCTTCTGAGATAACCTGGTTGGTTCGTCTCCTTACTGAACTTGGCATTACTGATCTTCAACCTGTTCAACTAAAGTGTGACAATCAATCTGCAATACATATTGCCAAGAACCCTGTCTTTCACGAGCGCACAAAACATATTGCTATTGACTGTCACTTCACTCGTGAGAAGGTCCTTGAAGGTCTTATTCAGTTGTCTTATCTTCCTACTACTTCTCAGCCAGCTGACATTCTCACGAAGATTTTGCCTTCTCCTCAGTTCACTGAACTTAAGTCCAAGCTTGGGATGGTTCCCCTCCCGAGCTTGCGGGGGGGTATTGAGCATTCTGTTACTCTTCCAGCTGGACCACTCTCCATCACAGCAAAGGATGCCACATCATCCATCATTTCCAGCTCAGCTATTTGAGTTGTTAGTTTACGCGGGAAAAGTGGTTAAAACTCTTTTGTATATAGTCTGTACCACACAAGTGGAATTAGTCAGTTAGACTCTCACTCATGTACTTTTCTTTTCTCTCCAAACATAGAGCTTTCTCTTAGTTCAAGAAACAATGGTGATTAGTTGCAATTAGCAGTTCATGTGTTCATAAGCTTCTGTTATAATTGATAATGCTTGATGTACTAATTCAATGCGCACCTGATAACAACTAAGAATAAGAATATCTGGTTGTATAATATAATGTGCACAATGGCTTAAAATATAATTTATATTCGGGTTTGAACCGAATACGGATCATGAACCATATTCGGATATGATCATTTTACAAAAAATAATATGAGATTTAAACTAAGCGGGTAAATAAGTGCTCGTATTCGGGTTCATACTTTATCCAAATTTAATTTTTCTGTCAGATTTGGATCATACAAATATGAACCAAATATCGTATTTTTGAGTTGAATATAAGCCGAGACAGCGGATAGTCTGGATCAATTTAACCCCCTATTTATAATAGGCAGCAATTAGAGACACAAACACTAAAAAATCGAGTTCGCTTAAAACATCATCGATGCGGCTATCCCTACAATTGCACACGACGCAAGAAAACATCTTCTCGAAAGCTGATCTGAGCATTAATTTTGTGAAACCTGTATTAAGGGAGACTTCTACCTTACTAGCAGACTCTCTTATAAGTTCCAAGCAATAATTCACCCGCAGAATATGATTATAACTCTCTTCGACTCTTTTTAGCTCACTTTGCATGCCCTCGAGCTCACTTTGAAGCTTTTTAAATTTATGCCAATTGCAAGAGAGTTTTCCTAACACAGCAGCCATCTTATCAGCTTTCAAGAACTCTTCAATTTTTTTTGTAGCAGACTCGACCGCAGCAGCTGCCATGTATACAATATAAAAAGACTAAATTATGCTACGTACGTGATGTTTTGATATTTTTAACCTTTACATTACATGAACGATGTATGCGTATTTAAAGAGACAAAAGTTGATAGAAACAAATTCTGATTGAGAAGCGTAGATGATGCACAAAATTTGGTACAAAATTTTGTTACCAAATATATATGGCATATAGTTGATGTGACAGTTTGAAATATTTTGATGGTATTGTTGGTGAGGGGTCCATTTATTATTACAACGACATCTATATTTGAAAAAAAATTATGGGAACTACCTCTCTAGCCTTTTTAATTTTGATTATCAATTACCTAATATATTATGAATTTCATTCTTCCTTATATCCATATTTAGGCAGGATAATATTTTTAATCTTAATTTGATTTTTGTACTATTCATTATCAGAATTTATATCCGTTTTTAAGTTCGTATAAATTCCATATTAATATTTAACTCATTTTTAATTATAGCAAATTCATATACAAATTTTAAATATCAATGTAAGTTGTAATATTTATGGTATGTTTATTAATAAAATTTTAAATGAATTTTTTAATTTTGGTAAGGTCATTAATGAATATTAACACATAACATATATAATAAAAAAAACTAACTAAAATATTTTTAATGCTTTTAATAAACTACTACATCAACATACTTGTACAAAGGTGAAGGCGTAGGCGGTGATGTGGCGGTTCTCAAATCGCTTCGATCTATTTTTCAAATTTTCTCAAAATTTTGAATTAGTAATACCAAAAATTAGAAAAAATCTCAACTGCCTTTTAAATCTGTACTAAAAGAGAAAACTAAATATACAATTTTAAAAGTTTGCCTTTAAAATCTTTAGTAATTGAGTAAAGTAAATATACAATTTAAACATCTACTGAAATTTTGATTAAAAAATAGAGTAAATTGCAGTTTATTGACCTATACTATATTGTTTTAGCAAGTTGATGGCTGCAATTTTAAATTAAGCACTTGGATGGCCGAACATAATATTTTGAAGCAATTTAGGGTTTTCCGTCATACTTTACTAACTCCGTTAATTGAGTTAAGGGTAATTTCGTCTATCAATCTATAGGAAATGTAAGACCAATATTTTAACCCCCATCGAATGAATACTTGTGATTTAATTACAAAAAAAGGTCTCTAATCATCGATGATTCACAACATCTCAAAGACCCAATTGAAATTCAAGCGACATACGATATATACAACATCAGTGGAGCATTGAAGTAGTGGAGCATTGAAGTACAGCTTTCCCTCTTGTTAATCACCACCAAAAATGATGGTTTTTACAACTCTATCATATATTCTCTGCATTCTCATCCCTCTCTCTCTACACAACCTCACTCTGCTTCTCTCTTTTCACACAAGTTTAATTTACTTCTCTATCTTACCAATCTCTCCAAAAAAAACTCATTAACTCAAACCCATCAAAAGCCAATAACAAGAACTCACCCATTTCAAGCATTTGCCAAGAACCCATCAACTCAATTGACCGCGATACAATAATTTTAACCAAAGTCCAAAGATAACCCATAAGGTTCTCAACTTTCGACCCGCCAAATTAAAGAAGGGTTTGTTCCCCCACCATCATTTGATGATAGCCCACAAAAAAACGAGTATAAAATATTTCTCGATTATGAAGAATTGTATGAGTTTACTTATTGTGGTGTTTGCATGGAAAAGTTAAGAATGAGAAAGTAAAAGTTTGACTTTTGATGAGAGAGTGATTCACTTTACAAACTAGTTTATTGAATATTGATTGAGTTAATTAAAATTAGTCTCAACTTTAAAATTTTTAGGTAGGTAGGGATTGGAGATGGAGTAAAATTAGAGAGGTTGAATTTGAGGTTTGCTCGATGTGCATACATATTGTTATGTTGGAAAAATTGTTAAAAGACACTTTTAACCTTAATATTTTAACATATTCACAAACGTCGTTACAACCGTTACATTAGACTTAACGGAAGCCCTTAAAATGTTTTAAAATATTTAATTCAGAGTTTAAGACACCAAACTGCTTAATTCAATAATATAGCCATTAACCTGCAAAAATATTATAGGTCGTCAAGTTGCAATTTACTGTAAAAAAATATCTCAATTGTCTTTAAAAACTTTCCTAATGCAGGAAACTAAATAAACAATTTTAACATTGAAAAAGTCTCAATTGCCTTTTAAATCTTTAATAATAGAGGAAATAAAATATACAATTTTAATATTGTTGCCTTTAAAGTCATTACTAATGGAGAAAAGTAAATATACAATTTAAATATCTTACTAAATTTTTGATTAGAAAATATATCAATTGCATTTTAAATCAATTACATTTTTCAGCAAAAACACATATTTTTTTCTAACAAAATCCCCTCCTTTTACAAAAATATCACCGGCAAATACCTTTTTCAAGTAAAACATGTTACTTTTTCTATTTTTCCTTACTAAAATATCTCTTTTTCCAAAAATATCACGGGTGATATGGGTTGAAAAATAATCCTAGAAGTGCAAGTATTACGTATTAATTAGACCCGGATTGGTCCAAGAACACGGTCCAATAAGCAAGGCCCGAAACCCTAATTATTTATTAATTTCGTAATTAATAAATAGGGAAAATATATAGCTCAGGAAAGGAGTCCAAAATATGGTAAATTCATCAAAGAAGAATTCAGAATCCCAATTAAAAAGAAATAATGAGTCATAGTCCTTATCAACAAGGAAAAGACTTGTCCACCAAGAAATACAATGTTTATCCATTATCAAAAAGGAGACTTTTTCGCTAAGTCTCCTAAACTTACTCTAAATACAAGGCTCCTGACGCCTATATAAAGGACCTGATCCTTCAATCAGAACTACGTTTTGGACACAGCTCCATACATCATCTACTACATTTTGGACACAGCTCCATACGTCATCTACTACGTTTTGGACACAGCTCCATACGTCATCTACAATGTTTTAGACTTCATCCTCGAATAAGGACATATAAGTCACTACGCGCGTCCTTGGTGTGCCCTTGCCACCATAGCCCCGAGGGCAACACCAAGAACTACGTCTTTGGCTTGATTCTCAGCATTGATTGAGATACATAGGCATCTTGTGAGGACCGATTTAGTCACGAAACACAAGAGCAGCCAATAAAAGCTCGAAGCTCTCTTAAATTCCAGCAATTAATTTACAAGCACGTTTTTTAATCCATAACATTTGACGCCGTCTGTGGGAAGACAACATCAACCATGGCACACACACGAAGAACAACTCGAGATACTCAAACTTCTGAGGAGCTTCCTATCACCTCTGAGGCTGATACTCACAGAAATCAACCACTGCCAACCACTGGCATTCAAGGGGCGAATATCCCCCTCACCACTACTTACGGACCGGAGATCCCAATTTCGGTTGAAGGGACGAATCCCCTGCAGATGGTCATTCATGGATCTAATCTACAAGAGACCGCTCACCAGCAACCAATCACGACCTCCCCACTGCTCATGAATGCACCAAGTGGTCTTCAACTCCATACTACTGATCTTCCTCAATACGCAACTCAAACTTTGGGGATGCCAAGTTATGGCATGCCTCCTCGACCCATGACGGGCGGTAGTGGTCTCAATTCCACATACCATGAGGCATACGTTCCTCCTTATATACAAGGTCTGGGACCCCAAAATCTACAAACTCAAACTCGAAGGACCCCTTTGATTCGAGATTACTCGAGACCCTATACCGAGGATGAGAATGACTCAACTGGAGAAGAAAGGGATGTTGCCCCAAGGAGAAGACGTTCTTCTCAAACAAATCGGGAACAATCCCAAACTACTAAGGAAAAGATTGCGGCCCATGAGGCTGAAGCTTCAAGGCTCAAGAAACTATTGGCCGAAGAGGAAGCAGCAAGAGCACAACGAGTCCCTGTTAGGGATGGCAATCGGGTCGGGTCGGCTCGGGTTTGGCATTATCCAAATCCAAACCCGATTTTTTTAACCATACCCGAACCCGACCCGAACCCGAAAAATACCCGAAAATTAATATCCAAATCCAATCCAATGGATTTCGGTTCGGGTTTGGATATACCCGAAACCCGAAATTTTTTGAATTGGATTTGGATAATATCCGAAACCCGAAACCCGAAAATTATTGGATTTGGATAATACCCGAAACCCGAAAATAAAAATCCAAAATTTAAACAAATTTAACAGAAGTCAGCATTTCAGTAGAATTTAGCAATTAGCAATACAAGTCTCCAAGTCCAAGATACAACCTTTCCATGAGCATGACAAAATATCAACCGGATCCAAATTCCAAACATATTACAAACTTAATTATTAAATAAGATGGTTCTCTCTGTAACAATGACATATATATATATAAGGTTTATGTATACTACAAGTTCTCCCTGGAACTTGGTCACAAAAATAGTGACTATAATTACTTTGGTGTATATGAATTTAAATTCAATTTTTTCTTTTTTTTCTTTTTTTTTTTTAATTTTTCAAAGTGATTGCCCATAATGAAACATTAAGTTGTTAGACCTCATTTCTTCTTCTTTCGTCAGAATCATTACTTACATTGCTACTACTATTACTATTTTTTAGTAGTCTTATAGTGTTAATAGTGAGTGAGTACGATTACTTGGTTGTGTATAAATTTAGAGCATATGATATAGGGTATAGGGTATAAGGTTTAGGGTTTAGGGGTTAGGGGTTATGGTTTAGGGGTCAGAGTTTAGGGTAAGTGGGTAACCCCTAAATTTTGAAATTTCTAATCTTTTTCTTATATAATTATATATATATATATATATATATATATATATATATATATATATATATATTCGGGTTTTTTCGGGTTTCGGGTTCGGATCGGGTTTCCGGGTTTCGGATATTCGGGTTTTTTTTTTCGGGTTTCGGATTTCGGGCCAGGTTTCGGATCGGTATACGTAAAATCCAAATCCAAATCCAAAAAATTTCGGGTATAAAAATCAAATCCATATCCAAATCCAAATCCAAAAAATCGGGTTCGGTATATCCAAAAAATCGGGTTTCGGATCGGGTATCCATCGGGTCGGATAATTTTGCCATCCCTAGTCCCTGTGATTAATTTGGACCCGACACCAAGAAGAACCAGGAGGGCTGAAGCCCCAAGGGGTGATCCTAGTATTTTGTTGCCTCTAGGAGATCCTGATGATCCAACACCACCATTCACTCAAGACATCATGAAAGCTACCTTATCCAGGAAGTTTAATATGCCAACGATCAAAGCTTATGATGGAACGTGGGATCCCGCAAATCATGTAAGAACCTTCTCTAATGCACTGTTGTTGCAGCCAACCAATGATGCGGTCAAGTGTAGGGCGTTTCCACAAACCTTGGCAGGCATGGCCTAACGTTGGTATAGCCGTCTTCCTCCCAACTCTATTGGGTCTTTCAAGGAATTAAGCAAAGTGTTCATCAATCAATTCGTTAGTGGAAGGGTGCATGAGAAAATCTCTGCATCACTCATGGGAATCCAACAAGGAAAGAATGAAGCTTTAAGGGATTATATCAACCGATTCACCCGGGAGGCTCTGAAAGTCCCGGACTTAGAGGACAAAGTAGCTATGATAGCTCTGCAGCAAGGAACCACTGATGATCACTTCAAAAGATCATTGGCAAAACATCCACACGAGAGCATGCTGAAGCTCCAAGATAGAGTCGGAAAGTACATCAAGGCTGAAGAAAGCACGAGAAATTATGAACCCACTACTAGTGGCAGTGGAAATCCAAAGAAGAGAAAGGAAACACAGGAGTATGACGTCAAGGAAAAGTTTCCTAGAACGTCAAAATGTTCTGATTCTCCACCTAAGAGAAACAATTTTGGCCCAAAGTTTACGGAATATGCAAGATTGAATACTCCCAGGAGTCAAATTCTGATGGAGATAGCAAAGGAAGAGGATCTCAAATGGCCAAAGCCAATAAGGGCTGACATGTCCAAACGGAACCAAAACCAATTTTGTTGGTTCCACAAAGAAGTTTGCCACGACACCGACGATTGTAGACAACTGAAAGATGAGATTGAATTTCTGATACAAAGAGGAAAGCTTAGTAAATTCACTAAGGATGGAAATCAAGGGAGTCAAAGAGGAAACTATGAAAGGAAGGATTATGACAGAAGGGACAACGACCAAGATCGAAATCCCAAGCCCTGAGGGCCGGTAATGAACATGATATTCGGAGGGCCAACTGCTGCTGGGTCCTCCCGAAACTCAAGGGAGAAGCACCGAAACGTGCCCGAACAGAAGTATCAATAGGTTTTGATGATTTAGACCTTAAGGGAGTGAAGTTTCCCCACGATGATCCCTTAGTCATCATTCCTGTGATAGGAAATTCTGAAACCAAGAGAGTTTTGGTCGACAATGGAGCTTCAGTGGACATCTTGTTCCATGATGCTTTTATCAAGATAGGCTATACTGACTCTCAGTTGACACCCTCGAATATGCCCATATATGGATTCAATGGAGTGGAGTCGAAGGTGGAAGGCACTATCCAACTTCCAATGACAATGGGGCAAAGGTCGAATACGTCTACTCAGATGTTGAACTTCATAGTTATAAAGGCAACTTCGACCTACAATGCAATCCTGGGAAGGACATGTCTTCATGTGTTCAAGGTCGTTGCCTCATCTTATCATCTGAAAATCAAGCTCCCAACGAGGAATGGAATTGGTGAAGAACGGGGAGACCAAAAAATGGCAAGAAGCTGTTACGTAGCCGCATTAAGGCCTGATGGAATCGGGGGGCAGGTTCTCCCCATTTAAGACATGGATACTAGTGAAAATGAGGATCGAAGAGGGAAACCAGCTGAGGATTTAATCCCAATTCCCTTTGTCCCTGGTGAACCGGAGAAGGTGACTTATATTGGAGCACTATTGCCTGAACCATTGAAAAGCAAGCTCATATCTTTTCTTCAAGAGAACAATGACGTTTTTGCTTGGACAACGGCTGACATGCCAGGGATTGATCCCCAATTGATAACCCACAAATTGAATGTGGATCCTGAAAGGAAGACGGTGAAACAAAAGAAGAGAAATTTTGCTCCAGAGAGGCAAGAGGCCATTAAACAAGAAGTAGAAAAGCTTCTAGAGGCCGGGTTCATTGAAGAGATACCATTCCCAGAATGGTTGGCTAACCCGGTGATGGTCAAAAAAGCCAATGGAAAATGGAGAATGTGTGTAGACTTCACTGATTTGAACGATGCATGTCCTAAGGATTGTTTTTCCTTACCAAGGATTGATGCCCTAATAGATGCCACAGCTGGGCACGAGATGCTGAGTTTCATGGATGGCTTTAGCGGATACAACCAAATCAAAATGCACAAAGATGACATCTCCAAGGTATCGTTTGTCACTGACTTTGGTGTTTTCTGTTATCTAGTCATGGCATTTGGACTTAAGAATGCAGGGGCAACATACCAAAGATTGGCGAACAAAATTTTTGGACACCTGATTGGAAAAACCATGGAGGTCTATGTGGATGACATGTTGGTTAAAAGCCTCGATAAAGCTGATCATATAAACTATCTACGGGAAGCGTTTGAAGTGCTGAGGCACCACAAGATGATGTTGAATCCAGCTAAATGTGCCTTTGGTGTAGGCTCGGGAAAGTTTTTAGGCCTGATGGTTTCCAAGAGAGGAATCGAGGCTAATCCCGACAAAATCAAAGCAATTCTAGACATGGAACCACCACGGACTGTCAAGGATGTCCAGAAACTAACGGGAAGAGTGGCAGCTTTGGGAAGATTCATCTCCAAGTCAGGAGAGAAGTGCTTACCTTTCTTCAAAGCACTCAAGAACGTGAAAAAATTTGAGTGGACAACTGAAAGCCAAAAGGCCTTTGAGGCCCTGAAGAAATACATGGTTGAGGCACCACTGTTGGCAAAACCAAAGCCAGGAGAAATTCTCTATTTGTACTTGGCGGTTTCTAACACAGCCTTAGGAGCCGTTTTGGTAAAAGAAGAATTGAAGGTTCAGAAACCCATTTACTACGTAAGCAAGATCCTACATGGGGCAGAAATAAACTACTATACGATAGAGAAGTTTGCCTTAGCCTTGATAATGGCCTCAAGAAAGCTACGTCCATACTTCCAGGCACACAAGATAGAGGTCTTGACCAATCAGCCTCTAAGAAACATCTTGCATATCCCTCAAGTTAGTGGAAGGTTGATTAAATGGGCTATTGAATTGGGAGAATTTGACATCAAGTACAAGCCTCGAACGACCATAAAAGCTCAAGCACTCGCTGACTTCATGGTTGAATGCACTATTGACAACCAGGAAGTCGGGGGGCAGGAAGTGATAGATGAAGACAAGAAAGATGAAGACATGGTGTCCAAAGAGTGTTGGGTGCTCTATTTTGATGGAGTATCAAAAACAAAATCAAGTGGAGCAGGTTTGGTGCTACAAAGTCCTGATGGATTTCTCATAGAGTACGCACTAAAACTAGACTTCCCAACGACAAACAATGAAGCTGAGTACGAAGCCCTGATAGCTGGCTTAGGGCTGGCTGGAGCCTTGAGAGTTAAAACTCTGAAAGTGTGTGGAGACTCGAGGCTAGTGGTTTCCAAAGTAAATGGGGAGTTTGAAGCCAGAGATGAAGTCATGGCCAAGTACCTAAAACTTGTCAAGGCCATCATGACTCAGTTTGATGAATGCTATGTGGAACACATTCCAAGGGAAGAGAACATGAAGGTCGATGCCTTGTCTAAGTTTGCCTCCTCTGAAATTGAAAACTACGCAGGAAGTGTATACTTCCAAGTCTTGAAGACCCCGAGCATCAATGGAAAGTTGGTGGCACCCATTGATGTTGCCAGCTGTTGGATGGATCCCATCAAATCTCATCTGGAAACTGGATGGTTACCCAACGACACTTCAGAAGCACGAAAGCTATATGTGAGAGCATTAAGGTATGCCTTGATTGAGGGAATCCTATACAAAAAGTCTTTCATCATTCCTTACCTAAAATGCTTAAGACCCCAAGAGGCAGAATTGGCCCTAAGGGAAGTACATGAAGGAATTTGTGGGCAGCACTTGGGGGGCAGAGCCCTTGCTCATAAAATCACTCGTCTAGGTTTCTATTGGCCAAGCATACTTGCAGATGCTAAAAGCTACGTAAAGAAATGTGAACGGTGCCAAAAGCATGCACCGGTGGTTAGACAACCACCAGAGATGATGACATCCATAAACTCACCTATCCCATTCGCCATGTGGGGGGTGGATATACTTGGACCATTCCAATGGCAAGTGCGCAAAGAAAGTTCTTGATAGTAGCAATCGACTACTTCACCAAGTGGATTGAGGCTAAGCCTTTAGCCAAGATAACCACCAAGCAGGTGATGCATTTCTTCTGGGAAAATGTGATATGCAGATACAGGATTCCACGTATCTTGGTCACAGACAATGAAACTCAGTTCAACTATGATGTATTTAAGAAGTATTGTAACGAGAATGATATCAAGTTACGCTTCACTTCTGTTGCCCATCCTCAAGCAAATGGGCAAGCTGAGGTTGCCAATCGAATTATCCTGGATGGACTAAAGAAAAGAGTTGAACGCTCTAGAAACACTTGGGTAGACGAATTTCTCCCCATACTATGGGCATATCGTACTACTTGTAAAGTCACCACTGGAGCAACCCCCTTTCTGTTGGCATATAGGGCAGAGGTAGTGGTTCCAGTGGAGATTACTCACACGTCTCCAAGAGTTGAGGCTTATGAGCCAGAAGAAAATGAAGAAGGCTTGTGGCTAGCTTTAGATCTAATTGATGAAGTTAGAGATGAGGCAAATTTCAATCTAAGGGTTAAAGAAAGGTTCTTTCGACAAGGAGACTTAGTCCTCCGAAAGATTGAGGCATCCGGAGTTGGACAAAAAGGCAAGTTGGCCCCAAATTGGGAAGGACCATATCGCGTCAAGAACGTATTTGGTCGAGGCTCCTACAAATTGGAAACCCTGGAAGGGATCGAAGTGCCAAGAACTTGGCATGCTGCAAACTTGAAAGTCTATTATGTTTAAAGTGTGTCTTGACTGGACTCACTACTAGGACAAGTAGAAATAAGGTCGACGAAACCAATCCAAGTTTTTAAACTTGAGTATTAGCATGCAAAGTCAAGAATGTAAAAAGCTGGAAGAAAAACAAAGTTAAGACTTAATGAAAGTTAAGTTAAGCCCGTAGGCTGGAAATACATAAAAACTAATACAAGCCATGGATGGCCATAAATAAACTACAACTATGCTTCACCCCCCTTGTCGCCAACATCTGTCTCCTCCCCTGAGCTAGAGCCAGAAGAATGCTCGTTAGCATCAGGGTCATCAACTGATGTGTCACCAAGGAGTGATGACTGCAAATGATCTAATATCCTCTCATCATCCTCCATGTCATCTGCTCCAGCCAGGATGCGCTCTAATGGAGTAGGAAGGTGAGGAGCTGGGAAGTCTGCAGAATCAAAAACTTCAGGATGCTTGGCCAAGATAGCCTGAACAACATCCTCCCATCCTGATGTATGTTGGACTGGGAAAAGAATCTCGTCATGCTTCTCGATCAAGTCCTTGTACTCCTGAGAGTCAATGTACTCGTCGATGCAATCCTCTTTGCTCTTCCTCAGCTCTACAAGATCAGCCTGAGCATCAGCAAGCTCCTTCTCCCTCCTAGCTAAAGTCTCCTTTAGAGACTTCACCTCCTCCTCGGACCTCTCCAACTTGACCCGGTTGGCCTCAGAAGAGGTACGCCAAGCCTTAGCTTGGAACAATGCCCCCTGGAAGTTGGCATTAGTCTGCCAAAAAATAGAAGTCAAAAAAGAAAAGTAAAGACTTAAAGGAAAGAGAGGGGCTAATACCGCAGCAATAGCCTGAGCTCCCAGATGCTCAACTCCCTCGATGGTAGAATCTGCGACAAAGTCCTTGTAATCGCAGGGAGTGAGGGAATGGTATGACCAATCCACAGCGTGCTTGGACACCCCGGTGATGGTGTCCCTCTTCCTAATACCCCAGTTGGGGCGCCAAACTAAAGACTTGGTAGACACAGGGATGTCTGCCTCGTCCACAGGAATCTGAGAGGGGATCAGGAAACTGGGAACACTAGACTTTCCCCTTGGATCATCTCCTATCCTGGCCCTCCTCATCCTTGAGGTCTCATCATCCTTGGGCTCGTTGATCTTGTTTATAAAGGTCGCAGCTGCAAGAACAACCAAAAAATGGTTAGCAGAAAATCACAAAAGAAAAGAAAGTGATAAACAAAGGGGGATAAGTAAAATTATCCTTATCAGAAACAGTCGAGAGATGAACAGACTTGAGCCCAATTAGCCGGTATAGCCCATAAAAGGCTACAGGCCTAATTATTAAAAAGACCTTAGGCCCAAATTGAGCCCAACATAGGTGAGCCTTAAAGAGCACAAAGAGTTACAACTTGAAGAAACCAGGTCGAAAGTATTCGACCAGGGTCCAAAATGGTACTTATCTTCGACTAGAAACCTAGTCGAAAGGGTTCGACTAAGAGCCAATATGGTGAAAATCTTCGACTAGCATCCTGGTCGAAAGTATTCGACCAAGGTCTAAAATGGACCATATATTCGATCAGAATCCTGGTCGAAAGTGTTCGACCAGGGCCTAAAATGGACGAAAAGTTCGACCTCAAATAAGGTCGAAATCCACAAGTATATCTTCGACCAGAATCCTGGTCGAAAGTATTCGACCAGGAGGCAAAAATGAAGATAGATTCGACCAGAATCCTGGTCGAAAGTATTCAACCAGGAGGCAAAAACAAGACCGAATTCGACCAGAATCCTGGTCGAAGGTGTTCGACCAGAAGCCAAAAGTGAGGTCGAATTCGACCAGGATCCTGGTCGAAAATACACTGGAATTTCAAAATTTAATTTAGTTTCCAAGGAATTGATGAAAAATCCCGATTCCAATTTTGGAAAATTATAAAAATTGGTTTAGAACTATATGTTCGCAAAACCAAGCTAGAATACGAAAGAAAACTTCGTAACTCCCGAATAAAATAACTTCTACGATATTCCAAGAGAGATTTTCCTAGAAGTTGGGGGGCAAATGATATGGGTTGAAAAATAATCCTAGAAGTGCAATTAATTACGTATTAATTAGACCCGGATTGGTCCAAGAACACGGCCCAATAAGCAAGGCCCGAAACCCTAATTATTTATTAATTTCGTAATTAATAAATAGGGAAAATATATAGCTCAGGAAAGGAGTCCAAAATATGGTAAATTCATCAAAGAAGGATCCAGAATCCCAATTAAAAAGAAATAATGAGTCATAGTCCTTATCAACAAGGAAAAGACTTGTCCACCAAGAAATACAATGTTTATCCATTATAAAAAAGGAGACTTATTCGCTAAGTCTCCTAAACTTACTCTAAATACAAGGCTCCTGACGCCTATATAAAGGACCTGATCCTTCAATCAGAACTACGTTTTGGACACAGCTCCATACATCATCTACAACGTTTTAGACTTCATCCTCGAATAAGGACATATAAGTTACTACGTCCTTGGTGTGCCCTTGCCACCATAGCCCCGAGGGCAACACCAAGAACTACGTCTTTGGCTTGATTCTCAGCATTGATTGAGATACTTAGGCATCTTGTGAGGACCGATTTAGTCACGAAACACAAGAACAGCCATTAAAGCTCGAAGCTCTCTTAAATTCCAGCAATTAATTTACAAGCACGTTTTTTAATCCATAACAACGGGCAACCATTACGTATTTATTTTAAAATCTATTTTAATGCTTTTAATTATTTAAAAAAGTTTACCTATTTTAAAATGTCTACTAATTTTTTTATTATATTCAATTAATAAAATATTAAAACGTAAATAATATAATAACAATTATTAAAAAAGATCCGTGCATCGCACGGATTTTAAGCTAGTACTTTTAAAAGACAATTACTCTAAAAATTATAAATCTAATCAAATTTTACAATTGAGTCAATTTTATTATTCTTGTAGAGCGCCTTTATTTTGAATATTAAAAATTGAAATTTCATTTTTTAGCTCCTAATTTGTATAAAAGGTCATACTTATAAAAGACAAGTACTCTAAAAATTATAAATCTAATCAAATTCTATAATCAATTCACTATATCTATAATCCTATAATCATAAACTTCATTGAATTCTGTAATCTTTATAAACAAATTATAAAAAAGATTCAGAAGTTTCTGATCTTTGTTTCAGTGAGGTCATATTTGTGTTTAATTTTAGAATTTTTATATTCTCATACCCTAATTTTTATTCACTTACTCTTAATTTTGATTATTTTTGTTTTTAGGAAGCAGATGAATATAATGACATTAGTTGTATTATCGAAGAAAATAAATGCATATATCATGACGTTTTGCACATATTAGTTTTCATACACAAAATCTCATTTCCTCGTACCTAGTGTAGATTACAGGTATATTACAAGGTGTTGATTTTACCCCATCTAATGTATATTCTAACAAAAGTTTTGGTATATTTATTTTTCTCTTTTTCGTGGATTTTTCGGATTTTCTCTGATTTTTCAATATAGTACATCTCATTGTTATTGAATTTAGGTTCTGGTTGAAAATTCCTTAAAAAACTTCTCTTCAAGGTTATAAATATAAGCTTGTGTAATTGGTGTATTATATGTCAAGAATACAACATAAATTTGAAAATTATGTAATTTATTTAGTAAATTAATGTGTTACCTCTTAAATTTGGTAAAATTTGGTAATAACGAGATAGCGGCTCATTGGCAGAAAAAATCTTTATACGAAGGGCGGTTCATTAGCAACATCATATTATATGCTAGAATTAAATATTGATAATTTTGAAAAAACAGAATAAATGGTAATCAATATAATAATATTCAACATAATATTAAAATAATAAAAATATTAAATAATTATCTTTTTCTGTATTTATTCAGAATTTTATTGAATAATAAATACGACACAAAAAATTCAATAGAATCCTTTCGTTAGAAATATAATTATCTATTTCAATTAAAAATATTTTTTTAGAATATTTTTTTTAAAATTAATATAAGATCGCTACAAAACGCGACTTAGTAAACTAGTTTTATTGTATTATTACTATTTCTTTCAAAAACATGTTGTTTGATCAAAAATATAAAATCATCAATGTGTTTAACCATAACCGTGAGTGAATGACATATATGATTGAGAATGTATTGTATGTAAAATGTGCAAAACATTTTTTAATTCTCCTCAACTAATCTGATGTAATGTCTTTAATTATTTATTGTGATTTGTGTGTTCTACCTTCCAAACACAAAAACATTTGACTTGGACAAGCTCATAATTTATATACTTAGTAGACTAGTAGTTAGTGATTGTGAGTTCTACCTTCTAACACATAATTCTGACTTGGACAACCCCATAAACAATTATCATTCGATTTCCTGTTTCCCTGTAGAACAATTCAATCATGGATGCCATAAATTTTTACAAATTTACAATCTCATCACCAAGTTACCATTGTTTATAGTACAGTAATTAACAAGAAAATTGATCTGAATTTATGCATTTGCAGAACCGGTGGATTTCTCGAAAGGATGTGATATAGAAGAGACTTGATCTTTCATTGTTGTTATAATTTCTGCTGCAGAAAGCCTTATGCTAGGAGATCTTCGCAAGCACATAGACGAGACAGAGGTCATTACCTTAGCCTCTTCTAAGTCGAATGTGTGATCGTTTTCAAACCGTGGATCCATCAGTTCCTCGACCTTTGTTGTATCTGTCAGCATTGGATCAGAAATTATGGTCAGTTTTTGTCTGGTCTCAGCACAAAATGCTTCTTTTCCTGTAATAAGCTCAAGAAGAATGACCCCGAAACTGTAAATATCCTGTTTCTTGGAAGCAAGTCCTGTTTTTAGGTAGTGAGGATCCAGGTAGCCTTGAGAACCGACAATCATCCGATTATGTTTCATCGATGAAGGTGGTAGTACTAACGATGAAAATCCCATCTTCGCAGAGCCAAAATCACAAAGTTTACAATTATAATCCTCATCAAGCAGTATATTTGAGGCTTTGATGTCACCATGGACTATTTGCAGGCTACACTTCTCATGCAAATATTCGATAGCTAAAGCAAGCTGGTATGCTATAACCATCCTTTTCTTCCACGAAAGAGTCACTGAATTCTTTCGAGAACCTCTCAGATTCTCATCAAGTGTTCCATTACACATGTAATCAAACACCAGAACACCTTCGTCGCGTTCATCACAATAGCCCTTAAGCTTCACAATATTCGGATGACAAATGCTAAGCAAGATGTTTAGTTCTTGCTTGTAAACTTGATTCAAACGCTCACTACTACACTGAATCTTGACTGCTCCAAGCGACGAATCAAGAAACCTGGCAAGATAAACAGAACTAAAACCGCCATATCCAATCATACGAGAGCTGGAACATTTCATCGTAAGCACTTGAATCTCGTCCCAGCTAAACCTCCTTACAATAGAATCCTGCACAAACTTATTGCAAGGATCAGTTTTAGTGCCATCAGAAAGTACAACAACACCATCATGGATGCGTTTACGTCTGATCTTGAACTTTAAGCACTTGAGGAAAGCCATGACAAATAGTAATCGAAAAATCGAATTCTCGAAAATAAATCGAATGGAACTATACAAGTGCTGATGATCACTTTGTTGTGATGATATTTAAGGGGTATGAGCCAAAAAAGAGAGGTGGATACGACCCATACTGCAAAGGAAGTAGCCAAGAAGATGGAATTTTGTAGCTCAAAAATAAAAAATGCACTACCAGCCTGCAGACAAATAGTATTAGTCTTGGTGTTTTTAATATGTTCCTCGTGTGATTTTAAGTTGCATTCTGCCCTGACTGCCCGTGTCCATGTCAACAAGCCATGTATAATCAAAAAAATTATTCAAAATACTAATAAAATAATTATAAAAATATGAATAATAATAATAAGAAAATATCTATAAATAGGTGTCTTGGTGGTTTTAAAATACTAATGAGATATGGAAAAGTAACGAAAAATATAAAAGATAAAGTAGTCACATTAGAAAATTTTATCAATAGTACCACGATAAATTAATAATCTCGTCGTATAAATAATTTTTTTTTGTTCAAACATAATAGGTACAGTGTATTCTCAAATAATATTCTCCAACCTCAAGATTATTTATTTATCGAGATTTAACTATAGTATGGTTATATTTAAATTCAGTTATCGCATTTTGCTAATTTATATGAACGTCAAAATTCTGTGAAAATTATATTTAAATTCAATTATCGCGTTTAGCTAACATTGTTGTTACATTTCTAAATGTGTGCATCACTCAAGCAAGATGAGATAACTAAGAGTTTATCTCTTGTACCAGGTCGTGGGTTCGATTCTCTCGCTTACTTCAAAAATAGTTGAAAACAGATACTCAATTGCAAGAGCATCTCCAATGGTGATATGTAAAATGGTTGGCTAAAATATGATAAAATTAGAATAATGTAAAATTTTAGCCAAGGGATGTGGGATGTGATCATTACTCCAATGGTGTTGTGTATAATTATGCTAATGTAAATTATACCTAAGGGTTTTGCTGGTTCGACAAATATAGTCAACCAAATATGATTATTTATATTTATTGCTAAGGGATTGCATGGTTGGAGTATTAATTTTTTTTACATATTCTCTAAATATTGACACATTTGTGTCATGTAGATTGATTTAGTTAAGGGATTGATACCATTATGCTCTAAGACACGTAAATCTAAGTATTAAAAAATAAAAAATGTGCATCACCTAGATTCATGTATATGGCAGCAACCTTGATTTTAAATTTTGGGACGGAGCAGAGAAAATCGAAGGAAGCTAACTATTACTAGACCCATGATTTATTTAGATAAAAACACAAATGAAATAGCATGAATAAAATCTATTAAGCTTAACAACCGACTGACCGGCACGGCACCGATACATCCAACACCTAACACCGACAGACAAATAGAAGTTGCTCCTTTAACACACATTTGTTTTAAATAATCACTCGTGCGGTTTTGTTATAGAAACTACGAATTTTGCTCATTCTAATGCTTAGGCTGAAATCTCGACTAATTTTCGTAAATCAGTTGGAATGTTTTATTCCTAGACCAACCTATAAAAAACAGATATCATGAATATTTTCAGCATCGAATTTTATAAATTTCGATTCGTACACTGATTCTAAAAATCAAGTAATACGCAGGAATTGAATTAGGAATTTAGGATAGAACATATCACCTAACAAATACATAATTAGGACGGTAGTACTCATGAAAGGTGAGAGAGGTCCCATGTAGATTTAATTCAGACCATGGAATCCAATTGTAGCAAAATTTAATAATTGAAAAATAGACTTTGGTCACTTTCCTACGCGCACTAAATATATTTAAAATTATAAAAATCATATATAAAATAATAAAAATCATCTCGCAATGTCTTTCCGGCACTTTGTTGATTGCTAAGTTGGTAGAGGTGCATGGAATCAATTTTTAGAATCATCTTTTGTCATTTTCCAAGGAAGCTACTTCAAAATTTTAGACCACTATTTTAAAATTTTTATGCTTTTATTTGAGTATACAACAAGATTGGCATATGGAAATTTGAAATTTAATAATAAAATAATAATATTTCAGTGGGTTTGTGCTTTTATTGAGCAACAAGTAGTATACTACAAGCTTAATATAGGTTTTGCTTACTAATCCTCTTTTTGGATGGTGGATTAGTAATAATCATCATGTCTGGCTTCTTTTTCTGATTTGACCAAAAAAGTTGTTTTAAGATTTGTTATTTTTAACTGCTCAGTCTTTGGCAAGAAAGATAAAGGCATTTCTTATTTCTAATCTCACAGGGCAGCTAATCTAAAGTTGAAAAATTAGAATATATTGAGAAATTTGTAACAGTTATGATAGTAAAGAATGATTCCCGTCAAGAAAGTTACTTATATGACTTATAAGTGCTTGGGCAAGCAACGTAAGAAAGTGTACATCAAGAAAATCTTGTTAATACAAAAAGCTTTTAGCAAAATCTTCAATGTTGAAAGAAGACTCAATTAGATGATCCAACGCCGAAAAACTACTAGATTTTAGAACCTCCTGATATCTTTAGGTGGCTTGTAGTTTAGGGGATGAGTTTCCGGGGTGGCATTTTCGTCTTCTTTCCACATTTTAATGGTCTTGTCAGCTTCACATGTAACAAGCCTCGAACCAGTTACGTCGAAAGCGGTAGCGTATATTCCAGCTTCACTGTCCAAAGAACCTGAAGACATACCAATGTTTACATTAAGCACTTACAACAGTGGGCACTAGCACAAGCAAAATATAAACATGGTGATCGTTGGACATTTTACCTGGCTGAACAATTGTTTGCTTCTGTTGGAAATTATGGCCACTCTTCCAGTCCCAGAACCACATACTCCCATTATCACCTATAAATAATAAAACAATAGAAGGCAAAAAAAAAACTTGTCAAAAAATCTTTATGTATGACATTTATACAAAAAAGATTAAACAAAACTGAAAAGAATACAAAAATGATCCAATAGCTTTTGGTAAGTTTAATCACGCATATATGATATATATGCAATATAATATGAGTAGAAAGCGAGAAATATCACTGAAAGTTCTCACCTCCTGTAACCATCACACCATCTTCATTGACTGCCATGGCATTAATTATAGTCTTCTGCTGTGAGCTGCAAAAAAGGACCGGGAGTTTTACAAATTTGAACAGTTAAAAAGCATCAAGAAACAAAGAGACATCCTAACTTTCTTTTTTTACAGAGTTCAATGCATGTTGCATCCCGTAGGAATCACAAATATTGACATTGGTATACATAGTTTGTTATCCTCTACTTTAATTCAGTAAGTTTCAAATTTGATGCACTTCGCATCCCACGAATGTTTTCCATCCAATTTAAAAGTTACTGTTAACTTCAGTAGGGGTATTTTGGGGAACAAAACTACGATCCCTTGAAACTCCATTAAAGCTTTGTTGAATCTCCTTATTCTCTTACATCTATAAGTTCAGTACATAAACACTGCTTGAGGACAATATGCACCTTGTTGAACTATTAGTCCATACTGCATTCATATCTTTGTAGTATAAAAAGGATACGGCAGCTGCCCAAATTAAGGTAAAGTTCTCGGTGCATTGATTTATTCTCCGAAAAAGATTTTTTCATATCTCTCTGAAAAAGTTTTACACATGTCTTGTCACATAGATTATCCAATTGTTACAGGAAAACTTCTGGAATTATATTGCATTGGCTCACCGCTTGGAACTTCTATTTGTACTTTTTACCAGACCTCCATTACTTTGTTCATGTTCAATTGCAATTTTTTAAGTTCATTCTCTCTGAGGCCTTTAATTAATTTTGGAAGTCATTTCCTTGCTCTTCTGAACAATGATAACAGATTATGTTTGTATGAGGTAACATTCAAGTTAAGAAAATGTAGGTCTTTCTCTATTATATGTCAATTACCTCGTACTCAAGTATGTGTATAAGTAAGCTTGCTAGCAACAATCACAAGCAAAAATGGTTCTTACTTTTGAACTTTTAAGGACAACTAGAACTGTCGAAGTGACTTTCTTGGTTGTCTTTAAAATTTCAACAAGACTCGTCAAAGTTGTGAAGTTTGATATCACTTAATCTATGAGGGCGCCTCCATATACCGGAGTAAAATACTGAAACACATTTTTATATATATAACTACCAGTTCATCATTGGTATTTGGATGGAGTAGCTAATAGTCAAAGACCCATTTAATTTGCATCTGCATTTTTTTTGGCTATCTAATCAAGTATCCTAAAATGTCCATAAGCATCTAATACCTACAAACACGGTTCTTCGACTGCTCCTTGTAATGAATAATTAGACATTTTCTGTTTGTTTCAAATATTAGTCATGTATAGAAGATCTTATATGTGGTGATATATTTCATGTGATATGAACTACACATTCTTAATACATCCACTATAAAAGCTTATATTATCACATAGTTCTTTATTACAACAAATCATCAAAAGAACTTGCATTGATATAATAATTTTACATCTTGTTGATGGATGAAAAATTATTTGATATGCAATATATAGGGTGTAAATCACAACGATTATGTTGTTTGCTTTTTTGAGTTATATCTACAGGAATGGCCTTCTCTTGACAGTCCATTTTCCCTTGCTATGTCTTGTAGTATTATTTAACACCCGAAAGCTGCAAGTATTGAAAAGCTGTGTGTATATATAATCACAACAGACGAAAAACTGTGGTGGCTCCAGTTTTGGAGTTTTATTTCCTTGGCCTGCCAATTCGAACTTGTTCTGTCTCGTCACTTTCTTTCACATTATAGAATTCTGATGTTACTTAGAGCTTGAAGGACTATATATCATGTCCTTCAAGCTGTAAGTAAACATCTGAATTCTATAATTCTATAATGTTAAAGAAAGTAACGAGACAGAATACGAATTGGCAGGCCGAGGAAATTAAACTCAAAAACTGGAGCCACCACAGTTTTTCATCGGCTGTGATTGTATTTACAAGCTTTTCCATACTAGCAGCCTTCGGGTGTTAAATAGTACTACAAGACAAAGCAGGGGAAAGGATCACGGACTGTCAAGGGAAGGACATTCATGTAGATAATAAAAGCTCAAAAAAGCAAACAACGTGATCTTTGTGATTTATACCCTATATATTAAATATCCATCAACAAGATGTAAAACTACTTACCAACAAGTACTTTTGATGATATGTTGTAGGTTTAATCAAGTATTAAAGGTTCCTTAGACCTTTTGTTTAGGTTTAAAGATTTTTATTAGAGTTTCACTGAAGTTTGACTGAAATGAATTTTTTAGTTCCGAATATACCCCTGATCAACTTAACTACTACTGTAAATTTGAACAAAAAGCTGTCGGGGCAACATGAAATTTACTCATTTCTATACATTTTTGTAATGAAAAATGAATCAGTTATGTCTTTCTACAATAAGAATAAAGCAATGTTGCAGCTATTGTAACAAGTAAAGAGTGTGTTCGCAAAACTTACAGCATGTTGTGCAGAAACTCTCCTTTTGGAAGATTAAATTTCTTGATGTTGTCAGCTGATGCAGATGCAAAGCAGTCCCTGCAAGAAGGATATCAGACCAGATTAAAACCCTACAGATACTAAGCCACCACAGGAAGATTAAATGTAGGATCAACAGAAAGGAGAGAAAAAATATCTAGTTGACACATACTCGATAGGATGCTGAGCCATTGCACGTACAGACTTCTTATGGTGTGTGAGAGTTGCCATTGTTTTGCCTGCCATATAAGAGTATTTAAGAACAGTGCCCAGTAAGAGACAGCGACTAATATTAGATAGAAAAATATCTTCACTATTCCTTACCGTATCGGAGATCCCAAAACTTTATGGTTGAGTCATGGGAGCCAGTCACAACTTGTGGATCCTGAAAACAACAGTCAAAAATGAGATTAAACTTCAACAATAATATTTCTAACACCAGCAAGTAGATGTTAACTTTCATTTACAGCAAGACTATAAATGTGTATCAGTTAAGTTTTAATGATATTGCTAAATTATTCTCAATTGCTCGATAATGGAAGTTATAAATCACCTTCTTATGGTTTATCATATATTACATTCTTCAGAGAGTCGAATACTTTGGGTTTAAAATAAGTTTCAACGGGCTATTGATGATTACTATTTATATTTTTTAGTTTAATTTCATTTATACAAAGAATTCTATCATAATACTCCCATTTCAACATGCTCCCGTGACTGCACAAAAGTGAGCTCCACCTACAAACTAAATGAGAAGTAAACTAGTTCTCACAATTGAATGCATACCAGGGGTCGAGTAAAAACTGAACAAACTGTGTTATCATGCCCAGAGAGTGCATGAATTTGCATCTTGCTGCGTATATCCCATACCTGAAAATTTTGTTAAATTAGGATGTAAAACTTGTAGAGATAAAATGTATTTAAGCTCTGAATATAACTAGTAGGAAAATAACAGGTGTAACATGTGACCATACCCGACAAACAGAATCACGACCCCCTGTAAGCAGAATGTCAATATTGGGATGAAGAGCCAAGCAATAAACACCACTCAGATGACCATGGTAAGACCTGATAACCTTTAGAAGGAGGAAAACATTAGTTTCTATGTACATTATATTTACTAGCATAAATCCTGACCAAAAAAAAACAATACACTAGCATAAATAAGCTTTTTATCAAACCTTATTTTGTTCAAGATCCCAGCATTTAACTTGTTTGTCATCACCAGCAGAGAACATATATGTGTGTCTCTTACTAACGGCGAGGCCTACAAGAAAGAGAGAAAATTAAAATCTTAACGAAAGGTTAGAAAAAAGTAACTAGCATATATATATATATATATATATATATATATATATATATATATATATATATATATATATAGTCTGACCAAAATAACGGAAGTAGAGAACTGGTAGGATCCAAACCTCGTATTTGTTCAATGTGTCCTGTTAGAGTGAGCTTTAAATTTCCGGTTACTACATCCCATATCTTCACAAAATAAGAAAATTAAAAATTTTAGTAGTTCGCTCAATAGATGTTGCAAGTGACAATATGCCCAAAGATGGAAATAAGCAATCACAGCTATAAATCTGTATCTACTATCTAGCAATATATGCAAAACATACACACATTATGACTCCGGTGCAACTTGCATTACCCCTTAACAATGTAAAAAGTAAAAACCAACAAGGTTAAAAAAAAAACAGTTTTGAGCTGCATTACCCTGTCATCCTAATTTTCCTTCTAGGCTTCGAATTTAAACTATAACTTCCCTTACATTTTATTAGTTAGAGATAGAGCCCATGTGGATTGTCTAAAAACCAAAAATGAAAGTGATCATTTTTAAAAAGCACCTGCCAAGGGGTTTCTTTCCGAGGACTAAGCAATTACTTTATGGTTTTAAGCTAAACCAGAAAGGGGCATAATCGATTACAACTTAAGTTAGGTAGACTTTACATAAACATAAACTTCCAAATATATTAACTTGTGACCAACATATTACAAAGACCAAGTAAAAGGCATTCTTCATATTACTTTAGTGTTGTATTTAAAACAGGCAATGACATGAACCAAACAATATTATCTCTACCAAATGCAGTTGCAGAAGAAAACATCATCAACAAAAGTTAAGGATAAAATTTTGAAGATTATTACCTTGATAGTACGATCTGCAGATCCTGTACAGAACCACTCATTACTTGGATCAAAAGCAACAGATCTCACCCATCCCAAATGGCCACTTATAACCTGTGCATGTCATTAATTATAATTATGTTATGACATAACACTGGAAGATATTACATATTGACACTACCATAAACCCAACATCACAAGCAAATTTCCCTCCCTCCCTCCCTAGTCCCTCCTCACCATCCAAGATCACAAGTTTCTTACCCTGTAGTTTTTCCATGGAGCACGCCACACAGGACGAGGCCATCTGCTTGGTATTCTTTCCATGAGAGCAGCAGTTGAGAGGTTTCTGCAATGCAAAGGTAGAAAAAATTAAGATACAGCCTCAATATTTCAGAGATGCATATTAAATATTAAATACTGGTACACATTAGTAAAAGAGAAAATGATTTCGCCAAACTTTTAAACAGAGTGAACCAAACCTGTCAGATGAACCATGGGCAGGAATAATTGTTGTGCTTTTGCCAGAAAAACTAGCATCCCCACTGCCAAACCTAAAACATACAGAGGACATGCTTGATTTGGTACCGAAAAGCGTATTCAGAGAGAATATAGGTGCATCAACCAAATAAGATGATGATGGCATAGTCTATTTTATTTATATACATAAATATTTTAGAATCTGGTGAGGGTCTTTATTATGCATCAGATATAGAGGAACAGTCAATATTAACTTATACCTCAAGATATTAATGCAAAGAAACAATTAAATTATGAGAAAGACTAGCAAACTACAAGTACTTAAATGCAAATGAATGAATAAAAGACATACGGGCCCTTTGGTTGACTAGAAGGAACAACCGCCAATTCATTTTGAGCTCCTTTTTGTGGGTCTCCAGAACTTGCAGGACCTGAACATACAAAAAAAACCTCAGTTCGATACCATTTATGTCCATCAAATACTGTCAGAATAATAAGCCATGCGTTGGAAAATTAATAAGCCACCCAAAGAGTCCAGATAGTTCACAAAGAAGCAGCATAAGCCAGTCATATAGGGTTACTGGGGCTAATTTCTCAATTCTCAGTGGCAGATAAGCATGAGATCATATCTACTAGACATGTCAGAATGCAGATGTAATGAAAACATTTATAAATTTATCTAGTTTAAATTATTAAAGAGCCTAGTTTAAACCTTCACTGGACATATGGAGCAGATTTCGCACTAATTCAGTAGTCATAAGTAAAACAGTATAGAAATAATAACATTACAAGTTACTCCACAGATCCACGCAGATATCAACATAAACTAATACTTTGGTTCTCTTATGACACTGAAAGTGAATAAAAAATGTCTAATCCAAAACTTTTAGCAACAAATTGGTGAAGAAAACACAGGACTTCTTAAGGAACATTGTACAATTAGGCTTTAGGTTTTTAATTATGGGCTTGCCTCAACAATTGTGTAGCCGATTAAATTCTAACTCTACTCAGAAAAAAAAAGGGCTTAGGCAATGGACAATGATAGTATACTTGAAAACCCAATGGTAGTTATGCAAAGTGTACTGCCATTTAAACCTTCAATTCTCTTTCACTTCACTTGGCATAGTGAGCAGATATTGCACTAATTCCATAGTCATAAGTAAAACAATATCGCAGTACTAAAATTGCAAGTTATTCCACAAAATCCGCTTTAACACAAATGTCATAACTAAAAAAAGTATACATATATAGTATTAGAATTAGCAATTACACTTGTAGTTGGAGGGTATATATTGTAGTTTATATACTGTACGCTTATCAAAGAAGAACATGTATTGTCAAATTAATAAGCAACCCAACAAGTCCAGATTGTTCACAAAGAAGTAGCATAAGACAGTCCTATAGGGCTACTAGGGCTAATTTCTCAATTCTCAATGCCAGATAAGCATGAAATCATTTCTATTACGTGTGTCAGAATGGAGATGCAATGACTACATAAACATTTACAAATTTATCTAGTTTAAAATTATTATAGAGACGGTACTAGTTTTGTTTCAACATGGAACTTGCCCCTTAATGACCAACTGAACTACACAATCTCACAGAATGTACAAAACACGCCAGTGTTAGTTATGTTTTGGAAAAACACAGACTGTGTATATATCCAAGAAGCATCAAGCCTTAGACGAATTCAATTGTCAACATAAACTAATAAATTGAGTCTCTAAAGATACTGAAAGTGAATATAGAATGTCTCCTCCAAGACTTAAAGCAACAAATTGGTGATGCAAACACAGGAATTCTTGCGGAACATAGTAAGATTAGGCTTTAGGTTTTTATTTAGGGTCTTGCCTCTAATACTATGTAGCCGGTTCACTTCTAACTCTACTACTTAGGCAATGGACAATAATAATATTCTTCAAACCCAAAGGTAGTGATGTACAGTGTACCACCATTTAAATCTTCAATTCTATTTCACTTCACTTGACATAGCGAGCAGTTATCGAACTAATTCAGTAGTCATAAGTAAACAGTATCACAATGATAACATTACAAGCTATTCCACAATATCCTCTTTAACACAAATAATGTAACATAAAAGGTTTTGTACCAGTAAGGGCAAGCGTATTAGAAGCCTGTGGCACTTGTTGTACAGCCGGTTTAACCTGAGACGGCTTAGCTACCGTACTTCCGATACTTCCATACTCAGCATTCAACTTCAATATCAAAAAAAAAACCCAATCAAAATCATATATCACAATTCCATTCACAAACAAAAGTTAACAAAATCCACCAACATACATTATCTCACACATTCTTAATCATCACAAGACTAACCTTATAGCTCAACCTTATCTTCTTGCTGCAACAAAAATCACAAAAACCCAAAATCAAATTTTTATTCAAGAACTACCAAGAAACAATTCAAACACACATAAAAAGAATAAAAAAGAAAAACCCATGATTAATTATACAAATTGAGATTGAAAAAAATTAGGGTTTTGAAAAAGAGGGAAAAAGATTGTACCTTTCAGGGTCAGGGGGAGGAAATTGAGAGTGAGATGGAGCAAAGAGATCGAGGGCCCTCTTTAAAGATTTGAAACTCAGCTTCTTTAGTGATTGTGGCTCTACTGGAAGCTCTGTCTCCATTGTTGCTGCTCTGAGAGGGAGAGAGAGAGAGAGAGAGAGAGAGAGAGAGAGAGAGAGAGAGAGAGAGAGAGAGAGAGAGATGAAAAATTCTTGCTTGCGAAACCTTAAAAAACAAAGGGAATATATATAGATTTGTAAAAAACAATCGATCTATACTAACTATTGGTCAGCTATCCTATTTTATTCGTACCAAATTACTTAATTTGTTCAAAATAATGATAATATATATTTATAAAAATTATTTTAAAAAAAACTTTAATTTTTCGTATTCTGTAAAAATATCCGATTCCCAGGTTCATTAAACAATTCGAAGGTTTTGGCAAAAAAAAAAAATCAATTCAAAGTTACCAAGAAAAATGAAAAAATTAAAGGGCCCAACCGGGTTCGAACCGGTGACCTATTGATCTGCAGTCAATTGCTCTACCACTGAGCTATGGACCCCTTTTGTCCAAATTCCATTCATTCTACTATACAAATCCAACAACATCAATAATCTCTTATATCAACCAACGAGAGAGAGAGAGAGAGAGCAGAGAGAGGATGAACCCAAAATCAGACAAGCTAGTACGGAGAACAACAATGATAGCAACACTAACAGCTTCTTACTTCCTTCTCACTGCTGATTATGGCCCTGAACCCAATGTTCTTGATCCTGTATGTATCCTTTGTATCTATATTTATATCATCTTTATGTATCTTGCTTCTTTCTTTATTTTTCTACCATTTTTTCACCTGGGTTTTTTATTTGAGTTAAATAATGTTGATGTTATTAATTGGGTTTTTTGTGCTAATTAACTGCTTGGAACTGTTAGATATGGGTATGATTGTTAAATCTTACTTGGGTATATGCTCATTTGGTGCTTCTTTAATGTTATTGTACAGTTACGATATCGAAACATGAGTGTTATGTTATGACAGTGTTTATGTACAAAGGTAGTTATAACTTAAAGATAGTAGTAGGTGGACTTGTTATTTGTATGTTTTGCTCGGAAGTGAGGTCTGGTGAGGCTGAGATGTAGGCAAACCTTACTCCTACTTCTAGACGTAGGGACTAGGGAGGGTGTTTTTGAAAAGGTTTTTGAGAAGTAGAATGTAAGTTTAGTTTTTACGGGAATTTGTGAGTAGGGGATTTGTTTGATATGTTTATGATTGATTGTGAATTTGGTAACAACTTATCTTTGAGTTCTCTAATTGAAGAAGCCTCTTGGTTATAGAAATCGTGATGGTAAAATATGTTCTTATTCTTGACTGCATGTAGATGTAGGTTTTAGGTTAATCATCCCTAAATACAGCCATGTTTTCAAGGATGGTTTTGGTTGGGGTTGAAATATGCATCTGTTGATGAATAAGCATAGCTAGGTTGTCTTCAGTCTCAAAGTGATAAAACACCTTGTTTCATAAATAATCAACTCGATAGAGAATTAAGGTTTGCCATTTGGACTTAGAAGTTCATTAAGGGGCTATGACAACCTTGTAGTTCAAATATGTTTTGCTGAGTTTGTAATTAGAATTAAGGGGGTTTGCCATTTGGACTTAGAAGTTCATTAAGGGGATATAATAACCTTTGTAGTTGAAATATATTTTGCTGAGTTTGTAATTAAACTGATTGTTGACAATTTTGGGACGACATATTGGCTCTATTAAAACCTTAGATGAAAACCCCTCAATCCTAGCAAGATGATAGAAACCTCTTGTTGCTATAGAATTGCGAAGTCTATATAATACAAGTCTTGGGAGTTTAGACCTTTCGGAAATTTTCATTAATATGAATATTTATACAAACCTCAGGAGGCCATTTAAAAATAAAATGAATGATGTCTGCAAGGGCCCAACCGGGTTCGAACCGGTGACCTATTGATCTGCAGTCAATTGCTCTACCACTGAGCTATGGACCCTTTGTTGGCATATATGCACAGCTTATAATCATAGACTAATAAAGAAAATAACAAAAGCACTCTTATTCAGAGGACCTTCTTTTTTTAGCAGTTGTAAACCAGTAAAAGCAGCCCACAATTTTTTTTCATTCCCTTGAGAAAAAAAGAGGGAGAGGAGGTGAGGTGAGGTGAGGGAGTTGGAAATGAACCCAAAATCAGAGTTGTTATGCTCTGTAAAGAATATGCAGAACGTGTATACACAATCTAAAATGGTCCTCTATCTCAACTTGAGATAGTAATAAAGCTTCAGAAAGATGTCTAAGAGTCTAAGCAGTTAGAAAATTTCTCAAATAATTATTTGCCTACAAGATTCTCGCTCTAAGAGTCTATACTCTATAGGATATATTTTATTCCCCTGTCAATTGATTGTTTTTCAGTTCTTTCTTAGAGAATAAATACTGACATAGCAAAACTGTTACTTGAGCAAAATGTTTTAACTTATAGCCTGACACAGGTTTGCTCATTAATCTTTCCAATGATCATATAGCTGCAGCTTTGCTTTCATTAATCCTCATTATTGTACTAAATTATTTGCCTCTTAGGCTCTACTCTATCTTGTGCTTTTCTGATAATAGTATCTTTCCCTTTATCAAACAATTGTTCAGCCTGGTAGATAACTCCAACATTTGTTGTCTCTGTATATATGTTTGTGCTATCCGTTGTAAGAAGTTGATTCAAACATTTGGTTTCTATTTATATTAATATCATCTACATGTATCTAGCTTCTTTCTTTATTTTTGTACAGTTTTTTCACTTGGTTTTTAATAGATATTTGTATATTAGTTATTTAATTTGTATTTATTTGTGATAATGTTATTATTTGGGTTTTTTTTAGTGGTAATTAACTGTTTGGAACTCTTGGATATGGGAATGATTATCAAATCTTACTTGGGTATATGCTCATTTAGTGGTGCTTTAATGTTATTGATGATTACGATATTGTCTATATCGAAAGTCGAAACTTGAGTGTGATTACAGTGTTATGTTGTGTATAAAACTAGTTATAAGTTAAGTCCAATAACCTAAACCCAAGTGGACTTGTTATCTGTATGTTACGCTAGTACGTGGGTTCTAGGGAGACTGAGATGTAGGTAAACCCTACCCCTACCTCTAGAGTCTAGACGTAGAGAGCGTGTTTTCGAAAAGGTACTAGGGTTTTGAGAAGTATAATGTAATTTTAGTTTTTACAGGAATTTCTTAATAGAGGATTTGTTTGATATATTTGTAATTGGTTATCAACTCAGTAGCATATTATCTCTGAGTTCTTTGATATCTATGAAGCCTCTTGGTAATCATGCTGGTAAAATGATCAGGCCTGCATGTAGCTGTAGGTGTTAGGTCAATCATCCCTAAATACAGCCATGTTTTGAAGGATGATTCCGGTTGAGGTTGAAATATGGATCTGTTGATGAACAAGCATAGCTAGGTTGTCTTCAATTAAGAACTCCCAAAGTGGAACACCCCTTCTTTCATATATAATCAACTCGATTAGGAATTAAGGTTTGCTATTTGGAAAAGAATAATACCAAATTGTCCGCTTAGAAGTTCAGCAAGGGGCTCTGAAGATCTTTGAGATTTATTTATGTTATTGCTGAGTTTGTAATTGGGTTAATGATCTAGTTGGTCACTGAATTCAGCTTAATGTATCAAGTTGGTCACTGAACTGAAATTGGACTCAAACAGGTCACTAACTCGAATTAATTGTTAACTCCGTTAAATGGGTTCACTTTTTGACACGAAAATTGCTGACCTTTAACATTACAACTAAATTGGTAGCTCGGTTCGATAATGTCTAAAAACCATGATGATGTACATAAACATTAACCCTTGTTGACATCCTGTAAAATTGAAAGAACAAATTGATATATACACTACAATCAATATGTAATACACAATAAATATGATTCATATGTTTTATTTTTGTTCGTATGTTTTATTCAATTGCTTAAACTTAATTAACTAACTATAGTTAAGTTAATAGACGTTAGTCACGTGAATAACAGGCTTACCATGTAACAATTTTTGTTTAAAAAATTCAACCCATTTAATGGAGATAACAATTAATTCGGGTTAGTGACCTGTTTGAGTTCAATTTGAGTTCAGTGACCAACTTGATACATTAAGCTGACTTTAGTGACCAACTAGATCATTAACCCGTTTGTAATTGAACTGAATGTCGAAAATTTTGGGACAACATGTTAGTTTTATAGAAACCGTGTATGAAAAACCCCTGACCCTCAGCAAAATGATAGAAACCTCTTGTTGCTAAAGAATTGTGAAGTGATTTTAGTACAAGTATTGGGAGATAAGACCTTTTGGAAGTTATTTTTAATATGAACACAGAACATTTATACAAATCTCAGGAGGCCTAAAAAACATGAATGATGCTTGAAAGGGCCCAACCGGGTTCGAACCGGTGACCTATTGATCTGCAGTCAATTGCTCTACCACTGAGCTATGGACCCTTGTTAGTATTTATGTGCAACTAATAATTATAGACTAAGAAAGTAAACAAAAAAAACCCGCTTATTTAGATGACCTTTTTCTTTAACTGTTTTAGAACAGTAAAAGCAACTCACAATTTTTTTCCATTCCCTTTAGAACAAAAGAAGAGAGAGGGGGTGGAAGAGTTGGAAACGAACCCAAAATCAGAGTTGCTACCTGTGTATACACAGCCTAAAATGGTCATCTATCTCAGAATGAGGTAGTGATGAAGCTTGAGAAGGATGTTTAAGAGTCTAAACCTTTCTTACCAATTCCCCTTCCAAGCAGCAAGACTTTTTTTTAAACATTGATCTATACGATTATTTTTATTCACCGATCAGTTAATTGTTTTTCAGTTCTTTCCAAAAGATGGCATTAGGCTCGGAGAATAAATACTGATATAGCAAAACTGTTAAGTGAGCAAAATGTTTTAAGTTATAGCCTGACACAGGTTTGCTCATTAATCTTTTCGATGATCATATAGCTGCAGGCCTGCAGCTTAACTTGATGTAAAACTGATTAATTATATCAAATTATACGCCTCTTACTCTATTTTGTGCTTTTCTGATAATAATACCTTTCCCATGATTAAACAATTGTTCAGTCTGGTAACTACCTTCATCAGTTGTTGTCTCTGTACATCTGTCTGTGCTATCTGTAGTAAGAAGTTAATTTAAACATTTGGTTCCTATTTTCCGATTTCCAGCTGATGGGAAAGAATAGGTATCATGCATGCATAGACTACGATTCTTTTGAAGAAAATATTGTGACATTCGGTTTCTTGTGTTCATACACAGTCTTCTTGATTTACCCATAAAAATCTTATAGTCAGTTATTTAAAAGAAATCTTAGAAAAGATTGGACCTGGAAGTTCTTTTTTTCCCCCAAGGTTTTGGAACTGTGAAATAACTGTGTAATAGAAGTGAAATGTTAATAAATAAAATAAAATTGCTAATATACGCAAAATTGAAATCAGTGAAGGGCCCCAACCGGGTTCGAACCGGTGACCTATTGATCTGCAGTCAATTGCTCTACCACTGAGCTATGGACCCTAGTTATTATATTTTAATCAATTTTATTAAAAAACATATAATATGAAGAATCCCTTCTACCAAGGACCTTCTTCTTCAGTTGTAAAAGCAAGCAACCCAGTGTTGTATAATTTTGTTTGTGAAAGAGATGAACCCAAAATCAGACCAGTTAGTGCGGAGGACAACAATAGTGGCAACACTTGCTGCTTCTTATTTCCTTCTCACTGCCGATTATGGCCCTGAACCCAATGTTTTTGATCCTGTATGTATCTATATGTATATGCATCTTGTTCTTTGTTTATTATTTATTATTGCTCTAGTCTTGATTTTGCACAATTTTGTCACTTGGGTTTCTAGATGTTGTTTAGCACTATAGTTATTTGAGTTGTGTTCTTTTCTTTTTTTGGTTTTAATTGGGTCTTTTCTGGTGTCAATTAATTGACTGGAACTCCATATTTGAATTTGTGATTTTTACTTAAAAGATTTGTTTGATAGTTATTTATAATAGATTATCAACTCGGTAACAAAACAACTTATCCCTGACCTCTCTAATTTGTAAAACCTCTGGGTTATGTAAACCGTAACAACAACCCGCTATTTTCTCCATTTCCTTGAGACAGGGGGGGGGGGGGGGGGGGGGGGGGGGGGGGAGGGGGGGGTTACAACTTATTCTTTTCTCCCTGTCTCTTGTCTTGATTTTACTTTGCTCATTTTCTCAATTGGGTTAGTGGATGTTATAAGTTATTTGATCTGTGTAATTTTTTGTTTTTGTTGTTTTTAATATGCCTTCTTTCTTGTCAACTGAATGTGTGGAACTCTAGATTAATCTTAGCTCTGTTTGTTACATTAGCAATCTCACAGTATTATGTGATGTACAAAACCATCCTTTTCTATGAGGCTTTGTTTGATCTATTTGTAATAATATGGATTATGTAACATTTGATTTACATTTAATCTGGAACCCAACAACCAATAATCTCCAACTTCTCTCTTTGACAAAGCCAATGTGTCATATAAAAAGTGATAGAAAATTACGATCTGGCTTGTATCTTTTAGGTTAATGTTTACATTTGAGCACTACCAAAGTAAGAAAACCCCTTGTTTTGTATAAAAGTCAATGGAGACTTAAGGTGTGCCATTAAGTCAGAGGACATGGCGGTTGAGCCTCTTAGGGTTTGCCAAGGGTCAGTGATGATCTATGCAGTTAAATTGAGCCTCTTGGATGTTGAAAATTTCAATGGGTATCATATTTGATCTTCAGTGATTTGGTGCTTCAACAAATTATATATGTTTATGCTTGGTATCCCACATATAGTCCACATGACAAGAACATACCCTTTTTGGTGATAATCTGTATCATTCTTTTGGTGATAATCTTTGTCATTAATACTTTTAAGTTCCAATCTATGATAGTTAATATTTCGACCCAAGGATAACATGCATCAATTTCTTGATCAATTCATTTGAATTAAATAAATAAGTGGCATCACGTATTTAGTTGTAATGTATTGTTTGATGATGTCCATAACAGATCATTACTTAATTTTGTATTTAACTTATCTAGAGACAGTCCATTCTTAAATATTTTTTATGCTCTTGCATACTTGCTAGTAGAACAGTCTTGCGCTGCGTACTCACGAGTGCATCCAAACAAGGAACAGTATTCTTGTATAATATGAAATTGCAGAGTTCCTCTTTTATACAAGACTACAAGTAAAAGAGCTAAAAAAAATTTAGCAAAAAAAAAAGAGCTAAAAAATTTCTTGACTATCATGTGATGATTCTAGGATGTATGTATGTTTTTTTTTTGTATCATTGCTTGACATGCATACTTGCATACGACTTTTTGCTTAATTCTTCTTATATGTTTAAGTTTTACAGTTGCATGGTTTTGGGCCTTGGTAACATGTCTCTTCCTTTCTACCTTGCTATTGCAGATAAAGGCGGCAATAAAGTCAGCAGAGCATTCCGTGAAAGAGTTCGTTTTTGGACCTGATAAAGGAATTCAAGATAGTGAGAAGGGGAAGCCGATCTCCAACAGTGCAGAGAAGCATCCATAGCGTCTAATGAGTGCAGAGAAACATCCGTAGCGTCTAATGAAAGATTTCTGTAGTGGCTGGAGACGATCATTTGAAGTATTTTACTTTATATATTATGGGTCACATAACTGATGAGTTAGACTGAAGTTCTTGTTTTTTGTAAAATCAAAAGGTTGTAGTTAAGGATTTCTTATTAGATATTGTACTGTGAGTTTACTCTGTTTATGCTTTCTTGTGGTGTTTGTAAATATAATCTTTAGTGTTGGAAGTTCTCGCACTTCACTATGTTGGTTACGAGTAAAACCTTTTGTCAACATCAACCGTAATTGATAATTACTAAATTTTACCAGTGTCGCTGGAACAAGGTGGTGGTGTTGATTAGGGAAGTATAATTCAACTTACAGCTATAACCCAAGCACACACTGTAAATGAAAGATTGTGTGCTTTATATTGCTGTATGCAACTCTATTTGACTCTGGAAACTTGAAGTTTTACTGATTCCATCTCCCTCGAGATATTCACTTCAATCAGAAATATCCTTTCAGCAAGATGCTCTTTCAACATGTCTGTGTGACATCAGGTATAAGATCCTGAGAGGTCAAAACTCGTATTTGAATTTCAGACATAACTCTATTCAAATTCAACACAATAACACCAAATTTGGAAAGGCACAAGTATGTACATGATTGTCACGGCATGACAAAAAATAACGCCACTATTTCTTAAGAAAATTGGTGTTCCGGATATCCTTTCCACTAAATTTGAAACCCATAATGTATGAGCTTCTAGAAAAAGAAAAAAAAATTCATATGAAAGTTAAAATTCTAACAATTTTTTTTAATGATTGTTAAGTACGCTGCGCATCTACTTTATCTTTAACAATATTCAAACACTCAACATTTCATTGAGAAAACGAATAAGGTACCTCTTTACCAAGAGATCGTTGTCAGGGGCGGACGTACAGTCTGGGGAGTGGGTGCCCAGGAATCTACTGGACTTGTTAAGCCCATATTATGTAGCAATTTTAGTGGAGGAACCCACAGAAAAAATACAAGGAACCCACTAATTTTTTTTTGAAATCAACTAAATTGAAGCCCAAAACTGAAAAAAAAAATAAAAATAAAAATAAACCCCAAATTCAGTACCAATTATATTGCAGCAGCCTTAAGAATTGAAATGCTGAATTAGAATTTAGAAACCTCAAACAAAAACAAACGGAACTCTCTCTTATCTCTTTGTGCTCAGTTTCTTTGTATCTTATCTCTTTGATGTCTACAATTGATCGGTGAACTCTCTCTTAAACAAAGAACCTACTCACAAAAATTCCTCGATCGTTGTGGGGTATGTGGCACTACACATTATCCAATAAACCCTAATCCTTTCTCGTTTATGAAATTATATTATATATTAACGAGGGATTTCTCTGTCGTTAGTCGTTACCCTAACTACAAAGGCCAATGCAATTAGTGTACAGTAAGCCACAGGGTAGATAAAGGCCTTATCAGCAAAACCATTTTTGTATACAACTTGGAAAAAAAAACAAATTGTCTAAGCCCGGGTTCGAACCGGGGACCTTTTGCGTGTGAGGCAAACGTGATAACCAACTACACCACCCAGACGATATATGAAAAGGCAATTAGGTTGCAATAAGTCAGATAGAAAATGGCCCTGCTTGTATCAGCGAAAATACTACTTATTCAACTTGCAACTTAAAAAAATAAAAACAAATTGTCTAAGCCCGGGTTCGAACCGGGGACCTTTTGCGTGTGAGGCAAACGTGATAACCAACTACACCACCCAGACGTTGTTGTGAGTCTTTCTTCTATTTACAGATTATAAGTGTGTTTGGGATATCACCAAAAAGTTGACTTACAGTTTAAAATGAATAAGTGTCATATAAGTGATAAGTTGATGAATTCTTATAAGTTACACGAGTGTTTGGATAAATTTACTTATAAGTTAGTTAAGAGTTTGCTAAATTAAATTTGAAAAAATATTATTAAATACAATAATTTCAACACTTGCATTTTAAATTAAAAAAATATTTAAAAACACAAAAGTAAAAATATAAAATATTAAAAAACAAAAAAATCAAGTAATAAGTCAATAAGTTCAGGAAAATGTACTATATTATTAACATTCAACTTCTAAACATATAAATTATAAATTGAGGTTATAAATTGGGTTGACAAACAGCCCCATAAACTCTTACGAGTTTATAAACCATAAGTCGGTTTATAAACACGTTGCCAAACAGGCCCTATATCTCTACGTCTGCACATACCGGAGACAAGTACACGAGTACTTTTTATGTGTGTGTGTCTTGAATCCTATACGTAAAAGGGATTTCTGTTTGAATAAATGGTACTTCGAACTTGGAACTAGTATGAAAAAATTAACGATACTTCTTTATCTTTTGAGTTGTTTTGCCGGATCGATCGTTTAAGATCTTTAATTTCTATCCGGATTTGATGAAAAAAATGGGATCACTTCTTATGAACTCGTTGAGAATGAATTTAATCATTAATGTAATCCTAAATTTCATATGTAACGCAAAAATTTCCAATCGACTCTAAACCAAACGATCAAAACATTTTGGATTCGAATATTATCGAACTTAAAGCGAGAATGTAAGTAAATTCTCGTACATACCATAGAAGAAGTCGAAAATTTTACTATTACATAGATAAGCAAAGTAACATCAACGCAGACAAGAGCAAATGAATCTATGATAATCTAAGATCAGACATCAGTCAATGATCCACTCCTTAACATCAAGGGAAAAAGAGGCTTAAAAGGCAAAGAAGACTCAAAAGCTTCAATCTTTGGCTTGCATTTTGAACTGTCTCCTTTGTTTTCTTGCATACATTTCTTGAAAGCTTCATCTTGCTCATTCACGTTACTTGTAGCACTCTTGGCTTCCTCTGTTCCACCACTCTCTTTTTTCTCTGCCTCCATTGCCAACACTTTTCCCAAGAAATATGATATGGGCCATTGCTCATATATAGCAAGCAAAACAACTACAAACTTACATGTTTACATATGGCATAAATGTGGGCCCAATCTCACCTACTTCTATACTTCGCGGCGGACAGTGCTAGGTAGCCTAAAATTTTTATCAAACTTTTTACCAAATGATGAGTCACGATAAATGTCGAGTTTTGATTCGTGACCACATATACGTATGTAGGATCTCATATTAATATTAAAAAAGTTACCATTTATTGATATACCACGTCAATTTTTTGAAAAAACATCTGGTACAAATTTCGAGATAACTATCATTATTTTATTGTGTATCCCCAATTCCCCCATCATTTCTTTACATTTGTTTTTCTGAATTTTTTCCTTTACATTTTTTTACATTTTTGAAAATTTCAAAAATAGTATAGTTTGTATAATATAAAAATAAATCACATTCACCACGCTGCCCCTCCGCAACCAAAATTGTAACAAATGGAGGGAATATTTGATATTTTGAGTGGACAGCTTAGGATTGTGGTTGTGTATCTATAGGAAGCTGGTCAGCACATGGCATGGTTGTTTTTTGGCTGTATAAGGGATGGAATCAAGGAATCAGCAAAGGGCTAATCCAAGTCTACATTTTTGGTTGAATTCAAGATATGGATGAGTTCTTCTTTCTTTCTAAATCCTAACAATTGGTTGAAAATTTATAAAAGAATACTTTAAATCCCGATTAAAATCCAAAAATTAATAACAAACATACACTCTTCTATGGAGAAACTGAGAAAAGTTAATATCTGGAAGTGCTACGGATATTTTCATTATCTTGACCAAAAATCTTCACAGACGAGCTCCAGTTTCGGTAGCTCGAGTTACTTTCAGGGGTATATACTTTCTGATATATCAAACTAAGTAGCAAAGAAACAATAATAAGCTGAAGAAGCCAACCCTATATTACTGATCAATTAGTATCTTACAAGGGAGTATAACACAGCTATTCTAATCTTTTCTAGTAAAAGAAATTTCGGAGATTAAGAAACTAGTACAGATTTCAATTAGACGTAACAACTGAACCCAGCAAACTTGCGCACTTTGGCCATCTCAAAACGCAAAATCTATATATATGGATGCACTTGTCCTATATGGAGAGATATTTCCAGGCTGAACTGGTAAGAATGTACCTAGACAATAATGACAATTAAACAACAACAGCTCATATGGAGATACTTCGCTCAGCTAAATGAAAGGGAGCCGATTACCTCCCTATTTACAAAGTTACAACCCTCTGACGTGCACCTAGAATTGCCACATCCAAAGATTGATCTGGGGTTAGTAATCGAGCAAGGCCCAAGATGCAGGTTGTGGCGCTAGGGTAGAAATCATCAGGTTCTGTTCGCAGCGTCAAACGCTCTTCCCGAGCTCCTTTCCCTTTGTCATCTAACAAAAGTAAGAATTTGCATGTAGAGATATGAGGCCCAAAAGTAAGAATTTGCATGTAGAGATATGAAGCCCAAAACATCTTATCATTGGCTTGCTCGGCTAAAGGACTAATAAATCAAGAATGAAGTTAAATCTTGTATCAGCTGTCCTCATCCACTGAACCAATATACGTGAGGTCCATCCGTCTCACCCTAACAGCCCCTTTTAGCCAGGAGGACGCCTTCACTTGTTCACTGCCACCAATTATAGCAGTGTTGCTTGAAGATGGGCCAGATTCTGTTCCTTCTTCCAAGAGAGTCCAGGGATCCATTTCCATACCCAAGTCCTGCTGCAATGCAGAAGGCTTGTTTTTTCCTGCTCCATGAGTGGCGCTCCGTGCTGAAGCAACTGGATTTCTCTGGGTCAGGTTTATATTTCCAGGATGGAGTCCTGAAATTAAGGTGCTGGGTTGTAGAGCAGCAAGTGCAGAAGCAGAGACAGCTGGCATTTGGCACGAAATAGAGTACCGAAAAGAAGAGAAAAGAACTGGCATCGCAGTTTGAATACGCCAACGTATTGTGTCCGGCAATGTCATATTATTCAAGTCATTCTGCATCAACAAAAAATACATAAGATACAATGAAGTGTTTAATCATTTTAAGGAAAAAAAAGGAGTGAATGGGATACTATATAATATAATATACACACACACACATATATGTATAGTGGAGACAGCATTGAAATGCAAACCACTATATATATATAAAGTGTAGACAAACTTGAAACAAATTTGAACTACAAATTTGAAATGTGATCCCCGGACTTCTTATCAAAGCCAAAACAAACTCCAGAATGGCGTGTATACCTGCTGAACTATGCTACTTCCACCCTATGCTTACAGAAATTAAAAAGCACTAAAGCTCATTTCCTGATTGAGATGATAGTCCGACACACCTTTAAAGTGTGACAGGCATCTTGCAAGTGATGAGATATTACTCCATTCCCTCAAGCTTTTAAGAGAATTGTCTGAGGATGGTAACTGGAAGCATAACTTACCTACACTCCTAGGAGCACAGTGAATGTTTCCGCAAAGAAGCCCTCAACTGTTTTATCTAAATATATATAAAGTGTAGACAAACTTGAAAGCTCTCCTCGGGAGATAGACTTTGAAGAGCATTTAAATAGCCTAATTCTCTCTTAGAAACCCATTGTACAATGACAAAAGATGTCAGTGATGGTCAAATCTACATGATACAACTAAAGTCAAGCCTACTAGAGTTCCACGTGACACTAATTGACCATGGGAGAGGACCTGATACGGATCAGATTTGACCATGAGAGAGGACCTGATACGCATCAGATTTTATTAAGTTTATTTCTTTAGCAAGTAAAGTAAAAGGTAATTAATCATCTTCCTCCCATAGTCCCATGAGTTCTATAAAATTGGCAATGATATGCAGGTACCACGCCATATAAATATTTTCAGGAAACATACCACTACAATTTAAAAGCAGGTCCCTGTTTTTTCTCTCCCCCTCAAAAGTAATAATGACAACAGAATAGGGAGAGTTATCTCCATCACCAAGCAATTTCCTGACTAATAAAACTACAATAATGAAATAACAACAGGTTGACAAATATCATACCTGCATGGTCTCTGCCACATCCCGGTCAAAAACAGTGCAGCTCCTGACAGATTCAGTGGCTGACTTTGAGTTGGATCTCAACTTTAACCAACTTGGCTGGCAGCTGCTCAATAATACGTGCAGCACCGATAACAACTGATCAAAGATATTCTCACCAGACAAATCGACAGAAGTGGCAGAGGAAGTGTCCAGAATCAACTCAACATCTCTCTTCGATGACGAATTCAATGTTAAATTGGACTGATCAAGATCCTCGTACACAACTCTACTACCTAGGAGATGGAGAATCACAGCGGCAAGCATGTACCTCATATTACGACCAGATGGTGCCCTGAGAACAAGTAGATAAGTAAAAAAAGAGGCTACACGGTCAGCACCGATATTTGATATGTGCGGTGAAAGAAAAATTGAGCAAGTGTAAGACCTGGACTTGAAACTAACTATAGAACATAAATAGTTCTATACATGAAAGCAGCATACAAAACATATAATTATTCCACAAATCAGACTAGAATTAGAAAACAGAGCACAGAATACCTATCTGCACAGACAAGAGGAAGCAATCTGAGGAGGAACTGCAAACGCAGCGACATGGAAGCTCGTAAAGCAGAAGAGGAAGGAAGCACAGTTTCAACTGGTACTGCAGATCGTCTTGCTATCCCAGGACTGCCACCTCTTGCACCCTTGCGGGTATTGCCTTTAACTGAAGATACCTCAACCCCAGAAGTAACTGTTCCTGGTTGCTTGCTTGATCCACGAGTAACTGCGCTTATTTGCTGGTCAATAGTATTCATCTGCTTGATCAAATCACTAGCAAAAGTATTGCGAGAGTCATCAGAACTTTGATCAATGCACGGGACAACTAATTCAGTTAGAGCTCTTTCAGTTTCATGTTGCTGGAAGACAATATTAGTTTTGACATCTAACATTTTTGATGGCCCTTTGCTGTTACGACTGGAATCAATACCTTCATCAACTACCTCGCCTTCTTCAAAAGAGAATACATCAAACTTCCCTTTCTGACTCTTATTTTTAGCAAGATTATAACTAGAATTGCACCATCCCCATGGCCTCCAGAACTGAACCTTAGTTGACAGGCCTCTACTTTCAGCAATATTAATAAGCCTTTGCCTAATAGATTTTCTTCCAAACAAAACATCAGGGCCATTAAGAAACCATTTAGTTTGCAAAAGCATCGACTCCTCAAGTGACCTCCCAAAAAGATGTACCACCTCTGAATAAAGGGGGGCGGCATCAGGTCTTACCAGCAACCTTGTAAGGATGATTTCAACAAAATTATTCTCATTCTCAGAAGCAGCAACTTTATCATGATCCGGATATAAAGATTGGATAGCCTCTACTAAGGAGGTATCAGATTCCAGTTTTTCAACTAGGGCTTGCTCATTCAAAAGAAGTCTAAGCTCAACCCACTGCCAATGAAATTTGGCAGGCTGCAGATTATCCAGAACATGAACCAGTTTATCCAGAATCTTTGCTTCATTTTCTGCATAATGAAGTTTAGACTCGCTGTGTCCAAGAACCCGACTCCTGTCATCCTGTGCAAACACATGTGGTGGCAATTTACAATCAATCATGGTATTCAGAAAGAGTCTTGCCCGGAGAGGGACAAATGCCAAGGCTTTCGATTGCACATGGGACCCACTCAATTCTAGCATGGCTGCAAATTCAGAATCGGTACGATCTGCAGACACAATGTCATAAAAACCAGGAGTATCTCTTAAACAAACATCACGAAAAGGCAGGTGTTTGATGACATCATTGATTGCCAACGTTAAGGAGTGATGCAACTGTGGGAGTTCTTCTCGGGCAATAGTGTTAAATTTTAGAATGAATGGCCTCCAAACTACAAATGCAAAAATGGAATAAGCAGGTGGAAACACTAAGCTGAGAGGAAGCATTCTCTGCATTCTCGACAAAGCTAATACAGAAGCTTCACCTAAAAGCTCAACAAGAAATCCATCAGAAACAGTTCTGCAGTTCCCAACTAGAACCCTGAACCAGTGAACAGACACTTCAATCAAGTTTTCGACCTTCAAAGCCCCTACAGCACGCGAGTTCCCATTAGAGTTGGACCTCATGCTCCTTACATAATTTACTACATCCAAACCTTCCTTTAGTCTGAAAACTGTTACCATTCTCTCCAAGGTAGCGATGCCCTGCAGAACTGCTCCAACCACAAGTGCAGTAACAGCAGCTGTTGATTTTGCAGACCTACCAAGAACAGGTTTTGTATTGTTCATTGTATCATTAGATACATTTGAATTGAAATCTTGCGACTCCGGCGACATATGAAATTGACCACGAGGATTCTTTCCAGGAGCAAACATTTGGGCAATGGCTGATGAAGCTTCTGTTGCAAGAGCAATCTCAAAGACGCGACTTTGACGCTCACCAAGTGCTTCCTTAAGTAATGCCAGACAATTTAAATGAATGCGTAAAGTCCGACGAGCAAAGCTTAATGGTGAATTAGTGGACTGAGAATTTCCACTAGCCGTTAATTCAGGCATCTTAGCTATAACTTGCCCAATGTTGTTAACAATTGCAGAAACAGCTGAAGAAACCAGAGTAGGGTCACCTTCTTGAGCTGCCCCACCAGTTTGCCTTATGCATTCCATCAGTCCCATTACAGTCTGTTGAGCTATCTGATGCCCATCATCTACTTTCTCTAAAGAAGGGTGGTCCTTAAAGGTACCTCCAGAATTTAGTTTGCTCTCTCTGCCATAATATTGGTACGCTTCATCAACATGTCTTTGCACTATATCTTTCATGCTCAAACCGAGTCTAGATGCTCGGATACCAGTAATTTTTTGACGTAAAAAGTCATCCACATCTTCAACTCCAGCTGGAACTCCCAGCGGAAATCCATATTCACCATCAGATGATCTGCCAGACTCAAGTTCAGAAATAAGTCTCTTGTCACCAGTTGCTTTAAGGTTTTTTTCCCATTCAGTGACACTTTTCACATTCCTATATTTCTTCAGCAAATAGCAAGCATAAACCAAGGAAGGTGAGCCAGAAACCCTTCCATTTGAAGCCAAAACGACTGTTGCACGATTAATCAAGGCTGACAGCGTTTCAGGTAGAAGATCGGTTGCAGCAAGCATATTTTCATACCTGAAAGTTCAAAAATTCAAGAATGGTAAATCAGGCACACCTCAGCTTCAAGGGATGCAACTAAGTAATGAAGAAAAAAAATAAAATTCAAATATGCCTAGAGAAAAAATGATATTTCTATTTCAATATAGCATTCCATCCTGATATAATTAACTGATCCATTTTTCATCAATTTCATACTAATATTATGTTGCAATTTAAAACACTATACATAAATGACACTACCTCCACAAACAAAAAAGTCACTACAGAAAGGACAAAAGTAAGAAGTGCCAAGTTTGTGAGCACACCTCCGCAGAATTGATATAAGATATGTCTCCCCAACGGCACAGACACTGTTTTCCACATTCCTTGGCAACATGAAACTGTTTCTCCCTCCATGTAATGAAGCAATGTGGCTCACCTTAGCCAAAAGCATAAGCAGAAACCTGACTCCCGAAACTAGGTCATAACATATGTCCATTAAATAAATAATAGCAGACAACTCCTCTTCTCCGAGCTTCCATCGTAGAGATACACGGTCATCAGCAGGAGGTACCTGTCTAGCATATTGACCAACCTTGACAACATCCTTCTCAGCCTCTTCAACAAGCTTCCTTGCAGTGGCCATCAACCACACAGAGATAACCCTCTTCTCTACAAATCGGAGCTGCTTTAAAGCTTTTCCAATTGAAACAATGTTCCCGGGAGGCATTCCAATCCCGAGCAATTTAGAAGCATCCACATCATTACCAGATCTGTGATGAGGACAGCTTATCCTACTATCACAAAGGTGACTAATGGATGCTCCCAGACTACCTTCAATTCTAGCAGATGCTAATTGGGCTAAACTTTGCATTTTACGCACAATCTTTTGCCTGCCCCGTGAGGCCTGTTTGGATGGCTTAACTGGGGGGTCAGTTCTAATAGACTCAAATGATTTGGAACCTTCTTTCATCCACCACAAGTCATCATCATCTAATGAATTAGGTGAATTTCCTGGCAGATACTTCTCCTCACTTAATTTTTGCCTCTTCACCCTTTTACATTCTTCACATCCAGGTGTTCCTTCCCCACTGTCATTCATGGGGATTACTGACCCAACAGACTTTTTATTCGTCCCCTGCATATCTACAAGCCCGGCATCTACACTTGAAGAAGACAAACTTGGGAACTGCAACAACATTGAGATAGCAACCTTCAAATCTTCCAAGTGAGCAACACTGTTGGCAGTTTTTCCAGATGAAAAATTTGAAGCTGGATCCTTCGTATGCTGATCAGCAGCCGAAAATGAAGAATTATCTAGGCCATAATTTGGACGGCTCTTTCGTTTCCGAGATAAATTATTTTTCTCGTTACTACTTCTCTGATTACCAATTAGCCCCGAAAGGACAAATCGGCGTTCATTAGAGTACACATGCATGGCTTCTGTCATCACTTCCTCTTCAACAACTTGTGCTTCTTCTAGAGCATCACGAATGTAAGGGCTAGGAAGCTGCTTTATGATTTTATAGTGTCTCATCCTTCTGCCCATATCAGCACCAGGTTCATCCATAATTCCACTAACTATAAGCTGCCTCACATACGCTTGTGGGTAGAAAATCCCAGAACGGGTTAACTCAATTATAAGTACTTGCAAGCGCTTGAAACCTTCTCCATTTTGTGACTCATGTTGATCTACCCAACAGACTATAATATCATGCAAAGGACCTGGGCTATGAAAAACTTCCGACAAATCCTTCCTTTTCCCTTCTAGACTCTTTAATTTCCTTTTTAGCTCAGAAATATTCCTAGAAGATCTTCTTTCAAAGAAATTATTCAGATGACCAGTGCCTCCCACAGGATCATCAATTTCTGAGATGTAATCACCCTTGCCTCGCACTGAACTTTGTATGTTTTGCTTTGTCAGCTTCAAAAGTCGCAGTGCAATATAAACTTGAGAAAAGTCCCTCCCTCCAGTGAATTTCAGTCCATTAATTGGGCCAGTCCGTACATCCCTAAAATCGCATGTTGCCCATTCACAAATGAAAAACACAGAGGAAAGAAACGACAAATTTATTGTGCCAATCCACTTTAGTGATGATAGTAAGCATGGGCTAACTTCAGTCATCCACCTGGTATCAACAGCTCCATCACAAACCTTTTCAAAGAGAAATCTATATGCAACTGTGACATCACCCTTTATCAGGGCTTTGTCCAATGCTTGTACAGCTTTAGCCACATTATGACCAGGATGGCTAGGTCTTGCAGCCCGAGCTAGATTAGTAGCCCGCTTCTGGATGGATGAAACAACACAATCAATGGACAATGGCTGCCCCTGAACCTCAAGCCCACTGTCTCTACCTACACAAGAAAATTCCATTGGACCATTTCTTACTCTCCCTGAATCCTCAGACAATTTTGTAAGGGTGCCCCCATCACTTGCTACATGAGATACTACGGAAGAAGGCAGCGGAAAGCAATCCAAAGCAACAAAAGTATCAGGCACAGCAATTAGTAAATATCGAAGCATCTCCACCAGGGCAGAGGCAGTGTATGCCCTCTGTGAGTTCTCCACAAGATCAGAACCACGTGCAGAAGGTTCACGGATAAAACGAACAGCTACTCCTACTAATTTGCGAACATACGACTGAGATAAGACAACCGTTTCTAATACAGCATATAAGATGGGCATTAACAGCTGCAAAATCCCAAGGGATTCTTTTTCCTGAAAAGGAATAACAGTGAAACAAAAGAGAAAAGCTTAGTTCCTATATAAATGCTAATTAGAAATATAGAAAAAGCTACCCAGTTATCTTACAAAAGAGCTGGAAAAAAAAAATTGGCTAGACAGATTATACCTGTAGTTGTTTAAGAATCCAATCAATGATGAGAGAAGGAACAAGCAACTTCTCTGTGTAATGCCATTGTAGAATCCGCACAACATACCACCATTTAAACTGAAAGGAAGGATCCTCGCTATCAACAGTAGATGATATTTTCCCATTTTTGTGATGTATCGACCCAGAAGAAATTTGTGATGACCGGTCCCTGACATTTACAATAGGAAGCGATTTATTTCTTAAGACGAATTCATCTAGAAGATGCTGCAAGTAATCAATCACATCTTTTGTCCACTGCTCTGAGCGGGTATACTGAGTCTTTTCAGGAGTACTGGATGATCCAGGACGAATCTGCAAGATGAAATTATAATTTGTTAACCTGCAAGGCCAAAAGAACACTAAAAAAATTTGTACCCAGTAACAAGGTTCCCACATTAACAGGGTCTGGGAAGGTCCCAATGTACACAGCCTTACCCTGATTTTGAATTTTCATTAAGACACTGTTTCCAGGGGTGGAACCCGTGACCTAGCGAATAGTGATAGCAAGTACACTTTACCGGTGTGCTTAGCACAAGACAGACAGCTAAGGTAGAAAAACAAAACAAATCCAAAAATAGTGCGAGCAACCAATGAATACATACTTGATTAAGATAGGTTACTTTGATAAACCAAGTTGCCCGCAGTATAGGAACATTATTTCTGATAAGGACTTCAAAAAGGGTTGTCTTCTTATAACCATGAGGGACATGATCAGCCAGGGAACGCAATTGTTTACGCGGCTGCGATAAACCCTACAAATGAAACACCAGAAAACATTATTAACTCAATTCTATGTCGAGTATCTTGGAACTAAATAATCTTTGCATACATGATTTCTTGGTCACATAAACGCATATCCAAATTTAATACCACGGCTAAGAATCACAACATTCTAAAAAGTACCAATATCACAAAATATCCGACAAAAGTTTTATCAGGCATGGATTTCAGATAGCATCTTCTACATTTCAAGTATTATTCCCTGATAAAAACCAACATACTACCTATAGTGCCACCACACAAATGCTTATGGGAACAGACGTACTTCTAAAGAAGCAAGCACAGTATGTACCGATCTTTGCGGATTTACTAACTTCGATGGGGGTCAAGATCTATAGAGATAGATCTAAAAGTGTTGCTTCAGGCTTATCATGACCTTATTGTAGAAGTGCTACATTTATGAGTCACAAAACACTAAATTATTTCCTTCCACTAGTGTTTCCTTAAGGCATGGTACTTTTATAGCGCATAACCCAGGCCGCCTATCCTAACCATGCATCATAAATTAATTAACTCAAAATATTAATCTATACAAAACAAAACAAAACAAAACAATAGGATAAACAATTACACATCGCCTACTTGAAAGTAAATTCTGACCTCCATCCATTTTTTTCTGAAGTCTTCCCCACATGGCTTTTGTTCCACAAAAGTACCGGGTTTAGTTAATAAATTACCAGAGAGGGGAACTCCATAAACTTGACCCTCCTGTAACATTGAGAATATAACGGAAGGTTCATCGTCAAATTCAAACTAACTGTATAGATAATAGCATGAATATACAAAAGCAACAAAATCAAGAAGCAACATTTAAGAGAGTAAACCAGGACTTGCGTTGTGGTAGAACACTAACAAAGTAGCAAAAATAAGTATTGCCTTTAACGAGCATTAACAAAGAAGGAAAATCACATCACCTTGCGCTTTCGTGCACGAGCTTCATTTATGGCCCTGTGATATTTTCTGATCGACTGCAAACCAACACATGATTATGAGATTAGTAAAACTAAAGATTGCCTCCCTAGCTACAAAACTCAATATGCCTACCTCTTTGCACTTTAGAACTAGAGGTCTGGAAAAAGCTTGAGCCTGTGATAATGAGATCTCTCTAGATTCCTGACAAAATTTTAAGATATAAATACAACACAAAACAAGAATACATAGATATTGTACATGTAAAAAAATGGTGGCCGTTAAACTTTATTGGAACAATATAAGAAGTTATTATGTGTTGTCGTTCCCTTTAACAAAAAATTTACTAAAGAGAAACCCTAAATCAGTTGTGGGCTAATGGATACCTTCAGTCATGTATTGGGTACCATAAAACTAAAATTGATTAAGATTTGTTTATAATACTTATATACATAAGTATTATAAATTTATTTAGGACACAATCTTGTTTTTTCTTTCCTATATAAAAACAAATTAATATCACAGTTACAAATAGTTTAGGCTTTAAATGAGGTACTTACAAAACCTAAATGGGCGCAACTACTTTAGGAACATATAAAAACTAATCTATGTTTCAGAATGGGTACTGAAATTATTTATTGGACCTAATAAAAACAATTTACAAGATACTATTTCCTTTGTATGTTGCACAGGTTATACAAATCTTACTACAAAAATCTAAGAATCCAGTAATCCACAATGTGCATAAAATGTTAGGATGGTATTCATAAACAATCAGCACAAGCATGTACAAATTTTATTGTGATTACATTCTATAAAGTATAAAGCAGTTTTTTTTAAAAACAGTTGCGACACCAGTCATGGGTGTAAATTTTAGTACTAAATGAATACTCAAAAGATATTTGTTAAGATCAAAAGTTTTAAATTATGTATTATATACATATTCGCATACCTCAAGCCCCTCAACAGTCTCCCTGTATCCAGATTGCACATATTCCCTGGTTAGTGTCTCCTCGGGGCAGTTCAAAGTTGGTGGGTTGAAGTCAGGTGGCCCGAGCCTGGGGAAAAAAATACTATTCAGATTTAAAAGAGAATTATTATGCGTCTAGCATCTAAGTCCCATGATATAAGTTTCCAGTCGAGCTACTTATTAGAGCAGAACGTGGAAGAGGAACAGAGAAGATAAATAATAATTGCCTCTGATTTTGTCAATAATAGTGACCTTAAAAGAAAATCAGTTATTAAATTGCCAAAATTACCGTGAATTCAGCGATTCTTTCTCACATCTTAGTTTGTAAGGAGTAACCTGTATTTGCCGCCTGCCAGAACAAATCAAGTTTTACAAAAGCTTTCTACTACTATTATTTTTCTTCCAAAAGAAAAAACTACATAAAATGGAGATCAACTGGTTTGTGTGCTACAGTCTACACTAAGCAAACTGCATAGCTCCAAACAAAATAGTGTCCTCTTATAGGAGTAACAGGACCATGAGTGAACATGAACAATATACGTACAAAGACAAAAAAAACCTCCAGACCTGAACAAGAGTGTGAAGAAAATATTAACCTTGAGTTCAAAGGGAAGTTTGAGGTAACCGGAGAGGCCTCAGACCGGGATGAATCTTTGGCTGATCTCCCTCCAATAGCATTGTTATTGACCGCACTAGTGCTGCTGGTTGCATGAAACCTTTGCATTTCCAAAAGCTATCACCTGCATACTGCCTCCAGCATTGAAAATCTACGAACTGCTACTTGAATAAGACTGCATAAGGTTGATGAAGGATGTAATTATCTCACATGCAAAAATCTGGATCTCAATAAAGGACATATATTAAGAGCTTATTCAGAAGAGCATATATAGCAATAAAGATCAATTATAACGCATGTTTTACATTAAAAAGAGACTTAAAACATTATTCAACAGAGACAAATCCAAGCATCAGGAGTTATAAGTGTATCTGTAAAAAGGTAAATATTACTTGGTCTTTCAACAATGCAAACAAAAATACTAGATTTACAGTTACTACAATATACTAAACTTATAAACAACAAACTAGAGTTACGCTTACTAAATATAAAAACAATTCAAATTGTATAGAAAAAGGACTTTTAGATGAGATGTGTAATTGTGAATAACTAGGAACCACAGAACTAAAATTATCTAGAAGCTTACGTAACTAAAATTCCCACACTCCAAGAAAATGAATTTTAAAGTATACAAAGGTGATCTCAATAAACTCTCACCACGTAGCAATTACATGCATTTACTCAGACATGGCCCAAGGATTCTAAAACGGTTCTGATACCGAACTACTGTTCCTAAATTCTTTCAACTTTCTTCTTCCTTCATTCAAAGCACTACCCGCATCATGCCATGTTCACGGTGAAACTAAAAAACTCGGCAAAATTCCCCCCAATTTCGTGATCTTAGAAGTTTAACTCACTAAGTTTGTCAGATGGGTAATAAATGACACAAAAAAATTGTTTTGTTAAAAACATGTCTTAGCTTAACAATAAATGCGACAACAAAATGACAAGGTTTTAGATGGAAATTATTGTAGCTATCCCTCATCTACCAATAACATGGGATATATATAACATCAATCAAAAGGCTCTCATCTCCAATAATTACTGCATGAAAGGGTCAAGTTCTTTAAATCTGACATTTTTACAAAATATTGAACAACAACTTTGGACAATAATAGGCACATGACTGGTATTTAATGCAACACATGAATAATTCTTATTGCCTAATGCAAGGACCTCAACTCGGAAACCAAGAATGTGAATCAGACAATACCAATCCCACAAGCCAATTTGCTTAACACCTAAGAGGATTAAAAGCAGTATGATCCTTAAAACATAAGTAATTGAAGTAAAGAACTAATTATCTATGGTGAAGTCTACAATAGCTAATCACATCAAAATTTCAAAAGAATTGACCCCATGAATACTTGGCGCGAACAAATTCATTCAAATAGTTGCAAAAAGTTCCTAAAGCTCAACCTCATAATACTAACTCATAATAAACCGACGATGACACATTCCTGTTTAGGGCTCACTATCCATACCATCACAAAGATTCTGACTAGATAATCGGTTTCACTCTCATGCACATATAAACAAATGATTCGTAAAGGAAACCTCAAGTACTAATAAAGTATCACTATAAGTAAATCAACATTCCTTAATCAAATCAGTGCAAGTTCAAATCTTTTCGATATAACCATAGCTAAAATTGGTTCCTTTAATCAGACAACTTCACATAAACACACACTGAAACTCAACTTCAAACCCCATCAAAAATTCATCAAGAAAACACAATTAAATTAAAACAAGAGCTAAACACAATCAAGCAAGTATCTGAAAACACCATATCACACATAACCCAGATTAAAAACACAAAAAGCTGAAGCAAAATTCAATCTTTCTACTAAATTTCCAACAAAACATACCTTAAAACACAAAACTTAGCAAAAAGACATGAATCTGCACAAAAAGATACAAACTTTATCCTGTACTTGTACAAACTAAGCAGTAACTTAAAATTCCCCAAAAAAAAAAAAGTGAACTAGGGTTTTAAAAGTTAGGGAAATTGAAGAAAAGGGGTGTGAAGATTTTGAAAAATAATCAAAAGGGCAATCAAGATTTGTGAAATAAATGTTGGGTTTTTTAGGGATTGAAGAAAAAAGAGCAAATCGAAACAAGGGGTGATACGTATATGTGTGTGTATGTATAGAAGAGGAAGAGAAAGTAAGCGATTGGTTTTGTTTGTTGTTATAAGAAGGGGAAGGGGGGGTTTGACTCTTTTGTGCTGATGAGGATGACGATGTATGTATGTGTATGTATTGTGTATGTTCGTGCAAATTTTAGTTTGGTCTTTTTTACTGTTTTTTTTTTATATTTTTACTTGGATTTGAATTAGAATTTAGATAGGTGTAAAAAAATGTAATTTCTTCAACTTGTTCTATAAAAAAATTAGAAAGAAAATAAAAAAAAAATCTGAAGATTTGGAAAAAATCCTTATATATTTTGTCTTCAAAAAATTTGTCATAGTTTTGAAAAGAATAAGAAAAAAAATAAAATAACCTAATTTATATTCTTTTCTTTCCTTACGCCACATGAGTTACAGCGTGTGTTTAGGGTATCACAAAAAAGTTGACTTATAACTTAAAATGAGTAAGTGCTTTATAAGTGGTAAGTTGATGGGTTCTTATACGGGTGTTTGGATAAATTTACTTATAAGTTAGTTAAGAGTTTGCTAAATTAAATTTGAAAAAATAATTATTAAATACAATGATTTCAACACTTGCATTTTAAATTAAAAAAATATTTAAAAATACAAAGATAAAAATATAAAGTATTAAAAAAATAAAGAAATCAAAGAATAAGTTGATAAGTTAAGTAAAATATTGGTGATTTCTAACATTTAACTTATCAATTTATAAGTTATAAGTTATCAAATAAGCTAAGTACACAAACACCCACATAACTCATAAGTCTTTATAAACTTATAAAGCATAAGTTGCCTAATTTAAGGGTGGCCAGGCCCGTAATCTATATATATTTATCAAAAGAAAAAGATAATCTTTCTCTATATATTAAAAGCCAACAAAGGGCAAAGTTTGCCATTTTAATGGCTGTGAAGTTACGATTTTACCCTTATATTTTCTAAAATTACAAAAATACCATTCTTTAATGAAAATGTAAAAATTGTGAAATTATGTTAATGATGGGAATCGAACCCTTAACATATCCATGTCAAACTCATGTCATAACCAACTGTGCTACACTTTGTTTTGAGCTTATATTCAAACTCTTATTAGATAAACTACCTCTTCTTCCAATTTTTTTATTTTTTGAGTTAATAAACATTGATTTATATTATTTTTAGAATATTGCACAATACATAGTGTTAGGCTCAAGACATGTCTGAATACCACTATTAACAAGCCTACACTATGTGACTATGTCACATTACATGACCTAGTGATTTCTATCACTGGGATATAGTATAGGTCTCTAAATGTACTTATCTTGTTTTCATGGACAATAGCTTTATCATGTATGCTCAGATTTATAATGAGCTTAGTAAAGTTCTTGCATCTAGAATGTATATAGGCCATTGAATAATTATCCTGGTAGAAGTTCAGAAGTGTTCATGCAGCAGGATAGAGTTGAATAAGGCCATGAAGAAATAAGTTGCAGGAATTTGTCTAAGGCATTATATAGCAAAGTCAAAAGAAAGCTATGTCGTGAAGTCACCAATATCCATGTCGTGAAGTACTATATCGCATAGTCCATTTTGTACTATGTCGAGAAGTCCTCAAGACACATGTCGTGAAGTGTTGAAGTCAGCAAAGTCAAAGGAGCCTAGATCGTGAAGTCCTCAGAAGCCCTATGTCGCATAGTCATCAAATGACCTATGTCGCATAGTCATCAAATGACCTATGTCGCATAGTCGTCAAATGACCTATGTCGCAAAGTCTTCAAAGGCTATATCGCATAGTCCTCGCAAGGGAGATCGCGAAGTCAGGGATAAAGTGGAGTTCACGATATCAACACTTAGCCGTTCATAACAAGACAAATCAAGGTACAGAACCAAGAATCAAAGGAGACAAATACTGAAGCATTTGTTCTGGCAAGGTGGTCCAAAGAACAGATGGCAAATCTACAGCTAAACTTGGAGAGAAAGATAAGAGACAAGCAGCTACAGAAACGGGAAAGACTCCGAAAAGCAGGTGGTCCTTCCTGACACAGTGAACTTCTTATGGCAGGACAAGTTGGACTTTCAGAAGGGGTAGCTGTGTAATATTGTGTGTGCCTAGTTTGTATAGGGGAATATATATATCGTGCACACGCAACTGTAAGCTAAAAGAGAGATACACATAGTTATTTGCTAAGCTCTTTTCTCTGTAAGCAAGCAAGTTCAAACTGTTCTTGTTTAGAAGCCAGAAATTCGATTGTGAATTTCCTGGAAAGCTGTAGTATTTAATTTGCTTATACAAAGTAGATTAAAGTGATTGTGTGTGTTATTTACTTTCTGCATATTACATATCATAATCACATACAGTTGTTTACTTAGTTTTCAAGATCGAAAAATATATCAAACTATCCATTCACCCCCCCTCTGTCTAGTTTCTAGTGGTATTCATTTCTAACACATAGTTATAATAAATATTTTTAGCAATTGAACATAATCTACAATTCTGTTTTATCAATTTAAATTATTGATATATGTCATTTTAATACCTTGAATTTATGATTTTGCCCCTACATGTTAAAAAATTACAAAAACGTCAACTCTTTTATATTTATGCAAATAGTAGATAAAATTATGTTAGTGTAGTAAATTGAACCATTAATCTTCTCTAATCAAGCTCATGCATAAGTAGCATAGTACATTTTGTTTTAAGTTTTCTTTAAAATCTTATTAATGTTAATTTCTCTTCTTCTCTCATCTTCTTTTTTATAATTTTTTATTTTTAAATAAATAAAATGTTGGTTTATATTATTTATAAAATTTTGCATTGTATATAATTATCAAAAATATTTTAATGGATTGAGCATACTCTACGATTCTCTTTCTTTTATTTTAAATGATTGATATAAAAAATAAAATTTTAAAAGAGTATAAGATTATAGATAACGTATAATTTCTACATAATAATAAGATTATAGATAACATATAAGATTAGAGTATAAAATTTTTATAAAATTTTAAAAGTAAAAAAATTGAGTGAGACGCCGCATGGATGACTTTTAAATAATATTAATAGATTTTGTAATAAGTCTCAGCCCTACGTTTATATCTGACAATGTTAAGACTACATCGCCTATGTTATATACCGACAATTTTGTAATTTACACCGCAAGATAGTCTCGTGAGAGTGTGCAAAGATGCACCAACCTTCAGCTTCTTTTTAAAATCCTCTATCTCATTCACATGTGTTCGATTATATTACAACAACATTGTGTGCATTTAACGATTTATATTCTAGACTGCAAAAAAATAAAAAAAACCAAATCAATTGATCGCTGAAAAACAAACAACAACTACTAAGGCAAAATACCTATTTACAAATTATACTTTCTCCAACATAGAAAACTCCGGTAAACCTGATTATAATTGCAACAAGAACAATAGTTCGACCGTGTTTCAAATTTTACATTGTTTCTATTTGTTCTTAATATCAATAATACTCACTATGAACAAGTCCCAAAGCCTTGGGTTTGGCACAGTTACGTTATCATATTAATTTACATACACTAATGTTATATACGGACTTTAGACTAAAATATTTTAAGATGTGATCACGGTGTGTAGTCTTACGTACGTGACCAACTTTATATTTTATTTACAAGTATATTGTCATTTCGTTAAAAATACATTAGTTTATATACATCCATATCATAAACAACTATACTAAAATAATCATTTAGATTATATTTAATTGTTGAATTTGATAAAATGCATTTCACGACATTTAAAACTAAATTAATATTTTGTCAAATGAAAATAATAATTTGATCTTTATTTTATAGATTTTTTTTCCAAATTTTGTGAAATCTTATTAAATATTAAAAAAATTAAATTTTTTTATACAAATATAAGATAAATTCAAAATTAATTTTAATTACAAAATTGTTTCGATATATATACATTTTCGTGCGAAAAATTATTTCAGTAAATAAGCAGGCCCGTGCTTCGCACGGGTTTTTAGGCTAGTTGATTATATATAGGAAGACATGGGATATAATCTAGTTATATATTACTATATTTTATATTAAATAATTTCCTTAATAACGCTAAAACATGGAAGCATTTTTTGGTCTTTAAACAAAGTGGTAGACAAAATCATATAAAATTAGACGACCTTAATGACTGTGCATCAACATAATATTTAAAGATAAAAAAATTTGGTTTCATCATAAGTTGATCTAAGTATATGTTATAACTCACATCATATATATTATGTTGATTATTTGATCAATTTAGTATACTATTTAAAATTCATATTATCGTACTTTGAGTTATAGTCGAATTGGTCATTGCGAATAATTATTGCAATTTTGTAATATTTTTAATTCAAAAACATATTTTTTTTCATTTTATATTGAATATTAATTATGTTATTTTATATATGTACAACATAAATCCTATTTTTGGAGGTGTCATTTTTTTAAACATAAATTCAATTATTTTAGTTTCTTTTAATATATATATTTTTAGATCAATCACACTTTTAAATCGCTGAAAGTCTAAATAGTTGGTCGACCAAAAATCTCTAATATGACTCGCGTATTTAAAATTTTATATACATAAAAATTATGTGAGACAATCATTTATTATGTATAATTTTATAAACAAAATTATATATTTCTTAAAAAAATCTTATTTTTTTATTTCAATAGTTTAATATCTACACATAGAAGAAGGTAAATAAATTCATATTTTTTTAGGAATCAATTACATTTATGTATATTTTTATATTATTTAAAATTTTATTTTTTATATCAATCATTTAAAATGACAAAAGAAAAATATAGAGTATAATGAATCCATTAAAATATTTTTTTGGAATATATAATATACAACATTTTATAAATAATCTAAACCAACGTTTTTTTTGGAGAAAATGTGATTTATCTAAAAATATTTTTTTAAAAAAACTCAAAATAACGTATAGTATAATGGTTATAGTATGAGTTTGATTATAGAAGGTTAGTGGTTCGATTTTCAACACTAACATAATTTCATCTACTCTTTGCATAAATATAAAAAAGAAGGTGTTTTTTGTAATTTTTCAACACATAGGAGCAAAATCGTAAATTCGTAGGTATTAAAATGACATATATCAATCATTTAAATTGACAAAAGTGAATTATAGATCATGCTCAATCAATAAAAATATTTTTTGTAATTATATATTGTGCAATATTCTAGAAATAATATAAATTAATATTTATTTACTCTATAATAAAAATAAAAATAAAAGATGAGAGAATATGTGATTTATCTATTAAGATTTTGAAAGTAAACTCAAAACAAAGTGTAGCACAATGGTTGTGGTGCAAGTTTGAGTGTAGAAGGTCAGAGGTAAAATCGTAACTTCACTGGCATTAAAGTGACACTTTTTGTCCCTGTGTTTTGGTTTAATATATAATAATTTCTTTATATTTTTTATAATATTTTTTACATTAATTATATTCAATATATAATATATGTAATTTACATTACAAAATATAGATTTCTTCAACTTGTTCTATAAAAAAATTAGAAAGAAAATAAAAATAAAATCTAAAGATTTGGAAAAAAATCCTTATATATTTTGTCTCCAAAATCTTTTTCATAGTTTTGAAAAGATTAAGAAAAAAAAAGAAAATAACCTAATTTATATTATTTTCTTTCATCACACAACAAGAGTTATAATCTATATATATTTATCAAAAGAAAAAGATAATTGATTATATACAGGAAGGCATGGGATATAATCTAGTTATATTACTATATTTTATATTAAATAATTTCCTTAATAACGCTAAAACATGGAAGCATTTTTTGGTCTTTAAAAAAAGTGGTAGCCAAAATCATAGAAAACAATCATAGAAATTGCGTAAAATAACTCGGTGTTAGGTATTTGAGCCTCTTTCCGTTATTAAAATGAGACTAGGGAATTAGCCCGTGCAACACACACGGATGAAATATTTAAAATATATTTAAGTTAATTATAATATTTTATTTATATTGAAAATTTAGGATATAGAATGATAATAATTTATATTTAGAATAACACAAAATATAATATAGAAGAAAAACAAATTTAAAAGAAGAAATAATATTAATTAAAATTAATGGAGATTTGTTAGTAAAATTTATAAAGTCTGTTGGACACATGAATTAAAAATAAAGGTAAATAATTATATAATAAAACAATTATAAAATTAAGTAACCTTGAGATGCTAACATTATTTTTCTTGCCGCAAATTAAAGGTCTTCAATTTTTTTTATGTACTTTCCAATTTTATTCTCTTCGAATTCATGCAAACTGGTTAGAATTTACATAAAAAATCTCATTACAATCAACATTGATAAAATTTATATTTTGGAAATCAATATTGACAATTTCTATAACTTTATTTGAATGAGAAGTTATGAAAAAGTAATAAAAAATTGAAAATTTTGACGAACAAAAATTAAATGTATAAAGCATTTATTGTAACTCGTCTGATGCTGATATTATTCACACGTTGTCATTAATATGGGAAGTGAAACATATAAAGTTTTACAAAATTTTCGGACAGTAACCGTGAATAGCGTCACCATGCTTTGATCTTTATTCCTAATCTCCGTAATTAATGTAAGTAATATATTATACATGCATTTTGAATAAATTAAAAAAAAATATCTATAAATTTATTTAAATTTTGAACTATTTTACGGACTATTTTGTTCCATGCTATATAAAAATGAAAGTATGTAAATTACAATAATTTTGAAGTAATTTTACAGAGAAGGATTTCTCAGCATCGCCGTTTGCGATAACTCGTATCATATATAAACAAACGTAAGAAATACGATACAATATATTTTAAAAAATATAATTTTTTAATCTAACTTCTATTTATCCACAATATATTAACAATAATAAATAAAAATAATTAAACTTAGTAATTTTTGTATGTAATAATGAGATAAGATAAATGTAATTAAGATAATGTGACTCTTAAAATGATGAAAATTGTAAATGTTAGTGCAAAATATTTTTTTGTACTATTATACTCATTGTTCGTAGAGTTAAGACTTCAATTCTTAAATAAACAATTAATACAAAATAAATTAGAATAAATTAATTTTTTTGATAAAAAGATTTGCATCGAACTATTATCAGATTTCTGATTCTTTTTATTTATTTATTTGGAAAGTGATGATAAATTTGTTTAGCATTACTAAAATTTTATTATATCACATACTTTACTTGCATTGTAGGCATGCATAAAAAAGAATCGTATAAAAAGACATCTAAAATTTTGAGTTAGAAGGTTTCTCGTTGACGACGCCCATAATTTTACATACTCCCCTGTCCCACTAATATTTGCCACGTTTATTTTACCACACTTTTTTCGGTGAAAATAAAATATAGTTTCGTAACTTTTTTTTCAAAATTAAAATTTACTCTTAAAATATTAATTCAGAAAAGGAAAATTTTGAAAAAAAAGTTATGGAAATATATTTTATTTGCAACCAAAAATGCATGTAAAAATTAGGATGGTCAATATTAGTGAGATTTTTTTTTGAAAAGCAGGAAATTAGATAAAAGGAAGCGAAAAAGGTTACAATAGCATACTGGCTCTACTCTCAAAATACCAGAACTGGAGCCAGAATACCATTTGAAAATTCATCGAACCCTTACAACTCAAATTAAAAACTAAAAAACCAGAACTTAGCTAGTGGAAAATAGATCACAGACCTAAACTATTTTCCATTAAAAGGAAACATCTTCCAGTAGCTGGGGAGTTCAGAGTATTTCATTGTCATTTACCGGCTCAAAGTCAATCATGTCATTCTCATTTATCCCCTCATTTTCCCCATTAACCACGCCTCCATCATTCATTGCATCCTCAAGATCCTCTTCATGTATTGCTTGAAAGAGAGGATCTACAGGCCCTAAACCCATATCCTCAAACCACAACTCTCGAACTCGTCCAAAAGGACCCTTGATAGTTACCATTTGTGTCCAATGACGAGCGCCATGTTCCGTCAGATAAGCTGCAAGCCTGTTGCTTTCTTCATTGATGAGAGTCACATCAAGCGCTACGTTCTCATCTTCTTTCCTTGTATTTAGTTGTCTCACAATATATTGATGTTCAAGCCTCACACCATCCCTATTAGACAACTTTCATTCCCAGTAAGCTCCTCCATGATCAGTCTCAAGCTCCAGCAGATTGTAGTTTTCAAAAAAAGCTCTTCTTAATGCATAATGCATGGCATATAACTCATTTAACCTTCTGTCTTGAATCCGTAGAGATCCTGCCAAAATATGCACCATCGAACCTCTGTCATTTCTAAAAACTATTCCAATCCCCGAACGATTTCCATTTGGAAGAGGATCATTCGTGAAGAAACTGTGAACGTTAATTTTGATGAAATGTTGCTTAGGAAGAGTCCAAAGGATTCCCGCATCCACCATAATGTTTGCTTTAGAAACTGCCCAGGAGCTTATGAGATTAAGGAACCTTTAAATAAAGAAAAGAACTAATACAGACCCTTAAGTTCTAGAGTCAACCTTTCCATTCCCCAAGGACAAGAGTAAAAGATAAAATTCCCTCCTAAAATCTAAACTGTTCGTATTTCCTTGAAATGGGATTCCCAAAGAAGCTTTCCACAAAAGATCTTATTAATGTTAGCCTCTTTTTACTTGGACTAACGGATCAGGCCCAACAAAACACAAGCCCTCTACTATGGGCTCCTTTTCTAGCCAGAAAATCTGCTTCTTCATTCAACACTCTATCTATTTTCCTTATTTTAATTTTCGCATTTGCTAAAGAAAATCTTAATCTCTGGTTCATGCTACTGTGTTGATTTTGGAACACTACGAACTTTTCAATCTCTTCCACTAGCGATGCATTATCTGATAAAACCATGCATTTTGATTCCCTCCATTTACTTCCTTTCATAGCTTCTAAAGCTAATTCAAGAGCTTTACATTCTACTTCAAATGCACCCTTCTCAAGGACTGGACCATTAAAAGACATAATTTTTGTTCCGTTACTATTCTTTATCACACCTCCCACCCCTGCATAAACAATTCCCGTCTTTTGCATTTTCCATGAACCATCTATAAAGCGAGTAAGCTCACAATCTTGAACTAATAGTTCCTTTAATCTTAACTCCTTGGTTCTAGTCAAAGAGCCTGTGGGATTTAAATCCCACCAGACCAGTGCTTCTTTTTTTAACATGTTACCCGCCATAAGCCACTCTCTCACTCTTACTTTAATGAGAAAGAAAACATCATTACCACTTAGCTTACCTCCCCTGAATTTTTTTTCGTTTCTCATAAGCCAAATAGACCATAGAGCCGCTGCTACAACTGATTTCCATGCTTTCTTTAAAGAAGCATCCTTATATCTCTCTATGATCTCATGAAGAGCTCCCGGGAAGTGAAAATCTTGATTTAAAATAAGACTCCACCAATTAAAAATTAGACTCCATACCTCCCTAGCGATTTTACAAGTCCAAAAGAGGTGAATCAAAGACTCTTCTTCCCCATCACACAGACTGCAAGATGTGCTTCCAAAGTGCGTACCAATCCTTTTTTTCAACAACATTCTGGTAGGTAGAACTTCCATTTGAAATTTCCAGAGGAATATGTGCACCTTAGGGGGGGGCACAAATTTTCCAGATGTACTTCCAGTTTACAACTTGCAGATTCTGTTCACTTAACATCCATTGTACTCCTTGTTTTACCGTATAGATTCCTTTACCTGATAACCAAGATAATTTGTCATTTTCCTCATTTAACTTCACACTACGCAGACAATCATTTAACTCTCCTACTAACGCCATCTCACAACTTCTAAGAGTACGTTTCCAAAAAACACTGCCAACGTGATCATAACAGTCCCATAAATCTATAAACAGACCCAACTCTAAGTCTTTCCACTTCGATAATTGATATAGCTTCTTAAAAACTTCTTCGAGTGCTCTATCTTTGTACCAGACATCTTTCCATACAAGACAATCTTTCCCATTCCCAATCTGCCATCTGAAATTGTTCTTACTAAGTGAACTTCCAAACTTTTCTGTAGACAACACACTCAAAAGATCTTTTACTAAAACTGAAGGATTCCCTGCTTCTAAACATTTTTCAATCGAATCACTTTTACTACAATTATATTTATGCCTTACCCATTTATATACATTGTATCAAAAAAGCTAAAAAAGATTGAAATTTTTATTGGACCAATATATACATTGTCCAACTTGTTCAACCTTGAAAAATAGCGTCAAAATATATTAAATTTAAGGGAGAAAATAATATTGATTAACCTGCAGTTAAAATATATAAATCAGTTCAAAATAATTAAAAATCATTATATTATATATGTATTTACATTATGAACATACATTAAAAAAGTCGATTTTTGATGGTCAAGTTTGGTGTCACTTTAAATACAAATAAAAATGAAATATTATTCGACAAAATATGAAACTAAATTTACAAAAAATAAACGTAGATAACAATTCTCTGATTAAACAAATAAATATAAACATATGAAAAATATGTGGAGAGGACGAAGATTAGCCCGAGTGAGCAGTCAAGTCGTATATTATATTTAAAATTGTCAACAAACTTCTATCAAAATTTTCATCAAACATATCAACCGCATAACCAAAATATACACAATAATAAATTACTGTAAAATTGTCCGAGAAATAGATGAGACTATAAAGATCAATATCGTAATTTTTAAGTTAACAATTTTTACCTAATTTAGAGAACACGTATCTCTAAAATATAATTATTGGAATCAATTGAGACTTTTTCATCACTATAAAATCTGTATCAAAACAAAAACATGAAAAATATCGTAAAATAAGATATATACATGTTTATATATAAAGCTCCAACTCACAGAGAGAAATAAAAATGGAGAAGAAGAAAAAAATGAAAATGCATGGATTTAAAATCTAAGAAGGCTAAAATTGAGGGCAATCAAAAATTTGAAAGTAATAACAAAAAAATGTTGAGAAAGCAATCAAGATTGTTAAAAATGTCTTAAATTTTGTGTATATGTAATACAATATTCATGTATGATATCACATAAATACTGATTGCGTGAAATGATGATATATGTTTGATAGAATCTTTAATACAACGTGACAAAATCACGGTTTCGAAAATCTTAAAAAACTAAAATTGAAGAAAATCAAGGATATGAAAACAAAAATAATTTAAATTTCAGAAAAATAACAATTAAAATGGATTGAAAATAATCAAAGATCGTTAAATATCCATTTTTTTTTTGACGGAATGCAAAATTCATTACTCCAAATCAAACTGAATACAATCTCTAACGTTAGCTGGAACAGAACTCCAGTCAAAGATACGATCAGGATACATATGTGCAACATGAGCAAGCTCGTGTGCGGGCATATTCGCAGATCGTTTAATGAAATACAACTTAATGTTGTTAGCCTCTCTTATTATTTTCCTACACTCCTGGATAACCTGACCAAGCCTTGATCGCATAGGGGCTGAGCTTCGAATCAACTGCACAACCACTAAACAATCAGATTCGATCGTGACTGCCTCCCACTTCATAGTTTTCATCCAACTTAAGGCTTCTTTGACAGCCATGGCCTCTGCCAAAGTAGGATGTAGAACCTCCGGATAACACAAAGTCTTGGCATAAGTCATATAACCTCCTTGGACACGAGCAATGGCACCCACACCAGAACTACCCTTGTCCTCGAATATCGCTGCATCAACTGTTATCTTTACTTCATTTTGTTGTGGCTTAACCCAGCAGGCAGCACCATCACCGGAGATTAGAGGCTGAATAGGTGCAACAAACGAACGACACTGAGCTTTCGTCCACTGTGAAAGATACTCCCAGGCTTTAGCAACAATTCGCAAGGGCATCCATCTCTTCTTGTTCCAAACACAGTCATTCCTCGATCTCCAAATAGACCAACATAAAGTAACAGTTCTGGCTTTGGTCTTTTCTGATTGATCAACCAAAATGTTCTCCAGCCAACCTGCAAAACTCAAGTTAGTGCCCGGGACAATATCTGGGTTAAAGATCTGCCAGCACGTAGTTGCAATTTTGCACTGAAATAAAGCATGGCTGATAGTCTCCTCATGCTCATTACACACTGGACAGACATTGTCAATTTGCACATGTTTGCGTTGAAGCTGAGATTTAGTTGGTAAACACTGATTAAGAGCACGCCAAATAACATTGAGAACCTTTGGAGGGGCTTTAATATTCCATAACAACTTCCAAATCACCATGTTCGCAGCTGCATTCCAGTAACCTCTTTGACGTTGAAGGAATTTATAAGCACTGCGAACTGAATATTGTCCAGAATTCTCCAGGTCCCAACATAGAATATCCTCGTCGAGATCCTGTTCAACAGCAGTGTTAATGATGCTTTGTTGATCTCTGTCAATGAAAATATCTCGGATTATATCCATATCCCAATTCTTGGTACCAGTACAAAATAGCGAAGCCACTTTCTGATTTGTCAAAGAAGGCGATTCAGTAACGATGTAACGATTAGTAGCACTGGTCAACCAAGGCTGATGCAAGATGGAAATGGCATCTCCTGTACCAATTCGCCAACTCGAACCATCACTAATAACCTTTCTAGCCTCGACAATACTACGCCAAATAAAGCTGGGGCTGTGGCCAATAGTGGCTTCCAACAAGTTTTTATTCGCATAGTACCGTGCCTTGTAGATTCGAGCAACCAAGCTATCTTCATTCGTAATAAGGCGCCAACACACCTTTCCCAGCATCGCCAAATTGAAGTCACGGAGATTTCTGAAACCTAACCCACCTGAGTATTTGTGTCTAGCCAGTCTATCCCAACACATCCAATTAATTTTTGATCCACCCTTTGATGATGAGTTCCAGAAAAATTTTGCCAAGAATTTTTCTATATCACGGGTAAGATCTAACGGGAGCAAAAAAACACTCATAGCAAAGGAAGGAAGGGTCTGAGCCACCATCTTTATAAGAATTTCCTTAGATGGTTTAGAAATCTTCTTAACATCCCACCTCCGAATTGTATTCTTGACCTTATCCCGTAAATAACCAAAAACCACCGATTTGTTGCGACCCAAAATATTAGGCAGACCCAAGTACTTTGAAGAATTATCAGCTTCTCTGATGTTCAAAGCTTGACACACCAGCTTTTTATTATAAGGAATAACATTTGCACTAAAGAACACTGTAGATTTACCTCTATTAATTTGCTGACCAGACGCATTTTCATAGACAGTTAGAACTTCCAAGATTTTTTGGGCCTCATTCGTATCTGCCTTGCAAAATAGATAGCTGTCGTCAGCAAAAAGCATGTGACTGACTATTGGGGCTCCTCTGCAAACTCGAATACCAGTCAACCATTTATTAGATTCATAATGCTTAATAAGAGAGGATAAGCCTTCCGCACATATAATGTAGAGATAGGGCGATAAGGGATCGCCTTGGCGCAATCCTCTACTAGGCAAAATAGGGCCAACTTCAAAATTACCATGAACAATGTTATACTGAACCGTAGTGACACATTGCATTATCAGAAAAACCCACCAACTGCTAAAACCCATTGCCAGCAAGATGCCCTCCAAGAATCTCCATTCAATACGATCGTAGGCCTTCGAAACATCTAGCTTAAGAGCCATATAACCCTCCTTACCAAACTTTTTACGCTTTAGATAATGCATGATTTCAAACGAAATCATAATATTATCTGTAATAGACCGCCCCGGAAGAAAAGCACTTTGGGTGTCCGAAATAACAGAATCCAAAACTTTCTTCATTCTATTTGCAAGAACTTTTGTAATAATCTTCATCACCACATTGCAGAGAGCAATTGGACGAAGTTCTGACAACGTGGTTGGGTGTTTTTTCTTTGGGATGAGCACAATATTTGTACTATTCATATCCTCACCAACAAGACCCGTAGAGAAGAATTGCCTTGTCATCTGAATTAGCTCCTTGCCTACAATCATCCAGTTTTTCTGAAAAAACGCCGGGGTCATGCCATCAGGCCCCGGGGCTTTATCAGGGTGCATATGAAAGAGAGCCTCCTTAACTTCTTCATCAGCAATAGGCTTAATCAGATCATTATTTTGAGAAGCAGAGATCGACTGAGGGATATGCTCAAGAACAGCCTCGACATTGTGTTGGCCAGCAGTGAACAGCTTTTGAAAATAATTTTTAACAAGTTCCGGAAGACCATCACTCCAATTAACCCAATCTCCATCATCATTCTTCAATCTCTGAATGTGATTATTTCTCCTCCTGGTATTACACGAAACATGGAAGTATTTAGTATTCTTCTCCCCAGCGTGCAACCATAATTGTTTAGACCTTTGACGCCAAAAGATTTCCTTTTGATCTAAGACAATATGCAGCTGCTTCTTCGTATCCTCATACTCTTTCATCGACTGATCATCATGCTTTCCTCTGAGAAGTCTTAATCTGATCTTGCATTCTTTAATTCTTTTACCAAAGCATCCTGTGATCTCTTTCCCCCAGACCTCCAAGCTATTAGCACAGTTTTTAACTTTCTGCATTACAGTACTGTTCATGTCTTCCTCCCAACAATCTCGTATGAGCTGGTAACACATAGGCTCAGTCAGCCAAGCGTTCTCAAATCGAAATTGTTTCTTTTTGTTTCCTCTACCTTGCTGCTCTGGAATTAACAGTAAAGGGCTATGATCTGAGGGTGATCCCTCGAGATTGTAAACCTTAGCCATTGGAAACATATGCAACCATTGTGCATTAGCAAGAGCTCTATCAAGACGTATCTCAATCCAATGCTCAGTATTACGGCTTCTTTCCCATGTGAACTGATGGCCAGTTAAATCAAGGTCAATGAGCTCAGCATCATGTAAGCAATCATTAAACCCGTCTATCAGATGCTCAGGGTAAGGAGCTCCTCCTTTCTTATCAGCCTGCGAAGTTACATTATTAAAGTCACCCACTAGACACCATGGTAGGTTCGCATCACGGGCTAGATTTCTTAACAAATCCCAAGTCTTGTGTCTCTGAGATCGCATAGGCTCGCCATAAATACCTGTTAAACGCCAAGTACAGTGCTCCTCCAGCTTAATTGTGACATCAACATGAGACCGGGAAAAACTCACAAGCTCTACATTTTCTGCCTTTTTCCAAAACAAAGCAATACCACCACTTTTACCTTGGGGTTCAACAGCTACAAACCCTTCAAATCCAAGAACACTACATAACTCTTCCATCTTATCATAACTGCTAATGGTTTCACTAAGAAATAGAAAGGTTGGCCTTTCCGTTTGGGTTAAATTTTTTAGGAACCGAATTTTCCCAGGGGCACCCAATCCCTGGCAGTTCCAAGCTAGAGCATTCATGATGAATGGCGGGTCTGCGAAGCAGCACCCGCCAATGACTCGTTTTTTGAAATCTGGTTGTCGCCATATTGAGTTTCCATATCAATTTGCTGAGCAAGCGTAGCCAACTGAGAATTATTTGACGTTGAACAATCCATTTCAGAAAGCCCAGCATCTTTTATTTTATTCCTTAAACTTGAATCCAACATGTTCCCCAGGTTCCCTGGTGTATCCATTACATCATACTTATCCGGCCCACCACGCATTCTTTTCCTATCCGTGAATAAAAGCCCAGTCGTTTCGTCTAAATCCGGCCCATATTCGATGTTTAAAATCCCATTTCCCCCGGTATCCTCCAAATTTGAATCTTCCCTCCTACCTTCCATATTTCTAGCTGCGGGAAGTAAGGGATTTGTGTTATCCCCCTGATTACGCGTTACATGCCTTACTGTTGTTCCTAGGATCATACTGTTATCCTCGACCCCGTAACTACCTCCCCTTGATTTCGGGCCTAGATTGTATCGTCCCTGACGCGCCTCCCACTCTGTGTCATCTTCTCCTCGAAGGTACCGGCTTCTCACCTGCCCACCAGCCTTCCTCGGCGGAGCACGAAGCCAACTGCCCCATGCCTTGCCACTCTCCTCACTTGATCCTGAGAGAAATATTCTGCAGTATCTTTCTGTGTGAGTTAGCATGCCACACGTAAAGCAAAACTCTCCTAGCCGTTCGTACTTACATGACACCATCACCTCCGCTCCATTTTTCTTTGTTATTTTCTTTCTACGCTTGAGAGGCTTCCTGACATCCAACCTAACTCTGATCCGCATAAACTCTCTCCACAGGCTTGAGTTGTTTTTACTGTCATATTCCAAAAATTCACCAAAAAAGTCTCCCAGCAGCTTTCCTACAGCCTCTGACATGAATCCAGATGGAAGATCAAACAGTTGCAGCCAAATATTCACATGCCACAGCGGGACAGTCATAGGTTCCTCGCCTTCTGGAATTTCCGCCATTACAATCATTGCATTATCAAAGGACCACGGACCCCCCTTTAGGACCCAATTCTTATCTTCCTTATGAAAGAATTGGAACAAGAAGATTCCTGACTCCAACTCCTTGATATTTACGCCCATCGCCGGCCTCCAAACATCTGCCATCTTTGTCTTCATAGCATTGACGTTGATGCTTCTCCCTGTCAAGAATCTACCCACTACACATAATTCATATTTATTGCCTTCTTCCTCTCCATTTAAATATCCATTTAATTGCATATAAATGTGATACAAAACTTATGCATCAATATCAAATAATTAGATCTGATAGCTTGAAATTAGGATATGTGATAGGTACATATTACTATTAGGAGGAAAAGAATAAATGGAAGTAATTTAAATTTAAAATGTTGCAAATCATGTGATATTTAATATGATTTGAGAGATTAATTAATAATTTAAAAAATTGGACTAAAAATGGATAATTCATGAATTATGAAAACCATGATACAAAATAAGCTTGCAAATTGTAATAAGTAAAACATAGGTAAATTTTGTTATTGTTATAAATGGGATAATAAGAAAATTACTTTTGTACCCGTAATTTGTATTGAAAATAAAGACTTTTCCCTGGTACTCATTAAGAATATATAGACTTTTTATGTTAGAACAAAGAGAATTAGATAAAGGAAATTTGAAGTTGAAAAAGTGGTAACAATTAAGGAGTGATATAAAACAGTTTATTATATGGATATCGTTTATTGATTGATTAACAATATAAAAATATTAAAAAAATTCAGTGAAAGGTTTCTCGGCGTCACCTAACGGTGACACCTCGCAATTCGAACACTATACAATTAAAAACTTAACAAAGAAAAAAGATAAAATACCTAAATATTTAGGATGTAAATTACTGAGTGTAGTATCAATGTCACCCACCAAAATGTGTACATATTTTTGTTTATAACGAAATACTATAATTATTTATTATATATTGCATATGTTATATAATTAAAATATTTTAAATAAATATAAATGTAGCATACACGTAAACATATAAAACATTTAACATCCGAAAGAGGCACAAACTACTAAAAGAATATTAAAATTATAAACATCAAAAATTAATCCAAACAAATGTAATTATGAGTAACAGAGTAAGTCACAATTATACGAATATCTCAAGTTGCAATCACGCATACAATTCTTTTAAAACATAGATATCATTATACTAAATATCATAAACATAAAAAAGAGTATGATTAAACATCTATCAAACTAATATCATGTCAATATCAAATCAATATAGCAATACATTATATTAACATTAGTTGATTCCATTGAGAAATTCGAGTCCATGGATACCACGATCTATTCTGATCAGGAGTTTCATGAATACCACAATCTCTTCCGGTCGAGAATTTTAATATATACGACTTGAGATTCACCTGCAATTTTTTTAACCTTCAACACAAAATAAATAAATATTTAGCAAATTTAAGTAAACAACAAATATATTCGACAAAAAATGTATATGTGCATTACATAAGTCAATGACACATTACATAAATATTAAATTTATTGGAAAAAATCATAATGATTAGCACGAAATTAATGTATATAAATCTGTTTCAAATCATTAAAAATTATTATATTATTTATGCAATTACATTTTAAACAAACATAAACAAAATATGAAAAAATATACAAATATAAAAAATTTCAGTGAAAGGTTTCCTGGCGTTGCCTAACGGCGACACCTCGCAATTCGAACACTATACAATTAAAAACTCAACAAAAAAATGATAAAATAACTAAATACCTAGGATATAAAATTACTATATGTGGCACATTATCATCCACCAAAAAATGTACATATATTTATTTAAGATCAAGTAATTTATTCATATTTCTGTAATTAAAAAAAACTAAACAAATATAAGTGTACATATAAACGAACATACTAAAATTTTAACATCTAAAATAGGCATAAACTACTTAGAGAAAAAGAACACTAAAATTACAAATATCATAGGTTAATCTAAGAAAATATAATTATAAACAAAATTAATTGAATTAAAACCTGATTTCTTTGATGAATTGAATTCTACGGATACTACGAACGCTTGTGATCAAGTGGTACACCGAACACGATGTTGAAACACTCTGTCATGGATCCACATGCCAATTAGTTCACACATAATGATTCGGGTCCTTAAAAATATGCAAACAAATTCATGAAAATACAAACAGAAAAAAATCTCTCATGCGTAAATAAATACAAAGAAAAACAAAACTAACGGAAAAAAAGAAACTTGAGATACAAAAAAAAGTATACTAAATACATCAAACATATATCAATATTATATGAGTAAAGAGAAAAACATAATGAATGGAATAGAAGAAATTTCAGATACAAAACAAAATATACTAAATACATCAAACATATATCAATATTATACACAACAATATAGTGTTCAGTTATACATACTTAAGTACATTTTGATTAAAAAATTACAGTAATTTAACATTATCTCGTCTACCTTCTTTTGATATAAACATCAATTTAAATAAATATACCAATGTTGCTTATGTATTGACGAATAAATTTATGTATTTTGCCAGAATTAACAATCGTTAGAGCAACTTTGTTAAGGATATCCATGTTTCGTATACTGCAAAAATTATTTCAGTAATACATATTAAAACCTACACTTATAAATATTATTTTAATGTGTTTATGCCAACTATATATGTGGATACACTTGTGGGAACAATGGAGATTATTTTCTATTTTAAAACCTATTTTAGTGCTTTTAATCAACAATACATATTTATAACCGATTACCTTTTTATATTGAAACACATTACTTTTTCTATTCTTTCAATATAATCCCCTCGTTTTTCAAAAATATCGCGGGAAATTACCTTTTTTTCAACTAAAACATGTTACATTTTATATTTATTCTACTTAAAACCCTTCATTTGTCAAAAATATCAAGAGAAAAACCTTACTCATTTATTTTAAAATCTATTTTAATTCTTTTAATTATTTAAAAGAGTTTACCTATTTTAACATGTTTACTTTTTTTTTTTTTAATAAATGTGATTAATAAAATATTTAAACATATATAATAAAATAACAACTATGAAAAATAATATGTGCATCGCACAGGGTTTAAACTAGAATATATAGTGTAAGTAATATGGTTTTATATCAAAGTAGCTACCGTTCTCATCAAAATATCTCACCTAACTACCCGATCTCCACGGGGACTCATTTAAAGCACTCAAATCATTTAAAGCCAATACTCCATTGAATTTAGAAAAAAAAACTAACAAAAAACTTTACGGAATGCTAGTTACTGGATGAAGTGTTCTACACATGACTCATATACACAATTACATATATAAACACTCACACACAAAAAACGTTTTAGTATAAGAGAAAGATAGAAGATGAAAAAGGAGAAAAGAAAAAGATAGATCAAAGAAATGATCATTAAGCTAACTAAAATATTGATTTTTATGTTAAAATTAAGAGAATGAGTTATACGTATGTATAAGCAATCAGGATTTTGAATTTGAAAAAAAATTTAACAACAATTAAGGATTGATTTGAAATAATCTCTATATTTTAAAACTTGTTTATAGATTGATCCATAATATAGGCAAAATATTGAATTCACGTATATCTATTGTAGGTGTCAAAATGGGCAAAAATTAAATGGTTTAGGTTATAAAAAAATTAATGATTTTTTTAGTTTACAATGAAAATGACATAAGAGTAGTGAATTTGAATTTGGAAAATGTAAGGTTGTAAAAAAATTTGAAAGATCTGATTGATGAAATTAATTATAATTTGTAAAATGATTTAATTTTCATATTTACTTGTGTATGTATGTACTTCAACTAATTATCTAAATAAATGTATGATACTTTATTAATTTATATACTACAAACGTCACATATTGTATTTAAAACTGTAGGACTTTCTTATAGATTAACAAACCTCTTTAAGAATTTTCATCAAACATATAGACAGTATAACCAATTGTGATTATTTGAACCAATTGAGACTTCTTCGTCATTTTAAAATATGTATCATAGTAGAAACATGAAAAATATCATTAAATAAGAGAGATACATGTGTGTGTGTGTGTGTATAAAACTCCAGGATATAGAGAGAAAAAAAACGGAGAAAAAAGAGAGAATGAAAATGTATGGATTGACAATTCATATTAATAAAAGTAGTCATATTGAAATCTATAGCTAAATTGGAATTTAAAATTTGAAAAAATAAGAGAGATAATTAAAGAGGAAATAAGATAATAATAATAATAATAATAATTATTATTATTATTTTCAATTTATATCGGGAAATGAGATAAGAGTAGTGAATTTAAAATTTGAAATTATGAGGATTGATAAATTTGGAAAGAAATTGATAGACATTGATTATCATTTAAGTATACTGATTTGATTTAGATATTTACTATATGCAAATTTTTTGAGATGAAGGTAAAATATATAATTATTTAATTTTTTCTCACTGATTGAGAAAATAAATAGATATTACCTTAATTATTTTATATATCACCAAATTCGTGTGCTTAATTTATTCATAATTATGACTACATTATATTAAATAAATGGTGTGATAATTGCATAATCTTTTTATAAATAGGAAAAAAATAACATGTTATTAATAATGATGATGTAAAATTTGAAATGAGTTTTAAAGAAACCCCCATTTGATGTAGTCATGTCATTTTAAAAAAATTATCACAACTTTAATAAGAGTGATCACTCTACGTAAAAACAATAATATGGATACCATCTAAACTAAACATCATACAAAAAAAAGGTATTATTGAACATCTATCAAACTAATATCATACCAATATCAAACTAATAACATTGAACAAAATGTGTGCAAATGCATCACTTAATATAAAGATACATTATATTAACATTAACCATTAGTTGATTCTTTTGAGAAAATTGAGCCCATGGATACTACAATCTCTTCCGATCAAGAATTTCAATATATATGATTTAAGATTCACCTACAATTGGCTTAACCATCATTTTCAAAACAAAATAAACTAATATTAATAGCAACTTTAAGTAAACAACAACATATTTGACAAAAAGTGTACAAATACATTACTTAAATCAATGACACATTACATAAACATAAAAGAGTACCTTTGTCTTTTTTGTCCACTTTGAATTCATGGATACCACGTCCTCTTATGATCAAGAACTCAAGTCTATAAGATTTGTAATTCACATGCAATTACTATATAACAAAATCAACATATAAGAACGATCATTGTAGTGTATATATGTGTTTAATTATCATGTTTTTGTTGTCACCAAAAAAATGGTTCAAAGTGTTGTATTATGCACAATGTAAACAAATATTAGTGATATATAAAAGTAAGCAATAAAAATATAAAACACATACATATACACAAACCTTCATAATCGATACAAACACGAACGAAAAGACATAGGAAAATAGTAGACAAAGAATAAGAGATAAGAGAAATAAAATGAGAGAAATGAGATTTTAACATTGTGAATGGTGAAGATCAAAGTTTTATAATCAAGAAATACTTGTAATCAATTGTGAATTTGGATTTTGAAAATAGATAACAAAAATTATGGATAAAAATAGTATGTAATTGTTTAATGCTTCCACTGATTAAGGAATTCAAACAGATTCAAAAAAAATATTAAATTATTGATTTGATATATTGCCAATTTTATATCCTTAATTGATGGGTAATTATAGCTATAGTAAATTAAGGAAATCATGTCATATTAAGTATAAGCGGGATTATAGTTGTGTGAAAGATAATTAGACAAAAAATAAGATATCTTTTAATTAATGATGATGCTGTAAGATGACATAATATTTTTGAATTGGAAAATTACGAAAATAGACATAAGATATATGAAGAGAGTAAATTTTTAAGGGTATTTTGTGAAATTTTCCAAATCCTTCACTAGCAGTTATTAAGAATATAATAGATTACAGTACTTTGCAGTTTAAGGGATATAAAAACTCCTTCCAGTACTTTGCAGTTTAAGGGATATATAAACTCCTTCCGGATACTCTTATTATTTTTCGTATTTTTTTTAAAATATTTTAAACTACAACAAGCTTATTTTTAAAATATTTTAATTTATTTTAATAATTTCAAATAATATTTGACTCTTGCTATCTACGTGCATATATTCACCAAGCTGATCATTGAGCTCATAGCCCGTGCGATGCACTGTTACTTAAATTTTATTTATAATTTTTTTGTTTATAATTATATTTTTATTACCCATGTAACACACGATTATTTTTTTAATATTTATAATTATATTTATTTATGAATATTTTAATATTTAAAAATTATTAGTTTACATGATTAAATTATTGTTAAAAAAAATTTAGCCAAAAAATTTATAGTTAAAAATTTGATATTTATTATATTTTACACGCTCAATTTAATATTTGTTTATATTGAGTTATAAAAATTAGATTTTGCCAATTTTATAGTCCACATTAAATTCACAAAATAATCTTTAATTTAGTTGTGGTTTAATAGTTCTTTTTCAATTAACAACTATTCTAAAACTAAAAAGAGAATAAAGTGACGAAATTTAATGTTGAGAATTCTATTCGATTTAGGAAATCTACTTATATGTAGTTTAGATTATTAGAATACCCTTTATTAACCAAATACAGTTTTTAATGTTAAATCTAACGGTTTTCACCTATCTATTTAACATTAAACGATTTTTATTATTTTGGTATTAAATGAGTTTCCTTATTTAATTACAACTATTTTTATGTTTTGACTTTTTAGAAAATCAAATCCTAATATAATATCTTTTAACTTATATTATTTTTAGATAATAACTTCTTTTTATATGATATAATCTTGATCATGTATTTTTAAAAGTATTGGATCTAACGGTTGAGAATTTTTTGGCGGTATTTAGGACCAAACTACCATGATAACATCATTAATTTTTCTTAATATTTATAATTTTTTAATTTATAATTTTTTTAAATATTTATTGCTAAAATATAATATACTCTTTTTTGTAATATCTTAAAGATGCGGGACCTTTGAACTTTTGAGAAAATAAATTATCAATTAAAATATAATTTTTTTGTAATAGTTCTTCTTTTAAAGTAGTACACCGTGATCAAAATTCTGTATAAATTTCATTTTTTTATAGTATATCCGGTAAATATCTATGTTATTATATTAAAGACTAAATAATGAAAGTTTGCTTATAAGTTAAGTTTGGTCGCTTTGTTTGATCACTCAATCCATAATCGTTGAATCTTTCAAATTAAATTGTTGAAAAACGTTAGATATAAAGTAAAATTATCATGTAGAATGATCTAAGATTTGAATCTACCAACAACATATTAAAATTTATAGGTTTTTTTGAAAAATAAGAATTTTTTCATTTTTTCTTGCAGACATATGTTATTTGATAATATTTTTTGTAAAGTACGATTTTTCAGAAAAGTACTATACTAATTGATTAACAAACTTTTAGAGTTTCGAATTTAATAATTTACAATGTATATAGGTTTAAAAAGTTTGGCCTCTTCTGTAGCTGAGTCTAAAATTTCAAAATAAGGTTTTTTTTTTTAATATGAATATAGTCCTGCTAACAATGAAATTAGGTCTCTATGAGTTCTTTTAAAACAAAATCACAATATACGTATAATTTATTATTTAATAATAAATAATATTTGATTAGTTATGATATAAAACTTAATAAAATAGGATTAAAAATATGCACAATTTTATAAAATTTTATCCTCGTATTATTATATTCTTTGTTGATTTGAATTTTTCTTAGATTGATTTTAATTTTTGAACATAGATTTCTAAATTTAAAATAGTTAGAAAAAAGTAATTAAATTGGTGTTAAAATAATGATAAAATAATAATTATTATTAGAATTTAAATATTCACTTTATTAATTTGGGCTTTATCTTGTGTTTTAAAAATCGGGTTTTGACGATTTTACACCCCATATGAAGATAACTAAATTATATTTAATTAAAAGATGGTTTAACAATTTTTATCCAGGTGGAATTGTCCATGGAAGAGAAAAGAAAGTCACGAATTTTTTACATGGAGAATTCTATTCAATATAGAAAACTTATTTATATTTGGTATATTTGGTTTAAATTATCAAAATACACCTTTTAGAATTTAAATATAATCCTATTATTAATAAAATAAACTTTATTAATATTTGATCTAACGATTTTCATTTATCTAGTTAAGATCTAATGGTCCTTATTAATTTGGTTGTCTACGACCAAAATTTGGGATAAGATCCCTATTATGATTATTAGATTTTAATATTATTTGATTTTTATGTAGTAAAATATAGTGAAATATTAATGTAGAATAAAATTTTCCCAAATTTTGATTATATTATTAATTTATTAATTAGAAAAAGTACCGAAAACCAAAAACCGACCGTTAACCGAAAACCAAAACTTTCAATGTTTCGTCTTTAATAATAATAGCTTATAACCCGTGCAAGGCACGGGCCTTAAAAATAATAAACTAAAAAATTTAATGTGAACAGAAAATATTAAAATAAAAGTAAAAATTAATATGATAAATTATAAAATGAGAAACTTAAATATTCATTGGAACATAAAAAAATATAAAAAAAAAATACAAATGAGGCCGAGGAAGATAAATGAGGTATTATTAATATTTTTTTATAATAAAATAATATTAATGATAAGGACAGATAGAAAATCTAACATGTTTTAATTTAAAAAAGTAATTGATCGTGATATTTTTAGAAGTGTTTTAATTATATTAATTGTATTTATTAAAAAAATATGTTGACATGTTAAAATAAATAAGTTTTTTTAATAAGGACAAATAGTAAAGTTAACATGTTTTAATTAAAAAAAAGTAACTGCACGTAATATTTTTAGATGTGTTTTAATTATATTAATTTTATGTGTTAAAAAAATACGTTCACTTGTTAAAATAGGTAAGTTTTTTTAAGTAATTAAAAGTATTAAAATAGGTTTTAAAATATATATGTTTGACTTGATATTTTTGGAAAAAAGAGATTTTAATGATAACAAATATAAAAGGTAATATATTTTAATTTAAAGGTAATTGCCGGTGATATTTTTGGAAAAGAAGTAGATTTTGTTAGAAAAAAATGTTTTAACTATAAAAGGCAATCAGCTAGTTACTATTTTTATATTATTTTATTATTTATTAAATAGAGTATTAAAATAGGTTTTAAAATAAATAATTAAGGATTGCACCTCATATTTTTGGAAAATAGGGATTTAAGTGATGATGTGTTTTAATTATATTAATTGTATTTGTTAAAAAAAATACGTTCACTTGTTAAAATAGGTAAGTTTTTTTTAAAATAATTAAAAGTATTAAAATAAGTTTTAAAATATATAAGTAAGAGTTGCACTTGATATTTTTGGAAAAAAGAGATTTTAGTGATAACAAATATAAAATGTAATATATTTTAATTTAAATATAAAAGGCAAAAATAAAGAAGTATATTTGTAGTAGTGTATCCTAAATTTAAATAAATTAAATCTCACATTTCCATTTTTTGATTAGATTTCAATATTATTTGATTTTTATGTTGTAAAATATAGTGAAATATTAATATAGAATAAAACTTTCCCGAATTTTGATTATATTATTAATTTATTAATTAGAAAAAGTATCGAAAACCAAAAACCGACCGTTAACCGAAAACCAAAACTTTCAATGTTTCGACTTTAATAATATACTAGCTTAAAACCCGTGCGATGCACGGATTGCTAATTGTTATTTTATTATTATTCTTTTAATATTTTATTAATTTTATTTGTTAAAAAAATAAGTAGGCATGTTAAAATAGCTAAACACTTTTAATTAATTGAAAACATTAAAGCAAATTTTTAAATAAATAAGTAAGGGTTTGTCCGTTATATTTTTGGAAAATGGGGGTTTTAGTAAGCAAAAAAAAAATGTAACATATATATTTAGTTTAAAAAAGGTAAATACCTGTGATATTTTTGGAAAATGAGGTTTTAAAATTTAATAATTAAAATTATTTAAAAACATTTTAAAATAAATAAGTAAAAAGTTTGACAGTGAAATTTTTAGAAAAATAATGGATTTTAGTGAGAAAAATAGAAAAAGTAAGTTGAAAAATGTAATTTCGTGTGATATATATTTAGAAAAGGAGGGACTTTGTTAGAAAAAATCTATAATGTGTTTTTGCTGAAAAGGTAATTAGTTATAAATAGGTATTTAATTATTAAAAAAATAATGGATTTTAGTGAGAAAAATAGAAAAAGTAAGTTGAAAAATGTAATTTCTTGTGATATATTTAGAAAAGGAGGGACTTTGTTAGAAAAAATCTATAATGTGTTTTTGGTGAAAAGGTAATTGGTTATAAATAGGTATTTGATTATTTATATTTTAATATTTTTAGTAATTGCATTTGTTAAGAAAAAATAAGTAGGCACATTAAATTAGGTAAACTTTTAAAAAATAATTATAATATGAAAATAGGTTTAAAAATAAATAACTAAAGGTTTGTCGGTGATATTTTTGGAAAATGAGAGAGTTTTAGTAAGGAAAAATAGAAAAACTAACATGTTTTAGTTAAAAAAAGGTAATTGTCTTTGGAAAAGTAGGGGAATTTGTTAGAAAAAAATAGAAAAAATAATGAATTTTAGGTGAAAAAGGTAATTAGTTATAAATATGTAATATTATTATTTAATAATATATTTCTATAAATAAGTAAGGTTAATTAAGTAAAAACACGAAATACAGTTAAGTAAGGGCAATTAAGTAAAATCACAACGTACCATACCGACCAACCAAACTTTTAATGTTTCGTCTATTATATAATAGTATTGATAAGTACTAGCCTATAACCCGTGCAACGGGCCTTAAAAATAATAAACTAAAAAATTTTAATGTGAACGGAAAATATTAAAATAAAAGTAAAAATTAATATGATAAATTATAAAATGAGAAACTTAAATATTCATTGAAACATAAAAAAATATTAAAAAAATACAAATGAGGCCGAGGAAGATAAATGAGGTATTATTAATATTATTTTATAATAAAATAATCTATACTATTATATTAAAGACGAAACATTGAAAGTTTTGTAGTCTGGTCATAAAAGTTTTTGTAGTCTGGTCACTCCATTCATAGCCGTTAGATATCTCTGATTAAATCGATGAGAACCGTTAGATAAAATATTACAATTATTATATAGAATATCTTTTCTATTTTTTCTAACTAAAACATCTCATTTTCCAAAAATATCGCAGATAGTTTCATTTAACTAACTCATTACCATTTTTAGTCAAAGTGTATATTCTTTTTTATATTTTCTAACTAAAATTTCTATTTTTCCTAAATAAAACCTCTCATTTTCCAAAAATATCGCGAATAGTTCTATTTAATAAAATAAAATAATAATATTATAATTATTAATCACATGCAAATCATTACTTTTATATTTTAAAATTCAACGAAAACATGTTACTTTCTATATTTCTCACTAAAGCCCCTCTTTTTCAAAAATATCACGGGCAAACCGTTACTTATTTAATTTAAAATCTATTTTAATACTTTTAATTATTTAAAAATGTTTAACACGTCTACTTATTTTTGTTAATAAATACAATTAATAAAATATAAATTATAAATTATAAAATTAACAATTATTAAAAATAATTTGTGCATCGCACGGGTTTTAAGCTATATTATTATATTATTAAAGACGAAATATTAAAAGTTTGGTGGACGGACGGACGGTCGGTACTTGTGATTTTACTTAATTACTCCTTACTTATTTTTTTTTAAAAACTATCACTAAATAATAACATTATTTATAATCAATTAACTTTCCAGCTAAAATGCATTACCTTTTTTATTTTTTTCTAACAAAATTCTCTATTTTTCTAAAAAAAAAAACAGGGGCGATTATTTTTTTTAACAAAAACATGTCACTCTTTCTATTTTTCCTTACTAAAACCCCTCATTTTCCAAAAATATTACAAGCAAACCATTAATTATTTATTTTAAAATCTATTTTAATATTTTTAATTATGAGCACTTTTTTTTAGCTAAAACGTGTTATTTTTTCCATTTTTTTATTTTCTAAAGAATTATTATTAAATAATAACATTTTATAACCAACTACCTTTTCAGCTAAAATAAATTGTCTTTTCTATTTTTTCTAACAAAATCCTCTCTTTTTCTAAAACAAATCACGGGTAATTACCTTTTTCAACTAAAACATGCTACTCTTTCTATTTTTCCTTACTAAAATCTCTCATTTTCCAAAAATATCCCGGACAAATCCTAAAACCCCTCCTTTTCCAAAAATATCACGGACAAACAGATATTAATTTATTTTAAAATCTATTTTAATAGTTTTAATTATTTAAAAAAGTTGAACACGTCTACTTATTATAATAATTATTAATAACAATCTGTGCATCACACGGGTTTTAAGCTAGTGTATTATTAAAGCCGAAACATTGAAAGTTTTGGTTTTCGGTTAGTTTTTGGTTTTCGGTACTTTTTCTAATTAATAATATAATCAAAATTCGGGAAAGTTTTATTCTACATTAATATTTCACTATATTTTACAACATAAAAATCAAATAATATTGAAATCTAATCAAAAAAATGGAAATGTGGAATATAATTTGTTTAAATTTAGGAAATACTGCTACAAATATACTTCTTTCTTTTTAGGATAACGAAATCTTTTTTCTAACAAAATTTACTCTTTTTCCAAAAATACCATGACAATTATCTTTAATTTAAAATATATTACCTTTTATATTTGTTATCACTAAAATATCTGTTTTCCAAAAAGATGAAGCGCAATCCTTACTTATTTATTTTAAAACCTATTTTAATACTCTATTTAATTAATAATAAAATAATTTAAAAATAGTAACTAGCTGATTGTCTTTTATAATTAAAAAAAAATCAAACAAAATTTACTCCTTTTCCAAAAATATCATGACAATTACCTTTAAATTAAAATATAATATCTTTTATATTTGTTATCACTAAAATCTCTATTTTCCAAATTTATGAGGTGCAATCCTTACTTATTTATTTTAAAATCTATTTTAATACTCTATTTAATAAATAATAAAATAATATAAAAATAGTAACTAGCTGATTGCCTTTTATAATTAAAATATTTTTTCCCTAACAAAATCTACTTCTTTTCCAAAAATATGGCAAATACCTTTAAATTAAAATATATTACCTTTTATATTTGTTATCACTAAAATCTATATTTTCCAAAAATATCAAGTGCAACTCTTACTTATATATTTTAAAATTTATTTCCTCCCGTGCATTCTTTCCATTCTTCACCTTGCCGTCAACCAGAAAAAACTTCCATCGAACTGCCACTAGTCCACTAGTATATATATTCATTAGTCCTCTGGTCTATGAGCAAAACCTTCACTCTTTCACAAAGCCTTAAACAGAGAGCCTGAATCACAAAAAAGCCTTCACATTATGGATACCTGCAAAACAAAAAAGACCAGTGTTCTATTGTTTCCGTGGCTTGCTTATGGACACATCTCTCCGTTCACAGATCTTGGATTTCAACTTGAGAAGCGAAATTTCCAGGTGTATTTGTGTTCTACTCCAGCCAATCTCCGTTCGATTCGGAAAAAGCTTGGAGAAGAATCTTCAATCCAACTGGTAGAACTCCATCTCGAAAGTTTGCCAAGTCTTCCTGCTGAGTACCATACTACTAATGGCCTTCCGCCTTACCTAATGGACACTCTGAAGACTGCGTTCGACAGGGCTGAACCGAAGTTCTCCAACATTCTCCAGAGTGTCAAACCTGACTTGTTGATTTATGATTTCATGCGGCCATGGCCACCAGAGGCTGCTTCTCGACTTAACATACCTGCTGTCCAGTTCATAGCCACCAGCTCGACCATGACTTCGTACATGCTGCATGTTTATGAGCGTCCATATATGAAGTTCCCTTTCTCGAATATTTTTTATCATGATTATGAAAGTATTCATGGAGAGAAACTTAAAGTAAAATCTGTTGAGAATGACTTGGTAATGAAAAGCATTGACAGATCAACTAAAATAATTTTGATCAAGGGTTTCAAAGAGATGGATGGAAAATATAGCGATTATCTCTCTGGTATGTCCGGAAAGAAGATAGTACAAGTTGGTCCCTTGGTTCAACGTCCTAAGTGTCAAGATGAGGACTGCGAGATTATCATGAACTGGCTTAACAAGAAGGAACCTTCTTCAACCATATTTGTATCTTTTGGAAGTGAGTATTTCTTGTCCGAGGAAGATTTTCAAGAGATTGCTCAAGGTTTACTGTTGGCTAATGTAAACTTCATATGGGTTGTAAGGTTTCCGCTGGGAGAAAACATCAGGCTTGCGGAGAAGCTTCCTTCAGGGTTTTTGGAGCAAGTTGGAGACAGGGGAATGGTTGTGGAGGGATGGGCTCCCCAGTCGAAGATTTTAGAACACTCAAGCACTGGCGGATTCGTGAGCCATTGCGGATGGAATTCTGTGAATGAAAGCATGTATTTTGGGGTGCCAATTATAGCCATGCCGATGCACTTGGATCAACCTATTAATGCTAAACTGGTCAAGGAGATTGGCATCGGTGTTGAGGTTGTGAGAGATACAAAAGGAAAGCTTGAGAGAGAAGAGATAGCGGCTGTGATCAACCATGTTGTTGTTGAGAAAGATGGAGAAGTTGTGAGGAAGAAAGCTAAAGAGTTGAAGGATAACATAAAGATGAGAGGGGAGCAAGAGATTGACGAGATGGAGAAGGAATTGAAGCAAATTTGTCAAAAGAAGGATGGCCTTTTTTAGGACGTAATGCGTGTCTCAATTTCAATTTCAATTTTATCGATGTGTCTTAAGTTCTTTTAATTACTGTTGAGAGTCTAGTTATACCTCATCTCTGAAGTGGAGATTGCAGGTAGCAAGAGTCAGAAATAATGCCAATCTTGTTATATTTTGTTCTTGCTAGCTAGTATATATGTTATGTTCAAAGCTTTCAAAAGAATCTGTAACTTCTTTCGGATATGTTTATCATCTTTGAAGTTCAGATAATCAAAAAGCAACTTATAGTGAAGCCTCAAACTGTGAATTTACTTGTGATCTCTGCAAGTTTGTTTGACTTTCATGTTTCGTGTAAACAGAGCTTAGTACAAAGTACTTGCTGGTATGAAACGGATATTTTGGTGGATATTTTTATTTTTCACTTGGTTTTGAATTTTGATCAGATCCAAACAAATTGGTCATGCATTCGACAAGCCAGAACTCTTCAAAAAAATCAAGTTATTCGTGAGCTAGTCATGTTCAAACCGTAAAATATTTAAATTTGATAAGAACCGCACCAAACTTGGGTTCAAACTATTCGAATAGGAAAATGTTAGGGTACTTAATTGGTTCACAATTTTTTTTCAAAATACACGTGATAGTTTGAATTTGATTCTGCCACATCAGCCATGTCATATCAGATTAGATTACAGTGCTCTTGTTACTTGATTTGTATTGTCATGCCATAGTGATTGGACGAAGTAATTGTTTGAGTTCCATGTTTCCTGTATACAAAATCTTATTACAAAGTAATTGCTTGTATGAATAAGATATTTTTGTGGATATTTTTATTTTCACTTATTCAGGGAGTTTTGATTCCTAATAAAGCTTAAGATCAGACCAAGCAAATTGGTCATCCCAAGTCTAAGCAAGTCCTAATTCTGTTTCTATTTACACATTATAGATGTCATATCTCCTTGTGTGTATATTCAAAATTAGTTAGAGAAATTATTAAAAACATTAATTTTTCTAATTTCTTTTGCAATTTTACCATCTTCTGAAAATATTTATAAAAATACGGTCTGCAACTAGATGCAATCAAATGCCACCTAAAAATATTTGTAAAAATACGGTCAATAACCAACGCAACCAGATGCAACTTTTTAAAAAATAATTGAAAAACAGTTGAGAATTCAAAAAATTATTAGTAAAAGGGGTAAACTTGTGGTCTTAATTTATCCTGGGGTTCAATAGTAAGAATTACAAATAATTCGTATACGGACTTAGGATAAACAACCCTAAACCCTAGATTCTAAACCATAACCTACCCTGATTTTAGGGTTGTATGCCGGAAAAACACCATTATTAACAAGTTACATTTGCAGTTGCAGATATGGTTGCATCTAGTTGCGACCGTATTTTTGCAAATATTTTCAAAAAATTGGTATTTTTGCAAATATTTTGGTATTTTTGCAAAAAAATTAAAAAACATATAGTATTTTTGCAAAAAAGTTTTTTGGGTTGGGTATTTATAAAAAAAGCCCCAAATACTATTTTAAAATTTAAAAAAATATATTTTCAATTTTTTTATCGTATTCTATTTTTAAACGAAAAGAAAACGAAGATCTTTTGTTTGTGACCAAACCCTTTGTTGCAAGCCATTATTACCTTTCTATTAATCTCGGATTAGGGTTACATGCGGGTGATCTATTTTTTGTGTTATATATATACACATAAACAGGAACAAATCTATAGGCAAACATGGCTAACCAACAGGTCAATAAAATTTTAGAGTCTGATGAAAAAGATTTGGTTATATTAATCTACCTTGCAAGAAAAGTGTTCCCAAAAAAGAAGCAAAGACAATGGTGGTTGGCTAATAGTGAATTTACGGAACATGATCTTGATTTGATATTAAGCATGGCTGACTTGTTTGGACCTGCAGCTAAAAAGTCTAAAAAGTTCGACAAATGTCGTGCGCATTTGAAGTGTTATAGGTCAAACTCTGATGCTCAGATTGATGGTGCTGATTCTCCTGTTACATGTAAGTTCTAATTTTCGTATATCTTTCCAGAATTTATTTGTTTGATAATATTTCTCTGTGTTATGATGATTATTGTTTGTTGTTTTTGGACTTGTCAGTGTTTAATTGTTTGATAACATCTGTGTAATATGAGTATTTATTTTTGTGTTACAGATTCAGGATTAAGGGACTTGGTTAAAAGGATCAGGGATTTTGCTGCATTCTGGGAATCATCTAGTAATGGGTATCTGTCAAACCAACTGCCCAGTGATATTATGGAATCTGATGAAAAGGATCCATTTATTTTGTTCTACCTTGGTAGAAAAGTGTTCCGAAAAACTCCCGACTACGAGAATCAAAGACAATGGTGGTTGGCTAACAGTGAATTTACGGAATATGATCTTGATTTGATTTCAAGCATGACAGAATTGTTTCATCCACTGGATGCTTTGGAAGAAGACAACTATTGCGTGCATATGGATCGTTATTTTTCAAACTCTGATGATCAAATTGATGGTGCAGATTCGGCTGTTACATGTACGTTTATTTTTTGTTCTATATTTAATTTTGTGCATTTACTTGTTTGATTACCAATGTGTATTCTGAGATATTTCTCTTCATTGCAGATTCTGGATTAAGAGACTTGGTTAGAAGGATCAGGGGTTCTGCTGCATTTCGAGAATCACTAGGCAATCTTAACTGAAGTCCAAAGAATAGGTCCCAATATGTGTTTTAAGAATTTCATGTCCTTATTTAGATGAATTATGTTTTAAGGATTTCAGTTTCTTACTTAAATAAATATTTAGAAGAGTTATAGTTCTTTACTTCAGCTCTCTCTAAATATAAGTTCATGTGTTTTTATTATAATACTAGTGTGATCTCTTTTAAAGGATTAATCAGGATTTAAGAATATTTCTTTTGATTCTGCTTGTTTGTGTTTTAGGGTCGTAATCATTGCTATTGAAAGAATATTTAAGAATTGCTATTAACAGGGGGGTTCTGCTGCATTACGGGAATCATTAGCCATTCCTAACTGAATTTCAAAGTTTAGGTCCTTGCATTTGTTATAGGATTTCCAGTTTTTACTGTAGACAATTCAGAAGAGTTAGACTTCTTTGTTTAAGCCCTCTTTTAGAGATACCTTCATGTCGATTTCATCTGCTATAAAGGATGAATTGGAAGGCGATTTAAATTTAAGCTCGCAGTTCTTCTTATTGAAGGTTTTGAGTACATTACAAGGAGTATAAAGCAATGCATATGATCACTATCTTTCTTTTTCTTTGCCTTGCTTTCCTCAGGATCCTTTCAGTTTCTTCTTGTGCTTTTTTGGCATTCAAAAGTTGGTGATCTGTGATTGCAAACAGTGCTAGTAAGCAAAAATATAATTTATAAGTTGATTACTTCGTTGTCCTCAAGTTAACTGCAAAAGGCTCTGCTGATCTCCGTGTCTAATTCAATGTTAATCCTCGTAACCAACCATTTACCGTGTTAATAAAAATATTTGGAACGTTGAACTTAGAGAAGCTTAATGTTCGACAAATGAATAGAGTAAGCGTTTTACCAAAATTTGCATCCAGAAAGAAAGAGATCAAGTAAAAACATTACCATTTCAATGGGAGAGATTACACTCTGTGTGTCGCATCAAATTCTCTGATCGTGAAAGTAGCTTGTTTGTGTTTACAAAGTTTCAGATAATTAACAAGCAACTTATAGTGAAGACTCAAACTGTGAATTTACTTGTAATCTCTGCAAGTTTGTATGCCAACCTTTTGATTTACTAGATGCCGGCCTCCTCGCTTAGTTGTTGCTTTTACTCAAATTTTTGTAATTTTACGTTCCAATCTATTCCTGAAAGATGGGATATGGAGTTCTGTTTGATGTATGTCGAGAGAATGACAATTATGCGAGTTGGTGAGAGTTCCATCATCTGTGTTCGAGGCAGAGGCAATAGGAGTATGCGAGGCATTGTCTTGGATCAAAGTACTTCAACTGCACAATAGCAAAATCCAGCTGGAAACTGACTCTCTTCTGGTGGTGCAAGGAGTCACGAACCAAGTCGTTAATTTACTTGAAGTGGGAGAAGTTCTGGAGCAATGTAGAAAGCTTCTTAGCGAGCTAAATGAAACTTCTATTCACTTTGTTAGGAATCGAGCTAATAGGGTAGCACATGAGCTTGCTAGGATGCTCTATTTAGTCAATTGCCATCATATTTTTACGTCTTCTCCTATATATTTGGTGGAGACTATTGTAATGGATTCTCTTTCATAATGGAATTTGCTTATTTCAAAAAAAAAAAAAAAAGTTCATAGTCACATATCAACTATGTTTTTACAGTGTAGAAGTCAAGCACCCTGTGTCGACATACAAATAAGATATGTTCTGATCTTTGTTTCGGATATTTTTGTGGATATTTTTATTTTTCACTTAGTTTTGATCAGATCCAAGCAAATTGGTCATCCATTCGACAAGCCAGAACTTTTCAAAGAAATCAAGTTATTCGTGAGCCCGTCATGGTCAAACCGTGAAATATTTAAATTTGACAAGAACCCCACCAAACTCGAGTTCAAACTATTCGAATATTATAAGGAAGCTCATGTTTTCAATTTCCTACTACCTTAAAACTCGATGCACGGTTACTTTTAATAGTTTTTATTTAATTATTTATGTATTTAATATTTTATTATTAATTAAATTTTTTAAAAAGATACTTAAAGTTAGAGATGGTATTTTTATTAGCATATGTATTTGTAATTATTAGACTTGTTAAAAACTGAAATAATGAATCGGAGTCAATCAAATATATTTTAAAAATGTAAATCAATGGTTTTAAAATAAACAGGTAAATTTAAATAGATAGATTTTAGAGATACTAAAGTATATAGACCCGTAAACCAACCCAAGTAAATTGCTTTTAAAATAAATAAGAACGTAAAGATTGGTTTAGTGTCGCATTCGAGCTTAGTGATAACTAGTTTACTAAGCCGCGCTTCGCAGCGGCCTTTTAATAATTTTTCTATTTTATTTTAAATTTTTTTGCAAAAAAATATTTTTAAATGGAATAAATAATTATAAATATTTTAAATATTGATTTATTTTATAAATAAATAAATATTTTTAAATAAATGAAATAATGATACAATATACTATCGTAATTATAACTGGATAAACTAAAATGTTGTTTAAAACATGTCATGGCCGTGTTTTCATTTTATTTTTTTATAACTCATAATTTCATTAATAAAGAAAACGACAAAGCAACATACAATCCAAACCACTGAACAATCAAAGGACTCGAACCAGACTTAGGCTATCAGAGAGAAAACACCACTTAAAATACAAGATATAGAACAAAAATCAAGGCTACACGCCTACACCTGCTAAAAACCAAAGACACTAACAACCCCAGCAACCAACACGAAACTCAACCCTGACCTACATGCTTACTTAGCAGAACTACCAAAATCTTTAGCATTAGACTCCACTCCTCGCATTTGAATAACTCCACCAGAAATCTTACCACTGCTATTACGCCCATCTTCAGAGTTAGGAGAGGTTGCACCAACCCCGCTATCATCTAACTCCACAGCTATACTCGAAGCTATATTAGATAAAATCCCAGGTTTCTCAAACCCACCACCTATAGCAGATTCTTCCCTCAGATTCTTCCCTCTTTATTGGAGAACCAATTTTAATACCTTTTCCTTTCATGCTTTGATGCTTTGATAATAAGGAAGTTGTAATTTTCTAAATCAAAGAAAGTTCTATCAAGTCCTACAAATTCGAAAATAATAAGGAAGTTGTAATTTTCTAAATCAAAGAAATGTTCTAAATCAAAGAAAGTTATATCAAGTCCAACAAATTCGAAAATAATAAGGAAGTTGTAATTTTCTAAATCAAAGAAAGTTCTATCAAGTTTGAAAATAATAAAAGAAAGTTCTATCAAGCCTACAAATTCGAAAATAATAAGGATGTTGTAATTTTTTAAATTAAAGAAAGTTTTATCAAGTCCTACAAATTCGAAAATAATAAGGAAGTTGTAATTTTCTAAATCAAAGAAAGTTCTATCAACTTTGAAAATAATAAAAGAAAGTTCTATCAAGTTTGAAAATAATAAAAGTGTAATTTTCAATTTCAATAATAAAAGAAAGTTCTATCAAGCCTACAAATTCGAAAATAATAAGGAAGTTGTAATTTTCTAAATCAAAGAAAGTTCTGTCAATTCCTACAAATTCGAAAATAATAAGGAAATTTTAATTTTCTAAATCAAAGAAATGTTCTAAATCAAAGAAAGTTATATCAAGTCCAACAAATTCGAAAATAATGAGGAAGTTGTAATTTTCTAAATCAAAGAAAGTTCTATCAAGTTTGAAAATAATAAAAGAAAGTTCTATCAAGCCTACGAATTCGAAAATAATAAGGAAGTTGTAATTTTTTAAATTAAATAAAGTTCTATCAAGTCCTACAAATTCGAAAATAATAAGGAAGTTGTAATTTTTTAAATCAAAGAAAGTTCTATCAACTTTGAAAATAATAAAAGAAAGTTCTATCAAGTTTGAAAAAAGTTTGAAAATAATAAAAGTGTAATTTTCAATTTCCTTCCTACAAAATTGAAAATAATAAAGGAAGTTGTAATTATTAAAATTAAAAATTGTGAAAAATTGAGAAAATTAGAAAAATAGAACGGAGCGATCCTAGAGGCGCCACCTCACCGCCCCCGTCTTCTCCTTTATATAAGTATATTGATTATATTGATGTCTTCTTTGATAATTTTAGAAATAGAGAAATTTTTGTTAAAAAATATAAAAAGGAATATACGTTAATATAGTTAATCGGTTAATTATTCGTAATTATAATATTATTTTTTATTTCATTAAATGGAATTGTCCATGATATTTTTGGAAAATGAGAGATTTTAGTTAGAAAATTTGAAAGAGAATAAACGTTTTGGCTAAAAAAAAGGTAATCAGTTAGTTATTAGTAATTATAATATTATTATTTTATTTTATTAAATGGAATTGCTCTTTATATTTTTGGAAAATTAAGAGATTTTAGTTAGGAAAAATAAAAAAATAGAAATTTTAGTTAGGATATATAAAAAAAATATAAGCTTTGGCTAAAAAAGGTAATTGGTTAGTATTAGCAATTTTAATATTATTTTATTTTATTAAATGGAGTTGTACGTGTTATTTTTGAAAAATGAGATGTTTTAGTTATGAAAACTAGAAAAGATACTCAATATAATAATTTTTTGAATTTTATTCAACCGATCTTATCGATTTGATCAGGAAGATTTAAAGGTTGTAGATATTTAATTCAACGATTCTTATCGATTTGATGGAAGATTTAACGACTGTGGATTAAGTGATTAAACTACGAGGATCATATCACAAACCAAACTTTCAATGTTTCCGTTTCAGTATAATAGTATAAATATTAAAATTTTATCAAATTATATATAATTACTAAAATTTAAATAAAAAATATTAAAAAAGTCGTGCACGAAATATAAGTTACTTGTTGTCTTACATTTTAAATTATTTAATTTTCTTTATATTAACTCCTTATATATAATAAGCGTAAGGGAGATCTTATCTAAAACTTTGGTCGGTCACTGTACTACCAAAAGTATACTATCCGTTGGATTATAACACTATAAATATTCAAATCGATGAGGACCGTCAGATATAATATTAAAAATTGTATTTGATTAATAATAGGATAGTATTTAAATACTAAAAGGTGTATTTTGATAATTTAAACCTATTATAAATGGGTTTTCTATATTGAATAGAAATCTTTATGTAAAAATTCGTAATTATCTTTTCTCTTTATTTTATGGATAGTTCCAGTTAGATAATAATTATTAAACCATCATTAAATTAAAGATAATTTTGTAAGTTTCGCGTGGGCTGTAAAATCGTTAAAATCTGTTGTCTAAAACTCAAGATAGAGCCCAAAAGCCCAAAAAGTAAAGTTATTATCTAAATTTTAATAAATATTTTTTTATTATTGTAGCACCAATTTAGTTTTTTTTTTCCTAATTCTTTTAAATTTATAAATTCTATGTTTATTTCAATAAAATGTTAAAATCAATTTAAAAAAAAATTAAAATCGCTCTGGTCCATGTACGATCAGTATACGACCAAATTAATAATTATAGTTAGATCTTAAATAGATCGATAAGAATTATTAGATCTAATATTAAAATGTGTATCTGATTAATAAGAATTATATTTAAATACTAAAAAGTGTATTTTGATAATTTAAAATTTTTCTATGTAAAAATTCTTAAATATCTTTTCTCTTGAATTTATGTATAGTTCCGGTTAGATAATAATTGTTAAACTAAATATCAAGATAACAATTCATATCGATTACAGTGATGCCCTACGAGACTTAGGAGAACTCGTGTACATGAATAAATTTAAACACTTTTTTTTTCTGAAGGAACATAACAATTTGATTAATCCAAATTATAATTATATTATTTTACATATAACAAACATAAAATGATAATATCAAAATATTATTAAAATGTTGAGGGTTTCATATTCATAAATAATAATTTTGAATATAATACTTATATTAAAATGTGTATTTGATTAAAGGTAAGATTATATTTAAATACTAAGAAATGTGCTTTGATAATTTAAACCAATTATAAATTGGTTTTCTATATTGAATTGAATTCTTTGGGTAAAACTTCTTAACCATCTTTTCTTTTCAGTTTATTTTATGGGTAGGTCAACTGGTCAAGTTAGATAATAATTATTAAACCATCATTAAATTAAAGATAATTTCGTTAGTTTCGCATGAGTTGTAAAATCGTCAAAATTCAATTTCTAAAACTCAGGATAGAACCCAAATATTAAAATGAGTATCTAAATTTTAATAAATACTTTTTTTTATTATTTTAGCACCAATTTATTTATTTTTCCACTAATTCTTTTAAATATAGAAGTTTTATGTTTCTTTCAATAAAGTATCAAAATTAATTAAGAACAAATTCAAATCGATAAAGAATATAATAATATGAGAATAAAATTTTATATAATCATAACATAATTTTTATTCTATTTAATAATTTTTAAGTAATAATGTATTTTGAAATTTTATTTACACCGTAAATAAAACCGAAACATTAAAAATAAAAGCAGTTAGTAAGATACTTATATCAGTATATACTTGATATCCTTATTATATTAAATCCTTATATATAATAATCATAATAGGGATCTTATCCCAAATTTTGGTAGTAGACAACCAAATTAATAAAGACCATTAGATATTAACTAGATAAATGAAAATCGTTAGATCAAATATTAAAAAAGTTTATTTTATTAATAATAGGATTATATTTAAATTCTAAAAGGTGTATTTTGATAATTTAAACCAAATATACCAAATATAAATAAGTTTTCTATATTGAATAGAATTCTCCACATAAAAAATTCGTGACTTTCTTTTCTCTTCCATGGATAATTCCACCTAGATAAAAATTGTTAAACCATCTTTTAATTAAAGATAATTTAGTTATTTTCATGTGGGGTGTAAAATCGTCAAAATCTGATTTTTAAAACACAAGATAAAGCCCAAATTAATAAAGTGAATATTTAAATTCTAATAATAATTATTATGTCATCATTATTTTAACACCAATTTAATTAATTTTTTCTAATTATTTTAAATTTAGAAATCTATGTTCAAAAATTAAAATCAATCTAAGAAAAATTCAAATCAACAAAGAATATAATAATACGATGATAAAATTTTATAAAATTATGCATATTTTTAATCCTATTTTATTAAGTTTTATATCATAACTAATCAAATATTATTTATTATTATACGTAAATGGTGATTTTGTTTTATAAAAACTCATAGAGACCTAATTTCATTGTTAGCAGAACTATATTCATATTAAAAAAAACCTTATTTTGAAATTTTAGACTCAACTACAGAACATGCCAAACTTTTTAAACCTATATACATTGTAAATTATTAAATTCGAAACTTTAAAAATTTGTTAATCACTTAGTATAGTATTTTTCTGAAAAATCGTACTTTACAAAAAATATTATCAAATAACATATGTCTGCAAGAAAAAATGAAAAAATTCTTATTTTTCAAAAACCCTATAAATTTTAATATGTTGTTGGTAGATTCAAACATTAGATCATTCTACATGATAATTTTACTGTTATATCTAACGTTTTTCAACAATTTAATTTGAAAGATTCAACGATTATGGATTGAGTGATCAAACAAAACGACCAAACTTATAAGGAAGCTTTCATCATTTAGTTTTTAATATAATAACATAGATATTTACAGGATATACTATAAAAAAATGAAATTTATACAGAATTTTGATCACGGTGTAAAAGAAGAACTATTACAAAAAAAATTATATTTTAATTGATAATATATTTTCTCAAAAGTTCAAAGTTCCCGCATCTTTAACATATTACAAAAAAGAGTATATTATATTTTAGCAATAAATATTTAAAAAAATTATAAATATTAAGAAAAATTAATGATGTTATCGTGGTAGTTTGGTCATAAATACCACCAAAACATTCTCAATCTTTAGATCCAATACTTTTAAAAATACATGATCAAGATTACATCATATAAAAAGAAGTTATTATCTAAAAATCATATAAGTTAAAAGATATTATATTAGGATTGGATTTTCTAAAAAGTCAAAACATAAAAATAGTTGTAATTAAATAAGGAAACTCATTTAATACCAAAATAATAAAAACCGTTTAATGTTAAATAGATAGGTGAAAACCGTTAGATTTAACATTAAAAACTGTATTTGGTTAATAAATGGTATTCTAATAATCTAAACTACATATAAGTAGATTTCCTAAATCGAATATAATTCTCAACATTAAATTTCGTCACTTTATTCTTTTTTTAGTTTTAGAATAGTTTTTAATTGAAAAGGAACTATTAAACCACAACTAAATTAAAGATTATTTTGTGAATTTCATGTGGACTATAAAATTGGCAAAATCTAATTTTTATAACTCAATATAAAAAAATATTAAATTGAGCGTGTATAATATAATAAATATCAAAATTTTAACTATAATTTTTTTGGCTAAATCTTTTTTAACAATAATTTAATCATGTAAACTAATAACTTTTAAATATTAAAATATTTATAAATAAATATAATTATAAATATTAAAAAAACAATCGTGTGTTGCATAGGTAATAAAAATATAATTATAAACAAAATAATTATAAATAAAATTTAAGTAACTGTGCACGGGCTATAAGCTAGTAAACACTAAAACATGGAAGCATTTTTGGGTCCGTAAAAAAGTGGTAGTCAAAATCATATAAAAACAGCCATAGAAGTTGCGTAAAATAACTCCGTCTTTGGAGAGAGATCTTCTGAGCCTCTTTCCGTCATTAAAATGAGATCATCTCCTGGTTAAGATAAGTCAAAGGTATATGGGAATGAGATTATAGTACTTTGCGGTTTCAAGAATGTAAAAATCCGTCCGGACACTTTTATTATTTTTCATAATTTTTTTTAAAGATTTCAAACTACAATTTTAGGGGATGTGTGTCCTTTGCTTCTTCCTAAAAAACTAATGCAAACCAGACATATCCTAGTTTTCCAAGTACCTCCGGCTTAAAACCAAACAAAACATATATCTCAGTTTTCCAAGTACCTCCAACTTAAAATTATAGTTAAAAAGAATTAAATTTATGCAACTTCCCTTAGTCCTGGGATGGTCTGTGCAAAACATGACTTGTAGTACCACATGAGGACTAGCTGTTGGTGGTTTCTTAAATACATCTTGTCGTTGCTTTAACATGATCTCTGAAAGATGTTTGTCTAGTTAACGAGGGAAATGTGTTTTGAGGGAGTACGATTAGAGAGAATTGAGTAATTGTTGTAATTTAAAAAGATATCATTTAACAGATAAAAAATAGAAAAGGTGTTCGAATTTATACTAGCTTAAAACCCATGCGATGCACGGATTGTTAATTATTATTGTTTTATTATATTTTTAATATTTTATTAATTGTATTTGTTAAAAAAATAAGTAGGCATGTTAAAATAACTAAATACTTTTAATTAATTAAAAACATTAAAACATATTTTAAAATAAATAAGTAAGGGTTTGCCCATTATATTTTTGAAAAATAAGTGGTTTTAATAAGAAAAATAAAAAATGTAACATATATTTAGTTTAAAAAGGTAAATGCCCGTGATATTTTTGGAAAATGAGGTTTTAAAATTTAATAATTAAAAGTATTTAAATTCGTTTTAAAATAAATAAGTAAAGGGTTTCCTATGATATTTTTGGGAAAAAAAAATGAATTTTAGTGAGAAAAATAGAAAAGTAAATTGAAAAAGACAATTTCCCGTGATATATTTAGAAAAGAAGGGACTTTGTTAGAAAAAATCTATAATATATTTTAGAGTAATTTGTTATAAATAAGCATTTGATTATTTATATTTTAATATTTTTAATGATTTCATTTGTTAAGAAAAATAAGTAGACATGTTAAAATAGGTAAACTTTTATAAATAGGCATTTGATTATTTATATTTTAATATTCTTAGTGATTGCATTTGTTAAGAAAAATAAGTAGACATGTTAAAATAGGTAAACTTTTAAAAAATAATTATAATATTATAGGTTTAAAAATAAATAACTAAAGGTTTGTCCGTGATATTTTTGGAGAATGAGGGGTTTTAGTAAGGAAAAATAGAAAAACTAACATGTTTTAGTTAAAAAAGGTAATTGCCATGTTTGAAAAAGTATGAGAATTTGTTAGAAAAAATAATGTATTTTAGGGAAAAATGTAATTGGTTATAAATAGGTATTATTATTATTTAATAATATATTTCTATAAATAAGTACGGTTAATTAAGTAAAAATACGAAATACAGTTAAGGGCAATTAAGTAAAATCACAACGTACCATACCGACCAACCAAACTTTTAATGTTTCGTCTATTATATAATAGTATTGATAGGAGAACAACTTAAATTTAAAGGAAGGCACGTAAATAAAAGTTATATTCGAAGTAGAATAGGTGTTCGAATTTGTAAAGGAGAATAATTCAAATTTATAGGTTAGACATTAAATTAAATTAAATTCTTATATATAATAAGCGTAAAAGAGATCCTATCCAAAATTCTGGTCGGGGTCCTTAGTACCGCCAAAAAAATCTCAACTGTTGGATCTAATATTTTTAAAAATAAATGATCAAGATTATATCATATAAAAATAGAAATTATTATTTAAAAAGTATATAAATCAAAAGCGGAACTATTAGTATTAGAATTGGATTAGAAGTAATTATAATTTAATAAAAAGACCATTTCCAATAATACTAATATTCAATTCATATTACATTCAATTCTTATATATAACAAGCTTAATAGGGATCTTATCCAAAAAATTGGTCTTTTGTATGACCCAGTTAATAAGAGACGTTAGATCTTAAATAAATAGAATAGGACATTTAGATCTAATATTAAAAAGTGTATTTGAATAAGAGTATGATTATATTTAAATACTAAAAGGTGTATTTATTAATTTAAACTAATTATAAATTGGTTTTCTAGATTGAATAGAAATCATTATGTAAAAATTCGTAACTATCTTTTCTTTTCAGTTTATGGATAGGTTCAGTTAGATAATAATTATTAAACCATTTAAAGATAATTTTGTTAGTTTCGCGTGAGCTGTAAAATCATCAAAATCCAATTTATAAAACTCAGGATAGAGCCCAAATAATAAAGTGAATATCTAAATTTTAATAAATTTATTGTAGCAACAATTTAATATTTTTTTTCACGAATTCTTTTAAATTTAGAAATTATATGTTTCATTCAATAAAATATTAAATTCAATTTAAGAAAAAAATCAAATCAACCCGGTCCGTGTATGATCATTGTATGACTAAATTAATAAGTACCATTAAATCTTAAATAAATATACGAGGATTGTTGGATCTAATATTAAAAACTGTATTTCATTTATAATAGGATTATATTAAAATACTAAAAAGTATTTGATAATTTAAACCAAATATAATTTGATTTTCTATATTACATAAAATTTTCTATGTAAAAATTCTTAACTCCTTTTCTCTCCAATTTATGGGTTGTTCCACTTAGATAACAGTTGTTAAACCAAATATCGAGATAACGATTCATATCGATTATATATCGTAAAATTCTCAATATAATACTCATAATATAATACTCATTTATATCATGTCTAACAATAATACACGTGGACGCTCCTTTATAAGAGATGTGGGAGAAGTCCTCTCGTGCATGAAAAAATTTATGTTGCAAATTTTAGTGTACAAATTACAAGTAAACGACTTAGTTAAGTAGTATTAAACATAACACATTTTTCTGAAGAGACATAACACTTTGTTTCATCCAAATTATATTTTATTATTTTACATATAACATATATCAAAAGATAATATCAAAATATTATTAAAAAATGAGGGTTTCATATTCATTAACAATATTTTTCAATATAATATTTATATTAAAAAGTGTATTTGATTAACAATAGTGTTATATTTAAACTAGGTTACTAAGTCGCATTTCGCAGCGGCGTTAGAATATATTTGTTAAAGAAAAAGAATATTAGAACAAAATTTTATGAAATAAATATCTACAAAATTTTATAAATTATCAAATAACATATATTCTGTAAAATTTGCATTAAGGTAGGTAATATTATAAATTATTCATATATTCCTTTTATTTATATAGTTTGATTTTTTATTTTCTTGGACCGATACCATTGTCATATATATATGAAAAAAATTGTATTGATAAAAATCAATATAAACATATAATATTACTTATATTTATATAGTATTATTAGAAAAGATAATATTAGTACATTATAGTTTGAATTTTAACTTATATAATAGTATTACTAATATATTACTGCATCAAAATACCTGAGATTATGTTAGTGTCATTAATATGTGCATTAATCATATCCGGACATATGAACTGAAATCCGGATATATTACATCGTCAATATATCACTGCACGAATTTCAGTTCATATGCCCGGATATGATTGATGCACGTATTAATGACACTACCATACTATCAGGTATTTTGATGCAGTAATATATTAGAGTAATATATAAGTAATACTATTATATAAGTTAAAATTCAAACTATAATGTTCTAATATTATCTTTTATAATAATACTATATAAATATAAGTAATATTATATGTTTATATTGATTTTTATGAACATAATTTTTTTCATATATATATATGGCAATGATATCGTTTCAAGAAAATAAAAAATCAAACTATAAAAACAAAAGAAATATGTAAATAATTTATAATATTATCTACCCAAATGCACATTTTAGAGAATATATTGTATTTGATAATTTATATAATTTTGTAGATATTTATGTTATAAATTTTGTTCTAATATTCTTCGAATTGAATCTTAGCCCGCCCCCCTTCTCATATATCTTTAACAAATATATTTTAACACCGCTGTGAAGCGCGCTTAGTAACCTAGTTATTATATAAAAATATGTAATTTTTAAGTTATTGAGTGGATAAAAAAATTAAATTTGTAACACTACATATATATATATATTATTTATAATTTATTTAACATATATATATATATTTATTTTTTTTAAAAATCTGGATTCGGGGAACGGGGACAGGGATCGGGGCGGGAAAACCCTAATCCCCAACCCCGCCCCAATTCCCAAAATTTTTATATATTTATTCCTGATCCCAACTCCGTATCCGAAAAAATCTCCGATTCTCTGTTCCGCATCTCCTTTTTTTCAATTATCATCCCTCGGAGTTTTATGAATATAAATAAATAATTTAAATTAATCACATTGCATGTGTTAAAGACTCGAAAATCGTTCTAACAAAAATATTTGATATTCGTCTTAATAGATGTTTTTTTTTTTTTTTTTTTTTGAATAAAAGGAAATTTCATTAAAAACAAGCATCCAACATGAGTGTCTCCAACACAGATCGCGGAGGAGACGAGTAACCAACGAAGCTATTAAGCGTACAGGGGAGTCTCGCCAACAAATGAGCAACCCTATTTGCTTGCTTCTTAACAAAACACAAAGACACATTCACTCTACTTCTTAAAAGAGACCTACAGTGATCAATCCAAGCTCCCATTTCCAACTGATTTTGTTGATTCCCCCGAATAACCTGAACACTTAGCAATGAGTCACTTTCTACACAGAAGCTCTGGCCAGGAAAATCAGAAGTCCATTTGAGGCCTTCCAAGATACCGATCAGCTCGGCCTCGAACACACCTACTCTGCCAGCAAACCTCATCGTTCGACCAAAAAGAAAAGCACCTCTATGATCTCTGATCACCATTTCAACCGAGAAGAAGTCTGCATCCTCAAAAACTGAGGCATCAACATTCAGCTTTAATAGACCATCAACAGGTGCTACCCATCTGCTCACATGTTGTACTCTTTCTTCCTGCAGATGCAGCAAAACCTGCTCCTTTTTTCTTCGAGCTACTCTCCAATCAGAGATTTGCTTCTGACTCCAATCCATTGCTACCCTCGGAGTCATCATCTTCCCTTCCCATACCTTCTTGTTCCTAGCCCACCAAACTCCCCAAGCGACTGTGGCAATCTTGATTAAATTATCATTCGACTCCATACTCAGCTTGTCTAAAAACCACTCTGAAGCATTCTCCACTTCACTCGTATCAGAAACCAGACCTATGTACTGCCAGCAGGCTCGAGCAAAAGCACAGTCACAAAACAAGTGCATAAGATGCTCTATATCTCCTGTACATAGCATACACGAGATAGGAACAGGAACCCCTTTACCTCTGAGTCGATTACGAACCGGAACAGTATTACGACATATCCTCCAAATCAGAATCTTGATTTTATGAGGGATGCACAATCTCCAAATTTTTCCCCATCCGTTAGCTGGCTGAATATTATCCTCAACTGAGTGAACTGTGTGCCAATAATGATAGCCCGATTTCACTGAGTACTGTCCATCATTCGAATGGACCCAGGCGACCCTGTCTCTTGTACTATTTTGCGGAATTCGGACTGCAAGTATGACCTCAGCATCACTGCTATTAAAAGTATTCCTAACCTTAACTTCATCCCAAACTCTCCTGTCATTCATGAAAAACTCACTAACTGTTTCATCCCCAACTGCAAAATTGCTCTCATCACGATCCACACAGAAGTTTGCCTTTCCCCTCAACCATCTATCTTTGAAGATTTTTATAGACACCCCATCACCTAACACCCATCGAAGCCCATCTTTCATATTTTCTTTCGCCTCCCAAATTCCTGACCATGTAAAACTTGAGCCCCCCGTTCTGCCAGCTTGAATTAGACTACAATTTGGGTAGTATCTCGCTTTCAACAACCTCGAGACCAAAGCATTAGGGTTCTTGAGTAAGTTCCAGCACTGTTTTCCTAGGAGAGACAGATTAAAACCATGTAAATCACGAAAACCTAAACCACCTTGTTTTTTTGACTTACTCATACGTGCCCAGGAAAGCCATTTTATACCCTTGCTGTTAGATGAGTTAGAACTCCACCAGAAGGCATTCATCATCCTCTCAAGTTCTTGACAAAGAGATTTCGGTAATAAAAAACAGGACATCGTATAGGCTGGAATGGTTTGAGCCACATTTCTAAGTAACACAGCCTTTCCTGCCCTTGACAACAACTTAGAATTCCAGTTACTTATCCTCTCCCAGACCTTATCTTTCAGATAACTAAAAACTGTCTTCTTTGACTTGCCAATAAGATAAGGTAACCCAAGATATTTGCTGCAGCCAATGTCATTCTGAACCTGAAGAATGTTCTTGACTTCATCTTGCTTGTCACGCCTAACATTCGAACTAAAGAAAATTGCAGACTTCTGATAGTTCACTGCTTGACCAGAAAGAGTTTCATAACGAGAAAGAACCTCCTTAACAGCATTTGCCTCATCTGAATTTGCTTTAAAAAACAGAAAACTATCATCTGCAAAAAGCAAATGAGTAACAGCTGGGGCCTGCGGACAAATACGACAACCAGAAATAGAAGACCTACTAGCTGCATCTTTAAGAGATAGTGACAATCCCTCGACACACAGAAGAAACAAATAGGGAGAGAGCGGGTCTCCTTGTCGAAGACCACGCTTTGGCAAGATTGGTCCAATATTTGAGCCCCGAAAACAAATCGAGTATGATACATTAGATACTCCCAACTAACACGATCGTATGTTTTACTCGTATGCTTTAGATATATCCAGCTTGAGGGCCACATTTCCACCATCTCCATTCGTGTTTCTTTTCATGTAATGAATCAGTTGATTATAAAACATTTTTAAAATCAAAGTCGAATTGTTTCCCATTTATTAACATTTTGGTTTGTTTAGAACGGATGGTCTCTTCTATCTTAAAATTGTGAATAAAAAATAATTAAGATTAATTAAAATTAAGAATTTTGAGTTTTATTTTCCTTTTTTTTTCTAAAAACAGTTTTATAACATTTGCTTGCTGGTTTGAAGATCAAACAGACACACACTATACACATACTAGCATGAACAGATTAAGAACACTCATGAAGATCGGCCGTAAACTGGAAAATCCCGGCCACCTTCCAAATTCCGGCGAACTGCAATACAAGCCCAGAATCATACAATTTCAACATATAGCTTCGTTTCGGTTCGCATATCCTTACAACAACATCAAACTAACAGTTACATCAAAGAAATACGATCAAAACGCAATAATCCGGTGACCACCAACAAAATTCCGGCGAACCTCAAAACAACCCAAAACTTTAAAATTTTGACATGAATAGCTTTAAAACTCAACGATCTACAACCTTTATACTGTGAAAACAAAAAAAAAAGCCGAAATGGTACCCAAAATTACACCGAATTTTAAAGATTACCAAAGCTTGATTTTGAGGATGGGGGTGGATAGAGGATGGAGAGAGATGAATTTCGACTATTAACACTACAAATTTAGGTGACAAAATCACCGGGAACCGAAGCTTTGATCTTCAAGAACGAAGAACAAGTGAGATATATATATGAGGGAGAGATAACAGGGTGCGGGAGAGATAACTAAAAATTTCAATTAAGTTTAGAAAACTATTTATATTTTCTACACCTATTTATTTAATTAGCCCTCGAAAAATAAAATAATATGTTTTTAACTTCGAATAAAATAAATAAAATTGTCCAAAAATTCTAAAAATCTTAAATTTATCAAAAATGTAAAAATTCCCAAATCTAAATATTTCCATAACTTAAACAAATAAAATTTTGGACTCGAATAAAATTCCAGATAAAATTTTGGCGTGGATACAATAGAAGCTTGATTCCTAAATTTTTTCAAAAAAACTCAATTTACCAATATTGATAACACAATCAATCAATAAAAATTAAACTAATTAAACGAACCAATTATATCTTATTTGTTCAGGTTTACAGCAGCACTAGTGATTCCCTTGGCCTTTGCATGAAATAATGAGAGGCTGCTTGCTTTTCCGGATCGTAGAGGCTCCACTTTCTATTTTCAGTAAATAGAAAAAATTATAAAAATAATTACTACGCTTGATACTTTCAAAATTGAATATGTTTATGAATTTGGGAATTTATCAAAAGGCTAAAAAATAGTGTTATTTATGTGATAGCCTTCTTATGATAATAACAATAATAAAGATGAGAAAATGCTAGATTCCCCGAAATTATTTTCGAATATTGAGTTGTTAATATTTTATTGATTTCATTTTCATAACTAATATGAATCGTCGTGCATATACATAAATTTCACAAATAAAAAAATGTCACTTTGTCATTTAAAATTCGTTTTGAGGTATATAACATTGTCCTTAAAGATGTTATAACATCATCTTAGTGTTGTGCCCTAAATTTAGCTGGACTTAATTTATAATCCATTAAAAATTGTGAGCCCATTTAACATAGTCAAGGATAGTCAAACAGGCTCAATAAATATATTGACAAGGGAAATATGCTCAGGTTATCAGTTATTAGGGGGTTCAATCGGAGCTTCATAGATGAATATATTGATAAGGGAAATATGCTCAGGTTTATGAGTTATTAGGGGGTTCAATCCTTAAAAGAGCTTTACAGATGAACCCCGTTGCTAGCTTACCGTTCAGGGTGCATCTGCCCATGTCTGAAAAGGGTACTGCCAGAACCTTCTAGAGGCAGTGTCCTACTCAGCTGCACTCTTCTAAACTTAGGGATCACGTCTCTATTTTCAAGGAGTCAATTCTCAATCAATCTCTATCACTTGGGATGGGATAAATACATTAGCTATGAGGATATTTATCAAATAAGCAAGATAAATACATATATTGACCGAATGTATCATTTAATTCATGAAGATAAAGACTTTTAGTGACCTACTAGGAGTAGGACTCTTGAATGCATGCTAAATAATTATTAAAATGGCTTATCAAAGAGGCAAATGCTTATAAAAAACGTGGATTAATCAATTTAAAGGAGTTCGAACCCTAGAGAACTACATATGAACTTGATTCCTATAAATATAGGATATGTAGGCCATTTACAAGGATTCACACTCACATTTATCTCTACTATTCTTGAGTAAGAGCTTTTGTGATATTCATTTTTAGCAATTATTCTTCCTACATTGCTAAAAAATCCTTGTGAATTCAGTCCAAACACAGCCACAAACACCTCTCGATTTTAGGCAGTTGAACCCTGACAGTACATGTTCTTGTGCCTATTCTTACGCTCTTATTCCGTTATTTCAGCTAACCTCGAAATTTGTGTTGTACTAAATTTCTCTCACAACAATTAGTACTGCTAAATGCATCTAAATATGATACAATAGAGAATCCCCGCCCTAACAACATTAAAGTTTGTCAAATTATCTGATTACATTTGGAAAAGTTTAATCAATGTGATTGATGATGTTTTTTTATTAAAAGTTACAAAAATAAATTACAATAAATTTCATATTCTACATTTTATAGATTATAAAATAATAAAATTCACGAAAATTTATTAAAATCCGTTGTCTAAAACTCAAGAAAGAGCCCAAACAGTAAAGTGATTATCTAAATTTTAATATTTTTTTTATTATTGTAGCACCAATTTAATTTTTTTCCTAATTCTTTTAAATTTATAAATTTTATGTTTATTTCAATAAAATATTAAAATCAATTTAAGAAAAAATTAAAATCGATCTGGTCCGTGTACGACCACTATACGACCAAATTAATTATTACAGTTAGATCTTAAATAGATCGATGAGAATTGTTAGATCTAATATTAAAAAGTGTATCTGATTAATAATATAATTATATTTAAATACTAAAAAGTGTATTTTGATAATTTAAAATTTTTCTATGTAAAAATTCTTAAATATAATCATAACATAATTTTTATATAATCATAACATAATTTTTATACTGTTTAATAATTTTAAAGTAATAATGTATTTTAAAATTTTATATACACTATAAATAAAACCGAAACATTAAAAGTAAAAGCAGTTAGTAAGATACTTATATCAGTATGAACTTGATATCATTATTATATTAAACTCTTTTATCTAATAAGCATAATAGGGATTTATCCAAAATTTTGATCGTGACAACCAAATTAATAAGGACTATTAGATCTTAACTAGATAAATGAAAATCGTTTGATCAAAAATTAAAAAAGTGTATTTTATTTATAATAGGATTATATTTAAATTCTAAAAAGTGTATTTTGATAATTTAAACCAAATATACCAAATATAAATAAGTTTTCTATATTGAATAGAATTCTCCATGTAAAAAATTCGTGACTTTCTTTTCTCTTCCATGGACAATTCCAGTTAGATAAAAATTGTTAAACCATCTTTTAATTAAAAATATTTTAATTATCTTCACGTGGGGTGTAAAATCGTCAAAATCTGATTTTTAAAACACAAGATAAAGCCCAAATCAGTAAAGTGAGTATTTAAATTCTAATAATGATTATTATGTCATCATTATTTTAACGCCAATTTAATTACTTTTTTCTAACTATTTTAAATTTAGAAATCTATGTTCAAAAATTAAAATCAATCTAAGAAAAATTCAAATCAACAAAGAATATAATAATACGAGGATAAAATTTTATAAAACTGTGCATATTTTTTATCATATTTTATTAAGTTATAGATCATAACTAATCAAATTATGATTTATTATTAAATAATAAATTATACGCAAATGGTGATTTTGTTTTATAAGTACTCATAGAGACCTAATTTCATTGTTAGCAGGACTATATTCATATTAAAAAAAACCCGTATTTTGAAATTGTAGACTCAGCTACAGAACAGACCTAACTTTTTTAACCTATATACATTGTAAATTATTAAATTCGAAACTTTAAAAGTTTGTTAATCAATTAGTATAGTACTTTTCTGAAAAATCGTATTTTACAAAAAAATATTATCAAATAACCTATGTCTGAAAAAAAAATGAAAAAAAAAAATTCAAAAAAAAACCTGTAAATTTTAATATGTTGTTGGTAGATTCAAATCTTAGATCATTCTACATGATAATTTTACTGTTATATGTAACGTTTCTCAACAATTTAATTTGAAAAATCCAACGATTATGGATTGAGTGATCAAACAAAGCGACCACACTTATAAGAAAACTTTCATTATTTAGTTTTTAATATAATAACATAGATATTTACGGGATATAGTATAAAAAAAATGAATTTTATACAGAATTTTGATCGTCACGGTGTACTACTTTAAAAGAAGAACTATTACAAAATATATATTTTTTAATTGATAATTTATTTTCTCAAAAGTTCAAAGTTTCCGCATCATTAACATATTACAAAAAAGAGTATATTATATTTTAGCAATAAATATTTAAAAAAATTATAAATATAAAGAAAAATTAATGATGTTATCCTGGTAATTTGGTCATAAATACCGCCAAAACATTCTCAACCGTTAGATCCAATACTTTTAAAAATAGATGATCAAGATTATATCATATAAAAAGAAATTATTATCTAAAAATGATATAAGTTAAAAGATATTATATTAGGATTGGATTTTCCAAAAAGTTAAAACATAAAAATAGTTGTAATTAAATAAGAAAACCCATTTATAACCAAAATAATAAAAATCGTTTAATCTTAAATAGATAGGTGAAAACCGTAAGATTTAACGTTAAAACATGTATTTGGTTAATAAAGGTTATTCTAATAATCTAAACTACATATAAGTTAAGTAGATTTCCTAAATCGAATAGAATTCTCAACAATAAATTTCGTCACTTTATTCTCTTTTTAGTTTTAGAATAGTTTTTTTATTGAAAATTAACTATTAAACCACAACTAAATTAAAGATTATTTTGTGAATTTCATGTGAACCGTAAAATTGGCCAAATCTAACTTTTATAACTCAATATAAACAAATATTAAATTGAGCGTGTAAAATATAACAAATATGAAATTTTTAACTATAATTTTTTTTGGCTAAATCTTTTTTAACAATAATTTAATCATGTAAACTAATAACTTTTAAATATTAAAATATTCATAAATAAATATAATTATAAATATTAAAAAAACAATTGTGTGTTGCATCGTAATAAAAATATAATTATAAACAGAATAATTATAAATAAAATTTAAGTAACCGTGCATCGTACGGGCTATAAGTAATACATAATCGGTGTAAGCGAAACAGGTCCATTATCTTTATCCCACATGTAATGTAATCGGTAGGAAATTATAAATCAACCAATTTATGGAGAAGTTTTATTTATCACTTTCTCAGATATTTTCTAATCTTTCGGACACTCAATTAAGAATTTGACACCCTCAAATCATCGAATGTCTAAATTTTAAAAATTATACACAAATTGTTAAATTTAATACGGTTATACTCGGAAGTAACTTAACTTAAATAAACTTAGGCTCCGTTTGACATTGCACCGTGCAGACAACAACCGTTTTTTTTTTTTGAAAAGCAGCTAAAAAAGTGTTTGGTAAAATTTAAAAGCTGTTTTTTCTGAAAAGCATTTTTGGCTGAAAAACTGCTTTTAGAGAAAGCAGGTCGCCCATGCTTTTGAAAAAAAACTGTTTTTCAGTTTTTGCGGGAAACAGCTACTGGTTTCAACATCAAAACTCACTAAAAACATTATTTTTTTATATTATACACCAAAACAGGCACATATAAAAAATATTACCAAATAGTTATCTGATTTTCACAACAATACTTATTTTAACAACACTTTTTTCAACAATATAGCAATTTTTAACAGCAATCCCAAATAGAGCCCAATCTAAACAAGCACAAATTTAACTTAAAACTTTGATACTCCTATAAAATTTTGAATTATATTTATTCAACATGAATCATATTTATCGGTAAATGTACACCTAATGTTTGTAAAGATATGTGGAAAATGTATTGGATTTCGTTATAAGAAATAATTTTAAAGTAAAATTTAAATATTTAGTTGCAAGAATAGTAAATTTTTATAATTGTTTTAAAATTTTAAATGTATATTTTTGGGCTGAGTAAAATGCTAGATAGTATTAAGTAGAGGTGATCACGATTCGGGTTAAAACCACATAATCCGCAAAAATCGATCTGAACCGAAACTAAAGTGTGGTTCGCGGTTCCGGTTCAACAACTTTAAAAATTCGCGGGTTGTAAGTTGATTTCGGGTTGACAAAAACTCAACCCGCTCACAATCCGAGCCGCATTTATATACTTGTATAGAAAATAATTTTATATTTATGATTATATATTATAAAGTAATTATATCTTATGATTCACAAATTAAATTTCTTCTAAATTTTGATCAAATATTTAGTTATCAACTTATCACACATATCAATTGATTTTGTATTACTTTTCGTATTTGATATTTCTTTGTTTAAATCAAATTAAATGTTAGTTATTTGCGGTTAATAATTTGTTACGTATGAATGGTTTTTATTATTTATGCACATTTAAAGAAGAAAAATTTAGATATGAAAAGTATTTTTAATTTTTGATATTACTAAATCAAACTATCTAGGAAAATTTAAAATGGAAATGTATTATTTTATTTCTTAATATTATTAATCAAATTATATTGAGAACCGTCAAAATTCGTTAATCCAAACCGACTAAAATCGAAACGAGTGGTTTGGTTTTGTTGATTTACAGGTTACGGTTTGATATGAATTTTTTAAAAATTGCTATTTTACGATTTAGTTCCGGTTTGATATTTAACCCGAACCAAATCAAATCACAGTCACCCTTAAATTATTAAGGTTTCGTAAAATTAATGGTGCAACTGTGAAAGGAATAACCGCAACAAACTGAGTATCAACATTCAACAGAAGGGGCAGAGAAAACTCAACACACAGGTCTCGTAAAAAGTGTTTTTAATTTTAAAGGCAAGTAATGGACATTATTTACCTTTCTTTGTACTTGTAATATTATACGATCAGGGTGCGAGTAGGGATGGGCATCCTCCCCCGCGCCGCCCGATTTCGACCCGAACTCCGCTCTGTTTTGGATGGGAAATGAGGATATTTTTCGGGTATGGGGCAGAAATCAGACAAAAGTATATGAAAAATTCGAGAATCGGGGCGGGTAGGGGAATAGATGTTAGTTTGACTAACATTTTCAAATATAAAATATTATAGATTTAAATATATGAGGGAGTTACATATACTTGTTTATTTAGTGAATAATGACTAAAGGAGTTACAAATATTGTTATTAATTATATTGATTGGGCAATAAATACTAGGCAATTACAATTTGTGGGGAGGTATTGGAGGCTAAGCCTATACATATAGAGGATCAAATCCTATGAAAAAAAACACAAGAAGATGAGCTTGTTCACTCTCTTTCCGGAACCCCTCAAAATCTTTTTATCTAAATCTTGTAGGTTGAAATATACTACAATAGTCTCCCATATATGATCTAATTTAATTATAATAAAATTATTCTTGCCTATTGTTAACAGTTAAATAAAATTTAATTAAAATATTATTTTAAAATACAAAAAAAATAAATATTATTAATTATCATGTTAATTTATATTAAAAAAAACATACTTCATAATTTATAATATTTTAGAAAAATAAGAAAAGAATTTCCCGATTCTCCGCAGGGATCGGGGACCAAAAGAGGAATTGATTCATTAGAAAATACCCATGGACAGATTACTTAAATTTTTTATAGAATTGCCCCTTCACATAATAATATATTCTAAGAAATAAAGCAAAATTTCAATTTAATACAAAAAATTATAAATTTTATGATACCATAAATATGTATTACTTTATGCGTAAGCGTAACTAATAAAATGATAATGAATAAGATAATATTACAACATTTACATACATTCGATTTTTACTTGTATTCCCTAATTTTCGATTAATCTTGAATCGTCAATGAGGCCCGACTAGTAATTTTTCCAGCAACATGAAAATTGGAGATGACAATTAGTTCGTTTCGTATACTTTCGTGTCGTGTACTTTCGTGTTTCGTGTACATAAATGCTAATCCAAATCCGATCTGTTAAGGATTCGTGTCTTTTCGTGTTCGTGTACCTGCGTGTCATGTATTTTTCGTGTCGTGTTTCGTGTAATTTTAAATAAAATTAAAAATATAATAAATCAAATTAAAAAAATTAAATTTTAAAAGTTTCAGTTAAAATTTTACTATTTGAGTATTAAGTCAATAAGCTGTAATGTTCTAAGTGCAGTCAAATCTTGCTAAACTTAAATTTGAAACTATTTTCTATTTTATTTTTGTAAAAATTATATATACAATATTTATGTAAATATGTATCTATATAATTTTAATATATTTATTTAACTATTTAATTATTTCGTGTACTTTCGTTTTGTGCCGTGTATCCAAGGGTAAATCCAAAACCGACACGAAATTCGCTCGTGTAATTTCGTGTTCATGTACCGAAAAGGTAAAACCAAACCTGTTATTATCGTGTCATTTTCGTGTTGTGTACCAAATTGACAGCTCTAATGAAAATACTAACTACTGCAACTAGGTTTGTTTCGAAAAAAAAAAAGAAAAAAAAAATTACTGTTATAGTGCTGCTAGGTACAGACAGAGTTCGAACAAATATTAAGCGTGTTCTTCAAAAAAAAAAAAGAAGAAAAGTCTAGGGAGGTGTGTGGTTTCATTTGATTTCAAGTGGTAACTTTAGAGTAACACTGATACACTCTTTTATATTGGTATATATTCGGGTATGAAATGTTAGAAAATTGATAGTTTAAGGATATAATTAACTATATTCTTGATGTTAATTCAAATTTCTAATGATTGGAAGTTGTTCCTTGCTATGGGAACTTAAACTTTCATGTATGAGTTTAATAATTTTCTTGTTTAAATCCGTAAGAGAAATTGAGATGAAGGTAGTAGCTTGAAAAAGCTTGTGATAATGATGTTTCATTTGTCCCACATAGAAAAGAATAAGGGTACTTGGTGACTTTATATAGCATTACACACATGAGTAGTATACAACTACTAAGGTGTGTGATGGTGCATGGTGTTAGTGTGTGCTTCACGCGCGCACACACACGCGCGCCGCCGCCCGCCACGCCACGCACCGGACCGGGTCGGGTCGAAGGGCGAATGTCTCGGCGTCTCGCGTACGCGAGGCGACCTGGGCGAGAGTTTTTATTTATGTGATTTAATATTTTATTAGAATTAATTTATCAAATTGGGCTGGGTTATCAGTTGTCAAATTGGGTTGGGTTATCAGTATTTAACTAGTAAACTCTGAATGGAGTTGGTTTATCAGTATTTAACTAGTAAACTCTGATAGAGTTGGTTTGTCAGTAAACTCTGATGGACAACAAGTTAAACTCTGATGGACAACAGAAACTGATATGAACCTGGACATGATTTGATGGATATGTTTAAAATAAATATTACAACTGATATGTGGATAAACATGAAAAACATGTAACAGCTACAGGTTATTAAATTCAATCAAAACGTTTTATTCTTTAATGGTCAGTTTTGATTTTTTTTTAATATGATCAGCTGTTACGAAAATAAATGTGTGTGCTGCAGTTACGAAATTGAATGCTCATTGCTTCAGTTACAGAAAGGAACCACTATAAATAGTGGCCCTTGTAGCTCAGTTGAAATACACAGAATTTTGCAAACACACTTCTCTCAAAAACTCTCTCTGCCCTCCCTCTCCATACAGTTTTTCCCTGTAGTTTTTCTGGTTCTCCGGCGACTGAGGTGCTGGTCGTAGTTGAGCGCTGCTGTTGCTGTGGACACCTTGCTCGGAGCTGTTTTATCCTGGAAGTAGTATCTCGCCGACAACCTGACACAGTAAGTGGGGGCGAATAACTCTTCAAGAACAGTCAGGGTTTCTCGAAGTCCTGACGACTCAACTGAGCTTCGTTTTTTTTTTCTATTCTTATACACTGTTAAGCTATGGCTACAGGTACTGTTTCTGTCTCCCTGGTTATTTATCAGTTTCTGATATGCATGCTTTCGACCTTCATGCTTTGTTTTGTTGACTTTGGTCTTGTCCTGTCAATGCTATATCTTTTATATAACTGCCTCCATGTTGCTGTAGTACTTGTTATTTCCAACATTCTTGAAGAGTTATTCTGTTATATAAAATTTAGCATTATGGTTAATGAAACTGAAGTTACTGTAGATGGTAGTACGTCTAATGTGTCTGCTGGGGTCATTGATTGGACCACTTACCGTTTCCCACAACCCGTTGAACTAACGGGCTTACCTGAGAAATTCAACGGTGGTGTCGGCTTTTCACCCTGGCAGAAAAGGATGAAATTGTGGTTAACTGTAAAGGGTCTGTGGCCTGTTGTGGAGTATGAGAAACCGGTGGTGGTTCAAGAAAAAGCTGAAACAGTTAAGGCTTATGCAATGTGGGCTGAGAAGGATGGGGTGGCTAGGGCAGCCATTCTGGCAGCCTTAACGAACACTCTGTTTGATGTTTATTCATCTGATGCCTATAGTGCTAAGCTCTTATGGGAGAAGCTGGACCTCACTCACAATACTGACTCTCAAGGTCTGGAAAAGTATTCTGTAGCGAGGTTCCTTGAATTTAAGCTGGTAGACAACAAATCCATGACTGAGCAGGTGCATGAGTTCGAGATGATAGTGCATGCTTTGAAGGAATCCGACATGGATCTCCCTGATAAGTTCAAGGTTATGAGCGTGATTGAAAAGCTTCTGAAGTCTTGGGAAGAGTTCGCTCTCTCCCTGAAAAGACAGAAAGGAGAGATCACCTGGACCAACCTTATGCTGGACATCTCGGTGCAAGAACAACACAAGTCCAAACAGGGACATGTGATGCCATCTGAACACGGTAGCTCGAAGGTGAATGTAGTAACCGTAGGACAGAAAAGGAAGGTTGTTGCTAGGAAGGGTAATGTTAATAAACCTAGGATAGACAAGGATAAGGCCAAGAAACCAAAGGCAAACAAACCATGTTGGTCTTGTGGGCAGGTTGGGCACTGAAGTAAGGACTGTCCTACAAAGAAAGCGAAGAAAACCGAGGTGGTAGCGCAAGAGAATGCTGTACTTGGAACCACAAGTGGGCCTGTAGTGAACATGGTTGTTGGTGAGGCTTCGGTTTCTGAAACCAACGAAAACCGGTATGTGACCTACAACCCTGTACTATTTTCCACTTATCTGTCAAATGAATGGTTGATTGATACTGGAGCTAATGTGCATATTTGTGCTGATATTAGTTTGTTTGTATCTTATCAACAGAGTCATAGCATGACAGTGACGATGGGGAATGCGAGTGCCGCTCAAGTTCATGGAGTGGGAGACGTGGACCTGAAGTTTCCTTCGGGGCGTATTCTATCCCTGACAAGAGTGCATCATGTTCCCGATATGCGTAGAAATATAATAAGTGGAAGCCGTTTAGTTACGAATGGTTTTGAAATTTCCTTAATATGTAATAAAGTAGTTCTTATTCACACTGGTACTTTCTTTGGCAAGGGTTACTTGTCAAATGGTTTATTTGTTATAAATGCTGAGCCTGTTTTGGGCACTTCCTTTAATGAAATTACTCCTTCTGTTAACTGTGTAGAATCATCCAACTTATGGCATGCTAGACTTGGTCACTTAAATTTTGGTGCTCTTAAAAATATGATGAACTTAGAGTTGATTCCAAAACATACTATAGAAAAGAATTCTAAATGTCAAGTATGTGTGTCTGCTAAACAAATAAGGAAACCTTTTCATAATGTTGTTAGGGATTCAGACTTGTTAGATTTAGTACACACTGATATTTGTGAATTTGGTGGTATGTTAACTAGAACCATTTTAGATACTTCATTACTTTTATAGATGATAGTAGTAGATACTGTTATGTTTATTTACTTAGACATAAGGATGAAGCACTTAGCAAATTCATGATTTATAAAACTGAAGTTGAGAAACAAACTGGTAAGGTACTTAAAAGGTTGAGATCAGATAGAGGTGGTGAGTATACGAGTAACTCCTTTAATGAATTTTGCGCAAGCAATGGAATAGTTCATGAAGTTACTCCACCATACACACCTGAGTCTAATGGGGTCGCTGAGCGAAAGAACAGAATGTTCAAAGATATGATTAACAGTATGCTTATTAACTCTGGGTTGCCTAAATACATGTGGGGAGAGGCTCTGAATACGGCTTGCCATATTCTGAACAGAGTCCCTCTGAAACACATGGATAAGTCACCTTATGAGTTATTGAAAGGCAAGAGGACTAGTCTCAAATATCTTCGAGTGTGGGGGTGCCTTGCAAAGGTACTTGTCCCTGAACACAAGAGGAAGAAACTAGGTCCGAAGACGGTTGATTGTATCTTTCTGGGCTATCTTGAAACCACTACAGCTATGAGATTTTTGGTAATAAAATCTGACATAGATGGTATAGTGGCTAACACGATAGTTGAATTTCGTGATGCTACATTCTTTGAGGATGTCTACCCTATGAAGACTGGTATACCTCAAGGTACTTCTGAGGAAGATCTCACTCACACATCAAGTTCTATTCCTGATCATGTGGAAAAGATGACAAATGTGGGGGCGGAACCTGGTAGTAGCTCTACTCCTATGGAGGAAGAGGAACCTAGGAGGAGTAAGCGTGCAAAGGTAGTCAAGGACTTTGGAAGTGATTTCATCACTTACAATATCGAGGACGAACCTTTAACTTTCCGACAGGCTATGGACTCCTCGGAGTCTAGGCACTGGAAGGGCGCTGTAAAGAGTGAAATTGACTCTATTGTTTCTAACGGAACATGGGAGTTAGTTGATCTCCCTCCTGGGTGTTCTACTATTGGGTGCAAGTGGATCTTTAAAAGGAAGTTGAACCCTGACGGCTCAATAGAGAAGTACAAGGCTAGACTGGTGGCTAAGGGTTTTAAGCAAATGGAAGGAATTGATTTCTTTGATACATACTCTCCTGTTGCCAAAATGATAAAAATCCGAATGCTTGTAGCATTGGCTTCCGTACATGGTCTGATCATCCATCAAATGGATGTAAAGACAACTTTTCTTCATGGTGAACTTGAAGAAGAGATTTATATGGATCAGCCTGAGGGGTTTGTTGCATCTGGCAACGAAAGGAAAGTATGTAAGTTAATCAAATCTATTTATGGCTTAAGACAAGGTCCCAGGGACTGGCACAAGAAGTTCGATGAAACGATTGTGACATTCAGTTTTGTTAGTAATGATAGCGATAAGTGTGTCTACTCAAAAGTTAAAGGTAGTGAATGTGTCGTATTATGCTTATATGTGGATGACATACTTCTGTTTGGAACCAATATTGAGATTATTAACGAGACAAAGGATTTCTTGAAAAGGCACTTTGAGATGAAGGATATGGGTGAAGCTAGCGTGATTCTTGGTATCAAGCTGACTCAGTCAGCTGATGGAATAACCCTATCGCAATCTCATTATATAGAGAAATCTATACTTGAGAAATATGGTTATTCACAATGTAGAATCGCTAGTACACCCTATGATCCTAAAGTTGCCCTTGTCAAGAATAGTTCGGGAGTCCCTGTATCTCAGTTAAGGTATTCTCAGATTATTGGAAGCTTGCAGTATCTTGCTAACTGTACTAGACCAGATATATCATATTCTGTGTCTAAGCTAGCTAGATATATAAGCTGTCCGAACAGAACTCATTGGGATGCTCTTGATAGAGTACTTAGATATCTGAAAGGCACAATGTACCTTGGATTACACTATAGGAGATTTCCTGGTGTACTTTAAGGGTACAGTGATGCAAGTTGGATAGCTAAGAAGTCTGGTTCCAATGGAGTGATTGGATACGTGTTCACCCTAGGGGGTGGAGCAATATCCTGGAAGTCGACAAAACAGACTATAGTAACTCGGTCTACTTTTGAGGCTGAGTTGTGTGCACTTGATGCCACTGGGACGGAGGCTGAATGGTTACACGGACTGATGTCCGTGATACCTGTAGTAAGCAGACCGCTTCCTGCTATTGCTATTCATTGTGATAGTCTAACAACTATCGACAAGATTAGCAGTAAAAAGTACAATGCTAAAACAAAGAGACACATCCAAGTTAGACTTAAGTCTATAAGGGTATTAGTGTCTGATAGGATTATAGCTGTAGAGTTCATTGGAACTCAGGAAAATATAGCTGATCCTTTGACTAAAGGACTGGAACCTGCAGTGGTCCTTAAGTCGAGGTTGGGGATGGGACTGACAACCCATCACGACTCATCAACAGTGGGAACCCAATACACATGAGAGGAGATCCCTCGAAGTGTATTCAATGTGGTAATAACAAGCTGTAAGGATGAGTTGGGAGTACCTTGATACATAGATGATACTTAGTATCTGAGTCTATCCCCTGTAAACCTATAAGGTACTGAAACTGCTGAATAGTAAGAGTTTAAGAACTCTGAATGGGGTCAAGTCATTTGACGAGATGGTTGCAGTACATCTCCGGAGATGCCCAGCTAAGCGAATGTGATTGTGAGGTCGCAATTAGAGGAAAGGGTTATTCCTTGAAGCATTCGACGAACAGGATCGAGACAAGACCATTAATGTCTCAAAGCCGTAGATTGGCACCATAGCCTTTGACTTGTCGTCGTCTATGGAGAATGGTTACACTTAACGGATTAAGATTCAAGGTGAAAAAAAATTCCATCTGAATCCGGTAGCCATCGAAGTAGGGGACTTAGGAGGGTTCAAACCCGGAAGGGTACCGACTCTGAAAAACCAAGTCATGTTAAGAACCTGTCTACATTTCTATATGGATTTGTGGGGGATTGTTAGAAAATTGATAGTTTAAGGATATAATTAACTATATTCTTGATGTTAATTCAAATTTCTAATGATTGGAAGTTGTTCCTTGCTATGGGAACTTAAACTTTCATGTATGAGTTTAATAATTTTCTTGTTTAAATCCGTAAGAGAAATTGAGATGAAGGTAGTAGCTTGAAAAAGCTTGTGATAATGATGTTTCATTTGTCCCACATAGAAAAGAATAAGGGTACTTGGTGGCTTTATATAGCATTACACACATGAGTAGTATACAACTACTAAGGTGTGTGATGGTGCATGGTGTTAGTGTGTGCTTCACGCGCGCACACACACGCGCGCCGCCGCCCGCCACGCCACGCACCGGACCGGGTCGGGTCGAAGGGCGAATGTCTCGGCGTCTCGCGTACGCGAGGCGACCTGGGCGAGAGTTTTTATTTATGTGATTTAATATTTTATTAGAATTAATTTATCAAATTGGGCTGGGTTATCATTTGTCAAATTGGGTTGGGTTATCAGTATTTAACTAGTAAACTCTGAATGGAGTTGGTTTATCAGTATTTAACTAGTAAACTCTGATAGAGTTGGTTTGTCAGTAAACTCTGATGGACAACAAGTTAAACTCTGATGGACAACAGAAACTGATATGAACCTGGACATGATTTGATGGATATGTTTAAAATAAATATTACAACTGATATGTGGATAAACATGAAAAACATGTAACAGCTACAGGTTATTAAATTCAATCAAAACGTTTTATTCTTTAATGGTCAGTTTTGATTTTTTTTTAATATGATCAGCTGTTACGAAAATAAATGTGTGTGCTGCAGTTACGAAATTGAATGCTCATTGCTTCAGTTACAGAAAGGAACCACTATAAATAGTGGCCCTTGTAGCTCAGTTGAAATACACAGAATTTTGCAAACACACTTCTCTCAAAAACTCTCTCTGCCCTCCCTCTCCATACAGTTTTTCCCTGTAGTTTTTCTGGTTCTCCGGCGACTGAGGTGCTGGTCGTAGTTGAGCGCTGCTGTTGCTGTGGACACCTTGCTCGGAGCTGTTTTATCCTGGAAGTAGTATCTCGCCGACAACCTGACACAGTAAGTGGGGGCGAATAACTCTTCAAGAACAGTCAGGGTTTCTCGAAGTCCTGACGACTCAGCTGAGCTTCGTTTTTTCTTTCTGTTCTTATACACTGTTAAGCTATGGCTACAGGTACTGTTTCTGTCTCCCTGATTATTTATCAGTTTCTGATATGCATGCTTTCGACCTTCATGCTTTGTTTTGTTAACTTTGGTCTTGGCCTGTCAATGCTATATCTTTTATATAACTGCCTCCATGTTGCTGTAGTACTTGTTATTTCCAACATGAAAATTGAATTGTACAGTACTGTAGCTGTTTTGGTCAAAGAAAAATATTGTAGTTGTTAAATGAACTGTTTTGAAATTCACCGACCTTCTGTGTGATATAATCGAACCTAGCTATAGATTTTAGACCCGACAATTTTCGACATAACATGAAACGACACGCAAATTCTTTAACTATGAAAGTCTACTGTAGCCCCTTGTTACCATGTGTGTACTTTGTTGTTGGTGAAAAGTGAGAAAGATTTTTCCAGCCATTTAAATAATCCTTCATCTAACATTATAGATTAATTTCATCAATTCGTTAAGTATATAATTTAATATTGGACAATGACTCATAATCCTAACTATTATTCCGGAGTGGCGTTTGAGCCCCATAAATGTAAAAAAAAAACTAATTTCTTTTTGAAATCAATATATAAATATTGAGTATGAGATCATCTAAATACGTAGTTTAATTGAAATTATAAACATCTTTTATATTTGTAAAGTTGTTATCATCTTTTTGTATTAAAAACAACTCGAATCGTTATATAATATTTCTAACGTAACTTTATAATCATTTTTCTCTAAGTTATCTATTTTGTACGGAGTTACATTTTAAACTCGTGTTCAATTTAATTTTTTATTATTTTCTTAGTGTTCAAATATAACATAAGATTCATTTGGAGCCTTACTCTAATACTTTAAGGTTTTTTTTTTTTTTTTGCCAAGGAAAGAAATTTTATTAATTCTTCAAATCATTCAACAATACACGCTGAAAATCGGAATGGACATCTCCAATCCTCCAAACACGGTCAGCTATAGAACAGCTGTGTCTCGCCAAATAATGGGAAACCTTGTTCGATGATCGCTTCACAAAACGAATAAGCACATTACGAGCTTTCAAACTATCTAATAAAACCTGACATTCTTCTACTACTCTTCCCAGATATGAGAAGCACTTAGTCGAGGAACGAATGGCCTGCACTAGCTGTAAACAATCAGTCTCAACTTCAACCTCCGAACGATGTGTGTCCTTAATCCAGCTTAGGACTTCCCTAATACCAAAAGCTTCTGCAATTTCTGGGGACACTTTGCCTTGCAAACACCTTGACCTTGCTTCTACCAACTGACCTGCATGATTTCTTGCCACGAATGCGTAACTGTAACTGGTTGAGCTTTCAAAAATAGCGGCGTCAGTGTTAACCTTGATTCTGTTCTGCTGTGGTAGTTTCCAGTGTTCATGGCCATCGTCTTGAGTCATATAACCCAGATAGATGTCAAAAGACTTATCTTGAACACTCCTCCATTGATCAAGGACAGATTTCGCTGACTCTACTACTTCACCCACCTGCATGCTACGCTGATTCCACACTAAATCATTTCGGTTTTTCCATAACATCCAACAAACCATGGCAGTTAAATGGATATCGTTCCTTCTGTATTGCTGCAATACCAACTTAAACTACTCTGCAAACGAAAAGAAACTGCCAGAAATCACTGGGAGCCTTATATAATTCCAACATTCATCCGCAAAGGAGCATGTCACAAATGAATGCAGTATCGATTCTGTATGGCTCTGACATACTGGGCACCAGTTATCCACCTGCACTCTTTTACACAACAAATTATCTTTCGTAGGCAAATTTCCTGTCACTGCCCGCCACAAGAAATGCTTAATCTTTGGTGGAATTTTCAGGTTCCATAGCCTTCTCCAAAAGCCAAAGTTATCATCACTGTGATTACTATCCTTGCTATCTCCTAGATGGCCGTAAGCACTTTTCACAGAGTATCCGCCCAGCTTCTCGAATTTCCAGTACCACGTATCTCCCTCATTAGAGTTGATAGGAATGGAGAGAATTAAATTTGCGTCTCTGTCTTCGAAAATGTCTCTAATAAGATCAAAGTCCCATTGAACTGCAGACGTATCCATCAGAGAAGAAACTCTTGCATTGATAAGCGTTTCACTTACTGAGATAACATACGGATTCATATCTGGCAACCAAGGTTCATTTAGAACGAAAGTGTTTTCACCATTACCAATTCTACGCACAGACCCTTCCTTCATCAACGCTTGAGTTTCCATAATGCTACGCCAAACATAGCTAGGATTGCCTCCCAGATTAGCAGTAAAGAAAGAGCCCTCTGAGTAATATCTCGACTTATACACTCTGCTAACCAGTAACTGAGGTTGGTTGATTAGTCTCCAACTCTGTTTGCCTAATAGTGCTAAATTAAAATCTCGAATGCACCTAAAACCCAGCCCACCTATACTCTTCTTCTTACTCATTCTCTCCCAACTCATCCAGTGAATAGATTTTTCTTTACTGCGACTTGCCCTCCACCAAAATCTGCACATAATACGTTCAATATCCTGACACAATTCAATAGGTAACAAAAACACGCTCATCGCGTAATTAGGGAGCGTTTGAGCCACCGTTTTGAGTAAAATTTCTTTACCCCCTTTGGATAGCACAGCCTTATCCCAACCTTCGATCCTATCCTGCAACCTATTTTTAATAAAACCAAACATTGCGGTCTTTTTCCTATGCATTAAACTTGGGAGGCCCAGATAAAGACTATGTTCCCCTGCTTCCTGAAATTGCAGCTGAAATAACAGACTCTCCTTCACTTCCTCATTCGTATTTCTGCTGAAAAATACGGACGACTTAACCACATTAATCTGCTGCCCTGATGCTTTCTCAAAGATCTTTAACATTTGTAAAACGCTATCAGCGTTTCTAGTTGTTGCTTTACAGAAGATGAAGCTATCATCTGCGAAGAACATATGGGAGATAGAGGGAGCTGTACGAGCCACCTTAATGCCTTTAATCAACTGCCGTCGTTCGTAGTCATGGATCAAAGCAGTAAAACCTTCAATGCAAACCAGAAATAAATATGACGATAACGGGTCACCTTGCCGTATACTTTAAGGCTTTAGATGAGCTGATTACTCAACATTCAGAGCTCTGATCGGCGGGGGTCACGAGTTCGACTCTCTTCCACCCCAAATATTCTCACAATTTATGAGGGACACGAAGACAAATTAATGCCCCAAAAATGGGCGCCCGTGATCCATTATTCAACCCAAAAATCTGGTTACTCAACACTTAGTTCTAGTGAATGAAGTCTATTCATTTTATCAAAAATATTCAGAGTTTGAATTAATACTGGTAGGATAGGTAAAGAAAATCAAATCAAAATTGAGCTCAAACACTTGGTAAACAAATTATATAAAATTATATAAAATCAGAATAGGTAAAATATTCTGAAGTTTGGAGCAAATAATATGGTCCATATACAACATCTTATATAAAATTTGAACTGTTTCGAAATTCAGATTTGTGGGGAGGGCTGAGCATTCGGTCGGTTCGGTCCAAAACCTAGACCGAATCGAAAAAACCTAGACCGAATTGTTATTTTTTTGGGGACTGAACCGGACCGAAATAGTTATATGGACCCCGGGATTGGACCGAACCGAAATATTTCGGTTTATTCGGTTCGGTTCCTAAAAACTGAATTATTTTAAAAAATAATAGATATATATATAATATATTTTATATAAAAAATATATTATATATAATATAAAATTTTAATTTTTAATTAATAGATTTATAATAGATATATGATATAAAATTTAAATTTTTAAGTAATAGATATATAGCATATTATATATAAAAAATATAATGTAAATATATTTGATGTATATTTTTGTAAAAATCGAACCGAACCGAATTTTATTTCGGTCCGGATCGAAAAACCGAAATAACCAAAAAATTCAAAAAATTAAAATCGAACCGAAACGAATTAACAGTTTTTGGTTCGATTTTTCGGTTTGAATTAGTTTTGCTCAGCCCAATTTGTGGGAGAGGTACGCTCAAAATTCAAATAACTTGGGGGGTTTTTACTACTATTATTTATTTTACGGGTACAGATTGGGGCCTAAGAAAATTAAATAGATACAGATGGGGAGTTCACTGGTACAGCACAGCTGTGGTGACCAATCAAATCACCTTTATCAGCTCAAAGGTCAGAAAAAATTAGAAAAGTAAATATATTTACTACCCTTGTCTATTCTCTCTTTCTATTTCTCTCTTCCTTCATTGTTCATCTCTCCTCCTCCTCCTCTGTTTTTTTCAGTTCTTAGCAATTAAGTAACTTTCTCTATTCAAGTTTTTTTTTTCTATCTGTCCCAATGTTCATTCCCACACCCATCTACATTTTCGTGTATGAACTTTAAAGTTACAAATCTGATTTATTTTTTCAGTTCAAATCAATTTTTGATGGAATTATTTGAATCCTCTATATATACTCGTATCCTCATCAGTTATATTTCATGTTTCCGAGCATTCCTACTGTTGTTTCCAAGCATTCCTAGTGTTAAGCATGGCTTGCGACGTAACAACTCTTAGACTTTAGTTACATTTTAGTTTTTAACCCTTATCCTTATTCATCACACCATATCCTCCGCTCCCTTCGTCTGAGCTCCGTTTCCGACCATCTCAATTTGCTCCCCCACCATCTCGCCTCCGCCTTCGTCCATCCCAGCTTGCTCCACCAGCTGAACAAAATCATTGTAATACCTACCGCCCACTTCAGCTATGAAAGCACACATATTTGTCACTAACATTAAATAATTATTATCTAATGTTAGTCACAAATATTTGTTCTTTCATAACTGAAGTTTGTGGTTGTTATTGTAATGATCCGGTTTCGGTGGTGGAGCAAGCTGAGATGGACGGAGACGGAGGCGAGATGGTGGTGGAGCAAATTGAGATGAGCGGAGGAGATGGTGTGATGAAGAAGACAGTGTGATGTTGTCAAGAGGTTTGACAATTTTCCAATTGGGTCAAACCTCATCCTTATTATGTATTTAGTAGGTTAGTTAGAGAATCAAAACTATGTATGGTTGTGATGTTTCCTTGGGATGTTAGTCATTCGTTATTGTAATGGTGAAGAAGTTTAATTTAAATGATTCCGTTTTTCTGTAGTTTAATTAAATGATTGTGTTGTTTTCTGCCATACTCAATGTATAAATTATACTCGATATTTTTATAATTATGCAATTAATAAGTTCTTGATTTTGTTTAATTATTTATGGCAAACTTATTGTTGATTTATGTTTGGCTGTTTTGAGTCATAAAACTTAATGTTAGTAACTTAAATCATGTAATGCAGAGAAGAAATCCACAGCATTGTTGATTTACTTTTGAACCATGAATGCAGCATTGTCGAGGCTTTGCGATTACAAACATGGTAGCTAGAATTGGATGTCTCCTGTGAATTCAACATCCTAAACCTTAGCGGCTGGGCCCTGTGGAGCCCACATGTCTGATCTTAGAGCCCAAATCCAGTTTTAAAATGCTAACTACTGCAGCAATAAACCAATTTTTTTTTTTTTGTAATAATTAGAGCAGAGTAAGAACCAAGGTGCAACAAATGAAAATTTGTCTTCTTCAGGTCAATGATTTGGCGTAGAGGATGCAAGCTTAGGTGTTGTAGCTGGTAACTGTACATGTAAGCACTGAAACAAGTTCCATGAAAAAAGCAGCAACATCATTTAAAAAACATACTCAACCAAAAGTTAAAAATGCAGAGAACTGTTATTGTTCTATCTTTTGGGGCAACATTCACTATTATTGTTCTTACAAATTCTACGTAGGTGTGTCTACAATTTCGATTACAATAAACATGTGTAGCTTATATTATACCATTTTTGAATTTTACAAATTTAAAAATAGTGTTTAAGGTTTGGAGAAATTGATCAAAACCCAGATATAAGGTGTTCACACATACATAGGACAAGATGGCAAAGAAGAACCTCCATGACTTGGCTAATGAAATGGTTCCTCCTAACTAAACTTAGTGATAAATTGCACTCTAGGTATAATTATAATTAAATCAGTGGAAATAGCTTGAGTGCAATCATAGTGTTTATGTAGCATGTATTATTATTTTCCTGAAAAGTTAGACTTGTGGCTGCTCATCACTTTTCTCAGAAGTCAAACCTGAACTGATTCAGGGTGGTTTAATAACAACTTATTACTTGATTCCTTAATTTCACTGTTCCCCTCCTTCTAATTAATGTAGAAGAAAACATTGTCAAGATATTGAAAGAGAGTCTGGACTTTGATTTGTTTATGCATGGCTCATTTGCAGGCAAGTGACGAACACAAGTTGCAGCTGCTTCAATCATTCGGAACACTTGATGTTTAACATATTTCTTTTCAATCCTTGGATATACTACTTTTGTAAACCTTCCTTGTCCCGGACATACGTAAGCATAGTCCTGTATTATATTCTTCAGAGGTGATATTCTTGAAATAAATTTGAACCGCTGCTTGTATTATATTTCGATTTGAAGAGGAAAAGAATTTATGACCCTATATAAGATTAAATACTCTTGCATAGTCAAGATTCATGTCCCTTCAATAATTGTTTTTTGACTATTTAGCACACAAACTTCACTTAATCTTGACGTTAAAACATTATGAACAAGTTATGTCCGTTTCGCATTTTGTGCATGTACAATACTTGGGGCCCGTTTGGGAATGATAAAATAAGCCGATTTATGGCTTATAAAGTCATAAGAATTTATGAGGGGTGTTTGTGTATTCAGCTTATTTGATAACTTATAACTTATAAATTAATAAGTTAAATGTTACAAATCACCAACATTTTACTTAACTTATCAACTTATTCATTGATTTCTTTATTTTTTTAATACTTTATATTTTTACCTTTGTGTTTTTAAATATTTTTTTAATTTAAAATGCAAGTGTTGAAATCATTGTATTTAATAATTATTTTTTCAAATTTAATTTATCAAATTCTTAACTAACTTATAAATAAATTTATCCAAACACCCGTATAACTTATAAGAATCCATCAACTTATCACTTATAAAGCACTTACTCATTTTAAGCTATAAGTCAACTTTTTTATGATACCCCAAACACGCACTTAGTCCTCAATATCACAATTTTAAGATAAATGATCTCAAATATCACTCTAAAACATCACTTAGTGCGGTGTTTTCACTTTTTTTAAAAATCGTTGGTTCCTCACAATTTAAATTTGCAAAAAAAATTTAGAATTTTTTTTTGCTAACACTACTTAAAGTAGTGTTTTGACCTGTAAACACCACTTAAAGTAGCGTTTTGACTTCAAAACACATTTTAAATTAGCGTCTTGATTACGAAAACTTGCGTTTTCAGTATATATTTTTTCAAAAACTTGTAAAAATGCTAGCCGATGGTTAACACCAGTTATATAAATATTATTAATTTTCGTATAAAACGTTAGATAACTTGTGCTCTTAATTTAACCGTTTTCTTGGGGGTTCAATAGTTAACTTTTGGGGTTCACTGGTTTCATTTTGGATTTTAGAAATATTAAAAATGACGAATAAACCGTATACGAACCCTAAACCCTAGACTCTAAACCCTAAACTATCCTGATTTTATGGTTGTGAGGATGCCAGACTTAGTAAGAAAACACAAGTCTGAACAGTGTTTTGGACCGAAACACCAGATGAAATGCCGTTTTCTTTCTTCAAACACATGATTAAACAGTGTTTTGACACAAACACAAGTTTAAGTTGTCTGCTAACAAAAGATAATTTAGCGTTTTGATCCAAACACGTGATCATATGGTGTTTTGCTCGTTAAACAAAAAATTAATTAACGTTTTAAGAAATTTAACACAAGACATAAGTTTAAGTTTTCAGCGTCAAAATATCGGTATTTTCAGCATCGAAATACCTAATTAAGTGGTGTTTTCAGCGTCAAACACCTGATTAAGTGGTGTTTTCAACTTAAATTTAAAAAAAAAAAAAAGTTAAAGAAATCTAACGCTAGGAGATCTAACGTTAGGGGTCTAACCTTGCAAACACCTTTTAATCCGGTGTTTTAGAATGATATTTGGGGTCATTTTTTTCTATTGTGATATTTGTGATAATTTATCTTAAAATTGTGATATAGAGGGCCTTCACCCAAGTTACGGGATATAATTGTAGGCTAGCAGCTAGCTAGGGTTGAATCAGCCCCCTATCGGTTAATTATCTTGTTGGTCACTAAAGTGGACCTAAAATATCAAGTTGGTCATCAAACTGAAAACGGTATCAAACAGGTCACTAAACTCAGCTACATGTACATTGTATTATATAACTTACTTTTTTCTGAACGGAAAACACTAATATTAATGCTAATTTCTTCGATTTTATGGTTTAAAATGGGTATGTTACTCTACCATGTAAATATCACATTAAATTTTTTTTAATACATCATCATTTTTCGTCTAAAAAAATTTATTTATTTAACTGAGTGTACCATGTAACCGACTTTAGTGACCTGATTGAGACTATTTTCAGTTTGATGACCAACTTAATATTTTAGACTCACTTTAATGATAAACAAGATAATTAGCCCCTACCTATGCTATTGGTTTGCCCGTTTATGGCACATCAACTTAAGTTCGTTTTTTCTTTATCTAACCGTTTTAATTTTATAAATGACAAGGAAGGAGGAAAATCAGAGCGGAAGCGTCCGTCTCCACAAGTTCAAGGCAGCATCTTAAGTTTGTTGTACGAATTTAAATATGACAACAAAAGTATATGCATATATTAGGTTGGTTTGATTTCTAAATTAATGAGTTACATTAAATGTAATATTTAAATTAAATTTGAGAATAAGCCGAATTTGAATCTAACGTAATTTGTTTCAAAAAATTTGCGTACAGATTTTTTTTTTTTGAAACACTTTTGCGTACAGATTTAAATGAAATATTTGTAAACGGATTTGTTAATATAATTCGTAAACAAATTTGTGAACTTTATTCAAAATTGGAGATAGAAAAATATATATTTGTCGTTATCATTTTATCTTAATTGATATTAGAATTTCAGTTATTTTATTTCATTTACAATAATTTTGTATTTTGGTGTTCATTAAAAGGGGAAGCAAAACTCATAAATGTATTCTTTTAATTTTTTTAAACAGTAACTCGTGAGTCATATTCATGAACACCGATTTTCCTTAGTGAACCAACTTGGGAAAAAAATTGATTCAATAAAAAATTAATTTTAAGTTCGATAAATTTAAACGTGTTAAATTATTAATATTTAGAAATTTGGTTCGGTTCAGCCCAAATCGGTAATATACTTTTACATAATTTAACTTCATTTCCACAAATGTAATGTTCCACGTAAAGCCAAGTCACATTTCCATGAATGTTCTTTTGTCACAATTAAAAGCACACAAAGTTATAGTCAACGACTCTCGGACTCGTTTTCTCTTTCTCAAACCCTAGCCTCCGTTAAAGATTTTTGAGGGGGCTTTCATCGGTTTTTCATCGGTGGAAAGCCCCAATCCATTTATTTTTTGTTTTCTTGTTTTCCTTCAATAAATTCCCAATTTATTTGGGTTTTGTTAGTCTCTCCTTGTGAGAGTTTGGTTTTTTGTTTTATTGTGTTTTGGTGTTGTCCATGGTCGAGGTTATAGATCAACATGATTTTCATGGGTTTGATTCAGGGATGAAGGTTATTATGGGATCGCATCTATGGTCGATTGCACAGAACAGTCGGGTGAAAATAAGTACATACTTTCAAATCATCTTCAAATCACTTGGTTGCCTCTCTAGGAAGGAATGATTCAACAGTGATATCTTTAAGCGTCTGTCTAATTTCGATTGTATTTGTAGATGCCGTATGACTTTTGATTAATGAATTGATTCCTTTTTTTTTTCAAAAAAAAAAAACACACAAAGTTACTTAACCAAAAAAAACACACAATTGGAATTAGCAAAAATTTAAATTGGATACATAAATTGTTACAATATGAAACATGATACATATAAACATTCATTTATCAAAAAATAATACGCAAAGTGTGTTGCTCCCTTGTACGGGTAGAAATTAGAAAATATTAAAATTTGAACAAGTCATAAAGTTTTGCTAATGATTAATCCGTAAATGGGTCGACGTCGAACAACCCAAGGCCCAAAAAACTCAGATTATCTGAAATGCCCCTCCTCGATTACACAACACCTGTTGTCGGATGTTCATCCGAATAAACAGAAAGCTCTATTTGTCTGCTTATATACTTATATCGTATATTTTTGTAATTAAAAATATGAAAATAATAAGAACTAACATTTCATTTAATATTTTTGTAATTAAAAATATGAAAATAATAAGAACTAACATTTCATTTACTGAAAAGTTAAAATTAAAAAGAAAATTGCATAAACATGTCGTATAAATAATAAAATAACATGTTGGTCACTCAAAATTTAAAGTATTAAAAGAAATATGAAGAGAGAATACACTTTATCTAATAATGTTTTTAGAGTAAACTCAAAATTTAATGTAGCATTGTTGATGATAAAAATAAATTTATATAAGGAGCTTACAATTCGATTTTCAATGGCTACACAAATTCAACCTCTTTTAATTTAAACACTGAAGATATCATTTCTGTAATTTTAATAAATACAGGGATATAAATAATATAAATTATTATTTTATTTACTCAAAAGTTAAAATAAAAAAATAGGATAATAGTCGAAAGCGTGGTTAATCTAATAAGATTTTTAATGTAAACTCAATAATTAATGTGGCACAAACGGTCATAATATAAACTTTCAAAGTTGAGATTAGAGGTTTGATTCTTTGAAGCAACTCAAATATACCTATTTTATTGCATAAATTGTAAAGGATGGTATTTTTGTGATTTTTCAACAAAAAAGGGTAAAATCGTAATTTCACAACCATTTTATTGACTCTATTTGCCCCTAGACCCCCATTTAATATACAAAAGTAGATAATTTTTGTAGTTTGGTGTTCATTTAAAGGGGAAGCCAAAGTCATAAATGTTTTTTTTTTAGTTTTTTTAAACAGTAACTCGTGAGTCATATTCATGAACAACGATTGTTCTTAGTGAACCAACTTGAAAATAAAATTGATTCAATAAAAAATTAAATTTAAGTTCGATAAATTTAAACGTGTTGAATTATAAATATTTAGAAATTTGATTCAGTTCCGCCCGAATCCCGAATCGATAGTATAGTTCTATATAATTTAACTTCTTTTTTTTTTTAATCAAAAGCCAAATTGAATTAAGAAGAATAATCAGCAAATAAAATCTCCAACACACAGTTTGGAGGAGATATAAATACATTGTGGCATCCTATCAAACATGGAATTTTAGCCAACGTATGTGCTACCCTATTTGCGTGTCTCTTAACATGTCGAACCACCACATCATTTCGATTCTTTCTTCAACTAACTATGACAACCAACTAAAATATTACCGACCTCCAAGAAGTAAGAAGAATTCCGGATTAGAGCTTGGACCACAAGACTTGAATCACATTCTATGACAACATGGTGTAGCTGCATTTCATGAACCCAGTTAAGACCTTCCTACACTTCATAAGCTTCTGTCTCCATCACCGTAACCTGACCAGTAACTCTCACATTCCCCCGTCACAAAGCCTCCTTGGTCAATCCTGATTACCAATACACCAAAACTTGACTCACCTTCATATAATGCAACATCCACATTGAGTTTTAACCATCCCCTGTCCGGAGCTAACCAACGTGTTACACTTACATCTGCACTCCTTGAGTTAGCCAGAGAATCGTGCTTCTTTTTATTTGTTTCTTGCCACTCAGTAATCTGTTTGGAGCTCATTTAAATCACTGTACTCGAGTCAATCACTTTATCATTTCAGATTCTTTTGTTCCTTGTGAACCATATTGCTGACAAAACCTTTGCAATAGTTACCGGCTTTTCCATTAGCTCAACATTCAGCCTTTCAATAAGCCAATTAGGTGATGATTCAACATTCATCATATAAAATGTAATCCCAGCTTTTCGCTAACAATTGCTAGCAAAATCACAATCGAAGAATAAATGCAAGAGATGTTTTATGTCACGCCCACACATCACACAAATAATTGGATTATTAACACCCCTCCCTCGAAGAATATTTCTCACTAGAACATTGTTTTTGCAGAATCTCCGTAAGAATATACGAGTTTTGTGTGGAATATTTATCTTCCATAATCTTCCCCACCCATTAATATCATTGAGAAATTATGTCGAGCTTGCTAGTATTGGTATCCTGATTTAATCGAGTACTTACCATTACTTTCCAGGTGCCAAGCCATTCTATCATTTACCTCGTTCTTCGGAATTCTAGTCTGGATACTACACTCAACGTCATCGTTATGAAAATTATGTTGAATTTTTTGCACGTCATATTTCCAAAAATATAATGTTCTATGTCAAGCCAAGTCACATTTCCATGAATGTTCTTTTGTCACGATTAAAAGCACACAAAGTTACTTAGCCAAAAAAAGCACACAAAATTGGAATTAGCAAAATTTAAATTGGATACATAAATTGTTACAATATGAAACATGATACATGTAAACATTCATTTATCAAAAAACAATACGCAAAGTGTAATGACTAATCCGTAAATGGGTCGACGTCGATTAAAACCCGTCACCTAAACTGAAACAAAGAGTGAAAAAGAAAATGGAATTAGGGCAAAGAAGAGGCGGAAGAGCTTTCAATCCGGGTCGGGTTCAACCCGGACCTCCCTTTCACTCTCGTCCTGCTAAACCTTTTCACCACCAACCCATTGATCGAGAAAAGGTTCTCTCTCTCTCTCTCTCTCTCTCTCTCTCTCTCTCTCTCTCTCTCTCTCTCTCTCTCTCTCTCTCTCTCTCTCTCTCTCTCTCTCTCTCTCTCTCTCTCTCTCTCTCTCCCTCTCTCCCTCTCTCTCAATAATTGTGTTGATAAGTAATTTTAAAATTGATTGGGTTATTGATTTGATTTTAGTTGGTAAATTGTAGCTGTTACTATTGCATTGTGGTGTGTGTATATGAGCTAGCTGCATTGCATTTTGTTTTTTCAAGTTTTTCGGGTTACTTACGATAATCTGTGATATTAGGGATTTTAGGGCATTTAAATGGACAGTGAAGTTTTTGCGTAAAATTGAATTGATTTATCAACACTTTTGAACTAGAATTTTTTTTTTTTTTTTTTTTTTTTTTTTTTGTGTAAAGAGTCTAGGGGTGTAAGACTAAAACTAATCGCGGTTTTAGATAGTTAAGTTGCTGACAAAGAACTTTAGAAACACGTGGAATGGAGTGTCTGCGTTGCTGTATTTGAATTGGTATTAGTTATCCAAGGCGCATACGAGTAATGAGATAGGTTATTTGGAGTTGGCAGGAAATGTCCAGTAATGTCAAATACAGTTTCTTTATGCGTGTTTAATGTCAGATACAAATCTATTTTATATATTTAGTATGTTATTGACCCAAAATTAAGAGTTAGGGTAACATGAAGAATAAGTGAATGCCAGTAATGTGGGATGGGAAAACAAGTAAGGAATTAAGTGGCTGCATTTTCGTTGTGAATTGGTATTAGACATCCAAGGCAAGTTACAAGGAGTAAGTGCGTAGAAATAACATGGAGTGGTTGCACCGAGGTTTGTTTGGTTTTAACTTCAGTTTTTCTGAGGTTATAAATTGGGAATGAATTGCATTGAACTGTGTTGGTACATGGAACATGCAACCATATGTAATTCATAAATTAGAAGGTAAAGCAGCAAAGGAGGATAAAGAGCCTGACACAATATAACATGAATAAGATATGTGCGCAGAAATTATAGCTCTTTGTTTATTTTTAATTTATGTTGTTTAATAATTGATCAATGATGATTTTAATGCACATGCAAGATTCATGTAGTCCCATTTATACAAGGCAATGCTAGTGATTTAAGCTTAATCATATCCTCATACGTAAAAGGAGAAGAATTGATTCAGTCTAACTGTCCAGGACATCAATTAAAATTGACATTAGAAATTAGCTAGAGAATTGTTAGGGTACTTCACTTCTTATGGGGACTTCGTGATTTCTGTGCCTGATACCTTTATCCAAATTCAACAATATCTAAAGTTGTTTTTCTAGCAAATGAAGAACACAACTATATATGTGGTCCAAACACTAAAAGTAAGTTTATACATTTCTTGGGGACCCACAAATTTAACATATCAATGCAAACAACTTGTTTGGAGCAGATTATCTATTTGTAATTTTGTCTACAGCAATTGGCCAGGATTTATCTTATTATTGGTTTTTTAGTGTTTCATTTGTTCTGTCAAGTACTTTTTCTGGTCAGTATGCTTTAGATTCAGAGTACCTCAGTTTTCTACTTTTCTTTATCTTTTCCTTATCACTGTTATATTCCTTAGGATCGTAAGATAAAAAAGTAGCTTCTAACGTACTGATCAGTGATTATATCTTATTGATATGCAGACATGTCCGCTCTTGCTTCGAGTGTTCACCAAGGTGAGTACATTCCTCATAAAGTGGCATCTCTAGTTTATTATGTCGATGTGGCCAATAATAATCAGACACTTGTTAGTACATTGTTCCTCAAAGGTATCATATCCCAATGTCTGAAATTCTGGGGTGGCGTATCCATATATATATATATATATATATATTAATCATCTGTTCTTGCAGCATTTGAAACACCAAGGATGTGGCTGTACTATTTGATTTGTATGGTTAACTGTCTTAATAAAAAATAATGTGCTCCTCTGATGCAGTATGCTCATCAAAAGTTCTAAAGGTTTTGGTTCCCGTTGTATTTTGGTTTCTGGAAGTTTATCAAGTTTAAAAGGAACATAAAAGCAGAGTTTCAAGTTGTTGGTTATTTGAACTGAGGAACCAGGGAAAAATAAAGTAGAAAACTATAAGCTGACTGGCTGAAATGTTGTGCCTTTATGTGGACAATAACGAAAAATTCATTCAAATTTTTAATGTAACTTTTGCAGGTTGGTGCTCACCATACTGAAGACGAGTTTTCAGTGAGAGGGAAAGAGCCCAAAGATGAGGTCCAAATTTATACATGGAAGGATGCTACACTCCGTGAGCTGACTGATCTAGTACATATATCCTCTGCCTTTATATGCATATCTTAATGATTTTTTTCTTAGAATAATAATTAAATTTTTATAGTTATACACATTGTGTGATATTTGATGCATACATTGATTAATCAACATAGTAGTTGTAGCAAGATAAAACTGAAATTAAGTTTTCATGTTACTATCACGAAAGAGCAGTTTAAACTTTAAACTACAAAGCTTTAGATAATCAGGTAAATCAACTTAGTCATTTGCTAAACACTAGTAAAGCTGGGTAGTTCGTGTAAATAATATGACTGTACTTGTAACGAGCTTGTAGTTGTGTAACGGGGATCATTGAGCCCAGAAGTTATATCTGTATATTTAGGTACCTAAGTTGTCCTCCATTTGCTTCCTGAATCTCAGTACCTTCTTTAAACAATTTAGTGATTAAAGGTTGTTAGGTTGCTGTTTGCTCTAGCGGTCTAGCCACTTCTTGGCATCTTTCTGATGACTAGTTTGTTCACTAAAATAGGTAATTGTAGGCATTTTGATTTAGTGACTTTAGGAGTCTGAAGTAGGTTTAACTCCAGCAAAATTTTGTATTTGGATATGGATGTTGACTTTGTGTCGCATATGTCTGTCCATCAAACCTAAGCATTTGCGACCCATTTATATGGTTTTTGTATCCGTCTGGAGCTATTGGGGATTCTACTGGAATCGTTTAGTTGCTATAAAGTTACAATAAATATGTGAATGTTTAAAAGTGGAATAGGCTAAATTGGGTAGATCTGCTCTCCATGCAAGTACATATGAATATGATTAATAAGAACCCACTCTAGGAATTTTGTGATCACCAATTGTGTAGGTGTACTTGCATGCTCTTTGCTCTTGAAATGATTTATATACAGACCCGTGGTTAGTCTACTTACTTGGGTGCTTATGGTATTTGTTGCCGCTCCTTGTAGGTCAAAGAGGTTGCTCCAGAGGCCAATAAAAAAGATGCAACACTGTCCTTTGCTTTTGTATATCCTTGTAAAACTGGGCGGCTTTTAGTCAGAAAGGCAAGTCATTCATCTTTTGCATGATGCTATGTGTGTTGCAAATGCAGACACTCGGAATTAATGCTAAGACCTGGTTTCTTTATTTTTATTTGTGGAAAATGTAATAATGGTTGAGCCATTGAGGTTTTAAGACGGTTAGAGTTACTTATCATGTCGAAAGGTCCCCATTTTCAAGAGACAATAGCCAAGTTGATGCTTGTGATAGTTGTATAATACTTGTAACTTGCTACTCCCTCTACTTTACAAGTTGTGCATGTACTTTTCAGTTGACATTTTTTCCGTCTGTTTATCACTGAAAGCCTTAAACTAGTGATACCTTTTTTTTTTGTTTTGTTAAAGAAGTGGACTAAATTTTTTGGCAATTACATAATAGATTCCAACTGGATTTTATTTTCGTAACTGGTATATTATCTTATACATGTGCAATGTACTGATCTATATGTCTAGATCTTGATTATTGTAACATTAAGTGCAATAAATGCTTACCATATCTAAGTCTGTGCTCAACTCTGTTTTCTGGTTGAGGGGTTGTCTAAAAGTCTACTGTTATAGCTCATAATCTTCTGATTACTGATATGACTTTGTTTAAAGGTGGGAAGAACCTTCTCTCATCCAGATCCAAGAAGACCAGACAATGGTAATATGTCATTGAGAGACTTTGACTTTGAGGTAATAAAACATCCCCTTCTGGCTTCTTAGTTAACATATAATCTGTAAAACATTAAGTTGTTCCCAACCATTTGCAAAATGCAGATTGGAGATTACCTGGATGTTGCAATTCTGTAGATGGGATCTTCTTGTGCTTAGCGCCCCCCTGCCTCTTGTCCCCTGTTAGGTAGATCACTGAAGTTTTGCATCAGAATGCTAGATTACCTTGAAACAATTGCCCTCTTATTGTTGGTCACATTGTTTGATTGTTGATGATGCACCTAACGATGACAGTATTGAATCCAGAATGCACTTCTAGTTTGTGTATCTAATGCTAAATTTTCTTATTTATCTGCTTCTTTTTATGTTGTTTCTTAATTTAAATGCTTGCTCCCTGGTTCTTCGCATGGGAAGCGGGCTATAGCCTTTTAGTGTGAAATCAGAGTAAAGGGATGAATGATAAATTGAAGTTACTTTTGTGCTAATTCATTCTCTCTTTTTTTGTTAAGTTGTGCTAATGCCTGGCAGGCTGTCACTGTAAAATTTGAAAATAACCACTCCAGGGATCTGCTTCTACTTCTGAAAATGTGTTTGAAATAAGTATATTAATACACAATTATTTAAGGGATTACTTTCATCTATTATGATTCATTCTACTAGGATTTCTTTCCTGTTGGCAGCTCCTAATTGTTTAAGCAAACGACAATGTACTGCTATCTAAATATTCAATGTATGAAAGCTCTAGTCAGTGATGCAGATACTCTCCTGCTCCTACTTTTAACTCAGAATGTCCTTTAGGTTATATTTACCCCATATTTGAACTTGAGCTTTTTATACATAGATATATGCATACGTATTGGTTTTGTAAATATCGTCTGCTTTTAATTTTTGGACTATCAATGGACTTAGGGCTCTTATAATTGGAGTTCTACAACCAAAACGATACCCCCTCTTATCCCTCTTAGAGGTTTAATTACCCCCTCTTATCCCTCTTATAGGTTTAATTTTTTGCACATTCTTCAACGTGCTATCAAACTATAGTCCTTATTTTTTTTTTCTCACAGTTTCAATGTTTCATACTCATTGCATTTATTGAGGTTACGAGTCAATTCTAACTATACCCTATCATGTTTCTTCATTTATCTCATGCAACATTCACCAACTATTTGGAGAAAACAGGCTCTCCATATTTCCAACTTTGGCTACAACTTCACTCACCATTTTAAAGCTTATGCTAACTTTCTATCCTTGGGTGTGATAATGATCTGAATTGAAATGGTTACCTTTCTCTTGTCGACCAATATCTTTTTGTTTTTATCCCTTGTCATTTTCTTTGGGTTCTATCAAGAACCTATGATGTTACCTATATCAGATGGCTGAAGCACTTGAATGTTTTCTTATCTGTCTATTTTTACCTATTCTTACCGCAATAATCCTTTTCGTACACTTTCCTTGTCATGTTTTACTTGGCCGATTATCAGAACTATTGGTTTGCTTAACGCTGGGTAGAATCTTTTAGAAACCAAGGGAAAAAGCTAGTGCAGAAATGAAAACCAAAAACAAGACTTAATTGCAGGAAGATGGTCTGAGTTATAATTTTTTTGCACGAAAATGACCAACCTATAATAATAGGCACCCGCATAGCTCAAGTTTAATTTTTTTAACATCTGATTGCATTCCGTTAGTTCTCTCTAACGAACGTTAATATTTCAGGGCTATTTTTGGAAAACAGTGTTATATTATCCGTAAGTCCAATATTGAATGTTGCTTTTGTTTTTCATTTTGATAAAAGTCTATTTTTTTTTCTCTTCTTAAAGTCTATCATCCGCTGCCTAAATGTTCATCATATTCTGTTCCTATTTATTAATTACTAGGTCAGAAACAACTAAGAAGTGACACTTTTGTATCAAAGCCCTGTTCCGAATAAATTTGAGATTTCTATTAATGAGTGATCCAATATTCACATATTGCTCTTACACTCAACTGAATGAACCGAACCCTATACATACACTTATATGGGCTCAGTTCTATCTATCTTATCGGTTTTTTTGAAATTATTCGAGGATAAAAAACAAAAATAAGAATGAGAACAAATAAATAAATAGGTTGGGGTAAACTATCATAGAATAATTGCTGTCTCAGGGAGTTATCAACCACGGAAAGAAAAACAAATTGATGGCAACCAATAACAATTAAGATATAGAGATTAAAATTCCAAGTTTACAAATTGACAAAGATGACTTCATATTTTACAGTGTGTAATTGTTATACATATAGTTGTAAATAAAAAAGTTGTTAAATTTTATATTTCCATGTTTACCCCTCCAAAACTAACGTCTGTCAGATACATTTGACGGAATGCAATCGCGCGCTTAATAAATTTTAGTTCAGTCATGCGGGTGCCTATTATTATAGTTTGACCATTTTTGTGCAAAAAAATTATAACTCAGGCCATCATCCAGCAATTAAGTCCAAAAACAATCAAACCAAGAATTTGTTGTATGTGTTCATCGAAATATGATACATAGATCCTATCCTTACTCGTCGATATTAAGAAGCTACAAAAATCTTCTAAGTCACTTGTAACACTCTAGTTCCACATCGAGAAAATTTGGGACTTCTGTTCAGTTGGCAAAATACTACTACTAATTAACATCAACAAATCATAAAGCTTGATTCGTCGAGTTGCCGGAGGTGTGGACACGAAGGCTAGTGATATTATTTTACAATGGACAGAGGTGAGGTGGGGACACGAAGCCAGCCAGTATTATCCCACAATGACCTAGGGAAGAACGATCTTGGAATCTATAGTTATAGACTATAATAATTTTCTCGATATGGAACTGGGACGTTACACCACTGAAAAAAGTCGCAAGTCATTAAACCAACTTTATGGGTTTGAACTTTGATGTAATGCGAATATGTGATTAAGTGAGTAATGCCCAGCACATTTATCCTAAAATTTGTGGTCTTTAGACAATAATCTTTCTTATTCCACTTCCACTCAAACTAGCTTTATGTCCATCTAGTTCAAAAATTCCTGTCCCCAATATCTCAAGGACACACCACAATGGGATTTGCTAGATTTCTTCTTAACAGAGGGATGATGACATTTCGGAGGAAATGAGTGACCATAAACAGGTTACTGATCAATCATAGTGATATTCAGTTTGTACTACTACATCTTTATCTGCATCTGCACTAAGCAAATAGCTTGTTTTGGGGCCGTTGTCTCGTACGATCTAACTGTATATGAGGGCTACAGCCATCACAAATTTGGTAAACCATTAATTCGTAAAAAAATTCATTGTACTAAAAATTATTTAGGCTACTCCTTTCCTTCGCACGACCAGTACATTGGTACATAACAATATTGTTGCCGGAACAAGTCCGCAACTACGGATACTTGTTGGCTAGGCTATGATTAGTGGTGAGAAGTAGTACAAGTTACAGTACTTTTTGGAGTAGAAAGAAAGGCGGGTGCGTGCTAGCGAATGCACATAAGAAGTCCGAACTCTTACGAGTGAAGAGTAAATTTTTTGTAAATTGGAAAAGTTTGACAAGAAATAGGACAATTTTGGAAGAAGACTCGAAATATCACATAAAATATGCATGTTGATAACTCCAAATCCCGATCTAGGACCTTCCCGGCCGATCCCACGCCTGGAAGCGGTGTCGCTGCGGTTGGGACTCTGCAAAACAACACCGGAGGGGGGTTTGGACCCTGGCGGCGCCTCCGGCGTGAGAATAAGTAACGGCTTTGGAAAGGGAGATAGGAATATAGAGAGATCTAAATATGGAGGGTGTGTGTATATGTTAGGTGTGTCAAAGAGAATGTAACCCCTGCACCTTTCCTCCTTGGTCTATATATAGGCCCAGGATTAGGGTTTAGGGGTTGTACCTGCAATCATGAGCGTTGAATCCTAGGTAGGTAGGACACCTGGGTGATGTTGATGGATGGCACGTGTCCAGATGACGGATTGTGGCAGCGTGTGCCAGGCTCCTGCTGGCGTGTGGTTTAAATAGGAAATAATTATCCCAATCATTAGGAATCTTTACGTGTCGTCACCAGGTGTGGCCATCCGTCATGACCTAACCACGTCATGTGCCAATGTGTAGCCTTCATGTGAGTTATTGCCTTCGTCGCCAGGGATGGATTAAACTTTGAACTTAAGCCCAACCTGTGAGCTCGAGTTTTGTAGGTGAGTCCGGACTACAATATGAGTTCGGACTAGTAGATGAACCAGGACTCCAATATGAGTTCGGACTAGTAGATGAGCCAGGACTCCGATACGGGCTAGGACTTGAAGGTGAGTCATGACAGAACATGAATCCAGACTAGTTGGTGGACCATGATTGAGATATGAGTCCGGGGTTCAGGATGGGTCCGGGCTATACATAGCCTATCATTTACTATACATAGACTAGTAAATGATAGGCTATGTATAGCCCGGACCCATCCTGAACCCCGGACTCATATCTCAATCATGGTCCACCAACTAGTCTGGATTCATGTTCTGTCATGACTCACCTTCAAGTCCTAGCCCGTATCGGAGTCCTGGCTCATCTACTAGTCCGAACTCATATTGGAGTCCTGGTTCATCTACTAGTCCGAACTCATATTGTAGTCCGGACTCACCTACAAAACTCGAGCTCACAGGTTGGGCTTAAGTTCAAAGTTTAATCCATCCCTGGCGACGAAGGCAATAACTCACATGAAGGCTACACATTGGCACATGACGTGGTTAGGTCATGACGGATGGCCACACCTGGTGACGACACGTAAAGATTCCTAATGATTGGGATAATTATTTCCTATTTAAACCACACGCCAGCAGGAGCCTGGCACACGCTGCCACAATCCGTCATCTGGACACGTGCCATCCATCAACATCACCCAGGTGTCCTACCTACCTAGGATTCAACGCTCATGATTGCAGGTACAACCCCTAAACCCTAATCCTGGGCCTATATATAGACCAAGGAGGAAAGGTGCAGGGGTTACATTCTCTTTGACACACCTAACATATACACACACCCTCCATATTTAGATCTCTCTATATTCCTATCTCCCTTTCCAAAGCCGTTACTTATTCTCACGCCGGAGGCGCCGCCAGGGTCCAAACCCCCCTCCGGTGTTGTTTTGCAGAGTCCCAACCGCAGCGACACCGCTTCCAGGCGTGGGATCGGCCGGGAAGGTCCTAGATCGGGATTTGGAGTTATCATTTGGCGCTAGAAGGAGGGGCGAAAACCAACCCTGTCTTGTGGTCACGGCGCCGCTAGACTCAACGCCATCAACAAGCTCCTTCATCTTTGAAGGAGTCCTAGTTAAATCTAGTAAGATCTAAGCAAACTCTTTCGTCTTAACAACTAAACATGAACTCTTTAGCCGATTTCTCCGATGTATGAATGCTTTTAACCTTATTTAGCCCGGATCTGTTTATTTTTACCCTTGTTTAGCATTATCTAGCTTTTTTGCTCCAGTTGTTGCTTAGATCCACATTGCTCTCCTATAGATCTGTCTTTAAAACTAATTTTCTTGCCTTGGAAAGCACTAAACCCAGAAATCACATGCATAAATTGTCTCGTTCTCCTTGATAAACCCAGATCTATCAGAAATTTACTTTGATTTTGAAAAATTGTATTACCCCAAAAAAAAGTTGTATACATTGTTAATGATAGGCTATGTATAGCCCGGACCCATCCTGAACCCCGGACTCATATCTCAATCATGGTCCACCAACTAGTCTGGATTCATGTTCTGTCATGACTCACCTTCAAGTCCTAGCCCGTATCGGAGTCCTGGCTCATCTACTAGTCCGAACTCATATTGGAGTCCTGGTTCATCTACTAGTCCGAACTCATATTGTAGTCCGGACTCACCTACAAAACTCGAGCTCACAGGTTGGGCTTAAGTTCAAAGTTTAATCCATCCCTGGCGACGAAGGCAATAACTCACATGAAGGCTACACATTGGCACATGACGTGGTTAGGTCATGACGGATGGCCACACCTGGTGACGACACGTAAAGATTCCTAATGATTGGGATAATTATTTCCTATTTAAACCACACGCCAGCAGGAGCCTGGCACACGCTGCCACAATCCGTCATCTGGACACGTGCCATCCATCAACATCACCCAGGTGTCCTACCTACCTAGGATTCAACGCTCATGATTGCAGGTACAACCCCTAAACCCTAATCCTGGGCCTATATATAGACCAAGGAGGAAAGGTGCAGGGGTTACATTCTCTTTGACACACCTAACATATACACACACCCTCCATATTTAGATCTCTCTATATTCCTATCTCCCTTTCCAAAGCCGTTACTTATTCTCACGCCGGAGGCGCCGCCAGGGTCCAAACCCCCCTCCGGTGTTGTTTTGCAGAGTCCCAACCGCAGCGACACCGCTTACAGGCGTGGGATCGGCCGGGAAGGTCCTAGATCGGGATTTGGAGTTATCATTTGGCGCTAGAAGGAGGGGCGAAAACCAACCCTGTCTTGTGGTCACGGCGCCGCTAGACTCAACGCCATCAACAAGCTCCTTCATCTTTGAAGGAGTCCTAGTTAAATCTAGTAAGATCTAAGCAAACTCTTTCGTCTTAACAACTAAACATGAACTCTTTAGCCCATTTCTCCGATGTATGAATGCTTTTAACCTTATTTAGCCCGGATCTATTTATTTTTACCCTTGTTTAGCATTATCTAGCTTTTTTGCTCCAGTTGTTGCTTAGATCCACATTGCTCTCCTATAGATCTGTCTTTAAAACTAATTTTCTTGCCTTGGAAAGCACTAAACCCAGAAATCACATGCATAAATTGTCTCGTTCTCCTTGATAAACCCAGATCTATCAGAAATTTACTTTGATTTTGAAAAATTGTATTACCCCAAAAAAAAAGTTGTATACATTGTTTGCTCTTGAATCATGGCTCGAGGTAGCAAATCTGTGTTAAGACCCACAACCAGTACTCCAAGGCAAGAACCACCCACAAACCCAGTTATTGAACCACCACCACTCCTGACCCTGGCATCCCAAGTAATTCGGCCGGGAGATGCCCGGGTTGAAATTGAGGTTAACAAGTTTAAGTACACGGATGTCAACATGGAACCCGGACTCATGGAAAATTTAACCGGGGACCAGGTTGCTGACGCAATCCGGATGTATAAGGAAGCTCGGCTTAATGAAGTTGACCAAGTTGAAAACTCACATAACTCCGGAGACTCCCACCGATCACGTGCCTCAGTTTTCGACAGAATTGGGGGCACAGACAAAGAAGCCCGAAAAAGAACCCAGCACAGAACCAACAGCCAAAACCGAGATGCTGAAGCTGAAAAGCTCCAAAAGCTAGCTGACTTGAGGGAAAAAATCCGGAGCGAAGAACAAGCTAAACTCGACCTCAAAATCCAAAGAAGAATTCAAGAGGAAGAGGCCCGGATTATGGGCAGAACTCATGAAAAAAGGAGAGCCCGGGCCCCTAGCCTCGACATATTCTCAGATGATGAGGAACCCCAGGAGGACTTGATGGACATGATCCATGAACTTCAGAAAAAGGTGGGGCAGGATTCGGGAATTGACATTGGGGATACATTGACACCCTTTAGCTACTCGCTCGAGGCGACACCCAGGCAGAGAAATCTCAAACATTATAACTTTGATTCTTTTAATGGTTTGGGTGACCCCGAGGAGCATATAAACTATTTTGAACAAATTGCAATGATATATTATTACAATGATTTAACGAAGTGCAGGTTCTTTGCCTCAACCCTCAAGTCCGGAGCCCAAAGATGGTTCAGCAGAATCCCTTCCCGAAGCATCCACAACTGGAAGCAGTTTCGGGAATCCTTCTTGAGACGCTTCCGAGCCAATAAGACCCAGGAAATGCACATGTGCCACCTAGAGACAGTCCGGCAAGCCCGGGGAGAGGCATTGGCCACTTATATGAAACGCTTCCAGGAAGCTATCAACAACGTGAGCAACCTGGACGAGCGTGAAGCCCTTACAATCTTCCGGAGAAACCTGGATCCGGACAACAATGAAATATATGTCCTCGACCTCATCCATAAAGAACCACAGAGCCTGGCGGCCGCCTACTCTATGGCAGCAAGGTTCATCAAAGAAACAGATGTCCTCCAAGCAATGAGGATGACTAGGCAGGGCATATCTCCAACTCGGATTCAAGATCCACCCGAAAACAACTACAATCATCAAGACAAAAAATTCAAACCCAATAGACAAAGCAACTACATTCCGAGCTCTCAGCTCGCTTTGCCAACCTCAAACCCGAATTCCAATCAAAGTGTGGAGCCCGGACAACCTAAACAAAAACTTGGGCCCAGGCCTGAACCAAACTGGACTCCTCTCAACCGGGCTCGAGCTGATATTTTGAAAGAAGTACGAGACAAGCCTTTCTACTACCCTCCCAAACCCATGGCGACCGGACCAGAAAATCGGTCTGTCCATAAACACTGTGACTATCATGAAACACATGGACACACAACCGAGAATTGCTTGTCCCTAAAGTTTTTTGTGGAAGAACAGATCAAGAAAGGTAACATGGGACAATACATAGCCCGGAAAACTGATGACAGGGGAACAGGATTCGGGAAGGGTAAAAATGTTGTGAATGTCGTATTGGGTGGGTCTAACTCGCCACCCCGAAGTCCGGACTCGGGAGATGAGATAATGATGGTTCAAACCTGTCCAGTACAAATAATCAGTTTCAACAAAGATGATTTCGAAGGACTCGACCCCAATCATAATGAAGCTCTAGTTGTTAGTCTAGACATAGCTGACAATGACGTTAAAAGAATACTGATTGACAACGGTTCTTCTGTCAATATCATATTCAAACATACTGTGGATCGAATGCAGCTGGGGAGTGTGAAGATGAACGACTGCAGAGAAGATCCTCTCTACGGTTTTGGGAACAACTTGGTCCCAATTCAAGGAACCTTGTATCTACCAGTACTATTTGGGACTTATCCGAACCAAGTCACTAACATTGTTAAATTCTATGTCATCAACACTCCTTCTTCTTACAATGTGATCCTGGGAAGACCAACCCTGACTAAGCTCCAAGCTATAACATCAACCCTACACCTAAAGTTCAAGTTCCCCGCACCCTCTGGCATTGGAGAAGTCCGGGGAGATTATAAAATGACTAGTAGATGCTATGGGCAAGGGTTAGTCATGGCTGAAACAGACCCGAAAAACAAAAGGAAAGCCAATCCTTACCAGAAAAATATGAGCCAAAAGAAACATAAATTCAACCCAAGGAAAGAACCCGGCCAAAAAGTTGGTGAGTAGAAGATTTCAAAACCCGGGCCAGAAATAAAGATCAATTTGTATTGAAGAATAGAAAATTTGTACTCGTGATTTCTTTATGAATAAAAATAGGGCACGATGTTATTTCTCACAAAATTGTATTTCACATTATCTGTATTTCATTTTTCTTCTATCAACCCTGGCTCAGAGCCATAGGCATGCAGAGGAGCCAGGGTCCCCAGCAATACGCAGATCAAGAGTCCGGCTCAGAATCAAGCTATGAGACCGGACTCACGAGCAATATGCAACTCAAAAATCTTAGATTATATTCTAAGTACAAAAGAAAGAGTTCGGCTCAGAACCAAGCCATGAGACCGGACTCACGAGCAATATGCAACTCTATAACCCTGGCTCAGAGCCATAGGCATACAGAGGAGCCAGGGTCCCCAGCAATATGCAGATCAAGAGTCCGGCTCAGAACCAAGCTATGAGACCGGACTCACGAGCAATATGCAACTCTATAACCCTGGCTCAGAGCCATAGGCATACAGAGGAGCCAGGGTCCCCAGCAATATACAGATCAAGAGTCCGGCTCAGAACCAAACTATGAGACCGGACTCACGAGCAATATGCAATCAAATCGAAATCTTAGATTCTATTCTAAGTACAAAAGAAAGAGTCCGGCTCAGAACCAAGCCATGAGACCGGACTCACGAGCAATATGCAACTCTATAACCCTGGCTCAGAGCCATAGGCATACAAAGGAGCCAGGGTCCCCAGCAATATGTAGATCAAGAGTCCGGCTCAGAACCAAGCTATGAGACCGGACTCACGAGCAATATGCAATCAAATCGAAATCTTAGATTCTATTCTAAGTACAAAAGAAAGAGTCCGGCTCAGAACCAAGCCATGAGACCGGACTCACGAGCAATATGCAACTCTATAACCCCGGCTCAGAGCCATAGGCATACAGAGGAGCCAGGGTCCCCAGCAATATGCAGATCAAGAGTCCGGCTCAGAATCAAGCTATGAGACCGGACTCACGAGCAATATGCAACTCAAAAATCTTAGATTATATTCTAAGTACAAAAGAAAGAGTTCGGCTCAGAACCAAGCCATGAGACCGGACTCACGAGCAATATGCAACTCTATAACCCTGGCTCAGAGCCATAGGCATACAGAGGAGCCAGGGTCCCCAGCAATATGCAGATCAAGAGTCCGGCTCAGAATCAAGCTATGAGACCGGACTCACGAGCAATATGCAATCAAATCGAAATCTTAGATTCTATTCTAAGTACAAAAGAAAGAGTCCGGCTCAGAACCAAGCCATGAGACCGGACTCACGAGCAATATGCAACTCTATAACCCCGGCTCAGAGCCATAGGCATACAGAGGAGCCAGGGTCCCCAGCAATATGCAGATCAAGAGTCCGGCTCAGAATCAAGCTATGAGACCGGACTCACGAGCAATATGCAACTCAAAAATCTTAGATTATATTCTAAGTACAAAAGAAAGAGTTCGGCTCAGAACCAAGCCATGAGACCGGACTCACGAGCAATATGCAACTCTATAACCCTGGCTCAGAGCCATAGGCATACAGAGGAGCCAGGGTCCCCAGCAATATGCAGATCAAGAGTCCGGGTCAGAATCAAGCCATGAGACCGGACTCACGAGAAATTTGCGTTAAATGAAAATCTTAGATTTTATTCTAAGTACTAAAACAATGAGTCCGGCTCAGAACCAAGCTATGAGACCGGACTCACGAGCAATACGCAATAAAACAATACACTTAGATTTTATTCTAAGTACAAAAGAAACGAGTCCGGCTCAGAATCAAGCTATGAGACCGGACTCAAGAGCAATATGCACCAAAATCTATGAGTCCGGCTCAGAACCACGAGCAATAAAAATTTAGAACAGAAATATGGAAAGATATGAAAAATACCAAGAAATGGATTGTAAACGATTACACAAAATAGTTAAAGCAAATACAAGGACCCGGGCTGGCCGTACAGCCCGGAAACATCCCTAAAGTTGAGATCAGAAACAAAAGAAAGTTCATGATTACAGAGTTCAGACATAAAATGTTCAAAAGATAGGACAAGGTCTAGACAACATTATCATCCGGGTTGGAAGAAGCTGGAAGGAAACTTGGAACCGGGCCATCAAAAGGCTGAGGCTCCCCCTTGCCCTCTTCGATGGCGAGCTTTGCAGCCAAAAATTCACCAACAAAAGAATCCCAGTTGGCATTAGGATCAGTCTTAACGTGACGTTCGGAAACAATCCAAGCTCGTTGAATCTCCGGAGCAGCAGCATCTGCAACATCCTGGTCATACTCCGGGCCACCTTTGAATTCGGATATAATAGAATCGCGAGTCTTGGCATTTTCAAGAACAAGGTGTTTGTTAACCTCATCCAGGTCATTAGCCCTTTTCTCAACAGCTAAAATTTCAGCTTGAAGCCCGGATAACTTGGATGCGAATTCGGAATCCTTCTCAGCATTGTGTGTTTTCAAAGAAGCATTCTCCAATTCAAGGTCTCGAATCCGGGCATCCTTTTCGTTAGCGAACTCATGTGCAGATTTCCTTTCGGTAGTAACAATGCTGGCAAGTGCGCTGATTAGACTACCGGTCTACAAAACAGAAATCAAAACTCAACAAAGCGAAAGAGAGAATTACAAAACACAAGGATATCTTTCAAAAACCTACATGTGCCCAGTGGCCAACGAGGCGTTTCAGACAAGCATTGCTACCAGCCCCTTCCATCTCTTCGAAATCCGAGTCAGTAGGAATATCAGCGCACATGCAAGCAAGTTGCTCCAGAGTTAAGTTCCCAATTCGGATGGGTTCCTTGTCCGGACCCCTCCCATCATTATCAGCAACAATTTTATCGGCAGTGGCCTTCGCCTTTGCAGGCGTCTTCTTCCCCACGTGAATCTTCCTCTTCTTTGAAGAACGGAGTTCCAAATCCTCGACTAGCTCAACGTCAATAGCATCAGCCACAGGTTCGGGTTGAGGGGGAGCCGGGGCAACAGACTCCGCACCACCTTCTTTCAACGCACTAGAACCGGACCCCCCAATCTCTCCCGGACTCTTAGTGTTGTGGACACCACCGAGCTTCTTGAAAGAGGCAGCGAGAGCGTTAGAAGACATGATTGCGTATAATTCCGGCTTGAAATAAGGCAAGCCTGAAAAAAGAAAACCCACGTCAGCAAAATAACAGAATTAGTCCGGATTACAAAAAGAAGAAAAACAATACAACTTACATCCAAGCTCAAACAACAAATCATGTTTCATAAAGCTATCCCGGGTCATTTGGAAACCAAGGCATTCACAGAACTGGTGAATTTGAACCAAGGCTTCCCCCTCGAGTGTGAATACATCAAACACCTCAGCCTCCACATTAGAAACAATATGGGGCAAAAACTCCAAATCCAGGCCCTTCAAGAAAATAACTTCACCATTCCAGAACTTTAGAGTTGACTGTTGAATAACCGGTTTGGCGGAGCCCGACGGATAGCCACACTCTTCTGCACGAAACCGGATCTCATACAGAGGTTCTTTATTGGACTGAACTAGTTTAAACAACTGATGGAAAAGTCGCAGTGTGGGCTGATACCCCATCTTATTACAACAAGCCAAGAACCAAGTTATCCACTTCACACCATTGGGAGTAATTTGCATTATGGAAATCTTATAAACATATTTACAAAGGTGTTTTACAAATTGATGACATCTAGGATTCCATCCGGACCTCAGAGTCTCCAGCCATACTCCAACATAACCGTCTTTCGGCCGGTGGTAAATCCTCTCCCCGGACTGAGGCCATCTCCAGCTTATCTCAGGTCCGAGGTGAAACGAAGCCCGGACCAACTTGTCCATCTGAACATCGGGAAGACTTGAGAACTTTTCCTTCAAAGGATACGGGGCATCGCTAATACCCATCTGGGAAAAAGCGAAATCGAATTCGGATTCATCATATGGTCCGGGATGGCCAAACTCCTGATGATTCCTATAACATGAACTAAGATCCCTATAATAAAATGATTGCTCTATATCCGGATCCTTCTTCACAAAGAAGTAGCTCGTGTCTGACCAAAATCCGTCCGGAGTACTAAGCACACCACCCCGAGGAGGTTCATGGACAAAGAGTTGGGTTACTAGAGGTCCGGACTGTTTCTTCTTCTTAGCCATTCTACACCAGTATAAATCTATTACTTCTTGATTGTTAGAAGGTGACGGCTCGCTACAATTAGAAGGGTCGGAAAGGGGAATAAGAACGCGACGGGCTCGAGACTTAGTCCGAAACATAAACCTAGAAAGATCAATTTGAGGTAAGTTTTATTATCTCAGTACGGATTGCGTATTTTCAATAAGAAACATTTTACCTAGCAGTAATCCAGTCCCTATATTCTAAAATAACCGGATCAAAAATCAGCCAAATAGTAAACCAGTTAAAGTTATTCGGATTAAATCAAATCCGGATTAGATACAGAGCCTCAGAAACATGAACTGTCAGAAACACTTCAGCCCAAAAACATATCTTAAACACAAGATCAAACTATACACATATACAGTTATCCTTATCCCCAAACCAAGAACACAAAGCGGCACAAAGAAACCCAGAAATTTAAGAACAACCGAATCGAAATACATATACGACATGCAACCAAAATCAAGACCATCAATACACATAAGCCAGTATACAAACACTTAAGCGACTACATCACAGAAAACCAAAACCTTTTCCAAAACCCTCAAAACTCCAAGATGAACAGTTTCGGTGAAATCGAAATTACGGATAAAACAACATATAACAGCAAATAGGCGGTAAAAGATGGAGTCGAAAGGCTTACAGGAAGGCAGGAGAGTAGAAAAGCTTCACAAGAGAAACGCAGCGGTCGCCGGAAAACGGAGCGCCTGGAAGAGAAATTCGGTTGAAAAAGTGAAAAGTACAATTGGAAATGAAAGGGGGGTTTTATAAAGGGGTAAAAATAACCCCTAGACGACAGGTGGCAATATCATATTGGTTGGCAAGAAAGTAAATTACAGAAAAGAAAATAAAATAGGACAACAGCGAACAGACAGGAGTAATTAATGCGACAGCAGTAAAACCGATTCCCGAGGTAAAAAGAGGAAGTACTTTTTCAAAAGAAAAGGGGGGAAAACTGGAATCGTTTCGCATTCCAGAACGAAAAACGAGCCAGGCAGTCCGGATTCGGGGGCAACAATCAAGCCAGGAAATTTTTCTAAGTTACTCAAAGCCTACAGCTTTGGTCTTAAGAAAGAACCAGGTATACTCTCAACACCGGATTGCCATCCTTGATAACAATCCGGGTTGGGGGGCAACAATCAAGCCAAGAAAATTTCTAAGTTACCCAAGACCTACAGCTTTGGACTTGAGAAAGAACCATGACTTACCCCTAACACCGGATTGCCATCCTTGATAACAATCCGGGTTGGGGGCAACAATCAAGCCACGAATTTTTTCTAAGTTACCCAAGGCCTACAGCTTTGGACTTGAGAAAGAACCATGACTTACCCCTAACACCGGATTGCCATCCTTGATAACAATCCGGGTTGGGGGCAACAATCAAGCCACGAATTTTTTCTAAGTTACCCAAGGCCTACAGCTTTGGACTTGAGAAAGAACCATGACTTACTCTTAACACCGGATTGCCATCCTTGATAACAATCCGGGTTGGGGGGCAACAATCAAGCCAAAAAATTTTTTCTAAGTTACCCAAGGCCTACAGCTTTGGACTTGAGAAAGAACCATGACTTACTCTTAACTCCGGATTGCCATCTTTGATAACTATCCGGGTTGGGGGGCAACAATCAAGCCAGAAATTTTCTCTAAGTCACCCGAAGCCCCAAAGCTTTGGACTTGAGAGAATAAAGACTCACTCTCAACCCCGGGTTGCCATCTTTGATAACAATCCGGGTTGGGGGGCAACAATCAAGCCAGGAATTTTTTCCACGTTACCTATTCAAGAGCTTCTACTCCCCCATCCAGAAAATCTGCATAAGGGAGTGGGGGGCAAATGATAGGCTATGTATAGCCCGGACCCATCCTGAACCCCGGACTCATATCTCAATCATGGTCCACCAACTAGTCTGGATTCATGTTCTGTCATGACTCACCTTCAAGTCCTAGCCCGTATCGGAGTCCTGGCTCATCTACTAGTCCGAACTCATATTGGAGTCCTGGTTCATCTACTAGTCCGAACTCATATTGTAGTCCGGACTCACCTACAAAACTCGAGCTCACAGGTTGGGCTTAAGTTCAAAGTTTAATCCATCCCTGGCGACGAAGGCAATAACTCACATGAAGGCTACACATTGGCACATGACGTGGTTAGGTCATGACGGATGGCCACACCTGGTGACGACACGTAAAGATTCCTAATGATTGGGATAATTATTTCCTATTTAAACCACACGCCAGCAGGAGCCTGGCACACGCTGCCACAATCCGTCATCTGGACACGTGCCATCCATCAACATCACCCAGGTGTCCTACCTACCTAGGATTCAACGCTCATGATTGCAGGTACAACCCCTAAACCCTAATCCTGGGCCTATATATAGACCAAGGAGGAAAGGTGCAGGGGTTACATTCTCTTTGACACACCTAACATATACACACACCCTCCATATTTAGATCTCTCTATATTCCTATCTCCCTTTCCAAAGCCGTTACTTATTCTCACGCCGGAGGCGCCGCCAGGGTCCAAACCCCCCTCCGGTGTTGTTTTGCAGAGTCCCAACCGCAGCGACACCGCTTCCAGGCGTGGGATCGGCCGGGAAGGTCCTAGATCGGGATTTGGAGTTATCACATGTCATGTCTGTGTATAATGCGTCCAAGACACTTGAAAGACCCGAAATATCACATGAATACACATATTATGTATGTCTATCACGCATCTAGGACACTTTAAAAAGTATGGTACTTTGCTCATAATGGTCTGTATGCTTCACAGCAATGCACATCTTCCATCAGATCTGTCCAAATGCTGAAACCTTATGCTGTTAGCTATATATCACAGAGCTGCAAACTCGGTCTTATCAACTATGTCAGCGTATGCAATACCCTTTAGCATACTTGTCTTAGTCTGTAACATCTAATGCAAGTAAGTTTAAGCAATAATCCAGTGCAAGCAATTAATATATAGAGGTAGGCATTATATTACAAACATATTGTTAAATTTCAAGTTTAAAATATACCTATAGTTTGATATTTGTCTTCCCTGGAATAGATGAACTTCTTGAACATATGGATAAATAAGGAACAGACCTTTGTCACTATATAGGAGTTACATCAATCTAATCTAATCTATGAATGCATGCATTTTATGTAGAGGTAAAGCTGGTCACTACTTGATGAAAATCACTTCCATTTGTCCTTCTTAAACTAGTATTAAGCATGTGATATTTCCAATTAACCTAAAATTCTTGAATACATTTTCTAACAATAAAAAGTAAATGCCACAGTTTCATAGGGAAATCACAAACTCTCTGTGAGCGTTTAGGGTTGCACCTTACAGAAGCTTGTCTACCCCCCCCCCCCCCCCCCCCCCACCCCCCTTGATTTACGATAGTCTTTTCCATGAAATCAATATCACGGAAAACTTAAAACGAACCCTTGGATTTGGTTTAACAGACATCCTTCTCTTATAAGAAGTTGATGGAGATATGACAAGGAAAGCTATGTCTTTATTTTCCAAAGACTAGAGAAGTTTCTTTACTGGTCTCAAGGATAGATGTTAGCACTCTAGTAACTCCGGAATAGGCTATCGACAACTGCTGTACTCTAAACTTTTTTAGTTATTACACAAGTGAAATAATATATTTTCCCTCTCAGAACAAAGAATAAGTTACTCAGATCACTACCAATCACTTTCTAGGGATAAAATACATATAGGGATAAAAGTTCAAAGGGGGAAACTATCTTATTAAACCTTAAAAAGCATATGTTATTGATCCTTAACAAGAAAATGGTCCTACACTGCCTTAAAACTCAAAAGCATAATGCAAATTTGAACTTTCTGTGTTACTTGACAGTGTTTTTCAATGCGCCTGTAACAATTTACTACCATCCGGTTCTAAATTTTGAAAAAGATGGAAGCATAGTTAGAACAATCTTTCATTCAATCAAATGAATGTCCTTTTCCAAGAGTAACTACTGCAGAGGTCCCCGAAAATTTAGAAAATGATATATCGAATGATTATGCGGCTACTTAATTAATCTTACATGGGCGGGTGCTATAATATTATCTAGTAAATCATTTGGTAAATGTTTTAAAACTTCTAGCATTACTCTTTTTTCACCGTGTCAAAAATTATGCCAGAACAGTAGCGGAACCAAGAGTTTATTTTACCCGGTGCTCTAGCCTCCCTTAGCCCCCCTTGGTTCCGCCCGTGTGCCAGAAGTAGCACAACCTTAGTTATATGCTATATATATCATCTTCAACCTTTTACAGTACATCTTAGATTCTGATAAGAAGTGGTTATATGTTTACTATCGAAAGGACTTGTGAACAGTTTCAGTTCTCAACCTCAGATAAGCTGGCTTATGCTGCTAGACAAAGGTACTGATTTTGTTTACCTGTAAAAAAATATGTTTGCCATCATAGAAGCTTTAGTGATTGGAGTTGATATATTAAGTATCCTGGCCCAGGACAAAAACCTGTCTTGCCAATACATAATCCTGCTGGAGGTATCCCATGGAAGACAAGTTGCTGTCACTCTACCTTCAATATAAATATGTGCATTATCATGCCTATATCTATATGTCTTATGTCACATTTCTTTATATATTACCATCTTCGCATAACCCTCTAGATAGAAAAACAAAAAACACGCAGAACGTAGTGTCATGCACACTAAAATGAGAGGGATAGAGAAGAAAAACACAAGAGTGAATTCTATATAAATATTCCAGCTTTTGTTTACTGACTTCTCCAACAAACGGCTTTGGCTCTTCTCTTCGCTTCAATTGCCTCCTTTTTATGATCCTCTCTTCTTTTATTCCTACCAACCATCCTTTTATTGAGAGCTATACCATACAGACATATATATATAAATAAGACCCCTGTCCATCTTTTAAGTACCTGTTCAAGCATAAGCATGCCAATGCCATCTGCTATGTTACTCAAATCTAGGTCTTCACCGACAGATGAAACAAAAAAGGAACAAAAAGGACTAGTATTCGATGCATCCCTTTATCAACATGAAGTAAACATACCTGCACAGTTCATATGGCCTGACCACGAAAAGCCATGTGCTGATCAGCCGCCTCCACTTGTTGTACCTCCCATCGACTTAAAAGGTTACCTTGCTGGTGATCCCTTTGCCATCTCGAATGCCATAATGCTCATAGACGAGGCTTGTCAAAAACATGGTTTTTTCCAAGTTGTGAATCATGGAATTGATTTGGAACTGATAAATGAAGCTCACAAGAATATTAGCAGCTTCTTTGCAATGCCATTCTTGGAAAAGCAAAGAGCAGAGAAAAAGGCTGGTGATATTTCTGGATATGCTAGTAGCTTCACTAACAGGTTTTCCTCAAAGCTTCCGTGGAAAGAAACACTTTCTTTTCGATATTCTGCTGATCAACAATCTGCCTACAAAGTTGAAGATTATTTCTCAAATGTAATCGGTGAAGATTTCAGACAATTTGGGTGAGAAGCTTAGTAGTAAAATACATATCAGTTATGCTCGTCTTCCTGAAATTTACATAATAAAGGCTATATTTTGTTAAGTTTTTTTTATTTTATTTCCTTAGGAGGATTTGTCAAGAATATTGTGAAGCTATGAGCAACCTGTCTCTTGTTATCATGGAGCTTCTTGGAATGAGCCTTGGCATTGGTCCATCGTATCTCAGGGACTTTTTTGAAGGAAACGACTCCATAATGAGATTGAACTACTATCCTCCTTGCCAGAAACCAGATCAAACTCTAGGAACTGGACCTCACTGTGATCCTACATCTTTAACCATTCTTCATCAAGATGATGTTGGTGGTCTTGAGGTGTTTTTTGACGACAAATGGCACTCTATCCTTCCCAACAAGGAAGCTTTTGTCGTAAATATTGGTGACACATTTATGGTAAGTTCACTATTAGTAGTTTATTTCTATTATGCACATCAAAAATATGTTGGAAGTTAAATAAGTAATTCACAAAGCTGGTTCTAACACTGAACAAGGGAATATAATAATGTAGTTCTGTGATTCTTTTTTAGGCCCTATCCAATGGAATTTACAAGAGTTGTTTGCACAGAGCTGTGGTAAACAATTGTACACCAAGGAAATCTCTTGCATTTTTTCTTTCCCCTAAGATGGATAAAGTGGTAAGGCCGCCAGAATCGCTGATTAAGATGGACAGTGCAAGAAAATTTCCTGATTTTACATGGTCAACTTTTCTAGAATTTACGCAGAAGCATTACAGATCAGACATGAAGACTCTCGACGCTTTTGCACACTGGCTACAAGTTGGGAACAAGTAAGAGGCACACAAAAATATTACGTGAATTAAAGTTTGTGAACTGGAAGGGAGAGGACAGAAGTGACAAACAAAAAGGGAAGTAGCTAAAGGATTGTGTAGCTGTTACTGTCCTCTATTCTTCTGGTTCAGAAAGCATTAATATTTTTAAAATTGTAAGAAAGTGGAAAATTTTAAAGTGAAAAGAGTCATGAAGTGAGTCCTTTTTCTCTGAAACAAGTTGTGTATTTTGTTTAATTAGGAAGATACAGCTTAGCTTAGTCTTGCGTGGAGACTATATGCAAGTTTCTGGTTGTCATTTGACACTTCCATGGAAATACTTTGCTTGAAGACTAAGTGCAAGTTTCTGGTCGTAATTTGAAAGTTCATGTAACTTCCGGCATCTAACCTTTGATGGAAAATACTAATACATCACGGCAATCAGTAACTGGCAAACGTGTACGAGCCTCAGATGATTATTGAATGTTTGTTTTTATTAGTAATTACATAAAATTACGAAACTTGTTGGATCCATGTTGCGCCAAATTACATCTACGTCACATCAAAAAAAATCCAACAAGCTCCGTTAAAGGAATATTACACACATTTTTTTAACTGTCTATTGGAGTATCCTAACTTGTTTACAGGGAATCATTTCATAATTATTCACTCTGAATGTTCTTGTCTCTTCGTTAATGTCTCATCGTGTCTTTAATATAAGTGAAAATTCAAGATTGTGATTTTGTTTTAGAAATATCTATTTCAAATCAAAGAACAGTGATCCCACATTGGGAAACCAATATGAGTAGCATTATTAAGTTGTGAAAGTATTTAACTACGGAATTATTAAAAAATAAATTTTATCAGTACTACATTATCTCTCCGATACATTCCAAAGCAAAATTTCTGTAGTTCTTATATTCATCTGTCATTCTATCTAATTTGACGAGCTTGTCCAGAAACTCGAGCTTTGTATACGAGCCTGACGATCACGAAATATTTTTGTGTCTAAATTTTTTTACATGCCAGAGTTCAAACACAACAGGAGAAAGACATTGGCTTGAGAAAGGGGAGGGATGATGAGAATACATATTAAGGACAGCTTCAGGACAATTTATGATGCAACAGACCATACAATTTTATCTGAGTGAAGTTTTAAAATGCAGAATATTGATTGACCAGAATTCGAATTCAATATAAAACGGGGAAAGTATTAGTAACAAAGAGTAAATTAGCATCAAATACTCCAGTAAATGCCAATATGCATAACACTGGAAGACGGAAGTAAAATACTCTCTATGATGCTCTCTGCAAATTAGTATTAGAATTTTGAAGTGACAGTCTGTTTCGGAGAAAGGAGTCAGCTGCAATTTTAAATAATCTAATACTGGCAGAAACACAATTATTTGACAGGATTAACTTTTAGTGCAAGAGGTACTGACATTCTTATAAGAGTGAAAGTAAGAGTGAAAACGTGAGCTTATGTGTATCAATATTAAGAAGTAATGCAGTCATACAGGCACATAAAAGCTGAAATCTTTAAGACTTGTAGCTGTAGATTTATTTGTTAAATATTCTACTAGAAAACTGGACTTTCATGTAAGTTTTGATAACATTTGTTGTACGTCAGCAATGAGTTTAAAGCAAACTATGCAGTCTCATCTGAGATACTTCCAGATTATTATTAGCTATGAGTTTAAAGCAGACTTGTAGTCTCGTCTGAGATATTCCGAGATAATTATTAGAAGTACTCTTTTACGCAAATCAGAAAGACAAGGAAACCGAAAGGGGAGGGGGCAGAGGAGGTGTACGGAAACAGCATATCTACTTCTTTAAGAACTAAGGTCTGTGTACATCTTACCTTCCTAAAGCGTAAGGCCCTACTTTCAAGTGTGACGTAAAGGTTATGTTGGTTTCGAGATATTAGGATACCACAAGAGAAGGAATAGAAGGAAAGACTGAATCAGAAACTGCAGAATAAAGGATATGTTCAAAGCTTTTAAATTCCAAAAACATGACTTATAAGCTTTTGGAGAAGTATTCATCAAGGGAGCTGCTTAACTATTATTCTGTCATTGACAAATAATAAGAATTTATTCGGTCAGCACTCAACATACTTCACCATCATAAAAATTATCCGATTAGAGATAAGATTCAGGATGATAAATGCAGGACTCAAACTTAACTACATAATAAAACAGCATCTATATAACTCTTGCAATGTTTTGATGACATGGAATCTTTTCTTCTAGTAAGTTCCAAATTGCTTAATGCCTAAAAAGTTCAAAACTTGATGACCAAAGTGCTTAGGATGCTAAGCGCTTCATTTGAAATTTGGATTGTTTAATTAGGGTGACAAATTGAAAGTAGGCAGATGTATTCATAAATAAACTATTTTTTCTAAAAGAATACGCAGTCCTGCACAATGTTGTATTAAGCTCAACACAAACCCTACGCAGGCAAGGATGATGACAAATACATACACAAACACATATTTTGGTATAAAAAACATGAATAAACCTTGTCTATCCTGAATTAATCATAAATAAAATCGATGAGGAGGGTAAAATCGATGTAGCATGTAGACAGCCTTACCCCGACATAGATAAGAAGTCGAAATCATAGATTGGGCACCCTACCGCTATGTTTTATACGTACCCTGTAAAATAACACTAACAAGCCATTAGTCACATGATCATTTGAACTGTAATCTTAATTATTAAAGTCTAGCAAGAATGCAAGATCAACTCCTAAGAAAATAAACCTCTAGTATGAAAGTAAGCAAGACAAAGTAAAGAACAAAAGAGAGAACCAATGAACAAAAAGCCCAAGTGACCTTTGAGTGACCCTAACCACTGTTTACATATTCTTGTTTCTACCTTACAAAATCCATTCATTTGAGAAATTAATTATGCTATAAAATTTGGGTGTTATTGAATGTCATAATATTTTACTTAATGTAGTAATCTAAAATTATCATTAAATCCTTATATGTATTAAATGTTATTGAAAGCAATTAGTTTACTCTATGAATTAGTGTGTACGACATTATTATTATTCATTTCTCTTGCACGTCTTTTCACATGATTTGAAGTTAATGACAGAATCATGGATTAAATCTACATCCCTCCAAATTACAAGTTCAGTTCTCATAATTTCATATCATTAATTTGTAAAAAATTTCTCAAACTTTAAATGAAGTGAAAATTAAAATTTAAAAATTAATAATATAACTTTTATTAAATATGAATATTTAATATTTTAAATATTTTATTTATAACATAAGGGTGCGTCTAAATGAAAGTTGCTGAATTTATGTGAATTAGTTTTAAACTTGTGCAATGCACAGATACATTATTAATATTATTTATGAGTTTGTTTATATTATATTAACTTATTTTATTTTTATTTTTAAAAAAAATCACAAAATAATGTTTGCAACTGTACATTACAAAAGTATTTATAAGTCTTTTTAATATTTTGGTTATTATTGTATATTTTTCCATAAAATTACATATTTTGGTAACACGCATATTTTTGTTTAAAAAACATGAATGAACCTTGTATATCCTGAATTAATCATAAATAAAATCAATGAGGAGATAAAATCGATGTAGCATGTAGGCAGCCTTACCCCGATTTAGATAAGAAATCGAATATGTACCCTGTAAAATAACACTAACAAGCCATTAGTCACATGATCATTTGAACTGTAATCTTAATTATTAAAGTCCAGCAAGAATGCAAGATCAACTCCTAAGAAAATAAACCTCTTGTATGAAAGTAAGCAAGACAAAGTAAAGAACAAAGAATGAACCAATGAACAAAAACAAAACATATGGTCTTTGTTTTTTTACTACCACCAAGGCCCAAGTGACCCTAACCACTGTTTACAAAATCCATTCATTTGAGAAATTAATTATGATATAAAATTTAACAATCGTAGGGTTGTAGGAGATCGATCTGAGCACTTACGAGGAAAAAGACAAGTAAACTCATGCAAAGCACATGAAAAAATTATTTAAGCAGCAAAATGTTTATTTATAGGTAAAGTGACACTAAGTACTGGTTCAAGAGACAGTATAAATGTGATGCATATTAATTCTTAAAATTAATATCATCCCATCAAATTTATAAACTAAAGCTCGTGTTCAAAAACGACGTGAAACTCAAATTTATGAGTTCCCATTATTAAATTTTTAATAGAAGTGACGATATTTTGTTAAAGTTTTTAAGGGCTATAGATTTCAAATTAAAGAAAACATTTTTAATGCTCGAGAAAATTTTGAAATGGAAGACAACGTTGAGAATTCAGTTAAAAAGAATCTTGGTGATGATTAAAGTTGTGTTTAGTAATGTTTTTTGATAAAGATGTGTCGGGGATCGGAATCGGAATCGGGCGGGTGGGACGGGAAGAATGTCAATCTCTGCCCGCGCCTTTAATGTAAGTTGTTTTGTTACTCTTCTGTGTAGGGGTGTCAACTCGATCAAACCGACTGACCTTATTTTCGATCGTTCAAACTGATAAAAAAATAACCCGATATTTGGTTGGGTTAAAAAAAATTTAACCCGAATTAAATGGGTTGGGTATGGGTTCTATGTTTTTCCGGCCAACCCAACCCGATTTAAATTTTTGTTCGATAATTTTAAAATATATCTATATTTTATATATAACTATACATTAAACGATATCCTATTTACATTTATTGATATACTAGTTGAAAAAACCGCGCTTCGCGGCGGCGTAATAATTTTTAAAAAAAATTCTATCAATTAAATTACGAAAATTACTAGATCCTCGTTAATAAGCCGTGCTCCCGTGAAACACGATTTCCTTTTTAATATCAAAATCTCTAATTAAATATATTGAATATATAATTACTTGTCTTTTATATTAATTTTTATGTTATCATACTTCTTTCTAATGAGCCACTCTTTCGTTGAAAAAACAAATATATAACTTCACCAATAGAACTTTTAATTCTAAGTATTTTTTTATATCCGAACTCTTCTCCTCTATAAATTGAAATACTTATTCTACTTCAAATAAAACTTTGCAAGTACTTCTTTTATATTTGAACTCTTCCCTTCTACAAATTCAAACACCTATTCTACTTCAAATAGAACTTTTAGTTATATGTTTTCGCTATAACTTCGAACTCTTCTCCTTAATAAATTCGAACACCTATTCTACTTCTAATATGTTAAAAGGATATTTTTTGATTTATTAGTATCTAAAATTCAAAAATTCTAGAAAATTAGAAAAATAGATTGAAACAATATTAGGGGCGCCACCTCACCTCTGCGTATCCTCCTTTATATATATATAGGCTTTTGTTCAACTAGAAACTAAAATTAAAATAGAAACTAAAAACTAATCTAAGCCCTTAGATTAATCTAATCTAATGGCCCTCTATTGCACCACACACAGTTAAAATACACTCTCACATACACAATCCCACCTAATTCCCTTCATTTTTAATTTGATTTTTCCCGTGAATCGGTGAACTTTTTTTGAAATCCGACTTCACTATATTTTTCTCCATCTTCCAACGATCAATATGCATACCATATGTGCTATATTACGGAGTACTAAAATTTTAGTGATTTATGTAATAATAAATAGTGATTTACGCAGAAATCACTATTTATTCTTACGTGAATCACTAACATTTTAGTGATTCTCGCAGGCATAAATAGTGATTTATCGTCGAAATATATCAAATATGGTATGCAAATTAATTGTTGCGAGATAAAAAAAAATACAGTGAAGTCAGATTTCAAAAAAAGATAGCCAATTAACGGGAAAAATATAATTACGAATGGAGGGGATTAGGTGGGGTTGTATGTGAGAGGGTGTATTTAAATGTGTGTGGTGCAGTTTCTAGTTTTTAATTAGTGCAGGTTTCTAGTTGAATAGGACCCTATATATATATATTGATGGTTGTCTTTTGTGTATATACGTATGACATACGACATAATTTACACTAACAAAATTATAATATTAATTAGAATTAAGTATTAGCACCAAAATCGTAAGTTACACGTACTTTATTTTCAATTAAAATTTTGAAATGAGCAATATTATATTATATGAAAACTTTTTTTTATAAAATATTCAACCCATCCAAACCGGTCCAAACCAATGTACAACGGGTAGGATTGTGTTACATATTTAAATTTTATGGGTTGAATTAAAAATTTACAAACTAATTTAAATGAATCGGGTTGAAAAAACAACTCCAACCCGACCAACCCGACCCATGAACACCCTACCTCCGTCTCTCATCCACCAATAGAATAGATAGATAATCGGGGTTTGGGTAGGGTTTTTATACAGTTTATCTACCGGTTTATCTCTTTTATAAAAGAAATAAATTTATAAATCCAATAACAATTTGAAATTCAAAATTGTGATAAATACAACGCCTCTTAAACGACATCATCATACACTACAGTCGGACCATTCCTAATGACAAAACATCAATTTAATTTATACAATATTCAACTCTACCATTCCTCAACAAATATTGAAAACTTATGAATTTACTTGCATATTTCCATATCCCCATATTCCGTTAATATTATGACTGAAGACTGAAGAGTGAAGCGTGCTAAACCTAATGTCGGAGTGTCTATTTGTTATCTACCACGTCACGTGTTCACCCTGAAAATAACCTATTTATGAGAATGAGAGAGACTGCGTACATTAGTATTTTCCAAGGCCTATCAACAAGGAGGCTTGAGCACTTCAACAACCTTAATATAATGATTGACAGTAAGAAAAAACACTTTTCTTACATTATTGGAGTGCACTCCAGATCATTATAAACATCCTAGCAAAAATGCAGATCATTATATATTGGTTGTAATTGAGAGCTTAACAATGCAAGAATGCGAGATCGATTCAAGATTCAATGATGAATTTTAGTTTTAAGGGTGATGGTCAAAAATACCATTTTTTAAAAAATTGGTGACAAGAATATCCATTTTCGTACATGTCGGTCAAAATACCAATATATTACGCATTTAAAAAATGGGTAACACTATTACGCATTCGAGAAATTGGTAACACGTGTTTTTTCGAAAAAATTTACAAAAAATAAAAGGGAAAAACGGGTTGCGTATTTTGGAAATGCGCAAGGTGTTACGCATTTCCAAAATGCGTAAGCGTAACCCTTTTTCAATTATTTTTTTATTTTTTGTAATTTTAAAAAAAAAATACATGTTACCCATTTCTCAAATGCGTAATAGTGTAACCCAAATTTAAAATGCGTAATAAAATGATATTTTTGGTCAAAAAATTTAAAAATGATATTATTGTCACTTAGTCTAAGAAAGTGGTATTTATGTCATTTTTTCAAGTTTTTTAATCATTTTAGTATTTTGGGTAGAGAATTATGAGAAATACCCAGTTTACCCCTAGAATTTATTGTATATATTACGCACACAGATAAAAAATAATATGTGGGCGTTTGGTCTAGTGGTATGATTCTTGCTTTGGGTGCAAGAGGTCCCGAGTTCGATTCTCGGAACGCCCCGTTTTGCTGCCTAAAGAATTAGCTATACCATTTTTAATACAGCCCAGTCCCAAAAGTTTATTACATAGAGTCCACTTAAATATGGCCCATGATATTGATGAATTGTAAATTGCAGACACTTTTGGCCCATCGAAACTTGCAGAATGAATGAACATGCATATTTTTGTTTAATAAATCGACTTAGTAACACGCATATTTTTGTTTAAAAAACATGAATGAACCTTGTATATCCTGAATTAATCATAAATAAAATCAATGAGGAGATAAAATCGATGTAGCATGTAGGCAGCCTTACCCCGATTTAGATAAGAAATCGAATATGTACCCCGTAAAATAACACTAACAAGCCATTAGTCACATGATCATTTGAACTGTAATCTTAATTATTAAAGTCTAGCAAGAATGCAAGATCAACTCCTAAGAAAATAAACCTCTAGTATGAAAGTAAGCAAGACAAAGTAAAGAACAAAAGAGAGAACCAATGAACAAAAGAGAGAACCATATTAAAGTCTCCAACATTCTTTGGAGACTATTTCTTCAACTTCCTTGTCTTCCACTATCACTTTCTGCCCCCGACTTCTTGGTTGTCAATGGTGCATTCAACCATGAAGTCAACAAGTGCTTGTGCTTTTATGGCCGTTCGAGGCTTGTATTTGATGTCAAATTCCCCTAGTTCAATGACCCATTTAATCAATCTTCCACTTACTTGAGGGTTGTGCAAGATGTTTCTTAGAGGCTGATTAGTCAAGACCTCTATCTTGTGTGCCTGGAAGTATGGACGTAGTTTTCTTGAGGCCATAATCAAGGCTAAGGGAAACTTCTCTATGGTAGAGTAGTTTATTTCTGCCCCATGTAGGATCTTGCTCACGTAGTAGATGGGTTTCTGAACCTTTAACTCTTCTTTTACCAAAACAGCTCCAAGGGCAGTGTTGGATGCTACCAAGTATAGATAAAGAACCTCTCCTGGTTTTGGTTTGGCCAATAGTGGTGGCTTAGCCATGTATTTCTTCAAGGCCATTACAAAAGCGCAGCTAACGATGACAATCCAAGCCAAACTAGTCCAAACCTAAGATCCTCGAACTCGAAAGCACATCCACTTGATCTTAACTCGAACCTGAAAATGTAAGGAATGAGCTATACAGCCCAGCAAGAAACCAATCGATCCAACTACTCGGGCAAATAACATATATACACATATAGAAGAATACGATATTCGATACGATAACAATATATAAAACAATAATTCTCGATACACTTTCATATTCACATTCATATTATTATACTTATTCGATACAAAACGATACCACATAACAACAATAACTCGAAACCCATAATTCATGCCACGACCACTACAACCCGGGGATAACGGTCCTAAATTTTCAGAAAACTGTCACTAAAGCCCGGTGACTCGGTCCTTATTCTTATTCGATATTTTTACAAACCATGGCACAAATCAGAATCCCAAGACTATTGCTTACACATAACACATATCAAATAATACATATCACTTCAAAATATAATCACTTCGCCCATGTTTATATAATCAAATATACACACACAACACATAATTTTGAAAACACTAGATAAATCAATCGGAAACTTACCTCAACGCATCCTAGATCGTATATCCAATTCTGACCAGATCTGTAATTAGCCGTTTTGGACCTCTAAACGATATTTTATTGAAATACTCAAAGGACGAAAGTCATAGAGAACGAAAATACCTTTCTGAAAATATATGACTCATCAAAATCGGACTTATAACGAATCGGGAATTGAATAAAACGTCCGCTGAATTTGAACAGAAACTGAAAAACGAGTTCTGTTTGTATTTTATGATTTTAAGAACAGTTTAGAGCATAATCTGGAAAAACACTGTGAAATAGATGTTGTAGGAAATTGAAAGAGCTTTCCTAAAAGTCTAGAATCATCAAATTCAGACTTACGATGAATATTATACGAATTTTTCAAGATAACTGATTTCTGTGAGAAAAAGTCCTACGAATTTTACAAACAAAGACGAATAAGTAGAACCTGATGTTTATATAACGTAACCAAACCCTAAGTCCAAACCTATTACTTATCCGAACTTAAATCTGATCCATATTTTAGGCCCATTAGTATAATTTAGTTTTAAATCTTATCCTTTTTCAAATTTTAATCTAATTTTCTATTATTCTTTTATTATTTTTAATCTAAAAATTACGGGATATTACGGGAATAATTTGCAAGTTTGCTGTTTCATGACAAGCTTGGTGATAGCTTAGTAGTAGGATGTGATGGCGTTATTCCCTTGAACAAATCCATTGTAGGTGTACCCTTGCATTCTCGGCTTTATGTGGAAATTTTCCTTAAGATTAATGGTGACCCTCACACTGCCAATCTTATGTTTGATGCTAAAGAAACTGGGCAAGAAAAAACATCAGGGGAGCAAGAATACTTGTAAAAATCACTTGGGGTGATTTTGGACACTCTGAAAACACACTCTCTGTTGTTAAAAATCAACTAAAAAGTGTTTTCATATCTTATCCTCTTTGTTACTTTTCAATTAAAAAAATGTCTCCGTCTTGGCAGAGAATTTTGAGTCTTAGCAGGATTGGATCTGAGTACTTGCACCATAACGAGGTCATGGAGAAAGTTATTGGTGAACTCGGTTCTCCCAGTGTCACCTTTATATTTTTGTCCTGGCTATATAGTTCCGAGGCTAGGGAATATATTTTATTTTGATCTTTTTCCTCTTAATCATGTTTTACCTTTGCTTCTGGTATTGGTTTACAGTCCATGCTAATTTTACATTTTTTTTTCTTTTATAACATGCAATTTGTGATGGATTGATGAACACAGCTTATTAATTAGTTGTAAATCAAGTAACTATCTGTTTTAATGTGTTTTTGTCATGACTAACTGTATATTCAGAAGCACAAAGCTACCAATGTAGAAGATTGATCCCTGATTTCCTGGAGGATTTCTTGGTCATTAGTATATCAGTGTATTATGAATAACCAGCTGTGAGGTCTGTCTCATCAGCCTATATAAATAACTCTTCAGAGTTTGAGTAGTGAAGTAATAAGAAGTAAACTTCTACTTCATCATCTTTTCTGAAACATCTTTAGAAACAATTAAACAAGGAACAAGAGACACAATGCATCCCTAGTCACACATTTATAAATGCAGGGCACTTGTCACTAATAGCATCTTCTGGACCATTTCACAGTAGAACAAAGAACTCCTAAGTCCGAACTTCATGAAGATTCACTAAACTTACGGTTCTTCATCATACTATATTTAGTGTGGAAAAAGAAAGGTACGTTTTCAATAAGCATGTTTAGTGTTCCCATAATCAGATTATTTGGTCAATCAAGGTTTAACTAACATGTTGCATGAATAAATTAGCAACGTAAGAAATAAGACAAACTTTTTCAAGGCATTTCTTATTTGACACAAATAAGAACTAGTGAAAAGAAACACCAGAAGAAAAAATATGTCAGACATGGTAGAATTTACACCGCTTACAAGTTCAAAGACAAAAGGAAATGAGAAGTTCAAATACATAAGTAACGAGTTCTATATTAACAACAAAATAAATAATAGCACAAAGAATGCAGAAGGCATTTCACTCTTGAGTAGTCCTTGCTCGCTTAGAATCCTTATCACCAGCCTCTTCTGGGCGTTTAATTCCATGTTTAACCTGTTACCAATAAAATTCCTTAAACTAAAAAGAAAAATATGCAACTACATATTTTAACCAATTAAATTATAAAGAATAATTAGGAAAAAACAAGTATTTTGGCCTCGATTTTGGGTATAGTCAAATTTTGGACATCGGTTTCGCAATCAGAGCCAGAATCAGATTCCGAGTCAGACGAGTAATATATGTTACGGATAGTCATTCTTGCTGAGAATGGCTTTGGTTCCTTGGTTTCGACAGTTTTGACCTCAATTTTAGGCATAGTCAAAATTTGGACATCTGAATATTCTTCCTGCACATGTAGAAACGTATCAATTAATAATCTAACTGGAAGAGGTTTGTAAATTAAGACCCTGTTTGAGCTTTACCTTTACAAATTCATTATTGTTCTGTTGCAAAAATTCATTATGAATCTCTTGTCGACAATCTGAGATAAACAAGGATCAAATGTCACTTATGTATTTTTAATTGACAAATTATTGTAAGAAAAGAAATTATTGTAAGAACAGAGTAATTAAACACAAACAAGCACTTGCCCATTATTTCTGCTCTGCAAACCCCTTGTATAGATCAGACTGTGTCGATTAGGGTTTTGTATATAAATATCCTCACAAACCACTTCTGGGCCGATTTGGTTCTCTCTTACAAAACTTGGGCTTTCAACTTTTATTTTTTAAATTCTGATTGGATGGTCTTAGTCAAAACTATTTTTTTTTTAAATTTGAAGAACTAAAAGCTCAAAAAATTTAAAAATAAATTTCAAAATTAATGTTAAAGTCGTCGTGCACACGTAATAGGCCAGTATTAAAATTAATGAAATTTTGTTTTATTTATTAATTTTTCAAAATTGTTAATATTATTTCTTTATTTCACATGCATACACATTGCTCAGAATTGCCTATTGAAATAAATCAATAAATTGTTAATATTAGTTTCAGTTTTTTTCTTTCAGAAATGAGATTAAAGCGGATGGCATCGACAATGAAGCTGAATTAGTAGAATTTCCTCTACCAGGTGAGGAATCTAACAGCTAGCAAACATAAGCCCTGAAGATCAGCCTAACCACTATAATCATGGACAGCAAATATTGTACATATCACATACATTCCTTGTATTATACTTTAATGAACATAAGATCCACAATCAGTGGAATGCTTCAAGGAACAAACCCTTGGCTTCATGTATATATATACACATACAAAGATCAATAACAAATAACAAGGTTAATACTTATATGGTATCAGAGCCATACGCTTAAACGCATTCTTCGCGATCCTCCCTATTCTTCATCACAACCTCTGAACCAATCTGCCATTTCAAATATGACTCGTTCCATTAAAATCACTTCTGACACAACTGTTGTTCAGGTTAATGCCCCCCCACTCACATGCCTACAAAGCTAACCACCACCAATTTCAATGTTTGGCGCACACAAGTCAGGTCAGCACTCATAGGTCTAGGAGTTATTGGCTACATCGAAAAATCAGTCATAATTCCTGAAAAATTTCTGGAAAAGGAGACTCAAAATCCTTTATACACCATATGGAATCGTCAAGACCAAATCATTCTCAATGCCATGCTGGGAAGTTGTCATGAAACAATTCAACCTCTCATATCCACTGCTACCACTGCTGATGAGATGTGGGAAAGATTGGTTACACTTTATGCCAATAACTCTCGATCCAGAATCATATCGCTCAAAAGTCATCTTATACACAACACGTGTAGATCACGTCCAATTGAAGAATATCTCCATGACATGAAGGCCACTGCTGATGAACTATCTCTTGTTGGACAATCAATATCCGATGATGATCTTGTGCTTCACACACTTGCTGGTTTAGGAGAAGACTACAAGGAACTTGCTGCTGCAATTAAGGTGCGAGAATCACCTATGTCCTTTGCAGAACTCCATGAGAAGGTTATAGACCATGAAAGAGGTTTAAAGAAAAGCTCAACGGAACCCAGTGTTGTTACAGCCAACTATGTGCAACGTGTTAGGCCGAATACACAATATATAATCAATATAAGTATGATAATAACAATTGAGAACACTGTTTATGAATCAACAACTGAATTATATAAATAATTCTTCTCTCAGTGATGTTAAGAAATCACAGAGAGCTGCTAGGTTACAAGAATAATATATTCAGTATTCGCATCCCTTTTAGGGTTAACCTATCTGTGTTTATATAGTACACAGCTACATAATCAATTTCTAATTGATATTCCTATAAATTATCTATACAAATCATATCAAATTAGAATTGCTTCTGTCTTCTGTTCCGTTTCCTTAACTGTTTCAATATATCTTGCTTCTTTCCATCTTCAAGATATATTGCTTCTAGAATCTTCATATTAGCACCGACAGTTAATGAACTCTTCACCTCGTCAGACTTTATCAAACTCTGACTGGCTTCTAGTAAACTCTGATGAGTACCTGTTGCTTAAACACTGGTGAGAAAACGTCAGCAATTATATCTAACAATCTCCCCCAACTTGTGCATAATAAAGATGTACAAGTTAATAGATAATTGATGATGTCAAAACATATAACAAATGCAGTGTTTAAATATAATCAGAGTTTAACTTTAACTTAGAACAGAAAACTTTAAAAACTTACAGTCAGACTTTACTTAATCTCTTCAATATCAGATACTGTCCTGAAATAATCAATAAGTAGCCTCCTTTCAGCTTTTTCCAGCTCATCTACCATGATCCCTTTCAATTCCTTGAGTTCTGGATCACTTTCTCCAGTCTGGTAGATAGCAGCTCTCAGAGAATAAATGTTGTTCTTCCTCATTTCATTCCCTAGCCGAATATAGTAAGATTTGTCAGACTCTAAGTTGAACTCCAAAACTTTTATACCTAGTGCAGTATTGAACTTTGCACTGTTTCTCTTCATCTCAACAAGCTTTCCATGAGCATCTCTGTACTTAGGAACATAAGCACTTGAAATTCTGGTGTTCTTCAGCAAGAAGCTTCATCTCAGCATCTATATCTTCCATTGTAGCTTCATTGCCATGTTCTTCCATGAAAATCTTAGCAGCAATCTCTTCATTAGTAATTGGATTTGATGAAATCACTAGACTTTTAAGTCTTGAAGAAGATTGACTACCAGAGTTTAACCTCTCAGAGTTTGTCTGTCTAGCAGAGTTTGACCTAAGTCGCCCTTGCTCTTGAGAAGACTTTGACCTTTTCTCTGTTTCCCTGCTTCCACCATCATTTGAATCATCCCTCAGTCTCAAAGTTGGAGTCCTTCTGCATTTGTCTTTAGGTATCTTCTCCCCTTTTTTGACATCATCAGGAATAAAAACTGATGTCAGCAATTCTAGTGATGCAGCAATAGAAGTTAGTTGTGAAGACATAACAGTCTGATTGCTTTCAACATTAGTAAGCCTCTGCTTAATCTCTTCTTGATCCTTTTGCATAGATGAAAATTGAGCTCTATCCTTCTTCAGTGCTAACTCCTTAAGAGCAATATCATTACTCAATCCAAGAACAACCTTGTGAGTCTCATCAAAGCGATTGTGCAGTGACTTGACTTGAACAATAGTCGCCTTAAAATGTGATAATAACTCAGGATTAGTAATCTCTGTAGCAGTCTTATGTACAAAATCAGCAGCCCTTTGAGTAGAGAAAATGCAGTCTGCTCCTGACCAATTAGCATAATGCATTTCCCTGAAATGATCTTCAGTGGCATTGTGATTTTCTTTAATAGAATCTGCTGTAGGATCTCTTAGAAAAGGTATTGACTCATCAGAGTCTGAAAGTTCAGCATTTATCCCAGAGTTTGCATGATCAGAGTGTACAGATGTGTGATCAGCATTATCAGAATCAACTCTAGCTTCATTAGCATTTTCCTCTGACTGCGCTGCAGCTTCTTCATTAGCATTGTCTGCAGTAACCTCAGCGTTTAGCTGTGCAGCTTCAGGAATCTCAGAGTTTACAAGAACCTCTTCTGTTTGAACAGCATGTTCTTTCAAAATCTCTGCCATAGCTTCATCAAATTTCTCTACAGCAGCTTCAGCATTTATCTGAGCAGTTTCCACTACCTGATCAACCTCCTCACCCTTTTCTGGAATTGAATTATTGACAGAAAAAATCTCTGTATGAGTTGCAATTGACTCATCTATTATCTGGGTGGGTTGATCAGCTGCCACATCCTCAGTATCATAAACACTGATACTAGGATGTGCTTCAAGAACATTTTCCATTTCAAAATCAGCATTAAAATCTTGTTGCTCAAAAATCTCAGCCTCTTTATCAGCATTTGCCAAGTCAGGCACAGAGGCTGCTTCAATATTTTCAGCATCCTCCTGAACAAGAACTTCAGGAGCTTCAGAATTTACAAACACCCTGTCCTCATCAGCAGTATTGACAACAGGCTCCTCAGTATCAACTTCAAGAGCTTCATGCTGGACAGCTTCATCCAAATTATCAAAAAGATAATTGGCTACCAATCTTCTTTTTCTATGATGAAGAGTTTCATTGTCAACATCATCTTCATCATCAGCTTTTGCTCTATTGGCTCTCCTCTTCTTATAATGACCTTTGGACGCATCAATTGACTTGGACACCCCTACATCAGTAGATGATCTAACAGACCTTGCAGGTTTAGTACCAATATGCATAGTCCTACCACCCCTTGCAGGTTTGCCAGATGTTGAAGGAGGTAGCTCTGTTTGTAAAGGCTCGGGTTGAGGCTCTGATTGAGAAGAATCTTGTGTTGGTGGATTTACTTGATCATTTATAAACTGTTGCACAGAGGCAGGTAGCAACAGGTCTCCAACAACCCCTTTCTTAACATCCTTATTGATAAGATCAGAAAATATCCTCTTGTGTAATTTAAAACAAGAAACATCTTCATCACTTACTTCTACCCCTTCAACACAGTAAGAGAATAAAATCTGACAAAATCTAGAAAAGTAAACTACTCTTCTATTTTCCGTCATTTTCTCCCCTAAGTTATTCAAAACAAGTCGTGCAAAATCAAAATGATTATCATATAACAGAGAGTACCCGATTTGCAGACTGTCTGTGGGAATAGCATCCCAGTTGGTGCATTTCTTTCCGAACGTCCTTGTAATGCAATCAAAGAAGAAGCTCCACTCCTTCCTTAAGAACGGTCGTTTCAACTGTCCAATCTTAGTCAAGGGTCCAGAATACCCAATCTCTCGCATCATCCTTATCAAATCTTCATCACCCATTCCAATAGTATACGACGAAAACTCAGGAAACCCCATTGCAGCCCGAATGGTTCCAGCAGTAATTACATACTCTGTTTCTTCAAATTCAAAGATAATAGATGGGTTACCAGTCTCACCACCATCATCATAAATCCCGGACTCCCAAAACTCCTTGATTTGTAAACCAGAAAGTTTTGCTGGTTCAACTAAAGCACGCCCAATCGCTGACTGAGCAAGAAAATCTTGAATCATATGAAAAGCTTCTGGTGCATTGGCAGTGTTTAATGGTGCTGCATAGTTATTTGGAACAAATTCTAACCCAGAAGAAACAAAAGTTGTAGTCGCCATTAGTAAGATTTGAAAGAAATCAAAGAAACTGATGCAAAAGCTTCGAAAGAGTTTGTAAGTAGAAAGGTGTTTGTGAATATGTGTGTGTGACAATAGATATGAATTGAAGTAAGTTGTGAAAGGTTTAGACGTATGTGTGTGTATTGTATAAATATGAAATTCAAAATTAAAAACTTAACAGTTTTTAATCATTACTACACAACTGTCTTACTCCGTTAACTGTGTGAGTGGGACACGTGGCACACATACAATGACTGACAGCAAATAATTGACAGTTTCCAATGCGCATGCGCAGTAAAAACAACAATTATTACCGCCCTTTACACTTTTCTAAACACTCAACCTCTCTCCTCTGTTTAACACAAATTAGAACCGTTACCAATCATACTCTTTTATTTTCAAGAATGTTTTCTCAAAATTGTTAACTGTCTGAAACAAATAATTAATTTTAATCATCAGAGATTAAAATAAAATTACCTCAGCGTAGAGTACACAGTTCATCAGTGTTTACCAATCCTCCTCCTTTATAAATAAACTCTTTTCACAAACTGTACAGGTGTGAGTATTTGTGTGTGAATTAGCAGAGTTTACTGAATATGAATATTTAGATCATCTCAAAGTGCATAAAATCCACAAACTAAAGCAGTAAAAACTGGTTGCTCAAACTCTCATATAAAATAAAATCTGATTTTTATATCTAAACTCTGTATTCTGATATCCTTTCATTTGGATATATCTTTTATTTTCACCCCCTTTATAAAAAAAAAAAATTTGTTTTTTTTTGTTTTTTTTTTCCCAGTAATCAGTGGTTGGCACTAGTCACCAAAAATCAAAGATTTTAGCCCTTATTTCATACAATAAGTTCCTGGATCTTCCTAGGCACAACATGATCTCAAAGGAATTTGTGCTCTTTTTGGCATCTTTTGATTTGAGGGTGAAATATTTGCAATTAATTAACAGAGTTTAGACTTTTCATCAGTTAATACAATTAATTTATGAGAGAAAGTGCAAACAGCTAATACAGACTCAGTGTATAGGATCAATAAACTAAGAGATGCTATAAATATAGAGACAGTATCATGCTGTGTAAAATTTCTGCACATTTTGTAATTTAGAATTTATAATACTTAGAAGGATTCATGATTACTTACTGAAAATCATGCTTCATACAGCTTTCTTCATCGGTCCATATGTTTCAGACAATATCACAATTAGAGTTTAACATTAGAGTTTAACCGACAGAGTATGACTAACAGAGTTTACTATCAGAGTTTAACATACTGGTACAAATAACAGTTAACACATGCAAAGAATCATGAGCATAAAATCAGGTACAGATTTTGAATCTAACCAGTATCTCTAGTCAAAACCAGAGATCATTCCAAGTTCATTTACCAGCCTTGTAAAGGTAGCTTCACTCAAAGGTTTGGTGAAGATATCTGCAAGCTGTTGGTCTGTAGAAACAAAATGAAGCTCAATGTTTCCTTCTTCCACATGTTCCCTGATAAAATGATACCTTATGCTGATGTGCTTGGTCATGGAGTGCTGTACTGGATTACCTGTCATAGCAATAGCACTTTGATTATCACAGTAAATAGGTATTCTAGAGTACTTTAATCCATAGTCCAGCAATTGATTCTTCATCCATAAAATCTGTGCACAACAGCTACCAGCAGCTATATACTCTGCTTCTGCTGTGGATGTGGAAATTGATTTCTGTTTCTTGCTGTACCAAGAAACTAATCTGTCACCTAAAAATTGACAGCTTCCACTTGTGCTTTTTCTGTCTATCTTACAGCCTGCAAAATCTGCATCAGAGTAACCAATTAATTTAAACTCTGATTCTCTAGGGTACCACAAACCGAGGGTTATGGTTCCTTTGAGATATTTGAAAAATCCTCTTTACAGCTGTTAGATGTGGCTCTCTGGGGTGTGCTTGAAATCTTGCACAAAGACATGTTGCATACATGATATCTGGTCTACTTGCTGTCAGATAAAGAAGAGACCCTATCATTCCTCTATAGTTTGTCATATCTACTGAGGCTCCTGTGTCTTTGTCTAGCTTTTTTGCAGTAGCCATGGGAGTTGTAGCAGATGAACTATCAAGCATACCAAATTTCTTGAGAAGATTTCTGGTATATTTTTCTTGATTGATAAAAATCTCATCATTTGTTTGCTTGACCTGTAAGCCTAGAAAATAACTAAGCTCTCCCATCATACTCATTTGATATCTTGACTGCATAAGCTTGGCAAATTTCTTACAGAGTTTGTCATTAGTAGACCCAAAAATTATGTCATCCACATAGATTTGAACTAACATCAAATCATCACCAGTATTAAAGTAGAACAAGGTTTTGTCAATTGTACCTCTAGTGAACCCACTTTCTAAAAGAAATTGAGCCAGAGTTTCATACCATGCTCTAGGTGCCTGCTTTAGTCCATATAATGCCTTATCAAGCCTGTAGACATAATCTGGATGTTTGGGATCTACAAATCCTGGTGGTTGTTCAACAAACACTTCTTCTTCAAGTTTCCCATTGAGAAAAGCACTTTTCACATCCATCTGAAAGACTTTAAATTTTTTGTGAGCAGCATAGGCCAGAAAAATCCTTATTGCCTCCAGTCTTGCAACTGGAGCAAAGGTTTCATCATAATCAATCCCTTCTTGCTGTGAATAGCCTTTTGCCACAAGTCTAGCCTTATTCCTTGTAATCACTCCATCACTGTCTGTTTTGTTTCTGAAAACCCACTTTGTACCAACAATAGATCTGTTCTTTGGTCTTGGTACAAGTGTCCAGACTTCATTCCTCTCAAATTCATTTAACTCTTCTTGCATTTCTGTTATCCAATTAGCATCTTGAAGAGCTTCTTCCACTTTCTTGGGCTCAGTTTGAGATAAGAATGCATGAAACAGACATTCATTATTTGTAGCACTTCTAGTTCTTACACTAGCTTCTGGATCTCCAATTATCAAGTCAGGTGTATGGGATTGTGTCCACCTTCTTGCTGTTGGTAATTGGCTTCTATTTTCATTATTAGATCATCCCCCTTGATCCATGCTCTCCTGATTTTCTGCTTGACCATTTGCATTCTCTGAGGCTCCCCCTGAATTGGACTGTTCAGTATTTGAACTTTCAGAGTTTGACTCAGAGTTTCTGTTTGATTCTTCATTTGATCCTCTTTCAGAATTTGAGTCATTACTTTGAGAAGTTCCTGAAGTTTCTTCACGCTCCCCCTCAACTGGTTCTCTAGTTTGTTCTGTCAGAGAAAAGTCGTCAGTGTTTACCAGTAGAGGATCAGAGTATGCTTCGTCAGAGTTTGTTGGATTTGCTGCATCAGAGTTTACATGATCAGAGTATAGATCTTCATTTTCAAAGCGAAGTTGATCATGATATCCTTCATCTTCTATTCCAGTTATTTTCTTGTCATCAAATGACACATGTATAGATTCCATGATCACTTTAGTTCTTAGATTGTAGACTCTGAATGCTTTAGTTGATAGTGGGTATCCAACAAAAATTCCTTAAAACGGATGGCCAGGATGAGGGCCGTTGAAATTCACGGCTGGGATCCACCTGGAGAAACGTGTAAGTCCCTTATGTAATTATTACAACAGTTGTATGCCGCTGACGTGGAATTGACGCTTGATATATTCGATTGGCATCGTGGTCGTTCTGACATAGTCTGGTCCTAGAAGTTACTCGAAGATGGAACAGATCTTTGGGCCTCCGATCGAATATTCTTCGCACGGAGTCCAGGGACATGTTAGAGGCCTAAGACTAATGGTTATTGGGCCGACCGAAGTAGCCCATCCTCCATATCTTGTATGACGAGGCCCATTGTACATTTGTAGACCGAAAAGGCCCACATTCTATATCCTGAGTGGATCGGGCCAGGTCATGGAGAGACCACGAGGTCCACGTTCCGAACGTGAAGAACGGTAACGAACTGGTAAAAGAGGGATATCAGGTTTGGTTTTCATTCATACACAATTCACAATACACACATATTCTATGTACGTTCAATTTACCTACTTGGACTACCAGTTACTGATTCTCACATCGGAGGTGAATCGGGGGGCCCAACCCTCGCATTCTTCTTCTTCGCAGGTCCGACCGGACGTTGGTGACGAAAACTGGTTCCAACACATGGTTTATTTTATACTGTCACGCGATGAACATGACGAACTTTGTAGAAATCTTCACCTTCTGTACCATCTTGACGCTTAACCTTATCTTTGAATGTGCGAGGCATACCAGCCATATATAGAGATTGTAAGGCACTGAGGTATTTCAACCCTTCCGGAAGCATCTCCAACTCAGGGCATTCATACATCCATATGGAAGTAAGATTTTGCAAGGCACCTTCATCCACCCTCCACTTTCTTAAGCTCGGCAATGAAGAGAGGTTTAATTCCTTGAGTCTTGGGAAACCCATAGCCGTACATACCATCTTTGCTCCCATATACGCATCATATAAGTGGAGAACTCGTAGGTTGGGAAGTTTCTCCAATAATATCATCGGATCTTCCTCCATTTTACAATACATCAATGATATCGTGGTGAAATGCCCAGAAGAAATGCGAGAGTAGTCATACTCTTCTGGAAATCTGCATATCTTAGCATTTAAGGTGAGAGCATCAATGAAACAACACTCTAATAATAAAACCAAACAACTAGCTACTCCATCACTGCAACGAGTGCGTCCTCCTGAAATGTCAAGATAGGAGTAACGCAATTCTCTAGATTTGATAAAATTCATTAGGTTCTGTTCTCTAAGGTTGTCCTCCAGTAATATTCTTCCACGGAGAGCTTTGAGCTTGGGTAATCCGATGAGATCTAGTGCTTCACAATTCCTGGAGTCATAATTGTGTAACAGCTCTAACCCATTCAACCCTTCCAATCTCAACTTCTCAACTATACCAGATTGTGCAAACCCATTCAATCCCAACTTCTGAACTATACCAAATTGTGCAACTGTAGGAAGGTACAAGTGCTTTAACTGCTTCAACTTCCACAGAACATTTGGTATTATGATAAAATCCCTCACCCTTAGATCAAGGGTTTCCAAATTTCTCAGGTTACCTATCGATGATGGCAATTCCTCTTCCAACCGACAGTCAAGCAAACACAGATACTTCAGGTAGACTAGCTCAGTTATGCTCCTTATATTATGGTTACTGAATTTATAGCTACTTGCTGTAAAAACTCGGAGCAACTTAAATTTCTGGAGACTAAGAATTTCTTCTGGCCACTTATAATAGTACTGAAGGGAACTTTCCATATCAAAAGAGATCGAATATGTGAAATCACATCATGATCATAAGATTTTAACATTGATTCATCCCCGTGCTCATAGGAACGGATGCACAATCTGCGTACTATGCTTGTTGAGGATTCATTGTCATTTTTGCCTCGTAAATGAATAACATTTAGAAATTCTTCCTCCTTAACTTTAGACAAGCAAAAGTCTCGAATAAGATCATGAACACGACATTTTTTGTACTTTAACCAGGACGCTCCATCAGTTTTACTTGCTTCAACTTGAACAAGGTTTCGATGTGCTAATTCAGCCAAATAGCGTTCCGCTACATCCATCATCATTTCCCCTGGTGTTTTGTCTTCCACTGATATCAAACCTTCAGCCATCCAAATCATGTATAGTTCCTCAGTCTCGATTTCTTCACCCTCCTTATAATTGGCGAAACAAAGAAAACAATGTCTCAAATTCAAAGGTAAATTATCATAACTCAATGCCGAAACCTGTTTAACCGCATAGTAGTCAGTGTCCTGAGTTTGGCCTTCACTCTTGGCAAATTCAAATGAAATGTCTTTATATATTGTCTCCCACTCGCTCAACGACTTACCTTTAAGAATTCCTCCAAGTACTGAAATAGCCAGAGGTAAACCTTTGCATATATTAACCATTTTCCTTCCAACATTTTCCATCCCAGAGGCCACCCTTGTATCTGCAAACTTCATACTATTAGAACTATCTCTTGACCCATGCAATGCACTTATATCAAATGTTGAGATGGAGTACAATTCTACATGACTACATAGCAGGTGGGTATTTAGTTCTCGTAATTATTCATTCGAATTTTGACATACATTTGTCAATATATTGGTACACAGCACAAAAATAGAGAATGTTACAGCAAAACATACCTGGAAGGTGACTTATTCTTGCTTTTCTAGAAAGTAGTTGCCAGCCCTCCTCTTCTGTCAAAGTCGGGATTTTGCATAAGAAACCTGTTTCAGCCACTTTAACATCACGAGTTGCGAGTAGAATTTTGCTAGCACTGGTAGTCTTTCCGATTGGAAATCCATGTTCTAGGCTTCTCCAATAATCAATTGTCGGGATGTCATCAATAATTATCAAGCAATTTTTTTCCGTTTGAACTTTGTGGAGTTCTTGTGACAGTTTTGCATTGTCCATCCATGTAACATTTCTCTCCATACTACGAGGGAGAAGTTGTTGGAGGACATTCTGAAGAACTTCTTCCCTGTGAAACTGTTGAGTGATACATATCCAAACTTTGAAATGATCTTTAAATTCAGGATGATTATAAAGTTTTTTCGCAAGGGTTGTTTTTCCTTGACCTCCTGTTCCAGAAATCGAAACAACTTCACAACCCTTGTCTTTCTGCTTCAAATCCGAGACCATTTTCTCAATTACCTTCTCCATCCCGACATAATCCTCTTCAACATCATGAGAATATAATATCCTCTCGCTTTTCTGATTGACTAGTGAACTTGAGGTATCCTCTTCTGCCAAACCTTTTGTAATACCATTTGTTTGTAGACATGCAATAAGAAAAGTAAGCTCAGCTTGTAGATCATTGATCTCCGTAACAACATTGTGACCTATTACCAGCTCGCTCAGCATTAAAGTAAAATTTCGCACCATCCCATTAAATCCTGCCGGTTCATTCGCAACTTCCAGTGCAAAAGTCTCAATAACATCTTCAACTTTAAAAGCAAGATTTCTTATTTCAGTCACCCATCTTCGCACTCTTTCATCTAGATACTGTTTCTTGTCAGCTTCTTTCAAGAAACATTGTATTCGTTTCAGCTCTTGCTGAATCTCGTAAATTGATCTTCCACTTCAGATAAATTTTCGGCTTCAGAGACTAGCAAGCCTCCAAGTCTGTCAACCGCAAAAGAGACCACTGCCTCGGCCATTTCTACAATATCTCAAAGAAATTCTTTTAGATAAACAAATCGAAAGTTGTAGTAATTTTTTCGAAACAAGCAAGTTGTAGTACTCTTAATCAGTCAACAGGAACATGTGAATGACACAATGCATGTTACCTAAAAGGACTGGAGCTTATTTTCATGAAACAGGAACCTTCTCTGTATTTGCAAAGTTTTTAGACGCAAGCAGGTAAGAGTTTGTAGCCACCTTCCTTGACCAGCATTTATACTCCCTCCGTCCCACCGATAAATATACTTTTATAAATTATTTTAAATTTTTTTTTTGAATTAAAATTTAACATTTTAATTTTTATTTAAAAATAATAATTTAAAAATAAGTTATAGAACTATATTTTATATACAGCTTAAAATGCATGTCAACCGAGAAAAAACTGTATATAAATGAGTGAGACGGAATGAGTAGTTTTTAATAAATGAAAATCTTGAAATAGTTAAAACAATTAAAAAGTTAATTACAGACGCGTTTGTATTCAGATCTGTATCTGATGAACTCATTTTAAAATTATTAATTTTTTAAAAATAATATTTGGAAAAAAGGCAAATGAAGACTTGTTAAGAAAAATAGGCAAATTTGTGTTGCCAATTTTTCTGGAATGATTCTTGTTACAATTTATTATTAATTTTAGTGAATTGTTAAGTTTTACTTGTTTGACCCGTTTCTTTATTTAGCAAAAAGTAATAAATTAATTAGAACTTATAGTTTTGCATATCATTATTATAGGTCTCGAGAACATACAAATTAAACGTACTCTAACACCAAAATACCCTTATTCTTGCCTTTACTAAAAGAAGAAAACTGTTGAAAAATTAAAATGTGAAACCCTTAAAACTTAAAAACAAAAAGAATAATATTAGGGGTACCGAATTTGATACAAAAAGATGTTACATGTGTTAGAATCTGATTGGTTCTATATTAATGGACCCACCTGTATTCATATTAATAGCACCAATAAAAACATTTTCAAATGTCATATCATCATTATCACATTATTTTCTACCAATTTTTTGTACCCAATTCAGAACATGGGCCCTACTCAAACCAAAAATGCCAAGAAGCAGCAAAAAAATCTATCAAAAAACATTTAGAAGAATGCATCGGACCAAAAAGATAATTAATTATCAATGATGGGCCTAAATTATCAGGCCTTGTACTTGAAATTTGAATGACCTCTTTGATTTTATCCATCACATAAGCCGATAGTTAGGGCTTTAATAAGCCCAATGCGTGAATTGTATAATCTGTATAACAAAAAACAACTATGTAATCCCTCTTGAATTGTAAAGTATCCTGCAAAGGCCCAATAAGTGAGTATAACAGATTTTAGCTGGGCCACAGCCCACAGGGTATTATGATATACTCTTCTGCATCAAAGGATGCAATTCGGCCCACACCAAAATATTTGGTATCCTTTTTATTTTAGAAAACTATAATAGTTCCCGGGCATAAGTCCAGTTCTATTAAATTTATTTTATTAAAAATATTATTTTAGTATAAATAAGATATTAAAAGAACTGAATTTTTCGAGGACAATAACTAATTAAATATTCATATATAAAATAACTTGATAAGTTTTTATGATAACAAAATAATATGAAATTAAGATTAAAAATAGATAAGAAATGAGCAATAGAGAATTAGAGAAGTTTGTAATTAAGATGAATGAGAAAGAAAAATAAATTAGGAAAAAGAGTTAAGGGAAGATGATATCAATCATTAAAGAAGAAGTTGACACATGTAGGTGATGATGTGAGCTGGTTTTTCTTTTAGTATCGGTATAGATTTGTAATAGGTATAGTTTTAAAGATTTTCAATGAAATATTTATTTTCATATATATTATCAATACTATTATATAATAGACAAAACATTAAAAGTTTGGTCGGTCGGTATGGTACGTTGTGATTTTACTTAATTGCTCTTTCTTAAATTCGTGTTTTTACTTAATTAATCTTATTTATTTATAGAAATATATTATTAAATAATAATATTATCTATTTATAACCAATTACCTTTTTCACCTAAAATACATTATTTTTTTTATTTTTTCTAACAAATTCCCCTACTTTTTCAAATATATCACGTGCAATTATCCCTTTTCACTAAAACATGTTAGTTTTTCTATTTTTCCTTACTAAAATCACTCATTTTCCAAAAATATAACGGACAACCCTTTAGTTATTTATTTTTAAACCTAATATTATAATTATTTTTTTAAAAGTTTACCTATTTTAACATGTCTAGTTATTTTTCCTTAACAAATGCAATTACTAAAAATATTAAAATATAAATAATCAAATACCTATTTATAACCAATTACCTTTTCAGCTAAAACACATTATAGATTTTTTCTAACAAAATCCCTCATTTTCTAAATATATAACGGGAAATTGTCTTTTTTCAATTTACTTTTTCTATTTTTCTCACTAAAATCCATTCTTTTTATAAAAATATCACGGACAAACCCTTTACTTATTTATTTTAAAACGTATTTAAATAATTAAAATTATTAAAATTTAAAATCTCATTTTCCAAAAATATCACGGGTATTTACCCTTTTAAACTAAATATATGATACATTTTTTATATTTCCATACTAAACACCCCCCATAACGAGCAAACCATTACTTATCAATTAACAATCCGTGCATTGCACGTGTTTTAAGGTAGTATTATTAAAGTTGAAACATTGAAAATTTTGGTTTTCGGTCATTTATTATATTTAATAGTGTAACACCCCAGTCCCACATCGAGGAGATTTGGGACTTCTGTTCAGTTTATAAGGCAAAGTACTACTACTAATTAGCACCAACAAATCATGATGTTTTGGGGGCCTGTGGTGGGCTTGTGGATTACCCAAGTTGGCTGTATTTGGGCCAGTAGGATTCGGCTTATTTTTGGACTCGTGATCGGGACTTGACCCGATTTTCGAAAAAGGCTCGGGATTTGACCCGGGTTGTCACATATGGTATCAAAGCTGACTCTCGAAAGCTTGTCGAGGCAAGTTGCCGGAGGTGGGGACACGAAGGCTGGTGGTATTATCCCACAATGGACAGAGGTCCGGAGGTGGGGACACGAAGCTAGCCGGTATTATCCCACAATGGCTAGGGAGGTACGATCTTGGACCTATGGGATATCCGTTCAGGCTTGACGATGACGTCAAGAGTTTAAATGGGGGAGTTTGTAACACCCCAGTCCCACATCGAGGAGATTTGGGACTTCTGTTCAGTTTATAAGGCAAAGTACTACTACTAATTAGCACAAACAAATCATGGTCTTTTGGGGGTCTGTGGTGGACTTGTGGATTACCCAAGTTGGCTGCATTTGGGCCAGTAGGCTTCGGCTTATTTTTGGACTCGTGATCGGGACTTGACCCGATTTTCGAAAAAGGCTCGGGATTTGACCCGGGTTGTCACAAATAGATAATAAAATAATATAAAAATAGTAAGTAGCTGATTGCCTTTTATAATTAAAATATTTTTTTCTAACAAAATCTATTTATTTTTCAAATATATCACTGACAATTATCTGTAAATTAAAATATATTACATTTTAAATTTGTTTTCACTAAATTATCTTTTTTCCAAAAATATCAAGTGCAACCCTTACTTATTTATTTTAAAACCTATTTTAATGCTTTTAATTATTTTAAAAAGTTTACATATTTTAACATGTCAACGTATTTTTTAAAAATACAATTAATATAATTAAAACACTTCTAAAAATATAACGGACAATTACTTTTTTTTAATTAAAACATGTTAGTTTTTCTATCTGTCCTTATTATTACTATTATTTTAATAAATAATAAAATAATATTAACAATGTCTCATTTATCTTCCTCAGTCACATTTGTATTCTTTATTAATTTTTTCTATGTCCCAATTAATATTTAAGTTTCTCATTTAATAATTTATCATATTAATTTTTATTTTTAATTTAATATTTTTCTTTCCCGTTATTTTTTTAGTTTATCATTTTTTAATGGTCCGTGCCTTGCACGGGTTATAGGCTAGTATAACATAATTGACAAAGTATTATATTTTGCAAAATTTTGATTGTAGGACATATTTGCTCTCCAAAATCTCCAATGAAATGCGATCTCCTTAGAATTCAACTTATTTGTGTTTTTTTTATTGAAAATTAAAAATAAAACTTAATTTTTTTAATTTTTTCTTTTTAACTATCAATTTTTTTTATAAAAATATGTAGAAACAGTTAAAATAATTTACATTACAGACGCATTTGTATTCAGATCTGTATATGAACTCATTTTAAAATTATTAATTTTTTAAAAATAATATTTGGAAAAAAGGCAAATGAAGACTTGTTAAGAAAAAGAAGGCCAATTCGTGTTGCCAATTTTTCTGGAATGATTCTTTTAGCATTTTTCAATTATTATTTAATTTTTATGAATTGTTAAGTTAAGTTGTTTGATTCCCGTTTCTTTATTTAGCAAAAATAAATAAATTAATAAGAACTTATAGATTTGCATATCATTGTCTCAAAAACCTACAAATAAAACGTACTCTATCACAATAATACCCATCTTATCTTACCTTTACTGCACAAGCAGAAAACTTTTGTAAATTTAAAATGTAAAACCCTTAAAGCTTAAAAACAAAGTATGCCAAGAAGCAAAAAAGAAAATCTATATCGGGCTGATAATTAATTATCTATAATGGGCCTAAAACATCATGCCTTATACTTGAAATTTGAAAGACATCGAGGTTTTTCCCCCAATAGTGAGGGCTTTAACAAGCCCAACCCGTGAATTGTATAATTTGGATAACAAAAGAAACAAGTTTCAACTAGTTATTCCTCTCGACTTGTAATGTGTCGTGTAAAGGGCTAAAGGCCCAATCTGTGAGTATTAATGAACAAATTTCAGTTGGGTCACAGGGTATTATACTCTTCTGCATTAAAGGGTGCCAAACGGCCCACACCTTAGTATTTGGTTTCCAGTTTTATTTTAGAAAATTTTGTAATACAGTCTGGGTATGATTTTTTCTTTTGAAAATAAAAAAAATTAAAATTATTTTTAATTTTTCTTGCTCTGTATATTTAAGTCAGATAAAGATTCATTCTTGTATTTTTGAGGTTTTATAAATGAGAACTCGGAAAGGCATGTACTAGACAAAATGTTATTTTGGGAAATTGGTGGAAATGTGTTAGAATCTCTGATCATGGGCAGAAGTTGTGTGGCCTAAATCTACGACGCTCGACCTGGGACTGGGTCATCATTGGTCGCGGTGGATTCAAGTGAGCTCGGTTGGAGATTCTAGCTTAAGATTTGGTTAGTGCCACACACATATATAACCATAACTTGGCTCAGTCATTTACTGGACTTAGTTTTATGTAGGCAATCTTGTCTCTCCGTTATTTACTGGACTTGCACTAACTGATTGTACTTTCGGAGAGATTGAGCCCTTGGTATTATCTTTAGAAACTGTTGAAATATAACATAAGATCCATTTGGGACCTTCCTCTAATACCTTAAGGTTTTAGATGGGCTGGTTACTCAACATGGTATCAGAGTAAAATCCTCCCAACTTGCTCGACAAATGGAATTAGTCCAACTCTAAACTATTAAATTTCATTCATTTTAACCAACTTGAACATAATACATTTACAACAGATTCCCGAATTCTTTCTATTGATTTTATTATAAATGATGATTGAACTCAGGACAGTTGGCTGGATCGTCCAGAGTCAGCGCCGCCTACATGCATTCGAACAACCAGAACATACATTGTATAAGCAGAACGAGTTACACGATTTCCTTGTGCGGTTAAACAGACACACTTGAATTAATTAATCCGGCAAAAACTAATGTTAATTGATAAACTAACAACTTAACGACTTTTCATTTGGAGCAATCAAAAGCTACATAAGCAGCTCATCTCAGTGATCTCAGGATTACGTATTATTACATTGTCTAATGGCTACTTGATTAATACCAAAGTGAACATTAACTAGATTCCTGTTAAAAAAAATAGATTTAATTCATTTGACTTCGACCATTCTTCGTGTGAGCATGAATGAACTACTTCTTATCTATGCGTGTAGAAGACGATGAATGATACATTTAACCTATTCAAGTATTATAATTGTAGGATTCCCATGAGAGGCCGAGGAGAAAACAATCAGTTTGTTTTAGTAGTTGAAATTTACGCGGTAGTTGCTCACAGTTTAGTTTCATTCTCCTTTCCTTCATGCATATAAATATCCCATCAAGTATCAAGATTAATTAAAACTAAACACTTTTGAAGTACTAGAAATCGCACTCTTGAATTTAAGTGAGTACATTTTTTTAATTAAAGTTAGTTTATCTGATATTTTGATAAGCAGATGGACAGAAGAGGAAGCGCAGGTCCAGTAGTAATTGATGAACACATACAAGCAGAAAAAGATAGGAGAGAAGCTCATGTTAAAACACTAGATGATTGATTAGTGCATATTTTTGCATTCTCTTGTACCTATTTTATTGTTAGTTTTCGTATTTTTAAATAAATTAATTAGTTGTTTTTCATATTTTGTAGATATTTGGAAAAATAAAGAAAAGAAGAAGAAAAGAAGAAAAAGGGACAAGGAAGGGCAAAAGTGGAAAAGAAGAATTCAAGAAAAAAAGAAAAAGACAAAGGAATGAGTTGGTTGTTTAAAAATCAAGATGAAGGGCCAAGATTAACCCAACTATTCCCCAAAACCCTAATTTTCCCCTATAAATACCCCCTCCTTCCCCTTTGTAAATAACCCTAGTTTTAGCCTAGCCTAAATTTTTAGTTAGGCTCTCTTTTATTTCCTAGATCTAGTTTTCTCTTTCATTGCAATAGCTTAAATTTTGTAAACTCTCTTTCATTTTAATGTCAATTCAAGCATTTACTTTAATTCTCCATCTTGTTCTTTTCATTTCTTGGCTATGAACTTTTATAAATCCAATAAAGTGGGTCAAATAGCCTTTGTGCTACCACTTGAGGTATAAAGGAGCCCTTTTTATTTAATGTTATGTAGTGTTAATGCTCTAAATTTACTTTTTATTTTGTTCTTGAGTTGAGCCTCTTTAAATTTAAATTTTAAAGTGGGTTTGATTTTTCAAGATTTAGATTTACTTTACTTGTTGGGCTTGGTGAAATATTGTAGTGGGTTTGGTAATTTAGTGTTAGATTTGATGTTGGGTGTTTAATGTAGCTTGTAGATTTAATTTTTGGTGTTGGATTTGGTACTTAAATGAAGTGGGTTTGTTAGTTTAGAGCTTGATTTGGTGTTGTTAGTGTTAAAGTTGGGGTCTTTAATCTTTAGATTTAGTGTTAGATTTAATGTTAAAGTAAGTTTTTTATTTTATTTGGGGACTAATCTTAATTTTTGGTGGTTTAATTTTTCCGGTTAGAGGTCATTTTCCGGTCATTTTTAAGCTATTTCTGCCCCTCCTCCGCTGAATGCTACGCAGCAACCACGTTAGTTCGATTTTTTTTAAATTTTTTTTTCTTTCCCGCGCGTGGGAGTCACGCGCGTTTCAGTTTTCTGTTTCCTCGCGCATTCCTTGTTTTCTTTTCCTTTTTTTTTTTTTTTGCCGACTGTTTTCTTTTTTAGTACCTTTTGTTTTTTTTTGGCCAGCTTGTTTTCTTTTTCTTGTTTTTGTTTTTTTTGTTATTTTATGTTTTGGTTTCCTTTGTTTTTCTTTTCTGTTTTTCTATTATTTCTTTTCTGTTTTTTTTGTTTTTGTTTGTTTTTTTTTGTTGATCATTTCTTTTGTTTTTTTTTATTTTAGTTAGTTAAATAATTTTATAATTAATAATTAGACAATTAATTTTTAATCGTTAAATGTTTTATTAATTCTAGAATTTCTCTTTATTTCTCTTTCTATGGTTAATTAATAAAAAAATCTCTCCTCAAAATTAATTGTTCTAATTCGCCTAAATTAAATAATTAAGTGCTTGCGAGAAAATAAATAGTCCCTGTGGTTCGAACTTTATTTTCTAAAACGACGATCGTGCGCTTGCGATTTTATTTGCACATCAAGTTTTTGGCGCCGCTGCCGGGGACTAATTAATTTTTCGCGCCTTAATTTTTAATTTTTCGGATTAGTTTTTTTTTTTTCGTACTTGCTTATAATTGGAAATTGAGCGTTCGGGAAATTTTGGTGAGACGTACTTGAGCTTCAAGATTTTTGGAAAGCTTGCTAAGGTAACCCGTATCCCTCCTTATTTTTCAATTTTGTTCATATTTATTTTTAAAAAAAAAAAATTTAATATTCAAAAATCCAAAAAATTAGTTAATTGCTGCATCATGCATTTGTACACTTAGGATCACATCATCTAGATTTTTATTTTCTTGTTTTTAATTTATCGTACCTTACTTTTGGTGATTGCTGGAGGACCGAGGTACGTTAAATTCTTCTTTTCTTTAGTTAGATCACGTAGTTTAACGCATCTATAGTTGTTTTACCGCTTTGATATCTCGTTGTGTGGTGCATTCATCTTAATCGGACTTAAGGGCAAAACCCAAGTTTAAGATAAGGGGAGAGATTTCATCACTCTTTCCTTGGCCCACAACCACTTAATTTCATCATTCTGCATTACCCTAGCCTTGTAAATAAAATTAATTAGACGTTAGCCCCTAGGACTTCGGCTCAACTAGGAAGAAAACCTGGAACGAATAATTCTTTTCGTATATATCCTCTTTGGTGTCTAGGCAAGCGAAAGCTTACCTGGCCAATTAGGGTTGGTGTCTAGGTCTGGGTTTAGCCTCTTGGCAATGCTTGCTCGGATCTGGCCGACCGGGACTTATACTGATTGAATTAGGACTTCTAGTAATATCTTTTTGTTAGGAGCAGGTCTAGTTTTTAGGGAACCCTAGCTTTAGTTTTTTCTCTTTTTAATTCTTGTGTGACTAGTTGTAGATTCTTATCTGCTACGTGTTTATTGTTTATGCAATCTACCTGGATTAGGAAGAACTCATCTAGATTAGTGAGAACGATAGAAAATTCCTCTTCTTCGGACTCCGTTAATTTAGAAATTCCTAACCAAATAGAGACCATGGCAGTAGTACAACAAGTAGCTCTTAAGGATAGATGTTATCCGACCCGCTCGGCCCAACCCTCTTGTATCACCCTACCCCCGGTAACAGGTAATAATTTTGAAATAAAAGGACATCACATCAGTATGTTGCCTAAGTTTACCGGGAGTGAGGGTGAAGACCCGTACCTTTTTCTCCATGAATTTGAGGAGGTCTGTGCCCTCCAAAAGATTCAACAATTGACCGAAGACTCCATTAGGCTTAGGTTGATTAATTTTGCCTTAAAAGAAAGCGCTAAAATGTGGTTGTATAGTCTCCCGGCTAATTCTATCTCTTCGTGGGAGGGCTTTGTGGTAATTTTTCTCAAAAAGTATTTTCCAAATCATAAGACTACAAGAATTACAAACGAGATAAATCAATTTCATCAGAAGGAAAATGAGTCTTTTTGGAAATACTTCGATCGTTTTAAAAATCTTTTATCACAATGCCCCCACCACGGAATAGAGAAGTGGAGACTGTGCAAGATAGTTTATGAGGCCTTAGATGGACCAACCACTGCCCTTTTAGAGTCTATGTGTCAAGGTAAATTCATGGAAAAAGATGAGGATGAAGGGTGGGCATTTTTTGAAGAATTAGCGGAAAAGACAATGTTGTGGGAGTCTACTAGGGAACCTAGTAAATCGAATGAGTCATCTAGTACATCTAGGGGTTTGCATTCGATTGGTAACTCGATTGCAACCGAGGCCAAATTAGCTACTCTAACTAGAAGACTCGAAGCCCTAGAAACTAGTAAGGCCCCACAACAAGCGTCTTCGTGCCCGAACTTTAATCAAGGTTTTTCGAACTTTCCCGAGTATGAGCAAGTCAATGCTATGTTTCAACCAACCCCGAGAAATGACCCTTTCTCACCAACGTATAATCCCGGTTGGAAGAACCATCCCAATTTCTCGTGGAATCAAGGCCATAATTTCCAATCTCCGCCACCTTCTTTTCAAAAGCCCAATCCAAACTCTTACACTAGCTCTAGTCAAAGTCCTTATCCAAACCCAATTCAAACACCTTTGAATCCTCCCGGGTTTAATGATTCGGATAAGCGACTTAATTCCCTAGAAAAGAGTATTGAGACTTTATTGAAATCTCAAACCGCCTTCATGCAAACTATAACTCAAGATAGGCAAGTGTTGAACTCTAATGCTCAAGCCATATCTAAGTTAGAAATGCAAATGAGTCAACTGGCCAACACCATTTGTGAGCGGGAGAAAAATAAGCTTCCTAGTCAACCCGAGGTTAATCCTAGATTCCCACTCAATCAAAGACCTCATGAAAATGTCAATGCTATAATTTCTTTAAGGTCGGGAAATAAGGTTGATAACCAAGTAGGTGTTGACTCTCACGAAGAAGATGATTTAGATTCTGAACCCAATCCTTCTCTTTCAAATCCGATTCTTGATCAATCAAACCATAAACCTGTTGTTTCTCCTTGCAAAAGGCCTTCACACTGTGAACCTTCATCTTCTAGCAAAGCACTTTCAAATCCTATTCCCGATGTGTCTAGTGAAAGAGTCTTTATACCGAAAGCTCCTTATCCTCAAAGACTCATTTCAAATAAACAATCAGATCAAATGGATAAGATTTTGGAAGTTTTCAAGCAAGTCAAAGTCAACATTCCTCTTTTAGATGCCATTCAACAAATTCCTTCATATGCTAAGTGTCTAAAAGATTTGTGCTCTCACAAACGATCCACTCATGTTCCTAAAAAAGCCTTTTTGACCTCTCAAGTTAGTTCAATTCTTTCGAATCAAATTCCTGTGAAATATAAGGACCCCGGCTGTCCTACAATTTCTTGTGTCATAGGCGATACTTTTGTGGATAAAGCTTTACTTGACTTAGGAGCTAGTGTGAATCTTCTTCCATTTACGGTCTATCAAGCCCTAGGTTTAGGCGAGCTCAAGAAGACGAACATGACGCTCCAACTAGCTGATCGTTCTGTCAAAATACCCAAGGGGATTGTAGAAGATGTGTTGATCAAGGTTGGTGATTTTTTCTTCCCGGTTGATTTTGTTGTTCTCGAAACTCAACCCGTCACGAATCCTAAGAACCAAATTCCTATCATTCTAGGAAGACCTTTTCTTGCTACATCTAATGCCTTGATTAATTGTAGGAATGGTTCTATGAAACTCACTTTTGGAAACATGACCATTGACCTTAACATCTTTAATGTAGGAAAAGAACCCAATGAGCTTTATGAGCAACCATTAGGGGTTAATCTAGTCAATGAGATTGTTACTTGGTCAAATATTGAGGATAGTGAGATTGAGTCTTTTCTTGAGCAAGATTTTAAAATGAATTTTGAGTCTAATCGAAATTGGAAACCAGGCCGGGGGATGTCTCTTTTAAACCTCGCACCTCTGTTCAAACTCCTGTTGGTGAGCCACCTACATTTGACTTAGATTCACATCACTCCACTTTTGATAAAACTCTTTTTCCTATTATCACTAATGATTTACACCATGACCAAGAATCTCAAATAATTAATTTGCTTAAACAACACAAAGAAGCAACAAGTTGGTTTATGGAGGACATTAGTGCTATAGATCCTTTTAATGTGGAAGATTGCCTTAGATTACTTGAGAAAGTCAATGTAGTGGTAAATTTTCAAAGATTTCTTGATTCTTTCTCGAAGCTTCCTCCCATCTTCCCTTGTGGCATTGGTTAATTAGTTTCAAATCAGAGGCTCCCGTCATAAAGTTCAGGTATGGGGGAGTAAAAGTGTGTGTGAGTGGGTTGTTTTAGTTCGTTGTCTTTCAGAATTTTCATTCTCCGTCATCCCTTGTCAGGTATTATCTCATCATTCTCCTTTGTCATTTCTCTTGCATTTGCATACATTGAGGACAATGCATGATTTAGGTATGGGGGAGGGTTTGTAAATAGAAAAATCAGAAAATCCAAAAAAATGAAAAAAAAAAAAAAAAAAAAAAAATTAAAAAAACAAAAAAATTAGTGTAGAGTTGTAAATATTAGGGTTGTTAATCCTTTTTCTAGTCTTGTTAATTGGTTGCTAGTTGCTTGATGCACCCTTGCATGCTTTGTAATCTTTTGTTCCTGATTCTTGAGTTGAGAAGTGATTTGCTGAGTTCTTGTTCACACACTTACACCAACTAGGTGAAACTAGTAGGCTTAGTGAATTGTGCAAGAAATTAGAAGGTCATGAATATGTGCAAGATGACTTGGTTTTCATGCTTTGAGTACAAGTAGGTGCATTAAGGAGACCATTGCTTGAGATTGATTATGCTTTACCACACCAAGTGAGTTTTGAGCCTATATGCACATCCTTTGCATCCATATTCTTTTGCTTGAGTGTCCACTTGTCATTTGCATTACTAGCTCTTGTTTGAGGTCTTTCTTGAAATACATGACATCATTGATGATAAGATGATAAAGGCATTTAGGAATAACCCATATTTCCAAAATTTCCACACCATTCTTATTTGATCATTAGTTACCCGTTTGAGCTTAATCCTATTTTTTCGGTGACACACCACATTACTCGCCTAAGACCTTTTTCTTGTACAGCCTTACTTATTCTTGATCCCAATTTGTCAAAGGCTAGTAGGAACTTGAGGGAGAAATAAGGTGTGTGAGATGGGTTTGCTTTTGTTCATTACTTTTGAGGAAATATCTGTTTTGGCTGTTAGTCGTTACTCAAGCTAAAGGTAAGGAGGATTATAGTTGTCTATATTGTAGCTCTCATAAAAAATACAAAAAAAAAAAAAAAAAAAAAAAAAAAAAACAACAACAAAAGAAAGAAATAAAAAATAAAATGAGAGCATACTTGTGTTTTAGTAATCCTCCTTCTTTAGACTAATCAAGCCTTTTTGTTCAATAAAGTTGTAAATAAAGTTGTAAAGTGTTGGGGGGAATGTTTGGTGAGATGTTTTAAATTCTTGTAGTTACTACTAGCTTTTGACACTTCACCTCATTTTGGCCTTTCTTGACATACCTTGTCCCTAGCCCCCATTACAACCCAAATAAAGACCTTTTGATTGTCATCTTTGATGTACGTTGTGTTACAAGTTAGATTGATACCAAGTGTCAAGCATGTTTTTGATCTTGTTGGAATAGAGTGATACACCTTCCCTTGTTCTTGAGTGAATATTCTTCTGTGAGTGAAAGGTGAGGTATTGCTTGTTTCTTGTGCATATGAAATCTCAAGTTTTGACTCTAAGGTGTGCTCTTGTGTTCTTAGCATGTTTTCCAACTATTTTTGCACTTGACATGGGTTTTTAATCACTCTTGTATGCTTCTTTGAGTCTACTTTGTGAATCCTTGCATCTTTCACCCCAAGACTTTGCAAATTCACTTTGATTCTTGAGATGATGTGACATGAGAGGATAAGTATGTGTGGTGTTGCATTGCCATGTGACCATTTTATCAAGCTAGATGGATTTTGTGGGTACATTCTCTATAGGCCCTCACGAGACCTCACTCGTCCACTAGGGCTGCCTAGGGGTTTAAAGGGCTTGTTGCATATGCCAAATGCAACCGTGATCACCTACGGAAGTGGTATTAGTGTTAGATAGTTTTTAATAGTTTTGTTTTTGTTTTACTCGAGGACGAGCAAAAGATAGGTATGGGGGCATTTGATTAGTGCATATTTTTGCATTCTCTTGTACCTATTTTATTGTTAGTTTTCGTATTTTTAAATAAATTAATTAGTTGTTTTTCATATTTTGTAGATATTTGGAAAAATAAAGAAAAGAAGAAGAAAAGAAGAAAAAGGGACAAGGAAGGGCAAAAGTGGAAAAGAAGAATTCAAGAAAAAAAGAAAAAGACAAAGGAATGAGTTGGTTGTTTAAAAATCAAGATGAAGGGCCAAGATTAACCCAACTATTCCCCAAAACCCTAATTTTCCCCTATAAATACCCCCTCCTTCCCCTTTGTAAATAACCCTAGTTTTAGCCTAGCCTAAATTTTTAGTTAGGCTCTCTTTTATTTCCTAGATCTAGTTTTCTCTTTCATTGCAATAGCTTAAATTTTGTAAACTCTCTTTCATTTTAATGTCAATTCAAGCATTTACTTTAATTCTCCATCTTGTTCTTTTCATTTCTTGGCTATGAACTTTTATAAATCCAATAAAGTGGGTCAAATAGCCTTTGTGCTACCACTTGAGGTATAAAGGAGCCCTTTTTATTTAATGTTATGTAGTGTTAATGCTCTAAATTTACTTTTTATTTTGTTCTTGAGTTGAGCCTCTTTAAATTTAAATTTTAAAGTGGGTTTGATTTTTCAAGATTTAGATTTACTTTACTTGTTGGGCTTGGTGAAATATTGTAGTGGGTTTGGTAATTTAGTGTTAGATTTGATGTTGGGTGTTTAATGTAGCTTGTAGATTTAATTTTTGGTGTTGGATTTGGTACTTAAATGAAGTGGGTTTGTTAGTTTAGAGCTTGATTTGGTGTTGTTAGTGTTAAAGTTGGGGTCTTTAATCTTTAGATTTAGTGTTAGATTTAATGTTAAAGTAAGTTTTTTATTTTATTTGGGGACTAATCTTAATTTTTGGTGGTTTAATTTTTCCGGTTAGAGGTCATTTTCCGGTCATTTTTAAGCTATTTCTGCCCCTCCTCCGCTGAATGCTACGCAGCAACCACGTTAGTTCGATTTTTTTTAATTTTTTTTTTCTTTCCCGCGCGTGGGAGTCACGCGCGTTTCAGTTTTCTGTTTCCTCGCGCATTCCTTGTTTTCTTTTCCTTTTTTTTTTTTTTTTTGCCGACTGTTTTCTTTTTTAGTACCTTTTGTTTTTTTTGGCCAGCTTGTTTTCTTTTTTTCTTTTTCTTGTTTTTGTTTTTTTTGTTATTTTATGTTTTGGTTTCCTTTGTTTTTCTTTTCTGTTTTTCTATTATTTCTTTTCTGTTTTTTTTGTTTTTGTTTGTTTTTTTTTGTTGATCATTTCTTTTGTTTTTTTTTATTTTAGTTAGTTAAATAATTTTATAATTAATAATTAGACAATTAATTTTTAATCGTTAAATGTTTTATTAATTCTAGAATTTCTCTTTATGTCTCTTTCTATGGTTAATTAATAAAAAAATCTCTCCTCAAAATTAATTGTTCTAATTCGCCTAAATTAAATAATTAAGTGCTTGCGAGAAAATAAATAGTCCCTGTGGTTCGAACTTTATTTTCTAAAACGACGATCGTGCGCTTGCGATTTTATTTGCACATCAATGATCTTGTTAATGTCAATTCCCTGTTCACTTTAGCGGTGTTTGTTGGCTTATCTCAGGCTTCACCAGGTGCTATCAGCCTGGAGAACAAAGCAGAGTGCAACGCTAGTCCAGGAGTAGCTAAAATGCTAGTTCTCTACGAAGTTGTGGCCTTTGCTTGTTTCCTTTTATCAAGCCTTGTCGCGAAAGTAATTAAGCTACTACTAGGCTTGGATAGTGATAGATTCAAGCTTGTTCATGATAGGTTTGATTTGAAGGACTTTCTTTTGATCTTAACGGCAAGTGCATCTGTTGGTGGCATTGTTTTGCTAACGCTTTCAGTTGTTAATATAGTCCAAGTCCGTATAGGTGTGTACTCTTGTGGAAGTGCTGAAGCAAGGAGAGCTATTTGGGCTCTTTGCACTACTGTTTCCATTGCTTTGGTGATTTATGTATTGGCCCTGTGTATAGCCATTTATGCTTCTATCAATACTGATGGTCTGCATTCAAGTAGTTCCAAAGCAAATTCTAATCGAGAAAGTGGTGTTAAAAAGGATGATGGTTCTGCTTCAACCAAAGGCCCCTCAGCTGCTTGATGGAATTCAAGTTCATTATTTGTTTGTACTTAAGATGGAATCTACCGAAGTTAAACTAAATTTAGGTTATTTAAGTTTTCTTGTACCTGCCCAACACTATGCAGGGATTGTTCCTTACCATTGATTTTGAATGTTCCAAATATTAAAGTAGGTTTCCCTGTTTGTTTACATGGAAAATCAAATTTCTCTCCCCAAGCCTTACTATTCATTTACATTTGCTGCATTACCAGTTCAGCACATTTGAGTCTGCAACTGCATTTGTGTACTAGATTCTGCTGTGAGGGGTGAATATTATAAATGTTAACATGTTATAGCAGAATTTGTGACTTTGTTCACTACATTACAGAGTGCATTGCGAAAAAAGATGTAAAAGTGGAGTAAGCGAAGACACATGATCAAGTGACGGATATAGTCTCCATATTTTTATTGGACTTGCACTAACTGATTGTATTTCAGGGAGATCGAGCCCTTCATGTTATTTTTTCGAAAACTTGATATCAGAAACCTGCTCGATAAATGGAATTAGTCCAAGTCTAAACCATTTAATTTCATTCATTTTAACCAACTACAACACAATACATTTACATCAGATTCACGCATTCTTTCTATTGATTTTATAATAAAATGATGATTGAAATATAGTACTACCATCCACTGAACCCAGGACAGGTGCCTGGATCGTGCAGAGTCAGCGCCGCCTACTGCCTACATTCGTTACAAAACCAGACAATACATTATATTAAGCAGAACAAGATAAGCCGATATCCTTGTGCAGTTACGCAGACACACTTGTTCAATTAATTAATCTGGCGAAAACTACAGTTAATTGATTTAACTAACAAGTTAACAACTCTTTATTTGGAGCGTAGCTACATAAGCAGCTCATCTCATGCCTACGCACTGTTACATTGTCTAATGACAACTTGATTAATTCCCAAGTGACATTATCGCTGTTATATCAACACAACCAACATAAATTAGATTCGATTCATTAGACTTTGACCGTTCTTTGTGAGACCCTGAACCACTAGGGACATATTCAAGCGAGGAGAAAACAAGTTGTTTGTTTTAGTATTTGAAAATTACGCGGTAGTTGCTCACAGTTTAGTTTGATTCTCCTTTCCTTCGTGTATATATGAAGTCCATCAAGTATCAAGATTAATTAAAACGAAGCAGTTTTCAAGTACTAGCAATCGCATTCTTAAATTAAAGTGAGTACATTTTATAATTGAAGTTAGTTTATCTGATATTTTAGTAGTCCACTTTTATTTTATTTTGGTTTTGCTATTTCAGATGAACAGAAGTGGAAGCGCAGGTCCAGTAAATGTAGAAGTAATTGATGAACACAAAAAAGCAGAAAAAGAAAGGAGAGAAGCTCATATTAAAACACTAGATGATCTTGTTAATGTCAATTCCCTATTCACTTTAGCGGTGTTCGTTGGCTTATCTCAGGCTTCACCAGGTGCTATCAGCCTGGAGAACAAAGAAGAGTGCAACGCTGGTCCGGGAGTAGCTAAAATGCTGGTTCTCTACGAAGTTGTGGCCTTTGCTTGTTTCCTTTTATCAAGCCTTGTCGCGAAAGTAATTAAGCTACTACTAGGCTTGGATAGTGAAAAATCCAAGATTGTTCACGATAGATTTGATTTGAAGGACTTTCTTTTGATCTTAACGGCAAGTGCATCTGTTGGTGGCATTGTTTTGCTAACGCTTTCAGTTGTTAATATAGTCCAAGTCCGTATAGGTGTGTACTCTTGTGGAAGCGCTGAAGCAAGGAGAGCTATTTGGGCTCTTTGTACTATTGTTGCCATTGCTTTGGTGATTTATGTGTTGGCCCTGTGTATAGCCATTTATGCTTCTATCACTACTGATGGTCTGCATTCAAGTAGTTCAAATGGAAATTCTAATCGAGAAAGCGGTGCTGAAAAGGACGATGGTTCTGCTTCAACCAAAGACCCCTCAGCTGTTTAATTGTGTTCTCATTTTCACGAAGATTAACAGTGTAGTGCTGAATTCAAGTTCATTATATGTTTGTAATGGAATCTGACGAAGTTGAGCTAAGTTTAGGTTAAAAAAGAGTAGGTTTCTCTGCGTGTTTACATGTAAATATCAAATTTCTCTATCCCCACAAGCTTTTATATTCATTTATACATGTTATAGCAGAATTTGTGCTATTGTTCAGTTTATTGTGTGTTATTTAAGGGTCTTCCGAGTATGGAGCATTTCATTCAAATAATCCTTTGTCTGCATGAGATGTTTGTCAATGTTCGTATATACCTTTTGGTTTATAAAATTTAGAGTAAACTTCAAAATGGTTGTCAAATTTTATCCACTTTTGTGTTTTGATGGCCATATTTTATAATTTATAATACGGTAACGGAACATTACCTTTATTTTTCAAAAAAGTGGTTACGAGCCACTTTTTTAATATTTTTTTTTTAAAACAAGTGGTAATTTGCAATAGGTAACCGAACATTACTTTTATTTTTCAAAAAGGTGGTTACGGAAAAAGTGGCTCTTAGTCATCTTTTTTAAAACTGAAAGTAATATATGACCACTAAATTACAAATTTAAATTCAGGCCATCAAAATACAAAAACGGGTAAAATTTGACAATTACTTGAAATTTTACTCTAAAATTTATAAAGTTGTGTATTCACGTACACACGCCTTCTCAAAAATCTCGAATTCTCAATCTCATTAGATACATAGCAGGCTAGTATAATCTCGAAGATGAAAACTAGTGATTTTTATTGTAATGATAAATTGTAGCTTCATTTTCGTTTCTTATACCCAGGCCAATCAAATGCCACTTATCTTTTTGCTAAAGAATGAAATGCCATTTTTACGGTTTTACCGCGTGTTCGGTGCAAATTATACTGTATTGTTCTTCAACATATGGATGATACAAATATGTTACTATCTTTTTTGAGCAGAATCAAATATGGAGACTACAATCATCAAACATTTGATCTACCGATACCTTCAAACTATTCATTACACCATCTGATATTCATTGATTTCCAAACAACTTCTTACTCCATGCATCTCTACAAAACTACCTCTTACTCCATGCATTTACAAAACTACTTCTTATTCCTGGTTTATACCCGGATTGCTGTACTATCCCAACTGAGCACCAAAATTCTAACTTGCCATATATATACACAAAAAATGGGATTGGAATACCTTGATCCCATTCCCTTGATACGAACTGTACTCTATGCACATTAAGTTGGTAGTTTCAAAGCAACAAAAAGGATGACCTGCTAATTAAGATAATTCAAAGAGAGGCTCTTTAGCCAAAATGTTTCTCCACTTATCCTTAAGATCAGCTGGAGTGCGACTCTCATCGAAGACATCACTACCTTCTTCCAAGATCTTCTTCCATGGAATATTTTTGTTCACAATTTCTTTGTGCTTCTTAACTCCTTCCTGCAATGTCAGCATGCATTAAAAAACTAAACCCTTAAAACTTGGAAGTATCTGAAAACAGCACGAAATAAAAGGCTAAACAGCATATATAAACTGCAGCAAATCTACTAGCAAAGTCTGATCTTCAAATTCGACTTACATATACGCTGAAACTCTAATCCTACTTGGAAATAAAAAATTGCTCGTCTACCAAAATATTTTGACTAAATATTTTACACAATCATTATTCGAGAATCAATTCAGAATATCGTATTTTCCTACTGTTACCTAAAGCAATCTATATATCACTAGTTTTAATAATGAAGATGGAAGAAACTTCTTAAGCAAGATAAAAATCAGCTGCAACGCGCAGAACCTCGGATTTTCTATAAACCAAAAGAGATATTTTTGCTAGAAAAATGAACTCTGCTCGTGAACAATAAATCCAATTTAGGTGAACCAACTGTGCCTATATACTATGGTACTCGGGCTCATTTGTTTGAGCAGCCATACATGTGTAGGACCCTTGGACACGAAACTTAGTCAGTGCCAGATCCTTGGAATGGAATTTAGACCCTCTGACCAACTAACAGAGCACAGAAGAGATGAACTTACAATGCAAAAGAAGAAGAGCAAGAAAACGGAACAAGAAAAGGAGGAAAAAAGGACATGAGAAGCCTATTTGGTAGCCTAAGAAACACTAATACATAATTCGCAGATTCCTTTTAAAATTTTGGTTGATCTTTGCTATGATATGTTACCCCAAATAATTACTTATTGATATATAATGGCGGTGTCCCCGCAACCACGTCCAAAATTAGGTCAGGTCCCGTATCACCTATTCTCAGAAATTCTAGAGTCTGAGTGTCTCGCACTTGGATATGTGTTGTGTTTGACACTCCATTGAGTGCAAGCAACATAGCCCTTATCACATTCTCCTAGAAAAGGCCGTCGGAGTTCATTAAAATTCATTATTATTAAGCGGTAGCTCTGGTGTAGCAGGCTTCCCATTTTACTCCCAAGTTCTTAAACAGGAACAATATTCCAGAAATCTTATGGGCAAGGTGGTACATCATCTCATTCTACTGTCAATCTGTCCCGGTAATTACACGGTAGTTTAACAACAGGTTAAACTTTATTTAAAGATAGTACCTTGAGCATATCCTCCTCTAATCCTCTTATAAACCATCTTAAACCAAAAGAGATATTTCTGCTAGAAACGTGAACTCTGCTTGCGATCAATAAATCCATCTTAGGTAAAGCAACTGTACCTATATCCTATGTTACTCAGGCTCATTTGTCTGAGCAGCCATACACGTGTAGGACCCTTAAACAAGACACTTAGGCAGTGCCTGATCTTTAAAATGAAATTTGGACACTCTGACCAACTAACAGAGCACATAAGAGATGAACTCACAATGCAAAAGAAGAAGAGTAAGAAAACGGAACGAGAAAAGGAGAAAAAGAGGACATGAGAAGCCTACTTGGTAGCGTAAGAAAAAATAAATTTCTGACTCGCAGATTCCTTTAAATTTTTTGTTTGATCTGCGGTATGATATGTTATCCCATATAATTACTTATTGATATATTATGGCGGTGTCCCTGCAACCTTGTTCAAAATTATGTCAGGTCCCGTATCACCAATTTTCAGAAATTCCAGAGTCTGAGTGTCTCTCGCTTGGGTAAGTGTTGTGTTTGACCCTCCATACAGGAGTGCAAGCAACATACCTTTATCACATTCTTCTTGACAGGCTGTCGGTGTTCATTAAAATTCATTAGTATAAAGAGATAGCTAGTTCTGGTGTAGCAGGCTTCCCATTTTACTCCGAGTTCTTAAACAAGAACAATATTCCAGAAATCTTATGGGTAGGGTGGTACATCATCTCATTCTATTGTCGGTCTCACTCGGTAATTACATGGTAGTTTAACAACAGGTTAAAAATTTATTTAGAGATAGTACCTTGAGCATATCCTCCTCTTATACTAACACGGTAGTTATACGGTAGTCTAATAACAAGTTAAATTTTATTTAGAGATAGTACCTTGAGCTGATTCTCCTCTTCTACTTTCCAGGCTGCTCGTTTGCGCTTCACCGTAGAAGTTGGTAACTTTCTGCTGCAAAACAGAACAGTTTATAAGTACTAGCATATTAACATCAAAGTTACTACTATTTGAATCTACAATACTTCAAGTTTGACAAGACCTACATATCTTCTTACAATCTTAAACAAGACTAGAACACCAATCACTTACAAAATTGCAGGAGGCTTTGCAACTTTTGAAGACTTCCTAGACGATCCTTTAGGGGTATCAACACCTGGTGGCTGTGCTCCAGTTACTTCGTCAGAGGTGGTATCAGTATCCATGCAAGTGGAAGCAGTAGTATCATTGACTTTTCTCTTAGCTTCCTTTTGCACCTGTGGAACAGATTCTTTGCACAAGGCTTTTTCTTTGGTTTTTTGTGCTTGTTCCTGATTCTTTACTTCATCCACCCTCCCTTCATTCTCTTCAGCTTCCTCTGCATTCTCTTCCATGAAATCGCGTGAATCATAATGACCTGCATCCTGGTGATTTTTCGAAAATGTTTCAGTTCGGGTAACATCATTCTGTATTTTATCCCCAGATTGACTCCTTTCAGTCATATCCACATCTCTCTGTTGATCTACCTTACCTTCTCCACTGCAACATTCATCACTTCCCTTCTCCGCGACCTTCACTCGATTTAAGTCATCATTTAGCCCTCCATCATCACCAACCCTGTGAAGCAACACAACACCCTCATTGTTTACCAAAAACACCTCAGCTCCTTCATCCCTCATACTACATTCAGTACCTCTCTCAACACCTTGATTACGAACATCAGTACTGCTTCCAGTCACATTTTCCGTCTCAACAACTTCAACATCCACCTCTCCATTTCCATGTAAAAATGTAGACAAAGTTTTCTCCGCAACAACCGCCTTTCTTTCAGCTTCAATTACTTCCTGCGAAGCCCGTTTAAACACACAATACGGACAATAAAAATTCCCCACATAATCAAACTTAGCTTCAAAACCTAAACAATCCTCATGAACAACCAGAGGACAGTCATTTTCATGACAAGTCAACAACTTCCCATTACTTTTATCACATTTAATACAAAAATCCATCCAATGAAACTTCTTGATAGGAACATTCTCATCCATCATTTCCAAACCCTAATTGGAGAACTTAAACTAAACCCTAATTAAATCACTAATACTAGCAAATACCCATATCTTCAAAACCTAATCTTGTTATCTATTTTTCTAAAAAGAAATCTTGATTGATAAACCCTAAACAGTGACTACCTGCACCAAATATATACACACATTGACATACATACTTGCATAGTGAGAATTTAAAATATGAAAGGTTAAGTAAAGAGAGAGAGAGATAGAGAGAGAGAGAGAGAGAGCACACCTGGAAATCATGAGACAAAAGGTGGGCTTGGGGGCTAGCAAACAAGCTTTCCAAACAAGACTAATATTCTTTGGACTTTGGACTCATATATGGACTCCTATTTACTTGTTAAATTTAAAAGAATATCGATTTTTGATATACAATTGTTATAATTTATCGTACTAGTTTTATACCCCTTGCAATGCACGGAAAACTTTATAAATTATATAAATATATTTTTCAATTTTTTGTTTATTTTTAAAACGTTATTAAAGTATATATAAGTCGTCTACTAATTTTTAACTGTTAAAAATGATTGTACTTATCAGTAATTAGAACCCATTATTTAATAACACATTTAAAATGATTATTATATACGAAAATACCCTTATGCTAATTTATCCTATGTTGAATGTTGATTATTTAACATATGTAAAGTTGAAACTTGTGTTTATAAATACGATTTTATATATTATGGTTTGTCTTTATTTAGCATATGCCGTCATTATAATTTGTTAAATCGTGTTATAAAATGCGGTTATATGATTATATAACTTGTGTAAGGATTATTGTGATCATTTAACATGTGTAAAACTAGGATTTGTGCTATGTTTGTGAGTTCTTTATGTAGTTGTAAGTGTAGTTGTAAGGAATCGAACTCTGCTGGATGAAGCTAAAGAATGTAAATAAATCTTTATGTAGTTGCGAAAAATCGAATCCGGGTTAAGTGATAACCAAATTTGGTACTTTGGTAGAGGAATCTTTATGTACTTTGGTACCATCCTTAAATATTTTACAAAATCTATCTTCCGGCTCCTAAAACTGATCTGCACGGGACACTAGTAGCATATCTTTTTTGAGCCCTCGTGGTAACATTGTAGTTGGAAATTTTGGTGTTGCTATAAAAATGGCACCGAAAGGCACTCCACATTATCCTATTGAAATACGAGAGTCTACTAATATCGTACGTGAGACGGGCCTTTTGAAGTAGATTAAGGCAAAATGTGGGAGGCACTGGTATTTGTGTCTGTCAAGGTGGTGGCACAATCGGCACCACTGCTGCTGCCACTAGTAGGACTTTCTAAATTGATGACAGTTAGTTGAAGGACACTTCACCGCTGAGATTCAAGTGAGAGCTGCAGAAGTTGCAGTAACAACTTCAACTTCAGAAACTTGATATCAGATCCTCCTAATTTTCACAGCTCCATGAATAACAGAATGCAGACCTGCTCTAAATAAGGGATTAATCTAAACATTTCAATTTCATTCGTTTCAACTAAGTATAACACAACATGTTGGCAGTAAATTCACACATTCTTTATGTTGATTTTTTTATAAAATGAGTGAAAATATAATATTAGACGTCCGTGAACCCAGGACAGTTGCCTGGATCGTCCTGAGTCAGCGTGTAGGGGACAGTTGCCTGGATCGTCCGGTCAGTGCTTCCTACACGCTGTTGAACATCCAGATTTTACATTATATAAAGCAGAACATGTAGAAATGATTTCCTTGTGCGGTTTCACGGACACATTTGTTTAATCAACTCGATGAAAACGAAAGTTAATTGATTTAAGTAACAAGGTAACAACTCTTCATTTGGAGCGTACCGAATGCTGCCTCAGCAACTTATCTGACGCCTACGCATTAGTACATTATCTAATGGGAACTTGATTAACACCTAAGTGACATTATTATTGTTAAATCAACACAACCAAATATAAATTAGATTCTTGACCGTTCTTTGTGTAAAAGACTATGATTGATGAAGTATTATTATTGAAGGAGGCGTAGCAGTAGTCAATAGACATGCAAGTCCATAGAGAAGACAACATGTTTATTTTAAATAAACTACGCGGTACTTGCTCACAATTTAGTCTGCTTCTCTTTTCCTTGCATGTATATATATATGTGAGGCCCGTCAAGTATCAAGTTTATCTAAAACCCGAGTACTTTTGACATACTAGCATTAATCACATTCTTGAATCAAAGTGAGTATATTCTTAGTTTTTTATTGCAGATGGGTGTTAAGGTGTGTCCAGATAATGCACAGGTGATTGATGAACATAAAAAAGCAGAGAAAGATAGGAGAGAAGCTCATACTAAAACACTAGATGATCTTGTTAATGTCAATTCACTATTCACTTTAGCCGTCTTTGTGGGCTTATCTCAGGCTTCACCAGGTGCTATCAGCCTAGAGAATAAAGAAGAGTGTAATGCTGGTCCTGGCGTAGCTAAAATGCTCGTCCTCTACGAAGTTGTGGCCTTTTGCTTGTTTCCTCTTATCAAGCCTTGTTGCGAAAGTAATTAAGCTACTACTCGGCTTGGATAGTGAAAGATTCGAGTTTGTTCATGATAGATTTGATTTCAAGGACTTTTTGTTGATCTTAACAGCAAGTTCATCTGTTAGCGGGATTATTTTGCTAACACTTTCGGTTGTTAATATAGTCCAAGTTCGAATAGGCTTGTATTCTTGTGCAAGTGTTGAAGCGAGGAGAGCCATTTGGGCTCTTTGTACAATTGTTGCCATCGCTTTGATGATTTACGTAGTGTCCCTGATTATAGCGATTTATGCTTCTATAACTACTGATGGTCAGTATTCAAGTAGTTCAAAAGAAAATTCTGATAAAAAAAGTGGTGATATGGAGAAGGATGATCGTTTTGCAGGTTCAGTGGAAGGCCACTGAGCCATTTGATTGGTGCCAATTCTCATGAAAAGTAAGATTTTTACTGCTGGATTGAAGTTCAGCATACGTTAGCACTCTAAAGTCTAAATAGAATCCAACCAAACTTAAGCAAAGTTAAGTTCGTTTATGTTTTCTTGTACCTGTACCAGCCCAATGTTGTATGCATGGATTGTTCCTTAATACTAAACACAGTAGAGAACAAATTATTTGTAACCGAGCTATTGATTTCAGTCGGTGAATACATTTTATAATGCAATATAAGGCACTGCAATATGTTATATAATTAAGAATAATGAGATGGCTTTGGCTTTGGCTTTTAATTGTATGGTAATAGAACTGAAAGGGGGCATTTTATACAAAATTTAAAGATTAGTTTAGATTTGTATTGCAGCAAGATGAATGCCAATTATCTGCAAAATACTACACTAGCTTTTTATAGGGATGTTAAGCCTATGTACAAAGCATCTGTCATGTTCGGATGGTTTCAGGTAACATAATAAGCAACATTTTAATACTAATACTGATACTGATACTGTATTGATAAAAAAAAAATTCTGAATCCTATTACTAAATGACAGCATAGTACCAAAAGTTACATATGAAAAATATACCGACCTACTCTCGCAGATATATAATAAAGTAGTTGGTTTCCCAACTTATTCTTGCAAATTAACATGAAGGATAACATGCATCTGTTGCATAACATGAAGGATGAACCACAATGCACCCTGGATTATCAGTCATCAACATAGATGCAGTGTCTTATCCGGAGATCCGAAAAGCAACAACACATCACAGCTTGTTATAGCCAAAATTCGATAACGGGTTTTTAGGTTAAGTTTGGAATGTATACTTTGTACCTATGTATACATACCTAGCTAGCATACATTGATTATATGGATATGTCGTACGCATTTGTGTACCTAAGAACATATGGGGAGATTTTACTGCACTGCAATTTATGGTGTTCTGTTGTAAACTGCATTCTGGTTCATTGTTTCAATGAGATTCAAGCTAAAGTATGTGAGACAGATTGGTTTAATTAATGGAGAGGCAGATACTTTACTTAATGTTCCTACTTCAAGAAGTACATTTCATATTTCCTACATTGTATGCTCTGGACTCGAGTGTGACTGCATATTCATTAAGATTAGCTTCATTTCTTTCTGTTGCATGTCACTATGACCATAGACATTTACAAACTCTTGTTCACAAATATGCCAAATAGTGAAGCTAATGGATTTCTTTTGTTTGTTTTACAGTTCTACACTTTTCTTGAGACCACTCTTGTGACCTTATCATTGCTACCACATTTTATAATGTTCTTTAGTGACGATGAGATACCTGGATCGCCAAGCAGTCTTGCGACCACTTTCCTTGCGTTTGGTAAGATTTACTACCACTACCAAACTTAAATGATGAGCGTGGTCTTCGTAGTTGCATTTTTCTTTAAGAAATAATCTATGCAGATGATCTGTTTCGAATTGTGTCCAACATCCCTCGAGGATTATAAAATAAATGAACTGGAAAATACGCAGCTGGTGTTTTAGTTGTTAAATTACAAATGACTTGGTTTTTGCTTAGGCATACGAGAAGAAGACCACTCCAAAATGGCGATTCCACCTCGGCCCAAAGAAAAATTTTGAACAGGTTAGCTTCTCTTACTATCCCATAGCAATGTTCATATTGGCATTGATTTAACGTATTAACAGTGCATGACCGATGTGAATATCAATTTAATTTGTTCGAAGTGTTGCTACACTGTTCTAGGACATAGATAAGAAAAGATTTCCGTTTATATCTCAAACTTATGACTAGATACTTGTACAAGATATAAAGTTTTCAGGGAAATATCTTCTCTACTTGTAGGAGTTGGTTCAAGTCATGCGTACATCTTACGCTCATTAGACCTTACTTGTAATACCTCAATCGTTGTAGTCATGGTTTGGTTTAGTGTATTCACAGCAAAGTTTGGATGGCAGCATGCAGAAGAAGATCTTGTATTTTGAAGAAGTGTAAATTTTTATTGGTAGCATGTACAAATGTAATATTTTTCATAGATAACTCCACTTTGCACAGACCACAGTTTTAAAATTCAAGCATTGTATTGTTTCATCAAGATGTTTTGGCAAGCAGTTTATGTTAGATTGAGTGGTTGGATGATTGGTATCATCAAAAAGGTTATTAAAGATTTAAATACACTTTTCCAGGATGATAATCAAAATTAGGCCTACCCTATCTTGCTTACAATCCTAATTCACTACAAAATTACAAATCATTAATTTACATCAGAATTAACACCTTATACATATAGTTAACTGAATCGCAGTAACACTAACATAGCACAATGTCAGGAGTTGATGAACATGTAGCTGGAATTATTAACTGATTCGGGTGGTGTGTCTCCGAATTGGAAGCCATGTGTAGATGATGAGAATGGTGAAGCCGACTTATTAGCTGGTTCTGACTTGAGTCAGTTGGCAGGTGAACTGATAAACTAGGGGGTTGGCAGCTTGCTTGCTCTTCTCAGTTTCATAGTTTATGGAGCTATAGACTATAGTATCCTCTCTTGTGTTCCGTAAAGATGATTTTGATTTGCCTATTTCAGTTTTCTTCACGGGAGTTGACCTCCACCTCCAAGCATAGGCAATACAAATCAAAAATTTTATTAATCATTGTAATATGACAAGATCTCTTTTATTTTTTCACTATTAGGCTATGCATCAATTATGTTTTGTTATTATTAGTGATGCCTTTAATGCGAATCCACCATCATATTTTTTGATAAAAACTTATATTTGCGTGTTTATATTACACGATCAAAGTAAATTTAATGTCTTCTTATCTACGACTTGGACTTGCAGATTTTTCAGTTTTTCTTGGCTCTCCAATTAAAAAAATCAATTTTGTTTGGCATCCAGGGTAATTGGGCTGCATAATTACTCTGTTGCAGAAAGTACAATCTATCTGCGCCAATTTTCTTTGGGATGGCTCTAGTAACCGCAGAGCACAGCAAAAGGTAGCCTGGTCAAATTGCTGTTTGCCATTTGAAGAAGGTGGTCTGGGCATTAGCTACTTATTTGGGTGGAACCAGGCTTCTATTCTTTGTCAACTATGCAGAGTAATTCAGGTAAAAGACACTTCCCTCTGGATTTCTTGGATCAAATATTTATGCTTCGTAAAAAAGGGTTTTGGACTATGAAACTTCCTTCTTCTTGCTCATGGACTGTAAAGGAGATTCTTAACTCAAGATCGCTTGCTAGGCAGTTCTTAAACTAGAGAGTGGGCCAAATTTCTGAATTCTTGTTTTGGCATGATCCGTGGCTTGCAAACTCAACATTGCTGCAGAAATTTGATCCATGCATCATTCCGATCATGTAAACTCATTTTCTGGATAAAGCAAACTCTTTGATGAATGGTTCTGTCTGGCACACTCCTCATTCCACCCATCAACTTGCCATTGAATTGAGACTTAAACTTCAGGCCATCTCTATCTCCACATCTGATGAACTTACTTGATTTGGGCAGAAGAAAATCAAAACTTCTATAGTTTATAGTTCTATTTGCACATCAGCTCCGGCACCTCCTTGGGTGAAGGTGCTAGGGCACCCTCTTTCAGTTAGAAACTTTTATTTTCTTCTTTGGCTGGCTTTTAAAGACAGACTTTTAACCAAGGATCGAATGCTCTCATTTGGTTTCAGTGCTAATGTAGCTTTGCTCATTTTCTTTTTATTCGAGGGGTTGAGCTTGTTCTTCCCTTCTCCACAGGGTATGCCTAATGCCCCTAGCCTTTGTTCTTTGTTTCTCTGAGGAATTAATTTTATTTATTTATCAAAAAGAAAATGAGGCCTACCCAACTATTTGTCGGCCTACCACATTAGCAGGTACTCCTTGTCTCTCTGTATATCAGGGTTGTAAGTTAACTGACTTTGTAATCCTATAACTGACTTTATAGATCCTTTGCTTTTGCAGAAAGGAGCCCAGCAAATGAAACAATCATTAAGAATGCAAAACGTACAAAACTAGCATAGGTTTAATTTCATCCTCTGTATTAACATGGACCTATTGATGTTCTTGTGCCATGTTGCTCGCTTTGCCTGGGTGCATCGTAAAGCACCGTCACCCACTCACCCTTTGCTGCCGGCATACATAATGCTCTAGAAAGTAGTGTAAACGTCTAAAAATATCCTGTCCATGTGGAATAGTACGATACTTTTAAACCTACTACTTGTAAGCTGGCCATTGAAAAAATATACTTCCACTTCAAACAGGTTTCCCACAGGACGCCAACATGCCACCTGGAACCCATGCTTCGGCCGCCATCTCTGTCACAAGCCCCTTGAGAATACGGGCAAAAGTAGAAGGTCTGCAGTATTATCTCGTAGATTTTACGTGCAAATTTTGAAATATCTGCCTTGGTGTCTTAAACCCGCTTATTCTTACTCTTACCGGGAACTGCTTCAGCCATGCGTGGCCTAACTGGCAAACCACCCAACAACACTCCTCGGCCTAACCCCTTTAGAGATTGTGCCAACTTGACTGGAATAAACATTATTTCTGATAAAGGTGTTGCAACCGACCCTAGTAAGATCAATGTTATGCAGAATTGGCCAACTCCTACCACACAGTAAAGCACTTGCGAGGGTTCTTAGGCCTCACGGGTTATTACCGTCGTTTTGTTAAAAATTATGGTGACATTTGTCGACCACTTACTTCCTTGCTGAAAAAAGGGGCATTTGAATGGACTGAACAGGCGGATGGAGCTTTCCAAAAACTCAAAAAAGCAATGGTATCAACCCCAGTGTTAGCCCTCCCAGATTACAACATGCCATTCGTAATTGAGGCTGATGCTAGTGGGAATGGCGCGACCCATAGCTTATTATAGTAAGGGTTTGGCACCGAAACACCAAGCGTACTCTACGTACGAGAAGGAGCTGTTAGCAATTGTTAAAGCCACAGAAAAGTGGCATTGTTATCTTCAAGGCCACCACTGCATCATTCGTACGGATCATCAAAGTCTCAAGTACTTACTTGAGCAAAGACTGACCACCTTGTTGCAGCAAAAGTGGCTAGCCAAACTCATGGGGCTTGATTACGAGATAATTTACAAGAAGGGGAGGGAAAATACTGTTGCTGACGCCTTATCTAGGCTACCAGAGGGTGTGTATAAGGGTCACCTGCTTGCAATCAGTTCGGTGCAACCTTGTTGGCTCTCGGAAATACTCGACAGCTACACCAATGACAAAGAATCCCAAGATATAATCCAAGGACTCGCAGCAGGGCTAGACTCTTTCAAGGACTACCAGTACCAACGGGGCCTCCTTAAGCTGCATGATAAGATCTATGTAGGTAGTACTGGGGGTGTGAGGCAGAGGCTATTGAGTGAGCTGCACGATGGGTCGAGTGAGGGCCATTCGGGACAGGATGTCACTTACAAAAGAGTGGTTCAATTCTTCCAGTGACCAACAGTACGAGCAGATGTCATCAAATATGTCCAGTTGTGCGATGTTTGTCAACGCATCAAGACAGGTAATCAGTTTCCTTACGGACTATTGCAACCATTGCCCATACCAGAACAAGTTTGGGAAGACATTTCTTTAGATTTCGTGGAAGGGCTACCACGATCTAATGACAAAAATTGCATAATGGTGGTCATCGACAGGCTCTCTAAAGTGGGACATTTCATTGCCCTCTCCAATCCTTTTACTGCCACCAAGGTAGCACAATTGTTCTTGGACAATATTTTCAAGTTACATGGGTTGCCCAAGTCGATGGTTTCGGACAGAGAGACAAAGTGTTTGTGAGTAGTTTTTGGCAGGAGTTATTCAAATCAATGGGCACCCAATTGCGTCTTAGTACCTCTTACCATCCACAAACGGATGGCCAGACCGAGAGACTTAATCGTTGCCTCGAGCAGTATTTACGAGCTATGGTAAGTCACCGTCCCAAGCAGTGGGCCAGTTGGTTGCCACTTGCGGAGTGGTGGTATAATACGAGCTACAACAGTGCTATTCTGAGGAGTCCGTATGAAGCACTGTATGGGGTTAAACCTCGTCAAATATGTGTTCCCGCATCACACCGGTCTCCTGTTGACACGGTGGAGGATTTCCAAGTCAAACGGGAAGCCATGAATCATATGCTCAGGGAAGCTATCACTACTGCCCAAAACAAGTATACTCACTATGCAAATAAGAAAATAACCGAGGTCACATTGGAGGTGGGCGAGTGGGTTTACTTAAAACTACAGCCGTACAAGCAGCTTTCGGTTGCCGTCAGGAAACACATGAAGTTGGCTCATAAATTCTTTGGACCATATCAAATCCTCGAGAATGTGGGAAACTTTGCTTAAAAGCTTGCTCTACCGGCTGGGAGTCAAGTCCATCCAGTCTTTCACGTCAGTCTGCTCAAAAGGAAAGTGGGTTCTAAGTACACAGTAACTACTGCCCTACCACGTTTGGGGGAAGATGGTCAATTTGTGGTATGTCCAGCAAAGCTTCTTCATAGGAGGATGATTAAACGAGGGAATGTAGCAGTAATTCAATGGCTTATTCAGTGGTCCCACTCGATTCCGGAGGATGCCAGTTGGGAAGATGCCCAACAGATTCAAGCACAATACCCCGATTTTGACAGTCAAGAGCTGACTTTGTTATAATATGTCAAGTTAAATTATTTAAATAAATAGGGGAACGATGTCGTTTGGCTATTAGGACTGTAACCTATAGTGAAATGACACGTGGCAGAGGAGGAGAGATATAAGCAGGAGAGAGACGTGAGAAGAGTTAGCTTGGATCATGTGTCTACTTTTGTGTTTTTCTTTTATTTCTCTGTAATTGAACATTTCCATTCAGTACCTTTATCAATTCCAGTATTTTCTTCAGTTTTCGAGTTAATTACTGTTAATCGTCATTTATTATTACTGTTTGGTTACACTAATTGTAAAGGAAAAGAGAAGAGAAGTCGGATGATTAGGATCATAGTTGAGCTGTTGTTGTGGAATAAAAACTGAGCTTACAAATTTAATGCGAGGGTTTAATGAGCTTCGAGCTTTAATGGCTGCACTTGTGTTTCGAGACTAAATCGGTCCTCACAAGATGCCTACGTATCTCAATTCGTTATTGAGAATCAAGCCAAAGACGTAGTTCTGATTGTAGGATCAGGGGTCCTTATATAGGCGTCTGGAGCCTTGTATTTATGGTACGTTTGGGAGACTTAACGGATAAGTCTTCTTATTGATAACTGATAAGGATTGTATTACTTGGCGGGCAAGTCTTTTCCTTGCTGATAAAGGCTGTGACTCATTGATTGCCTTTAATTGGGATTCTGGATCCTTCTTTGACCAATTTTCCATAATTTGGACTCTATTTATGAGCTGTATATTTTCCCTATTTATTAATTACGAAATTAATAAATAATTAGGGTGTCGGGCCTTAAATATCGGCCTTTCCATTGAATTGTCAATTATATTTCTATAATTACTTTTCTGTCCATATCATTTGCCCCCCAACTTCTAGGAAAATCACTCTTGGATTATCGTAGAAGTTACTTTATTCGGGAGTTACGAAATTTTCTTCCGTATCGTGGCTTGGCATAGTTCTAAACCAATTTTGTAATTTCCCCAAAATAGGAATTGGGATTTTTCATCCATTACGTGGAGAATAAATCAATTTTTGAATTTTTCAGTTCATTTTCGACTAGGATCCTGGTCGAATTCGACCTCAACTTTAGCTCTTGGTCGAACTCCTTGGACCAGGGTTCTGGTCGAACTTTGCTTTGAATTTGCCTCCTGGTCGAATGGTGTTAGATATAATTGCTGACGTTTGTTTATCAGTGTTTAAGCAACAAGTACTGATCAGAGTTTATCAGAAGCCGGTCAGAGTTTAATTAAACTCTGACAGGGTGAAGAGTTTAAAGGAAGCCGGTAAGAATTTAGTTAAAGTCTGACAGGGTGATAATTGAATTAGCTGTCGGTGCTGAATTGAAGATTCTAGAAGCAATATATTCTGAAGATGGAAAGAAGCAGAATATATTGATACAGCTAAGGAGACTGGACAGAAGATAAGAAGCAATCCTTACTTGATATAACTTGTATAGCTAATTTGTAGGAATATCAATTAGATAAGGATTGTGTAACTGTGTACTATATAAACACAGATAGGTTATCCCTAGAAGGGATGCGATCATTGAATATATTATTCTTGTAACCTAGAAGCTCTTTGTGATTCTTTAACATCACTAAGAGAGAATTATTTAATATAATTCAGTTTGTTGATTTACAAACTTGTGTTCTTGATTGTTATTCTCATACATACTTGATTATATATTGTGTATTCGGCCTAACAATTGGTATCAGAGCCAAGGCTGTTTAATATATACAGTTTTACGATTCAAACACAGTAATAATCATGTCTGAAGAAAATCAAACTGCTCCTAAGGCTGAACAGGTTAAGCCCAATTCTGTGAGTCGATATGAAACAATCAGGGTTCCAATTCTCAGGCCTGTAGAGTATCCAATTTGGAAGGTGAAGATGACCATGTTTCTGGAGGCTACAGATCCAGAATATCTTGACAGAATTTATGATGGTCCTCATAATCCAACCAAACTAGCCCCTGTTGTTGATGGTCAAGAACAAAAGACTGTTCCAAAGGAAAAGAAAGATATGACTCCTGAGGACATCTCATCAATTGCAAAAGATGCAAAGGTTAGACATCTTCTCCACAGTGCTTTAGATAATGTTATGTCTAACAGAGTAATTGGCTGCAAGACTGCCAAAGAGATATGGGATGCTTTAGAAGTCAGATGCCAGGGAACAGGTGCTATTAAGAAGAACAGAAAGACAATACTCACACAGGAGTATGAGCACTTTGATTCAAGACCTAATGAAACCTTGACTGAGACTTATGACAGATTTTGCAAACTATTGAATGATCTGTCTCTGGTTGATAAAGAATATGAGCTTGAAGAGTCTAATCTCAAGTTTCTGTTATCTCTACCTGAAAAGTTGGATCTAAAGACAACCACAATAAGAGATAATTATGAGCTTGCTGATACAGATCTTGATGAAATCTATGGGTTATTGAAAACTCATGAACTGGAGATAGAACAAAGGAATAGAAGATTGAGTAAAAAGACAAAATCTGTTGCTCTCAAAGTCGAGGAGAAGCCCATTAAGAAGGAATCATCAAGGAAGAAAGCCAAGGGAAAGGCTTTAGTTATTAAATCTGAAAGTGAGTCATCAAACTCTGATGATGACTCAAACTCTGATGAAGCTTCTGACTCATGATGAAGAACAGATAATGCAAATGGCTGCATTGATGGTGAAGACCTTTAAGAAGATGGGATTCAAGAACTTCAAGAAAGGAAAGAGATTCTCAAGGAAAGATTCAAACTCTGATAAGAGAAGTTTTAGAAAGTCTGATGGAAGGGAGACCAAGTCTGGCAAGAAGGATAAATCTGAAATCCAGTGCTACAAGTGTAAGGAGATGGGTCACTATGCCCCAGAGTGCAAGAAAGGCAAATCTGAAAAAGCACTCATCTCTAAAGGCAAAGACTGGGCAGATACTTCAGACTCTGATGATGGAGAAAATTATGCTCTAATGGCAACTGTCAGAGAAGAGACTGAATCATCAGAAAATAAGGTACCCCTAACTACTTATGCTTATGATACTGATAATATATCTGAATTAAGAGTATATCTGAAAAGTGTTCATGTTAGTTATAGGGATCAGACTTTAGAAAATGAGAGAATTAAATCTGAGAATCTTAGCCTTAAAGATAGAAACAAGTTTCTTGAAAGAGAACTTGAGAATATGAAGCAGATTCAAAAAGAAAGAGATGATGTTGTTTATGTTGAACAGGAGTTGCTTAAAAGGTATAGGAAACTAGAATCTGATTTAGAAAAAGAAAGAAAAATAATCAAGACTTGGACAGATTCTGGAAGAGACACTCATCAAGTGTTTCAGACTGATTCTGTAGGTTTAGGTTATTGTGAAAATGATGAACTTAGGTTTAAAGACAAGGTTAAGGTAAAACCACAACTTAAACCTGTGAAATTTGTTCCAGAAGCCAATAAGTTAAAATCTGTTGTAATAAGGGAAGCTGATATGGAATCAGATGAAGCCTGTGAAAAACAGGAAAATATAATAACAGAAAATCTTATGGAAGTAGAAGCTGTTAGAAAACCAGTAAAAACTTATGAAAAACAGGTTAATGTTGGCTTGATGACAGGAAAACAATTCAATCATAAGTTGAAAGAGATAAAATCTGCCATGAAACCAAAAGGATCCAAGAAGAATAGGAATGGAAAGATAGGCATAAATAATAGAAATAATCATTTGCCTACTGGTGCTGCTCCAAGGAAAACATGTTACAATTGTGGTAGTTCTAATCATCTTGCTAGATTTTGCACTAAGAACAAACATATTAATTCTTTATCTTCTACATCAGGAGTAAAGAATGATTATGTAAGGGTTAAACCACAAACTTTATGCACACACTGTGGGAGCACTTGGCATCCTATTTATACTTGTAAGAGTTATCATGCTATTTATCATAATTATTATGAGCTAAAACCCAACTTGAAATGGGTTAGAGCAAACTCTGCTAGTGTAAAATCTGACAATGTTAGTTTAAACTCTGATAATACTGATTCCGCTGCAAAAGCTAACACTGTTAAGAAAGGCAAAGGATCCAAGCAAGTCTGGATCCTTAAAACTAACACTTAGTGTTGGTTTGTGATTGCAGGGCATAAGAGAGAGCACACTTATCTTGGACAGTGGATGCTCAGGACACATGACTGGAAATAAAGCCCTGCTATCAGACTTTAAGGAGAAGGCTGGCCCAAAAGTTTCCTATGGAGATGGCAACATAGGACACACTCTGGGATATGGCAATATCAATCTTGGAAGTGTCATCATTACAAATGTAGCTCTAGTCTCAGGACTCAAGCATAATCTGTTATCTGTGAGTCAAATCTGTGACAGAGGAAACCATGTAGATTTTCATAGTGAATACTGTGAAGTCATCAGTAAATCTACTGGAAAAGTTGTTCTAGTTGGACACAGGCATAACAATATTTATGGAGCAAGTTTGGTAACAAACTCTGATGGAAAAACAGTGTGTCTGACTGCAAGGATGTCAAATGAAGAGAGTTGGAATTGGCACAAGAAGCTCTCTCATCTCAATTTGAACAACATCAATGAGCTTATAAGAAAGGATCTTGTAAGAGGACTCCCAAAATCAATACTCAGTCTAGATGGCCTATGTGACTCTTGTCAAAAGGCCAAGCAAAGGAAGTCATCTTTCAAGAGCAAATCTGAATCTTCAGTAGTGGAATCTTATCATCTTCTTCATGTTGATCTCTTTGGACCAGTGAATGTGATGTCTATGGGCAGAAAGAAATATGCTCTAGTAATTGTTGATGAATATACTAGATATACATGGGTGTATTTCTTGACAAAGAAGGATGAAACTGCTCAAACTCTGATGGATCATGTAAATCTACTGGACAAAGGATCACAGCACAAAGTCAAAATTATAAGGAGTGATAATGGAACTGAATTCAGAAACTCAATCATGGAAGCTTTCTGCAAGGAAAGAGGAGTGAAACAAGAATTTTCTGCACCTGGAACTCCACAACAAAATGGTGTAGTTGAAAGAAAGAACAGAACCTTAATTGAAGCAGCCAGAACTATGTTTGATGAAGCAAAATTACCAACATACTTCTGGGCAGAAGCTGTTCAAACTGCTTGTTTTACTCAAAATGCAACATTGATCAACAAGCATGGGAAAACACCATATGAGATGGTGAAAAATAAGAAGCCAAATTTGAAATATTTTCATATATTTGGATGCAAATGTTTTGTGTTGAAGACTCATCCTGAACAGTTGACCAAGTTCGAGTTAAAAGCTGATGAAGGAATCTTTGTTGGCTATCCATTGTCAACAAAAGCATTCAGAGTCTACAATCTGAGAACTAAAGTGATCATGGAATCCATACATGTGTCATTTGATGATAAGAAAATAACTGGACTTGATGACTTAGGTGGATATGATCAACTGCGTTTTGAAAATGAAGGTTTATTCTCTGATGATGTAAACTCTGATGAAGCAGTACCGACAAACTCTGATGAAGCGGTTCTGACAAACTCTGACGAAGCATACTCTGAACCTCTACTGGTAAATACTGGAGAAACTGGAAATTCTCAAATTGAACAAAATAGAGAACCAGTTGAGGGGGAGCGTGAAGAAGCTCAACAAGACACAGCAAGTGAGTCAGTTGAGGAAACTGATTCAAACTCTGACAGTTCAAACTCTGAGCCATCCAATTCAGGGGGAGCCTCAGATGGTACAGAGAGTCAACATATGAATCAGGAGAGCATGGATCAAGGGGGAGGATTCAATAATGATGCAAGAAACCACTTACCAACAGCAAGAAAGTGGACACAGGCACACACACCTGATCTCATAATTGGAGATCCTGATGCTAGTGTGAGAACTAGAAGTGCAACAAATAATGAGTGTCTGTATCATGCTTTCTTGTCTCAAACAGAACCAAAGAAAGTGGAGGAAGCTCTTCAAGATGCTAATTGGATTACAGCAATGCAAGAAGAGTTAAATGAATTTGAAAGAAATGAAGTCTGGACACTTGTACCTAGACCAAAGAATAGATCAATTGTAGGTACAAAGTGGGTTTTCAGAAACAAGACTGACAGTGATGGTGTGATTACAAGAAACAAGGCTAGACTTGTGGCTAAAGGTTATTCACAACAGGAAGGAAATGACTATGATGAAACCTTTGCTCCAGTTGCAAGATTGGAGGCCATAAGAATCTTTCTGGCCTATGCTGCACACAAGAAGTTTAAAGTCTTTCAGATGGATGTAAAAAGTGCTTTTCTCAATGGGAAGCTTGAAGAAGAAGTGTTTGTTGAACAACCACCAGGATTTGTAGATCCCAAGCATCCAGATTATGTCTACAGGCTTGACAAGGCATTATATGGACTAAAGCAAGCACCAAGAGCATGGTATGAAACTCTTGCTCAATTTCTTTTAGAAAGTGGGTTCACAAGAGGTACAATTGATAAAACCTTGTTTTATTTCAATTCTGGTGATGATTTGCTGTTAGTTCAAATTTATGTAGATGATATTATTTTTGGATCTACTAATGACAAACTCTGTAAGAAGTTTGCAAAGCTTATGCAATCCAGGTACCAAATGAGCATGATGGGAGAGCTTAGTTATTTTCTAGGCTTACAGGTCAAGCAAACAGATGATGGTATTTTTATCAATCAAGCAAAATATACCAGAAATCTTCTCAAGAAATTTGGTATGCTTGATAGCTCATCTGCTACAACTCCCATGGCTACAGCAACAAAGCTAGACAAAGACACAGGAGCCTCAGTAGATATGACAAACTACAGAGGAATGATAGGGTCTTTACTGTATCTTACTGCAAGTAGACCTGATATCATGTATGCAACATGTCTTTGTGCAAGGTTTCAAGCAGATCCCAGAGAGCCTCATCTAACAGCTGTAAAAAGGATTTTCAAATATCTCAAAGGAACCATAACCTTGGGTTTGTGGTATCCTAGAGAATCAGAGTTTAAGCTAATTGGTTACTCTGATGCAGATTTTGCAGGCTGTAAGATAGACAGAAAAAGTACAAGTGGAAGCTGTCAATTTTTAGGTGATAGATTGGTTTCTTGGTATAGCAAGAAACAAAAGTCAATCTCCACATCCACAGCTGAAGCAGAGTATATAGCAGTTGGTAGCTGTTGTGCACAGATTTTATGGATGAAGAATCAATTGCTGGATTATGGGTTAAGGTACTCTAAAATTCCTATTTTCTGTGATAACCAAAGTGCTATTGCTATGACAGGTAATCCAGTACAGCATTCCATGACCAAGCACATCAGCATAAGGTATCATTTTATCAGAGAACATGTGGAAGAAGGAAACATTGAGCTTCATTTTGTGTCTACAGACCAACAACTTGCAGATATCTTCACCAAACCTTTGAGTGAAGCTACTTTTACAAGATTGGTAAATGAACTTGGAATGATCTCTGGTTCTGACTAGAGATACGGGTTAGACTCAAAACCTATACATGTTTGATTTTTGTGCTCATGATTCCTTGCATGTATTAACTGTTCTGTGTACCAGTGTTATAAACTCTGACAGTAAACTCTGATGCTAAACTCTGTTAGTCATAAAGTGTTGATCATACTCTAATAGTTATAGTTTAATGCTATACTCTGATTGTAACTTTGTCTGAAACATAAGGACCAATGAAGAAATTTGTATGAAGCATAATTCTCAGTAAGTAACTGTGAATCCTTAAGAGTTGTATAGATTCTGATCTCAAATATGTGCAGTAAGTTAACACAACATGATACTGTCTCTGTATTTATACCATCTCTTAGTTTATTGATCCTATACACTGAGTCTGTATTAGCTGTTTGCATTTTCTCTCATAAATTAATTGTATTAACTGATGAAAAGTCTAAACTCTGATTATTAATTGCAAATAATTCACCCTCAAATCAAAAGATGCCAAACAGAGCACAAATTCCTTTGAGATCATGTTGTGCCTAGGAAGATCCAGGAACTTATTGTATGAAATAAGGGCTGAAATCTTTGATTTTTGGTGACTAGTGCCAACCACTGATTACTGGAAAAATAAAAAAAAAAAATAAAAAAAAAATAATAAAAATAATAATAAAGAAAGGGGGTGAAAAACAAAAGATATATCCAAATGAAAGGATATCAGTATACAGAGTTTAGATATAAAATCAGATTTTATGTTATACATGAGAGTTTAGGCAACCAGTTTTTACTGCTTTAGTTTGTGGATTTTATGCACTTTGAGATGATCTAAATATTGATTTCAGTAAACTCTGCTATTGCACACACATATTTTCACACCTGTACAGATTGAGAAAAGAGTTTGTTGACAAAGAAGGATAAATGGTAAACACTGATGTATTGTGTGACATATGCCGAGGTAACTTTGTTTTAATCTCTGATGGTTAAAATAATTTCTTTGTTTCAGACATTTTATAATTTTGAGATTAGACATTTGTTTTGAAAATTTAAAAAGAGTATGATTGGAAAGTTGTTCAAGAATGTTTTTAAACAGAGGAGAGAGGTTAATTGTATAGAAAAGTGTAACATGCGGTAATTATTGCTGTTTTTACTGCGCATGCGTATTGGAAACTGTCAATTATTTGCTGTCAGTAACTGCATGTGTGACACGTGTCCCATTTACATGATTAAAGGAGTAAGACAATTGTGTATTAATGATTAAAAACTCTTCAGTTTTTAATCTTTAATTTTCTTTTAAATACAATACACACATCTTCAGTTAAACTTTTCACATCTTACTCAAACACATCTATTATCACACACACATATTCACAAACACCTTTCTACACATAAACTTTGTTAAGCTTTCGCATCAATTACTTGTTCTTTCTTCAAAATCTTCTAAATGGCAACCACAGCTTTCGTTTCGTCTGGGTTAGAGTTCGTTCCAAACAACTATACCGCACCACTAAACACTACAAACGCACCAGAAGCATTTCATATGATTCAAAAGTTTCTTGCTCAGTCAGCGATTGGGCGTGCTTTAGTTGAACCAGCCAAACTTTCTGGTTTACAAATAAAGGCGTTCTGGGAGTCAGGAGTTTATGATGATGGTGGTGAAACTGGGGACCCATCCATAATCTTTGAGTTTGAAGAAACAGAGTATGTTATTACTGCTGGTACTGTTCGAGCTGCAATGGGGTTTCCTGAGTATCCTTCTTATACCATTGGAATGGGTGACTCTGATTTGCTAAGGATGATGAGAGAGATTGGGTATTCTGGTCCCTTGAATAAAATTGGACAACTGAAGCGACCGTTCTTAAGGAAGGAGTGGAGCTTCTTCTTTGATTGCATAACGAGAACGTTCGGCAAGAAATGCACAAACTGGGATGCCATTCCAACGGACAGTCTGCAAATCGGGTATTCTCTATTCTATGATAATCATTTTGATTTTGCCCGACTTGTCTTGAATAATTTAGGAGAGAAAATGACAGAGAATAGAGGAGTAGTATACTTTTCTAGATTTTGTCAGACTTTATTCTCTTACTGTGTTGAAGGGGTAGATGTTGTTAATGAAGATATTTCTTGTTTTAAATTGCACAAGAGAATATTCTCTGATCTCATTAACAAAGATGTTAAGAAAGGAATTGTTGGAGACCTTTTGCTACCTGCTTCTGTGCAACAGTTTGTAGATGCTCAAGTAAATCCACAAACACAAGCTGAATCTCAACCAGAACCTTTAAACACAGAGTTACCTCCATCAACTTCTGTTAAACCTGCAAGGGGAGGTAGGACCAAGAATATTGGTACTAAACCTGGGAGGAGACCATCTACTGAAGCTGGGGTATCAAGACCTGAAGAGATGCCTCAGAAGACAAGGCTAAAGAAAAGAAGAGCCAATAGGGCAAAATCTGTTGTTGAAGCCTCAGAGACTGAAACTGATGAAGAAACTCTTCATCAGAGAAAAAGAAGACTAGTGGCTGCACATCTTTTTGGTGCTATAAATGTCAATATGGACAGAGTTTCTGAGGAAACTGAAGCTCCTGCATCAGCGAATGAGGAGATTGTGACTGAAACTGTTCCTCAAGATACTCCTGCAATGGTTGTTGAGGAGGATATTCTAAATGTTAATGAGGACAGAGTGTTTGTAAACACTGAAGCTGAAAATACTGAAGCTGTCAATCTAGACAGGATAAATACTGATGCTAATATGATGGATTTGGATATAGAAGCTCCTACATCAATGGCTAATGATGTAGTTGAGGAAGCTGCTACTCATTCTGATAGCAGAGTGTTTGATTTTGAAGCACACACCTCTATACATTCTGATCATTATACAGAGGGTGTGGAAGCTGATCAAGTAACTGATCAGATAGAAGATTCTCTGGCCACTCACACTGAAATTATTTCTTGTGATCTTGACAAAGGTGAGGAGGTTAATCAGATTCAAAGAGAAGCAGAGGTTTTTGCTCAGGTTAACTCTGATATTCCTGAAGCTGTAGAAGAGGAGAAAATTGATGAAGCTGCACAGTTTACTGCTGAAAATATTCTTACTGAAAATGAAGCAGACAATACTGAAGAAGCTGGAAATGATGCTGAGGGTTCTCATTCACACCCTAGTATTCAAGTTTCATTGGCTGATGATGTCAATAGTGATGAAGCAAGGGAAGTCAATAGACAGACAAATGAGCATTTCCAGAATATGTACTACAACAATTGGGTTGATGCAGATTGTGTCTTCTCAGCACAAAGGGCTGCAGATTTTCTATCTGATTCTGTCAAGAAGATCTCAAATACTGATGTACTTACAAGCTTACAGGCAACTGTTGTTCAAGTCAAATCTCTTAATAATAGATTTGATGAGAATCAACAGATGTTTACAAATCTTAGGAATGAATTTTCTCTCAGGGATACAACTTTGAAGCTTGACAGATCATTTTACTCTACACAATTCAAGCAGCAAGCCAAGGATTCTGAAGAAATCAAGAAGAGGCTTGGGAAAGTTGAGGAAACTCAGAATGCAATGTCTACTCAACTGAATTCCATTTCTACTGCCATTGAATTGCTGACATCAGTACTACTTTCTGATGATGTCAAAAAGGGGGAGAGTGTACCTAAAGACAAATGCAAAGACACTCAAGCTCTGAGACGGAGGGATGATTCTACTGATGGGGGAAGCAAAGAAAATAGAAGAAAGATTTTTGCTCAAAGGCAAAGCAGGAAAAGAGTAAACTCTGGTAGACAAACAAACTCTGACAAGATAAACTCTGGTGGCCAATCTACTTCAAAACTCAAGAGTTTAGTTGTTTCAACTAATTCATCTACTGATGAAGAGATTGCTGCTAAAATATTCATGAAAGAGCATGGAAAGAATGTTACTATTGAAGATATCCAGGCTGAAGAGCAAATGATTGCTGAGGAACACAAGAAAAATCTTGAAGCTGGAATCTACAAGAAAAAGGAAATCAAGGCTCCTAGAAAGAAAGAAGTTGGTATTTCTATCAAAGAGAATACACAACAGAGTATACAATATACAAGGAGACCTGTGATTGGAAACTCTGATAAGGGTAAAGGCATAATGATTGAAGAGCCTGACCTAAAGAAGAAGGATTCAACCTCTGACATTGCTCAAGTTGAAACAAGATTAGCAATATCAACCTCTGACGCTGCTCAAGTTGATGGATCTACTAAGGAATTGACAACCTCTGACGTTGCTCAAGTTGTTCAAACACCACTCTCATCTCAATTGCTAAACACTTTCACAAGACCAACTCTACCACAAACTCTGAATCCTAGTTCTGTTAACATACTGCAAAGCAGAACAGTATTGGGTAAGGAAGGAAAAGACAAATCTGGTCTAGGGTCACACAGAGAGAGAAGGATAAATGCAAGTCCAATGGATCAATCATCACTAGCTGCATCTGGTATTGTTACTCAAGAAAATCTTGATATGCTAGACTCTGTTCAAATGATCTTTCATAAGGTGTTGAAGAAGGAATTTTTGTTGTACTTTATGAATGATGGAAGAGTTTATAAGGTTGCAGAGTCTGATATAAATCTCAAATCTTATCAAGAATTGGAGTATGTTCTGTACTTGTTAAAAGTCAAAAACAGAAATACTCACAATGCTGCTTCAGTTATCAGAGAAAAGATGCTAAGATCGAAGATGATGCTTGGAGGAGGAGTATCAAGTGGATATATTCCCAAATACAGAGATGCACATGGGAAGATTGTTGAGATGAAAAGAAACAGTGTTAAGTTCAGAACAGCACTGGGTACAAAAGTTCTTGAATTTAATCTTGAATCTGATAAAGCTTATTATATTAAGCTAGGGAATGAGATGAGGAAGAATTCCATCTATTCTTTGAGAGCTGCAATTTATCAGACTGGAGAATCTGATCCAGAGTTGAAAGAAGTGAAGAAGATCATGGTGGAAGAGCTAGAAAGAGCTGAAAAGAAATTGCTATCAGACTATATCAGGACAGTGCCTGACATTCAAGAAATCAAGTAAAGTCTGACTGTAAGTTTTTAATATATTTTCTATTCTAAGTCAAATTTAAACTCTGTTTTAAATTAAACTCTGTTATATGTTAAACACTGCATTTGTTAAATGTTTTTGACATCATCAATTATATGTTTAACTTGTACATTTTATTATGAACAAGTTGGGGGAGATTGTTAGATATAATTGTTGACGTTTGTTTATCAGTGTTTAAGCAACAGGTACTGATCAGAGTTTATCAGAAGCCGGTCAGAGTTTAATTAAACTCTGACAGGGTGAAGAGTTTAAAGGAAGCCGGTCAGAATTTAGTTAAAGTCTGACAGGGTGATAATTGAATTAGCTGTCGGTGCTGAATTGAAGATTCTAGAAGCAATATATTCTGAAGATGGAAAGAAGCAGAATATATTGATACAGCTAAGGAGACTGGACAGAAGATAAGAAGCAATCCTTAATTGATATAACTTGTATAGCTAATTTGTAGGAATATCAATTAGATAAGGATTGTGTAACTGTGTACTATATAAACACAGATAGGTTATCCCTAGAAGGGATGCGATCATTGAATATATTATTCTTGTAACCTAGAAGCTCTTTGTGATTCTTTAACATCACTAAGAGAGAATTATTTAATATAATTCAGTTTGTTGATTTACAAACTTGTGTTCTTGATTGTTATTCTCATACATACTTGATTATATATTGTGTATTCGGCCTAACAAATGGTTTCGACCAGGTTTCTGGTCGAAGAATATTGTCATTTCACCTCCTGGTCGAATGGTTTCGACCAGGTTTCTGGTCGAATTTTGGCTTCCATTTTGCCTCCTGGTCGAATGGTTTCGACCAGGTTTCTGGTCGAAGCCTATAGTCATTTCACCTCCTGGTCGAACGATTTCGACCAGGTTCTTGGTCGAACTTATGTGTATTTTCAGGCCCTGGTCGAATACTTGGTTCATTTCGGGCTTTGTTCGAACTCATTCGACCATGATTCTGGTCGAATACTTGGTTCGTTTTAGACTTTTAAGGCCCACATATATTGGGCTCAATTTGGGCCTTTAGCCTTTATTGGGCCTTTAGCCTTTATTATTGGGCCTTTAGTCTTTATTGGGCCTTTAGCCTTTATTATTGGGCCTTTAGCCTTTATTGGGCCTTTAGCCTTTATTATTGGGCCTTTAGCCTTTATTGGGCCTTTAGCCTTTATTATTGGGCCTTTAGCCTTTCCATGTGCCGTACCGGTTAATGCCGGTTGCCCTTCTTTCCACCGGCCCATTGGCCGGCTTTTGAGTTTATAAAAGGAGGAAATCTCACTTGTTTCAACTCACTTCCCACTTTCCATTTCTCAGAGATATTCTGCTAAATTTTCTCTAAAATTCTTTCTGAGTAGCTCTGCTTAGGTTCTGTCACTAGGCGATTCCCGGCGAGATTTTCCGTTGAATCTCATCGTTTTCTGGGTTTCTTACTTGAAGTTTTGAAGAATTCTTTGAAGATTTCTGGAATTTCTTTGAAGATTTGAAGATTTCTGGGCACTTTTTCTTGAAGACTTGAAGCTTTTTATCCCTTACCTGGGACTTACTACCCTTTTTTGGGGATTTTAATATACACTAGTGTTTCACGAGTATCGTCTTGGTGGAAATTGTGGAGCGACCTACACATTTACGACGATTTTGCCTTTTTCGAGGCTAACTTGACATTTGCATAAGCCTTTTATGTCTTATACCATCTTGTTTTGGCTTCAAGCCTTTCATTGAGCATATCGAATGATGGGGTTTAGACTGAATGTCTTAGGTTTCTGGGGTTTCAACCCTTCATTTGCTTTCTAGGAAGCTCATGATTTCATCGAACCTTATTTCAATTTGTCCTAGTAGTGAGTCCACTTAGGAAACACCTTAAACATAATAAACTTTCAAATTGGAGGCATGGCACCTCATGCCCTTCAAGGGTTTCTAGATTGTACGAGCCTCGACCAAATACGTTCTTGACGCGATATGGTCCTTCCCAATTTGGGGCCAACTTGCCTTTTTGTCCAACTCCGGATGCCTCAATCTTTCGGAGGACTAAGTCTCCTTGTCGAAAGAACCTTTCTTTAACCCTTAGGTTGTAGTAGAAAGATGCCTTCTTTTGATGTTCAACTATCTTGGCGTTTGCCTCATCTCTAACTTCATCAATCAGATCTAAGGCCAGCCTCAAGCCTTCCTCATTTGTTTCTGGCTCATATGCCTCAATTCTTGGAGACGTGTGAGTAATCTCCACTGGAACCACTGCCTCTGCTCCATATGCCAGCAGAAATGGGGTTGCTCCAGTGGTGACTTTGCAGGTAGTACGATATGCCCAAAGTATAGGAGCAATTCGTCTACCCAAGTGTTTCTGGAGCGTTCAACTCTTTTCTTTAGTCCATCTAGGATAATTCGATTCGCAACTTCAGCTTGCCCATTTGTTTGAGGATAGGCAACAGAAGTGAAGCGTAATTGGATATCATTGTCTTCACAATACTTCTTGAACTCATCATTGTTGAACTGAGTTCCATTGTCCGTAAACAGGATTCGTGGAATTCCATATATGCATATTACACTTTCTCAGAAGAAGTGCATCACTTGTTTGGTGGTTATCTTGGCTAGGGGTTTAGCCTCAATCCACTTGGTGAAGTAGTCGATTGCTACTATCAAGAATTTTCTTTGCGCACTTGCCATTGGAAATGGTCCAAGTATATCCATTCCCCACATGGCAAATGGGATTGGTGAGTTTATGGATGTCAACATCTCTGGTGGTTGCCTAACCACTGGTGCATGTTTCTGGCACCGTTCACACTTCTTCACATAGCTTTTAGCATCAGCTAGTATGCTTGCCCAATAGAAGCCTAGACGGGTGATTTTATGAGCAAGGGCTCTGCCCCCCAAGTGTTGCCCACAAATTCCTTCATGTACTTCCTTTAGGGCCAATTCTGCCTCTTGTGGTCTCAAGCATTTCAGATAAGGAATGATGAAAGACTTCTTGTATAGAATTCCCTCAATCAGGACATACCTTAATGCTCTCACATATAGCTTTCTTGCTTCTGAAGTGTCGTTGGGTAGCCACCCAGTTTCCAGATGAGCTTTGATGGGATCCATCCAACAACTATCAACATCAATGGGTGCTACCAACTTTCCGTTGATGCTTGGGGTCTTCAAGACTTGGAAGTATACACTCCCTGCATAGTTTTCAATTTCTGAAGAAGCAAACTTAGACAAGGCATCAGCCTTCATGTTTTCTTCCCTTGGAATGTGCTCTACATAGCATTCGTCAAATTGAGTCATGATTGCTTTCACGAGCTTTGAGTACTTGGCCATGATTTCATCTCTGGCTTCAAACTCCCCATTTACTTGGGAAACCACTAGCCTCGAGTCTCCACATACTTTCAGAGTTTTGACTCTCAAGGCTCCAGCCAGCCCTAAGCCAGCTATCAGAGCTTCATTTTCAGCTTCGTTGTTTGTCGTTGGGAAGTCCAATTTTAGTGCGTACTCTATGAGAAATCCATCAGGACTTTGTAGCACTAAACCGACTCCACTTGATTTTGTTTTTGATGCTCCATCAAAATAGAGCACCCAACATTCTTCGGAGATTATTTCTTCAACTTCCTTGTCTTCCACTGTCACTTCCTGCCCCCCGACTTCTTGGTTGTCAATGGTGCATTCAACCATGAAGTCAGCAAGTGCTTGTGCTTTTATGGCCGTTCGAGGCTTGTATTTGATGTCAAATTCCCCTAGTTCAATGGCCCATTTGATCAATCTCCCACTAACTTGAGGGTTGTGCAATATGTTTCTTAGAGGCTGATTTGTCAAAACCTCTATCTTGTGTGCCTGGAAGTGTGGGCGTAGTTTTCTTGAGGCCATAATCAAGGCTAAGGCAAACTTCTCTATGGTAGAGTAGTTTATTTCTGCTCCATGTAGGATCTTGCTCACGTAGTAGATGGGTTTCTGAACCTTCAATTCTTCTTTTACCAAAACAGCTCCAAGGGCAGTGTTGGATACTGCCAAGTATAGGTAAAGAACTTCTCCTGGTTTTGGTTTGGCCAAGAGTGGTGGCTCAGCCATGTATTTCTTCAAGGCTTCAAAGGCCTCCTGGCTTTCAGCCGTCCATTCAAGTTTTTCACCTTCTTAATTGCTTTGAAGAAAGGTAAGCATTTTTCTCCTGACTTGGAGATGAATCTTCCCAATGCTGTTACTCTTCCCGTTAGTTTCTGGACTTCCTTGATAGTCCGTGGTGGTTCCATGTCTAGGATTTCTTTGATTTTGTCGGGATTGGCCTCGATTCCTCTCTTGGAAACCATCAGGCCTAAAAACTTTCCCGAGCCTACACCAAAGGCACATTTAGCTGGATTCAACATCATCTTGTGGTGCCTTAGCACTTCAAATGCCTCTCGGAGGTGCTCAATGTGATCGGCCTTATCGAGGCTTTTGACTAGCATGTCATCTACATAGACCTCCATGGTTTTTCCAATTAGGTGTTCAAAAATTTTGTTCACCAACCTTTGGTAAGTTGCCCCTGCATTTTTAAGTCCAAATGCCATGACTAAATAACAGAAAACACCAAAGTCAGTGATGAATGATACCTTGGAAATGTCATCTTTGTGCATCTTGATTTGGTTGTATCCGCTGAAGCCATCCATAAAACTTAGCATCTCGTGCCCAGCTGTTGCATCTATTAGAGCATCAATCCTTGGTAAGGGAAAACAATCCTTAGGACATGCATCGTTCAAGTCGGTGAAGTCGACGCACATCCTCCATTTCCCATTGGCCTTTTTGATCATCACCGGGTTAGCCAACCATTCTAGGAATTGAATTTCCTCAATGAAACCGGCTTCCAGAAGCTTTTCAACTTCTTGTTTTATGGCTTCAAGCCTCTCTGGAGCAAAACTTCTCTTTTTCTGTTTCACCGTCTTCCTTTCAGGATCCACATTCAATTTGTGAGTTATCAATTGGGGATCAATCCCTGGCATGTCGGCCGCTGTCCAAGCAAAAACGTCATTGTTTTCTTGAAGAAAAGACGTGAGTTTGTTTTTCAATGGTTCAGGCAATAGTGCCCCAACATAAGTCACCTTCTCTGGCTCACCTGGGACTAAGGGAATTGGGACCAAGTCCTCGGCTGGTTTCCCTCTTCTGTCCTCATTGTCACTTGTATTCATGTCTTCAATGGGGAGAACCTGCCCCCCGATTCCATCAAGCCTTAACGCGGCTACATAACAACTTCTAGCCATCTTTTGGTCTCCCCGCTCTTCTTCAATCCCATTCCTCGTTGGGAACTTGATTTTCAGATGAAAGATGAGGCAACGGCCTTAAACGCATGAAGACCAGTCCTTCCAAGGATCGCGTTGTAGGTTGAAGTTGACTTTATAACTACAAAGTTCAACATTTGAGTAGATGTGTTCATCCCTTGTCCCATAGTTATTGGGAGTTGGATAGTGCCTTCCACCTTTGATTCCACTCCATTAAACCCATATATGGGCATATTCGAGGGTGTCAACTGAGAATCAGTGTAACCCATCTTGATAAAGGCATCGTAAAACAAGATGTCCACTGAAGCCCCATTGTCAACTAGAACTCTCTTTGTTTCAGAATTGTCTATCACAGGTATGATAACAAGAGGATCATCGTGGGGGAGCTTCACCCCTTCTAAGTCGGAATCATCAAATCCTATTGATACTTCTGTTCTGGCATGCTTCGGTGCTTCTCCAACCACAGTCATTACCTCTCGGGCATAAGCTTTTCTTGAGTTTCGGGAGGACCCAGCAACAGTTGGTCCTCCAAATATCATATTGATGACTGGCCCTCGGGGCTTAGGGTTACGATCTTGGTCGTTGTCCCTTCTGTCATAGTCCTTCCTTCCATAGTTTCCTCTTTGACTCCCTTGATTTCCATCCTTGGTGAATTTGCTGAGTTTTCCTCTCCGTATCAGGAATTCAATTTCATCCTTCAGTTGCCTACAATCGTCGGTGTCGTGACCAACTTCTTTGTGGAACCGACAGAATTGGTTTTGGTTCCGTTTGGACAAGTCAGCCCTCATTGGTTTCGGCCATTTGAGATCCTCTTCATTTGCTATCTCCATCAGAATTTGACTCCTGGGAGTATTCAACCTTGCATACTCTGTAAATTTTAGGCCAAAATTGCTCTTTTTTGGTGGAGAATCGGATCTCTTTGACGTTATAGGGAACTTTTCCCTAACATCATACTCTTGGGTTTCCTTCCTTTTCTTTGGGTTTCCACTATCACCAGTAGTGGGTTCATATTTTCTCATGATTTCTTCTGCTTTGATGTATTTGTCGGCTCTATCTTGGAGCTTTAACATGCTCTCGGGTGGATGTTTTGCCAACGATCTCCTGAAGTGATCATCAGTAGTTCCTTGTTGTAGGGCTATCATAGCTACTTTGTCCTCCAAGTCTGGGACTTTCAGAGCCTCACGAGTGAATCGGTTAATGTAATCTCTCAAGGTTTCATTCTTTCCTTGTTTAATTCCCATGAGCGATGCAGAGCTTTTCTCATGTACTCTTCCACTTACGAATTGGTTGATGAAAGCCTTGCTTAATTCCTTGAAGGATCCAATAGAATTGGGAGGCAAACGGATGTACCAACGTTGTGCCATACCCGCTAGGGTTTATGGAAACACTCGGCACTTAACTGCATCATTGGTTGGCTGCAACAGCAGTGCGTTGGAGAAGGTTCTCACATGGTTAGCGGGATCTCCCGTTCCATCATAAGCCTTGATCGTCGGTATCTTGAATTTTCTGGAGATGTTGGCTTTCATGATGTCTTGAGTGAAGGGCGGTGTTGGATCATCATGATCTCCTAGGGGTAATAAAACAGTGGGATCACCCCTCGGGGGCTCAGTCCTCTTGCTTCTTCTAGGTGCTGGATCCAAGTTGATTATCGGGACTCCTCCCGTTCCTTGGTTTTGTGTCCTTGCGGCTTCTTCTTCGGCCAGTAGCTTCTTGAGCCTTGCAGTCTCTGCTTCATGGGCCGCTATTTTTTCCTTGGTGGTTTGGGGTTGTTCCCGATTAGTTTGGGAAGAACGCCTCCTTCTTGGGGCAACGTCCCTCTCATCTCCAGTTGAGTAATTCTCATCCTCGGTGTAAGGACCCGAGTAGTCTTGGATAAGAGGGGTCTGTCGAGTTTGCTGATTTTGGGGTCCCAGACCTTGAATATATGGGGGCACATAGGCTTCGTGATAGATGGGGTTAGCACCGCTACTGCCCACCGGGGGTCGAGGAGGCATACCATAGGTTGGCATACCGAGAGTTTGAGTAATATATTGGGGGAGATCCGTGGTGTGAAGTTGAAGACCACGTGGTGTGTTTGCAAGCAGCGGAGTGGTTATGATTGGTTGTTGGAGAGTGGTCTCTGGTGGATTTCGTCCATGAACGACCATTTGTAGGGGATTCGTCCCTTCAGTAGTAATCGGGACTTCCGGTCCTTGAGCAGTAGTGATGGGGATATCTGTCCCTTCAGCGCCAATGATTGGCGGTGGTTGGCTCCCCTGAGTCTCTGTTGCAGAGGTAATTGGGAGTCTATCAAAAGTTTGAGGATCGCGAATTGTTCTTCGTGTGTTTGCCATGGTTGATGTTGTCTTCCCACAGACGACGCCAAATGTTGTGGAATAAAAACTGAGCTTACAAATTTAATGCGAGGGTTTAATGAGCTTCGAGCTTTAATGGCTGCACTTGTGTTTCGAGACTAAATCGGTCCTCACAAGATGCCTACGTATCTCAATTCGTTATTGAGAATCAAGCCAAAGACGTAGTTCTGATTGTAGGATCAGGGGTCCTTATATAGGCGTCTGGAGCCTTGTATTTATGGTACGTTTGGGAGACTTAACGGATAAGTCTTCTTATTGATAACTGATAAGGATTGTATTACTTGGCGGGCAAGTCTTTTCCTTGCTGATAAAGGCTGTGACTCATTGATTGCCTTTAATTGGGATTCTGGATCCTTCTTTGACCAATTTTCCATAATTTGGACTCTATTTATGAGCCGTATATTTTCCCTATTTATTAATTACGAAATTAATAAATAATTAGGGTGTCGGGCCTTAAATATCGGTCTTTCCATTGAATTGTCAATTATATTTCTATAATTACTTTTCTGTCCATATCAGCTGTGAAATAAGAAATCACGTAAGGAAATGTAAGCATCGACTACAATGTTTCCCCATCCGGTATTAGATATATAATAATAATAGAAGGGTGTTGCTAAATGTCATAAAATTTTACTTCATATAGTAATGAGTAATTACTAATAAACCCCTTATATATGCATTTATAGTCTGGTTACCTTCTTAAATAATGTTTGACCTAAAAGTCAGTGACAAACTCTCATTTGTTTCTTCCGAGACATGCCTAATTTTCTTTTATTCTAAATTATTATATTTTCTTTTCTGTTTTTGCTAAATGGCCCGAATTTGTCTTCTTGATATTTACTCTATTAATCAAGATTTACTAAGCTCAAGATTGTTATCACTTTTTTTTGAAATATAAAATAATTTCTTCCATTTTTATAAATAAATCTTTGAAAAGAAATAATAAAAAAGTTGGCTAGAAGATATTAAAATCTTATAAATTATGATTTCAAATTGAAATAAAGCACTATAAGGAAAAATAAAATTTCTACGTACAAATATCTTTCAAAATTATCACTATACTATATTATTAAAAATGGTTTGGTGGGTTATCGATTCATGGACATATTTTAATCAATTTATTTTTAAGTAATTACCATTTTTACCTTAAATACATTACATGTTTTATACATTTTCTAAAAAAATCTACTACTTTTCAAAAAATATCATGATTTACCTTTTTCAACTAAAATATGTTACATTTTCTATTTTTTCTTATTAAAACTCTTCCTTTTTCAAAAATATCACGGGTAAAATCTTACGTATTTATTTTAAAATATTTTTTAATTATTAAAAAATTTAACTATTTTAACATGCCTATTTATTTTTTTAACTATTAATATTACGTGCAATCCTTACTTATTTATCCATTTCACATTTGTTTACGATCAAAAGTTCACTTTTTATTCAATTATATTAAAAAAAATTTTGAAAGACTCGATTACATTAAATAATCTTATAGTTACCAAATAACTTTGTTGTTTTGCATAAAAAAATTTACACAGTTAACATGTTATTTACCATATTTACTAAATATGGACAATAGTGTGGACAACCGTTTTCGAAAAAATATAATAGAAATAAGTGGGGAATATAAGTGAGACGGGGAGTGAATAATTAATTAATCTTCATAAAACAATTGGCTATTATTTAAAATTTCATTCGTGACCATTTGCATTTCGCAGTTATTCGCAATATGCGGACTGACTGGGGTAATTATTGTGATTGATGCGGTTGAGCGGATTAAATGTAGAGCCCTGATTTTCATAAAAAATTATTTTATGAATACATAAATAAATAAAATACTAGCTTATATCCCGTGCGATGCACGGTCTTTCTTAATATTTTATTATTTTTTATTTAGATTTTAGTTATTATATATAATTTGATAAAATTTTAATATAGATATATACATATATATAATTAATTGGATTTATATATCTAACAATATAAATATTTAAATTTAATATATTGTTGATGTGACCTTTAGTAGTATTTTAGATATTAAATTAGAAAATGTTTTGAAATAATAGATATAACAGTTTGTATTTATTTTGAAAGTTTTAAAAAATTATAATAAACATGGATTTTATAAGTTTAATATAATAATATTATCAATATGTATATGTTACCCATGACATTTTTAGTTAGAAGATGAGTTTTTTAGTTAGAAAATATAAAAAGGTAATTTACTTAAAAAGGTAATTAGTTATTTATTTATAATTATATAAAATTATATTACCTTTTTATATATATGTTGCACATGTCATTTTTAGAATATTAGTTGTTTAAGTTAAAAAAATATGTAACATTTAATATGTTTTAAACGAAAAGGGAAACTTGTTATTTATTAATAATTATATAAAATAATATTACCATTTTTTATATATGTTACCCGTTTTATTTGTTTTATTTTTAGAAGATGGGTTGTTTTAGTTAGAAAATATAAAATAGATAATGTGTTTTAGGTGAAAAAAGGTAATTTGTTTTAAATATATAATAATATTAACATTTTATATATATGTTGCCTGTGTTATTTTAATAAGATGAGTTGTTTTAGTTAGAAAATATAAATAAAAAATATAAAACTTGCAATATTTTTTTAACCGAAAAGAGTAACCGGTTATTTATTAATAATTATATAAAATATATTACCATTTTGTATATATGTTGCTCGTGTTATTTTTAGAAGATGAGTTGTTTTAGTTAGAAATATAAAACAGGTAATGTGTTTTAGGTGAAAAAGGTAATTGGTTTTAAATATATAATAATATTACCATTTTATATATATGTTTCCCGTGTTATTTTTTGAAGATGGGTTGTTTTAGTTAGAAAATTAAAAAGAAAATATAAAACAGGTAATATGTTTTAACCGAAAAGAGTAACATGTAATTTATTAATAATTATATAAAATAATATTACCATTTTTATATATGTTGCCCGTGTTATTTTTAGAATATGAGTTTTTTTAGTTAAAAAATATATAACATGTATTGTATTTTAGCAAAAAGCTAATTGGTTATAAATAAATTGATTATAGATAGGCCTGTAAATCGGCCCAAATACCGACCGACCGACTGACCGACCGACCAAAACTTTTAATGTTTCGTATTTAATAATATAGTATAGATATGATAAAGAATAACATAAAATAGTTTTAGATATTATAAAAGAAAACATACAAATATTAGTTTAAAATAATGCAAATTTCATAAATGAAAAGAAAAATTCAATTTAAATATACAGAATATTAATTTTGAAATAAAAAGAATAATTTATAATCAATATTTTCTATTTACAACTAAAAGATCAGGAAAACAAGACGTTGGATACATTAACTGGGGCGGGTGGGCAGATAATGTCAGAACTATAATCTCTCGTTATTACACTAAGTAAAATATTACTACATTTAGCAATAATGTAATAAATAGATAGATTAATAATTTCCAAGAAACAAAACTGAAAAAACCCTAAAAAAACAAACATAAGCTTAGGCTCTGTTTGTTTCGCAGAAAATATTCTATTTTTCCGAATTTTCCGATATTTGTTTGACTAATTAGAAAAGAAAACATTTTCTTGTGGAAAATTAATACTTGGAAAATGTTCTATTTTTTTGAAAAATAACTTCCCCATCTAAACTACGGAAAACATTTTCTTTTTTCAGTTGAGTCGCCCTCGTCCTCTTCCATCGATCTATTTCCCCCTTTCCCTCACTACCTCCCTCTTTCTCTTCTACTAACATCTCCATCGATATCCAAACTCTCCCTCTCTCACTGCGCTACACCCGCAAGCAATTACGCCAGGTACCCCTCTCTCTCGCTCTCTCTCTCTCTCTCGCTCTCTCTCTCTCTCTCTCTCTCTCTCTCTCTCTCTCTCTCTCTCTCTCTCTATTTAATATATTGCATATAGATAAATTAAATACCAGTTATTATGCGACTTACTCCGATTTTTGATTATTATGCAATTTTCTATATTCATCTGCTTCGATTTGTTCTCTATCACCATTGTCTCCACATCTCTCTCAATTAAAAAGGATTTGAGTTTTTAGATGTTTATGATAAATACATTTATGTGTTAATTTTGTTGTTAAGATCTGGTTAATGTATAATGTGTTAGTAATTGATATCTCAGATTTTGGGTTTCTTGAGTTTTTAAATTAGAAGGTTAGATTTTGGGTTTCTTGGGTTTCTCAGATTTTCTTGAATTAGTCATATAAAAAAGAGTATATGATAGATGCGTTTGTATTGTGGATGTTGTAAATTTGTTTGTGTTACACCATTGTCGTATGGTTTCATTCGAAGGGTTGTAGCGAACAAAACATGATGGACTTTGTCAATCAACTTTTTATGTATTTTATGTGATCCTCGGTGAAGTTTTGATCGTTTGCCTGATACATATTGAATTTGGGTGTTGTTATTAGATTTTGTTAACGTTAGCCACATATACATGCTAATGCAGAAAGACAGTAATTGAGTTCAATGTTTTTTGTATTTTTATTAAGCTTGTTAGTCACAAAGTATCTAAAAAGATTACTCGTCTTTAATTAGAATGCAGATAAACTAATCAAAGATGAGCAAGACTGAGAGTGATAAGAGTAAGGGCAAACAATTCCGATGGTCCAAGCCAATGTCGCATTTACTACTTGAAATTTTGGCCGAGGAGGCTCTAAAGGGAAATAAACCTTCGTCAACCTTCAAATTTGAGTGTTTTGTACGAGTTGCAAAAGAAATCAGCCAAAAATATGCCGTTGATTGTCTTCCCGGGCATGTTGACAATCATCTTAAAACGGTGAAAAAGGAATGGACATTGATAACAACCATCCGAGCCAAAAGTGGATTTGGTTGGGATGATAATCTGAAAATGATCACTGCTCAAAAGAATGTCTACGATGAGGAAGTCTTGGTAAAATTCTCTATTAATCTAATTATAGCTTTACCATTTCTGTTTGAATTATAGTAATAGTGTCTAATTATACTATTCTCACTTTTCTTTGTATTTTCCAATCAAATGGTCCTAAGTGATATCAAAAGTGGAGATAAGTTTTTTAATATCTGGAGAAGTGATCTTTTATTTTTTTGATGATGATCATAACTAATCTAGTGGAAATAAGAAAGAACTGTCTGGGGTATGAGAGTTGGCTGCTTAATGGCTATACAATATAACTCCCCTAAACAGTAAACAGTATCTGATGAGTTATACTGCATTGCAAAGTAAACCATATACGTTAACACTTCATCAGCTGTGCCAGAGTAGTTAATTGCATTTTGTTCGATCTGAGGTTGACATGTCAAGTTAAACATTATTCTGTTTAGATGGAAGTAGAAATATTGAGAATACTTGTTCCTATTATGTTTTGCTACGTTGCAAAGACATTGCACTGCGAGGACTTCAATTGCTATTAGTCAAGTACAAGACATGGTTGTCTAACAGGTTGATTAATTAGGACTCAACTACAATACATTTTCTTTTTATAATTTTTTGTTAAAATAGTTTTGTCATTGTTTTAGTTTTAGTCGTATTGTTAGAACCACTTGCAATGAGATAACAAGTGAAGTTGTAAGCTAGTGCTTGTGGCAGCTCCTTGCTATGGGCAGTACTATCACAAGAAAACTTGAACAGCCTTCCAATCATATTGTTGTTCATAAAGTTTAGTCGATGAGATTCAGTAGCTTATGATTTTGCAAAATACAGATTCGTCTGGAATATATATATTTCTGAGTGCTGTTAATGAAGTAGTAGTTGGTTTTAGTTTATAACGATGTACTGATTCGACTCTCTGAGTCTCTGGTTTTACACTGAGAGAGATGAATGTTTTGGAATTGTGGCATATGACAGATGGTCACCACCTAAATACTTGTACTGTGAATATTTTTATAATATGCTAGGATAAATTATACTTATGAACTTTTGCTATCTCATCTTCTGTCAGAGCTAAATTGACAAGATGTCCATTCCTGTTTAAGTGCACCCTTGTTCGGTTTTGAGACGAATTTGAAAACATGTTAATACCATCAAGTAGGGTAGGTTATATCTTTGGGATGGATTCAAAATATTATTTCACTATGATGTCTTATCTGCCTGAGCTGTAATTTATAATAATCCTTTTTTTGAGATAGTTACCCTTATTGAATTCTGGTGTATCTATTTATGGAACTAACAGAAATTTTGGTATAAATTAAAATGCCTAACATGAATAAGGCCAGGACACACTTTTGGACATAAATCTTAAAACAATTTGGATAGAAGATTTTGCAAAGCAATGTAAATGATGAAATACTTCATATATTATCTTATGACATTAGTGTTAGCAACTTTGTTTCATCATATTGCTACTTGGGTTATGTTGGCTACTAGGCTCTATTGGTTAAAATGCAATATCTTTGTTGTTTATTTTTGACTGGTAGTTTGTTATAATTTAAGGATTTGGTACCATGTTTTTAAATATTTTGTTTATGGTAGTACATTAGTTTGGTTTTTAATTCTATTTTTTGTAATAATTAATTAAGTTACTATAATTAATAATGCTAATGGGTTTAAAATTATTAGGTAATATCTTTTAGCTTTTAGGTAATGTTATGTATTCAACTCATGAATTTTGATAATATTCGTATTAAAAAAATAAGTTTTTTTACATGAAAAGAAAAAATAACAATTTGGAAAATATTTTTCAAAGTGTCAAACAAACACAGGAAAATATTTTATGCTAATATCGCCAAACACAGGAAAATAACTTATTTTCCAGGAAAATATTTTCCTGGAAAACATTTTCCAGAATCAAGTTATTTTCTGCGAAGCAAACGGAGCCTTAAATTGAAAACATAGCAACAAAACTACAAGACCGCCGCTGAGACCCTCTCTCCTTTGAGTCAAAATTTTGTGCAGATTGCAATGTCCTCCGCTCTGATTGAGACGACCTTAACTTGTGCTCGTTGTGGCAAGCCTTCTAATCTTCAGTATGTATCTATATCTATATATATGTATCTATATGTGTGTGAGAGTATTTTTGTTTTTGGTTATATGTATTTATTTATGTATTAATTTGTTTATATTTATTTTTATTATGTATATATACTTATTCGTGGTGATGTAAAATTAAAATTGCTTGAATTTTGTGAATTTGAATATTTGTGAAGTGAAGTTTAAATTGTCTTTGTGTGGAGGAATTTATAATTGGAGTTAAGAATGATGTTTTTCGTATGCTGGATTGTAAATGAATGTGTGGAATGTTAGCGAAATTACGTTCTTAAGTTTATTGCATTTGCACCTGAAATTGAATTTTTTAATAAGAAATAGTTGTAGGTGCATTTGGTTGGTTCGGTTGCAAATTTAATGTTGTGAGATGTTGTAGTTTTATAGGTACATGTTAATCAAGTTATTAACAGACGTAGTAGATGTATGCGGACCTTAGTAAGAGTAGAGAGGCTGTTTCGTGAAGAGTTTTCCGTGGCGTTTTGTTGTTACAAATTTTGTTTGATTTTTGGAAGATGTTGAAAATTTTGAAATTTCGTAGGTGTGTTATGTGTGTATGTATCTTTTAATTCTATTGCTTATATTAGAATTATGCTTTACTTATGTATTTTCCCTCTATTTTCAGGTGTCCCAAGTGTGTGGAATTAAAGCTTCCTTGTGATGGTGCTGCCTTCTGGTTTGTAGTCTTGCTTTCCTATGCTCCCTGTTCAACGGTGAAGGCGAATACTCAAGTTCACCTCGAAAATAGTGTTATTACCACCAGCACTAAAAGAGATCTGCCTTATACTCCTTTCCAAGACCTGAATTCTCGTCTTTAAAAACTTATCTTTCTTTTCTTGATCACCGAGACTATTTTTATACACCTCACCTAACACGACATAACAAACGAGACGACCATCTTTATCAAAAACCATTGCTAAATACAGCTCGATTAAGGTCATCACCAAGATCTTCCTCAACCAATCTGTCAATCTCCATCTTTGAAGTGGAGACAAGAGATGGAGATTGACAAATTGGTTGAGGAAGATCTTGGTGATGACCTTAATCGAGCTGTATTTAGCAATGGTTTTGATAAAGATGGTCGTCTCGTTTGTTCGTGTTAGGTGAGGTGTATAAAAATAGTCTCGGTGATCAAGAAAAGAAAGATAAGTTTTTAAAAAGGAGAATTCAGGTCTTGGAAAGGAGTATAAGGCAGCTCTCTTTTAGTGCTGGTGGTAATAACACTATTTTCGAGGTGAATGATCTTCAGTATTCGCCTTCACCGTTGAACATGGAGCATAGGAAAGCTACTGAGCAGGCTTCCCAGTTGCTTGAGGATAATTATCCCAACTTTGTTGCAGGGCAGATATCTTTTTGTTTTCTCTTTTTGTTTTTTGTTTTTTTTTATTTAAAAAAATTTAGTATGTAATCTTTGAGTTGGCCTTTTGAATCTGTTTATCTGTTAGAATCATATAGTTTGTTCATTTGTAGGTTAAATATGTTACATAACAAAAAATGTTGGATCTTCCGTGATTAGGAGATTGTGTGATTAGGAGATTGTGAGGAAGACATTTCAGTTGGAAGGTGGAATTTGTCCTAAATGTGGCAGATAGATATATGTTGATGATCGAGAAATGTAGGCCCATAGAGAGATTGAGAGTGACGATATAGAACCTCATATGTGATCATCTTAGAACTTATTAGATGACTTCTAAGTTGTAACATTCACACATGTTTGCATTTCTGTAGAGGACACCTAGCTTTAGATTCCCAACACTGCCCTTAACTTTTTGCTTTGTTGACAGGTTACTTACAGTTTGAGTACCATCACACCTTGCACCATCCGTGACCAAACTTCAAGATTCTTAATGTGTAGTATTAATTTGGTGTAGAACTCACTTATAAATTTTACTATTTGGGTGGTCTTCCAAAAATTATACTACATTTGGTATCATTTAGTGTAAATGAGTTGAGTGTTGGTGCGTCAATTATCGTTAGATTATGCTCCATCTGTCCAAGTTTTTTCTTTTCCTAAATTCTTATGTTGTGTTTGATTGAGATGAATGAATGTGGAAAGAATGCAATGAAACGATTGTTTCCGTATGATTTCACTCATCCCATACACCTCGACCAAACACAACATTATAATTAAACTGATCTAGAAAACCAAGCTATGAGAAAACAATATGAATCGAGGGATATGTACTAAGTTTGTAGTTTTTCTTCTTTTTTCTTTTTTGATAAATAAGTTTGTAGTTTATTAGGAAAAAAAGGGTAAAATTCTGTATTGAATTATTGGGCTAAAAGTAGATTAATATCTGCTGCGGTGCTTCCTGAGAACAGCCTATTCACTGGGCAGAAGTAGTAGTGACACTATCTTCTTCCACTGTTGCAATATACAAGAGTAGTGCATTATTATAATTGAACATCTAATTTTGGGATTTTATCTGGAATGAATTCATGTAGTTTAAAGCAACCATCTGAGATATGGCCATGATGCATCAGTCTTTATCGACATTCAACCGTGAATAACTATTACAGTTACTTCAGACTGTTTAGCCTATTATGCAATGACCCACCCCCCAAACTCCTATCCTAAAGTACAATCTACTATATGTGGCACTGTATGCTTGTAGAGAGAGATAGAGAGAGATAGAGAGTGACGATATACATATGTGGTCCATTAGTGTTACACCCACTAGTTTAAATTTCCCTTAGTTTCATGCTAATAAAGACCATTAGATCATATTGATCCGAGGTCCCTATCTATTTGCTTTTCTGTAATTTGAGTTTGTTTTTTGTTTAAGCCGAATGCTATGTGTGTTGTGTTTGTGTATACTAGGTATTTAACGCAATACATTATGCTCAATCTGTAGACTATAGACTACTTGCATTGAATTGTAATTTCTAATTATGTTATAGTCTTGTTTATTATTACATAATTGCTACTTGCTGATAGTTTAGTTTTGCAAAACATTGTTTGCTCTAATATGTAGTTGTTTTGCAATTTGCCAAGGTGTTCATCAAAGTCCCACTGAAGCATCATGTTTTCTACACTATGATGAGCCCATTGCAGAGGACCAAAAGAAAGTTTGTGCTTGCCAGTGTTGCTAAAACTGAAAAAATACTTTTCAGGTGGGACTGCAACTTTTCATAATACATTTGAACCTGTGATTTAATACCACAAGTAGGCTTTTATTTTAAAACATCTTGATATGATTTGCTAAACAGGTACATGGCTCCGGAACAAGTACCTATATTGTATGGTGGTTTAAGTGGAGTTTGTGGTGATTGTAATCTTGCATTCACCAACAATGATCCAGCGTCAAAGATTACTATTAGACCACTCGTCAAGTATACTTTAAGGATACCTGTAAGAAAGGTGAGCTTGCAATACCACATGTTTTTCTGCTTGCTGATAGCATTTTTTGGAATTTTTATATGTATATGCTTGAATCAAAAAATGCACTTATGTCATTGGTATGTGAATACATATGTGCACTCTTGTTTGGCAATTGCGAGTACTTAGCTCGGATGTGATTTACAGTGCCGAATACATGCCCGGAACTGAAGGTAGCTACCTTCAAACATTTGAAAGGCAAAAAAGTTGTCTCTAAATCAACCGATCATTTTCAGTAGTTTAAAAATCACCGAGGTGGGTGAGCTATTGCTTACATTTGAGAATTGTACTACAGAGAAGAAGAAGGTGCTCTACAGGCCAAGATGGTAATACCATTGGGCCAGTAGAAGACTTTTCATTGGAGTTGTTTTTAGAGATTAGAAATCTTGTCATCCAGATTTCCATTGGGCCAGTAGAAGACTTTTCATTGCAGTTGTTTTTAGAGTTTAGAAATCTTGTTATCCAGAATAGAGAACCCAAAAACATCTCCCAAAAAGTGTACAAAATGACGCGAAAGACACATGGCGTACAAAATCTCCCAAAAACTTTTTGTACGCATGTGTCTTTCACGTCATTTTGTACACTTTTTGGGAGATGTTTTTGGGTTCTCTATTCTGGATAACAAGATTTCTAATCTCTAAAAACAACTGCAATGAAAAGTCTTCTACTGGCCCAATGGAAATCTGGATGACAGGATTTTTAATCTCTAAAAACAACTCCAATGAAAAGTCTTCTACTGGCCCAATGGTATTACCATCTTGGCCCTGTAGAGCACCTTCTTCTTCTCTGGAGTACAATTCTCAGTAGCTCACCCACCTCAGTGATTTTTAAACTACTGAAAATGATCGGTTGATTTAGAGACACCTTTTTTGCCTTGCAAATGTTTGAAGGGTAGCTACCTTCAGTTCCGGGCATGTATTCAGCACTGTAAATCACATCCGAGCTAAGTACTCGCAATTGCCAAACAAGAGTGCAAATCTGTATTCACATACCAATGACATAAGTGCATTTTTTGATTCAAGCATATACATATAAAAATTCCAAAAAATGCTACCAGCAAGCAGAAAAACATGTGGTATTGCAAGCTCACCTTTCTTACATGTATCCTTAAAGTATACTTGACGTGTGGTCTAATAGTAAGTTATTGTTAGCAAGTCACTGGATAAAATTTTGAGAAGCTAGCAACAGAACAATGGTAAATAAATAATCATTCTGTTGGGTGGTGTTATATGTTGTTTATTTTGAGTGACATCCATTTCATTTTAACTCTAGTTTAATCTTCTTTTTTTTTTCTGCAAGTGCAATTATATTGATAATCATGTTTTTTACTGCAGATCATGGGGTTCAATATGTTGCAGCGAACATTCACAGTAGATCGTTAACGAGGCTTTGCTTCAATGGCTCCTCTTCGAGGATGTCCAGGAGAAGCATCACAGTGATTGAAGTATGAAAATCCATCTCAGGGGCTGCGGTAGGTTATGTTCTTAAACTTTTGACGAGGGTAAAGATGGTTCGTTTTGGCATGCATACTGATTTGTAGTGTTTATGATGCGATTATGCCATTGAATTGAATGCTCATATTTTTATTTCATGCATTTATACCACTGAGGTGCTAAGGAATGCTGGTTCCACTTTTACTTGCAATTGGGACAGTTTTCTTGATGGATAATTTCTGCTGGGGAGTCATTCACACATGAAGAAACTAATTTTGTACCTTTACTTATCAGCTGCAGTGTCTTACTTGCAGAAAGAGAGGAATGATCGATTGCACAACGACGATGTTCTGCGCACGGACCAATCTAAGTCAGTAATTCAGTATATTGCACAGTAAGTATATGGTAGTATATGATTGTTGACAGTATATGGTAGTGTCTTGCTTTCGAAAAGATTGGTCTGTGATTTAATATGGTACACCAACAAAACTTTTCAAAAAGCTGATATTAAGGAACCAGACTTAATTCTAGCATTGTATGATTGTCTGTAATCTTCACTAGTTGTATTTGCTGCAGCTTTTTGAAACTACCATATACTACCAACTATCGTGACTTATATTTGTAGTGTTCTTGTTGACATTAAAGAGAAGGTTTGTACTAGAGGAAGCTTTTGTTCGTATTACCCCTGTTATATCCGGTGTTGCTGATCGGACCACTGCACATAACCTTTTCAAGGCTCTTGCTAGTGGCAAAGAGGGTATTTCCTATATTGTCTGTTCCACTTATGTGATATGTCAATGAACTTCTCAAGTAAGCTTCATAGTGATATCTTAACCTTAAACAGTTTTTAACATAATATTTGAAATATCCTATTTTCTGAATTGTGATATGCTTTTCATGGTCAATTTGGTGTTGGGTTTTACTCCGCATTTTTGGTTGTTGAGAAGGTAGTTGTCTCCACTAAGAGTCTGAAGTCCGATAAGCAATACATTTCGGAAGCTGCAGCTGAAGCCTGAAAGTAGCAAATGCGTGATTAAGGAAGAAACTGATCCTGAGAAGATGTTGCGCTGTGCAAAACAAATCACACTATATTTGAGGTCTGATGACAATTATGAATACACAGAACCAACCAAAAATTCAGAATCTGGTGAAGAACTACTCGAAATCTGTTTCCTTTCCCATCTACACATGGCAAGAAAAGTCAAGGACTGTTGAGGTAGAAGAGAAAGAGGAACCAAAAGAGGGTGAGAAAGCTAAACCAGAGGAAGAGAAAAAGAATATTAAAAATACCAAAACTGAGAAGTACTGGGACTGGCAATTGGCCAGTGAAATAAGAAACACCTCATTTATTGAAACTGAAATAGAAACCGAAATTCTTCTTGTTTTTTTTTGCTAAATAAAACACTGAAATTCTAGGAGCAATATATGATGAAAACGAGAGAACTGGAATTTACAAGCTTTAGTTTTTCACATGACAATACGGAGCAGTGGAGCACATGAACATTTATTAGTTTTACAAAGTATCGTAATATTTATGTTTGAGAATATCAAACTTCAAACATTAGCATTTATCAGTTCACAATTATCATGGAATATATGTTTGAACATAAAATGATTCTATAGGTTAGCAAAGTATTCTTTGCAGAACAAATATTCAAATTTTAAAAAAAACACCGAAATTCTTGGAGCAGTATAAGAAGAAAAGAGAGAATTGGATACAATCTGTACAATCGAAAATTTATAATCTCTTATGACCAAAAATTTAAATACTTTCATTTTATATTTCTTAAGTTATTGTTCTCTATTTTTAGTTGAGTTCTATTACATTTTGTAGTTCATTCATATTCTGTCTTTTTTTCCGATAATAGTTGATACATGATGCAACATTGTAATCTATTTTCTTCCAATATCAATATTTGAAACTTTATAATGTTAATATTATTTTAATTGATAATTCTCGATTCAGATACTCTCGATTTCGGATTTATATCGGATCTAGTAGTTCAAGTTATATTCAGTTTGGATAATTTTCATTCGGATTTAATCGGTTCTCGATCATCATCGGATCTAGAATTTTGGGTAATTTTCGGTTAAATTTTCAGTTCGAGTAATTTTCGGATCGAATCAAATCGGTTTTCGGATCATTATCGGATTTAATTATATAGTACTGATTTCGGTTCAGATCAGATTATTTTAAATTCGGTTAAATTTCAGTTTATCTTAGTCGGGTATAAAATCAGATCTCGGTTTCATGTATTTCAGTTCGGTTCTTCGGTTCCATACCCATCTTGCCAGGTCTACTAGTTTATATGTTTTCAGATTTAGACCTCGGACTTCTCAAGTTCTCATGCTTCTCGAGAACAATGACATTGGAAGTAGGGCTGTCAATGGATCGGATCTGGATCGGATCGGCCTTGGTCCATATCCTGATCCATTTAATTTGACCGGATTCGGATTCGGATCGGATCATAGCCGGATTTTATAGAGCCCGATCCATATCCGGATCCGTTAGGATCACCGGTTAACGGATCGGAGCTCCGATCCGTTAATATTAATAAAAAAAATACTTTACTCAAATTCAAATTCCTGTAATACTGAATATTTTAACAAAGTTGAACAACAATAAATTAAAATTCAATTACAATACGGAAACTTAAACACTGAATTCAATCTGAAGCCATAACACAAGCCAACGAAGGAAAAAACATGTTTTGTAATCAATCCCCGAAAAAGGAGAATGGAAAAAACATGTTTTGTAATCAATCACCTGAAATGAATCAGTATTCTTTTTTTATTTGGCTCTTGACTGTTTGACTTAATTGCTTAAAAAATATGATATATTTAATATATAACATATATGTATATAATATATATATATATATATATAGGCTAGTGATCAAATACAAACCTTTTTCAAAATACAAACTAAGAACCAATCTAAGCCCTTAGATTAATCTAATCTATTGGTCCCCTATATGCACAACACACAACTAAAATACACCCTCCCACACTCAATCACACCTATTCCCCTTCGTTTTTAATTTGACTTTTCCCGTCAATCGGAGAGCTTTTTTTTGAAATCCGACTTCACCGTATTTTTCTCCATCTCCCAACGATCGATTTGCATATCATATGTGCTATGTTTCGACGCGATTTGAAAAAAATTTATTTAGTTTGTAGGTTTGTAGTTTAATAGTAGTTTGTAGTAGAATAGCCCCCTATATATATAATATAAATAGTCGGATCGGATCATTAACGGATCGGATCGTATTAAATCCATATCCTATACTTATCGGATCGGATCGTTACCGGATCGGATTTTTATAGGATCGGATTTACTTTTTAATGATCCATATCCGCTCCATTAGGTTTCGGATCGGATCGGATCGGATCGGACCGGATTTCCGATCCATTGACAGCCCTAAATGGAAGTACTATATGTAATGCAATTTTCTTTCCCACGTGTATACAAGGCAAGCTGCTTAAATTGCTGTAACTAAAAAATACTCACATAGCAAAGCAATGCAACTCTTGAGTCTGAACAATTTAGGTTCAATTTCATTTGAAATTAGTTGCAAAAAGCCGCTCTTCGTGGCATTATAATTATTTTTAAAAAAATTATTCTATAAAATTATAATAATTATTAATTTTTTTAATAGGCCGTCCTCTCATTAAACATGTTTTTTTGTTAAGATTGAACTCAAATTATATATAAATTTGTTTTATATATTAATTTTCATGTTAACATGTTTTTTTTTTCTAATGAGTTGTTCTTTAATTGAAGAAACACCTATGTACTATAAATTCGCACTCCTATTTTACTTCTAATAATAGAATTTTTAACTATATCTTACAAACACGTATTATAGAACTTTTTTTATATATATTTCTTATAAATTTGAACTCTTTACTCTATAAATTCGAAACCTATTATACTCTCGATACAACTTTTAATTATATATCCAATTTATAAATCTAGATTATTATCTTTTATTAACTCGAACATTTATTATATTTCAAATATAATTTTTTTTACCTACTATAGGCGAAACATTTAAATGAATTCTACTTCAGATGTAGTCCCTTGCAAAATTTAAGCCAAAAGTGTTTTCCAACTCAAATACTCAATACTTAATTAAGCTGGTGCACTCGATTGGGATGATCTTAGCAGATTTCACTTATTGCTGGAGCTCTTGACGCTCGTGTTGCAGAAGCTATGGCTTTCAGAGAAGCACTCTCGTGGTTAAAGAGTCTGGGCAAAAATCATGTTTATATTGAGCTTGATAGCCTCAGTGTTGTCGAAGCGAACCGCTGCAAAACCCAGGATGAATCTTTCTTTTGTTCTATTCTTTTAGATTGTTCGGAAATTTTTGGAAATTTTAAAGGACTCGAGGTCCCATTTCGTTTATTTTGTGAGGAGATCAGCGAATTAGCGGCTCATTTCATAGCTAATAGATAGACTAGCTAATTTTATGTCTGGTCGCTAGGAGTGGTTCCTGACACCACCCTTTCTTATCGATGTTCTTGATCAAGATTTGAATCATTAATGAAATTTTGTTTTTTTTGGATTAAAAAAATTGATATGGACAGAAAAGTAATTATAGAAATATAATTGCTGATTCTTTGGAAATACCAAATATTTAAGGCCTAAAATCCTGATTATTTATTAATTACGAAATTAATAAATAAGGAAAATATACAGCTCATGAAAAGAGTCCAAAATATGGTAAATTTCTCAAAGAAGGATCCAAAATCCCAATTAATGAGTCATAGCCTTTATCAACAAGGAAAAGACTTCTCCAGCAAGAAATACGATGTTTATCCATTATCAATAAGGAGACTTATTCGCTAAGTCTCCTAAACATACCATAAATACCAGGCTCCAGACGCCTATATAAGGACCCTGATCCTACAATCAGAACTACGTTTTGGACACAGCTCCATACGTCATCTACTACGTTTTGGACACAGCTCCATACGTCATCTACGACGTTTTAGACTTCATCCTCGAATAAGGACATACAAGTCACTACGTCCTTGGTGTGCCCTGCCACCATAGCCCCGAGGGCAACACCAAGAACTACGTTTTATTGGCTTGATTCTCTAAACACTAGAGATACGTAGGCATCTTGTTAGGACCGAGTTAGTCCCCGACAACAAGAGCAGCCATTAAAGCTCGAAGCTCATTAAACCTTAACATTAAATTCACAAGCACGTTTTTTAATCCACAACATTTGGCGCCGTCTGTGGGAAGACAACATCAATCATGGCAAACACACGAAGAACAATTCGCGATCCTCAAACTTCTGATGGACTCCCAATCACCTCTGCAACAGAGACTCAGGGGAGCCAACCCCCACCAATCACTGGCGCTGAAAGGGCAGACGCCCCTATCATCACCACTCAAGGACCGGAAGTCCCAATTACTGCTGAAGGGACGAATCCCCTACAAATGGTCGTTCATGGACGAGATCCACCAGAGACCACTCTCCAGCAACCAATCATAACCACTCCGCTGCTTGCAAACGCACCACGTGGTCTCCAACTTCACACCACGGATCTTCCCCAATATGCTACCCAAACTCTCGGCATGCCAACCTATGGTATGCCACCTCGACCCCCGGCGGGCAGCAGTGGGACTAATCCCATATACCATGAGGCATACGTGCCCCCTTACATCCAAGGTCTGGGACCCCAAACTAGGCGATCTCCTTTTCAAGGCTACTCAGGTCCCTATACCGAGGATGAGAATTACTCAACAGGAGATGAGAGGGATGTTGCCCCAAGAAGGAGACGTTCCTCCCAAACCAATCGAGAAACTACTAAGGAAAAACTTGTGTCCCTTGAAGCCGAGGCTGCAAGGCTCAAAAAGTTATTGGCAGAAGAGGATGCCGCAAGGACACAAAATCAAGGAAGAGTCCCGGTGATCAACCTCGACCCAACACCAAGGAGAAGCAATAGGGCTGAAGCCCCAAGGAGTGATCCCACTATTTTGTTGTCCCTAGGAGATCCTGATGATCCAACTCCGCCCTTTACTCAAGACATCATGAAAGCCAACATCTCCAGAAAATTCAAGATGCCAACGATCAAGGCTTATGATGGAACGGGAGATCCCGCAAATCATGTGAGAACCTTCTCCAACGCACTGTTGTTGCAGCCAACCAATGATGTGGTTAAATGCCGAGCGTTTCCACAAACCTTAGCAGGCATGGCACAACGTTGGTACAGCCGCTTGCCTCCCAATTCTATTGGATCCTTCAAGGAATTGAGCAAGGCGTTCATCAACCAATTCGTAAGTGGGAGAGTGCACGAGAAAAGCTCTGCATCACTCATGGGAATTAAGCAAGGAAAGAATGAAGCCCTAAGGGACTACATCAATCGATTTACTCGGGAGGCTTTGAAAGTCCCGGACTTAGAGGACAGAGTGGCTATGATAGCCCTGCAACAAGGAACTACTGATGACCACTTCAAAAGGTCGTTAGCTAAACATCCACCTGAGAGCATGCTGGCGCTCCAAGATAGAGCCGAAAAGTATATCAAGGTTGAAGAAAGCATGAGAAAGTATGAACCCACTGCTAGCGGTAGTGGAAACTCAAAGAAAAGAAAAGAAACTCAGGAGTACGACGTCAAGGAAAAGTTTCCCAGAACGTCAAAGAGATCTGATTCTCCACCAAAAAAGAGCAACTTTGGGCCAAAATTTACAGACTATGCAAGATTGAATACTCCAAGGAGTCAAATTCTGATGGAAATAGCAAAGGAAGAGGATCTCAAATGGCCAAAACCAATGAGGGCTGACTTGTCCAAGCGGAACCAAAACCAATTCTGTCGGTTCCACAAAGAAGTTGGTCACGATACCGACGATTGTAGGCAACTGAAAGATGAAATTGAGTTTCTGATACGAAGAGGAAAACTCGGCAAATTCACCAAGGATGGAAACCAAGGGAGTCAAAGAGGAAACTATGAAAGGAAGGATTATGACAAAAGGGACAACGACCAAGATCGTAACCCTAAGCCCCGAGGGCCAGTCATCAATATGATATTTGGAGGACCAACCGCCGCTGGGTCCTCCCGAAACTCAAGAAAAGCTTATGCCCGAGAGGTAATGACTGTGGTTGGAGAAGCACCGAAGCGTGCCAGAACGGAAGTGTCAATAGGTTTTGATGACTCAGACTTGGAAGGGGTGAAGTTCCCCCACGATGACCCTTTAGTCATCATACCTGTGATAGGCAATTACGAAACAAAGAGAGTCCTAGTCGACAATGGAGCTTCAGTGGACATCTTGTTCCACGATGCTTTTATCAAATTGGGTTACACTGATTCTCAGTTAACACCCTCGAATATGCCCATATACGGATTCAATGGAGTAGAGTCAAAGGTGGAAGGCCCTATTCAACTCCCAATGACCATGGGGCAAGGGATGAATACATCTACTCAAATGTTAAACTTCATAGTCATAAAGGCAACCTCAACCTACAACGCGATCCTTGGAAGGACCAGCCTTCATGCATTCAAGGCCGTTGCCTCCTCTTATCATCTGAAAATCAAGTTCCCAACGAGGAATGGAATTGGAGAAGAGCGGGGAGACCAAAAGATGGCTAGAAGCTGTTATGTAGCCGCGTTAAGGCCTGATGAAATCGGGGGGCAGGTTCTCCCAATTGGGGACATGAATACAAACGACAATGAGGACAGAAGAGGGAAACCAACCGAGGATTTGATCCCCATTCTCTTAGTCCTAGGTGAGCCAGAGAAGGTGACCTACGTTGGGGCTTTGTTACCTGAACCATTGAAAAGCAAACTCATATCTTTTCTTCAAGAGAACAATGACGTTTTTGCTTGGACAGCGACCGACATGCCAGGGATTGATCCCCAATTGATAACTCACAAATTAAATGTGGATCCTGAAAGGAAGACGGTGAAACAAAAGAAGAGAAGTTTTGCTCCAGAGAGGCTTGAAGCCATAAAACAAGAGGTTGAAAAGCTTTTAGAAGCCGGGTTCATAGAGGAAATTCAATTCCTAGAATGGTTGGCTAACCCAGTGATGGTCAAAAAGGCCAACGAAAAAGGGAGGATGTGCGTCGACTTAACCGACTTGAACGATGCATGTCCTAAGGATTGTTTTCCCTTACCAAGGATTGATGCTCTAATAGATGCAACAGCAGGACATTAGATGCTAAGTTTCATGGATGGCTTCAGCGGATACAACCAAATCAAGATGCACAAAGATGACATCTCCAAGGTATCATTCATCACTGACTTTGGTGTTTTCTGTTATCTAGTCATGGCATTTGGACTTAAGAATGCAGGGGCAACATACCAAAGGTTGGTGAACAAAATTTTTGAACACCTAATTGGAAAAACCATGGAGGTCTGCGTAGATGACATGCTAGTCAAGAGCCTCGATAAGGCCAACCACATTGAGCACCTCCGAGAGGCATTTGAAGTACTAAGGCACCACAAAATGATGTTGAATCCAGCTAAGTGTGCCTTTGGTGTAGGCTCGGGAAAGTTTTTAGGCCTGATGGTTTCCAAGAGAGGAATCGAGGCTAATCCCGACAAAATCAAAGCAATTCTAGACTTCGAACCACCATGGACTATTAAGGAAGTCCAGAAGCTAACTGGAAGAGTGGCAGCATTGGGAAGATTCATCTCCAAGTCAGGAGTAAAGTGCTTACCTTTCTTCAAAGCACTTAAGAAGGTGAAATTTTTTGAATGGACAACTGAAAGCCAAGAGGCCTTTGAAGCATTGAAGAAATACATGGCTGAACCACCACTATTGGCCAAACCAAAACCAGGAGAGGTTTTTTATTTGTACTTGGCAGTATCCAACACTGCCCTCGGAGCTGTTTTGGTAAAAGAAGAATTGAAGGTTTAGAAACCCATCTACTACGTGAGGAAGATCCCACATGAGGCAGAAATAAACTACTCTACAATAGAGAAGTTTGCCTTAGCCTTGATTATGGCCTCAAGAAAACTACATCCATACTTCCAGGCACACAAGATAGAGGTTTTGACCAATCAACCTCTAAGAAACATCTTGCACAGCCCTCAAGTAAGTGGAAGATTGATTAAATGGACCATTGAACTAGGGGAATTTGACATCAAATACAAGCCTCGAACGGCCATAAAAGCTCAAGCACTCGCTGACTTCATGGTTGAATGTACCATCGACAACCAAGAAGTCGGGGGGCAGGAAGTAATAGTGGAAGACAAGGAAGTTGAAGAAATGGTCTCCAAAGAATGTTGGGTGCTCTATTTTGATGGAGCATCAAAAACAAAATCAAGTGGAGCCGGTTTAGTGCTACAAAGTCCTGATGGATTCCTCATAGAGTACGCACTAAAACTGGACTTCCCAACGACAAACAACGAAGCTGAATATGAAGCTCTGATAGCTGGCCTAGGGCTGGCTGGAGCCTTGAGAGTCAAAACTCTGAAAGTGTGTGGAGACTCGAGGCTAGTGGTTTCCCAAGTAAATGGGGAGTTTGAAGCCAGAGATGAAGTCATAGCCAAATACTTAAAGCTCGTCAAAGCAATCATGACTCAATTTGACGAATGCTATGTAGAGCACATTCCAAGGGAAGAAAACATGAAGGCTGATGCCTTGTCTAAGTTTGCTTCTTCCGAAATTGAAAACTATGCAGGGAGTGTATACTTCCAAGTCTTGAAGACCCCAAGCATCAACGGAAAGTTGGTAGCACCTATTGATGTTGCTAGTTGTTGGATGGATCCCATCAAAGCTCATCTGGAAACTGGGTGGCTAGCCAACGACACTTCAGAAGCAAGAAAGCTATATGTGAGAGCACTAAGGTATGCCCTGATTGAGGGAATTCTATACAAGAAGTCTTTCATCATTCCTTATCTAAAATGCTTGAGACCCCAAGAGGCAGAATTAGCCCTAAAGTAAGTACATGAAGGAATTTGTGGGCAGCACTTGGGGGGCAGAGCCCTTGCTCATAAAATCACTCGTCTAGGTTTCTATTGGCCAAGCATACTTGCTGATGCTAAAAGCTACGTAAAGAAATGTAAACGGTGCCAGAAACATGCACCAGTGGTTAGGCAACCACCAGAGATGTTGACATCCATTAACTCACCAATTCCATTTGCCATGTGGGGGATGGATATACTTGGTCCATTTCCTATGGCTAGTGCTCAAAGGAAGTTCTTGATAGTAGCAATCGACTACTTCACCAAGTGGATTGAGGCTAAACCCTTAGCCAAGATAACCACCAAACAAGTAATGCACTTCTTCTGGGAAAGTGTAATATGCAGATATGGAATCCCACGAATCCTGGTTACGGACAATGGAACTCAATTTAACAATGATGAGTTCAAGAAGTATTGTGAAGAGAATGATATCCAATTGCGCTTCACTTCTGTTGCTCTTCCTCAAGCAAATGGGCAAGCTGAAGTTGCAAATCGAATTATCCTAGATGGACTAAAGAAAAGAGTTGAACGCTCCAGAAACACTTGGGTAGACGAATTACTCCCCATACTTTGGGCATATCGTACTACCTGCAAAGTCACCACTGGAGCAACCCCATTTCTGCTGGCATATGGGGCAGAAGCAGTGGTTCCAGTGGAGATTACCCACACGTCTCCAAGAGTTGAGGCTTATGAACCAGAAACAAATGAAGAAGGCTTGAGGCTAGCCTTAGATCTAATTGACAAAGTTAGAGATGAGGCAAACGCCAAGATAGTTGAACATCAAAAGAAGGCATCTTTCTACTACAACCTAAGGGTTAAAGAAAGGTTCTTTCGACAAGGAGACTTGGTTCTTCGAAAAATTGAGGCATCTGGGGTTGGACAAAAAGGCAAGTTGGCCCCAAATTGGGAAGGACCATATCACGTTAAGAACGTATTTGGTCGAGGCTCCTACAAATTGGAAACCCTCGAAGGGCATGAGGTACCAAGGACTTAGCATGCCTCAAATTTGAAAGTCTATTATGTGTAGTGCATCATAAAAGGATCCGCTAGTAGGACAAGTAGAAGTATGGTTCGATGAAATCATGAGCTTCCTGGAAAGAAGATGAAGGGTTGAACCCGTTTTGATTGGTAGAAACATCCTCAAAGCATTTCCAAGACAAACTACAAATGAATTCAAAGGAAAGCATACAAAATATGCATGTCAACTGCACAAATAGAGCTGAATACAACGAACCCCGATGGGTGAATGTTGCTAATAAACATACAAAAGAAAGCCTAAGATGCTTATTGTTAATTAGCAAAAATTTGAAGCTCAAGAGAAGTTTGATATGATAGACTTGAGAATGAATCACTACGAGTGGAGCCATCAGTAAGAACTCGTAAGGGTGAAGGGTTGAAACCCCATAAACCTAAGACATTCAGTCCAAACCCCATCATTCGATATGCTCAATGAAAGGCTTGAAGCCAAAACAAGACGGTATAAGACATAAAAGGCTTATGCAAATGTCAAGTTAGCCTCGAATAAGGCAAAATCGTCGTAAATGTGTAGGTCGCTCCACACTTTACACCAAGACGATACTCGTGAAACACAGTGTATATTAAAATCCCCAAAAAGGGTAGTAAGTCCCAGGTAAGGGATAAAAAGACCCTAAGTCTCGAAAAAGACCGGTATAACTTCTATGAAATCTTCAAAGGATGAAGATTGTACCCCGAAAATCTTCAAAGGATGAAGATTGAACCCAGAAAATCAAAGAATACAACCGCGGAAACTTCACCGGAAATCGCCTTACTACGGAATAAGAAGAGAGACATTTTTAGAAAGTGAAAGTATGAAATGAAGAGTGATAGTGGAAATCCCACTCTTTTATAATCGAGACAACCGGTCACCCAACTGGTTAAGGGAAGGGCAACCGTCTATGGCCAGTTAAGGCCCATAAATCCATTTATGGATTACAAAAATCAAAGCCCAAACAAATTGAAACTCATGCGAATTCAAAGCTTAAACAATTTAAGGCCCAATAAGGCCCAAGGCTGGAATAAATTGAAATCCAATTAAAATTTGGGCTTGTTAAGGCCCAAGAAAGAACGAAAAATAATGAAACTAAGGTCGAAAACACCTTAGATCGACATCGAAGGCTCGAAGTCAAAAATACAGGAGAAATCAAGGTCGAATCCATCGACCTCGCTCCCAAATAAAATCGAAAATTTAAAATTTTGAGGTCGAAAAGACCTTAGATCGAGTTCGAAGACTCGAAGTCGAAAAACACCTGAGAATTGAGCTCGAACCCTTCGACCTCACACCAAATTGAGGTCGAAAATGTATAGGTTCGAGGTCGAAGACCTGAGGTCGAAAACATACTAAGAATTGAGGTCGAAGCATTCGACCTCGCACCAAAACGAGGTCGAAAGTATATGTGATCGAGGTCGAACGATCGAGGTCGAAAAAGACTGGGAAATCGAGGTCGAAACCTTCGACCTCACACCAGTTGAGGTCGAAAACGAGGTCGAAAATGACCGAAATCCTGGTCGAAAATGACCGAAATCCTGGTCGAAAATGAGGTCGAAAATGACCTAAATCCTGGTCGAAAATGAGGTCGAAAATGACCTATTTTGAGGTCGAAAATACCCTTAAAATAGAAAATTTTGAGGAAAAACACGCTATAACTTCTACGAAAACCCCAAGGAGATTTTCCCAGAAGTTGGGGGGGCAAATGATATGGACAGAAAAGTAATTATAGAAATATAATTGCTGATTCTTTGGAAAGGCCAAATATTTAAGGCCTAAAATCCTGATTATTTATTAATTACGAAATTAATAAATAAGGAAAATATACAGCTCATGAAAAGAGTCCAAAATATGGTAAATTTCTCAAAGAAGGATCCAAAATCCCAATTAATGAGTCATAGCCTTTATCAACAAGGAAAAGACTTCTCCAGCAAGAAATACGATGTTTATCCATTATCAATAAGGAGACTTATTCGCTAAGTCTCCTAAACATACCATAAATACCAGGCTCCAGACGCCTATATAAGGACCCTGATCCTACAATCAGAACTACGTTTTGGACACAGCTCCATACGTCATCTACTACGTTTTGGACACAGCTCCATACGTCATCTACGACGTTTTAGACTTCATCCTCGAATAAGGACATACAAGTCACTACGTCCTTGGTGTGCCCTGCCACCATAGCCCCGAGGGCAACACCAAGAACTACGTTTTATTGGCTTGATTCTCTAAACACTAGAGATACGTAGGCATCTTGTTAGTACCGAGTTAGTCCCCGACAACAAGAGCAGCCATTAAAGCTCGAAGCTCATTAAACCTTAACATTAAATTCACAAGCACGTTTTTTAATCCACAACAAAAATATATATATACTAGCCGTGCTATCACGAGCCGACAATAAAATATTAATATTAAAAATTATTAAAAAATTATTATTCAAAATGTACTTGGTACGCAGAGAATAGAATGATAAAAATATATAATAAATAAATATTATTTGATTATGTAGTTATAGACAATTGAACCTTAAATAAAACTAATGATTTTAGTACATCGTGTTAATAAAGTAAATAAACTAATAAAATTAAAGTAAATAAATAAATTTTGTATAATTACGTAACTGTGTAGTTATAGACAATTGAACTGTAAATAAAACTAATGACTTTGGTACATGGCGTAAACAAAGAGTATAGAAGTTATAAGTGATTGAACCCCGGATGAAATTACTGAAATTAAAGTAAATAAACTAATGAAATTAAAGCAAATAAATAAATCTTGTAAAATTACGTAGTTGTAAAGAATCGAACCCCGGATGAAACTAAAAAAATTAAAATAAATAAATCATGTATAATTACGTAGTTTTAAAGAATCGAACCCTGGGTGAAACTAAAGAATTTAAAGTAAATAAATCATGTTTAATTACGTAGTTGCGAGAAATCGAATCCGAGTTTAGTGATAACCAAATTTGATAATTTGATACTTTTATTTGCGTTGAGGATTAGCTGAAGCTCTAATTCAAAAGCCATAATTAGTGAAAATCCTATTTCCTGCCATTTCTCACCTGAAATAATGAGTTTTTCAACACTGGAGCACTTTAGCCATCCGAAGCACCAACTAGTGCTAAAAGAGGATAATGTTATTGAAGCGGATTCTACATGTTCTGTTTGTAACAAACCTGTTATCGGCTCACCTGCATATACCTGTAGTAGTGATGATTTTGGTTGTCGAAAATTCTACCTCCACAAGAGTTGTGCTGAATTACCTAAAGAGATTATTCACGCTAACCAGTACCTACACCCCCTTACTCTATTACCCCGCACTGATTACAACACTTGTCAAATTTGTAACAGTAGTGTGAATTTCGCTTATGCTTGTGATGTTTGTAGTTTTGACTTGTGTGTTGTTTGTGCTTTTATTACTAGTTCTGTTTCTGATCAGAGAGTGATTCGTCATCAAGGTCACAGCGAGCACACGCTGACATTACAAAGGCAAGCTTTCTTTCATTGTGATGCCTGTTGGGAGACAGCTAATGATTATCCCTATGTATGCCCCGCCTGTGATTTTTGGATTCACAACAAGTGTGCTGTTTCTCCGCCCATCATTCCAGCTCCTACATATCACCATCACGCTCTCACTCTGATCTTCTCTATTCCTGTCATGCATCGCTATTTCGAAAGATGCTGTCACATCTGCAACAAACGACTTCAATCCTTTTGCTGGTCTTATTACTGTCACAAATGCACATTTTTTGTGCATATCAAATGTTCAACTTCCACACTTTCTTTGGTGTTAGTACCCATTTTATGTTCATATTTTTTCCATCTACATTAATGGTTTCTAATTTGCCTTGAGCTAATGTCTTTATAGTTACATTCGTTAACTAAATTCTTGTTTGCTGTTTTCAGAAACGAGAATGAAGAAAATGGCGTTGTCGAAAATGAACCTGATTTGGTAGAATTTCCTCTGCCCGGAGAGGAATCACTTCTTGATCTCATTATCATCCAGTGTAGCAAGTTCCAACTTAAAATTCAAGCTGAGGGTAAAAACAGTGCTAATATATCAGTGATACCTAATCATCCACATATTATTAAAAAATACTGGAGTCACCAGGACCATCCATTAGAACTGCACCAATTTACTGTTAGTGTGAATGACAACAATGACAATGCTGATGATAGAGGATTGTTGATATGCGATGGGTGCGTTTAACCCATTACAATTTCTCATCCGTGTTACTATGCATGCATCCAATGTGGCTTCTTTCTCCACTCCTTCTGTGCCAATAACTTGCCATATAAACTGCCAATTGGAGCATCCCCATTACACCCCGAGCATTCCCTCTCTATTTTTCGGAAGGTTAAATTTTATAGTTTTGCGAAATGTGGAATTTGCAGCTTCCCCACGAACGAATTCTACTATATGTGCCAGACTTGTGATATCAAAATTGATATCCGCTGTGCATTTTTACCCATCAGGATTAGAAATAAATCTCACAAACACCACTCCCTTGTTCGTAGTCCATCCTCCAATACTGGTAAGAGTTCATCCTCCACTTTGTCTTGTAGTGTAGGTGGGCTTAAGTTTATTGATGATCAACTCGGATATACATGCAAAACTTGCACTAGCGTCCAGATTAGTATTTTAAATGCATTTTATCCAAGTAGAATGAAACACAAATATTATGATCACTCCTTAATCTTGAGGCACCCTCCATTCTTTTACGAGGGAGTATTTTACTGTCAAATATGTGAAGAACAAGTCAACAATCAAAGGTCGCTTTATCATTGTGATGAATGTTATGAGTCTTTTCACTTTGGTTGCCTTCGTTTCTACCTAAACGTCAAGTTAGGAGGAACTATCAAACATATCATTGACAGCCAACCGCACACGCTTGCATTGGGTTTAAAGAAGACTCCAAGAAAGAATTCTCCCAGGTACGTTTGTGGCATTTGTGGACATGGCTTCAAATTTCAGTTCTTTTTTGAGTGCGAAGGATGTGGATATCTTGTCTGCATCTGTGTTTGAACAAAATATGGCGACAAAAGAGTTTAAGATTGATCTTCCGGCATTAATTCGGTCTTTTACTAGGTAAAGTTTTTTGAAATGACTTTTCTCTGACTTGTAGTTCATATGTAAAATCATGTACTATTGCGATTGAATGAAGGACTTTTTAATATTATTAAGAAATTATGAACAAATGTACTTTTTCTGACTCCAAGTGAGGCTCGCTCACTTCACTTGGGGGCAACAACCTCAATTTTTTCTAACTCCAAGTGATGCTCGCTTACTTCACTTGGGGGCAACAACCTCAAATTTTTTTTAACTCCAAGTGATGCTCGCTCACTTCACTTGGGGGCACCAACCTCAAATTTTTTCTAACTCCAAGTGATGCTCGCTCACTTCACTTGGGGGGCACCAACCTCAAAATTTCTTCCAACTCCAAGTGATCCTCGCTCACTTCACTTGGGGGGCACCAACCTCAAAATTTTCCAACTCCAAGTGATGCTCGCTCACTTCACTTGGGGGGCACCAACCTCAAAATTTCTTCCAACTCCAAGTGATCCTCGCTCACTTCACTTGGTGGGCACCAATCTCAAAATTTTTCTACTTCAAGTGATGCTCGCTCACCTCATTGGGTGGCACCAACCTCAAATTTTGTTTCAATCAAAACTCCACCCGGCCGTTTCACCTCCTTTTTCGCTCTACTCTCCCTACCCGCTCAAGCGGCTAGCGAGAGTGGGGGGCAATGATATGTACCCAAGCTCACCACTGCCGCCCACTAACCTTGTCACGGTCGCTCGCTATGACTCAAGATCAGCCGCACGCGTCATTACTCCAGTATCATCGACGCCCAGTCACCTACCTGTTAACAGAAGGACAAAAACACGTCAAAGACAGAAGATCAGAGAGTAACACTTAGCCAAATGGCAACAAGATAAAAGATAGAATACTTCTCAACTATAGCATGAAAGTACAGCCACTCAACTGTACATCTCAACTGTAGCATGAAAGTACAACCACTCAACTGTACATCTCAACTGTAGCAAGAAGGCCTATCCCGCCCACTGTAGCCACAGTAAGCGGCGCCTATGCCACGATGACAGGTTTCGGGCCTATAAATACTCTCCCCTCATACAAACACTGGACACTTACATTCACACTTACATTCACACAAACACTTCACACACTCACAGAAAAAAGCATAACTCGATACTTGTTGCATTTTATCACGTTGTTTACTCCGTTACTGATTTTCACGCCGGAGGTGTTTGACGGCCACCACCACCGGGCAAGCATTGTTTTGCAGGATCCCCACCACAGGCCAAAACCACTCCCGAACAGTGTCTTCAGCGACAGAGCAAGTGCAACACTTATCAGACACCTAATAAAAATTAAATCTAGAGTTGGTTTTGATTTTTTGTTTTAAGGATATTTCATGCAGATGATAAGTTATCATAATTTCCTTTATTTTTATGATCTTTCCTAAATTATTGATACTAGTTATCCTTATATATTCTGACCAAAAAAATCCTTATTATCCATGACATAAATCAAGTTCAGATTAGAGCTAGAGATAGTACATGCTTAGTTTATGTAAAGAAGAAAAATGTTGGTGTTCTTACAACACAAGCACTGAAGGTAAAAGCTTTCTTTCTTTCCGGGAACTAATAAAATGTTTCCATGATCCATTAGTAATACATAAGAGTTAACTTTAAGGTGATAGGTTTTTCAAGACAAGGAGGGAGACTAGACAATATTTAACGCAGATGCTGTGTTCGTATCGTAGATATGTGGTTGATAGTATTAGTCACTAATTGCTACATAAAAATCAAAATAGCTTTCTGATAACCATTTTAGATCCACAAGAAAAGGTATATCGGCACTTCACGCATGAATATAACATGTTGCTGCTAGTATACATCTGACTTGATTATCAGGATTCCTATAAGCCAACTGCTTTGATGTTTTTGATAATTGAAAGATGAAAAGTAACTTTAACGAAGTGTGACTGTCGATTAATTACATTTGGTGGGTAACTTTAACATTCTGCTTGCCTCAGATTTGCAGTTATGACGTGATCTATTCTTGCCAGAACTTAGCAGGACTAATTTTGTCTTCAAATGATTCAAACTTCTAAGGCGAATGCCTTTCTCTTCTCGGCTTGCAGTCTCAAAAAATAGAATCTGAAACTGTTGAAAATAGTATCAAAGAAAGCCACAGAGAAACAAAATATATTGAATCTTGCTTGTTTCCCCTATCACACTTGACACAGGGTATTCCTTCTTGACAATTATAAAAGTTTATGCTGAAAGGGATCACTTGAGTAGCTTAACTGAGTTCCCTTATTACATAATCTAATTCAACTATTTCACAGGAGTAATTGGACATTTAATAAGCGGCATCATACCCTGAATATTATCTACAGTGACGAAAGATGGCTGCATTCTGAATCAGGATCTAGAAACAGTTTAAAATTTTCACTTCCTGCCCCAGTTATAAGTAGCCTAGAAACAAAAGATGGTTTTTTTAACAATTTTATGAAGCGATGTTAAGATTTTTCATTTTTAATCAGGCATCCTGAGTCCGATTAACTCAATGCATAGATTATTCTAGGTCTGCCACATTGATTCAACTTAAATTTATCAAGTCAAATTAAAAACATCAAATAACATTACAGAAAAGACTTCCAACAACTTCTTCTTGCAAAGTTGCAATATATCTAATAATCACATTCTTAAATCAAAGCAGAGCACATTCTTGGTTTTTAGTTGCAGATGGGTGAAAAGGTGTGTCCAAAAAGCAGAGAATGAAAGGAGAGAAGCACATACTATAAAACATTAGATGATTTTGTTAATGTCAATTCACTTATGCATATAAAAGGATAATGAGATGCCCCAGGTTTATTTAATTACATGGTAATACAACTGCAAGGGGGCACTTTATACGAAATTTGAAGATTAGCTTAAATTTGTATTGCAAAAAGATGAATGCCTTATCAGCACAGTATTGAAGCTAATTACACTAGTTATTTACATGGATGTTAAAACTATGTACTAATCTGTCATGGTTGTCAAAGGTAGTATCGGGCTATTTACTCCCCGATTTTAGTCACAGTCATTTTAAAATGTAACATAAGGCACTGCAATATGTTATATAATTAAGGACAATGGCATGGCCCTAGCTTTTAATTATATGGTAGTGGAACTGCAAGGGGTCATTTGACACAAAATTTGATCCTAATATCAATGACAGCTTAATAATAAAAGTTGCATATGAAGGATATACCGACCTACTATCGCAGATATCTTAATAGGGTCATATGATGCTATGTGGTTAATAGTCACTAATTGCTACAATAAAAATCAAAATAGCTTTCTGATGAACCAGTTCAGTTTCACAAGAAAAGGTAAATTGGCACTTCACGTATATGAACATAACATGCTGCTGCTAGTATACATCTGACCCTTGATTATCAGGATTCCTACAAGCCAACTGCTTTGATGCTACATATAATTCAAAGATGAAGAATAACTTTAACAAAGTATGACTGTCAATTTATTACATCTGGTGGCTAACTTTAACATTCTGCTTGCCTCGGATTCGCAGTTATGATCTATTCTTGCCAGAACTTTAGCAGGACTAATTTTGTCTTCAAATGATTCAAACTTCAAAGGAGAATGCCTTTCTCTTCTTGGCTTGCCGTCTCAAGAAATAGAATCTGAATTTGTTGAAAATTGTATCAAAAAAAGCCACTGACAAACAAAACATATTAAAGCTTGCTTGTGCCCCATATTACACTTGACACTAGGTCTTACTTCTTGACAATTATAAAAGTTTGTACTGAAAGGGATCACTTGAGTGGCTTACCTGAGTTCCCTTATTGCATTTCAGATATACAACGTACAACGTCCTCATCTGTAAACATCCTCTCTAGCTCAGGACCTTTGTCATCTTGTTCGTTCAGCTCATGTTTGTTCTTTACTTTCCGACTGGATCTATATATATAGAAGCAGTTCTTGCTAACATAGCAAAGGGAACTTTGTATATCATATGGTCTAGGCGTAAAAGAGTATATACATGAAAAGAACTGGCACCAAATCTTAATGTTTCAATACTGATACTAATCAGTTGAATTGTGCCTAAGCTTTGTGACAATGTCGTGAGCGAGGCAGTGAAGGATTATTATCATGGGCAGGGCAACAATTAATAATTCCATATCTAATCATCTCTGTCATGTTAAGTGTAACACCCCAGTCCCACATCGAGGAGATTTGGGACTTCTGTTCAGTTTATAAGGCAAAGTACTACTACTAATTAGCACCAACAAATCATGATCTTTTGGGGGCCTGTGGTGGGCTAGTCGTTACCCAAGTTGGCTGCGTTTGGGCCAGTAGGCTTTCGGGCTTATTTCGGACTCGGAATCGGGACTTGACCCGATTTTCGAAAAAGGCTCGGGATTTGACCCGGGTTGTCACACATGGTATCAGAGCCGACTCTCGAAAGCTTGATTCGTCGAGTTGCCGGAGGTGGGGACACGAAGCCAGCCGGTATTATCCCACAATGGCCAGGGAGGAACGATCTTGGAACCTATGGGCATATCCGTTCAGGCTTGACGAGGACGTCAAGAGTTTAAGTGGGGGAGTTTGTAACACCTCAGTCCCACATCGAGGAGATTTAAGACTTATGTTCAGTTTATAAGGCAAAGTACTACTACTAATAAGCACCAACAAAATCATGATATTTTGGGGGCCTGTGGTGGGCTAGTCGTTACCCAAGTTGGCTGCGTTTGGGCCAGTAGTCTTCGGCTTATTTCGGACTCGGGATCGGGACTTGACCCGATTTTCGAAAAAGGTTCGGGATTTGACCCGGGTTGTCACATATGGTATCAGAGCCGACTCTCGAAAGCTTGATTCGTCAAGTTGCCGGAGGTGGGGACACGAAGGCTGGTGGTATTATCCCACAATGGACAGAGGTCCGGAGGTGGGGACACGAAGTCAGCCGGTATTATCCCACAATGGCTAGGGAGGTACGATCTTGGACCTATGGGAAATCCGTTCAGGCTTGACGAGGACGTCAAGAGTTTAAGTTGGGGAGTTTGTAACACCCCAGTCCCACATCGAGGAGATTTGGGACTTCTGTTCAGTTTATAAGGCAAAGTACTACTACTAATTAGCACCAACAAATCATGATCTTTTGGGGGCCTGTGGTGGGCTAGTCGTTACCCAAGTTGGCTGCGTTTGGGCCAGTAGGCTTTCGGGCTTATTTCGGACTCGGAATCGGGACTTGACCCGATTTTCGAAAAAGGCTCGGGATTTGACCCGGGTTGTCACATTAAGCTTATGTACTAATCTGCATGTTAGGATTGTTTCGGGCCTGATTTTCCATTAATGATTCTAAATGTTGCACATATTTAGCAAAAAATATGATGTTCCGCATAACACAATCAACAATATTATAAGGCATTCATATAAACTAATATTGTATTGTTCAAAAGAATTTGAATCCGAATACTAATGACAGCTTAATACTAAACGTAGTTAACATATGAATGGTATTCCGACCTCCTATTGCCAGTTTCGCAACTTATTCTTGCAAACATGAAGGATCAACAAAATTGCGTGCTTGATTCTTTAGTCATCAACATAGCACGCGTCTTATCTGGAGATCCGAGAAGCAACAATACGTCCCAGTTGATTAAAATATTGACCACGGTTGAATAATTCTCATAAAACTTCTTTAGCCGACTTATATCCCTGCTTCTCGAATGGTCAGCCTTAAACTGAACACTAAATTCAACTGTTCCAAAGTTATCCGTAATTCCGTCTCCAATGGCTCTTAAAGTCGTATCGTTTACATCTGCTAATCCCCCAAAGTCTAGTGCAAAGTGAAAGGTAGTGTTTTTTGGCCTCATATCGAACCCATTGAGTCTAGTCATCCAAACCGCTTCCTCTTTGCTTTTGTGAAAAATCGACACTGTGCTGTCCGAAAACTCGAAAGATGAACGAGTACTATGCATTGTCATGTTGATGTTCCAATGGGCAGAAATAGGATTTGAGAGGCTGAAGTTGGATACTGTAATCGAGTCAATTTCGATCATTGGAACCTCGGCGTCTATCATCTTTACAAACCTATTTGAAATAAAGATCACAAAAACGACCAAAAGGATGACTGCTAGAACAGTGGCGCAGATAACACAACAATCAATAACTTTTTCTCTTATTGGTGTTTTGGATGGTGAGGGCGGCAGGTAGAGATCATCAGGGTAAACCGTCATGGTTCTAAGTAAATTGTAGCAAAGAATCCTGCAAAGATGTGATGAATAAGGTGTATCTGTTTTATACTTCGGAAAAAAAGAGGTGTATCTGTGGGTGTATATATAATTAACACCTGATAAAAATTTAAATTTTAGTTGGTTTTAATTTTTTGTTTTTGAGGAAAGTTTGAATTATGAGTCTGCATTAATTCCTATTCCAATATATTACCTTATAGAAGCAAGAATATATATATATTCCAAAATATATTTACTATAATTTAGGTGTTGTATGATTGTATTTGCTTTTACGTTATTAAAAATAAAAAAACATGAATTACTCGGCAAATTTAGTTAACTTTTTTAAAAAACAAATCAATCTAATATGATTAACGAATAATCGATCAATGATAATAATAGGGAAATCTGTATATTTATTAATAATGATTTTTACACTCTAGAAATAGAATCTCTTTCTTATCTATTTTTCAACCACTTTAATGTGGGTAGTTGAGGGATATTTATAGCAATTCTCACTTTTTTATTTATTTAAGAGTTAAGTGCACTTGGTGTACCTACACTTTGGCTGTCAGACCACTTGAGAAATACTGACATTCAAAAACTCCCACTTGCAATACTGGACTTTTCAACTTTTTATAATGTGTGTACTACCGTCAAATTTGGCTAACTCCGTTAGTTCACGCAGGGGTATTTCAGTCTTTTACTGTGACATTATCTATTTCACACACCACACTATCCCCACTTTATCTTATTCCTTCTAATTGATTCTAGACTTTCCCATGTCAGAAAACTCTGAGTTCTAGGATCTACTTCTGTCCCCAAAGTGCTCTTCCCATTGAATTGGCACCTCTGCAGTTCTAAATACCTGTAAAAGATCAAACAGTGAGAAACTTAAACAACAGTTGAAAAAAAAAATCCAATCTAAAGTATGCAGCAAAAAAATTAAATGCCCATGCCTCTTGTATACTTCCTTGAACTTATCTGAGTGTGATTCGAAACCCTAGAGAGTCATATGAGTGTCTTCACAACACCCGCTGCAGCTCGCTCAGTGTAATGCCCTCTCGCAACAATCCTATCAAACAACTCCCCACGGACCCCACCTTCACATAACTCCATTATAATATGTACAACACTATCATCCTCACAAGCCTCCCTCAATGTCACAATACTCGAATCATGCGGAAAATGCATCATTATCGCAACCTCTCGCCTCACATCATCTACATCCACCGCAGTCCTCAACTTCCTCTTCGAAATCGACTTACAAGCCAACATTTCCATAGTACTCCTATCAATACACAAATAAGTCGCACCAAATTCACCCCTACCCAACTCCCTATCAACCATATACTTATCCTCAATGCTCTCTTTCGAAACCTCATACAACACAGTTATCACCTTCTTTCCACCACTAGCTTTATCTTTCCTACCATGATCTTTACTCGAATAATTCAAAGATTTCACATCTTCCCTATAGCAACAGCAGCAGGAGATCTACAACAATTCCCCATCAAATTACACTCGGATTCAACCAAACTAAACCCTCTTGAAAAATTCGAAACCCTATAGAGTTATATGACCGAAATCATTTGAAAAAAATAGAACCACACGAATACAAGACACTTCAAGAGCACAAACATATATACACATAGAGTAAAAATAAGTGCAGAACCAATCTAGTATGTGAACACGAGGATTGATCTAATTTGAAGGTTTGCTTTTAGGAAAAACAAACAGTAAAATGAATTGAATTACAATTAAGGTTTATTGAATTGAATTGGGGGTTTAATTGGGTGCATCATATTTATTGCAAGTTGAAAATACTAAAATTCCCTTCAAAAAATTAACGGAGTTAGCCAAATTTGACGGCAGTACACACTCTCTAATTATTCTGGAAGTGCAGTATTGCAAGTGGGAGTTTTTGAATGTCAGTATTTCAAGTGGTCTGACAGCCAAAGTGTAAGTACACGAAGTGCACTTTACTCTTTATTTAACTTACAAGAAAGCCCTGACAAGAAAAAAATAACTTACAAGAAAGTCTATTACAAATGGGCTTTTGAGAGCTATTCTCTTAATAAAAGTGAGCCTATCTACATTCTACTATTTACTATTTATCTCGTGTGGGCATTCGGCTCAACAGTTGGTTTTTAATCTAGACAATGGCCGGCTAACATGGCAGGGGCTCTAGAATTTTATAATTAACATCTTGCATCTATCTAGACATGTCAACTGATCGGGTTCGGATTGGATTGGTCTAAATTCATATTCATATTCATTTATTTTAACGGATTCGAATTCGGATCGGATCAGTACCGAATTTTTTATAAGCCGATCCATATCCGGATCCGTTCAGATCACGGATCGGATCGGACCTTTGTCATCTTGTTCGTTCAGCTCATGTTTGTTCTTTCTACTTTCCGACTGGATCTATATATATAGAAGCGGTTCTTGCTAACATAGCAAAGGGAACTTTGTATATCATATGGTCTAGGCGTCAAAGAGTATATACATGAAAAGAACTGGCACCAAATCTTAATGTTTCAATACTGATACTAATCAATTGAATTGTGCCTAAGCTTTGTGACAATGTCGTGTACATTTTGAGTTAAGGTAGTGTTTTTTGGCCTCATATCAAACCCTTTCCCAAAGTGCTTCCTCTTTAACTAAAGATGAATTAATACTATTCATGCTCATGTTTGATGTTCCAATGGGCAGACATAGGATTTGAGGTTGAAGTTGGAAACTATAATCGAGGCCATTTTTATAGTTGGAATCTCGCTGTATAAGGAGGTCTTTGTAGTTACCCTTTTAGCAAAAATAATAAAAGAGAACACAATTACAATGGCGGGAAGGATGAAAAGGGTGAGTATCTTATAGCTGTGCAGGGTTGTGAGCGAGGCAGGGAAAGATTATTATCATGGGCAGGGCAACAATTAATAATTCCATATCTAATCATCTCTGTCATGTTAAGCTTATGTACTAATCTGTCATGTTAGGATTGTTTCGGGCTATTTACTCCTGATTTTCCATTAATGATTCTAAATGTTGCACATATTTAGCAAGAAATATGATGTTCCGCATAACACAATCAACAATATTATAAGGCATTCATATAAACTAATATTGTATTGTTCAAAAGAATTTGAATCCGAATACTAATGACAGCTTAATACTAAACGTAGTTAACATATGAATGGTATTCCGACCTCCTATTGCCAGTTTCGCAACTTATTCTTGCAAACATGAAGGATCAACAAAATTGCGTGCTTGATTTTTTAGTCATCAACATAGCACGCGTCTTATCTGGAGATCCGAGAAGCAACAATACTTCCCAGTTGATTAAAATATTGACGACGGTTGAATAATTCCCATAAAACTTCTTTAGCCGACTTATATCCCTGCTTCTCGAATGGTCAGCCTTAAACTGAACATTAAATTCAACTATTCCAAAGTTATTCGTTATTCCGTCTCCAATGGCTCTTAAAGTCGTATCGTTTACATCTGCTAATCCCCCAAAGTCTAGTGCAAAGTGAAAGGTAGTGTTTTTTGGCCTCATATCGAACCCATTGAGTCTAGTCATCCAACCGCTTCCTCTTTGCTTTTTTGAAAAATCGAAACTGTGATGTCCGAAAACTCGAAAGATGAACGAGTACTATGCATTGTCATGTTGATGTTCCAATGGGCAAAAATAGGATTTGAGAGGCTGAAGTTGGATACTGTAATCGAGTCAATTTCGATAATTGGAACCTCGGCGTCTATCCTCTTTCCAAACCTATTTGAAATCAAGGGAAAAAAATGAGCAAAAGGATGAGTGCTAGAACAGTGGCGCAGATAACACAATGATCAATAATTTCATCTCTTATTGTTGTGTAGGCTCGTGAGTGAGGCAGGGAAAGATCATCAGGGCTTCCTTCATGGTTTTAAGTAAATTTTAGCAAATGTGTATCTGTGGGTGTATATATAACACCTGATAAAAATTTAAAGTTGGTTTTAATTTTTTGTTTTGAGGAAAGTTTGAATTATGAGTCTGCATTAATTCCTATTCCTATATATTACTTATAGAAGCAAGAATATATCTATACTATATTATTAAAAACGAAACATTAAAAGTTTTGGTCAGTCGTTCGGTCGGTCGGTATTTGGTCTATAATTTGGGTCGACCTATCTATAATCAATTTGTTTATAACCAATTATTTTTTTCAACTAAAATATATTATCTATTTTATATATTTTTTCTAACCAAACCAACTAATTTTCTAAAAATAAAATAGGTAATATATATATATATACTGTTAGGCCGATTACACAATATATAATCAATATTAATATGATAATAACACTTAAGAACACTGTTTATGAACCAACAACTGAATTATATAAAATAACTCTTCTCTTTGTGACGTTAAAGAATCACAGAGAGCTGCTAGGTTACAAGAATAATGTATTCAGTATTCGCATCCTTTTAGGGTTAACCTATCTGTGTTTATATAATACACAGTTACATAATCAATCTCTAATTGATATTCCTATAAATTAGCTATACAAATTATATCAAATTAGGATTGCTTCTGTCTTCTGTTCCGTTTCCTTAACTGTCTCAATATATCTTGCTTCTTTCCATCTTCAAGATATATTGCTTCTAGAATCTTTATATCAGCACCGACAGCTAAGGTAAACTTTCTCCACCCTGTCAGACTTTAAATAAACTTTGACTGACTTCAAGTAAACTCTGATGAGTACCTGGTACTTAAACACTGATGAACAAACGTCAGCAATTATATCTAACAATCTCCCCCAACTTGTGCATAATAAAGATATACAAGTTAATAGATAATTGATGATGTCAAAACATATAACAAATGCAGTGTTTAAATATAATCAGAGTTTAACTTTAACTTAGAACAGAAAACTTTAAAAACTTACAGTCAGACTTTACTTAATCTCTTCAATATCAGGCACTGTCCTGAGATAATCGATGAGAAGTCTCCTTTCAGCCTTTTCAAGCTCTTCCACCATGATTTCTTTCAGTTCCTTGAGCTCTGGATCACCTTCTCCAGTCTGGTAGATAGCAGCTCTCAGAGAATAAATGATGTTCTTCCTCATTTCATTCCCTAGCCGAATATAGTATGATTTGTCTGACTCCAGATTGAATTCCAAGACTTTAATACCCAGTGCTGTCTTGAACTTAGCACTGTTTCTCTTCATCTCAACAATCTTTCCATAAGCATCTCTGTACTTAGGAATATATGCACTAGAAACTCCTCCTCCAAGCATAGCTTTTGTCTTCAGCATCCTTTCTCTTAGAACTAAAGCAGCATTGTGAGTACTTCTATTTTTGACTTTGAGAAGGTATAAAACATACTCAAGCTCTTCCCATAGCTTCAACTGAACATCAGCTTCTCCTACTCTGTAAACTCTTCCACCAGACATAAAATATAACAGAAACTCTTTCTTTAATCCTTTATGATAGACCATCTGAACAGAGTCTAGTTTATCAAGGCTCTCTTTAGATACCCCAATACCAGCTTCTGCCAGTGATGTTTGATCTAAAGGTCTGTTATTTATTCTCTTTTCCCTGTGTGAACCTAAACCAGACTTGTCATAAGATTCTTTTCCAAGTACTGTCCTGGTTTGAGAAAAATTCACAGGTTCTAGTGTCAGAGTTTCAGAAAGTACAGGTCTTAAGAAACCTTTGAGTTGTGGAGCTAGCTGAGTTTGTACAACTTGAGCCTTGTCAGAGGTTGTCACAATTTTAGTAGAAATATCAACATGAGCAACGTCAGAGGTTGATTTGTTTATCCTTGATTCAACTTGAGCAACGTCAGAGGTTGAATAAATCTTCTTTGGTAACTGTCCTTCTTCTACCAGTTTACCCTTTCCCTTATCAGTATTTGCAATCACAGGCCTCCTTGTATATTGTATACTCTGTTGAGTATTTTCTTTGATAGAAATTCCAACTTCCTTCTTTCTAGGAGCCTTTACTGATTTCTTCTTATAAGTACCAGCTTTAATCTTTTTCTGGTGCTCTTCAGCAAGAAGCTTCATCTCAGCATCTATATCTTCCATTGTAGCTTCATTGCCATGTTCTTCCATGAAAATCTTAGCAGCAATCTCTTCATCAGTAATTGGATTTGATGAAATCACTAGACTTTTAAGTCTTGAAGAAGATTGACTACCAGAGTTTAACTTCTCAGAGTTTGTCTGTCTAGCAGAGTTTGACCTAAGTCTCCCTTGCTCTTGAGAAGACTTTGACCTTTTCTCTGTTTCTCTGCTTCCACCATCATTTGAATCATCCCTCAGTCTTAAAGTTGGAGTCCTTCTGCATTTGTCTTTAGGTATTTTCTCCCCCTTTTTGACATCATCAGGAATAAAAACTGATGTCAGCAACTCTAGTGATGCAGCAATAGAATCAATTTTTCCAGACATCAAAGTCTGATTCTCTTCAACCTTCAGTAACCTGGAGCTAAAATCCTTTTGTTCTTGACACAGGGAAAGATATAAAGATTTATCCTTTTTCAATGTAACTTCCCTGGCAACTATGTCATTTCTCAGTCTATCAATAACCTTATCAGTAGTATCAAAGCGATTATGCAATGATTTGACTTGGACAATTGTGGCTTTGAGATGAGTTAAAAGTTCAGGATTTTGAATTTCCTTAGAAGACTTGGTCACAAAATCAGCAGCTCTTTCATCAGAAAAGATAGTTTCTTTGCTTGACCAATTAGAAAAATACATGTCCTGAAAGTGAGCTTCTGTAGCATGTTGAGCAGCAACTCTTTGAGATGTATCAACAGAGTTTGCAGAAGAAGCAGCATTAGAAGAAATAGAAACATCTTCATCAGCATTATCTTGTGCTCTCTCAAGAAGATCAGAGTTTACAGATGTAGGAACAGCATCATCAAGATCAACTCTATCTTCATTAGCATTCTCCTCTAACTGCTCTGCAGCTTCTTCATTAGCATTTTCTGCAGTAATCTCAGCATTTAGCTGTGCAGCTTCAGGAATCTCAGAGTTTACAAGAACCTCTTCTGTTTGAACAGCAGGCTCTGTCAAAATCTCTGCCAAAGCTTCATCAAATTTCTCTACAGCAGCTTCAGGAATTATCTGAGCAGTTTCCACTACCTGATCAACCTCCTCACCCTTTTCTGGAATTGAATTATTGACAGAAAGAATTTCTGTATGAGTTGCAATTGACTCATCTATTATCTGGGTGGGTTGATCAGCTGCCACATCCTCAGTATCACAAACACTGATACTAGGATGTGCTTCAATCTCTTCTTCATTGTCCATCTCCAATATAGGTTCAAGGAACACCTCAGGAGTTTCATCAGTATTTACTCTGTCCATTATAGGCACAGTAGCTTCATCATTAACCTCAGTCTCCTTAGTAACAACATCAGGTTCTACAGCAGCATCCTGAATTTCAACATTAGAATCTACATTCTGTTCATCCTCATGAACAGCTTCTATAACAGCCTCAGGAATAGCTTCATTATCTGACTCATCAAACAAATAGGTAGATATCAACCGTCTTCTTCTCTGAGTCAGAGTCTCAGTATCATCCTCAGCATCAGAACGAGGTCTCTTGGCTCTACTCTTCTTAGATGTACCAACAGAGTTTGGCACAGAAGTATTAGAAACCCCAACCTCAGTAGTTGGCTTAACAGACTTTTCTGGTTTAAAAGCCCTATGTTTGATTCTACCACCAGTATGAATTGGTTGAGAAGGAGCAACTTCTGATCTTACTGGTTCTGGTTGTTGTTCTACTTGGATAGAGTCATCCAAAAACTGTTGCACTAATGCAGGTAGCAAAAGGTCTCCAACAACCCCTTTCTTAACATTTATTAATAAGGTCAGAAAATATTCTCTTGTGTAATTTAAAACAAGAAACATCTTCATCAATTACTTCTACCCCTTTAACACAGTAAGAGAATAAAATCTGACAAAATCTAGAAAAGTAAACTACTCTTCTATTTTCTGTCATTTTCTCCCCTAAATTATTCAAGACAAGTCGTGCAAAATCAAAATGATTATCATATAATAAAGAGTACCCGATTTGCAGACTGTCTGTGGGAATAGCATCCCAGTTGGTGCATTTCTTTCCAAACGTCCTTGTAATGCAATCAAAGAAGAAGCTCCACTCCTTCCTTAAGAACGGTCGTTTCAACTGTCCAATCTTAGTCAAGGGTCCAGAATACCCAATCTCTCGCATCATCCTTATCAAATCTTCATCACCCATTCCAATAGTATACGACGAAAACTCAGGAAACCCCATTGCAGCCCGAATGGTTCCAGCAGTAATTACATACTCTGTTTCTTCATATTCAAAGATTATAGATGGGCTACCAGTCTCACCACCATCATCATACATCCCAGACTCCCAAAACGCCTTGATTTGTAAACTAGAAAGTTTTGCTGGTTCAACTAAAGCACGCCCAATCGCTGACTGAGCAAGAAATTCTTGAATCATATGAAAAGCTTCTGGAGCGTTGGCAGTGTTTAATGGTGCTGCATAGTTATTTGGAACAAATTCTAACCCAGAAGAAACAAAAGCTGTAGTCGCCATTAGTAAGATTTGAAAGAAATCAAAGAAACTGATGCAAAAGCTTCGAAAAAGTTTGAAAGTAAGAAAGTGTTTGTGAATATGTGTGTGTGACAATAGATATGAATTGAAGTAAGATGTGAAAAGTTTAGACGTATGTGTGTGTATTGTATAAATATGAAATTCAAAATTAAAAACCGAACAGTTTTTAATCATTAATACACAACTGTCTTACTCCGTTAACTGTGTGAGTGGGACACGTAGCACACATGCAATGACTGACAGCAAATAATTGACAGTTTCCAATACGCATGCGCAGTAAAAACAGCAATTATTACCGCCTTTTACACTTTTCTAAACAATCAACCTCTCTCCTCTGTTTAATACAAATTAACCGTTACCAATCATACTCTTTTTTTTTATTTTCAAGAATGTTTTCTCAAAATTGTTAACTGTCTGAAACAAATAATTAATTTTAATTATCAGAGATTAAAATAAAATTACCTCAACGTAGAGTACACAACTCATCAGCTTTTACCAATCCTCCTCTTTTATAAATAAAATCTTTTCACAAACTGTACAGGTGTGAGTATTTGTGTGTGAATTAGCAGAGTTTACTGAATATGAATATTTAGACCATCTCAAAGTGCATAAAATCCACAAATGAAAGCAGTAAAAACTGGTTGCCCAAACTCTCATATAAAATAAAATCTGATATTTATATCTAAACTCTGTATACTGATATCCTTTCATTTGAATATATCTTTTATTTTCACCCCCTTTATATAATTTTTTTTTTTTATTTTTTTTTTATTTTTCCAGTAATCAGTGGTTGGCACTAGTCACCAAAAGTCAAAGATTTTAGCCCTTATTTCATACAATAAGTTCCTGGATCTTCCTAGGCACAACATGATCTCAAAGGAATTTGTGCTCTTTTTGGCATCTTTTGATTTGAGGGTGAAATTATTTGCAACTTAATAATCAGAGTTTAGACTTTTCATCAGTTAATACAATTAATTTATGAGAGAAAACGCAAACAGCTAATACAGACTCAGTGTTTAGGATCAATAAACTAAGAGATGCTATAAATATAGAGACAGTATCATGCTGTGTAAAATTTCTGCACATTTGGTAATCAGAATTTATAACACTTAAAAGGATTCATGATTACTTACTGAAAATCATGCTTCATACAGCTTTCTTCATCGGTCAATATGTTTCAGACAATATCACAATCAGAGTATAACATCAGAGTTTAACTGACAGAGTATGACTGACAGAGTATAGCTAACAGAGTTTACTATCAGAGTTTGACATGCTGGTACAAATAACAGTTAACACATGCAAATAACCATGAGCATAAAATCAAACATGTATAGATTTTGAATCTAACCAGTATTTCTAGTCAAAACCAGAAATCATTCCAAGTTCATTTACCAGTCTTGTAAAGGTAGCTTCACTCAAAGGTTTGGTGAAGATATCTGCAAGCTGTTGGTCTGTAGACACAAAATGAAGCTCAATGTGTCCTTCTTCCACATGTTCCCTGATAAAATGATACCTTATGCTGATGTGCTTGGTCATGGAATGCTGTACTGGATTACCTGTCATAGCAATAGCACTTTGATTATCACAGTAAATAGGTATTTTAGAGTACCTTAATCCATAGTCCAGCAATTGATTCTTCATCCATAAAATCTGTGCACAACAGCTACCAGCAGCTATATACTCTGCTTCTGCTGTGGATGTGGAAATTGATTTCTGTTTCTTGCTATACCAAGAAACTAATCTGTCACCTAAAAATTGACAGCTTCCACTTGTGCTTTTTCTGTCTATCTTACAGCCTGCAAAGTCTGCATCAGAGTAACCAATTAAGTTAAACTCTGATTCTCTAGAATACCACAAACCAAGAGTTTTGGTTCCTTTGAGATATTTGAAAATCCTCTTCACAGCTGTTAGATGTGGCTCTCTGGGGTCTGCTTGAAATCTTGCACAAAGACATGTTGCATACATGATATCAGGTCTACTTTGCAAACTTCTTACAGAGTTTGTCATTAGTAGATCCAAAAATAATATCATCTACATAAATTTGAACTAACAGCAAATCATCACCAGAATTGAAATAGAACAAGGTTTTGTCAATTGTACCTCTAGTGAACCCACTTTCTAAAAGAAATTGAGCCAGAGTTTCATACCATGCTCTAGGTGCCTGCTTTAGTCCATATAATGCCTTATCAAGCCTGTAGACATAATCTGGATGTTTGGGATCTACAAACCCTGGTGGTTGTTCAACAAACACATCTTCTTCAAGTTTCCCATTGAGAAAAGCACTTTTCACATCCATCTGAAAACTTTAAACTTTTTGTGAGCAGCATAGGCCAGAAAAATCCTTATTGCTTCCAATCTTGCAACTGGAGCAAAGGTTTCATCATAGTCAATTCCTTCCTGTTGAGAATAGCCTTTTGCCACAAGTCTAGCCTTATTCCTTGTGATCACTCCATCACTGTCTGTTTTGTTTCTGAAAACCCACTTTGTACCGACAATGGATCTGTTCTTTGGTCTTGGTACAAGTGTCCAAACTTCATTCCTCTCAAACTCATTTAACTCCTCTTGCATTGCTGTTATCCAGTTAGCATCTTGAAGAGCTTCTTCTACTTTCTTGGGCTCTGTTTGAGATAAGAATGCATGAAACAGACATTCATTATTTGTAGCACTTCTAGTTCTTACACTAGCTTCTGGATCTCCAATTATCAAGTCAGGTGTATGGGCTTGTGTCCACCTTCTTGCTGTTGGTAATTGGCTTCTATTATCATTATTTGATCCTCCCCCTTGATCCATGCTCTCCTGATTTTGTTCTTGACCATTTGCATTCTCTGAGGCTCCCCCTGAATTGGACTGTTCAGTATTTGAACTTTCAGAGTTTGAGTCATCACTTTGAGAAGTTTCTTCACGCTCCCCCTCAACTGGTTCTCTATTTTGTTCTGTCAGAGAAAATTCTTCAGTGTTTACCAGTAGAGGGTCAGAGTATGCTTCGACAGAGTTTGTTGGATTTGCTTCATCAGAGTTTACATCATCAGAGTTTAGATCTTCATTTTCAAAGCGAAGTTGATCATGATATTCTTCATCTTCTATTCCAGTTATTTTCTTGTCATCAAATGACACATGAATAGATTCCATGATCACTTTAGTTCTCAGATTATAGACTCTGAATGCCTTTGTTGACAATGGGTATCCAACAAAAATTCCTTCATCAGCTTTTAAGTCGAACTTGGTCAACTGTTCAGGATGAGTTTTCAACACAAAGCACTTACATCCAAAAATATGAAAATACTTCAGATTTGGCTTCTTATTTTTCAACATCTCATATGATGTTTTCCCATGCTTGTTGATCAGTGTTGCATTTTGAGTAAAACAAGCAGTTTGAACAGCTTCTGCCCAGAAATAAGTTGGCAATTTTGCTTCAACAAGCATTGTTCTGGCAGCTTCGATTAGGGTTCTGTTCTTTCTTTCAACTACACCATTTTGCTGTGGAGTTCCAGGTGCAGAAAATTCTTGCTTCACTCCTCTTTCCTTGCAGAAAGCTTCCATTTCAGAATTTCTGAATTCAGTACCATTATCACTTCTTAGAATTTTCACTTTATACGGTGATCCTTTGTCCAGTAATTTTACATGATCCATTAGTATTGAAGCAGTTTCATCCTTCTTTGCTAAGAAGTACACCCAAGTGTACCTAGTATGCTCATCAACAATGACTAGAGCATATTTCTTTCTGCCCAATGACATTATATTTACTGGACCAAAAAGATCAACATGTAGAAGGTGATAAGGTTCCACAACTGAAGATTCAGATTTATTTTTGAAAGATGACTTCCTTTGCTTGGCCTTCTGACAAGAATCGCACAGGCCATCTAAGCTGAGTATTGACTTAGGAAGTCCCCTTACAAGATCTTTTCGAATCAGCTCATTGATGTTGTTCAAGTTTAGATGAGAGAGCTTCTTATGCCATTTCCAACTCTCTTCATTTGACATTCTTGCAGATAGACACACAGTTTTTCCTTCAGAGTTTGTTACCAAACTTGCTTCATAGATATTATTGTGCCTATGTCCAACTAGAACAACTTTCCCTGTAGATTTGCTGATTACTTCACAATGTTCATTATGAAAATCTACATGGTATCCTCAGTCACAGATTTGACTCACAGAAAGCAGATTATGCTTGAGTCCTGAGACTAGAGCTACATTTTTGATGATGACACTTCCAAGATTGATATTGCCATATCCTAGAGTACATCCTATGTTGCCATCTCCATAGGAAACTTTTGGGCCAGCCTTCTCCTCATAGTCTGATAGTAGGGCTTTATTTCCAGTCATATGTCCTGAGCATCCACTATCCAAGATAAGGGTGCTCTCTTTTATGCCCTGCAATCACAAACAATCACTATGTGTTAGATTTAAGGATCCAGACTTGCTTGGATCCTTTGGCTTTCTTAACATTGTTAGCTTTTGCAGCGGAATCACTATCAACAGAGTTTAAACTAACATTGTCAGACTTTACACTTGCAGAGTTTGCTCTAACCCATTTCAAGTTGGGTTTTAGCTCATAATAGTTGTGATAAATAGCATGATAACTTTTGCAAGTATAAATGGAATGCCAAGTGCTCCCACAGTGTGTGCATAAAGTCTGTGGTCTAACCCTAACATAATCATTCTTTACTCCAGATGTGGAAGGTAAAGAGTTAATATTTTTGTTCTTTTTGCAAAACCTGGCAAGATGGTTAGTACTACCACAACTATGACATGTTTTTCTAGGAGCAGCAGAATTAGGCAGATAATCATTTCTTTTATTAATGCCTACTTTTCCATTTCTATTCTTCTTAAACATTTTCTGTTTATTGACAGACTTTACTTCTTTGAGCTTATGTTTAAATTGTTTCTCTGTCATTAAACCAACATTAACCTGTTTATCACAGATTTTTACTGGTTCTCTAACAGCTTCTAACTCAATCTTATTCTCTGTTATTGAACCAATATTAACCTGTTTTTCACAAGTCTCAATTGGCTCCATAACAGCTTCTTTTACAACTACAGACTTTAGCTTACTGGATTCATGAACAAATTTCACAGGTTTAAGTTGTGGTTTCACTTTAACTTTATCTTTAAACCTAAGTTCATCTTCCTCACAGTAACCTAAACCTACAGTATCTGTTTGAAAAACCTGATGTGTGTCTTTTCCAGAATTGGTCCAGGTTTTAATTACTTTTCTCTCTTTTTCCAACTCAGATTCTATTTGCCTATATCTTTTAAGCAATTCCTGTTCAACATAAACAGCATCATCTCTCTCCTTTTGAACTTGTTGCATGTTAACAAGTTTCTCTTCAAGAAATTTATTCCTTTCTTTAAGACCTAGATTCTCAGATTTTATTCTCTCATTCTCTAAAGTCTGATCCCTATAACTAACATGTATGCTTTTAAGATAAATTCTTAATTCAGATATATTATCAGTATCATAAGCATAAGTTGTTAAGGGTACCTTGTTTTCAGATGACTCAGCTTCATCTCTAACAGTTGCCATGAGAGCATAATTGACTCCTTCATCTGAGTCTGAAGTGTCTGCCCAGTCCTTGCCTTTAGTGATGAGTGCTTTTTCAGATTTTCCTCTCTTGCACTCTGGAGCATAATGACCCATTTCTTTACACTTGTAGCACTGGATCTTTGACTTGTCTTTCCTTCCAGACTTGGTATCCTTTTCATCAGACTTTTTGAATTTTCTTTTATAAGAATTTGAATCTTCCCTTGAGAATCTTTTTCCTTTCTTGAAGTTCTTGAATCCCATCTTCTTGAAAGTCTTTACCATTAAAGCAGCCATTTTCATCATCTCTTCATCATCATCCTCAGAATCAGAAGCTTCATCATCAGTATTTGAGCCATCATCAGAGTTTGATGACTCGCTTTCAGATTTAATGACTAAGGCCTTTCCTTTGGCTTTCTTTCTTGATGATTCCTTCTTGACAGGCTTTTCTTCAATTTTAAGAGCAACAGATTTTGTCTTCTTTCCAGATCTTTTGTTTCTTTGTTCTATCTCCAATTCATGAGTTTTGAGCAACCCATAGATTTCATCAAGATCTATTTCTGCAAGATCATAATTGTCTCGAATTGTTGTTGCCTTCAAATCCCATCTTTCAGGCAGTGATAACAGAAATTTGAGATTTGACTCTTCAAGTTCATATTCTTTATCAACCAGGGACAAATCATTCAACAATTTACAAAATCTGTCATATGTATCTGTCAAACTTTCATCAGATCTAGAGTCAAAGTGTTCATACTCCTGTGTTAGAATAGTCTTCATGTTCTTCTTTATAGCACTTGTTCCTTGACATCTGACTTCTAAAGCATCCCAAATTTCTTTGGCAGTTTTGCAGCCAATAACTCTGTTAGACATGACATTATCTAAGGCACTGTGGAGTAGATGTCTAACCTTTGCATCTTTTGCAATTGATGAGATGTCCTCAGGAGTTAAGTCTTTCTTCTCTTTTGGAACAGTCTTTTGTTATTGACCAATGATAACAGGAGACAGTTTAGTTGGCATATGAGGACCATCATAGATTCTGTCAAGGTATTCTTGATATGTGGCTTCCAGAAACATAGTCATCTTCACCTTCCATATTGGATATTCAACTGGTCTTAGAATTGGAACCCTGATAGTCTCATATCGACTCACAGAAGTAGGTTGAACCTTCTGAGTATTAGAACCTGCATTAGAACCTTCCTGAGAGTTGTCAGTCATGATTATACTTGCGTTTAGATCGATAAACTGTATATATTAAACAGCCTTGGCTCTGATACCAATTGTTAGGCCGATTACACAATATATAATCAATATTAATATGATAATAACACTTAAGAACACTGTTTATGAACCAACAACTGAATTATATAAAATAACTCTTCTCTTTGTGACGTTAAAGAATCACAGAGAGCTGCTAGGTTACAAGAATAATGTATTCAGTATTCGCATCCCTTTTAGGGTTAACCTATCTGTGTTTATATAATACACAGTTACATAATCAATCTCTAATTGATATTCCTATAAATTAGCTATACAAATTATATCAAATTAGTATTGCTTCTGTCTTCTGTTCCGTTTCCTTAACTGTCTCAATATATCTTGCTTCTTTCCATCTTCAAGATATATTGCTTCTAGAATCTTTATATCAGCACCGACAGCTAAGGTAAACTTTCTCCACCCTGTCAGACTTTAAATAAACTCTGACTGACTTCAAGTAAACTCTGATGAGTACCTGGTACTTAAACACTGATGAACAAACGTCAGCAATTATATCTAACATATACACACATATATAATGGTAATATTATTATATATTTATAACTGATTACCCTTTTCAGCAAAATCACATTATTTGTTCTACATTTTCTAACTAAAATAACTCATCTTCTAAACATAACACATGGAAAATAAATATGTAATGATAATATTATTATATATAATTATTAATAAATAACCACTTACCATTTTCACCTAAACACATAACCTTTTTTATTTTTTTCCAACTTAAAGAACTAATTTTCTAAAAGTAACACGAGCAACATATATATATATATATATATATATATAAATGTAATATAATTATATATTTTTTCAGCTAAAATACATTACCTATTTTATATATTTTTCTAACCAAAACAAATTATCTTCTAAAAATAAAATAGGTAACATATATATATATAATGGTAATATTATTACATATTTATAATGATTACCTTTTTCAGCAAAAACACATTATCTGTTGTTGTTGGAGGAATTTCGTAACAACACGAAATCGGAGGTTGCTGAAATAACGAATTATGAAAATAGAGGGATTTGGGATTTTTGAATGTTTGGGGGCTGGACTTGTATGATGACTCCTCAGAAATTGAATAGAGAATGGGTTCTTTCTCTTCCTCTTTCCCGAGTGTCAATTGTTGTGTATCATACAAGGTGCCTACGTACCCTTTTATATAGGGATCAAGCCTCACGTAGTTCTTGGAAAACAAGTCATTGGAAAAGTTCATTCAGTCAAATCCCATAAGATAGTTGATTAGTGCATATTTTTGCATTCTCTTGTACCTATTTTATTGTTAGTTTTCGTATTTTTAAATAAATTAATTAGTTGTTTTTCATATTTTGTAGATATTTGGAAAAATAAAGAAAAGAAGAAGAAAAGAAGAAAAAGGGACAAGGAAGGGCAAAAGTGGAAAAGAAGAATTCAAGAAAAGAAGAAAAAGACAAAGGAATGAGTTGGTTGTTTAAAAATCAAGATGAAGGGCCAAGATTAACCCAACTATTCCCCAAAACCCTAATTTTCCCCTATAAATACCCCCTCCTTCCCCTTTGTAAATAACCCTAGTTTTAGCCTAGCCTAAATTTTTAGTTAGCCTCTCTTTTATTTTCCTAGATCTAGTTTTCTCTTTCATTGTAGTAGCTTAAATTTTGTAAACTCCCTTTCATTTAATGTTAATTCAAGCATTTACTTTAATTCTCCATCTTGTTCTTTTCATTTCTTGGCTATGAACTTTCTTAAATCCAAAATAGTGGGTCAAATGGCTTTTGTGCCACCACTTGAGGTGAAAGGAGCCTTCTTTAGCTTTTAATCCTTGTTATTTAGCTTAGATTTACATTCCCTAGTTGTTCTTGAAGTCAAACCCATCTAAAAATTTAATTTTTGAGTGGGGTTTTGATGAATAAGAGTTAGTTTACATTTCTTGCATTAAAAAGTTGTTCTTCTTGTTAAGTAGCTCAAGAAATTAGTAAATCCATTTAAAAAAAGTTAATTTTTAAGTGGGTTTGGTGATTTCACCCTTAGATTTATTCTCCTTGTCAATTTAGTCTTAACTTTGTAGTGGGTGTGTTCTTGAAGTTGGATTTGTGGTGTGGGTGTTGATTTTGAAGATTGGAGGTTGAAGGAGGTGATTTGGTGTTGTTCTTGTAGATGGTAAAATGGGTGTCTTGAGTTGTTAAGTTTGTAGATTTAATTTTTGGTATTGGATTTGGTGTTTAGATGTAATGGGTTTGATATTTTAGAGTTTATTTGGTGTTGTTAGTGTTAAAATTGGGGTCTTTAATCTTTAGATTTAGTGTTAGATTTAATGTTAAAGTAAGTTTTTATTTTATTTGGGGACTAATCTTAATTTTTGGTGGTTTAATTTTTCCGGTTAGAGGTCATTTTCCGGTCAGTTTTTGAGCTTTTCTGTTAAAAGTCCGGCCTGAATTGTGCAGAAACCGCAGCAGTTCATTTTTTTTTGTATTTTTTCCCGCGCGTGGGCTTCACGCGCCTGTTTCAGTTTTCTGTTTTCTGTTTCCTGTTTCGTTTTTTTTTGTGTTTGGTTTTTTTTTTTTTTTGTTTGTCACTTGTTTTTTTTGGCCAGCTTTTTTTTTGTCTGTTTCTTTACAAAATCCTTATGAATTCTCTTTACGGCAGATTTGGTATCAATCCAAAAATGACTTTCTGTTTTCTTTTTCGTTTGGCCAGCGCTTGATCTTCTTTTTCTTTTTGTTATTTTTTTTTTGTTTCTTTTTTTCCTTTTTCTATTTTCTTTTTTTTCCTGGTTTTCTTTTCGTTTCTTTTTTTTCCTTGTTTTAATTTCGATTTTAGTTTTATTTTCTTTTTCAGTTTTATTTTCTTTTTCAGTTTTATTTTGTTTAGTTATTCCTAAAATTCTTCTTTTAAATTAAATTTTTTTTATTAATTAGATAAATTATTTTATAATTAATAATTTGATAATTAATTGTTAGTTGTTAAAAGTTTCATTAATTTTAGAATTTCTTTTTATTTCTCCTTTTATCTTGTTATGTTAATTTAGATTAATCAAAAATCTCTCCAAAATTAAATTGTTCTAGTCCGCCTAAATTAGAAATTAAGGAGTTGCGAAAAATAAAATAGTCTCTGTGGATCGAATCATAAATATTAAAACGATGATCGTGCACTTGCGATTTTAAATGTTTATTTCTTGCACATCAAGTTTTTGGCGCCGCTGCCGGGGACTACTTAATTTTTCGCGCCTTAATTTTTAATTTTTCGGATTAGTTTTTTTTTTTTTTTCGTACTTGCTTATAATTGGAAATTGAGCGTTCGGGAAATTTTGGTGAGACGTACTTGAGCTTCAAGATTTTTGGAAAGCTTGCTAAGGTAACCCGTATCCCTCCTTATTTTTCAATTTTGTTCATATTTATTTAGAAAAAAAAAAAAAAAAATTAATATTCAAAAATCCAAAAAAATTAGTTAATTGCTGCATCATGCATTTGTACACTTAGGATCACATCATCTAGATTTTTATTTTCTTGTTTTTAATTTATCGTACCTTACTTTTGGTGATTGCTGGAGGACCGAGGTACGTTAAATTCTTCTTTTCTTTAGTTAGATCACGTAGTTTAACGCATCTATAGTTGTTTTACCGCTTTGATATCTCGTTGTGTGGTGCATTCATCTTAATCGGACTTAAGGGCAAAACCCAAGTTTAAGATAAGGGGAGGGATTTCATCACTCTTTCCTTGGCCCACAACCACTTAATTTCATCATTCTGCATTACCCTAGCCTTGTAAATAAAATTAATTAGACGTTAGCCCCTAGGACTTCGGCTCAACTAGGAAGAAAACCTGGAACGAATAATTCTTTTCGTATATATCCTCTTTGGTGTCTAGGCAAGCGAAAGCTTACCTGGCCAATTAGGGTTGGTGTCTAGGTCTGGGTTTAGCCTCTTGGCAATGCTTGCTCGGATCTGGCCGACCGGGACTTATACTGATTGAATTAGGACTTCTAGTAATATCTTTTTGTTAGGAGCAGGTCTAGTTTTTAGGGAACCCTAGCTTTAGTTTTTTCTCTTTTTAATTCTTGTGTGACTAGTTGTAGATTCTTATCTGCTACGTGTTTATTGTTTATGCAATCTACCTGGATTAGGAAGAACTCATCTAGATTAGTGAGAACGATAGAAAATTCCTCTTCTTCGGACTCCGTTAATTTAGAAATTCCTAACCAAATAGAGACCATGGCAGTAGTACAACAAGTAGCTCTTAAGGATAGATGTTATCCGACCCGCTCGGCCCAACCCTCTTGTATCACCCTACCCCCGGTAACAGGTAATAATTTTGAAATAAAAGGACATCACATCAGTATGTTGCCTAAGTTTACCGGGAGTGAGGGTGAAGACCCGTACCTTTTTCTCCATGAATTTGAGGAGGTCTGTGCCCTCCAAAAGATTCAACAATTGACCGAAGACTCCATTAGGCTTAGGTTGATTAATTTTGCCTTAAAAGAAAGCGCTAAAATGTGGTTGTATAGTCTCCCGGCTAATTCTATCTCTTCGTGGGAGGGCTTTGTGGTAATTTTTCTCAAAAAGTATTTTTCAAATCATAAGACTACAAGAATTACAAACGAGATAAATCAATTTCATCAGAAAGAAAAAGAGTCTTTTTGGAAATACTTCGATCGTTTTAAAAATCTTTTATCACAATGCCCCCACCACGGAATAGAGAAGTGGAGACTGTGCAAGATAGTTTATGAGGCCTTAGATGGTCCAACCACTGCCCTTTTAGAGTCTATGTGTCAAGGTAAATTCATGGAAAAAGATGAGGATGAAGGGTGGGCATTTTTCGAGGAATTAGCTGAAAAGACAATGTTGTGGGAGTCTACTAGGGAACCTAGTAAATCGAATGAGTCATCTAGTACATCTAGGGGTTTGCATTCGATTGGTAACTCGATTGCAACCGAGGCCAAATTAGCTACTCTAACTAGAAGACTCGAAGCCCTAGAAACTAGTAAGGCCCCACAACAAGTGTCTTCGTGCCCGAACTTTAATCAAGGTTTTTCGAACTTTCCCGAGTATGAGCAAGTCAATGCTATGTTTCAACCAACCCCGAGAAATGACCCTTTCTCACCAACGTATAATCCCGGTTGGAAGAACCATCCCAATTTCTCGTGGAATCAAGGCCATAATTTCCAATCTCCGCCACCTTCTTTTCAAAAGCCCAATCCAAACTCTTACACTAGCTCTAGTCAAGGTCCTTATCCAAACCCAATTCAAACACCTTTGAATCCTCCCGGGTTTAATGATTCGGATAAGCGACTTAATTCCCTAGAAAAGAGTATTGAGACTTTATTGAAATCTCAAACGGCTTTTATGCAAACTATGACTCAAGATAGGCAAATTTTGAACTCTAATGCTCAAGCCATATCTAAGTTAGAAATGCAAATGAGCCAATTGGCGAATACCATGTGTGAGAGAGAAAAAGGTAAGCTTCCTAGTCAACCCGAGGTTAATCCTAGATTCCCACTCAATCAAAGACCTCATGAAAATGTCAATGCTATAATTTCTTTAAGGTCGGGAAATAAGGTTGATAACCAAGTAGGTGCTGACTCTCACGAAGCAGATGATTTAGATTCTGAACCCAATCCTTCTCTTTCAAATCCGATTCTTGATCAATCAAACCCTAAACCTGTTGTTTCTCCTTGCAAAAGGCCTTCACACTGTGAACCTTCATCTTCTAGCAAAGCACTTTCAAATCCTATTCCCGATGTGTCTAGTGAAAGAGTCTTTATACCGAAAGCTCCTTATCCTCAAAGACTCATTTCAAATAAACAATCGGATCAAATGGATAAGATTTTGGAAGTTTTCAAGCAAGTCAAAGTCAACATTCCTCTTTTAGATGCCATTCAACAAATTCCTTCATATGCTAAGTGTCTAAAAGATTTGTGCACTCACAAACGATCCACTCATGTTCCTAAAAAAGCCTTCTTGACCTCTCAAGTTAGTTCAATTCTTTCGAATCAAATTCCTGTGAAATATAAGGACCCCGGTTGTCCTACAATTTCTTGTGTCATAGGCGATACTTTTGTGGATAAAGCTTTACTTGACTTAGGAGCTAGTGTGAATCTCCTTCCTTTTACGGTCTATCAAGCCCTAGGTTTAGGCGAGCTCAAGAAGACGAACATGACGCTCCAACTAGCTGATCGTTCTGTCAAAATGCCCAAGGGGATTGTAGAAGATGTGTTGATCAAGGTTGGTGATTTTTTCTTCCCGGTTGATTTTGTTGTTCTCGAAACTCAACCCGTCACGAATCCTAAGAACCAAATTCCTATCATTCTAGGAAGACCTTTTCTTGCTACATCTAATGCCTTGATTAATTGTAGGAATGGTTCTATGAAACTCACTTTTGGAAACATGACCATTGACCTTAACATCTTTAATGTAGGAAAAGAACCCAATGAGCTTTATGAGCAACCATTAGGGGTTAATCTAGTCAATGAGATTGTTACTTGGTCAAATATTGAGGATAGTGAGATTGAGTCTTTTCTTGAGCAAGATTTTAAAATGAATTTTGAGTCTAACCGAGAGCTTCATGAGTCCTTTAAGGACATGACTTCCGAAGAGTTGTTAGGAGAGTTGGATGACCTTTGCTCGAAATTGGAAACCAGGCCGGGGGATGTCTCTTTTAAACCTCGCACCTCTGTTCAAACTCCTGTTGGTGAGCCACCTACATTTGACTTAGATTCACATCACTCCACTTTTGATAAAACTCTTTTTCCTATTATCACTAATGATTTACACCATGACCAAGAATCTCAAATAATTAATTTGTTTAAACAACACAAAGAAGCAACAAGTTGGTTTATGGAGGACATTAGTGCTATAGATCCTTTTAATGTGGAAGATTGCCTTAGATTACTTGAGAAAGTCAATGTAGTGGTAAATTTTCAAAGATTTCTTGATTCTTTCTCGAAGCTTCCTCCCATCTTTCCTTGTGGCATTGGTTAATTAGTTTCAAATCAGAGGCTCCCGTCATAAAGTTCAGGTATGGGGGAGTAAAAGTGTGTGTGAGTGGGTTGTTTTAGTTCGTTGTCTTTCAGAATTTTCATTCTCCGTCATCCCTTGTCAGGTATTATCTCTTCATTATCATTTGTCATTTCTCTTGCATTTGCATACATTGAGGACAATGCATGATTTAGGTATGGGGGAGGGTTTGTAAATAGAAAAATCAGAAAATCCAAAAAAAAAAATTAAAAAAAAATTAAAAAAAAAAAAAAAATTAGTGTAGAGTTGTAAATATTAGGGTTGTTAATCCTTTTTCTAGTCTTGTTAATTGGTTGCTAGTTGCCTGATGCACCCTTGCATGCTTTGTAATCTTTTGTTCCTGATTCTTGAGTTGAGAAGTGATTTGCTGAGTTCTTGTTCACACACTTACACTAACTAGGTGAAACTAGTAGATTTATTGAATTTTGCAAGTAATTAGAAAGACATGAATATGTGCAAGATAACTTGGTTTTCATGCTTTGAATACAAGTAGGTGCATTAAGGAGACCATTGCTTGAGATTGATTATGCTTTACCACACCAAGTGAGTTTTTGAGCCTATATGCACATCTTTTGCATTTATATTCATTTGCTTGAGTGTCCACATGTCATTTGCATTGCTAGCACTTGTTTGAGGTCTTTCTTGAAATACATGACATCATTGATGATAAGATGATAAAGGCATTTAGGAATAACCCATATTTCCAAAATTTCCACACCATTCTTATTTGATCATTAGTTACCCGTTTGAGCTTAATCCTATTTTTTCGGTGACACACCACATTACTCGCCTAAGACCTTTTTCTTGTACAGCCTTACTTATTCTTGATCCCAATTTGTCAAAGGCTAGTAGGAACTTGAGGGAGAAATAAGGTGTGTGAGATGGGTTTATTTTTGTTCATTACTTTCGGGAAATATCTATTTTGGTTGTTCACTTGTTAGTCGATGTTCAAGCTAAATTTTAAGGAGGATTATGGTTGTTTATACTTATCTTAGCTCTCATAGGAAAAAATACAAAAAAAAACAAAACAAAAAAAACAAAACAAAAAAAAAAACAAAAAAAAAAAAACAAAAGAAAGAAATAAAAAAATAATAAAATGAGAGCATACTTGTGTTTTAGTAATCCTCCTTCTTTAGACTAATCAAGCCTTTTTGTTCAATAAAGTTGTAAATAAAGTTGTAAAGTGTTGGGGGAAATGTTTGGTGAGATGTTTAAATTCTTGTAGTTACTACTAGCTTTTGACACTTCACCTCATTTTGGCCTTTCTTGACATACCTTGTCCCTAGCCCCCATTACAACCCAAAAAAAGACCTTTTGATTGTCATCTTTGATGTACGTTGTGTTACAAGTTAGATTGATACCAAGTGTCAAGCATGTTTTTGATCTTGTTGGAATAGAGTGATACACCTTCCCTTGTTCTTGAGTGAATATTCTTCTGTGAGTGAAAGGTGAGGTATTGCTTGTTTCTTGTGCATATGAAATCTCAAGTTTTGACTCTAAGGTGTGCTCTTGTGTTCTTAGCATGTTTTCCAACTATTTTTGCACTTGACATGGGTTTTTAATCACTCTTGTATGCTTCTTTGAGTCTACTTTGTGAATCCTTGCATCTTTCACCCCAAGACTTTGCAAATTCACTTTGATTCTTAAGATGATGTGACATGAGAGGATAAGTATGTGTGGTGTTGCATTGCCATGTGACCATTTTATCAAGCTAGATGGATTTTGTGGGTACATTCTCTATAGGCCCTCACGAGACCTCACTCGTCCACTAGGGCTGCCTAGGGGTTTAAAGGGCTTGTTGCATATGCCAAATGCAACCGTGATCACCTACGGAAGTGGTATTAGTGTTAGATAGTTTTTAATAGTTTTGTTTTTGTTTTACTCGAGGACGAGCAAAAGATAGGTATGGGGGCATTTGATTAGTGCATATTTTTGCATTCTCTTGTACCTATTTTATTGTTAGTTTTCGTATTTTTAAATAAATTAATTAGTTGTTTTTCATATTTTGTAGATATTTGGAAAAATAAAGAAAAGAAGAAGAAAAGAAGAAAAAGGGACAAGGAAGGGCAAAAGTGGAAAAGAAGAATTCAAGAAAAGAAGAAAAAGACAAAGGAATGAGTTGGTTGTTTAAAAATCAAGATGAAGGGTCAAGATTAACCCAACTATTCCCCAAAACCCTAATTTTCCCCTATAAATACCCCCTCCTTCCCCTTTGTAAATAACCCTAGTTTTAGCCTAGCCTAAATTTTTAGTTAGCCTCTCTTTATTTTCCTAGATCTAGTTTTCTCTTTCATTGTAGTAGCTTAAATTTTGTAAACTCCCTTTCATTTAATGTTAATTCAAGCATTTACTTTAATTCTCCATCTTGTTCTTTTCATTTCTTGGCTATGAACTTTCTTAAATCCAAAATAGTGGGTCAAATGGCTTTTGTGCCACCACTTGAGGTGAAAGGAGCCTTCTTTAGCTTTTAATCCTTGTTATTTAGCTTAGATTTACATTCCCTAGTTGTTCTTGAAGTCAAACCATCTAAAAATTTAATTTTTGAGTGGGGTTTTGATGAATAAGAGTTAGTTTACATTTCTTGCATTAAAAAGTTGTTCTTCTTGTTAAGTAGCTCAAGAAATTAGTAAATCCATTTAAAAAAAGTTAATTTTTAAGTGGGTTTGGTGATTTCACCCTTAGATTTATTCTCCTTGTCAATTTAGTCTTAACTTTGTAGTGGGTGTGTTCTTGAAGTTGGATTTGTGGTGTGGGTGTTGATTTTGAAGATTGGAGGTTGAAGGAGGTGATTTGGTGTTGTTCTTGTAGATGGTAAAATGGGTGTCTTGAGTTGTTAAGTTTGTAGATTTAATTTTTGGTATTGGATTTGGTGTTTAGATGTAATGGGTTTGATATTTTAGAGTTTATTTGGTGTTGTTAGTGTTAAAATTGGGGTCTTTAATCTTTAGATTTAGTGTTAGATTTAATGTTAAAGTAAGTTTTTATTTTATTTGGGGACTAATCTTAATTTTTGGTGGTTTAATTTTTCCGGTTAGAGGTCATTTTCCGGTCAGTTTTTGAGCTTTTCTGTTAAAAGTCCGGCCTGAATTGTGCAGAAACCGCAGCAGTTCATTTTTTTTTGTATTTTTTCCCGCGCGTGGGCTTCACGCGCCTGTTTCAGTTTTCTGTTTTCTGTTTCCTGTTTCGTTTTTTTTTGTGTTTGGTTTTTTTTTTTTTTGTTTGTCACTTGTTTTTTTTGGCCAGCTTTTTTTTTGTCTGTTTCTTTACAAAATCCTTATGAATTCTCTTTACGGCAGATTTGGTATCAATCCAAAAATGACTTTCTGTTTTCTTTTTCGTTTGGCCAGCGCTTGATCTTCTTTTTCTTTTTGTTATTTTTTTTTTGTTTCTTTTTTTCCTTTTTCTATTTTCTTTTTTTTCCTGGTTTTCTTTTCGTTTCTTTTTTTTCCTTGTTTTAATTTCGATTTTAGTTTTATTTTCTTTTTCAGTTTTATTTTCTTTTTCAGTTTTATTTTGTTTAGTTA